>JAESIX010000002.1:4800000-7200000 GCA_016802215.1 Brachionus paranguensis | reverse complement strand
ACTGATGAATTAAATAAAAAAAGAATTAAAGCGAGTCAACTGTAATTAATTGAGATTTGCTTGATAGTTTGTATTTTAAAATCGTACAAGTTTAATTTTTCAAACAAAAATCACAAAGAACCGATAAAATTAGAGCAGTTAAAGCTTTTTTAAATGAAACTTTAAAGATGAAAAATGTTTTTATAAAAAAATAAAATTTTGAATTTTTTATGAAAAATTTTAATTTATATGTTAAGTTTTTATTTCATTATTTTCGGTTTATTTGCACATCTCTATTTTTCTAATTATTCCATGTCGAGCTCATATTTTTTGTTTCCTTTTTATCTGAAGCAGCTTTGCTTCGATACAGTTAAAAAAATAAATTAATTCAAGCAGAACATATCTTTTACTAAACGAAACTCATTATTTTTTTATTCAAAAAGTTGTAGAATCGTTTATTGTTAAATGTACCGAAAAGATAACAAGAGTTAAGTCTTAATCTTAGCTAAGTGAAAACTAAATTAATTAAAATATAAAATTATTTATTAAACGGCAATGTGAAATTTTAGTACAAAAATTACATTATAAAAAGTAAAAACTTTATAAATTTTTTGTGCAAAAATGGTTCTGTAAAGAGTACAATATTGTGTAAATTTGTACATACAAATTCTTAGATCTGATAGAACTCTACAATTTTCTGTAAAATGCACACCATTAAAAAATATTTGATAAAAATATTCAATAAATTGTAGAGTTCTAAAAGATCTAAGAATTTGTCTGTACAAATTTACACAATATTGTACTCTTTACAGAACCATTTTTGCACAATTAGAAAAAACTTATAAAGTTTTTAATTTTTATAATGTAATTTTTGATCTAAAATTTCAAATCAAAACTGTTCACTGAGCTTGAAATCATCTTTAAACTTACTGTTAACAAAAAAAATAAATAATAAATTTTTATAATTTTCTTTCTTCTTTTATTCGTGCCTCAAATTTGATTCAAGATTTTGAACATCCCCATTTTTTAATTATTTAAAAAATTCCTCCCAATTAAGAAAATAATTAAAAATTAAAAAGTATTAAATTTTAAGCGGTTCTCAGTTGAAAAAATTAATAACATGCTATCGATAATCAATTAAATCAAGATGCAATAAATTCAAAATAAATGCCTTTGTTTCAATGTGCCAAGGTGCTTGGATATTTTTCCAGACATTGATCTAATTACATCAGAAGCTTTTGTACGCTCGAGCGTTTCAGTCATACCAAAATTGACTTTTTTAGACTGGGTGTTTAAAGTTTTATTGGACCCTTTTGAATCCGAGTCAGATGAGAACGACTCGGTTTCGTAGGTCACGCACCGTTTAAGCGATTTATCCTCTTTATACTGATTGAGAGAATAAACTGACTCGGACTTGAACGACGAGCAAGACGACTCTCGAGACTTGCTGATCGATTTTATCTCACCAACACGATTTTTTCTTATCTCTTTCAGCTCATTATTTAGATTCTCTACTAAATTTTTATGTCTTTCAGTTAAAATAACATCATCTCTATCAGCTGATGTCTTTTGAATGATTGAACTAATGCTCCTAGTTAATAAATAATCAATTTGTTATGGTATTTTTATAATTGTTCGAGACATCAATCCGATTTCTTAAAATTTTAACAAAACTTTGACATTGATTAAAATTTTTTTAGGCTAAATAAATAATTTTAGTTTTTTTTTTGAATCCTTTAATTATTAATTTCAGATTTAAAAAAAAAAATGAATGAGAATCCATGGCCGTAATTTACTATCGGACCAATTTTATGTTTTCTTTAAGCTAAAGCCGAAACTCTCATGGAGAATTGATAGAAATTAGCAAAAAAGAATAAATTTTCACTATTCATGCTTTTTTTAATTAAAAGTTGAAATTAAAATTGAGATTCATTTCTTCTGGAAAAATTAAAAAGTCTAATTTGATTCCTTATTTTATCAATGATGGCTTCAATCATTTCTGGAACAACCAAAACCTTTGTGGGAAGTGTCATAGAAAGGAACGATGTGATATGGAAGTAATTTTAAAGAAACATTCTTTATTTTAGTATTTGATTATTTTAGTTTCAAAACCAAGATAAAAATTGTTGAAATCTTGGAAATTTTCGGTATGTTATAATTTTAAAATTCGATCTAAACGATATATCAAGATGGTTTTTTAATTTTTTTTTCAAATAAAATTTTTTTTTCAATATTAAGAAAAGAGAAAAAATTGTTTTTTTTTCAACTTTTTTACACAATATGTAACTAAATTTAAAGATTGATTTTAAATAATGGGCCATTAAAATTAGTTCCACAAATTCTAAACAAAATTCACCAGATTTTAAGGTTTTATATGTTAAAAATAAAAAAAAACCTGATTTAATAGAAATCCACTTATTTTAATTTATTGACACTTTTTACTTAAAAAAGAAAATCTATTTTAATACTTGGTACCCCAATTTTTTTATTTTTTTTATAATATTAGTGAACAAGTGATATAAAATTTAAAACTTTTTTTTTGATCTGAAAGAGCTTTAAAAGCTAATTAAGCAAATTAAGCTTTTTAAGATTAATTTTATTTTAAGGCTAAATTAGATTAAGATATGATTTCCTCAAACAAAAAATTGGTTATAAATTATAACATTTTAGATTATTCTTTCCTTTGTCTTAACTCGTTTTCAGATATTGATATTAAAAAAAAATTATAGTATCCGACCGAACCGTAAAAAAGGTAACCAGTTAAAGGCTCCTGGCGTAATAATAACTTATTGAGAATTAAGGTTCAAAAAATCGAGTCCCATGAGTTAAATGAAGAGGGAAAATAGGTTTTTAAGTTATTTTCATTAATTCATTGTCAATTAAAAAGTAAAAGTGACGCTATTTTTTTGAAAAATTAAATTTTTTTTAATTTTTAAAATCTGGCCTCCTTCTGACCACCATTATTCTTGTAGAGAATTTCACGAGCTTTCCACAATCCATGTGTCTAGTTATTGTCAATAGTTTTGAGATATTTAGAAAAATTATATATAAATTTAAAAAAATTAATTTAATTGTAATATTTGATATTTTTTGTTTAATTAATCAAAAAATAGAGACGATATCTTAAATATTTAAAAAAGAAAAAAGGATCAGTAGAGGTCAGGTTTTTACAAATATAAAAAAATTCAATTTTTAAAAAAATAAAAATTTTGGAAAAAAACTAATTTAATTTTCAAAAAGTGCAGAAAATTTCAAAATAAACAACATGTTAAAACTTTTAAAAATATTTTTGCTTTAGAAAAAAAGCGGGATGAGGAAATTTTCAAAATATGGCGATCAGTGTTTGAGTAGGACGCATATTTTTTATATTATAATAGATGAAATTTTTATTAAATTTGACTTAATTTAAAAAAATTTGATTTCTTAAATGGTTTTTAAAATAGTTTTTATTAAATTAGTAAAGAATTTTTAAAATTTAGCCAAAATTTTATTTAAATTAGCAGTGAGGAAAATCATGGGCCATTTTTAAACTTCACTCCCACAAAAATTTTCTAGATAAAATTAAAGTTATAATTTTTGATTTAAATTTAAGTTTAATGAAAGAGCAAAGATAAAAGTTATTTCCAGTCCAGCTCGTACTGAGTGTTGTACTGACACATCTAAATTTTAACTTGTAGAAAAAAAGCGACTTTTTAAATTCAAACCAGCTAGTGCTGGATGCAGACACAAATTTACAAAAAAATAAAAAATAAAAAAAATTTTTTCTTAAACCTAATTTTGGCTCGGGTCTCAAAAATTTTTTCTACATTTTTGTTTGCATCAAAATGACGTCAATTGACAACAGGCAAAAAAAACTTCCTAGATCAGCAAATTAAAATCTCTTTAAAATCAATTAATTTTTTTAAATAAAAATTTTCAAAAAAATTTTCTTTAAATCTTCTTGAAAAACTAAGCGCACTTTATTTACAGAAACAAACAATCAACAGCTACATACAACAACAACAACAACTAAATATTTGTCAAAGTTACCAATTGATCGAATTGGCCTGGTATTCATCGAACGAGCTTGCCAACTCGTTCGATGGCTGGGACGTATAAGAAGGAGTCGAGTCGACCCAAGGGTCTTCGACTCGGCTCATTATACTCAAACTAGTTTTGGTTAGTAAAGCAATGGAAAGAGAGCAAATGGCTAGATTACCTGTGGTTGTTGTCATTGGCACTGATCGAAAGGCTTCTGGTGTCCGTGTCATCTATTTGCTTGATCGAGGTCATGGTGACGCCTTCGTCGCTTCTTTTGCTCGACTTGGCAATCTGTTTCACCTGGTCTGAGTACTCTTCAAAAACGGGCCAGCTCATGGCCATGCCGGCACCGCACTCTTTGGACCATGTGTGCAAGTCCTTGTCCGGACTAGTCTGTTTGATGGTGCTCATAAACTCGGCGTAAATTTGTTCGATGTTCATTTTGTCAAAAATGTTCAAGTGAGTGTGCAGCTTGAGGAGTTGTTGAATGAAAAATTCCAGTCTTTCTTTTTCGAATTGGTCGCATTTTTTGTACACATTGTTCATGTCTTCGATGTAGCGCGAGTTGTACGAGTTCAAGTCGTCCAGCGCTTGCTTGTACTTGTTCTTGGCCACTTCCACTTCTTTCTTGTACTTTTCCACCTTGTCCTCGAGTTTTTTGCGCTGCTCGGCACTTATTTGCGGGTCTGCCTGCGAGTTCTGCAAGTGGATTTTGGCCGACTGGTATGACTTGCACGCACCATGGTACTCTTTTTTTGTCTTCTCGACCAGAAAGTATTTTTTGGACCAGGGCTTTTGCGCTTTCTTGAACTCTTCTTCATACTCCTTGGCTATTTTGAGCTGACCGACCAAAGTCTTCTGGTAGTTGTGCTTTTGCCAGTCCTTGATCTCGCGGTTCAGCTCGTCATTCAGCGCATTGTGTGTGCTCAAGTGAATTTCGGACAATTTGTCGGCCTCGACCAGCGATGCCTGCCACCCGCTTTTCATGCTGCCGTACTCATTGCCTTTGTTCAAATAATCAGACCATTTTTTCGACCAGGCTTTCAGGCTTTTCGAGTAGGCTTTTTCCAAATCAGCTCTTTCTGAAATCATCTGCACTATGTCACCGCAGAGTTTGTGTCCGTCCTCAGCCCTTTTCACTGTCCGCTTGTACTGCCCAATCTCCCAAAAGCTCTCACTGCTCGGCTCCACATAGTCGCTCTCGGACATATTTCTAAAATAGCCTCGTTTCTACGAAAAATGAATTTATTCTAAAATAAAAATCCTATCACGGTGTTAATAGTTTTTCTTGTTTTTGTTTTTTCTAATTGTGCCTCGTAGTCGTGGCCTTTTAAGAGAGTTTTTTCATTTTTTTTGATTTCCTAAGTAGGTTAATAATGAAATTAATGAAACAAGCTCGGCGCATTAAGCGACTTGAAATCTCGAAATGAGTCCACGTTGAAATTCGTGGAGAAAGGAGCAAATATTTGCTTAGTTTCGGAGACCTGCTTGCTTAGGTAAAGCTAAGAGTCGAATATCACCGCTCGGGACACATTAACGCCCTACTTGATCTTTCTTTTTTTTCACTCACAATTTTACAAAATAATTTAGATTTGTTTTAATTTGATTCTAGAGTCTTGGTTCTATGAGCGGAAACCTTTGGAAATATTGCGAAATTTAGGTTAATGACTCATTCAGACACTGAGCAGAGTTTTGAATAACAAAGTTGATAAATTGTGATTTTTATTTAGCTAAAAAATTAAATTTTTGTATTTTATTTTGTAATTTCTTCTTCTCATTTTACAATCCTTTTTATTTTATAATTTTTTTGTTGAGTTGATATTTAGTCTGGAATGGATTAGAGTTTTTCTTTTCAAACTCTTGCTAGAAAATTTTTTTATCTAACTAAAAAATAATTGTTTACTTGAATCTTTGAATTTTCATGCCGGAACTGCTGGGTGCTAGAAAAAAATTTTTTTTTAAATTTTTTTAATTAAGCTAGAAGTTGAAAAATGGACTCGCATCCATTTTGAATTAAAATTAAATGAAAAAAAATTAATCAAAAAGAATTGTAAAGAAAAAAGAAAAAAAATTTGTTAAAATAAAAACAAATAATATTTAACTTGAATTTTTGAACTATTATGCCGGAACTTAATTTCTCGGCGAAAAATACTTTTATTCTGTTCTAAGCAAGAGGTTGAAAAAAGATACAAGAATACATTTACGAACAAAGTTAAAAAAAAAAAACTAATTGAAAGGGATTGTAAATAGAGAAGAAAAAATTTTAAATTTAGTTAAAAATTAAAGAGATTTTTAATTTAAAAGCTTTTAAATTAGATAGAAAAAAATTGTTAAAAAAATAACTTCGAATTCTTTGATTGACATTTGCATATACTAAAATTTTTCTGTTTATTTTTCTCGAGTTTTTTACGGTTTCAGTTAAAAAAATCAAAAATGTGTTATCGGTAATATAAAGAGTTAGGGTTTACACTTGTTTTTTTATTAAAACATAGTTAAATTATATAAATCATCGATCTTAAGTTGTATTGAGAATAGATTGAAGATTGCTTATAAACACTAGTCCTTACATGTTACTAAAATAATTAAATCCAATCATAATACCAACTTAAAATTAAGTCTAAAAGACATTTCATTCTGTCTTTTAATCAAAAAAAACCTAGATTATTTTTTGATAATTTTGAAAAAAATTTATTGATCTGAAGGATCACTGTCATATATAGTTTTTTTTTGAGAATAATTTAATAAGGTTCGGTTCTTATACCCTAAATACAGGAAGATCAATTTTAAATTATTTTCCTTAAATCATTTGATAATTTAAGAAGCATCCCATAACATACAATGTTAAAAAAATTTTAAAATCAAAAGATAACAAAGGGGTTTTTTATCAAAAAAAAATAAAATTTTTTTAATATTGGGTGCCATGGGGTACTTCTTTAATTATCAAAGGACTTAAGAAAAATAAGTGAAAATTAATCTTTCAAATTGATTTTTTTTTGTTAAAAATTTTTTGAAATTTAGTTGATATTAAAAATATTGATATCAACTAAATAATTAATCAAAATGGCTAGTTGTTTTTAATGCCAACTTTTGAAAAAATTAGTAACTTGAAGTCACACTACCGTAATCATTTATAAATAAATAGTCCTTGTCTTTGTCTTGGTGTTTCAGTTTTCATTGAATGCTCAAATTACCATCGATCTTTTGCTTAAAGTTATCTTAAATATATACAAACATAAAAAAGCTAAATTATCATTTTATTAAAATCAAAAGTAAAATTATTAAAATTAAAAATTATTTTTTTTCTTTTTTTAACCAGCAATAAATAATATGATCTTTTTTTATTTTACGATTTGTTAATTTAATTTAATTAAGTACTGCATTGGAGCAAGGATTTTGGAATTAAATACGGCACTTATTTAAGACTTAGAACTAAGTAAAAAATAAGAATTTTTTTATCCATATATGGTCTAGATAATAAATCAACGTTTTAACATGGAGCCGATGGTAACTTGACCAAGCAATAAATGTAAAGCCGGATGACTAATGCAAGGACTCATTTGTGATCTTTATATTATTTGTTAATAAAAGTGTAATTTTTTTAATTTAATTGAATAAGATTTCTACTCTAAAAAAGTGTCCTTTTTTATACTTTTTTGAAAAATCGATTTTTTCTATTCATTAGGAGAAATTTTTTTTCATCAAGAGCATATTTTTTATAATTCTTCACTTCAGAATCAAGATCCTATTCTTTATACCGAGCACCACTGGATTTAAAAAAGGTAAAATATTAAGCCACCATATCAATAATTAAATCATCATATAAAAAAATTGATTGTCATGTAAAAATTAAACGTGATCAGGGGCGGAGCCTCGGTTTAGGGATTCGAGTATGTTGTAGATAAGAGAAATATTGATTAAAATTATAATTAATAATTTGACTTTTAATTAAATAAAATATTTAACTTAACTATCCATGACGGTTATATATTTATTTTCATTTGACAATTTAAATATTGAAATGAATGAGTTTAAATGTATCCTTAAAAAAAAATTGATCCTCGAAGAACACAAAAAGCCACTTTTTAAGAAAAGATTATTTCTAAATGTTCAATAAACACCAAAAAAAGACATCTCTTTAAAGTAGAAATAATATTCCTATTTAACTAAATTTTTATTTTTCTAAAACTTTTTAACAAAATTTAAATCTGAGTTTCAGAATTTTTTGCTTACAATTTCGCTCTAATATAGAATTCACAGTCTGCTAAAAAAAAATCTGCACTTTATCAGACTTGTTCAAACCAAAGCATTCAAAAATCATGCTAAAATCCATTCAAATGAACTCAAAGTGAATGAAAGGTTTTTCAAACATTCAATCTGACCAAAACAATTGAGTCTTGGTGAAACATTGAATGATTGCCAAAAGCAGCTTAAATTTCAAAACAAAATTCACTAAATTGAAGCCATAAAACAAAAGTATAATATGAAAGTACATTCTAGTTCTACTTAATGTTGAGAATAGTAAGAACATTACAAATTAACTTTGATAAGTGAATTCAAATATGAGAATTTGTAGGTAATTTTTTGAGCAAAGATTGGTATGGTAAAACATATAAAGCATTATGCCAAATTACCTAAAAAATCAAACAGATCTTTTTTGTTAATTTATCTAAAATTGATCTAAATTATTCATTTATTCTATTTGTTTTTACTTACAATTTTAAAAGAAATTCACAGATGTAAAATTTAAATGTGTATCAACATCGGACAAATTTAAAATTGATTAAAAAAAGGCTAAGCCTTGGCAGGATAAAATGTAGACTTAGTTCTCCCTTTCTTCTAATTGATTTTCCTTTTTGAAAATAAAATAAAATAAATAAACTTGAATTTAAATTTTTAAAATGTCTAAATGAATTTAAAATTACAATGATCTTAATTCTATTTAAATTTTTAAAAATTTTACACAAGGCTTCAAAAATAAAAAACATTGCGAGGATTTACTTTTTTTCGAATAAGTAAAGAAAGAAATTTGTTCAAATAATTGACTAGAATATTATTTTTTGCTCTATTAGGTTCCTTTAAAAATTTTATCTAAATTAACTTTAACAAAAATTTAAAAATTTGATTACAGTGATGTTAAGAACCCAAGTCTTGACATCAAATGTTTTCTCTTTGGCGCTTTATTAGTTTAAGTTTAGCTTAAGCGTAAATATACAACTTTTCACTATTTCTTCATATTCCAATGAATATTCTCTAAAACTTACTTAAAATATAATTCTTTTATTTAAAATTTTCAAAATTTCTTTAGCTCCAACACAAGACTTAGCACTAATTATCTTCAAATTATGAGGGTCATAGAATAAAAGTCTTTTGAACTGCAGTGATAGATGTCTTGAGTCAATGTACCAGATAAAAGTCTACTTAATTCCACTAATATAAAAAGATTTTCAAAAATTTTCATACACAGGTCCCATAAGTTGGATAAATTAATCAGCGGAAGACAAAATAACCTTATGAATTAAATACCTAGAATATTGTAATGTTTGTATCAGTACCCTTGGGCTCGTCTTTCCGATCTTCTCGTTATCGGAGCATGCATTTATGTTCCTTCTTAACCTAAACGCTCATGGTTAAGTTAATTAACTTTCCAGTGATATCGACAAAATTATCGCTTTATCACAAAAAGGGTTCTTGATTGGAATCTAAGCGATAAAAACCTTTAAATTCTAATAAAATTAATTCTATTCGAAAATATTTTCTCTCCTCATGTGACACAAAAAAAGAAAATTTTTGTTTTTTCCTTTATTTGAAGAAAGAAAAAATCTCACTGTTCCTGATGCTTGATTCGTGTATTTTATTGTAAACGTGACATTTTATTGTTTAAAAAAAATAATTAAAATAATAGACTATCGATTAGAGTAAAGATTTTAGGAGGTGATTTAGTTGAGAAATTTTAAATTTTAAAAAATATAGATCAACCTAAATGGCATAATCCATTTACTCAATTATCAAGTCAAGGATACTCTTAACTTTAAAATGGTTTTAAAAATATGATTTCAATATGAAGTAGAATAGCGTTCATCATATTGAATCATCAAAATAAATCATAAAAATAATGGACTTGTATGATCCCAATATAATAGGTAAACGAATTTCTTACTGGTTTACCGTTTTTGATTCATTTGGAGTTAAGTGCAGTAGACAACAACCAAAACTATAAAATAAGTTACACAAGCCTGTTGATTTAATTGAAATTTAAAAAAAAAATTTTTTAAATATTGCGAATATTTTATTAGGATGACTCACAGAAAGATTAAAAAGTTTAAAATAGCAAAGTCGATAAACTTAATTCTTAATTTCTGTCTAATAAAATATGTTTATTAACTTTTAGATAATTTTTTGTTAATACCTGAAGAATGATGGCATCTTTCTCTGTTTTCATATCATTTGAATAATGTACCATTCAATCTATTTTTTAAAATAATATTTTGATCACATTAAAATTTTTTAGTATAAGCTCGGATAAAGAATAAACTAAAATGGATGAGTAAAAACAAAGATTAAGTACTAAAATTTGAGCTCTAATAGCATTTTTTATATCTACCATAGTAGATTTTGTAAAATTTTTTAAATTGCTTTTACTTAAAAAAATTTTTGGACTGAAAAATAAGCTTTTGATTAAAATTTATTATTTTACAGTTAAGATAGGAACTTTTAATTGAAAGTATAGTTGGTTTTTTAAAATCAAAATTATCTTCGCAAGATCACAAAATTTCACACTAAATTTATTTGTGTTTTCAGGTCAAGTGCACAGAAAGATTGGATAGATAACTCAATTACTAGTTCATAGTAATTTTATGATAAATAAAAACTTACAAAATATTTTTATTTCAAATTCAATTATAAAAACTTTTAAACTAATTTAAGTATTTTTTTAACAATTATAGAATCAAAATAAAAAAGATTTAATTTGCAGCGAAAGAAGTTCTAAATGAAAACAAAATTGTAATTAATTTTAAAATAAAATGCATATTTGTTTGAGTTAAAAAAATTCATCATAAAATATTTTATTTAATTAATCAAATTATAAATCAGAGCTATGTAAAAAAACATGCTATCATATAATTAAAAATAAATTTTTTTGAGCTCATAAAATATCTTTATTAATTTAATGTTACAAATATGAAAAAATAAATTTTTTATAGTTTAATTTTTAATGAACTTTTAACTGGCCAAGTTTGTACTAATTTGAATAAAACTTACTGGAATTTCTAAAAATAACACAAATAGCATGGTTAGAATTTGTTTTTATTTTGATTTATTAAAAGCTGCTTAAAAAAATTATTTCATCATCATCAATTTCAAACATTTAAGATGTAATTTTTTTAATGAATTAGTTTAACTTGACTTTTTTATTTGATTGTTTTTTAAGAGAATCAACTTGTTCAATTCCCTCGTTTATAATATTATTATATGCATTTCACTTTTTTGTATAATATTAAACAAACATGAATAAATTTTTATAATTTTAATTATGAATTTGTTCTAAAAAATATGGCTTATATTCTTGGGAACAAATTAAGTGGTAAGAAATAAAAATTTATTTTTAATCTAATAATAATAATTTACTAATACTTGATACATAGATAGAAGAATATAAAGATTATTCTCTTGTAACGAAACCTTTATTTTATTCTGTGAAAATTCAAATTAAATTAAAATTCAATTTACAAGTACGATATAAAATAAGAGTATCACAATGCGATTCTATTAATTTAAAATTTTTGTTTCTCTTTTAAATTTTGCTTTCGGAGTAGAAAATAATTGGGATTTAGGCAACATTGGTATTGAAGTTCCGAACTAGATTTGGAGAATTTTGAAATCAAATTGACAAAACTTTAAAAACTAGCAAAAAAGGGTTCTTTGGAAGCAATTAGTAAATTTAATAAAAAAAAGCCACGATTTTTTTTACATGCTTATTTTTAAAGGGATTTAAATTTGAAAAAAAGTTATTTTAAATAAATTTAATTTATTCCTCAGGTTTTCAAAATTAATCATTGAAGTTATTAAAAATTATAGCGAAATTACAAAAAAAATTCAGATTTCTTTGTTAAAAAAACAACCTAATAGCATTTAAAAAATCAATTTCTAGTTTATTAAAAAAAATCTGTTTTTTCGGTTTAATAAAGCAAAAAAAATAAGAGTATTCAAAAAAATAATTTGGAAAATTTAGTTCAGAATTTTAGGACTAAAAGTTTATTATAGAATTTTAGCTTCGCATAAATATTTAAATGTAGTTTTTTATTTAAAATTTTTTTTATTTATTCGTTTTGGTAATAGGACTTATAGATAGACTTTAAATTAAATAAAATTTGTTTGTTTTAAATCAATTCAATCTTAAAATCTTAGTTTAATAGATGAAATTAGTAAAATCCCTTTTAAAAAAAATTAATTTGTTAATATTCAATAATTGTTTTTTTTTAATCCTAATTTTTGATAATATTTTATTAATTATCATTTTACAATAAGACCAAGAAAACAGATTTGATTCTAAAAAATAACCAAAACTTTCTTTAAAAAAAATTAAAATAAAAATTCTGTCTAAACTAATAGATTTTTTCGTAATAACGACTTCCAAATGTAGCTATAAGTTAGCGCAACAAATTATCTTTAGAGTAAATATTAAATATGCATTTTTATTTTCTAACCTTTTCTTTTAAATACAAATTTAAAATTTAAAATATTTACAAATTATTTAGTAATGACAAATTTTACAGACAAACTATCGGAAAAAGTGAAAATTCTTATTATAAAAAAAACATCAACATACAAATCGTCAGCGAAAATTCGACAAGTTAATTAATTGTTTTCATAGAAATCTTAAAAGATTTAGTTAAAATTTTTATAAAAAAGATATTTTTTATTTTAATATGATATGAATATCTTAATTTCTCAGTCTAAAATTTTTGTTTTTTAGCTTTATTCTCTTTTTAAATCAAACTCAATTAATTTAAAAAATCGAGTAATACACTTTAATACGAAGATTTTGAGTTATAGCCTAGATAAATAGCTAGAGAATTGTTGACAAATCTTGAATATTCATTTGAATTAGCAAATAAACTCATTGTTAGATAATATTTTCTGGAAATTATTCTTTATTTAGCTTTCATTTTTATCTTTTCTTGAAATTTGTTATTTTCGTTTTGAAAACTTTTTCATTCATAATGAATTTAAAAAATAATTTTTGCATTTTTTTTTCCAAAAATTTTTTAACTTACAATGAAGCATTTTTATGCTAATTGGCGAACAAATTTTTTGTTTGTAGATTTAATCTGGTAAAAAATATAAAAATGTTTTTTTTTTAAATCTAAAGAAAAAATGTTTATTTAAAATTTTTAAACTAAAATAAGACATAATTTTCAAGCATATTTTAAAATTAAAAAGATGAGAATGTAATAATTTTGTCCAAAACCACCTTTTGAGTATTTTATTTTTCTTCAAATAAACTCAATATTTTTCTTTGACTCATTTTTAATCAACAACTGAATTTTTTTCAGTTGCGAAAATTCTCACTTTAATAAAAGTAAATGCAATTTTTATAAACTGTTTTAAATCAACAAATATCAGTACTTTTATTTTTAAATCCATACATAATGCAAACGAAAAGCTGATTAAATCTCTAAAAATAAGATTTAAATCAATTATAATTAATTTTTTTAAACAAAAGAAAATAATATTGAAATTATTTGGATGTTTAAAGAAAAAACGCAAAAAGGGAGATCTAATTTACTTTTTTAAAAATGTCATGATTCTTCTTCAAAACTCGCACTATCAAAAAAATTCAGTTAAATTAATAAAAAAACTCTCACTGTCTTTTATGAATGTTTAAATTTAATTAATTAAACCCATTTGATGTTAAATTTTAATTTCCCTTTAGCAATTATTCAATTATTTAAATTCCATTGAGACTGAAATTTATCATTGTATAAATCTAAACTTAATTTACTATAAACTTTTTGTTGAATTAAAAAAAATCTAATCGATAATGCAAAAAAAAATTTCATTATATAATAATCATTGCAACTTTAATTTAAAAAAATTTTTTTATAATTTATGAAAACTGAATATTATTTTTCTTAGCTTATTAATAGCCTTGCAGCTACGAATATCTTTATTAAATCGATTTTTGATTTATAATTTTTAATGTAACTCTTAATATGCTTTAAAGTGTTATTAAGTTTGTCGGATCAATTATGCTCTGGTTAAAAAAACGAAAAATAATATTTGTTTATTATGAACGATAACTTCTATAATATTTGAATACCAGCCTAGTTATTTTTTTATTTTAAAAACAATAATTTCTT
This sequence comes from Brachionus paranguensis, assembly GCA_016802215.1. Taxonomy (NCBI): domain Eukaryota; kingdom Metazoa; phylum Rotifera; class Eurotatoria; order Ploima; family Brachionidae; genus Brachionus; species Brachionus paranguensis. The sequence goes on along the minus strand of JAESIX010000002.1, from coordinate 7,185,640 downwards.
AAATGAAAAATTAATTAGTTTTTAGTTCATTATGAGATAAATATTATTTAGTAAAAGTAATTAATAATATTCAACTTAATCAACTTCTGTGGAGTACATATACTTTTTCCGCGCGTACGGAAAAATTATATTCAATGCGCGGAAAAAGTATCTGCATCAGCTACAAATAATTTTAAATGGTAAGGAATCGAAATTAAAGATCAAATAGAGATTTGTTTAGTTTTAAAATGATAGAAAAAAAATTTTTTTCATTGACCAAACTAAGTTATTTATTTAAAATATTTTTGTTTTTAAATAAAAGAATATATTTTTTAAAGAACTTGAAAAACAAATTTGGCTTTTTCTTAAAGACTGATTATTAGTTCTTTGTAAATTTTTTTAGAATTGTAAAGGGTATTTAAAAATAAGCATTTTTAAGAAAAGAATATTTAATACTTGAGAAAAAAAACTTGAAATGAAAATTTCTTTATTTTTCTCAAATATTTGTAAATTTAAAAAAAATTATAACTTTAAACGAAAACTCTAAATTAAAAAAGAAAGCTAAAGAATTCAAAAATTTTTCAAATTTCTATTTTTTTCCTAAATTGTAAATATTAAATTAAACCAAAAAATAAATTATTATTAGGGTTCGGCTAATTAGTATTTTGATTTTTCTCAAGAATTCACTAAAAATACAAAAATTTATTTAAATTAAAAAAAACTTAACGATTACTCCATAGTTTGAAATGGTCTATTACTTCTCTTATAGGACAAAATTAAAAATTTTGATTTCTATTATATTATTATTATTATTATGTATTAAGAATTTTAGACTCATAGGAAATAAAAAAAAATTAAAAAAAAATTAAAATTTAAATTATCTACTGAAAGTTTTATATTATAACTCTTAAAAATAAATTTAGTTTTTTTTAAAAAGGAAACAAATTTTTAATTTATAATACATAAATTTTAGATCAGTTACAAAAACAAATTATTTACCTATGTCATTAAATTATGACAAGGTAAATTTTACTTTACAATTCTCATTCATTCTTTGTTAGCTTATTTAAAATAATCGTACCATACAGTTGCATGAAAATAATATTAATTTTATTTACTTTAATACTTTAATTTAAGTGAGTCTAAAGATATAAAATGGAGATAAAATTTCGAAATTTTCGCCAATTTTATTCATTTATTTAGTCAGTATTTTTTTTTGGTAATTTTTTTTTTATTCAGAAGATTTTTTTTAAAACTTTTGAAAGTCTTTAGATATTTTTATAATGCGAATTTAAAAACTATTCACAACTAAGCAACTTTTTCATGAAACTTGAAATTTATGATCAATTAATGATACTCTAAATGATCAGATCAAGTTTATAATTATTTTATAGAATTGAAGATTTTACCTTAAGATTCAAAAAATTAAACCCACAAATGTACCTTTGCACTAATTCTATTAAATAATTACAATTTATTTAATAGTTTAAGCTTTAGTTGATCATTTGAGAATTAAATATTTTTCCTTTTTTTTAGATTTCGGCGTATTTTTATTAAATAATAAAACAGAATATTTTTTAACGGGAAGATGTTACAATAAACCGTGTTGATTATTATTTTAAAAAAGCACTTTTGACATATTTAGCTTTATTTAGTTTTGTTGTTTTTTTAGTTACACTTTTTTATTTTTTTAATCATCTACCTTAATACTGGAGTCTTTGACTATTTTTTAACTAAAATCTGACAACCTTTTCCATGTTTTCTCATTTTAACCTTCTTAGAAACATTTTCAATAGACGATAATAGGTAATAGTAGAAACATCTAGGTTATAAAAATTTATTTATTTGCCAATCGTCATGATTGCATTTTGATAGGTAAAAAATAAAAATTTATTTTTATGATCGATTAAATTTTTTTTTTTAAATAAAAGAACGAAATTAATTCTCTAAAACTCTTTAATACGAATAATATTATTTTGCTTGTTTTAAATTTTAATTTTTGATCCGAGTGACGTTGTTTTATATTGATATTGTTTTGTGATTAGTCAAAGTAAAAAAAATTGATTTAGTATAGGAAGTGAAGTTCTTTTCAATTTGTGAATACTTTTAGTCGTGCTAAATTAGAATATTTTTTGATAGAAAAGAGAAACTGGTTTTGAAAAATGTTAAAATTTTTAGCATTTTAGCTTCACCTAAAAACAGAGGCAAAAATTCTGCACTTCTCTTTAAAGTAATAGGCATTTGTTTAAAATACTTCTTAATGGCATGCATAATTCATATTTTTAAATTTAAAAAAAACCTACTCATGAAAATCCAAAATAAAAATTTTCTGAAAAATGCACAAAAAATATTAGAAAATAAAAAAATATGAAAATGCAAAAATGTAAAATTATTTAAGAAAAATCCGACTGCATTAACTCTAAGCTGAAGAATTTTAATTTTACTTGAAAAAAGTGCATTAAATTAAATTTTTTAAATTTTAATTTTTTTCTTTGTAAGTTTTTTTTCACCTATCTACTCGTCTGTTCACATAATAGACTCAAGTCTGTGATGTTCGTCTAAAATAATTAAATCTTATGTCAAAAAAGAGCTTAATCTAGCAAGTAAAAACAGCTTAGAGGGAAATAAAAAAAAAATTTCAAAATTTTTTAAGAATTTATTGACTTTTAATATTGACTATTTTTTCTTTAGTAAAATAGATTCATTTTATTAACAAATAAATTTTATGCATGATGCAAAAAAATCAAACTCATTATTTCTTTTATTTACTTAGTTATTCATTGTTTCACTATATCATATAACTTATGCATCACCCGTTAGTTTGCATTTGTAGCAAAAATTTATTTTGATGAATAAAAATTTATGAAAAATTTTCTCTCCATATTTTCTTAGAGCTGAATTTGACTATAATCAGGCTGAATTATTTTTTCACGTTTTATTAATTTATACAATAAAAGATTAATAGGTGACTCAAAACGAGTGTTCAAGGGTTGCCAATTGTACCCAAAAATTAAATGGGGCCTAAATTGAATTATTCAGTTCTATTCATATCATTACTACTATGCTAGTCTATTCATCCTAATAATAGAATTAATTTTTAAAAAATTAAAAAAATTGATTAATTTTTTTCAATTGACAAAGATGATCTGACTTAAAAGATAAATAAATTTAGGATCTTTGATAGTAAAAACAGATAGACACAATTATAGGCTTTATAGGTTAAATCGAGCTTAGCCTTAAGACTATAGCAAATATATAATGCATTTGATTATAATTGAAATTTCATAAAAAAAAAATAATTTTTTTTTAACAGGCTTTTAAGTTTTACCTATTTGTGAATAATAAAATATGCAAAATTTTCAATCACGTCTCCTAATAATAATATTCAGTGTCAACTGTTAAATTAAAAAATTTGAAATCACGAAATTCAAAATTGTGTTTGTCTATTGCAAAGTAAAAAATTGTCTAAATCAATTTAAACCAAAGAAATAAAATTCGATTCTGTATCATAGAGCAAATATTTGCGTACCAAGATAAAATCTAAAGGCAAAATTTTTTTGTTGAATTAGTGAACACTTGCTTAATAAAGATAAAAGATTGATATTTAAAAAAATCTTGTTTTTAAATGACGTCTAATATCACAACCTTTTTATTTAAAATAGACGTAAATTACATCTCATTATTTTAGGAAAATTTTAGCCACAAATTTCTTGTATCCTATATTTAAGCCAAACTAATCTGCTTTTAAATTTGAAATTAAAAATCATAAATTAACAAAATGAAAAATTATTTTTAGTTAATTGAAATTGATTTGATAAATAAATATTTGTCTGGGTTATTTGATTCGAAAAAAATTGTAAAAAAATTTAAATGCTCACTTTGCCGAAAATTGGGTTAATTTTTTTAATGTGAAAATAAACTTCAGAATTTATTGTGTCAGAGATATATTTTGAAATTAAATACTTTTAATTTTGACTAAAATATTGATTATAATTTTAATTCTTGCTGCTGCAAAATCAATAATTATTAGATTATATATATTTGAGCATCAAGTTTCTCAATTATCATGTAAACTGAAAATTTTTAATTATACTCAAATAAAAAATCTTGAAAAGATTTCAATTTTTGAATTGAGAATCTTAAATGAATTGAGAAGCATGCATTTTAAATTCAGATTTTGGTATCTTAAAATGACGACTGTAAATAATAGAGTGCAATTTTTTTAATTAGTTTTGCGTTTTTAGAATTGCTCAAACAAAAAAAGTCGATTTTAATAAAACTTTCGGAAATAATTAAACAAACATGACATGGCGAGATAATTTACTTGATATATTTTAAAATTTTAGAAATTTGAGTGAAAATTAAAAAAAAAACTCTCTTTTAATAAATTATAAAAATTTATTCAACCAAATTATTTTTTAGAAATAATTAATCAAATTTCTTTAGTAAACATTAAAACTAAATTAAATAGATTTCTGTTTTTTACGCAAATTTAAGTCAATGATAAAAATTTAATGATCATGATCAAAAGTTTTTATAAAAAAAGTTGTTTAAAAGTTATGAAATTTATTGCAGAACCAGTTTTTTAAAAAATAATAATTAAATGCTTTACTTAATTTTTAATATACAAAAAATCATTATTATTATTTCCTGTCATGAATTCGGATCATAAACTTAAATTTGCCAGTTTTTTCTAAATTTATTTTTTAATTTTTTGAGCATAGCTTCTTCATTTTGAATGAAAGTTTAATTAAAAAAATTTCATAAGACAGTATTTAAAATAACGAAATTTAACTAGAAAAATATTTAACTATTAGATTTGAACTTTTTAATAACTTGATACGAAGATTAAAGCAAATTTTACAAATTTTTCAAAATTTTTCGTTTTTCTTCAAAAAATTTAGTAAAAAAAATTAACAAAATTCTAGAACAAATTTCTGGTGAAATCTGCAATAATCTTATTTTTTTTAAATTTAATTGTAAATATTTTATTTGTAATAAATAAATTTTAATTTTAGTGAAAAATGACTTAAAAAACGATTATTTCGTAAATTTTTTGTTTTTTTCACAAGTTTAACTAGAAATTTAAAAACCTCATTTTCTGAGAATATTAGTTTAATGTATTTTAATGATTTTATTGACTTTTTGGTACAAGATTTTATACTTTATCGTAAATTAAGAAATAAAAATTAGACATTTGTTCAATATTATTTAAAAAAATTAATGACAAATTTTCAAACTAAGTTTAGATTAATTGAATGTTCATAATAGTTAGATATTTTAACGAAATAATGGAAAAAAAAATAAAAAATTTCATTTAAAATCTAAATCATTCCCTTCTTTGTAAAAATCTGCCTAATTTGTTATTTATCTTCATTGAGCCATTTTTTTTTGTATTAATTGCCTATGAACAGACAATTTATTTTAAACAAAAATCATTTTGAGTGTGAGTTTGAATGCTTTGCATCCAACTTGTGAGTGTGAATGATTCACTAAAAAAAAGAGTCAAGAATTATTGAAATTTAAAAATGTTTATTTTTTGTTCATTTTACTTGGTAAAATTTGAGCTTGGCTTGCATAAAATAAAAAATTTTACTATATTTTTTTCTAATAAAAGGATTAAAAGTTTGAAATATGAATTCTAACTCAATAAATTTTGCCTATTTTTATACAATTAATTCTTTTTTTAAAATCTCATTAATAATTCGGCTAATAAATATTTTACTTGAAAGAATTTTTATAAAATTATATTAAATTAGTTTGGAATTAATTTAGGCCAGACTTTTTTAAACCCTATTGCAAAAAGTGAAATTTAAGTTTTAAAAAAAAATTTGAAAAAAAATCAAAATTTACTACAAAGCCATAAAATTAGAAATTTTCAACCTAAGATAAATTCGAAAATTTGAATATAATTCAAAAAATGCTGTCTATCTTGTCAATGAATTGACAAAGACAATATTGCACAAATTAGTTGAAGACTTTAGAAAGTAAATTAGAACTCATAACAATCAATTAGAAAATTAAACCATTAAGAAGTTTTGTACTCTTTATCTTAAAGTCCAAGTTCAGCATCCTGTAAAAGGTAATAAATTAATTTTTTTAAGGTTTAAAAAAAGTGTTAATACATTTTTTTACTGGGTTAGTTGGTAAAATATTATTTAGTTACACGTTTTAATGTCATGCGTAAAATTAATAGATATAAATTAAATGGCTCAATTATCAAACAACACTCAAAGTTATTATTTGAGTTAAAACATATTTAATAATTATAAATTGTCTAGAATTAGAAATTAATTTAAATTTTTTTAATTGTTTATTTTTTTTTTGATTAAAGATAACGCTTTGAAGGCGATGCAAAATACGAATCAAAAATAAGTTAGCTTCGCTTTTGTTATATTTGCTAATAAAATGTTAATTTTTTTTATAATTCTCAACAATTATTGTCCCACTTCTAAAAAATAGAAACACTTAAAGAGATAAAAAAAATAAAAGAATTTAATAATACGAAAAAATTTATTCTAAAAAAAATCTAAGCTTTTAATTACTAATTGAAAAAAAATTCTTCTTCAAACAAATATTTTAAATGAATTCGATTTATTTTTTCTTGTCAAAATTTTTAAAAAATTTAGACACAAAATTGCATAATATGCAACTAATGTGTGCTTATTGATTATAATGATTTTTTTTGAGTCTGAAATTCTAAATTATTAAAATTTCTCCAATCTGACAACTAATTTTGGAAAAAAAAAATTTCAACAAAATAAACATGTTTCAGAATCGATTAATTACTATTCTTTTAAAATAAACTAAAATTTAAGTGAATTTAAATCAACTTCATACATCCTTGCTTAATTAAAAACAAAAGGATTTTTGCACATCTAATCAGATTTTTCAGTGGATTAAATTACCAATAAATTTTTTTTTTTAAATTAAAAAAATATTACATTTAAAAAATTTAATCTATAATTGTTTATCTGAAATTGAAAATTTAAAAATTTCATACCGGTTTTGTAGTAAAATTACTTTGAAAAATAGCAATACTAAATTCTGAAGATATCCTGATGGGATGAATGAGAAGACGGATATCTGAGAGAACATTTTTATGATAGAAAATTACTAAAATACTGTTTGTGTACAGTAAATAAATTTCCTTCAAAAATTAGGAAAGATCCTAAATTCCAGCATCAAAGTTGGAATAATAAGAAGCTATTTGTTTATTTCTTTTTTTTAATTATGGATAAGTAAAACATTTGAAAAATACAAAAAAAAAGTTTTTTCTTTTGAAAATGTAACAAAAAAGCGGATATAATTTTACAGAAAATGATAAATAGAATAATGTATAAACAAAATTGAAAAATTTAAAGTGATATCTTTATTATTTGAGAAAAGAAAAAGCTTATTGCTAAGTATGTTGTGAGTATTGCTAGCAGTAAAATATTTGATCAAAAAAAAATCAATAATACATTATTTTTAACATTTTATTGAAATTATATTTTTCAGCGATTAATAATTAATTTTTTTCGTTCATTTCCTTCTAATATGGTGAAAAACTGTATTAAGCTTCGTTTGTGATGTCATTATACTTCCAATACGTCTTTTTTCTACTGAATTAGATTTAGATTAAAACAGAATTTTTCTCAAGCTCATCGCATAATGATTTGTTCCAAGTCTCTTTTGACTTTTCTTATTAAATCTAAATAACAATTACAAATAATTAAACAATAGGATTTCTATTGAGTATTGAGAACTAAGTACATGAAAAATTTGCATCTATTTTCTAGCAAAGAATTTGTTTAAATATAAGTTTATTTTTATTTTAGACACAACCATGAGACTCGAAAATTCAAATTGTTACTCATGCAACAAATTCGATTTTTTTTAAAATAACAATAATTTAAAATTAAAATTATTAAATTAATTAATTCGAATAATTGATTTTCATTTTGATAATATTTTTATTTATTCCACAAATAAATGATTAAATAGATGAAACAAATAGATGAATTTTGTATTTGAAGCTGGCTCATTTCTCATATATTCTCCAATATTGCTTTAATTGTTGATTTATTTTCCTGAAAGTTCTAGTTTCTAGACTGGTTTTGTCCTAAATCCAACAAAAAAGGGAATATTTTACTTTCTACGATTGAGAGACTAGGTTTATTTGTATTAAATAATGAGACACCAACCTACAAGAGAAGTAAAAGTATCCTCAATTTATTCATCTGTTCAAAAAACATGCTAGACAATCTAGAAAAATTTGAAGTACTTTCTGCCTCAATAAGATACCATATACCAATATCAGCCATTTTAAAAAACATTTCCACGGATCCAAAAATTTTTGAAAAAACTATCTGGCAGAAATTTAGAGAAGTTCTTAGATCCTAATTGCCCTTAAATTACGCTTTTACTCTGTCCAAAAAGTATTGACACATCAGTTCAAAATTTAACAAATGATATCCAAGAAGTCTTAAAAATCACAACTAATCGTTTTGAAATCAAAAATTACAAAAATAATAAAATAACAATTACTCATCACATTCTAAAGCTTATAAAATTTAATAGAAAAATAAGACGACTGGTTCAAAAACATAATAACCCAGCATATAAAAAAATTTTTAACTATCTAGAGCGTACTTTGAAATCCGAACTTACCAAACATAAAAAACAATTTCTTGATGACAAACTCACTCATTTGAAAAATTTTAATCAATCCCAATCCAAACATTGGCAAACATTGCTGAGAATTATCAGAGAAAATAGAGCCCAAAAAATCGTAAGTCTAAAAAATAATTATAACTCTACCATTGATCCAGCCAAAATTGCAGAATTATTTGCATGCAACCTAGAAAAAGCAACAGTCGAGCACAACTCGCCCATCTTTCCAATATAAGGAAATATGCAAATCACTAGAAATGAAATGATGAAAACGCTCAAAAAAACCAACTCAAGAGCAGCAGCAGGTTTTGATCTTGTATCCAACAAGGTTTGCAAAAATCTCCCTTTTCAAAAAACTTGTCAACATACACAAAATATTTAACAGCCTACTCAATCTTGGCCACATACCCTTAATTTGGAAAAAATCAAAAATTATAATGATTCTTAAGAAAGATTAACTTTCAGATAGTTTACAATCTTACAGATCCATCTCTCTACTTAGTTGCTTAGCCAAGTGGCTCGAAAAAATTGCTAACCAAAGGATTCAAGATTAAGCAGAAGTCTCCTAAATTCTCCCAGCCTGTCAGTCTGGCTTCAGAAAATCTAAAAGCACTCAATACCATATATTGAGAATAAACCAATCCATAACAGACGGATTCAACCAGAATCAACTAACTGGAGTTATTTTCCTTGATCTTGAAAAGGCCTTTGACAAAACATCACACAATGGTATAATTGCAAAATTAAAAGAACACAATCTTCATACAATATTATCCGATAGATTGAAAAATTTCTCATAAACCGCTCTTTTAGAGTCAGCTACAATGGCCAAACTTCAAAAAATAAATCTTTCAACTGTAGGGTCCCTCAAAGAAGTTGCCTATCATCTACGTTTTTTATTCTGTTCTTTAGTGATATAGATAAAAGTATTTCTCCTGGTGTGAGAATAGCCTTGTTCGCAGATGATCTCTGTATTTGGGCATCCAGGGCCAGTAAAAGAGGAATTCAAATAATTCTTCAAAAGGCAGAGAATGGAATAATCGAGTACTGCAAAAAATGGGGATTTAGAATTAACGAAAAGAAAACTTGCTATACAACATTTACCAAAGCTGGTCTTCGAAAAAATGATGAGAAAACATATGGAATGAAAAAAAAAATCGGGAACTCACATATTCTTCTTGACCCAAATCCAACATTCTTTGGCATAAAATTAGTTCCTAAAATCAATAACAACGAACATTTGAAAATTATCAATTCAAAAAAAAAATCTCCAAAATTAGCCTAATTAAAAAATTAAAAGTTTTAAGTGGGGATCCTCTTTTAAAATCAACAGAATTTTTTATATGTCACTCATAAGATCATCATTCGACTCCTGTTTTATAATACTCCAATCAGGTACTCAGAAAATAAAATCCGAAAAGCAAAAAATGCAAAATCGGGTCTTGAGAATCATTAAATATTTTCTAGTTAGGACAAGTATCAAAACAATCCACAAAGAGCTATTAATCGACTTGATCGATGAAAGAGCAAACAAGCTTTTTTCAAAATTTTTCATCACCAAGCAAAACCATGAATTAATAGCACACGAAATCAAGGACTTTCTGCTTCAAAGCTCCTCCAAAAACAATTTAAAGTACAAAACGCCCTTTGATTCAATCCTAAACACACCAAACTCTTAGCAGAAATTTAATTTAGCAATCTAAATATAATATAAACATTTAATTTCTACTCTAAATGTCAACCGTCACGTCGACAATCAGCGAATCAAGGACAACGTACACAGTCAAGAGCTACCAAACACAAGTCTTACCAAGAAGAATTTCATTGTAGCATTCATTAAAGAAAAGAGAAAACTCCAACGTTCTCTATTGGAAACAAGATCAGGAGAAACAGTACGACAAATCAACCATCTCACCGAAAAAATCAAGAAACAAGTCGCGGAACATAAACAAGATAAATGGAGAGAATTCTTAACAAAGCTGAATCAACACAGATCGTCTGACACATTGCTCCGGCGCAAGATCTCATCAATCGAGAACGCCAACACACAAAAACCGTCGCGATGTTCTCTACTCAAAGTTCAAGAACAACTTGTTACGACTTCAACTGAAGGAGCCAACATATTCGCGGAGCAATTCAAGCAAACGTTCCAACCAACGAACAAGCGTGAGTTCAACGAACCCACCAAGATAACAATAGAGAGCACAGCCAGGCAGCTGTTCAAAAATTCTGAAAAAGATAATCAATCGTTTCAACCAGCAACGGCTCACGAAATCATGACTATACTCAAATACATCAGAGGACGGGTGGGCACCAGGAGCCGACATAATCACCAACAAAGCTCTCAAACACCTGCCAGAAAAGTTTCATTACATCATGGCGAACATTGTCAACGGCTAAATCAAACTAAGCCACATCCCGAAAAATTGGAAGCATGCGGAATTCATCATGATTCTGAAGCCAGGCAAGAATCCGTCAGACCCAACGAGCTATAGACCGATTAGTCTGTTGTCCACCATGTCTAAGATCATCGAGCGGGTCATGAAGCACAGAATACTCGCATGAATTTAAGAGAAACAAGTAATCAGCAAGTACCAGAACGGTTTCATGTCAAAGTGTCAAACAAGAGACCACATCTTCCGACTTATCCAAACGATTCAGTATGGAGTCAACGATCGGAAAGCAACAGGAGCAATCTTCATCGACATAGAGAAAGCCTTCGACAAACTATGGTACGAGGGGCTACTCTTCAAAATGGCAAAGAAGCAATGTCCTGCTTACATAGGAGCATGGATACGCAACTACTTGCAAGACAGAACATTCCAAGTACGTGTTCAAACGTCAAAATCAGCGCTTCATCAAATCATATGTGGGGTCCCACAAGGAAGCGTGCTAGGGCCACTGCTGCTCAACATCTTACAAGGCAATCGCAAGCTCAACATCAAACTTCACGGCAAAAGAATCAAGCACGACAACAAGCCGAAGCTGCTGGGACTCAAGTTGGACAAGAATTTAACTTTCTACAACCAACAAACTCAAGAGATTAATGATAGGGTTGATCGCAGGATCAACATGATGCGTTCAATAAGGGGCAAGAACTGGGGAGCTTCATCAAAAATCTAATTAACAGTATACAAGGCACTCATCAGACCGATCATGGAGTATATCCCGTTCATCAAGTACAGTGCATCGGAAGCAAGCATGATGATGCTTGAAATCCTTCAGAGGAAGGCAGTCAAAATAGCATACAGACTGTCCATTTCAACTACAACAAAGTACTGCTACAAGCTAGCAAGAATCGAGCACATCAAGGACCGCTTCCAGTTGCTTTCTACACGCTATCTTCAGAAAGCAGCTAACAGAAACCAATTGATAAGAGAGCTAATTGACAATTACAATCTAAAGTTCAAACCGCGCGTCAAAAACGGGGTCAAACCAATCCTTGCTCATCTTCTTCCGAAAATTACTCTATCAACAGCACAAACAGAATCAACCAACCAAAGACATCAACAACGTCAATTAATCAACCAAAAACAAAGAAAAAAGACAATTGGCAAAAGTTAATTGATATTGTTGGACAATTTGACACTTAGTTCAATTAACAACCACAACAGTAACAACTTACAGCTTAACAACAATGAACAGAGTCAGCAAATTGATCGATAGGACTGTTCACTAACCGGTTTATCAATTTCACTTATCCAATAAGTAAAATTAAGCAAAAACAAAAACAAACAAACAATGAACATAATACAACAACAAACATCAAAGAGTCAATAAAAACGGGTTGAAAAAGGCCGAGCCTTAAAGCAATCCGGTGATTCGATGACGGGCGGTGCGCATAATTCCATTATGCTAACCAGCTCTCACCATCACATAACCATATAATCAGTCAGTCAGTCACTCTAATTGCACACGTATGTTTAATACATAAATTGCAACCATTAGGACTGAAAAGAAGACACCGCCATTCGGAACTGCTCTGGAAAAACTTTTCTTAAATTATTTTTTAAATTAAATAAATAAATTTTGAAGAGACTTATATAATTTGCTTTCTTTGATTGATTGTCTTCAACTGGAAAAATCAAACATAGAAGATCTGATGATACAACTAAGTACTGACTTGGTTAACAAGCGCAAAGTATGTTATAGAAGATAACTATATGTATAGCTTAAGAAGATAACGCTATTCAGAATTACAAAGTTGGAAATGTCATTTTTTTTTGAAACATTTGTCTTTTTAAATAGAATATAAGAAAAATTAAGAATACATAAAAAAATATTTAACTGATTTATTATAATTAAATATTAGATATACCCAAAATACACTTTCCGTAACCTAACGGAGCCATTATTAACTAATTTGCCTCTTTTTTAATTAATTAAAAATACGCTCAAAGAAAATAATTTTAAACGGAAAAAGATATACCGTATTGCTTTGACACGAGGAATAACAGTAATCTAACGTTATTTTACGTAAAAAGTAAAAAGGACAAAAATGTCCAATTTTTTGAAAAAATAGCCAAAACTTTTAAAATAATTTGATTTTTGATTTTTTGAATGAAAATTGAACTTTTTTTACGTAATTTTACGTAAAATTTCATTTTTTTACCATAAAAAACGATAAAAATGGTAAAAAAGTGTAAAAAAAGGTAAAAAAGTGTAAAAAAAAGTTATTTCTTTAATTTTATTTATTAATTCTAAATTTTAGAATTTCTTTTTTTTTTAATAAAGTAGCGTTAAAATAACATACTTTCAAACTAACTGTTTTCTTTAATTTTGTTGACATTTTCTCTGTCAGCTTTTAAACTTTTTGTTGCATTTGTCCAAGCATTTCAAAATTCATCAAGATAACGACCCCAAACATACATCTGATATCTGTGTAGATTTTTTAAAGCAGAATGATATAAATTGGGTAAATTTTTTTATTTAATTGATTACTATTTATAATTAACAAAAGAGTAATATATTCATTAAGATTAAATCACCCCCAAGGTCTCCGGACTTAAATCCCATCGAAATGGTTTGGAATGAATTAAAAGATTTCGTAAGAAAGAAAAACATAAAATACACTGAAGAAGCTTACGAAGCTATTTTTGAATTCCATAAAACATTGACGTCAACTAAGTGCCAATCCTTTACAAACCATTTGAAAAAAGCAAACTTAATTTGAGTAATCTTATAAAGATTTACACAAATAAAGAGCTAAACAAATTTAAAAGGTTATTCCAATTGTTATTAAAAAAAAAGGAGAATGGTCGAATCATTAAATTAAACTGACTAATCAAATAAAATTAAAGAAATTACTTTTTTTTACACTTTTTTACCTTTTTTACACTTTTTTACCATTTTTTTATCGTTTTTTACAGTAAAAAAATGAAATTTTACCTAAAATTACATAAAAAAAAAGCTCAATTTTCATTCAAAAAATCAAAAATCAAATTATTTTAAAAATTTTAGCTATTTTTTCAAAAAATTGAACATTTTTTGTCCTTTTTAGTTAAATTACGTAATTTTACGTAATATTACAAATGTCAAAATATAAAAGTTTTCTATTCAAAAAATTTCATCCTGATCCGAATTACTCAAAATTGCGATATATTTTTTTTTTAATTTGATAAAATTATATGCATAGTATTTTCAAATGTGCTAAAATTTGGAATCAGAACAGAAAACCCTAAAACGCGAATTCGGGAAATTATTTTATTTTTTTTAGTTGGCTTTTGGCTTTAGGTAAAGTTTTTTTTTATATTTAAAATTTTAAAATTATAACTTTCCGACTCCGCAATTTTAATTCCTTATTTTTTCCGCATTCGTATTTTAGCATATAAAAATTCGTGACAATATTGCGTTCCGATATTCCGAATATTAGGGTCACTTTCGGGACCGCTTCCGCATTCTAAGATAGCCATTATTTTGAATCAGAAAAATTTCAAACTTTTTAAGTTATTCTTCAGTGATAGAATTTTAGGAACTTGCCAAGGCAAGGTTTGTCAATAAAAATTTTATTTAAAACTCAAGATATTAAATAAAAAAAAATCTCTAATCTAAAAGAAAGGGTTAAGTCTTTTTTTAAATAGCAATCTTTGCATATTTTTGACAAATCGAATTGATTTTAAAGGAAACAAAAAAAACAGTGATTAGCTAAAACAAAGCAAGGATTTTTTAATGTAGGAAAATTATTGCGATTATAAATTAAAAATATAACTTTAAAAATAACATTAATAAATGACCAAAAACTGATTTATTTATTAATTAAATTTATTCAAAAATTTCCAATATAAAGAACAAAACTATGGGTAAGAATTTTTTTTATTTTAATTATTAATTTTTATTTTATTGATCTTTTTTTTATTTTTTTGATTTCGCTTAAAAATAGGCAAAAGTTTCTAAAGAGTCAAATCAAGTTTTCATGCTATTTAAGACACAATTTGAAAGAAAATCCAGACTAAAAATCGTTTGTTTTAAATATTTTGAAATTAAAAAAAACTCCATATTTTTATTGAATTATCTGAAAATCCGCTAGCTAAGTCCCCGTTGTCCAAAACCGCTAATGACAAAACAAAATTTGAGTTTCCATTTAATGTCATTTTTTCAGTTCCGTTAATAGGATCAAAAATTTTAGTTGTATTATCATACGACCCACTTGCCAAATCACCATTTTGAAGAACTGCAAGGGAAACAACTCGACTTAAATGATGATTCAGAGTCATTTTTACAGTCCCATCAATTGTATTCCAGATTTTAATTGTTTTATCAGCTGATCCACTTGCCAAATCACCGTTTTGAAGAACTGCTAGTGTTAAAACAGCATCTGAATGATTATTCAGAGTCATTTTTAAAGTTTCATTTATTGTATTCCAAATCTTTATTGTACGATCCCATGATCCACTTGCCAAATCACCGTTTTTAAGAACTGCAAGAGAAACAACATTATTCGAATGATTTTTCAAAGTCATTTTTACAGTCCCATCAATTATATTCCAGATTTTAATTGTTTTATCAGCTGATCCACTTGCCAAATCACCGTCTTGAAGAACTGCTAGTGTTAAAACAGAATCTGAATGATTATTCAGAGTCATTTTTACAGTCCCATCAATTGTATTCCAGATTTTAATTGTTTTATCAGCTGATCCACTTGCCAAATCACCGTTTTGAAGAACTGCTACTGTTAAGACACCATCTGAATGATTATTCAGAGTCATTTTTACAATCCCATCAGTTGTATTCCAAATTTTAATTGTATGATCCCATGATCCACTTGCTAAATCACCGTTTTGAAGAACTGCAAGTGAATTTACCTGACTTGAATGACCAAAGAATGTCATTTTGACTAAAAATTTATTAACATTTATATTTTTTTCAAATTTAAAATTTATTTACTTGTTAAATTTGAATTTTTTTTGGTGCATCTCGTTTTTTTTTCAAAAAGAGCCGAATTTACTCTGCTTTTTCTATTTTCATTAATTAAACAGTCTCTAAAAATTGTACAAGTATTGTTCTTAAGCATTGCAGAATTGCAATCATTTAATTTCGAGCATTCAGATGCACACAAAACTTGATTTTTAGTTGTAAACACTTTAACTTCTGTTTGATTTTCGGCAGTTACAATTATTTCTTGTTCATTAAATCTTTTAAAATAAACTTCGATTTTTTCACCATGTAAACCTGCCTCTAGGAATATTAATACATTCAAAATTGCCAAAATCATTTTCCAACAATGTAAGATCATAGATAAAGTTTTTATTTTTTAAAATTTTTGGAGTAAATAATTTTAAACGTGACTGTAAAGTCATTTAAATACTTAGAAAACGACGTCAAGCAATCTTTCAAACACTCTTTTCTGAGAGGAAATAAAAAATTCATATCCTCTATTATCTTATTGGGTTTTTTACTTTTTTCTTTTTTTCTAATTTATATTATTAACTTCAATTTTGAAACCTTTTTTTTAATATAGAATATTAAAAGACTTAATACCTAGTAATATTGAAATAATCTCGATACTTGTTTATTTAGTCAGTCAACAAGGAAAAAGGTGTAAGTTTTGAAGGTTTTGAATTGAATTTAAAATAATTTTATGCTAATCATTCTAAATTTTTTGCAGCCTAGTATTTCTAATCAGAGATTTATGTAGTCTTAATCAAAATTTTTGCCATTTGTTATTTAACACTAGCAAGACCGGTTTTTTTTTATCCAGTAAACCCCGATCGGGATCTGGCCAATTTGACATGACAATCATTTTATTGTTTGTAAGGTTAAAATTTAACTCAAAAATAGTCGAATGGACTTAATTTTTTTAATTTTAAAAGCAAAATCTCTAAATTTAAAAATAATTTCAAGATTTATTTTTAATTTGATGAAAAATCTACAATTATCTAACCAATATTATTTATTTATTAATTTATATTTAATTCATATTAAGAGCCACTAGAGGAGAAGGTTTTTAAATGCCTCTGCAGAACAGGACGAATGTATAAACAATTTTGATTACAAGTTTCAATTGCGAAATCATTTCGGTGAAAAAGATCAACTCGATGCAGTTAACTCTATTTAGGCACCAGAAAAAGAAGAAGAGATGAGCCCATCCACTTTTATCCTTATAGAAAGCATTGAACTAATTATAAAAACTTTTTCTAGAAAAAACAAAAAATTATTCAACTATTTTTTCATCAAATTGCTAAAAAAAGTGGTGGATCTGGTAAAATCAATAGATATGCGATTATTTTTAAAGTCAAAAAAAATTTACTAAAAAAATATTGAACATTTTCAAAAATTAACTGAACAGATCGCTTCTACGATAGGCAGATTTTTTTTCGACACAAAAAAATGAAGCTTGTTTAAAATACGTAAATTTGCTCTTTTGATTAATTTGAAAATTTTTAAAGCCAAAAATATATTTTTTTCTCAATTTTAATTGCACAACCAAAATAAAAAAATTGTAGTTAATCGTGATTTTTTTATTAAAATTATTTTCAAAATTCTTTTTTTATTTTTTCCTTAAAATGTAATTATTTCTTGATAAAAAAGGCAAAGAAAAATTTTTAATCAAATTTCAAATTCAAAAAATGATCAAATATGGTCCATACTTATTAATCACTAATTTAATTTTAGTTCAATAAATTTACAAAAAAAGAATTATTTTGATATAGATACAACTAATTGAGTACATTTGCTAAATTTCCAACTGTCTCGGTTGATGATAATAAAACAGATATTTTATATTTCTCGCATCATTTTGTCAAAGTTTGTCCATGATTTTGTTTCTAAACTTTTTAAATATTGTTTGCATTCTTCACGAGAAAGACGCAAAGAATTACTCCTTTTGACCATGTAAATGTAGTCTTTGAGGTGTTGAATTTGCTTTGATTATTTGTTCCAGTGGTAACCATGAAGAAGATGATGATTTTAATGTTGACAGTTATGAATAGTTAATTGATTATTTAATCTGATTAAATTAGTGATAATAATTAATTAAAAGTTGACATATTATCTAGTTATAATTTTATTAATTTAGTTACTTATTTACGTATTAGTTATTTTTTTATTGTAATAGTGATTTTTTTACTTTTTTTGTAAAAGTTTTTACTATTTTTGTGGTAAGGTTTACTGATGTCCATTTTAAATGCGTAATTCAATTCCATTACAGAATTTAAAGATTACAGCACAATCGATTGTGGTGTAATTAATCGAATTATTTTTAATTCAAATTATTTTGAAAATTCAATTCGGAGTGTGTCTATTTTTACTTATTATAGAAGAAAAATTAGAAAATAAAATTCTAAAATTTTAACTATTTCTCGGTCTAATAGTTAAAAAATCTTGTGGATTAAATTTAAAAGAAAGATGATGTCAATAAAGCCATGACTGATTATTATTATTATTTATTTTGAAAAAATTACGCCTGAATTTAAAAAAATTTTTTTTTAAAAATAATTTTGATTAAGAATTAGAACTAAATGACTATTTGTAGAAAAAGGTCAAATTAAAAAATATCGATTTTAATTACATTAATTTCGAAAGCCGGATTAATTAAAAAAATTCTATAAATGCAAATATGAAGAAAAATTATTACTAAGCCATTGAAAAATGTTATTAATGATATTCTCTTGAGTAGAACAGAACAATTCTAAAAGTCCCAGTTAGAACTGGTTTTTCACAATGCTCAGTAAAATTATTTTAGTTACTGACAGATAGAATTAGATAAAATTTTTTCCCAAATTTATTTTTTTTTGTCACAGCCAAAGATTAGGACTTTTTTTAATTTAAAATTTTTTAAAATTTTATCCATTAAAGTTTTTATCCTCTTTAGGACAAAATAAAATTTCTGAACAAATTTCAGATTTAAAAAAGCAATCAAAAGATTTTAAATGAACATTTAGATTTTATAGAATTTTCAAAAGTTATAATAATTTATTTTTCAATCAAACTTTTGAACTTTAAAAACCGTAAATTTTGCGAAGTTTTTTGATTATTCTTTAAATCTTAAATTTTGTCAAAAATTTTTTTTCCCTTTCTAAAAAGGAACAACTAAATTTTTAAGGACAAAATTAGAATAGTCACACTTTAAATATAAATCTCAAAACAATTCTAATTTAAAAGACTTTTTTGATCAACTTAAATTTAAATTTTCTATTATAGTTATCTAATTTAAATTGTAAATAAAGAAAGATTTTTTTGGCCATTATGATTTTATTTTCATGAGACTTTCAAATATATTTTTATTGGACTTTAAAGTAGTTTAAAAATAATAAATTTTTATTGCTAGTCATGTTTGCAAATTAAAAATTTTTTTGGTCTTTTTTTCAATTCAAAAATCTAAAAATGATGTTTGAATAAAATTTTGAGCTGTTTTATATCAGGCCTTTAAACATTCTAACTTAAACAAAAGATTATTTTTTCATCTTAATAAAGCCATTAATTTTTGCATAACTTTAGCATTTAGAATTTGAAGCAACATTGCGGAAAGAGAATGTAATAATATGAGCTCAAATTTAAAAAAATATCAATTAAATTTCAAATCAACTAATAAAAGTCAATTACCGGTGTTTTCTAATTTTTGATTGTTATTTTTTTGTTTACATTTAATATTCAAGTTTCTTTAGCTTGGTATAATTTTTCTTTGCATAACACTCTTAGTGCAAGTTTTGTGATTTGCCTCGGAGTTTTGAATGCTTCAGGAAATTTGGTCTAACTTAAAAATTTTAATCATGAAATACAATTAAAGTACTTGTGATTAGAAATTTACAGTTAATGTTTTTTATTCTATATTTAAACCTTTTTTATTGACTTGATCAAAACTTGATCAGCGTCGTCTAATGTTTGGTCAGTTGGATCCTCTAAAATGCTTTCTTTTGATAAGGATTGACTAATTTTTGAAAGATTACAAAAAAAACAATTTATTATTGTAGAGAATCACAAATTCATTATAATGATAAAAGATTCGGAAATATTATGAGTGACATACAATTGAAAAAAAATATATTTTTGTTTAAATAAATGTAAGTGATGTTTTTTTTTTATTTTGTTTTTTTTTTTATACTTCTTTTGATAATTTTTTATTAAATTTATGGTTATTGTAATCAAAATATTGTTTAAAATAAAAATTATTGATAGTGTAACTAGATTAGTCGGAAAAAACTGAATGTGTGATTGAAAATTTAATTTGTGGCTGTTTTATTAAATTAGTGGTATAATTTGCTATTTTTATGGTAATTCTTACTTTTTTTGTGGTTTGATAATATTATCGCTCTTTCTTATCTTTAATTAAATCAACTAATAAAATTCGAATAAGGTTAAATTAATAAAAATTAAAAATATAATCAATTTTTAAACTAGGTTTAAATAGCAAACTCGAATCAAAAATTAATCCTAAATCAACTTTTAAAGAAAAAAGAGGGGGCATCCGGGATTGAACCGGAGACCTCTCGATCTGCAGTCGAATGCTCTACCACTGAGCTATACCCCCTTACGATCTAGAAAGTCTTTTAAGAAAAGAAAAATTTTGATTGATTTAAGGTCATCAATATGTGACATATTTCTATTAGAGGTTGAATGAATAAAACTTTATATCTATAGACAAATTCAAAATCTCAATAAAAATTTATAAATATAAATTAAATAGAAAATTACAAGGGGGTATAGCTCAGTGGTAGAGCATTCGACTGCAGATCGAGAGGTCTCCGGTTCAATCCCGGATGCCCCCTCTTTTTTCTTTGACTTTTATTATAAATATTTATACCAAAGTGCTTAAATTTGTGAGCAATTCTACAATGATCATCAATTACTTGGAATTAATATTTCTATATTTTACCAGATCTAGATTTATTTTAAAATATATTAGCTTAATTACAGTTTAGAAAGTGAAGCAAAAATTAATGGAATTAAAAAAATTTTTGATCAGCAATTTTTTAATCAATTGCAAAAATGTTATGAAAATAATTTTTGTTTTGCAATGAGAATCAAACATGAACAAGCGAGGACGAAAAAACTATTGCAAAATATATTTTGGGTCATGTCGACTTTGTGATCAAGTGTTCAGAAAAAAATGTTATCATAGGTGTCATGTCCAGAATGTGATCAGTGATCAATGACCACATATTTTGTAACCAAACGTCCATTAATAAACCAAAGAATAAAAGTAAATTTTTTTTGGATCAGAAAAGCTTATAATTTTTACTAAACTTTACTTGAGTTGAAAAAAAATAAATCTCTATTTATAAAAAAAACAAGAAAAATGTTTATTGCCAATAAACATTATATTAGAGGTTTATTATATGTTTCTTGGACAATATTTATTTTAAATGTTTATTAATTCTTAATGGTTTTTTAAAAAGAGCAAAAAATGAACCATCAATTGCCATTTTAAATGTGCCACAACTTGAACAACGCCAGGCTAACAAAACATTTTTTGCATCTTTACTCCTTTTCTAGTACTTAGCTTCATTTGTTGACCAAATTTTTTCCAATTGGCTCTATTACAATTGATTGCCGTATGGACAAGTCCCAAACCCATAATCTTATTAAAAATTTCTTCTTCACTATCCATTTTTTAGATAAGCAAAAATTTTGCAATAATAATAATAATAATATTTAATATTCTACGGACAACTTAGTTTAACTAAATTGACAAAGCAGAACTACACTAACGTCGTCCCGCTATAGAAGACTTTTAATTTTTTTTAGTTCTACCGACAATATTAAATTGGTTGATCTTCCTTTTTGATCTAAATTTAATATTATAAAATCGCTAAAGCAGAAAAAATTATTTGGTGACAAAAAAATTTTTTTTGTGATCAGTAAAATATTTTGGTGATCAAATTTTGGTCACAAAGAGTTTAATAAATATTTTTGTGATCAAAATGATCATATTCTGGACTTGAGACCTATGATCACATTTTTTTGAGAAAACTTGATCACAAAGTCGACATGAGCCTATATTTTATTAAATTGAAAACTAGTTTTATTTCAGTCATTAACAATTGTTTTTAAAATAAATGCTTAAAATTTTTAAACAAAATTTGTTAAATGAAACATCAGCAAAAAATATAAATCTTTAAAATTAGAAGGGTAGATCGAATATTGATAGAAACAGCACTAAGTGTTAATGTTTTTGGCGTTCTTTCTGACTTAATAAAACTTTTTTTCATTGTTATGTTGAAAATTTTCAATTTTAAAAATATTTTGCCTAGCCTTAATATTTTTTTGCTCCAAACTACACCGCTGCAAGAAACAATCAACTTCTCTTTTGGTGTTTGATAATATTAAAAAAATTTTAATTCATTTGCCCCAATTTATTTTAAAAAAATTCTTTTTAAATTTTAAAAATATATTTGTGAATAAAAAATTCAAAAAAAGTACAACTCTTTTTATCATGACTTTGATAAATAAAAGATAAAAGATAAGAATGCTCTTTTTGCATCTTTGACAAAAAATAATTTTAAACAAAAAAAAAACTATAAATGACTAAACTTTAGAGTTGCTCATCTGAGATGATTTGGCCGAATAGTTACCAGAAGTAGTCGAAGACACTGGAGAAGAGTTATTATTATCGTACACTTCGTCTTCATCGCTATCTAGCATAAAAAATCTGGTCTCACTCATACCATTTTTTGCAGTCTGAAGCTGAACACTTTTTCTTTCCAATTCTTCCTGAATCAAAATCAATTCATCAAACCTATCTCTCACTCTCTTGGACGAATAGTAAAATTTGTTCAAAAAACACAGCTGAATCAACAGACCAAGCGAGATTAACAGCAAATGCCAACAGAACAAGGTGGTAATTATCATTATTTGCGTGTGATCACACCGGTTCCATTTCAAAAACTCAACATCCATAGGCGGGTAGAGCACAAAACCTGCCTGCCAAAACCAAGTGCCTTGCAGCATGGTGAACAGTATGCGACCATAGGTGAACATTACTTGCTGAGGATTGTAAATCTCCAAACAGATGGACAGACAGCAGCCAAATATTGCGTAGACGAGCAAAACATGAACATGAATGTCCATTGGAGCTCGACTATGAAGATGAAAGGCGAACAGGAATGCTTCAATTGAATAAGCGATCAAACCAAAGTAAAAATCTGAGCGCTTTGGTAAATTGAAGCCTTTGTATAGGAGAATTTCCACTAGTGCTTGGAGCACAAATCCAGAATACATTGTGATGTGTTGCAGGTTATTGCGGGCAAAGTAAAATGGTTGTATTTGTGGATGAGTGTCCCGTTTGTGCATGTGGACATGTGATGACTGATTGTCACAGCCAAAAATAGAAACATCATCTTTGCCGATTCCAGGCTCTACTACATGGTTGAAGTCTATGGCGGTAACAAACTCGCCCAGAATGCCGATCAAGCCGGCTGTTAATTTAAAGCAGCTTTCTACTGGTGATCGACGCAAGCTCTCACTCGGTAAGCATATACAAGGCATGGTCGTCTGGGATACATAGTTGGCTTTGGACTTTTTGGCAGACAAGTAGTGCTTGGACTGAATGTAGCGTATGGCGGTCGCAAAACTCCACCATACTGCGAACAATATGAAAAATGTTCCGGGCAACAAGTGACCAGCTAATGATCCCATTTGGCTCTGAGGGATTTTATCACTCTCTAAATTATTTAGCTTCTAAAATTTAAATTATAAAAATGAGAAAAAAAATATTTTTTTCTAATATAAAAGTGAGATAAGGTTACTTTATCAAATGGGTTTAATTTTATTTTTAGGATTTGATTTCTATTTTAAATTCGGTTACCTAAGTTATTATTTTTTAAAATAAAGATAAGAATTTTGATCCATTTTTAAGTGCTTTGTGATGAGTCATCCAAAAAATTAAAACTTTATTGCTTAATTTCTTTTTGCCAAGTGAGTGAACTTTTTTAATCAAAAATTATAAAACCACGTCAAAATAAGAATATTTTTTTTTTAAATTGATCATTTTAAAATAACTTTGAAGCTTTCGGAAATTAAAATCTTTTCTATTTCAACAGACATGTTTTCAAGTCACAGTTTTAAATCTAAGTCACAAGAATTTAAGTCAAAGTTATGACTAAAAAAAAAAATTTAAGTCATTGACTTGACTTGACTTAAGACTTGTGACTTATAAACAAATCTGTATTTCAATTTCGGATTCAGAATCTGTGACTTAAAAAAACCAAAAAAATGCATGTGGTTCAATAAAACAAGTGTAAATTGGTCATCGTCCTTCAAAAAACCCGATAAAATCCATTTTTATTTAAAGATTATGGAATTTGATAAAATTCTGAATAGAAATTTTAAATTTTTTTTTTTTTACATTTTTCAAATAATTCTAGTCAAAACAAGACTATTTTTGGTAAAAAAAAAAATTCAAAACTTCAAAAAATAAAGCCAAATTTAAATTATTTTTTTTATTTTGTTATTATCAGTTGGTATTATAACTAAATTCGAAATACCATATTAAAAATTTTCAATTTCACATTTTTGAACGGGTATACTATTGTTACCAATCGTTAAAAAAATTAACGATTCTGTTTTTTGCAAAATATTTAAATTTAACTTATGATTTAGTGAAAATAAAAAAAAAAAATTCTCGTTTAAAAAAATTATGTCTAAATTTAAAATTAAAATATATTTAAATTTTTGAATTTTATTTTTTAAATCGATAAATTTTTACAGTCTGGGATTTAAGGCAACTAATTCGCCAAAAGATGATACGAATATTAAGCAAGAATTTATCTATTTTAAAATTTTGATAACGACCGAAAAAAAAGTAATTTATAAAGATGTAAACTCTTGAAGAATCACTAAAAAATACTTAATATAATTAGGATTTCGCAGAGTTTTGGTCATTTCATTGAATTTTATTTTCTAAATTGTCAAAAATAGTGAGAAAATTTAACATAAAATGCGCAACTTCAGCATGCTTTTTAACAAAATTTCTTATTTATAATATAATTATTTAAAATTTATTCTACAAAGTTTCCGTCTGAATCCGCTTTTAGCATTTCAGACTATATTCAAAGACACAATTGAATGCCGTTAAGCAGTAGGTCTCTACGTTTTACATTGATTCTAAGAGAATAGAAAAAATAAAAGATTTAAATTTCGATTAAAAAAAACCTGATCTTAAATAATATTTAAACTGTAATAAATTCTAATTTATTATTATTTAGAACGAATAAATCAGAAAAAAATAAATCGTCAACGTTAATTAACGGTAGTTAACCGTGTAAACGCTTTTGAAATTTTGAATAATTTCAATAAATTATTAATTAAATTTTTAGATTTTAAAAATTGGTCAAAAAAATAAAAAAAACTTTAAAATTCTATAATACCGACCTAAATTTATAAATAATTTTAATTTATATTTCAACAAAGACTGCTTTTACCCTGGACTCTTTTAATGGCAAAACTGCCAAAATTATCCAATTTTTTATCTTAAAATTTGGAAGAGAGAAATCAAGAGCGCCAGGTGGATTTGTCTCCTTAGCGGAGTAAAGAGTAGCTAATCGCAACAGAGGATATGAATTAAAACTCTAGTTAAGTTTAAAATAATTAAATTTTTTTCTACTTAATTAAATTTTCTTATTCTGTTTAGACATAATGTTTAAAATGTGGACTTTATTTAAATTTAAACGAAATTCTAAAACATTTTTGAATCTAAACTCTATCAATATTTCGCTAAAAATACATGTCCGAATACAGGATTAAAAAAAGTATAAAATAGATTTTAATATTAAATTAAATTTGTAAAGATGCAAGATACTTTGATCAAAATTTTTGCAAAATTAATAAAAGATTATTCCAAAATTTTTTTTCATAAAATCATCTATATACTAATAGAAGCACCAACACGAGTCAAATGAATCTTTTTGATTTTTCAATTCAATTTGTAAATTTTAATCCAATTTTGCAATCAAAAATTTTGGATAAAATATTTGGATAAAATTTTTGAATTAAAACCCTGGTACTTAGTACGAAGATAAACACATTTCAAAAAAGGAAACAGTTTGCATATTTTACATGAAAGAAATGGAATATGTTCGACAAAAAATGGACTCAATAAAAGGTCAATTTTTGCTAGATACTTTCATTTAGCTAATTTTTTTATTTCCTTCAATTAAAATTAATTTTTGAATTAATTTATGTATATACTAAATTTATATCTTGAATTGAATCAAATCATGAGAAATTAAAATAATTTACCAAATTCCAAAAGAACGGTTTTTTAAGGATTCCATTTTGATGGTATTTACTCAGTCACTAAAAAAAGATTCAACTGTAATTAAGTCAAAATGCACTAAGGATCCATACCAAAAAAAAAAATAATTGAAAAATTATCGAAAATAACTTTATTTTAATTTTAGTCGAAATTTATTAATTTTTCTTTCAAATTTTTTCGAAGAACTCTGACTTAAAATAAAAAAAAAGTTGCTTGCTACGATTTAAAGCTTGGAGCATCGTAATGGCGATGAAGTTTGGAGCAAAAACTGATGCAAAATATATTTTATTAAATTAAACACTAGTTTAATTTGAATTATTAACAATCATTTAAAATATTTAACTTTTAATTTGTTAAACGTAAACAAAACCATAGACTTGACCAATGAATCTTTATATTTAAAAGGATAGATTGAATACAGAGTCGTTTACTTGGAAATAATTAAAGTCCGGACTTGGATTTGACTTAAGACTTGTGACTTTTAAACGACTCTGATAGAATTTGATAGAAACAGTACTAAATTTTTAAAATATTTTTTCTATTTTTCAAAATTATCAATATATTTATTAATTTTTGAAATATTTAGATATATTTAAATTTTTTTTGCTCCAAACTTCAGTGCCGCGGCACTGAAAATAAAAAATTCAATGATTACATACAAAGTTTGATAGAACCTAAACAGTCATTGCCATAATTAAGTATTCAATTTTTTATCAATAATTATTGTAAACATTTAGTTAATGCGAAAAATATGTGAGTTTATTTAATTAATAATCGATTATTTCTCGAATTCAGCATCCTAAATTATGATCGATAGCTTTAATCCTAATCTATAAGAAAATGTATAAAACAAATAATGATTCTTAACTAAAAATTACTTTAATTTTTAGATAAGTTTCATTCTGTGTGAATTTTTATCAAAAAGTCTTAACTTAATAAATTAAAAAAATTATTAAAAATCAACCGATCTAATCGATCCGATAAATTAAACGGACTTGAGAAGATATTGCATTAATAGATTAATTATTAACTCTAAGTAATAATTAATCTATAAATATTAAATATTAAGAGTTTCTTTTTTGATAACTTGACCAAACAGAACGCCACAGTGTGAATTTTTGTACCAAAAAAACAAAAAAAAAAAAATAAACGCCAAAATTTAATTTCTTACGGACAAAAATATGTTTTGTAGATTGAAGCAACTGACCCATTCTCTAAACCTTCAATATAAAGGATGTAAAAAGGATGTATCAATCGCAAAATTTGATCTAAGTCGCTTCAAACAAATTTTTTAACAAATTTTTTACAAAATGTAAGAAAATTTACCAAGTCGATTATCCAAAAAGACTAGAAGTAAATAAAAGAGAAAAAGAGAAATCTAATTGATCCCAGATTGCTTAAAAACATTGTAGTTTC
This sequence comes from Brachionus paranguensis, assembly GCA_016802215.1. Lineage (NCBI taxonomy): Eukaryota > Metazoa > Rotifera > Eurotatoria > Ploima > Brachionidae > Brachionus > Brachionus paranguensis. The sequence goes on along the minus strand of JAESIX010000002.1, from coordinate 7,157,901 downwards.
TATTATTAAGTTCCGATTCACTTGTTCTTTGTTTTATTTATAAATTTAAAAAAGTTCAATTTTTCTTTTCCAACAAACCAAATGATTGCCTAAATTCTGACTTACTTTTAAAATATGTGTCACAATTTGTTGTTTGAGATGCTTTGATCAAATCTGTACCACAGATTTCTTGTATTATTCTTGATTAGGAACTCATTTGCATATCTAGTTTCCATAATTAAGCTTCAAATACAAAACAATAATCATAAGATAACAAATACAAGAGCTTTTGAAAATATATATTAGAAAATCAATAATTTTGATTTATTTTATTATTTATGAAATGAATCGATTTGATCAATTTAGAAAATTAGATATGAGCTATTTACCTCAAGTGTGTCTGAATAGATATGAATTACTCTAATGCCAGGAAGTTAGAATTGAAAAAATTAATTATCTAGAGAGAATTTTATTTTTTTTTTGGTGAAAAAATCAATAAAATAATGCCAAATTATTGCTAAACTCGATGGCACAATAAATTTAAATATCTGAAATTTATTTTAGTTATACATTATTATTCCATTCTCCCACTGTTTGGATTTTTCTAGGTTATTGATACTTGCTCACTATTTATTTTTAATTAGAATTTTTATAAAGTCTGGATCTCTTGGCTTCTCAACAGAAAAATCCTCATAGTGCTCTATGAGTGACAAAGAAGTTTTATAAATGTCTTTGATTGTGTCATTTTTGTGATTGAGCAGTAAAAACATAATCGAAAATCTGCGTAAATTCATTTTTTGAAAAATTATTTGTTAAAAATCGAAATATTTACGATCCTTGAAAATTCACTTTTTCGTACATACGCAACAAGAGATGTCTTGTCTTGAGAACTATCTAAATAGATAGTAGTAGTAAAGTAATAGTAAATTGAACTACAACTCGGAAAATACCCGAGCAGAGCTCTAATGAGCTATAGCAGTCGCTTCTTTTTTCACAATCCATGCATTAAGAGTTTCGACTTAAAAATTTAACGTTTTTGCGCTAACCACCTCTTCCGTAATCCATTCCATATAATTACAGCTCTGTTTGTGAAAAAATGGAAACGCGAGGAACAGTTTTTTATCTGTTCACGACGTAAAGTCTTTGAGTGCCTTCTTAAATCATAAACTTGACCGCTTTGACCACAGATTGACCCTTTTTAAACTCGACTAACTCAATTTTATTCATGATCTTGAACATCTGGATCAGATCTACTCTCAATCTTTAAGTTAAGTCCATCAGGCCGAATTTAGGTAAGCGTGTCGAGTAAGTCAGATGCTTTAAATTTCGAACTAACTTAGAAGCTCTCCGTTGAATCTTTTCTATCATTTCGATAGAGAATTCGATACATAAGTTAAATGTTGTTGATATTGGGATGTCTAAAAGATATCTTTTCCATACCCAAAATCATGTTAGCTTTAGCAGTAACATAATTTATTCGAGCGTTCCATTTAAGGTCGTTTTTAATATATATTCCGAGATCTCTTTCGAACGCTGATTTATTAAGCGGATATGACTCAATTTTATAATCATGTTTTAAGTTTTTACGACCAAAATGGACAACCTTACATTTCTTGACATTAAGCTGAGCAGACCAGTCTCGTGACCAATTACATATGTTATCAATGTCGTGTTGTAACTTGTAGTTCGAGGAAGAATCTTTTATAATTGTTGTAATCTTGTAATCATCAGCGTACGCTTTCGAGATGTTTTGTAAATCATTTATGTATATAATGAATAAAATTTTACCAAAGACCGAACCTTGAGGAACACCACTTGTGACTTTAGCCCAACCTGACTTTGCTTCACCAAGCACGACTTGTTGCGAACGCCCAGTTAGAAATGAACTTTTCCAGTTTATCAAACGCTCACTGAAACCGTAAAACTTGAGTTTAAAGACCAGCTTTGTATCTGAAACCTTATCAGAAGCTTTTGCGAAATCGGTAGACACTACATCCACAGTATAGGTATTGGATAAGGCATGTGTTATCAGGTCCAGAGTCTTAAGTTAATTTGTACTAAAGGATCTTTGTGTAAGAAAGGCGTGCTGAGCTTTCACAATAAGCCTATTTTCAAATAAATGTTTGAGCATACTTTCTTTTATTAGACTTTCCAAAACTTTACAGAGGACACAAGTCATCTAGATAGGTCGATAATTTGAAGGTTGTAACCACCTTCCTCCTTTATGAAGAGGAGTGACATTTGCTTTTTTCTAGATTGTTGGTAATATTCTAGTCAAAAAAGACTCGCGAAAAATAACGATTCTTGCTTATGTTTGGCAGCACGTTTTTGGAAATAACATTTTTACAGCAAAAATATTACCAAGTGGTGAACCGTAGATGCAACCTAATGATATAAGCTCACGTGACACTTCTAAACCACACCACTTTTATTCTACATCCAAGTCATTTAAGGGAGCGTCCAAAATATCGTAGGACCTAAGGTTTTGGTTTACAAAAATACAAACATCACCTCCTTTTCTGCAATTACTGTACAAATCCTAACCATTCAAAGGAGGGCTGAAGGACTCAGTGAACCATGCTTCGGTTATAAAATATCAAATTTACCATTTTTGACAATGAGCTCAAGCTCTTCAAATTTTTACATTGAAACATTGAAACGTGACATTCATGTAAAAGCACATTAAACTTGAAATTGCTGAATTTCGATCTATTTTGGGGCTTTTTACATTCAGTGTGCTTTTAAAAAGCGAGATATATTTTTGAGTTGAAACGTTACTGTCAATATTAGGCTATATGACGCTTTCCTAAAACTATAAGATTATTTTTGATTTTTTTTAACATGCTCCATCTGAGTCTGGCCGGACTCAGTGTTGTATTCAATTGTGAACTTCCGAAAACTATTGCCAGTAATCCTGTAGCGAAAATTTGAACATTTCTCTCTCTAATTTTTTTAAATTGTAAAGATCTTCTCTCCGTTTCTTTTCGAGGATTATTTCGGTCACGGTTAAATCAGCATTAATGTAGATATCCCTTAGCTCGGTATTTTTTCTCAGTTCTTATCAGGATCAGTGGAGTTTTCGCTGGGTTGCTGGGTATTGGCTTGATTCATATTCATATTTCTCATTTAAGATGTTCAGTTCAATCTGAACTTTGCTCATTTTCGAAATCAGATCATTTACTTTAGCTTATAGATCAGTTATTGTTTTTTCTTTGGATTTTAAAAGCGTTTCACGTAGTAAGACGCGGTTTTTCAGAGAACAAAAATCAGCAATACTTACTTATCTAAATTCCGTAGGGCTATATGTGCTCGTGTATGCTCTTGGTCGTTTGGCTGTCTCAGTAACAAAGCTTACACCCGGAAGCTTTGTATTAGGTGGCGTTTATTGCAAAGATGGCCACTCGTAATGGAATTTCCATTCATAATAATGTAATTTTTTTGTTTTTTAAGATGAAAATCTTTAATAAATATTTTATTTTAAATTTAAAAGTTTATGTTTAAATTTAAGTGAATAAAATTTAATACAACATCTAGATCAAATTATTTAAAAAATAAATTATTATGTCGAATTTTTTTAAAAAAAGTGTTCAGCTTTTTTTTTTAAATTCAAAGTCAACTAAATCTTAGACCTCTAATGGGAAAACACTAAATATTGATCTCAAATTATCATATTATTTACCTATATAAATATCATATTAGCACAATAACAATTCAAACTTTGCTTACTTTGGATACTTTATGATGTCTGAAGATGAAATTGACGAGGCAGCAAGAAATTTAAAAATTGAAAAGACAATTATCTGATCTAAAGTGAGGATATTGCTTATAAACGACAACATAATAAACATTTACATTACTAATGCAAAAGCAGCAATTGCATGACTTGATCTAATTATAAATTGTTTAGAAAATAACATTGATTCAAAACCTTAAAAATTTTAAATCCTTTTAAAAATTGCATTTAAAAACAAAGATCAAGTTTAAAACAAATTTCGAAGAGTTGATTTTTAAAATTGAACATTGCCAGCTAAAGACCGTTGTTGTTAGGTAATATTATTTGTGTTAGAAGTTCGCTCATTACTGCGCTATTAAATTATGTTCGTTGGTCAGTAGATACAAAGGTACCTGCACAGTATTTTCTTCTTTTATTTTTATATATTCTTCAAACGCGTATTATGATTGGAACTCGATAAGGTTCTCTTCGATAAGGTTCGTTGCAGTTACAGGTAAACCGAAGACAAATGTTATTCAATCATATGAAAAAAATCATAGATTGCTGTCGCTTTAGCACTTTGTTTATTAGGAAAGCTAGATCGATACGTTTACAAGATTCGAATATTTTCATAAACTTAATTACATGGTGCCGCATTTTCATACAGTGTTGACCCTTCTTTAGTCTACTAAAAGTGCTTTGGAAGTGCTAGAACAAATGAGCTTCTTTTACAAGTCTTTCTCTGGCTTCAGGTTTCCGAACATTCAATATCTGACTATTAGGGTTTCTATGAAATATTTTATCAGATATTTTAACTTTTATCAGATTTTTATTTTAAATAATTCGTTAGATATTTCAACTTTGGTGTGTCGTCCTGTTTCTCTCTTAAATGTAACCTGTTTCTTGGGGAAGCCTGTTGGGAAATTTTTCCTTTTTAATAGATGCAATAGTACACTTTCCTCTTAAAAGTCTTTGTTTCTTGAAGATATGCTAGCCTCTGAAGATTCAGTTATCATTAAAATTGGTCAACTTTGGTGTGAAATACTAAGTCGTAAGCCCATTTTGCCAATCTAGAATTAGGATTTTTATACTCATGAACATTCTTTCTCAGTATATGTATTGTTCATTTCGTGATTTGTAAGAAGTCTTTAAGCATAAAGCACAACATATTCCATCCGAAACTTGTCTCATTTTGCCAGTATCGTCTTATTTCTATGTAAAGAAGCGTCTTCGCCGGGTCTATTTCGACAGTTTTCCTACTGATTCAATATATACCCTTAAACTTTTAATCTTTTTGCAAACCTTCACCTCTACGGATTTACTTTCAAAAAAGCCTTTTTAAGAACTTCAGCCAATATCTTTAAATGTTAAAAATATTCTTTTGTTGTTTTCAAGATAGACCTCGCAATATGACTCCTTCCTAAAACACTATCCATAATTTTACAAAACTATACTGGTCAGTTTCTTTGTCCGAAATCTTTTGAATTGAAAATGACCGTCATTTTGAATAGTATCGTGTCTGGCGACGACTGACTTGAAATATTCTGGAAAGATTCTCAACCAAAAACCTTCCTTGCTTCAAAATATGTTTAAATTTGTACAAGTTTAGCAAAAAATCTGCATTTTATTGCATATTTCAATCAGATATTTTTTGATGGTGTGCATTTTACAGAAATTTCGTTTGTTTTTATTTTTTTCAGAATTTTTAAAGCGAAATAAAAAATTTAAATATTTTGTATTCATCAAATTATTTTGTGCTTTTTTTATTTTAAAAATGACTTTGTGTTCGACATTAAACAAGTGGGTCTTGTCCAATATGCGATCACTTGATCACAAAAAATGTGATCATTTTAATAATGCTGGTTTTTTGAACAAGACTGATCACCAAATCGACGATCACACAATATGTGATCAAAAACATAAAAATTAGAAATTAGAAAAAAACTTTTGTGATTAATGTTTTTATTTATGTGATCTATGTTTTTATTTTTGTGATCAAAGTTTCATTTTAAGTTCAAAATTTCAAGTAATTTCAAAACTGAAGCACTATTGGAATCCTAATTTAGATTGTAATATTAATGTGACATCTTTTTATCAGGAAAAGTTGATGAAAAAATTTTTAAATTTTAATGATCAATATATAAAATAAAGACTGCCAATTTATTAATTTTTTTTTTTAAAGTTTATTAACGAAGCCATTTTAAATAATTAATAAACTTTAAAAAAAAAAATTTTTTTTTAGTAAAGTTTGAAATTTATTCAAGCGTGATCAGTACAATATTTTTTGTGATCAATGTTAAAATTCTCGTGATCAATCATTTGATCACGAGAATTTTAAAATACTGTAAAACAGTCGAAATTTAAAATACTGTAAAATTAATAGACCAACGATTCGAAATTTTTTATAAAAATAGCAGAGTAAAAGAAATGTTGTTAAAATTCTATTATTTTTTTTTCGGGTTAAATAAGTTTGGATCACATAATTGATGACCTAAGATACGAAATATTTACAAAATTTTATTGGTCACCAAAATATTTTGATGGGTCTCAAAAATATTTTGTCGGGTCATCAAAATTTTAAAAGATAAAAATTTTAAATTCTCTTCTTCAGCTATAATAATGAACTAGGTGGTAATATTGCATAAGTTGAAGGTATGAGATAATAATTGACATGATATTGGCGATCAAGAGAGTCTTAAGAAAGCATACAATTCCAATGGAATTCGATATTTGTGACAAAATTTTTTTATAATTTTAGGAGTGTTTATTTACACAAGTCCAAAATGCACTGATTAAAACAATTTAGGAATATTTCTCGTTTTTAAACTCTTATCAAACATTTAAAATAATTGATTACTTAAATCAACATAAAATAATTAATTTAAAAAAAAAATAATTTTTGAGTCATATAATGTGTGACCCAAACTCATGTGGCTCGAAAAAATATCTACGGTCACCAAACTGGTAAGAGTCATCAGGCTACATATTACATGAACCATTATGTCACATAACAGGCCAGACCCTTTTTTATATTAAATATCTTTAAAAATTAAATAATTTTAGATTTAAATAAATTATTTTAAATATATAAATTTAGTTCGAAACTTTTGATATAAAGGTATTTCAAATAAAAACTGAAAAGAAAGGTTATTGCTTGATGATTTTTTTCTCTCCTATTTGTACAGTTTTTACTAGTGTTAAAATTTTCTGATTATGTTAAAATAAAGTCTTTAATCTTTAATTAATTTTTCGAATTCAAATCTAAAAAATGAGTGCAAAATTTCGAGCTCCTAACGAAAAATAACCATTAATTAATTTGAAGATATTTCACATAAAATTTTGTAAAAATAAAAAGATAAAATTTTTAGAATATTTTAGAAAATGAATTTCAATAAAAAATCATAAATAAATCAATTTAACTATGCATTAAAAGGAATAAAAAAAATCCTTTGCAGGATATTAATTAATTTTAAGATTTAGAGTATTGTTATTTTTAATTTTTAATTTTATTTCCATGTTTTTTTTTGATGAATTAAAATTTCAAAATATCGGGTTAATTTACAATCCCAAATTTTTTAAAATTAAAAATCATGTTTAGTAATTTTATTTTTAAGGTAAAATATCAACGATTTTTTTAATCATTTAATCAAAAAAATTGCATCAAATTAACTTTAATCATTAATCCTAGTCTCCAAAGATAATGTGCCATCACTCGATTGTGTAATTAAATTAGACTGTCAAAAAAAAATAAAAACATTGAAGCATTTTTATTTTTGCTTGAAAAAAACAAAACTAGAATTAAAGCGCTGAAAAAAAATACTTCAAACCCTGGATACAACTTTTGGCAATCATTTAAGCCTACAAAATTACTCAACAATTCCATGTATTATCTAATTTACTTGTTTAACTAATTAGCTAAAGTAAAAACAAAATATCATTGCCCATAGTTGTAAATAATAACAATTATTTAAATAAATGAGAATCGAATTTCTGGGTCCAATAAATAATAAATACATAAAAACTCGCTGCATATGTAAACAAAATTTGATAAATTTTAGAAATGATATTTTTTGCCTCCGCGGCATGATCTTCAGAGGCAGTTTTCGCTTGCCAAATGTTATAAATATTTGTAAAACATTTGTCAGTTTACCGCTGAATATTCCTACATAGGTTACGTCATTTGAGCATCTCAGGAGGCTTATGCAATTAAGGCTAGATGCAGATTAAGTAATAGAATCAGTTTTACAACTTTTTTTTTAAAATAAAATAATAAACAAAATTAATTAGAAAATTCGCATTGAAATTATGCAATTGGAACTAGAGTTTCCCAATTAAAATGTCAGAAAGCTTGGGATCGCTTATAAATTAGACTGTTCATAGATTACATTTTTTAAAATATCAAATTTTCAACAACAAAAAATTTGGTGGAGCATTTAGGCGACTTTTTGCGATCTTATGTAATTTTATCAAGATAGATCTTGATTTTCAAAAGCGTGAATTTCTAATCAGAGAGAACATTTTTTTTTCTAAATGATAAATTTAATTAAATTTTACTTTAAATTTTCGGGAAGATAAAAATCAAATTATAAAAAGAAAGTTTTCTAAAACTTGAAAACAAATTCTAAAAATTACTATTTACGAACATGGTTTATTTTGATCGACTGGTAGACTTGTTTTTACCAGTGCTTTTGATAGTAAATGCTGGCAGGGCCGCAGTTGTTCCATCTAGCCCAAAATTTGATGAAACTGGCTTCGTTGGCTCCAGTGCAGAGCTTAGGTGTCCATTGACCGATTCACATAGCCAAGATCTTAATTGGCGTAAAGTTCAAGGGGTAACTTGATTCTAATTTTTATTTTTTTTTCAATTTAAATCAGCATTTTTAAATTAAGAAACTGAGCGATGACTCTTATAATCTGAATGGTGTGCTTACGTTTGGACAGTTAACATTGGAAGATGATGGCTTCTATGAGTGTGTCTCTGTTACAGACCAAAAAGTTGAAAGAGTATATTTGACTGTTTTGCATAGCACTGTTGGTTCAGAAACTTTAAACCCAAAATATAGATCTTATGTGGAAAAAAATGCCCAAGAGTCGGCCGTGCTGTATTGCGAGTTTACCAATGAGCCTAATCTTAAATGGCGCCGAGTTTATGGGGTATTAATTTAGTATATTTTAATTTTAAAGTTCAGGTTCAAGTTAAAATTTTTTATTAAAAAATAAAAATATATGAAGAAAAATATATGTAATAAGTTAAGAGAAAATTCGAAAAAAGTTTGTTAAATTTTAATGAGTCAAAACCTGAAATTGTCCGTAAAATTAGTTTTTATTAAATTTTTTTAGTGCTAAGAACTATTTTTTTGAATATAATTACTTAAAAAGAAAAAAAACTGAATTGATTGAGAATTTAAAATATATTTTTTTAATTTTTCCATTTCTTTTTAAATATTACTAATTATTATTTACAAAGCCACATATTTTTCTAATTATTAAAAAAATAGATATTTTTAATTTGTTAAAAATTTTTTGGTGCAAATTGCAAAATAACCCTATGTTACGATAAGGCTAGTTTGAAAGGAATAAGCGATTGAATGGCAAGCTAAACTAGCATGCATGAGTGCAAATACTAATCTAATTTTGATCTATTTAAAATTACGTATTTAAATTTTTATTTACCAACTTTTTTACCGAATTGAATTGCAAATGTAATTTCATAATTTTAAAAATTTTAACAGAATTAAAGGCTAAAATTTTTATCAAATTTTATCTTTTGAAATTCTTTTCACTTTTTTTGTTTGATAATTCTTTAAGAGAATTTGAGTTGACTCAGATTCAACACTGCATTGAGAGTTTTAATTCTATCGATTGATACATTCAATGCATTACCTAAAAATAAGATAATTAAAAACAAAAACAAACAAAAATATTTTAATAAATGCAAACACAGAAGAGTTGATGGAACTTACAGAGTTTTTGCTGAAACCGAATTTAGTTGATATTATATAAATCAGATGAAACAATTTTCAAAACCAATTAAACGCTTATAGAAAAAAAGCTTATCAAAGACATACAAATTTTTATATTTTAAAATTTTGGCGCTATTTTAAATTCGGAATTTTAAATTAGCACCAAAATAAGTTTTAATTTCAGGGTGGTATTAAATTCGAATATTCGGACGTAAATTAAGAATATAATCAGAAGAACAGGTTTTTAGAATTGAAATTGTTCAGGGAGTTACATTTCAATTTTTTTTGTCAAAAAATAAATTGATATAATCAATGTTCATTTTCCTAAAAAAATGATTTTTAATAAAATCGATAGATAGCAATAAATTTTTTTAAAATCAAAATTTAGGTATTTAATTAAGCTAAATAAAAAGTATCGCTTTTATCTTAACAATTAATTTTACTTATTTGACGCGACATATATAAAGATGAAGCTAGCTCTTAATTAAGAATAGAAAATCTTTAAGCAAGAGTTTTAAAAATATTTTTAGAATAAATATTGAACTCTAAGCAAAAAATAAAACAAATTAAGAAAAAATTTGATTAATTGTAGGATAAAAACTATGTTGCTTTTAAAAACACATGCGAAAATTCTTATTAAGAATCTTAAGGAATCTTTAGGAAAATGTAGCATTTTAAATTCCTATAATTTTTCTTAAAGAATTATCTTAGGAATTCTCAGACTGCTAAGATTTTGTTGTTAAGTGATCTTGAATGAAAATTTATTTGAATTCGGTTTGAATAAAAGATTGAGATAAACCTAAAGGAAATTTTCGTAAGATCTTGTATCAGGAATAGTTCATAAAGGATCTTATAAGATCCTACGTTTTCTTGTTTAGGACTTGCCGGATTCTAGTTTTGTAATTAAATATGGGATATTCAAACCGAATTCAAATAAATGTAGTAGTAGTAGTTCTTGCTGCGAAACTTTCATTTAATAAATCACTGCCAGTTAGAAGTGTGGGGCTGTAGCAACAGATTCCATTGAATCTATCTAAGGCCGCTTTGAAATCAGCGATTGACTAAGATTTTACCATATTTTCTGGCAACTTATTCCAATGCAGAACTGCTCTGTTTGAGTTACCGGTGTCACCTAAGCTGCAAAATCATTTTTAATTTGAGCAGGGAAACTTTCTATTTGGACTCTGATGCTATTTCCTCTTAATGCCGCTACAAAACCCTTTTTTTCTAATCTTTTCACCAAACCAGATCTCTGACGAGGCCCACTTCTTGTAATCCATTCACTAATTAGAACATTTCAATCGCATCTTCATTTCATACGACCAACTTCTCAGAGACTGAGGGATCTTTGTTGTCCGCTCTTGCATCTTCTATTACGCATTCACATCCTTTTCATACTTTGATTCCAAACCTGCACTGCGTAGTTTAGGTGAGGTCTCACCTATTTATAAATGTTTATTAAAACATAAAAAAATTCAAATTTTAAATTCAAAAATTAAAATAAATAAGAATGGTATTCAAGTTTGGTAGAAAATTAATAAATAAAATTTAAATTAGAGTTTTATTCAAATGTTTGAATTCAGATTGTTTTGAATTCTGTTTGAATATTTCACTACTGATTTTGTAGCCCAACTTTTTTTGAATATCAAAATTTAATTGTTAAAGAATCAAATTTATTAATTGAATTTAGCTTTAATTTATTTTTTATATTCACATAAAAATTAAATTTAAATATTTTAATCTCATTCAAAAATGAATTCTGTTTTATCACTATCTGATTATTTTTAATATTTTTATTATTAGTAGTAGTATCTTCTGTATAGATATTTCTTTCTACACTAACGCTCAAAAGCGTTTCGCCTTAATAAATGTAAGGCGTTGGCAGTCTTTGCTTCTGACCATTCCAAAGAGTTCTTTGTCAATGACCGCTTTGAAACCATTTGTTGTTTGCGCATTAATAGCATTCACTGATAGACTGTTCGGTGATTTTTTACGGTATGTCAAGAAATTGTATCTCAATGAGTTTCTGCGTTTATTTCTCGAACCAGTCTTTTTTCGTGGGGTAATTGATTTCATTTGTTAACAATACTTTTTTAAAACCATTTAAAATTTTGTATACTTGAATTAAGTCTCCTCTTAAACGACGATTTTCAATACTTATAAGATTTAAGTATTTCAAGGTGTCTTCATTAGGCTTAGCATAAGAAGGTAGAAGGTTTTCAAATCTATTTGTTTAAATTGTCGCGACCAAGGACTGAGAATTTAGAAGTCACAAGGCTTAAGACAAGTCCAAGTTCAGACTTAATTTTTTTTTTATTAAGTCCGGAGTTGGACTTAAACAATAGATACCTGGGACAGCAAAAATACCATTCATCAGTTATGATCACGGCCACTTTTTGCCGTTCCAGGTAGCTATTGTGGAGGCCTAGTTTAAGTCAAAGACACTAAAATTAAAGTCCGACTCCGGACTTGGACTTGAAATGCAAGGATCAAATGTAATTTTTTTGTATTCGTCAATATTGTATCCTCAGTATCCTCAGAATTGTGACAAATGCAAAAAAATCATTTGGTTTTTGTGTAGGGCTCAATTAATTTCCAATTTATTTAATTTCCTCATAGTGGATAGTGGAGATAAATGCTTAGCGTTTTCTATAAACAATTGAGATAATTGGAGTTTCAGGCTGTACGCCTTTATTTACCATTTCTTATTTCTTGCCATAAATTTTCCAATCATACTCACTCCATAAATTCTTGGCCACATTGCTTTGAGAGGAGAATTTGGGCAGAAAAAACCTCTTGCATAAACTAAACCGATAAAAGCTAGTATGTATTCTTTTATAATATATTTCAATCTTACCCATCAATCAATCGTTCCATTTTTCGAAGTTTTGTATGTGTTAGTTTTTTCACTTTGTTCATTATCAGAGTCTTCATCTGAATCACATTCAGCATTTTTTTTTTGATTAGTTGTACATTTCATCCTCAAAATACTTATAATCATTATTATCATCATCAAAGACTAATGTTTGGGTATCAACCGCATTTCTAAAAATTTTGAGCGCTTGGAAGGTAACTTTTAGTCTTTCAGTAAAAGAAGTTCAATAAAGCCTAGTTAATAAAAGGAAATGTTTAATTCAAATAGATTTTTTAAATTTAATGATAAATCATCTTTGTCTACAATTTATTTTTAAAAAAAAAAGACAATATTTCTGAAGGCTCCAAAAAAACCCTCTTGGGCCTTATCGCATAAATTTTTTTTTACAGAAAAATAAAAACATTTCCACACAAAAATGAATCAATCATGATATTTTTCAAATTTTAGATTTGATGGAAAAAAAATTGTCAAAAATTATTAAATTTATTGAGCAAGGAGCAAAAGAAGAATCAAAAAGGATCGAAAAAAATCCTTGGGCCTTTGAGTGTTACAAGAATTTCTTATCTGGCCCAGTATTCAGTTAGCTTTCATAGCTGCTACAGTACATTGTTTGTTCCATTTTAAATCATTTGTAATAAAGACACTCAAGTCTTTTTCTTCTTTTATCTCCTCTAAAAAATGTAACATTTTTGTTCTGAAAATGAGTATTCGACTTTTTCCTTCTTCCCATAGTTTTAAATTTGTTCAGATTTAGATTTGTTGACCAAGTATCAAGTTTATTAAAATTTTAATCAAAAAATAAAAAAATTTTACATCTGAACTTTTATTTTAAAATAAAAATAAATAATATTATTTTTAGTCTTTGCCTCGATTTAAAACAATCTACGGCGAGCCTGACAACAGATTGTACCTTCACTATGTGTCTGAAGCAGATAGCGGCGACTACGAGTGCTATCTTCCGGACGGAAGGTCCAGTACGGTTCATCTCAATGTAAAGAGACAATCAGACAAGTTCATTTCAAACGAATTGGATTATTCATATGGAACTATGGACTACATTAATTATGACGCTCAGCCAAAAGATAACAGTCCACCTACCACCAAAATTCCGTCATCTGATTCCCGCGCTAAAAAATCCATAAAATCTGTCGATGCCGAGCTCTATTCACGGGTAAGTCTCTTTTGCGACTTAAGCAGTACAACGGAAACAATACAATGGAAAAAAATTAATGGCAGCCTTTCAACTGATTCATACTCATTTCACCAACAGCTTTTAATTAGCAACATCAACGAAGAAGACTTTGGAACATATGAATGCTCGGTGCATGATGGCTCTGATTCAATGCAAAGAAGAGAACTGATTCAATTGAACAAAAAACCAAGTATTAGCAGTGAACAAACCGATGTTGCGATGATCGAACAAACTTCCCATTATGGTGAACAAGTTGATTTGGTCTGTCAACCAGCTGAATTATTTGATCAAGTTACTTGGAAGCGATTAAATTTTGAGATGCCAAATGAAAGAGTAGAAATTTATGGAAATGTTTTGACTCTTAGTAATGTAAATCCTTCAGACTCTGGCGTTTATGAGTGTAATTATGGAAATGACAACAAATACAGAGTTAAATTGGTGGTGCACGATTTACAAGAGGCAGCAACCACAAGTCATGTAAGTCATTCATCCAATACTCCTGATTTGTATGACTACTACGGATTTACAGAGCCGACGCAAGACAGTCACCATCAACAAGAGCCTCAAGTGAACATTAGAAGCAGTTTTTTGAATGCAAAAGAAGGAGAAAACATTGAGAATGTGTGCAGCCTAACATCCAACTTGGACAGTTCGGTCATTGAATGGTACAATCAGTACAATGAACCGGTTGAAAAAGATGAAAGATTTCAAGTCTATGTAGAACAATCTGATAGTCTGACCTCTTTGCTTAGAATCTATCCGGCTAGAAAAGAAGATTCGGGAAGATACGAGTGCCGAGTTAGAGGCACAGGCAATGTTGCTGTTTTTGATCTTGAAGTACACGAACAATGTAATTTATTTCATTTTACTTTTTTAATTAAAATTAAATCAAGATAAATTTGTTTTGTAGAGAAAAGATTAGAATTTTAAAATTTGAAATAAGAAATTACGGAAATTTTATTTTTTCCAATAATTGTTTTCTTGATTTGAAATATCTTATCTTTTGGCGGAGGAAGGGAAGACTCTTCCAATTCAGCTAAATTTGATTAAAAATTTTAATAGAATAATTCCGTCAAGCCAACTATTGGCAGACACAAGTAAGAACAAATAAATGATAGTCAAAGTAAATTTTACTTCCTCATTTGGTAGCTAGATTGATTATTTATTTATAATTAAATATTAATAAATAGGATTAATGTTTCACAATTAACTTTCAATGTTTTAAATCAAATGTTTTACTTCTAGCCGAGAACGGGTAATATTACATCATTTTACGCAATTTTACATCAAATATAGGATGTAAAAAAATGTTAACTTACGTAAAATGATGCAAAATTACGCTATTTTAAGTCAAACTTAACAAAAATGCTGACGGCCGAAAAAGTACAATTTTTCGGACAAAAATTTGATTTTTATTAAATTTTTTTAGCTTTTTAACATTTTTTCGCAGCTTGAAATTTTACATTATTTACATTTTATTGCATAATTTTAGACAAAATAATTTTATGAACTGTAAAAATGTATTTGATAAAATCTCTTTGCAAAATTCTAAAAAATGCAAAAAACATGCTAAATATTAGATGAGGCTCTGCAAAAAATCTTCATTTTGAGGTAAAATGCATGTCACTAAAAAGTATTGTATTCAACTGCGCATTTTAATTGAACAGTTTTTGGCGATAAATTTTTTATATGATAAAGATTTAATATTTGTTTTTCGAAGATTTGTGATTTGTTTTGACTTCTAAATCCATTCTTCTAATTTCCTTTTTACTTTTGTACTATAAATAATGTCTATTTACCATAAAACTCATAAAGTTCTAAAATAAAATAAATAGTTACTCGAAGTTCTTCTATTTCTGTAGTTTCCAATGTGCTACCATAGGTAACCTCCTAGTAGGCCGCCTCCGCAAGCTTGATTGCCGAAGCTTTTTATTATTTTTATTATTATTATTATTATTAAATACTGTTGAACCTTTTGAAAACATGAAATTATCTTTTAAATTAAATAAAATTAAAAATAAAGTTTTAGCATTTAAAATGAGACAAGAAACAACTTTACCAGTAAATTTAACTGAAAATTTAATTTTATTACAAAAAATTATTTTTTAACAGTTAATAAAATTATTTTGTGTAAAATCATGTTATAAAATGTAAAAAATGTAAAATTTCAAGCTGCGAAAAAATGTTAAAAAAACTAAAAAAATTTAATAAAAATCAAATTTTTGTCAGAAAAATTGAACTTTTTTGTCCGTCAACATTTTTGTTAAGTTTGACTTGAAATAACGCCATTTTACGTAATTTAACATTTTATTTACATCCTACGAAAAATTAGCCGTTCTGCGGTTTAAAGTAAAACACTGTAATTTAAAAGCTTATAATGAAATTATAAATAATTTGTAATCAAATGTTTATTAAATTTTCGATTTAAAAGTTTATTAAATAATATCCAAAATTAAAAATAATAAAAATCTCATTTTTTTATGCGAACGAGCCCAATGTAATTTAACACCCAAATCGTATTCCAAAATTTTGCAAAAATTTTTTTATCATTTTAGAAAATTTTATCATCAGATCAAATTGTTTCCATTATATGATAACTTATTTGACTGAGAACATTTTTGTTATCACAAATGATAACATAACTGCTAGGTTATCTTATGATAACGTTTTTTGTGATCAACTGATATACTTTAGGCAAGACCCCATATTTCTGCAAAAACTCTTTTGGCTTTTGGAAACGATAAATTTTAATGAAGGACTAGATGCAGATAATTGCGGATTTGCGGACATCTTTTTATTGATGAAGCAAAAATGCTGAACATTGAAATTTTTCAGGACCAAATTATCTCTTCTATTAAAAAAGTTATTCAATTTAGATGAATTGAGACTAAACTAAAATATAAAAATTTTCTTTTTTACTACAAAAAAGGCTTGTTCTTTTATTAGAATTCAAAATTAAAAAAAATCAAGTCGATTTTAAAAAAAGTTATACTAACCGGTTTTACTTTTTAACTGGTTACCTCTAACCGGTCGATCAACACTAATTGAGGTGATCGAACTGAAAGGAACTAAAGTTCAACTAATTAAGTGAGTCAGGGATTTAGTAGTTCCTATAAATTCAATTTTTTTTCACAATCTTTGTCAGGAATACATCAAAAATACTTTGAATTGGTGAAAAATTCAGTGATTTAGTTATAAAAATGTAACATTTAAATAATAAAAACAGCAATGAATCAATAAATTTTAATTTTAAAAAATTTAAATATGACATGCTACCAAAAATATTTCATATTTAATAAAAATATCCATTTTTTTGAGTATAAAATATAAATTTATTAAATTATTTTCTTTTAAAGTTCAGTCAAATATAATTTTATTTTATACAAGTAAAAGAATTTGATTATTTAAGGAAAAACTCAAACTTTTAAAAAATTACCTTTTAATCTTTTTTGCTTTACTAATCGAAAATTTAAATAATTTTTTTTCAAAACAGATCTCTATCCATCCACTGATTCATTCAAGACAGAAAGACCATTATATCCAGACTATTACGAAACATCTCCCACTACTGATTTCTACTACAGACCCGAGACAGAAAGACCATCATATCCAGACTATTACGAAACAGCTCCCACTACTGATTTCTACTACAGACCAGAGACAGAAAGACCATTATATCCAGATTACCCTGAAAAAACTTCTGATTACTATTACAGACCAGAGACCGAAAGACCATTATATCCAGATTATTACGAAACAGCTCCCACTACTGATTTCTACTACAGACCAGAGACCGAAAGACCATTATATCCAGACTATTACGAAACAGCTTCCACTACTGATTTCCACTACAGACCAGAGACAGAAAGACCATTATATCCAGATTACCCTGAAAAAACTTCTGATTACTATTACAGACCAGAGACCGAAAGACCAAATTATCCATATTATCCGGAAACAACAAGGGATTATTACTACAGACCAGAGACAGAGAGACCATCTCACCATTGTAAAAATATAACCAGATAAAAATATGAATTTTTTTAAAATTTTTTGAAATTAATTTTAGTCTGTGATGTTCATGAATCAACTTGTAGAAATGGACAATGTATTCCAAGATCAGCTTTGTGTGATGGTAAACTAGATTGCACAGATGGATCAGATGAAAATTGTGACTCAGTATCGCAAGAAAATTGTAATTTTGAATTCCAAAATAAGGTTCCACTGAATAATTCTGGCATTTTGGTAATTCTGAAAAAAAGGGTTTCCTTAAATTCAGTGCATAATAACAGAAAAAAATCAAAAAAATTTTTATCAGGCAATAAATTAAACCTATATTTTTTAAGTTTTTGTTAGTTTGTAAAAGATTTTCTTTTCTAAATATTATTTCTATGCTATATTATATAAACTTAAAGGTTATTGTTCTTGGATTAGGTGAATGATTTTGTTATTGTCGAAAATTTTCTTGACTTAAAGTTGTAAATTAAACTTAGTTTTTGAAACTATGTGAAAAATAAAGTCTAAACCAGGCTTGTTTTTAAATCACAAGTTTAGTCAAAGTCACAAAAATTGAAGTCAAGTCATGACTTTGACTTAGACTTTAAAAATTCAGTTTTAAGTCAAAATCAATTTGAAGGAAAAAAAATAAATTGACAATAAACTTAAATTTTTAAATTAAATTAGATTATTATTTTGACTCTACTTAAGACTTGTGATTCAAAATTAAATTGTGAATATATAAATAAAATTGTTTTTTAAGGAAATTTTAAGGAAACAAATTATTTTTTTGAGTTGATCTACTACTCCGCAAATTTTTTAAAAATTTTATTAACAAAATTATTTAAAAAAAAATAATTAGAATCAAAAAAAAGGATAATAAGAATCAGAAAATTACACTTATTAAACTTAATACAAATTTTTTACAAATTAAAAAGTTAATTTTTTCAAAATGCGATGAAATGTCAAAATTTGACCCGCAGTATAGTTAAATTTATTGAAACCGTAAAAGCTCATTTTGAAAGTTTTTGATAATATTGATTAATTTTTAAGTTTAGTTTAATTTATATTTATTTGAATTTGCGGACTAAATCCGATGGAACCTCGAGATTTGATCCCTTTATTTTGATTGATAAAAAATAATCTGATATGTAATTATTGACATGGATTGATATAAAAAAATTTAAAAGAAATTTAAAAAAAATCAAATTATAAATAAAAAAATGAACAAAAATTTTCTTATACATTTTTGATTTATTTTGTAACTAAACTAACAACTTGGAATATATGTTGTTCACCTTTTTTTTGAGAGTTACAATATCTCTAAATTATTTATTTAACAGCCATGTCATTTAAAAATTTTGCATAATGTTTCTTAAAAGCTTGTCAACCAAATGAGAAGTCTTGCCGAAGCGGTGGCTGTGTGCAAAAAATTTGGCTTTGTGATGGAGAAAATGATTGTAAAGACGGAAGCGATGAGGAAAACTGCCGTAAATAAATAAAAAAAATTTTTTTAAATTTTAAATAACTTTTTTTTTCTTTCTCTCTCTCTCTATTAGCTACATACAATTACGGTGAAATGTGTAGACCGACCGAATTTCAGTGTAGCAATCACATTCAATGTATTTCGAAAGGTTTCATGTGTGATAAAACAACAGACTGCACTGACAACAGTGATGAAATCGGATGCGTTAAGCCATCAATTACACTTAAACCTGTCCGTTTCATAACAGTACGAATAGGAGCCACCTTCCAGATAGAGTGCCATGCGTCTGGATTTCCAAAACCATTCATAAACTGGCGTCTAAATTGGGGACATGTTTGCGAGGAGCCTAGATGCAACATTACAAACAGCAATGGTATTGGTATTCTCATAGTATCCAATGCTAGAATCACTGATGCCGGCGCCTACTCATGCGAAGCAATCAACGCAAATGGTCGAGAATTCGCTGTTCCTGATACTATTGTTGAGGTTATCAACGATCCTGTTCCGACCACAACCACAACATCTACTACCACTTTTTCTACCACCACTCCAACTACTACTACAACTTCTACTACAACTACTGTTTCATATGATGATTTCAAAGATTTGGGCTGTAATTGTCACAATCATGCTGAACAATGTACTTGTAGTGGAAAATGTTATGTAAATAAATTAAGGAAAAAAATTTTTTTTTTTAAGAGTTTAATTTTTTAGAATTGCCAACATAACACTTATGGTGATAGATGTCAATTTTGTTTGCCTGGATATTACGGCGATGCAACTAGAGGAACTCCGTTTGATTGTTCACTATGTAAATCAGTAGAATGTTTCTGTTTTTTTTGTTGGTAAATTTAATCCTTTTCAGATCCAACTACCACCACCACTTCGACTACAATTGCCTATCGTCCAACGACTACTACAATTGTATACGTCAGACCTATTGAGAGGGATGACTGTCATTGCAATGGTCACTCATATGAGTGTACATGCAGTGGCTACTGTCTAAATTGCCAACACAATACTGATGGCAAATATTGCCATGAATGCAAGCCTGGCTACGAGGGAGATCCTCTATCACCTCAAGGATGTCATAAAAGTAATGCGTTTTTTTTTGATTAAATAAAAGCTAGCTGTTTTTAGTCTTTTAAAATTCAGTAGAGAAGAAAAAACTTTATTCTCCACCACTAGAGGGACATGGAACATTGATATCTAATAATTTTCAAAATTCTATTTTTTTTTGAATTTGTGTTTTCTTAAAAAATATATTAATTATTAAAGGCCAATACTTTTTTATCATTAATTAAATTTTTCATGTATAAATTTACTTTTACTTATAAAAAAACAAATTAATTGTATAAAACGAATTTATTAAGATAAAAAACTTTTTCAATATGAAGATACTTTTTGAGTCAGAAAAAAAGAATTAACGAAAAAAGTCTTTACCTTTATCCAAATTTTTATCTAGATCTAAAGCAATTGCTTGAGTGTCTTGAATGTCCATTCTTTAAACTAAACTACTATCGGATTCACTTTCCCAATCAAGCATTTTAGAATTAGCTGAAAAAATTCTATCATAATTTTAGAAATAATTCTTATGTTAAAAAAAGTGGTTTATTTATAAAAAAAAGTTTTATATGAAAATAGCAATTTTATTTAGGAAATTTATTTTAGTGATAAAAAAGTAACTTTAGTTACGAAAAGAATTTAAAGTCGTTTTAAAATCGATTTTTCGTTTTATTAAGTGCTAAGCTTTATTTTTAAGTGTATGATCAAAATTTGTGTACAATTATTTAATATTTATGATATCAATTATGAAAATGTTTGCCATTTTATTAAAAAATTGTGCTATTCAAATTAAAAAGGAAAAGTATTTAAAAAATTTTTTTTTAATAAATCACAGATTTTTACATTTTTATAACATTTCAAAGATTTAATTTTAAAACTTTTAAAAAAGGATTGTTATTTGTAAAAAATGCATTGAAATTTAATTTGAATGAATATAAAAGTTATAAATTAACTTAACCTGATTTATATAACTTTTATAGTCATTCATTTAAACTTAAATTATTTTATTTTTCCACTTAATTAAATTATAAATTATAAAACATTAAATTTTTTCGGCTTTAAAAAATTTTATTAAAATCAATTAAAAATTTTAATCTTTTTTAAGTTCAATAAAAAGAATAAACTTGACATAACATGTCAAATAATTGCTTCAGAAAAATATTTTATACAGATCAAAAGAAGATTTTTTTTATCTATTTAAAAATAATAAACTTTAATGTTTTAAAGTTTTAAAACAAAACAAGCTTAACATTGGTTATGAGATTTTAATTTAATTAAGTGTTGATCATGTGGTCAAGATTATGGACTTCAAGTTGACAATTCAAATTATAATAGGAATAGTCTTTTTACAAAAAAATTCGAATTAAAAAATTTTTTTTAGGAATCGGATTTTTAAATGACAGAGTAACTCAATATGGAGCAATATGCAACCCTCATGGAACAGCACAAGAAAGTGCTGGTAGTTGCATTTGCAAGTCAAATGTTGTTGGAAAATTTTGTGACCAATGTGCAGCACACAGCTTCAATCTAGTCACTAATCATGAGTATAAACGTGGTTGTTTGTCATGCTTTTGCAATGGCCTCGAAGTCCAATGCCAATCAAGTAATTTAGTATATGAAGCGCTTAGAGCCGACTTTGAGACAGAAAGTCATGATTGGTCGATTGGTGACAAATTTACCAAAAATGTTCAAGCCTTACAATTGGTAAATGGTGGTTTGGAATATTCAGACTTTAATATATTCCAAGATCGAGAGGCTTTTTTCATTGCGCCTGATAAATTCAAAGGAAATAAATTGTCTTCATATGGCGGCAACATTACTATTAAGCTAAAGTATTCTACTCTTGGCCAAGATTCTTGCAAATTCGAGCTGAGATTGTCAGGTTCCCATGTGAACATTGTTTATCTAAGCCTGGAAAATCTAATTCCAAATGTTGTTAACGAAATTGTAGTTCCATTATATGAGGTAGTTTATGGGAAAATAATTTTTTTTAATTAATTTTATTGAATTAAAAAAGGATGAATTTAAACGCTATGGGGACAATGGCAAAGTAAATAGAGAACACATGCTTATGGCTTTATCTGACATCAAATTAATTATGATCCGAGCAAATTATTCACCAGACCAATATTTAATACAGTAATTTAAAATTGGATAAAATAAAGCAAAAATGTTAATAATATTTTACTAGTTTAAATGAATTTGGAATCGATGTAGCCCAAGAGTCCAACTTAGATAACTCTGAAAGCAGAAAGGCCAAATCAGTTGAAACTTGTGAATGTCCTGTAGGCTATTCTGGTAATAGTTGTGAGGTAAAACAAGTTAAATTTATTCAAAATGCTGTTTATTTACATTTTTGAATTTTAGAATTGTGCCCAAGGATTCAAACGTTCAATTAGTGGATTTTATCTGGGTTTGTGCGAACCCGAATTTTAAACTTTTAAAAGATTTTCTATCCAATTTATTTTTTTTGTTTTTTTACTTAATGATTATTTAAATAGGCCTAGAGTAATTTTTAAAAATTATTATTTTTTTATTAATACTAATAAAAAGTATATTTGCTAATGACTCTATTATTTTTAGTTTGTATTAATAAAAAATTACGTAATTTTTATTTTGAAAATAATTAAAGTCTTTAATTTAAAGATTCATTAAAACCATTAACATGCAAAAATTTAGGCTTTTTTGATAATAACTGATTTGTTAATAGATCGATTCATCTTTTTTTATTCACTGTAATAAAAAAATCTTCGGTACTAAAAATATACAAATGTAATCGTAAATTATGACACATACGTAACGATTAGTAAATTACCGTAAACCCTAATGAGATAAAAAATTAATGCTATGCGCGCATAATAATGCGCTATTTCATGTTAAGACTCGACGTTAAAGCTCATAAAAACCTGCAATAACGCTGGGTCAATAACTCGAAATCCTAATTTAATCTACGTAAGCTTACATTAAAATGGGTGACTTTTAGTAAAATCGTTCCTAAATGTTTACGGCCAAAAAATGAGGATTTTGGAAAGAAAAATTCAAAATTGGCTTCTTACCCAAAATACTTAATTAATTTTATTATGAAAAATTTAAAAAATTTCAATATTCCATACCGTTTCTTACTTAATTTTACGTAAGATTACACAATGATTTTTGGTAAAATTTGGTAAAGTTTTGTAATGAAGATGTAAATCATGTTTTAAGATTGACATAGATTGGACTTGGCACAACGAATTAATATAAGCTTTGATCAAATAAAGATAACCTTTTTAAATTTTAAATTCGTCTTTAACTCAAAATTTTAAAAATGATGTGACAATTTCAGGCTTCATTGATGATATCGATCAGAGTGATGATATTGAAGAATTTTATCAGAATGACGATTTCTTATTTGATAATCAATCAGATTCAGAATCAACATCTCAAAGCTATACAATGGAAATACTTAACGCATTACCAATAACTTCATCATCAAGTGTCCATTAAATAACCTTACTATAGATTTTGTCTTGACAGTTTTTAAAAAAATCGCGTATAATATATTAAAAAAACAAAAATAATATTTTCTAGATCAAAAATACTGATGTATGTCAATTACTTTTTTTATTAGGACAATTAAATTAAATAATGGCAAATATTATTGAGTAAGTTACTATTTTATTTCTTTGATAGATAATTTGATTTAATTGAAACAAATATATATCTAAAAAAACTTATTATTTCAAGATGAGTTCATTGAACAGGAACAAGTGAAAAAAACTAGAGAAAAGTGAAAAGTTTACATCCCTTTCTGTAGTTTTCGTAAATTAAATTCAGCTCAAGGACATCTAGCTATGACTTTTGCCGAAAACCATTGGACCTGTAAACAGGTCACAGAGAATTTGTCTGGTGAATGGGAGCTAAGCACTTGCAGCTGCAAAGATTGGCTTAAGAATTATAAATGTGACCATGTGATTGCAGTCTGTTCTGGGCTAAGTAAGTTAATATTCACCAAATGTAAATGATTTGGGAATCAGCGTATATGAAGAATCAGATTCGGACGATCCGCCTGTACAAGAGCAAATATCAGAAAGAATTCGTCTTGAAAAGACCCCAATCGTTACTCCACATCTGCAAATTATAAAAAAACGTGGCAGATCAGTTGAATCAATTAAACAAAAAAAAGTAAATTGAATATAATTTTTGACTATGTTTAATTATTTTTGTTCTAATTGATATAAATTGTATTACTTTTTTTATTTATGTACCTTTTTTATAATAATAGAAATAAAAAAATATATTTGTTCCTTAGTTCAGTAATTTTGTTTTTTATTTCAATATAAATAACATAATTAATAATTACATGCCTAAAAAAATCGTTTCCAAAAGCAGCAGCGTAATCTTGCAAAATTACTTGCAAAAAAGGTATTGTAAGATTCGTATTGGCGACCTAATATCCTGTCCGAAGCTCATGAAATGTGGTTTCCCACAAGGCAGTGTTGGCCCTACTCTTTTTAACATTTTCTTTGATAATATTGCTAATCAACTTGGCACTGTCGAAAAAGCCTGTTTGCAGATGTTCTTTCTCTCCGGGTATATTTACCCAGACCTACTTAAATCAACATACTCGTCTAATGCAATCAAATCCAAAATTCTTCGGCGTTACTTTGGACCCAAGATTACATCTACATGAGTACACCAAAATAATCATCAAAGAACTACTAAAAGATTATACATATTTAAAGCTACTGGAGGGAAAGAATGGGGAGCATCTAGTAAAATAGGAATTATAACTTGTCAAAGTTTAATTAGGCCAATAATTGACTATGTTCCATTTGCATTTTTAATAATGTATAAGAAAAATCAAGACGTTCTTGAATCGATGCAAAGGAAAGCTTTTCGATCCTCTTTTAATCAAAAGACACAGCAGTTAATAGTCTTTATGAACTTGCCAGACTAGAGTATATAAAGCAGCGCTTACTGATAGGTATCTTAGCAAGACAGCTGCATGTAATCAGCTAATTAAGGACGAAATCAATAAATATACAGTGCTTTTACGAAAACAGGAGAATTGGTAAAATTACGTCTTTTTACGTAAAATTCCGTAAAATTACATAAACTTACCTAAACTCAAGGTGGTAAGCAAACGTAATCTTACGTAAAATTATGTAAATTTACATCAGATTACGTAAAAAATTGTAATTGACAATAAAAATGCTTACGGCCAGAAAAACCTCAAAATCTCCCTGAAAAAATCAAGTTTTTGATTTTATTTTGTTTTTTTTTAAATCAAAGGTTGAAAAAAATTATTACAAAATTTTTTTTTTTTTATTTTTTTTTACGTTATTTTACCTTAAATAAAGTAAATTTCTGTTAGAAAATGTTATTTTATGTATATATATATATATATATTTATAGTGTTTGAGAATATTTTATCAATATACTATTTTAGATTTTTAAAATAAAATGAAAAAAACTTAAAAAGGATTAAAATTTTTATTCTCTAATTAATTGTTCGACCAATCACCGCCTTTTTCAATAACAATTTCAATATTACATTTTCCTATATAATAGTGTGTAAAATATCTTAAAGAATCTAAAATAGATCTAAGACAGACGGCAACAGATCTAACCATCGCATCAATTTCGAGCCAGTTAAACGCAATGAATGCAAACTTGAATAAAGTGACTGAAGAAAATTAAAATTTCAGAGCTATGCTAATGGATCATTTTAGCCCTCCTAGCTCGAGAGTAACTTCTCCGATCGTCCGGCGTAGAATAAAAAGAGCTGAAACAATAATGCCATCAGATGAAGAAGATGATTTAAATAATGGTTTAGTTAGCTTTATCTTATTTTTAAAAATAAATAAAATTCTTTAATTTTAGTTATGACCCAACGAGATTTTACCAATACTCTAAGATCAAAAATCAATTCTGTTTTTTCAGACGACAAAAATCAAACTCTGGGATACTATAACAAAAAATATCCAGGAAAAATGTCAAAAATTAAAAGTTTCTTTACTGAGTTATTAAATTTTTTCAAAACACTTAATTTTTTTTTTAAGTTGAACTGGCAAAATGTGTCCCAATAGATTCATCATTTAATGAATGCTGGCGTAAAGCAGATCGATGTCTGATCACAGAACGATCTGTTGAGCGAAGAAAAAAAAGATAAATATATTCGCAAAAATTTTTTGTTTCAAAAATAAAAAAAAGCTTGAAAATCAATTTAGTTCGATTTTATTTTAAAAATCTAAAATAGTATATTGATAAAATATTCTCAAACACTATAAATATATATATATATATAAAATAACATTTTCTAACAGAAATTTACTTTATTTAAGGTAAAATAACGTAAAAAAAAATTTTGTAATAATTTTTTTCAACCTTTGATTTAAAAAAAAACAAAATAAAATCAAAAACTTGATTTTTTCAGGGAGATTTTGAGGTTTTTCTGGCCGTAAGCATTTTTTTTGTCAATTACAATTTTTTACGTAATCTGATGTAAATTTTCATAATTTTACGTAAGATTACGTTTGCTTACCACCTTGAGTTTAGGTAAGTTTATGTAATTTTACGGAATTTTACGTAAAAAGACGTAATTTTACCAATTTTCCTGTTTTCGTAAAAGCACTGTAACATTGCACCAGACTTTGGGCAATGTGAAATTTTAGTATAAAAATTACAGTACAAAAACGTAAAAACTTTATAGTTTTTTTTCTAATTGTGCAAAAATGGTTCTGTAAAGAGTACAATATTATACAAATTTGTAGAAACGAATTCCAAGCTCTGCAAAAACTCTGCAATTTTCTGTCAAATGCACACCATCAAAAAATATTTGACTTAACTTTGAAATAAATTGCAGAGTTTTTGCAGAGCTTGGAATTCGTTTGTACAAATCTGTATAATATTGTACTCTTTACAGAACCAATTTTGCACAATTAGAAAAAAAACTATAAAGTTTTTAAGTTTTTGTACTGTAATTTTTATACTAAAATTTATCTAAAATTATTTATTTGTTGAATTTGACGAAAAATAATGAAAACACTAATTTGTAGATTTATTTTTCTCTACAATTTGATACTGACACTCGGCATAAAAATATAATTTACTTTTAAATATTTACAATCAAAAAACTTCCTGGACTAGTTCAAAGCGACTGATTCAAAGAACAGAACATTGAAGTTTTGCCATAGTGTGCCCGTTCACCAGATCTCAACCCAATCAAAGAAATTGATTGAGTTAACTTATGGTCATACATGGATGCCAAAATGGTAAACACTTAAGAAACCTCTATTGAGCATTTAAAAGAGGTTATAAACAGAGTGTGGTTAAAGATACCGACTGAGTATGTGAAAAAATTGATTGAATTTATGCCAAAAAGAGTATTGGTTTTTTAAAACGCCAAAGACGGTCATTTCAAATATTAAATTTTAAAAATTTCTAAACATTTTTACCGTTTTTTTTTTGTATTTTTTTTGGGATTTTTTTCACTTAATTTTTTTTTTTGGTTTTACAGTGGTGTTGCGATAACTGCTTTTTACGTAAATTTACCAAATTTTACGTAAATTCACGTAAATTTACCTTTTTGTAAAATAACATATATTTACGTAAAATTTGGTAAATTTTCGTAAAAATTAAAATTGCCTATAGTAAAATTGGATTGTTCAGATTTTTTTCTAGATTTGAGAGAATTCTTCTATTTTTTTTCTAATTTCTCCTTGAATTAATTGATATTTGGTAATATTCTTATTATTTTCAGTAATTTATTAATTTAATGCTCAGCAATTAATTTTTACATAAATTTACCAGATTTTACGTAAATATATGTAATTTTACAAAAATTTACAAAGGTAAATTTACTAGAAATTAGGTAAAATTTGGTAACTTTACGTAAAAAACGAGTCCGTAATGTTTCATAGCATAAAAAATTTCATATCAGACAAAAAAATTTCATAGCAAAAGCATTTTTTTTCATAGCTAATTTTTTATTTTCATAGCACAAAAAATCATTGCATCTAAAATTTTATTGCTAAAAAAATATTACAATTAGAACTTGATAACACAAAATAAACGCGAATTAGAAGTGGACATTTATTTGATAGAGATGTTGATCAAATAAAAACCGGCAAGCGTATATTCAATGTTATATATAATGTTATATTATATTATATATATATATATATATATATAATATCTAATTATTCAAAAGTCGATTGCTTGGAATATTTAAAGAAAATTGGTTTAAACACAATTAACTAATTTTTTATTTTTTAATTAATCTTTATTGATATGTATCTCATTTTCATATGAACTATATTTGAAAAATAAATTTTTTTTTTGCTATGTATAATATGCTATGAATTTTAATGCTATGATAATTTACCTGTATGCTATGAAAAAAAAAATGCTATGAATAAATACATGCTATGAAATAAGCCAGTCCCGTAAAAAACAGTTATTGTAGCACCACTGTATGTTTTTGGATTGATGACCAATAAAAAATTAAAATAAAAAATCCGCTTTTTATATTTTCCCGCCCATTATATACGAAAAAATTATTGATTTGTTAACAAAAAAAAGAAATTTCTAAACTTTTGCAAGATGCTGTATAATACATGTATTGCCAACACAATCAACATCAAGTTCATCTCACTCACCGTTTAAAAATAAAAACTAGGTAGCATTTGTTTATTTTTCTTTAATAAAATAAATTTGAATGACCTCTTTTTTTTATCTTAACTTCTTATTTAGAAAAAAAAATCATATTTAACTAGAAACGTATTGAAAGGAGTATATTGTACTAGGTAAAAAAAAATATATTTTTATTGATATCAAAATATGTTAAATTTTTGGTATCATTTTTATTTTATTACAAGATTTTTTATTTGATGGGTATTGGACTTAGGTATCAAAAAATAAGAAAATAAATTAAGAAAAATTTGATTTTTGAAAATATTGTTAAACAATAAAAAATAATATTTAATTAAAAATTAAAATTAAAATATTCATTTAAGTAATTTGGTTAACTAAAGTGATAATCAGATCCCAATTTTTTGTTTTAATCATCAATATAATAAAAATCAATACTTTAGCATTAAAATATAAGTCGTATTAAATTAATAAAATTAAAAAAAATTTTGTTTAAATTAAAATAATTTTAAAATTGAAATTTTCTCAAATTCAGGCCAATAAATAAAACAATAAAAAATGATCAAAACTCTGCAAAAAACATCAGCATTTTTACTTTTTATTAAATTGCACGTAATTTCCGCTTAGTTTACAATTCTTCGCTAAATTAATTTTCTAGGAAATTAGATTAAAGTTTAAAATAAAAAAAATGTATCTTCGCAATTAAGAAAAACTTTGATTTCTCAATTTCTCAAACAGTTTTCCATTGATTTTATCTCTTACACTAGGATCCATTTTGTAGTTTTCATCCACTGTCCTTGACTGAACAGGAACAAATTCATTTCTGTAATCTCTACTCAACAAAGAATTGGTGACAAGACTTTTGTTGATCGATTCCAAAAAATCAGTCTGGCTCTTGTTATTCAATTCATCTGTTTGATACAAAAAAATTGCATCATTCAATGAGCCCTTTTTTGAAAGACTTTTGGACTCAACAAAAACGGCATCATATTTACCAACACTAATATTCTGGTTTGGAAGAGTTTGGTTTGAGAGTGATTCTTTTGCATTATGGGTAACTGGTTCAAAAACAGAAGAGCTTGTCTTTGTTTCTAATTGATCAATATCTGAACAAAAGTGATTTTATAATTTTTAGCTAAAAAAATTAAAAAAAAAACCTGAAAAAGAGTCATCATAATGAATATTTTGAAAATGTGCTTCGGCTTTAGAGTTCTTGTCAAAAGGCGCCAGGGAGGCATCAAAAATGAACCCTATGCTTCTTGACATGCGCGAATCTAATTGACTGGAAGCTTTTTCTGCAACTTCTTGAAATTTGTCTTGCGCTGGATATGGTAGAGCTGGCTGCGTTTCATCTTCTTCTTTTGGATAGACTCTTGTCATATCTGAGGGTTTTCTCTGACCGATATCAGATTGCAAATCGTCCAAGTCTTTCAATTTTTTTTTTGACGACTTAAGTAGATCTGAACATTTCTTTTCCAAATTTAGAAGTTCATACAAAAGATCGAAAGGAATTTTTTCACCATTAATTTTAAGTCCAGGCTTGACTAGGATTTCTAAATGGTCATGAATTTTCAAAGATCGGATTTTTTTCTTGGTCAAAAGTTCTTTTTCAATGTAATTGAATACCACAACAAGACTGCTGAGTATGTTGTGCTTGGTCAAACGGACTTGACCAACTATTTTGCAAACAAATTCATCTGCTTGCGGATGCAATTTTTTGAATTTGTTCAAGTTTTGTTGTTCAAGTGGAAGATGGTTGGAATCGGGCTCATAATATTTGAAAACAAAGTCCAAAAATTGCTTCAATTCATCCATTTCAATTTGAAGTAACTCTTTTAATTATTCGCGTTGAAATGAGAATTTTTGAATCAAAACTTTAAATTATCATATGTTTATTTATCGAATGGTTCACTTAGAAACGCATGATTTGACATTAAAGGAGTTATTCTATTCAAGGTATTTTTTGCTATAAAGCAAACATAGTGATGATATCTGTGAAAAATTTCTGATCTTTGAGGCAATGTGTATTTTAAATGAGAAAATTAAAATGTTTATTTTCTAATTAAATTTAGATATGAGATGTAGTTTTTTAAGATTTCGAATTGAAAGACTCGTCTTAAATAAATTTTGTAGATGGAATTTTCTTTCTGGATTTTTAGTCTTTAAATTCACGCTTGTGAGTATTTCTACATTATGACGAGACATCAAAAATACGATGTTTTCTCTCTTATTATTTTACTTTAAAAATTAAGATTAATTTTTTGTTCTCTATTTTGACATTTCATTGGATTTTGTTTTTCAAGGTATCAAACATTTTTATCTATGGATCATTTTTATTTTAATAAAATTTTTTTTTTATTGGTATCAGACTTAGGTATCAAAAAAAAAAAAAAAATTTAGTTTTTGAAAAATTTTAAACATCATGTTTGTTTAAAAGTAAAAAAAGTTGTTGATTCTACAATTCTACGAATCGTAATAAAAATTCTAAGGTCTTCGACAACTTCACGTCCAGACTTAAAAAATGCTTCTGCTACATAAGCCTCGTCAATATCTTCAGGAAAAGTATGATGGTTCTTGCAATATTTCTTCAAAACATTCAATGACGATGAATAAGGTTGTATATCTGAATTTTAGCTGCCGTTATTTATTTTTTTAATGCAACTTTTCGATGACGGCATTTGATCGATTGTGATAAGATTCAAACTCAAGTCTGGTACGGCTTTGTATTAAAATAGCACATCCATAATAGCAAGTTTAAATTAGCAAAATTCAAAATAGCGTGACATAAGATCAGAGTTGTTCAAAAGTCATAAAGTTAAAGTCAAGTCAAGTCTTTTGACTTGACTTTAAATTTTTTTTTTCAAATAAAAGTCTTTTGACTTGACTTTAAATTTTTTTTTTCGAAAAAAAGACTTTTGAAAACGTTAAGCGATGTCGCTTTCAATTTATATTTTTTTATAAATAAACCTTATGCTAATTTTGTTTGAGTTAGATTATAAAAAACGATTCCTTTTTTCATAAGCCAGTAAAAAACTTATAGCTTCATTTAATAAGAATTAAAAGTATTGTTAGATTTCCTATATTCTTTTTAGCTTAACTATATATTTAAAGTTTTTAAAACTTTGTTTGTTCCTTAAATACTATATTTATAAAGATTTACTTATTGGATTTCGACATTTAAAATTAATAAGTTAATTAATAAGTTAGTCATTGTAAGTTTTTTAAAAATATAAATTTATTTTCTCATCAGTCATTTGTAAAAACTTTTTTTTAAAAAAACTAAATAAAATAACTTTAAAAACAATCTGATTTTTTCTTGGTAACCAAAAGTCAAGTCAAGTCAAAAGCCTTTTTTTCAAAAAAAAAAATTTCAACTCAAGTCTCTGACTTGACTTTCAAAAGACTTTAAAAATACTTTTTTTTTTTTGACTTTTGCACAATTCTGCATAAGAGTTAAAATAGCAAAATGATTTGAACTAATTTGGTCCCAAATATTTAATTTTCACAAGCTTTTTTAATTTTTATCCGAGTGTATTCAATGTGGCACGATTCACAGGACGTTCATTTTAAAAAAAATTCAAAAAACTAACAACTTCCTATGCTATTTATTAATATTTAACAAAAATTGAGTCTCTCTTATAAATAAAGTTATTATTTATTTATTTGTATTATCTGTGCCGAGCTAAAGCTCCTTCAGATTAAAAAAATAAATAAATAAAAAATCAATAAAAAATAAGTGTCTTTTATTTTATTTTTTCTTTACATTTTTATTTAATTTTATTTTTTATTGATTTTTTAAAATTAAATAAAAATGAAATAAAAATTAAATAAAAATGAAATAAAAATTAAATAAAAATGTAAAGAAAAAATAAAATAAAAGACACTTAAAATAGACAAATTGTAAGTAATGAAAGGTGTAAAATTTTTAATTATTGAACAGTTAAGAAAGAAGAAATAGTTAGATAGCAATTACACAATGGAGTCGGGTATCCGACATATCTTGATTAAAACCCGCTTTATATTCATCAACCAGCTTAACAACCAATGTAATATATCTTTTGCTCAATTCAAAAAGTCGATTAAGAGTTAAGTTTATTAAGGACCTCATGATGCACAATATTGGGAGGAGTATCATATTTTAGTTTAAGTATAAAACGAACTGCTGGGTTTCTTAAGACTTGAATTTTTTTAATGTTTCTCTCTGAAAATGAATTCTGAAACGGATAAGAGTAATCAATTATAGATCCGATTAAAAATTTATATAAGTTTCCTAGTATGTAATAGTTAAGACCCCATTTTTTGTTTGACAATATTTTTATTAAGTTTAACCGTGAACTACAACGCTGTTTTGTTTCATCAACCATTGGGGTAAAAGACCATTTGACCATTTGAATCAAATTTTATACCTAAGAACTTGATTTCACTCTCAATTTTATTTTCATATATAGTAAGATGGCCTAACCGGGTGACCTTTTTTTTCTATTTTTCCCCCTTACCTTATAAATAAAGGTTTAATTTAGTTTTTTTATTTCAAACTTTGGAGTCAAGCTTAAAAAAAAGGGTTCTGTCAAATTGCCCTTAAAATATTAATTTCTATAAAATTTCTAATTATTTTCGTGTTAATATCGAGAAAATAAATCAAAATTTATCAATTAAGTTTTATCTGTAATTTTTATTTTGCTTTTTTTAATTAATGTTGTTTTGAATGAAATTAGTTTGAACAAATGTAAACAATTTTTTCTAATGTTTTTTTGATACTGGCTATTTTAATACATTTTATTTTGATTGGTACCCGTCTGGTACGTACAGAACAATCTTTTATTGTAAAAGTCTAAATTTGAACATTTAATTAGTATGAGTTTTTATTTCGCCAATACCTTGAATTTTCAAATTTCTACCATCACCTACGTTAATTGAAGAATTGTGTGGCTTTAAAACACTGTTCATACTTTTTATACAACAAAGATGATTTTTAGCACCATAATCTAGAAGTCACATGCTTTTTGTTTCTTTGTTTATACTTGTATTTTTATGAAATATCAAATCATCATTGTTTTCATATTTAATATTCAGATTTAAATTACGTGACTTAGTTTTTTGTGCTTTACAGACGCTTGCATAATGCCCTATTTTATTGCATTTGTAACACTTAACATCCTTGAAAAACTTTTTCTTATTCTTGTGGTAATACTGATAGTTCATCTTCTACTTTTGCAAATCTTGCTTTTCAATTCTTCTTTTTTCTTCGTTTATTAGAGAATTAATTATTTCATCAATATCATCTTCTTCAGATATGTCAACATTTACTGTTAGGCATTGAACAAAGTTTTCGTACGCTTAAACTAGTCATTGAAAAATAGTGATTGCATCTTGATCAGACATTTCCCCCTTAAGCATCAATTTCTTCCTTGAGATTTTGAACTCTATAAATTAAATCTTACTGATTACTTTTTCTCTAGTTCGGAGTCTAAGGCTTTTCTAACAATCAATTCCAGACTTTAACTTACAGTGTCCAGAAAAAAAGACATCTTGTCAAGCCTTTTGTTATTTGCACCACTGATGGTCTGATAGTTGACATCTATGGTTTATTTCGACTCAACAATACTTCTCATAATTTTAACAAAAGAGAATTAATTAAAACGATTGATAAAGCCTAGAGATATTCTTAAGCTTTAAAGAGGTTTTCAAGATCGCATTAGCAATCTAGAATAAGATTTTAGACTAAATCCAAGGATGCCTTCTTGGTTTACTAATAAAAATAATAACTCTAGGTAGTTACCAACTAACACAAAGTAAAAGCTATATAGCGGAACATTTTAATAATGGAAAGTACGAAATAATGTTTAACAAGCTAAATGATGAATTAATTTATTCAAAAATTTTGTACGCTAATATTCAATCAAGATATTCGAAAACAACAAAATACAAGGTTTATGTAACGTATTTCCCAAATATAAACGAGCCCAATTCAATTTAAGGTTGGTATTGTACATGTAAATCTAGAATGAGAACTGTTGGATGTTGTTCTCATATTGCTAGTATTATACATATATGTATATTTTGTATTTTATCTATCTTTTGCCAAAACTAATAAAAATATTCCAAATCCAGCTGGATATCTAATTTCAGTTTTTAATGATTATAATTTAAAAGAAAGTTCTGAATCAGAAAATGAAAATGATTTATTTGATTACCAAATTAAACGACAAGATCATGATTGTAATTATGTAAAAAACATTTTTTCGAAAGAAAAGGAAAAGGTAGAACAAATGAAAAGATCTTACTCATTTACATTTGATAAAGACTCATTAAGAATAAAAAAAACAATCTTTATCAGATTCCTATAATCACGTGTACCAAGTTGGGGAGCTAAATTTTGTCATTAAAATAATGATACTTTATTAGAAAATACATGCACAATTGATTATTTTCTACTGGGGATTTGGTTTTCGACAAAAATCTCTCCCGAAATTGTACCAAAATTAAGAACTTCTTCTTCAAATATCAAACAAGCAAAACTTAAAATGATAGACTTAATCGAATTGAATGACTGGAATGTTGCTCGAAAATTTTGGCTAAGGCTAAATTTTAGTATTTGTAATATTGATTTTGAAAAGGTTTTTTTAAAAATTCCTAAAAAATTCAGTCCTGAGATTTGTAATAGGAATAAAATATATTTATCGACTTTTGGAAATGAATTTGAATTTTTTTTTGGTTATCTTATTCATATTCAAAACTTTGAAGTTATAAAAGAATGTTCAATTGCTTTGTGAGGATACTAATCTAATCTTTCTTTATCCAATTTTTACTTCGAAAAAAAAGACAATGAAATATTGTTTAGTCTTGCTCGAACTGACAGCTGTAATTTATTTATTTATTGATTGAATTAACCTCCATTAGGAGAAGTAAAAGTATAAAAATTTTAATTATACAAAAAAAAAAAAAATTGAAAAAATAAAATTTACATATATATTTTTTAATTAGAATTTTAATCAAGCTATGGGCTAACTTTAGTGAGATTTATTAAGATTAATTTATGTATAAATCCATTAAAAAAATCCCTAAATATTTTCACATTTCCACCATGGCTCTTCGTAGAAAAAAACTACAATCAACAAATAAACTATGATTCTTTGCCAGAAATTTTTGAATTAAATCAGAAAAAATAAAAATTTTAATGTTTGACGATACATTTAGTAAATCATTTCAAAGGAATTTTTAAATTTAATGAAAGCTCTTACTTAGTTGATGATTTAGAACCAAGTAATATAGAAAAGGTTATTCCTTACATTTGTATTGGAAATTGATTATATTTTTTGATTTAAATTATATTTAATTGTTTTGTAAATCATTTTTTCTTTAATTAAATAAAAATTTTAAACAACTAAAAACAAATTAAATTTTTTTATAATTAGCATGGAAATATGCTTGTTTTTTTTTTAATTTGAACATTTCACAAAATTTAATGATAAAATCAATTGAGAGATTGTGCATATTCGTTTGCTAATATAAGGGGCAAAATAGTCAAAGTTATAACCTTAGGGCCTTTGTCATCATTAATTAAAAATAAACCTATTTTCAGTATTTTTGTTTTCTAATTAATATTTGTTGCTTTTTTTATATTATACGCGTTTATTAATTTCTTAGCCTTCAAATATTCTTTCATGTTTTTCAAAAAATTTCAATGTAATTTAATTCCAGTGATTATGATGGAGCCTGGTGATTTCATTAATAAGAGGAAAAAATTAATATTTTAGAAACAAAGGCTTGTTTTAGATTAGTTTTCTAAACAAATTATCTAATTCCTATTTCGAAGCCCATTTGAAAAATTTTGTTCCTTTAAAAAGAAATTCCCAACAGCTTGACTGAATGCTAATGTATAGAAATTATTAGATACAATTTAATCTCTAGAAATATTTAAAGAAACGAAATGACGCCTTTTCCATTTTAAGCATATCACCTTTTTTCAGATTTGATTTATTCAAATGACGCTATTTTTTATTGTTTCTTCATCAAATTGAATCACTAGAAAAAATATTTTAGATTTAAATCGAAATCTTTTTAAATGACTTGATGTTTTAGCATAACTTTTTAGAATCTTAGCAAAATATTCTAAAAAATAAATAAAAATTTTAATAAAATCATTCTGTTCATTTAAAATTTTAATAAAATCATTCTGTTCATTTAAAATTTAAATAAAATAAATTTATATAAATTCTTTTAAATTTAAAAAAAAACTTTGTATTTTGATCATTTTATTTTTTTAAATTAAAAAAAAATAGCTGAAATAATGCAGATTTTTAAGCCGAAATACAAAGCTCACAAAAGTGAGGCAGTAAAGAACTTGGAAGCTTTGAATAATGGCAAAGTTTTTGTGCCGAAATGGGCACTTGTTATTGGTATCACCACATTTGTTGGTTTAGCAATTGTATTTTCAGCTTCGATTGCTATTTCGGTGACCAAGCAGCCAAATGGTTTATACCAAGAGAGCTGTGAAAAGCGTAGTTGTGAGACAAAATTTGGTCTTAAGTGCTTAAACAAGATCTGTTTGTGTCCAGAAAATCAATTCTATCTAGATAAATGCTACAATCTGTCCACATATGGCGAAATTTGTCAGAAAAACGAGCATTGCAAAAATGAAGAAAATCTACTCTGTGGCATACTTTCAAAATGTGACTGTGATTTAGAAAATTTTTGGAATGCTAATTCTAAAAAATGTGTATCAAGGAAATTTTATCTGGAAGCATGCAATGGAGACGAATGCAAATCAGAATTAAGTCTTGCTTGCCAATCGGGTATTTGTAATTGTCAAAGCAAGCAAACGTAATTTAAATTCAATCTTAATTTTAATTTCAATATTTTTGTTGCAGAAAATACTGGAATGGATCATCTTGTTTGGGAAAGAAGAAATTCAGTGAAAGTTGTGGAACATCAAATGAATGTTTGGATTCAGAAGGAACACTTTGTTTAAACTCAAAATGCAATAGTTTTTTTCTTTAATTTTGTTATTTTTTAATAATTTATTTAGGCTCTTGTCCTTCGAAAGAATATTTCAAAATATCCGAATCAAAATGCATGCCAAAATTAGGGGAGTTTGAGACTTGTTCTTATGATGATATGTGCTTAAAACCAATGTTTTGCTCACTTACCTATGGTTGTCGCTGTCAACGGTATACCTTTTTTCAGTCGTCAACTTCATCTTGTTCAAATCAAAACTTGGCAAATGCAAAATGCACCCGACATAATGAATGTAGACAAGATCTGGGTTTAACCTGTCAAAGTGGCACTTGTGCATGTGCTTCATCTGACTTCAGCTGGTCATCTAAATCATTCAAGTGCAAATTGACCTATGCCAAGTCCGCTTGTTCCGTAGACTCGGACTGTAATGACTCAGAAAATTTGATATGCCGGCTTTCAAATGAATGTAATTGTCCGATTAGCTCAACAATCAGAATGTGTGACTGCATCCGCAATCAAACAAGTGAACAATATTGGAATGGTTCAAGTTGTGTGCAATCAATTGCTTTCCAATCACCATGCTCAGCTAGTTATCAGTGCAGGACGCTAACTGAGAGCACTGTCTGCTCTTCAGGAAATCAATGTGAGTGCCCGGACGATTCTTTATATTTCTGGGACGGAGAAAAATGTTTACCAAAAAAAACTTATGGTCAATCATGCGATGCCAACTATCAATGTTTGGACTCAGAATTAACAATTTGCAATAATTCGCTCTGTAAGTTAACAAATCTTTTTTTAATTTTTTTTTCATGTAAATTATTTAAATATAAATTAAATTAAATTTCTTAAATAAAAGCATTGACAAAGTCAAAGGAATTTACTATTTTTTAAGGAAAATTACGTATAAAATGGTAGAACGCTAAAAATCTACCTAAAGAGACTTAAAGGTAAAGAATTTACTACAAATAAAGATAAAGGAGAATGTTTTGGAAATTTCTTAGCCACAACTTTTAGTCCACATTAAGATTTTGGTATATCTGAGAATGTCTCTGAAATAGCAGATACAATCTTAAATTTCTCAAAAAATAAGATATATAATAATCAAAAAGAACCAATAACCCCTTCAGAAATCAAAGTTTCTCTAAAAAAGTTAAAAGAGGTGGCAGGGCCTGGTCTTGATCGTATTCACAACCTAATGTTAAAAAATCTTCACTATGAGGTTTTAGTTGAAATAAATCAACTTTTTAACATGAGTTTGGAACTAAGTCAAGTCCCAAAATCCTGGAAAATAGCAAGCATAACTATGATCCCTAGAAAAACTTTCTCCATACAAGACCCATCTAACTATCGTCCTATTAGTATGACAAGTTGTCTTGGAAAATTATTTACACTAGAATTTATAATTTTTAGAAGAGAAACAGCTTAATTATAAATGAGCAATCGGAATTTAGAAAACATGAACGCACAGCAGACAATCTTTATTTCCTTATTCAAAAAATATTAGTCTTTTAATAGAGAGAAAAAGGTATGTTGTCTATATTTCGACATTTCTAAAGCTTCTGATAGGGTTTGGTATGGTGGATTGATTTATAAGTTAATGGAAGTAGATCTGGCTCATTACCTTATTTACTGGATTAGTTCATTTCTCGATTTAAGTTCGTTTAAAGTAAATGTAAACGGACACCTAAGGGATCAATACCCAATTAAGGCAGGGGTCCTACAAGGTTCAGTAAATGGTCAACTTCTCTTTAGAATTTTTATTAATTTCATATTATTATTATTAATATTAAATTAACCTCTTTTAAGGAGAAGTAAAAGTAAAATTTGTTTTTAGAAAAATATAAAAAATATTACATAAAAAAAAACAAAAAAAAGATAAAAATAATAAAAAATTCATTTCAGTTCAGAAAAAAAGATTAGGAGAGAAATTATTACGTTTGACATGGATTTTAATCATATATTAATTTCATATAGCTTTTAATATATTTGAACGTAAATTTTTCCAAAATTTTTTAGAAGTTTTAAATAATTTTTTCAATTATAATTAAAAATCAATTATTTTTCAAAATTGAATATTTATTTGATTTCAAAATTTCGTAAACAAAAATAAATTTCGTTTTTTCTCAACAAAGCATTTTAAGAGAATATGAAAAGTTGTCTTATTTAATAAAAATAAGCTAGTACTGAAAAGACTATGTTAGTCCTAATATAGACAGCTCCAGACTCTCGTAAAAAAAAAGTCAACTTTGCAGGATATGAAACCAATTCAGTGAGTGGAACGATAAAAAAGGTTAGGTAAAAATTCTTAAGTTTTTGTCTATTTTTAAACTTTTAATTTCTCTAAAATCAAAGCTTTTTTTTAATTTAAACTTTTTATTTTTAGAAAAATCACGAATAAATAAAATCTTTCTTAAAATTTTGTAAAATATTTAATTAAAAAAAGGTCAATGTGATTCGAAAAAATATTTTGAACTAACCAAATGTAGAATCAAACTTGGCGAGTTTCAATTGTGTACTTCCAACATTATGTGTCTTGATCCGATGACATGTGTCGCAAATAAATGTATTTGTGGAGAAAATGAATACTTTGAAAATATCACGTCTTCATGTATTCCTAAATTAATTTATGGCTTCTCATGCAATAGTGACTCAGAGTGCCGTTCTGATTTGAATCTAGTATGTGTTAATAATCAATGTGTTTGCAACTCTCCGGATCGCACATGGTCTTATTTGTCAAATAATTGTCTCTTGACTTACTCGAAAGGTCATTGCTCATTAGATTCGGAATGCAATACTGATCAGAAGCTTATCTGTCAATCTTACACAATTCAAAATTGCTCATGTCCACAGCTTTCTCAACAATGGGTATGCGACTGTGGTCGCACAATTGACAATGAAAAATATTGGAATGGTAAAGAGTGTATTGAGGCAAATACTTTTGGAATAAATTGCACTGAAAATTATCACTGTCAAACAATTACTCAAAATACTGTTTGTGGTCAAAATATTTGCAAATGTGCTGATTCATTTAAGTAGTATCATTTTTTTAAAAATTTAAAAAAAAATTCTAATTTAAAAAAAAAATTAAAATTGCACTTGACTTTCTTTTTTAAGCAGATCTATCCAATTTATAAATTAATAAAAAAAAATAGAATAATTTTAAATGATATTAAAATTTGTGGTA
This sequence comes from Brachionus paranguensis, assembly GCA_016802215.1. NCBI lineage: Eukaryota > Metazoa > Rotifera > Eurotatoria > Ploima > Brachionidae > Brachionus > Brachionus paranguensis. Next base: position 7,116,857 of record JAESIX010000002.1, on the reverse strand, counting down.
ATTTTCATGGAAAAAAAAACAAAAAATATTTAAGTCCTTACAAAAAACTGCAAAAAGTGTTAATTTTTTATCGAGATAAATCAGCTTCAGGTATTGATTTTTAGTTTTTTTTAAATATTCTCAGCAATCAATTTCATAAGTTCATTTAAAATGTGTTCTAAGATCAATTTTAATTTATTTTATCAAATTCTATATTTTAAAGTATTCTCGTAAAAAATTTCTCTTTTAAACAATATTTTATAAAAAATGTATTTTTGTGAGTCTTAAATGATTTTATTGATTTTCTATCAATTAGTTTTTCTACGAAGTAATGTATCATCATGAAAGTCTTTACTCTTTTTAATACTCTTAGTAGAATTTGATGTACTGATTATCAAATTCATCATATGCACTTTTTTTTTCACTAACAGAATCCGAATTTCAATAAGGTTAAGGAATTTTTAAAATTCGATCAATTCAAAATATCATTCAAATTTAAAAAGTTTATTTTTAGATATTAAAATTAATCTTTGAATTAGTTTAAGATAATTTTTATGTAACATGCTTTAAATCTTATCAAGATTTAAAAAATAAATTAATTTAAATAAATTAATTTTCTCAAGCCAATGATAAAATCATATTTTAAATTTAAAAGCTCATTTTTTGTAAAGTTTTTTTTGAAATTTTTTATTCCAAAAATATTGATATTTAGCATTCAAAATTAAATTTAAAAATGATATTCAAATATTAAATTCCAAATAAGTAATAAAATGAAAAGATCGATCTTTCCTACCAATATTTTTTAAATAAAAAAAATTCAAAAAAAACTTTACAAAAAATGAGCTCATAAATTTAAATTCAAAATTTGATTTTATCATTGACTTGAGAAAATACATTTATTCAAATTATTTTAATATTTTAATATCTTAAGATAAGCTTTTTAAATTGGAATGATATTTTGAACTGATCATTAACTTAAAGATGCCGAAATTAAATATTTTTTTAATTTTTTAATTTATAGAGAATATTTTAATGGTATCAAATGTGTTCAAAAGAAAATTTATTTAGAGCAATGTACAGAACCACAACAATGCCTGGATTCGGAATTAACCTATTGCAATTCTACCTACTGTGTCTGTCAAGAAACAGAATATTTTTTAATAAATAAATGTGTGTCTCGCGTGGGAGAATTAGAAACATGCTACTACACTGAAATGTGTCTAAAAGACATGGTTTGCAATGGCACAAATTGTATGTGTCTAGGAAATAAATTCTATGATAATACAACTAATAAATGTACTGATCAAAAAATAGTTAATAACTATTGTGACAAAGATTTGGAATGTAGATTTGATCTGGGTCTTGTGTGCAGTGGTAATCGTTGCATTTGTGGCTCATCATCACATACATGGTCAAACACAAATCAAAAATGCTTATTGACATATTCAAAGAGATCGTGTCTGACAGGTGATGCATGTAACCCAGATCAAAATCTCAAATGCATTAACGATCAATGCAATTGTCCTATTGCTTCAGTATATGGCATGTGTGACTGCAGTAGTACTGAGGGTTCTGAAGAATTCTGGAACGGATTATTATGTTCTTCGGCTAAAAATTACTCAGACCATTGTTCAAATGATTTCGAGTGTCAAACTAAGACACAAAATACACTCTGCGTAGCTGGTCTATGTATCTGCTCTGATTATTCATTGTAGTTTTAATCTTTTATTTTTTTCTTTTATAAATTAAAAATAAATTTTTTTTCAATAAAAAGAGAGTTTTGGAATGGAAATAAATGTCAGAGTAAGAAAAGACATTTGGAAACTTGTAACCAAAAGTCAGAATGTCTTGATTCAGATATTACAGACTGCATAAATGATATTTGTTCATGTCCATCTGGTCAATATTACCATGAAGGATTTAAAAAATGTGTAGCCCGCTTGGGAGAATTTGAAGCTTGTGACAATGATACAATGTGTTTAGAAGCAATGACTTGTCATTCGTTTAACAAGTCCTGTCTTTGCAATTCTGATGAGTATTTTGAAAATATTACTTCAGAATGCAGAGTAAAAAAATCAATTAATTCAATTTGTGACAATGATTGGCAATGCTCAAGTCTAAAAGATTTGACTTGTCAAAGTAATAGATGTCTGTGTACTTTAAATACACATACTTGGGATTCATCAAAACAAGAATGTAGATTAACCTATTCTACATTATCATGCAGTTCAGATGATGATTGTAACACTTCTGAAAATCTACTTTGTACTGATTTTACAGATAGATGCAGCTGTCCGTCAAATCAAACATTAAAAATTTGTGATTGTTCAAATACTGTTGACAAATATTGGAATGGATCGTCTTGTGTTGATGGGAAATCTTATGGTTTACCTTGTTCAATTTCTTATGAATGTAAAGTTAAACAAGAAAAATTAACTTGTCGAAATAATATTTGTCAATGTGAAGAAAATGAAAAGTTCGAAAGCAATGAATGCAAAGAAAAGTGTCCGATTGGAACTTTAATTTTTGATAATCAATGCTTTTATTTTTCGACTCTAGAGGAAAAACAAAGTGATGCCAAGTCTGATTGCAACAGTTTAAAATTAAGTGGTCATAACAACTGGAAAATAGCTATTGTAAAAGATTCGTCTACCAATAATTTTTTGAAAGAATATTTTCAAAGTATAGGAAATACAGAGGTTTATTGGTTGGACGAAATAGATGATGACGAATGGGAAGAAAATGATACTAACGCTGATCTCTCATTTTGTTCGTTAAGTGCAAATAGAAAAGCAACACACTATCATGTTGATTGCTTCAATAACAACATCGATAAAAATGATAAACATAAATATATATGCCGCAAAACATTTTAAACACAAAATAAAATTTTGTTATTTTAAATGGCTGAATCTATTATAGATTTGAAAAGTTAAAATTAAATTTTTTTTTAAAGTTCAATCTTTTTGGTGTCCTGTAAGAAAAAAATTTAATTTTAACTTTTCAAATCTATAATAGATTCAGCCATTTAAAATAAAAAAATTTTAAAAATTAATCAAATTCAACTAATAAATGAATAAACGACCAAACTAATTCATTTTAAAATATTCAAGTGAATTAATGAAGCATATATTCATATTTTTCAAGCAAAACTAAAAATTAAGATATTAATGACTTTTTTAATATTAATAAAATAAACTTACAAGCTTAGTAATGAAACTCCTACTGTAAAACTGTAATATTTTACGGCTATAATTTATTTATTAATTTATTTGTTTAATCTGTATCGAGCTAATGCTCCTTCAGAATAAAAATATAAAAATATAAAAAAATAAAAATTTAATCTAAAAGTTAGATACAATAAAATAAAAAGAAAGTTAAAACGCTATGTTGAAAAAGAACGACAAAAAAAAATTCAATACAAGACAAAATCTAATTATTAATATTTTAATTGCGATAATTATTGTTCATTTTTCTTTACCTTTAATGTAATTTTAATATATTTTTTTTCCCGCTTTTGACCAACTCAAATCGAACTAGGAGTCTAGATGAGCAGACCATCAGCGATGGAGACTTCTTTCTGGATAAATTTTTTTTTTTTTTATTTAAATATCTGAGAGATCAGTAAAAAAAGAAGAAAGAGTAAAGGTAGCAATTACACAACGGAGAAGGATATTCGACAAGGTTGATTCGAAACCTTCTTTATATTCTTCCACTAGTCTTACAACTAATGGAACGGAATGACCCAGTCTTGCCCTAACATATCTCTCACTCAATTCAAAAAATCGATTCGAGCTGTTAGGAGTTTAAGTTAATTAAGGGCCTCATGGTGTAAAATTGTGGAGGGAGTATCAAATATTAGTTTTAGGATAGACCGAACTGCTGAATTTTGAATTTTTTGTATTTTTTTGATATTAGAATCTGATAATGAGTTAAAACGGCTTTAAATTCTTTTTGGCACTAATTTATAGTGCTAAACATCTTACTGTGAATTCTTTCTGGACCGGTCGACATGTTCAGCAATTTTACTCAAATTAAGTCAACTTTTGGATCACAATCAACTAACTCTTCATTTTCACTGCAATATTTTTGGAACAATTCAAGAACGAAGCAAAGCCCCTATCGAGGCCTCGTTAAGGTAGAGTCTAAGTGTGCGTTGTTTGGATATTGCTGCTTAGGTGAGGAAGGTTTGATTGGCTTTGGTGTATGTGTCTAGTGTGTTTTTGAATTCGTTGGTTGTTTTTGAGTTTACGATGTTGACTGGGAGCTGGTTCCAATGGCGTAGAACTCGGTTGCAGAGGAAATTGTCAAGTTGAACATATGCGTGGTGTGGTTCTCTAATTTGACGATGTTGCTGTCCGCGGATATTGCTGTCAGGGCCGGTAGTAGTGGTTGATGGGAATGGGAACCTTAGTTTAATCCAGTTGACTATGTTGATTTTGTGGTGTATTTTGTAGTATTGGATTAAGTCGCCTCTGATGCGTCTTGTGGCTAACGTAGGTAGATTAAGTGCAGTAAGGCGGTCGTGGTACTGCAGAGATTTTATACTTATTCATTAGGAAATTTCTACAAATCATTAATAGGTTCAATTTTAGACTATTCATTTCCCTGTCTCAATTTATTTTCAGAATCAAATATTTTTTTAAAATAAATTGTGTCCATTTTTTCTTTTTGTATTTTTTTGGGATTTTTTTCACTTATTTTTTTTTTTTGGTTTTATGTTTTTTGATTGATGACAAATAAAAATTAAAATAAAAAATCCGCTTTTTAAATTTTCCTACCTATTATATGCGAAAAAATTATTTATTTGTAAACAAAAAAAAAAAGAAATTTTTAAACTTTTGCAAAATACTGTATAACTCTTTTAATTTCTATTTATTTTAAACTATTTTACTTTATTTTTTCTTTTTTGATTTTATTTTATTTAACTTTATTAACTTTTATTACAACAACGAATAAGAAATACAATAAAAAGTCTAAACGCAATCGGAGCCCTTGGAATAAATGGGAGAATTCTCAAAACCAAAATTAAACTCCAGCTTTACAAAACATACTGTCGACCTATCTTATCCTAGGGATGTGAAGCACTAAAAATTAATCAAATAGACCAAAGAAAGCTAAAAACAGCTGAAGGAACCATAATCAAAAGAATTATGGATCTCGAAAAGAGAGTCAAAACATCCAAACTAATGCATGCCCTAGAAATGGAAACAACTGAAATGATGCTACTAAAAAGAAAGCTACATTTTGTGAAAAGGCTGATGATGAATAAATTTACAAAAGAACTTGTCGTTTGACTTTTAAAAGAATTAATGTAAAACGAAAAAAATATTAGTAAGAAATTGGTCCTCAGTGAATTAAACGAAATACTAGGAAGTGAAAATGAAAGCATAGAAAACTTGGAAGATCTCGAAAGAAAAATAAACGATAAAATCAAAGAAATTTTCTTAAACAATCGAAAATGTAAGAAAGATGGAATAACTGAGTCAATAAAGTTTTGTATATTTGGATCAATGACCAAAGAAAAACAAGAAAAAATCCTACAACTTTTAACAAAGGCTTTCTAAATAAAAACGCAAAAAAAAAAAAATTTAATTTATTTACCAAATTGCCATTTAGCTTGTTTTTAACAATCGAATTTGAAAAATTATTTCTAGTAGTTCTTCTTATTCAACTAGATACAATTATGAGTGGCTAACTTAATTATGAAAACATTCTTTTTTAATTTTTTAATTTAGATGGAAAGAAAAAACTTTAATTTTTTTTATCTTATTTTTTATTTTTTTTTTTCATTACATCACCCTGAATGCGGTGTTTACTGAATAAATATTATTATTATTAACTTTATTTTTATTATTTTTATTTATTTTTTTTTACATTTAGCTAAAGGAGCTTAAGCTCGGTACAGAAAACAAACAAAGGTACTTGCATCAAACAAAATAACTACTTGCAAACAAAATTACTAAATGAAATTTACCATAAAATCGACAACTCTGATTCTAGTTATCGACCAAACAGACGAAAAAGAATTTACTTGAGCGTTGAAATTATATTTAACATTTACAAAATTACTTCAAAAAATATACTTGTGTCCATGTAATTAGTATTGCAGTGAAAATTGGTTGCAAACCTAAATCTGAAGCTTTGAATCAAATATAAAATTTCTTATTCTATTTGACTTACTTTTGATTTTATTTTAAAAAAGTTTTTTCTTCTTTAAAGAGTATTCTTATCAAATAAGCATGTTAATTTTACTTAAGAATTTTTTAGATAACGCAAGTATTTTTGTTTCACGATAGCTTTTTTAGACATAAAAAGTACTTCAATATCACAGGAGTATTTTTAAAATGCAAATAGAAATTTTAGAAAAATGATGGTCTTTGTTATAGAAAAATTCTACGCCATTTTTTAATCTTCTTTTCAAAACTCATTTAATTTCAAAAATTGACTTTTATTTTTGAATTTCTAAAATATTTTATCTTTAGTAAAATAATAAATTAAAGTTAGTTTAGAATAAAATTTTCCAGTCAAGTAAAAGCATTTTTTTCAAAATAAAAATTCAGGCCAAATAACTCTCCTTTGAAAAGCTTTACAATGACTTTTTTTCACTTGCACAAGTCTGTTCTAAACCATATCCAAATTTGGACATTATTAACAACAAAGTTTCATATCGATCAAATTTTCAGTCCTAATGTTGTTGAATAAGCTCATTTTCATAGACGTGAATAAAACGTGTGGTCCAGATCTGGTAAAATATTGTTTTAAAAAAGAAAGCAGAAAGGCTCTTGAGTCAAATTATATTATTGTTTAATCCATCGCTTACTCAACAGAAATTTCCAAAAATCTGGAAAATGGCAGATGCATGGTATACCTTAAGACATTATATGTACGACTTCTCGAGCATAGATTAGTCCTAGGTTGTTCAACGTTTAGATGGCAAGATGTAATTAGTAAATCTCCACAAGGATCAGTTTTTGGACCATTTATTTTTTTTTGTCTAAAACGACCAATAAATTCACAAATTCAGCATCTTACTGTCAATTGACCCGACATAGTTTTGATCCTATGTTCAAGCTATTTTGCAAGCGATTAAATTGAAATAAAAAAATAAACATTTAAAATTGCATAATTTTGATTATTCTAGATTTTATTTATTTAAAATACAAAAATGAACTGCAGCTTTAGCCGCTCTGGCGACTCTCAGAGACATAAACGAGAAAGATTCTGATGCTGCGAATGAGTCAAGTTTTTCTGGAGCGGATGATGATGAGATCTTATTTGATAGCGATTCAGATGAAGATTTCGACTATTCTGAATGCAACACCACAATCTACACCTCCCAAAAAAAAGACCAAAGAAAAAAATGCCAGATTAGGCTTTGTAATCAAAAAAAATCAACATTCAGTTGTCATAATTGTAAATTACCAGTCTGTGGAACCTGTATTGAAACCCCGAAATATGTTTGCAAAAAGTGCTCTGGGAATAGTGAAAATTAAATTTCAAAAATTACATATTTTTTATCATTTTTATCATTAATATTCTAATTTTTTAACTTTTTTTGCAATTTTTAATTTAAAATATCGAATTGGACTAAAAAATTAATAATTTTTTAAAAAAATTTACAATTTTTGAAACAATTTTACTGAAAGCAAAAAAAAATCAATTAATTCTGATTATTTTTGCCTGAATAATTGATAAACCGGACTTTAGTGGTTTAAAAAAAACTGGTCTTTCTAGTGTTAAAATCAATTAAAAATTTGAACCTATTAAAGTTCAATGAAAAGGCGTATTTTAAAATTTTATAAATGAAATTAAACTTGACATAACATGTCAAGTAATTGCTTAAGAAAAAAACTATTTTTCCCCGGTTTTAAAAATAATTATTATATTTTTATTTTGATCTTGATCTCAAACTTCTATTTGCCTTTAAGTCGTGCCTGTAAAATCAAACTTTCATGTTTTATCTCTTTTGAGTTGACGACAACACAAGCTGCTAAAATGAATTTAGATTATTTTTTTCTTATTTTTCGGAGAAAATAAAATTAAAAAATCTCTAAAATTTTATTTAAAACTAACTTTAAATTATCATTTAACTAATGATAACATGTTATAAAAACCGCTGTAATATGAATTCAAATTATTCAAACTATTTGTGTAGTTGTAAGTATTGTTCTGAAAACCAGGAAAATAATTTAATTTTGACTGGGAATAGAAAAATTTTGGATAATTTTGCTTGTAATTCATACTAGCTTGAATTGAAGGAACACTTTGAATCTGAAGAAATCTGTTTGGATCCAGAACCTGAGTAACCGATCTTGGGCTAATTTCAATTTCCAAACTTTCCACCAATGTCTCTTCGCTTGGCAATTTGCCTAACTTCTTTGATTGCTTTGAAAATTTGAATAATTTCACTTCCATATTTAACAAATCATACAAGTCGTTGATTGATATCGGTTCTCCATTAACTCGAAAGTCTTTCTTCAGCACAATTTTTAAGTATTGGTAAAATGGCCGTGTATGCTTTTTGGCCATCCTGGCATGCAAATAATACATTTCAATGTAAAAAAATACGTCTATTAGTACATAGATGAAATTTTTTTGATTCAACTCATCTAAATCGTTCAAAAGACAAACATTTTTGTAAGCCTGGTCATAGTAGAGTTTAAAGCTTTTGAATGTGTCTTTGTTGGTTTGCAGATTGTTGGACTTTGGGTCATAGAACTGAAAAAAATAGTCCAAAAATTCGTTCAAATGACTCAATTCAATTAGATTGGCTTCGTTTTCCAATGTTGATTGTGTATGAGACATTTTTTTAATTTTTTACTTTAAAATAGAAATTTCTAGTATTTATGAAATGGAATGACAAAATTTAATGAATGTAAATTGTGTAAGTTGCGCTTCACTTGGTACAAATGTACGAGCACTGTTCATCTAAAACAAAAATTTTTTTTTAATCCCGATTGATTTTAAGGCTTAATTATTTTAGAATATTTTTCAAATAAACAATTAAAATTTTTTTATTTTATTTTTTCAATTAGCTTCATGAAGTATTCTTTAATTATTTGTGAGTTGGATGTTATTTAAACCATCATGAAAAAATGTTCACCTATTAAAAAAGAGAATTATTTTTGCCAAATAACATGTTTCAACCAATTTTAATTTTAATTATACAATAAAAAAAACTTATGCCATAAATATCAAGTACTCGGCTTTCAATTAAAATAACTTGTACATCTAATTAATTTAAATGTTTATTAAGCAATATAATTACGATTTATTAAAACTATTCAAATATAAAACAAAAATAAAAACTTGTTATTTATTTGCTTTTTTTGAGTTCGATCTCCTTTCTCAAAGCTTCTCTCAATTCCCTTGTATCAAGACCCATTTGTTCATACTGTAAAATTTGATGCTTGAGAGTCATTTCTTTGATGTCGGGCACACTCTCTTCCAATGGCCGGGAAACCTTTTTATCCAGAGCGTTTTCTTCTCTGATCAAAATGAAATAAGCTAGAAAAATAAATGTGCTTAAAGCCACGATGAACGGCTGAGAAGTTGGCTGAGTTCTGGTAGTTTTGCTGATAAATGAATTAATTGAATCCCAAGTTTTTGCTTTGCTTGTAGAATATTTTACAGGTTCGTCGGTGAGATTTGAATTTTTAGCAAGCTTATTTGAACTCGAAAATAGACTCCTTTGTCCACCTTTGGGATTTTTAATTTTAGGTACTGCATTTAATTCAAAAATAAATAAATTACTCCGCATATTTTTTTTAAGTGTTAAAAAATTTTTTGTTATATAATTTTGAAATATTACATGCATAAATTTTGTTCAACTTAAATCAAAATTTATCAGATTAAAATTGTTCTGGTAGTTGTCTTATTTTTTTTTTTATTTTTTTTTAGTTTAGTTTTTTTTTGTTTATTTGGAGATAGAAAAGATAATCTTAATGATTTAAGTATGACAAGTTTTAATGGTAAAGTCAATAGTTAAAAAAATTAAGATTGGTATATTTAAGAACAATTAAAATCGATACCACAAAATTTAAATAAAACACCCCAAATTTTTTATTCTTTACCACAATTATTAAGATTTTTATTAAGTATTTAAAAAATAAGTGTTTTTTTTTTTAGATTGCCGTATTGGTTATTTTGATGTAAGTTTAAAAAATTAAAAATTATTTAATTAAAAATTTGAAAAATTATTTTTTTGATAATTTTTTTAGTACAGTACTGCTATGCCATGAGGATTTTACGTAAATATACGTAAATTATCGCTTATTTACGAAAATTTTAGTAAGAACAAGTAAAAAAACGCTTTTCTACGTAAAGATGGTTTTATAAAATTGCGTAAATTAACGCAAAATTACTCTAATTGTACGTAAATTTACATATTTTACAATAATTTGGCTTAAAAAATTAATTATTTTCAATTTTTCAGCATTGTTCATTCAAATAAAAAATTACATTATTTTTCGTAAATTTATTTAAAATTTAAATATGTAAATTCTTGTAAAATCTAGTAAAAAAAAAGAAAAATTACCTCAAAAAATGTATATTATTGAATAATATTTTAATTTATTATATTTGGTTGTAGTTTTTAGTGATTATACCAATCTCAATTCTTTCAATTACTATTTTGATTACCTTTATTTACAAATTTAAATTTTTTGAAAGAAACAAATCTTATACCATTTTTTTTAAATTTTCTATATAAGATCTGCATTTAGATGGACTGAAGCTCTTTTGGAATTAAAATATTGTCATAATTGCTTTTTGTTCATTTGTATTCTCTTCTTTCTCAGTGAATCATTTAGCTCATTCCAAAACATTTCGATTGGATTAAGTCTGGAGAGTTTGGAGGAGATCTTACCTATTATAGACTCTTAAATTGTTACTAAATCTTTGAGTAAAAAATTTCAAAATTTTGTTTAGCTTATTTGAAAAAATTCCTACCATTAAAGAGCGATTTTAATACAGCTTGGTTTAATGCAACAAAAAGCATTAAAAATGATAGTGAAGCCTCAAAAAATAAAAAATAGGGTTTTTTAAAAAATTTTGGTATTTTATCTTAAATCAATTATCATTTAAAAAAGTGCCTGAAAAAAAAATTTACGTCTGCAAATATTCCAGGAAGGCTTGGAATTTTGGCCTTTAATTGGCACTTAAAAGTTTATTAGCGAATGATGATTAAAAATATGCTTAAAATGAATTATTTTTAGAACTAATTTATTTATTTTTATTTTGAATTTGAAAACAAAGTATTACAAAAAATAATGATGAGTTAAAATTATTATAAAATCCATGATAAATTTACGCAAATTTACGTAAAATTATTTAATATTATTTTTCATTTCATGCCATACCATCTTTATGGGGTTTAAATCTGGTGAATTTGGAGGGGATACTATGTTTAATAATTTTCTAATAATAAACATTAGATAAGCAACGAGACTTTACAAACCAGTTCAGACATGAATTAAAAGAGAATTTCCCAGATAATCCAAACAAGCCGATTGGATTTTATGAAAATAAAGACCTCAAAAATAACTACAAATTAAAATACATGAAGAATTATAGTTTATACATATTGATTTTAGAAAATTTGAAAAAATTTGTGCCTTTAAATAGTACTTTCCAAAGTGCGCGGACTAAAGCATCGAACAACCCAAAGGTTGATAGGTCAAAGATTAAAAAATATGAAATTTGTTTTATTCTTAAAAAATAAAAGTGTATTTTTACAAATTTTATTGGTTTTTACATTCATTTCGTTTTTTACCAAAATTTACCAGTAAAATTTTGAATTTTACCAATTTTTATGTAAAAAATGGTAAAAATTAAATCAAATAAAAAATTCTAGACAAAATCGTATTTTTTTACAAAATTTTATGAAAAACAGCAAAATTTGAGATTTTTTTGCCATTTTTGGAGTTTACATAATTTAACGTAAAAATTGTTAATTTTACTTCTTTTACGTAAATTTGCGTAAATTTACCATGAATGTGTTTGTCAAATAACCACTGTTAGTCTCTTGTTTTTGTATCCAAAATTTCTGTTTCACATGTTCCGTTTCAAAGCTTCTATAAAGAGAAAAAATCGTTCCACTATAATAGGGATTAGTTCGTCGTCATCTTGAATATGCAGACAGTGTTTGGTTAACTTTGTTTAAAACAGACATTATTACCTTGAAAGGGTTCAGAGGAGGGCAGTCAAATTGGTTAAATGAATTAAAGATAAAAATAATGAAGAACGGCTTTGAGATTTAAACTTAATTAGTTTAGAGGATCTTAGGTCAAGAGGTGACTTGATACTTGATACAAGCTTTAATCAAGTGCAATTTACGCAGGGTCAGTCAATAGCTTCAAATAGGGAAATGTTTGGAATGGTTCAAAGCAAAGACTACTTTGGCTCTAATAGAAAATGCTTAATACTTCAGTTTCACTACTGCTGCTAAAATAACCTTTTTTGCAAAATAACATCCATTACTTTTTTTAAATGAGTTCAATTATTTTTGACATTTTACTTAATTTAAAATATGCATATTTATTTTTTGTAAAATAAAGATAAATTAAAAAAAATTATTTGACTTTTTGAAATTATTTTTAATCTTTATTGATTTTTTGCTAAAATGTAATTATGTAATAAAAATAAAATTTTTGTGAATACTTGTCGAATATCATCTTCTTTTTTTGATGTTATTCTCCACCTCAAATGGTATGAAATAATATTTTATTAATTTATTTTTTCAAAATAAACAATTTAAACATTTTAGGTTTTAATGAATTGAAATTTTAAACTATTCTTTTTCAATACTTGACCGGAACAATTTTTCTTGATGATTTATTCAATTCATTATCATCACATTTAGTGTTCAATTTTCCTTTTGGTTTTAGATTAATTACAAAAGATATCATAATAAAAACACCTTGAAGTGAATTAAAAACTATGTACACATACCAAATAAATGAATACTTGTCATTTACCAAAGAACTCAAAATTCCCAAAATCCAAGTTATTCCAGTAATTAGAAATAATTTCAAAAAAAGAACTATTCTATTTTTGTTCTTTCGCTTCACTTCCGAATCTAATTTTAAGGATTCATTTGAATTGTCAATTTTGACTATGAGTCCAATGCCTATTATGACCAGGATGAAATTGATGGTCAATATTATGGCTACTGGCACAATGAAAAAAAATAGCAAATCAACACTGGAAGATATGAAACAGCTGTTTTGGCCATAGGATATTTTTTTGTTATTTTTGACCAGCATGATCATGATCAGAACTACAGGACTGACCCATCCGTACACAAAATATTTGACGAATAACTTTGAGCTTTTGTAGATATGCACAAGCATTGTGGATTGTGCAAACATTTGGTACAAGTCAAAAGCCATTATGTTCGACCAGAGAAAAAAAGCCAAATAAAAATAGTGAATGAGTACACCACTTAGAAAGCATGGCAAAATTGATTCTATACTTCTAAATAGTTCTTTTGATGAGTTGAAAATTTGAGTAGGCTTTTCAGTATTTTCATTTCTTGACCAAAACATCGAAGCTAGAAAAAATATTTGGGAAAAAAGCAGCGAAAATGTCAGGTTGATGACTATTTTTCCCGGCATGTTAGTAAAAAGTCTTCTAATTTTATAAAATATTAATAAAATAAGCAAGCATATAATGGATATCGATTGACCAACAATTGTCATATATTTTTTCATTTGGTCTATTTTTTTCTCTATTTTTTTCTCTAATTTAATAGATATATTATTACTAGAAATAATTTCAGCATTATCTTTCAATTTTAAAGATAAACTATACTCTTTTCCCAGATTAGTTAAATCGAATAAAATCTGCAAACTAAACCCAATTTGTAGAGATGGGCTGCCTTGCTCTGTAATCGCACAATACAATTCATCATCCATTTGATTGCATTTTGCACAATATTTATTTTTATAAATTTTGCCATTGTTTGCAAATCTGTAGGCGGTAAAATTTGAGCATAAATTTGCCACTTCATTGGAAGTATTTGGCGGACATGTTTCAATTGGTTTGAAGCATGATCTCGGCTCAGGTAAAATGTCCGGGGGTACTATTAAAAAGGATGATTTTGAAGAAATATTTAGAGAAAAGCTGTCAGGAAAAACTTTAAAAAAAACCATTTCATTTGTTTCCAAATTTTCTATATTACATAAAGCGCAAAATATGTTTTTGTAGAAATAGTTTGTTTGCTTTGAATAAACGGGAATAATGTGCCACAAATCAGATTGGTCTTGTTCACAACTAGACTTAATACTAGACTGGACTGAATTATTACATTTTGCCATGAGATAAATACCAATGAATTCATTCAAATAAATACATTCATATTCATCTGGCTGATAATAGTTAGTTGTGTTTTTATCTGTGGTATCTTGGCAGCAATCAGAAAACTTGTCACAATCAGTGCAAAAACAGCATGGCTTTAGTTCAGAACTTTGATTAAAGCATTTGTCATTACATAAAAATGTAAACGCTAAATTGAATTGAATAAGAATCAGAAGAAACAGAATTTTTTTGCTCATTTTTTAAATTTTAAGGAAAAAAATAAAATAGATATTGTGATTGAAAATTTGCTTATAAGCAATTAAATTTTTTCTTAGTAAAATGAGACAACAATTGAAAAAATATAAAAAGGCGTTAAAAATATTTTTATTGATGTCTCAAATGATAAATTTTGAATTAAGTGAATTGAAATTTTATCATTTTTTTATTTCAGATAAAAAATAAATTTAAAAGGCTGAAAACATGACGTTTTAAAGTGAAATACATCACAAAAGATACAAAAATCATTCTTTTCAAATATGACTCAAGTTGACAAACTAATAGTAACTCTCCAACAATTTGCAAATGGTCGAAAGATTGTTTAAGGGCAAGTACACCACAACAAAAATTCCATAAGATAAAAATTCTCTGTGAAGAAATTACAAATCTAGTTTGTTCAGCTGGCGAAAATGAGTTTTTATCACAAAAAAGTCAACTTGAGTCATATTTGAAAAGTTTGCAGACAAACAATGTTCAAAATAGTCAAAATAGTCAAAATAGTCAAAATAGTCAACCTTTTAGTTCTCAAGCACCATGTCTTAATACTTCTATACCTAAATCTAGAAGGACTCTCGATTTTAGTGATGTCTATACTTCTATTAATTCGGTGAGTGATGAATTAGAAATATAAGATGTACAATTAGCTGAACAGTCTGATATGTGTGAGCTATCACCTAAAATAATAGTAAACAAAGTTCTTAATCGTGTGGGACGTCCTGCAGGGACCAATAAAAAATTTGGCTACTTTAATATCAACAAAAGAAAAACACAGCCTGCTGGCGAGACACCGAATTCTAAGCGAACAAGATCCAAAAACTTTTAATCTTAATAAGAAATATTTGCGATTATTTTTATTTTTTTACCTTCAATTTTGTATTTTGTTACTTGAATCAATAAATTAATTTTTTCTAGATTGTGTTTCATTATAAAGAAATTTAGATTAAATGTAGGAATAAAATATTTTATTGTAACACAGTGTAGGAATAGTCACTCCGAAAAATTAATGACCACTGTGGAAAAATTTTTAAACAATCTAATAAAATTTTTAATTTTGTTAGTGAAACATGTTAAATTTTTTTTTTTCATTTCAAAAATTAATCATTAATTATTTTAGAACGCTTGGAAGAAAATAATATGACATTTTTTTTTAAATTTCAAATTTCTTTTTTTTCCTAAATTATTATTGATTTTCAGATGTTTTTATATTCATTTTGAATTTATAATCGTACTCTTTTAAATGAGTTTGGCTATATATTAAAATATAAAATTTTGAATAAAAATACCATATAACTTTTTCTTTGTTTAATTCAATTATAACGGGTGATTCGAATTTTTTGCAAATTTTTTAGACCCATGTAAAAATATCAACAGATAATCAGACAAGGTAAAAATAAAACATGTTTACTATCAAGGTCTTTCTAGTCTTTATTCTTTAGTTAGTTTACTTTTACCAGGTTCTAGGCAAAAAAACACACCCGATACTTATTTGCGTTCGGTGTCCTGGACCTTAATTAATTTTTTTGATAAAAAATTAGTAAAATTCAAAAATTTTAGAAAATTAGCAACTCAAAATCATATTATACATTAGATTGTTCAAATTTTATTAATAAAAAAAGACAAGATTTACCCTTTTTAAATTCTAAATGTCACAGATTAACTTTTATTTTATGCAACTTTTTTGTCTTTCATTTTATTAAAAAAATCATTTTATTAAAAGTTTTGAGTAGCTAATTTTTAAGGTTTTTAATTTTACTGAATAAATTTTTTTAATTTTTAAATCTTAAAATATCTGACCTCTAAATGACAGTACTTTTTAAACTCAGTTTTTTTGGCCTAGAAAATTTTTGGATTCAAGGATAAAATTAATACCTATAAATCTTATTTGTATTTTATGCATTTGTGTTTGTGCAAATTTTGGCTGGAATATATTAATAAAAAATTTATTTTTTCAGTATTCTAAAGGCGACTTAAAAAGATGGGAACTTAGACCAAATTTAGACTATCTTTTGAACGACTTTCAGAAAACTATGATATTTAGCTCAATGGATACCTAAATTCTTTAAGAAAAGGATATTTTTAGTTTTTTATCAAAAAAATTAATAAAGGTCGAGGACATCGAACGCAAATAGGTATCAGGTGTGTTTTTTTGCCTAGAATTTGGTAAAAGTATACTAACTTGATACCAAACATAAAATAAAAAAAATAGACCTTGATAAAATATACCAAAAAATTATACCGAAAAAAGAGTTGATTCAAAATGGCCCTCAATTTTGTAGTGTCAAAAAATTGAACCATGTTCCTTTTTATCTTTCATTCTTCGCTAGGTTTAACTTTTAAGTTATTTGAATTTATTTCTAAAATTTAAAGTAATTCACAGAGATTGAAAATTATTGAGTCTTTTAAATTTTAAAAAAACATTTGGTTCAATTGATTGGTTTGGTTTTTTGAGTGCTGTGAAGACAAAATATCCTACATTAAAGATATCGATTGGCCACTTAATGAGTAAGAAATTAAAGTTATTTAACAGAAATTAATGGATTCTCAAAACCTTCATTGCTAACAACAGCACAGTCATCGGAACCTCTTTCATAAGGGAAAAGGTAAGATGAAGAAAAGTCAGGAGACCAAGGTAAACCATGGACTAAAAAGCAGAAAAAGAGAATTTAATGACTAAAAAATAACTTTTTAATTAAAAAACATACAGTGCTTTTAAAAAACAGGAGAATGGGTAAAATTACGTCTTTTTCCGTAATTTTCCGTAAGATTACGTAAGGCAAATTTTAACATGGGGTCGATGGTCGCTTG
Source organism: Brachionus paranguensis (assembly GCA_016802215.1). NCBI lineage: Eukaryota > Metazoa > Rotifera > Eurotatoria > Ploima > Brachionidae > Brachionus > Brachionus paranguensis. Next base: position 7,099,496 of record JAESIX010000002.1, on the reverse strand, counting down.
CGTGCACTAAAACCTTAGATTCAAAACTTATCCCACTATCTCCAAGGGTTTACAGTTTCATTTTCCTTCAATTTAAAATCAAATCAAATTAAAAATGATAATATCAAAAAAAATAATTATACATAAATTTTTAAACTTATCAACTCTCTCATGCTTTTTCAACTTAATTAACTTTTAAATTTTTTTAATTTAACTTAATTTTATTTTTGCTTTTTTTGAATGTATTTTTATTTTTTATTTTGTTTCTACATCTGAAGAAGCAATTAGCAAAGAGTTTGTTTTTATTATTAAAAATGTTTTTATGTTATTTTTGCATACTTATTTTTACATACTTTTGGTACTTTAAAGTGTTAAACGGGTGCAAAATTAGAATGGGACCTAAATTAAGTTAAAATTCTTTTATAAATGGACAAAGCGTTTTCCTAATTATTGTTTATATTTTAAAATCAGATACATTTTTTTTAAAGTAAATTATTAAAATAATAATTTTTTAAAAATATATACAAAATTTGCCCAAAATAGCTGAAGACTTAAATTAAATTAAATAAAATTGTTTGAACAGCGAATTCACCATAAAGAATGAGTGAATCATTATTTTACTCGGCATTTTTTTGTCAATCGACATGTCTCTATTGAGAGTGTCTAACAAAAAAATTTGAACCAAAAAATGAAAATTTTTCAATGATACCAATATTAGCTTGGCTTTTCAAAAATTTAATAAAAATAGTGTTAAATTATTTCTCTCATTTAGAAGTAGATTATCTAGGCCAAATAAGTTAGATCTGTATAATCAGCCTAATATTCAAATATTTAATTTTTGAAATGGAATTTCTCAAAAGTTAAGCTATTTTCGGCCAAAAATTTTAGAATTGGTGTCACCACCAGCAAAATATTTCCAGCCAAAAATAAAAAACAACAAAAATATCTCGCAAAACATGTGATTTAAAATACCATATAAAAAGAGATTTGTTTTGTACAAATCCTTATCAAATAAATTTGAAAATTTAATTGAATCCAAATTAAAATAAATCATGAAGAACTTATCCTTGGCTATTTTGATCATCGGCACTATTGCCTTGAATAGTGTTTCTGCCAATAGTAAGATTATATAAAATTATAAAATTTGATTTTTAAAAGTAAATTTCAAGAGTGGAATAAATGGAACAAAAGACAAGATAGAAAGTGGAAAGATTGGAAAAGACAAGTTGGTCAAATGGAAGAAACAAATGAAATGCCAATGGCCCAAGGAGTTATGTCTGAATTGACAACAGAGCCACCAATGGATCAGCAATTTGACAATGGTCTGGGTGATCAAAGAAAACGTAGTTTTATTATCTTTTTAACAAATTTTATTTAAAAAAATTAATTTGGTTTAGGTCGATCTGATAGAAAGTGGAAAGATTGGAAAAGACAAGTTGGTCACATGGAAGAAACAAATGAAATGCCAATGGCCCAAGGAGTTATGTCTGAATTGACAACAGAGCCACCAATGGATCAGCAATTTGACAATGGTCTGGGTGATCAAAGAAAACGTAGTTTTATTATCTTTTTAAGAAATTTCATTTAAAAAAAAATTAATTTGGTTTAGGTCGATCTGATAGAAAGTGGAAAGATTGGAAAAGACAAGTTGATCAAATGGAAGAAACAAATGAAATGCCAATGGCCCAAGGAGTTATGTCTGAAATGACAACAGAGCCACCAATGGATCAGATATTTGACAATGGTCTGGGTGATCGAAGAAAACGTAATTTTATTATCTTTTTAAGAAATTTTATTTAAAAAAAAAATTAATTTGGTTTAGGTCGATCTGATAGAAAGTGGAAAAATTGGAAATAACAAGTTGATCAAATGGAAGAAACAAATGAAATGCCAATGGCAGTAATTGATAATTAAATTTTGTCAATTTCAGATTTATTTTCGAATAAAATTTTAGCAATTCAAATTTTTCTAAATTTTATTTTATAATACCTTAAACGGTCATAGTTGTAAAATTATAATTAGGACTCACCATTTTAATTTTAGTTAAAAAAATCACACAACAATGTCAATTGCTTGAAGGTTTAACGCCGTTCTTTCAGCATAGAAATTTAGAGTATTTAATTGTATTTAAAAAAATTGCATTTTTAAAGTCTTTGAAATTTTATATTGAAAAAAAATTTTTTTTCGAAAAATTATTACAAATTATATTTCTTTGCACATTCAATATTTTCAAACATATAATTTTAAAGAAATTAGAGGCATCTTGAAGTTGATGATCAGTTCAAAAAGTTTATCTTTAGATAATAAAATTAATAAATAATTACTAATAATTAATAAATTTTAAAGTAAATTTCAAATATTAAATTCCGAATAAGTAATAAAATGAAAAAATCGATGCTTCCTACAAATATTTTTTTAAATAAAAAATTAATTTTATTTTTTAAATTTACATAACATGTCAAGCATGTTACATTAAAATTATTTAAATTAAATCAAAGATTTATTTTAGTATCTAAAGATAAACTGTTTGAAATGAAATGATATTTTGAATTGATCATTCACTTCAAGATTCCAAATTAGAGAATATTTTTAAGTTTTTAAATTTAACATCACTTTTGGTCAAATTTTTAAGAATTTTACAAATGAAATCACTGTTTATTGTTTTATTTTTATTTTACGAGGAAGTGCTGAATTGAGGCTTATTTTTTTCTTTTATTATTTATTATTATTAATTTGTTTGCTTAACCATACAAATAATTCTTAAAGGTATTGAGTATTTAAATAGCTATCTAATGATCAGCCCAATTTATATTAGTGGGAAGAGCCTTTTCTTTAAGTTTCAATATTGATCTTTGTAAGTTTATACTTAAAATAATATTTAATTGACCGTGAAAATTCTAAAGACATTTTTTACTATTAACCCTTATCCGTCTAAGATCGAGTCAAAAATGACCCAAGCAAAAATATTAAAACTTTCTTTGTATTGAATGCAAAATACATGCATTCATGACAATTATGTGTTAATTGATATTTTTTTTGCTCTAATAAAACTTTGAGGATCTCCGAGTATCGATTCAATAATTTAAAATAGTCAAAGTTGTCCATTTTAGATTAAAATAAAGTTATGAATAAAAGTAGTAAAATATACATTATGTCATAATCATAATTTGTGTATGAATAAGCTCAAGTGTGCTTTAAATTAAATTAAAATTAATCACATGTATCAAAAGATCAAATAAATAAACAAAATGTTAGCTTAATTTATTTTTCATTTTTTTGATTGAAGTTAATTTCTGAAAATATTTGTTTTCTGTTTATAGGTATGTGTTAATTGATATTTATTTTAATTAATTAGAAACAAAACCGAAAGCCAATAGATTTCGAGAAGAACTCCTCCAATGAAATTGCTGGGTTTTAGATTCTCGATTCGAAAAACGTACGGTAACTACGAATTTTTCTATATGCACATCTAGGTATTAGCTCGTCGCGATGCTCGTTCTCGCAATAATTAATTTTGCTGACTTTAATACCATAGAATATCGCAAAATAGTTGGTGACAATGAAGAACGACTTTTTCTTTGAATATAATTTGCCATACTAAAGGCTGATTCGCTTGGTACAGATGTTGCTAATATGCAATTATATTTTTTAACGAGCGACACTAATCATTCGGATATTTGAGTTTCTAAATCATCTTCAACTAAACTTACATCTCTTAATAATAATAATAATAATAATGAGAGGAAAGCTCCTACAAGCAACGCTTGTGGAGATGTCTAGCGAAGGAAGACCTCTATAGTAGCTGAATTTCACGTTAGCAATAGGTCGCATGAAAAATTTAAAGTGCGAGAACCAACCTAAGGCATCAAAAACAAAAATAAAAAACTAGATTACACTAATTAAGCTAGCCAAAATTGTCATATGGTATTAAATTAGTTTAAATGTTTAAATTAACGGATAAACTGCATCAAGGATTTGAACCTTTCCACGAATCGTATTTGTTTTTGAATTGGTTGACCGTCAGAGCACCTACTACCGTGCCAGGGAGACTATTCCATTCGTTGATGACGCGGTTTGTAAAGAAGTTCTCACGCTGAGTGAAATTTGTCGAGCTTTGTCCGGAAAGCCGCCCCTTGTGTCCTCTGATACCCTGGGCTGGTCCGGATTGAGAAAGAGAGCTGCAATACAAGTGTGGTTGGACCCAGTCTACAATGTTGAAACCGTTCCTTATTTTAAATAACTGAATCATGTCGCCTCTGGTCCTGCGTTCTTTTAGAGGAATCAACCCCAAAACGGAAAGACGATCACTATAGCTCCAACATCACTTTTTTGTCAAATTTTTAAGAATTTAACAAATGAAATCACTTTTTATAGTTTTATTTTTATTTTACGAGGAAGTGCTGAATTGAGGCTTATTTTTTTCTCTTATTATTTATTATTATTAATTTATTTTCTTAACCATACGTCATGATAGGTAATAAAATGTGTAGCGCCAAATTAAAGAAAAATGGTAACACTAGCGTAATGCTCAATCATTTAAGAAATGTTCACTCATTAAACCTTGAAAAAGGGTCAAAAACTAGTACCAACGATAGCTTGACACAAATGCCTATATAATCGTTATTATCCAACGAAAAAAAACAGACTTTTTTTTAAGTCACAGTTTTAAGTCAAAGTTATGACTTGACTTATTATGAAAACTTAAATAAAAATTTAATTAAAACTTAAGAAATTTTTCTTTTTTAAGATTATTGCTCTTTTGGCTCAATATTAGAAACTGGCTGCGGTCAAGCTAAAATGAGACCTGTTAAGCTTTGATTAGACACTCTCAAAAGAGACATGTCAACCGAAACAAAAAAATTTGAACCAAAAAATGAAAATTTTTCAATGATACCAATATTAGCTTGGCTTTTCAAAAATTTAATAAAAATAGTGTTAAATTATTTCTCTCATTTAGAAGTAGATTATCTAGGCCAAATAAGTTAGATCTGTATAATCAGCCTAATATTCAAATATTTAGTTTTTGAAATGGAATTTCTCAAAAGTTAAGCTATTTTCGGCCAAAAATTTTAGAATTGGTGTCACCACCAGCAAAATATTTCCAGCCAAAAATAAAAAACAACAAAAATATCTCGCAAAACATGTGATTTAAAATACCATATAAAAAGAGATTTGTTTTGTACAAATCCTTATCAAATAAATTTGAAAATTTAATTGAATCCAAATTAAAATAAATCATGAAGAACTTATCCTTGGCTATTTTGATCATCGGCACTATTGCCTTGAATAGTGTTTCTGCCAATAGTAAGATTATATAAAATTATAAAATTTGATTTTTAAAAGTAAATTTCAAGAGTGGAATAAATGGAACAAAAGACAAGATAGAAAGTGGAAAGATTGGAAAAGACAAGTTGATCAAATGGAAGAAACAAATGAAATGCCAATGGCCCAAGGAGTTATGTCTGAATTGACAACAGAGCCACCAATGGATCAGCAATTTGACAATGGTCTGGGTGATCAAAGAAAACGTAGTTTTATTATCTTTTTAAGAAATTTCATTTAAAAAAAAATTAATTTGGTTTAGGTCGATCTGATAGAAAGTGGAAAGATTGGAAAAGACAAGTTGGTCAAATGGAAGAAACAAATGACATGCCAATGGCCCAAGGAGTTATGTCTGAATTGACAACAGAGCCACCAATGGATCAGCAATTTGACAATGGTCTGGGTGATCAAAGAAAACGTAGTTTTATTATCTTTTTAAGAAATTTCATTTAATAAAAAATTAATTTGGTTTAGGTCGATCTGATAGAAAGTGGAAAGATTGGAAAAGACAAGTTGATCAAATGGAAGAAACAAATGAAATGCCAATGGCCCAAGGAGTTATGTCTGAAATGACAACAGAGCCACCAATGGATCAGATATTTGACAATGGTCTGGGTGATCAAAGAAAACGTAGTTTTATTATCTTTTTAAGAAATTTTATTTAAAAAAAAATTAATTTGGTTTAGGTCGATCTGATAGAAAGTGGAAAAATTGGAAATGACAAGTTGATCAAATGGAAGAAACAAATGAAATGCCAATGGCAGTAATTGATAATTAAATTTTGTCAATTTAAGATTTATTTTCGAATAAAATTTTAGCAATTCAAATTTTTCTAAATTTTATTTTATAATACCTTAAACGGTCATAGTTGTAAAATTATAATTAGGACTCACCATTTTAATTTTAGTTAAAAAAATCACACAACAATGTCAATTGCTTGAAGGTTTATCGCCGTTCTTTCAGCATGGAAATTTAGAGTATTTAATTGTATTTAATAAAATTGCATTTTTAAAGTCTTTGAAATTTTATATTGAAAAAAAATTTTTTTTCGAAAAATTATTACAAATTATATTTCTTTGCACATTCAATATTTTCAACCAAATAATTTTAAAGAAATTAGAGGCATCTTGAAGTTGATGATCATTTCAAAAAGTTTATCTTTAGATAATAAAATTAATAAATAATTACTAATAATTAATAAATTTAAAAGTAAATTTCAAATATTAAATTCCGAATAAGTAATAAAATGAAAAAATCGATGTTTCCTACAAATATTTTTTTAAATAAAAAATTAATTTTATTTTTTAAATTTACAAAACATGTCAAGTATGTTACATTAAAATTATTTAAATTAAATCAAAGATTTATTTTAGTATCTAAAGATAAACTGTTTGAAATGAAATGATATTTTGAATTGATCATTCACTTCAAGATTCCAAATTAGAGAATATTTTTAACTTTTTAAATTTAACATCACTTTTTGGTCAAATTTTTAAGAATATTACAAATGAAATCACTTTTTATTGTTTTATTTTTATTTTACGAGGAAGTGCTGAATTGAGGCTTATTTTTTTCTTTTATTATTTATTATTATTAATTTATTTTCTTAACCATACAAATAATTCTTAAAGGTATTGAGTATTTAAATAGCTATCTAATGATCAGCCCAATTTATATTAGTGGGAAGAGCCTTTTCTTTAAGTTTCAATATTGAACTTTGTAAGTTTATACTTAAAATAATATTTAATTGACTGTGAAAATTCAAAAGACATTTTTTACTATTAACCCTTATCCGTCTAAGATCGAGTCAAAAATGACCCAAGCAAAAATATTAAAACTTTCTTTGTATTGAATGCAAAATACATGCATGTCATGAATGTATTTTGACATTCATGACATGTTGATGATGATGATGATGTGTTTAACGTAGCTTTTTAAATCTTCGACAGATAAGGGTTAAATAAAATTATAACTTTTTTTCTTATTCAATCCTTTATATTCAAATTTTTAGAGTTGTGATTAGGGCTGGTCACTTTTCTTTTTTTGATTCAAAATAAATAAGAAAAAGTAATAAGAGTTATTTATTTTTCTTGGAAAAAGAAAAGCAAATTATTTCTTATTTTTAAGAAAAAAAAACGAATTATCTCTAAAATAAATAAACTTCATAAAAATGCTTCAACATTTTTCTTGATTTGAAAAAACTCTTTTCATATAAGAATTTGATATAGGAATTATTTCCATAATTAAAATATAATTTTTTCACCAAATTCTAAAATGCTGAATTTTAAAGTGAATCCGATAGTAGTTTTGTTAAAAGATTGACTCGAGTAATTATTAGATAAAGACAAAAATCAAAAAGAAAGAAAAAGGCGCCGCGTTTTTTTGTATTTTCATCTTAATAAAATCGTTTTTTACGCTAAAAATTATTAAAATTAGACATAAGTAAATTTATTCAGATGAAGTTAAATAAGTGAGAAAAAAAGTAAAGGTCTTGTGCAATTCCAATTTACATATTTTTTTTATCAGTGTATCTGAAGAATTTTCTGTTGTGTTGAGTCGTTTGACCAATTCTTGGACGGATCAGCAAAGAATAGAAGAGAAAGATTAGAGAATAAATATTTAAATTTGGTAAAAGAATGAAATTCATATACTAATCTAAATTTTTGGACAAAAAAATTTAGCATATTCTCATTTTTTATGATTTATCAGCAGAGATTTTGATTTATTCATTTTCAATACATGAAACTTTCTAAATTAATAAAAATATTTTATTATCCAAATTTGAAAACCAAAATATTAGCATTTAATATCTAGCATTACTCTTAATTTTTGTTAAAATTATTTTGAAATGTTTCATCACAAGATCGACTCACTACTTGCCTCGTGATCACTGCCATTAAATCAAATATAATTTAAAATTTAGAACATTCTATTAATTTTCTAATCTTCTGTTAAAATATTTATTTAAAAAAAATGATCCGCAATCTTAGCAACTATTTAAAGCCGAGCAACAATCTTGTTTTATTCAATCGACTATTAAGTAATTTTAAGGTACTTTTTATTTTTGTCTCTAAATCAAACTTTATTAAAACATGAGCTTAGTAAGTAATAAAAATTAAAAATTGATAAAAATAATTTTTCCCATAGGAAGGAAGTCAATTGCCAAATTCTGTCTTGTACGAAGACAGTCCTGCCAATAAAGTGAACATCCGCGATTTATTTGCTGGTAAAAAGGGAATTTTACTTGGAGTCCCAGGTGCATTTACACCAACATGCTCTAACAACCACTTGCCGGGATTTATCAAAAATATCGAGCAAGTCAAATCCAAGGGCTATGAAGTAGTAGCGTGTGTGACTGTGAACGATGCTTTTGTGGCCGGAGCGTGGGCCAAGGACCGTCAGGCCGAGGGAAAGGTCCGCATTTTAGCCGACCCACAGGCCGAATTCACCAAGGCTATTAACATGGACAAGGACCTTGCTGTGCTAGGTGGAGTGAGATCAAAGCGATACACCATGATCATTGATAACAACACAGTCAAAAAAGTGTTCGAAGAACCAGATGGAACTGGTGCGACATGCTCACTAGCTGACAATGTTTTGAAAAATATCTAAATTTTTTTTAACTTTATATTTAAAGACTATTAATTTAATAAAACTAGTGAAAATCCCTGAATTTTTTTGGAATAAATTTTAAAAATAAAAAAAGCGTTATTCCCATTTTTAATTTTTGGCACACTGGGTGTTTTTGGGATATAAAAGTCTCTCATTTTAATTCAGAAATATATCCAATATACAAGATGGTTAAAGAAGGCGATAAAATACCAAGCGAGCAGGTCTACGAGGGCAGTGTAGACAACAAAATAGATTCAGCTGAGCTATTCAGAAATCATAAAGGCATTTTGCTTGGCTTTCAGGGCGCTTTTACGCCAGTATGTTCACAAAAGCATCTTCCCGGATTTGTGGATAAAATGATGGATTTGAAAGTAAAAGGCTATGACTATGTGGTATGCGTGACTGTCAACGACCCTTTTGTAACAACTGCATGGGCCAAAAATTTCAATTTGCCAACCAATGTTAGAGTTATTTCAGATCCATGCGCTAAATTTACCAAGGCGCTTGCAATGGAAAAAGACTTTCCTGGTCTAGGCATTAGATCAAAAAGATTCACTTTGGTTGTTGAAAATAACGTGGTCAAAAAAGTATTTGAGGAACCTGATGGAGAAGGTGGAACAGTCAGCCTTGCTGAAAATGTTATTAAAAATTTATAATTAAAATTAAAAAAATAAAGTTTAATTTTTTTTCATTTTTGTCTCAGTTTCTAGTTTGAATTAACTATGAGTCTCTATGGCGCAATCGGCTAGCGCGTTCGGCTGTTAACCGAAAGGTTGGTGGTTCGAATCCACCTAGGGACGAATTTTTTTTTTCAAAATTTTATCTTTGGATTTTTCAAATATTTCAAGTATTCAAATAGACATATTTAAAATTTTTTAAATTAAAGTACTTAAATAGGAAGTGGAATTTTTAAAATTAAAACAAAAATGGGTAAAAAAAACGAATACATTTTAAAAAGTTACTTTCGGGCTCACAAAGGTGATTTCAATAAAATTTTAGTGAATTTTTGTCAATTTTTTTTTAGACAAGGACCTTGATGCCGAAATGTGGTTATCAGCTTTGGGTATGGACTTGATTTTTAAGGTTAATTACCCGCACAATAGCAAAAGTGCCAAAATCGAAATGGCAGTTGAGCCCAAAAAAGAACTTAGAGTAACGAAAAAAATTAAATTTAAAGACTGATTTAAGAATAAATTTTTTTTCAAATTTTAAAATAATCTCTAATAATTTTTTGCTAAAAATACCTCGAGTTAAAGTCTAGACAGTTTTCATTCAGATTTTGAATTTACGCTAATTGATTATTTTGATAACATCGTCTGCTGATTTTGTGAAATTTCCTTCAAAAGAATAGAACAAAACCATTAAAAAATATTTTGAATTTTTTTCTAAAAATAAATATTTATTTTAAAAATTATTCTGTGATTTCAACAAAGTAAAATAAGTATTGTTCCATCAATTTTTTAAGCCTGCTGAATAATTACATGATTGACTTTTGTTATTTATTTTAAATAATTAAACAAAATTCCTGTAAAATACAGATAGTTTTTGTAGAATGTTCAAAAAATCGTGGATTTTTTCAGATTGCTAGTTCTTATAGTCCCAAAAACACTGAACCCAACTCTGAAGCTACTGACATCGGCACATATCAGATGCCACCACGCCAAACTCGCAATTTATATCCTCCTGGATCCAACGAAACACACACTCTTTATTTTTTATATAGTTTTTTGATTTTATTTTCCACAAAATAAATTTCTTTATCTACAAAAAAATACTTTTATATATTGTTTGGTCTTTATTTTTACTATTTAATAAGATATCTAGTTGATTTCATGCTTGTATCTAATATAAGTAATCCTATACCAATAAATATTTCAAAAAAATCTTGAAAAAAATTATCAAAATTATGACCAGCCTAAAATATACTACCATTTCAAAAATTCTAATTTAGGTCCAGTAAAAATAAATTAATAATAAACATTCATAAGCTTGGCAAAACTTTTTTAAGCCTCTTAAAAAAATTTTCATTTATAAAAAAATTTGTCATTAAAGACTAAAAATTTTATTCAAAATTTCTGATTTCGAATTCAAATTAACAGATTATTAAAATATTTTTAATAATTTAACCTTTTTTAGAAAAAATACCAAATAATTTGTAGAAGACCAACCTTTGGTACTATTTTTGGAAAAATTAAATAATTGTTATAACTAATTCTTTATTAAATTATAAGATACTTTTATAATGAAACTTAATTGCTTATGTATGTAATTAAGTATGTATTCTTTGTGCTTAAGTATTAAAAAATGAAATTCGCATATTTTTCCACTGATTTTTACTTTTAAAGGTTCAGTTTTCCCACAAATATCTACTAAACTTTTATCCGCAAGTCTTAACTAGAGTTGTTGAAAAGTCACAAGTCTCAAGCCAAGTCCGGACTTTTAGTTTTTTTTTCAAAATAAACTTGAAATATATTGAAAACTATTAACTTTGAAAATTTTTTGAAATACATGAAAACTATTAACTTTGAAAATTTTTTGCATATTTTAGAATAAAAAACCTAAAAAAAAACAAAAATTATCAAAAATTTCGGAATAAATTATTTTGATTTTTAGAATTGGCAAAAGTAGCGCGGCGACCGCAAATTTGTCTGATTGGAACGGCACACTTAGCATTGGGCCACCCAATTACAAAGACGGAAAGTCCGGACTTGGACTTTTATTTTGGACTTTTAAACAACTCTGGTCTTAGCTTAGGTTCATCTGGCGAAAACTGATTCTTTTTTTTAGTTCGCAGTCTTCTGCTTTCTCAAAAACCATCTTGTCAACATTCTTCTAAATTATTAGACCATTTGTCGTCAATAAGCTAGAGTCTGCTTAAAGTGATACACAATTAATCTTTTCTTCATCAGTTCCTCGTCGTTTATTCTAGTTTAATTTTTTTTCTTATAGATTTTTCTTTTATTTTTCCAGCGTTCTTTAGCAATTTTTCCTACCTTATTTAAGTTATAAAATCTTTTTGGCTTTTCATTTATTTTATCTGTCCCTTTTTTAAATCTTTTGTAGTTCTTTCTTGGCTCAAAACTTTGATTCTAAATAAAAATAATAATAATAATTGCCTACAACAGATTGGCTTATCGTAATCAAAATTATTACATTCAACGATTTAACGATTCAGTGTTAGCAATTAGATTAATGACCAGTTAAGTGGAGAAACATTACATTACGTCACATTACGTCATTAAAGAGCCTCAAAGAAGTAAAATTATTGAGTAATAGATTTAGATTTTTAAAATTTACTTAAAATATGAAACCCTCGAAAATACTGGACATTTTGTAGCATTAAAAATGAAATGTCCAAAATAATGCACAATTCTGAGTCAATAGTCTATGATCTATTGTTACAAAAAATAAGATTAGAAGAGAAAGAAACTGAAAACGCGTTAGACTTGCTGGATTAAAAAATGAAAAAATAAGCATTGATTATTTATGAAAGAAAAATACACAAATTTTGTTTGCATCAATTATTGTATTGTGAAATTCAAATACAAATTGAACAAAAATTCTTCCTATTTTGATGGATTAAAATTTAAGTTAATAAAGTATACTTAAAAATATATTGCAACAAAGTGCAACATACTTTGTTGCACCTTTTTACTTAAAATAATTTTTCTCATGTTTTAATAAGACAAAAAATAAAATATCAATAAGATTTAAATTGATTATTGGTTTAATTTACTAAAAAAAAGAAAATAATGATTTTATTTTCGGTAATAAAGATGCGACAAAGTATGTTGCACTTTGTTGCAGTATTTTTTTAAGTATATTTTATTAACTTTAATTTTAATTCATTAAAATAGGGGCATTGTGAAAATAAGAAGAATTTTTGTTCAATATGTTTTTGAATTTCACAGTACCTCAATTATTAAATTTTGCTTATATTTAATATCAAATAATAAAGTCATGCATTAAATCATTATTTTTATTATTTTTTTATGCACTTAATAGCTTTAAGCCAAAAAAATTATCCTTTTTGTTTCAATTAATTTAACCAAAAATTGAGTAGAATTTATTTTTGATATTTTTCCGAATCTTAATCTTAAACTTAGTCGAAATTTTTAATAAATTTAATGGTAATAATAAAAATAATAATTTTTTTTAAATTTTATTTAAATTAAATTAAATTTGAAATCATTAGAGATAAGTAAAAACGCTTTCTGCTAATGAAATCGATGTATATTTTGGATCTGGTTCGATCAAAAGTTTTTTCACTCTATTATTATCAACGATCATGGCATATTCTTTTGATCTCAGACCCAATTCAGAAAATTCCTGATCCATTCCTATTGCCTTAGTGAATGTAGCGCGTGGATCTGCAATTAAACGGATATTGCTCGGCAAATTATAAACTTTCTCCCATTCTGATGTCACAAATGGATCATTTACCATTACACATACCACATAATCAAACCCTTTTTCTTTTAGTTGATTAAGCCTGTCTATATAGCTTGGTAGATGGTGTTTGGAACAAATTGGAGTAAATGCTCCTTGAAAACCAAGAAGAATACCTTTTTTGTTTTCGAAAAGTTGATGTATACTAAATTTATTCTCTACGCTTCCTTCATAAACATCCTCGTTTGGCAACTGATCTCCTTCTTTTAACATTTTTTAATTCAAATTCATTTGATCTATTTTTGCACATTTTATAACATTTTTATAACATTTTAAGCATTCCTTCCTAATTTCAGAATCGCTATTTCTAGAATTAATTCAGGGATAGCAATTAAATAATTAGCTATTGTAAATTTTAAATTTAAATTATTTATAGACATCTTATAAAATTATCTACTGATATCCCATTGACTTAGCATGAACCATCTTGTTGGAGTACTATTAAAAGTATCTTACAGTGAAGTTATTTTCAGTCGATAAGCTTAATATTTTTGAACGCTTTGTTTTCAAAGCATGTCTTATAGTCTTTGATTGTACTGCTGTTACCGAATTAAATTTTTTTTGAATGTCAAATTTTAACCTTTATACTTGCTAAAAATACATTTAGATTTATTTTATTTACAGTACTGTTATGATTTGTTGTTTTTACTAAATTTTACGTAAATTTCCGAATTTTTCTATAATTTAGATAAATTTAGTTTTGTAAAAAAACGAGAACTGAATTTGAAATATTAAAAAAAAATTGACTTTTACCTTTAAATAAATTTTTTTACTTTTTTTTCCGAAAATTTACCTTTTTTTACCAAAATTTACTAAAAGAAAATTAAAATTTGCGATAAATTACGTAAAAAAACGAAATTTTTTTTAAATTTTAACTTAAAATTCTAAAAAAAAACAAAAAAAACACGAAAATTGAATTTACTAAAATTAACTGAAATTCTCGTAAATTCCTGTAAAATCTGGTAAATTTTCGTAAATTATCGAAAAAGGCCCTTAGGTAATAACTTTGACTATTTTGCCCCTTATATTAGCAAACGAATATGCACAATCTCTCAAATGATTCTATCAATAAATTTCTAGAAATGTTCAAATTTAAAAAAAACAAGCATATTTCGATGCTAATTATAAAAAAATTGAATTTTTTTTTAGTTGTTTAAAATTTTTATTTAACTAAAGAAAAACTGATTTACAAAACAATTAAATATAATTTAAATCAAAATATATAAGCAATTTCCAATATAAATGTAAGGAATAACCTTTTCTAAATTACTTGGTTCTAAATCATCAACTAAGTAAGAGCTTTCATTAAATTAAAAAATTCCTTTGAAATGATTTACTAAATGGATCGTCAAACATAAAAATTTTGATTTTTTCTGATTTAATTCAATAATTTCTGTTAAAGAATCATAGTATATTTATTCATTGTACTTTGTTTCTACGAAGAGCCATGGTGGAAATGTGAGAATAATTAGGGATTTTTTTAATGGATTTTTACATAAATTACAGCTGTAAATTTTTACAATTTTTATTTTCTTTTTTTTTTCGGAAATCGAATCAATAATCTTTTTAAATCTTATTGATTCTTTATTATTTGTCTTTTTTTACATGAGAAAAAATATTTTAGGTAAAAAAGGTGCAACAAAGTATGTTGCAGTATTTTTTCATATATTTTTTATTAACTTTAATTTTGATTTATCAACAAATGAAAATCATGTTTTTTTTGTAAAACATGATTTTTTTTTAATTTGCTGTTTAAAATATATCTTTGCAATGTATTTTTTTTATATTTTAATTCTGAAGGAGCATTAGCTCGGTACAGATAAACAATGTTTCTTTTTTAATTTTCTTTTTATTTTTCAGACTTATTCGTCCCATTTTTCTTTTTTTTTATTTCAGTTTTATTTTATCGGTTTTTCAGTTTTTTAAGTCATTTATTTTGCCTTATTTTGATTATTGTTCAACGCTTTTGTGTTATTTTTCAAAAGATGCAATAGTTAAACTTGCTAAAAGTTATTATTTTTCAATATTCAAATTATTTAAATTTAAATTTGAATTTAATAACTTTAATCGTGTTAATAATTTTCTAGAAAAATATGGCTTATATGCATTTCAGCATATAACTCTTGATAGAATGCTATCTTTTGCCTATAAAACACTTTTTTTCCATAATTCACCTGAAAACTTAAGAATGAAATTAAAGAAAAATGACTCAAGAAACTTAAAATACAATTTAAGGAATAGCGGAAATCTGATTGAACCAATGTCAAAAACGGTTAATGGTGAAAAAACCTTTGAATATTTTTATGCAAGACTGATAAATTGCTTTGTGATCAAGAGATTAATGTTAAAGTTTTCAACTTTCAAACAATCAATTTTCAATAATATCAATTTGATTTTTACAGATTTTGAAAAAAAATTCAAAAAATTCAATTTAAATGTATCAATGCTTTACTTTTTTCAATAATTTTTTTTTCTATTTTTTAAATTGTAATGATTACTTTTATAAAATTAAATAAATGAGGTGTTAATCGGTCATTAATGACATGGGCACGGGCCTGTTGATTAACCCTGAATAAATAAAATCTTATTTAACTTTATTTAAATTTTTTTTATTTATTTTAATTCTGAATGAGCATTAGCTCGGTACAGATAAACAAGTAAATAAATATAAAATTTTGAAATTTTTATTTAATTGATTATAAGAGTCAATAAAATTATTAAGAATATTAAGTCCAATGTTTTTTTTATTTACCTTTCATAAATAATGTTAAAAAAAAAGAGAAAAAAGAAAAAAAACTGAGAATAATTTAAATATAACCATGCCGTTTTGTGTGTGTGTGTGTGTGTGTGAGAGAGAGAATCCGAACGAAAATCAGCCACCCTTTGTCAAATCTCTAATAAATAAAATAAAAAAACAAAAATTCTATTTACACTTGCTATGAGCCATTTTGATTCAGATCTTAATTTAAACTCGACACACACAACGCCCTACAGCAAAAGAGAAGCTCCACATTCACACTTGTCAAGAGAAGAGAAAAAAAATTAATTTATTAATTAATTAAAACCACCGGACACTACGGAATAAAAAAAAAAAAAAAAAAAATTTAAAAGAGAAAAAAACTCGAGTGAGAGTAAACATTGTTAAAGCTTTAACTGTGGCAAACCAGCAGCATTCGCTTGCTGGAGTATATTCTTGAGTAGATTTTTTGGTATTGGGTTGTTGGCCTGGAGATGGTGCAGAATAGTGTTGAGCCATAGATGGGTCTTGGCAAAAGCAGGCCTGTGCTCGGGGTCTAGCTCACAACAAGCGATGGCAATCTTAATAAACTGCTTGGGACAGTCTGGCTCGCAGTACTTCTTGCGGAACAACTCGACATTGAGTCCGAAGTCGCTGGTGCGCGGCAAATAGTCCGGGTCGGCCTGCACCCGCCCAATGATCTCGCAACAAATGATGCCAAACGAAAAAATGTCCACTCTCTCGTCATAGATCTGGTGTTTGAGCATCTCGGGCGCCATCGAGAACGAGTTGCCCACAACTGCGTAGCGGCGCCTGTGCGTGTTAATGGCGCGCTTTTTCAGCTTGCGTTTGGCCGCCACTATGAACGAATTGGTGGCCGAGGAGGACTCGGGCGACTCGGTGTGCGCCACGGCCACAAACGAGGCGCACTCGTTCACAAACAGCGCCGAGTTGTTCGTGCTGCTGTTGCCAGTCGAGTTGGAGTACTGGACAATGCGGCTGAGGCCAAAGTCCGCCACCACCACACTCCTGCCGTTCTCCCTGACCAGACAATTGTCCGACTTGAGATCGCGGTGTATTATGTTGAGCGAGTGAAGGTACTGCATGGCGGAGGCGATGTCGCGCGCAAAACCCACGCGCAGCTTCCACTGCAGCGGCGTGTTTATGTCGTGGATGATGTCCTTGAGAGTGCCGCCGCTGATGTACTCCAGAATGAGGTTCAAGTGCTTTTCCTTGGTGAACATGATGCCGAGCATGTTGATCACGTTCGGATGGCTGAGATTGCGCAGCACCTGGGCCTCCTTGAGAAAGGACTTGTGCGCCGAGTTCATCTCGGCGTAGTTGAGCGGCTCGGACCTGGAGTCCGGGTCGGACTCGGGCTTGTCGTCTGTCAGATTGACAAAGTTTAGCTTGAGTTCTTTGAGCACTATTTGGGGCTGGTTGGCCTTGGCTTGTTTGAATTGGATGCGGCGCACATTGGCAAAAAATCCCTCGCCCAGCTTCTCGCCGAACACAAAGTCGTTCTCGGAGTAGACGAGCTTGGTTCGGCTGAGGTCTTTGAGCGAGCGGACGCGTCTGATGTCGACGCGGGCCGTGTGCAGGCAGTGGGAGGTGCCGGGCGCTCGCTGGGCCGCCGGCTTGTGGACACAAGAGGTGTTGGTGGTGGCGTCGGACGTGTGTGGCGATTGTGGGGAGGTGGACGGGCAGAGGGGCTTGGTGTCGAGCTCTTCGTCGGCGCTCAGCTCGTCCAGCTCGTCCTCGGACTCGCAGCTGAAGTCCGAGTCGGACGGCTGGTCGCGCACCCTCGGCGAAGAGGACACTGGCTGAGTTGAGGCCGTGGTGGCGGTGGTGGCCCCGCACGTACACTGGCTGTTCAGCAGGATTGAGTTGAGCGGCAAGTGGTTGAGGCTGAGTCGGTAGAAGTTGAAAAAGTTTGTGTTGTGGTTGGCTGGGATGGTGGCGCTGCTGTTCGAGTGGTTGTCGCTGCTGTTGTAGCCTGAGGAGGAGGATGTGTGGTGAGAGTGGCCCAGGCGGCTCGTGTTTATTCGGTTCAGGTGGCTCAGGTAGATGTTGTTGGCCGGGTTGGAGTTTAGATGGCCGCTGGACGATGTGCACAGGTTGTTTGATTGTTGGTTGTTCATGAACAGCATTAGGTTTCTTTGCTGAGACAGCTTTTTAAGTTCGTATTTGTTCAGGGCCATTGATGTGTTCAGGTAGTCCAATAGAGAGTCGATGCTAGAAAAATAAGAAAAAATAAGAAAATTTTTTATTATTTTTTTTTAATTATATTGAATTTGTCTGGCTTTAGTTTTTGTTTTGAAAATTTTTTATTTTTTAAATTTTTTATTTCATTCCGGACCTTTTGCCGAAAATTTAGTCAAAAATATTTAGAAGTTCAACTAAAAGTCGATGCTATAACAAGAAGAAAAAATAGGAAAAACTTTTTTTATTTTTTTTTATTTTTTTGATTTGAATTTGTAGGGCTTTGGTTTTGATTGAGAAAATTTTTTATTTCATCCTGGACCTTTTACCGAAAATTAAGTCAAAAATATACCATTAATTAAATAAAAAGGCAAAAAATAAAATAAATTTTCATAAATTCATAAGGTTACATTCGTTAAAAAAGTAAAAAATCTTGTTATTATTCCATTATTCTAATAAAATTTATTTTTGTTCTATAGAGAGTAAAAGACCGGTTTTCCAAACCATACTCGATGTAATATAAATTTTTTTTTTACAATTTGACTTAATTAAATATCACATAAAAAAATCACAAAAAAAAATTTAATTTTCACTTAAACGTTTAAGTTGTCTGATAAGTATATTAAGAATCCTTTAAAAATATAACTTGTCCTAAAGATGTATTGTCAGTCATAAAGATTATTAATTATCTTTTATTTATTGATTGTCTCGTTTAATTATTAAATATTACAGATAGATATTTTCATATTCAAAAGTGTTAAAATTTAGTATAAAATAAGCACTTTTTGATAACAATTATTTTTGTTGACGACATTTTTTTATTTTTAAGAAACAGGGTAATTTAGAAAATTAGACCAATAATTACTTGTTTAAACGGTTTTTGGAAGTTAACTTTGGAGAATTTCGTCAAAAAAATGACAATTTTTTGGCATTGTGAAATTTAAAACAAAAAAAATATTAATTTAATTGTCATGGCTAAATATTCTCATTAATAATGGTCCTAAAAAATTGGGAATTGTGAATTTTGGTACAAAAAAATAAAAAATATTAAAAGTGCCAAAGTTTAAGTTCTGAAAGACCAAAACAAGTTTTGTAAATTGAAGTAACTGATACATCCTTTTTACCACCAATTTACTGATTCTGCACAATTCAGAAAATGGTGAATTTTGGATGTTAAATTATGTAAAAAGTCCAACTCAAAAGTAGTATTGTTGATGTATCATGAACATGTTTATGTATCGGAACATGCTTTAATCAGTCAGAATTAAAGCTCTGGTGATTTTTATTTTTTTATTTTTGTATTAAAATTCACCATGTTCTGAATTGTGCAGAATCAGTAAATTGGTGGTAAAAAGGATGTATCAGTTACTTCAATTTACATAACTTGTTTTGGTCTTTTTTTAGGACCATTAAAACTAAACGCACAAAAGCACTCTAAATAGTGTTGGATGCAAACCACAACTTTTGAGATGTGAAACTATAGCTTTCTTATACAAACAGTTCTCTCAATCAATCTTTAGATAGACGGCAAAATATTTTAATAAAACGATTTATTGGACTCAGTAAATTTACTAAAACAAAGCCTTTAAACATTATTCAATTCATTAATTATTCTTTTTTAAACAAATTTTCAATAAAAAATTATGTAAAAATGTATTTGATTCCTCTAAAAAAGACTATAGAATATTTGATAGAGAAAATATTTGTTTAAAATAAACAGTTGTCAAAATTAGAAGAATTGACTCATATAAATTGCACTGTCTATCCTCCATATAACGAAATCCTCCATATTACGAATAAGAATTTTTTTTTGTTAGTTTGTTTAATCTGTATCGAGCTAATGCTTCTTCAGAATAAAAATATATAAAAATAAAAATTTAATGTAAAAAAGTAGATAAAATAAAATAAAAAGAAATTTAAAAACGGCATGTTGAAAAAGAAACCAGGAACCGATTTTTTATAAGGAAAAAGATTGCTAATTTTCTTTATCGAAGAGCAACAAGATGCAAATAAACAAGTGATAGGCTCAAAAGAAGCAATATGATGAAACAATATGTGATAAATGAAGCAATTTTTTTTAACTAAAAAAGATGATAATTATAGTGTAATTAAATTATTATTTAATATTGAAAATTTTATAATTGAAAGTAGTTTTACCAAACAATCTATTACCGATTTTTTACAGAAAAATTAACTTTTTGTTTTTTTTTTTTAATTTTAATTTTAATTTTTCTTAATCAATAAAATTTGGTTTAAATTTTTTGATATCCTTATCGTTTTATATGAGAATTTCGATATAGCGAATACCGAATTTTTCGCCCAAGTAGTTCGTGATAGTGAGGATTGAATGTACGTAAATGACAAAAATCTGGGAAATTTACATTTTGACTTTTATTTATTCTTTCATGATACACAACTACACAACCTGTTGTTTTTGGTCTCTTCCTATTCCGAACGTTTTTTTATTATTTTAATATCCACTGTGCTACTTATTTCATATTTTTTGACCAAATTATAGGCGGCTCGATTTTTTATTAAGACCATTTTCTGCGGCTTCAATTTCTACGATCAACTCGTTATGCTCAATTATGTTTTTAATACGATTACTTGTTTTAGATTTCAAGACAAATGCTTCTTCTATCTCTTCTATTCTTCTATAATTTGAATTTTTGTACTCGAGTTTAATCAATTTTTTTTAAAAATCAGTTTCTATGTTTTCGGATTGGGACATATTTACTAATTTCTAAGAAAATTTCAATTCAAATTTTATTTCTAAATTTATTTAAAATTTTAACAAAAATTTAGCATTTCAATAAAACTAATATTTTTTGATTTTCATATTTACTATGTCAATTTAGTAATTTACTTAAATAGAAATTAGTAAATTTACACAAAAACTTATGAGACGGTGATTATGTATTTTAACTAATAAACATGCATTCTCCAGTAAATATGCATTTTTAATTGGAATGTAAGGCTCACGCGATCCGCACAAAATTCTGGACAAATTGTTGAGCTCACTTTTTTTAATTTTTGACTTTTAAATCCATAAATTTTGACCACTAAGTGTAAATTTTTATTTTAAAAAAAGTAATTATTTATTTTTCAGGTAAATCGGCAGAAAATTTTAAAATATCAAATAACCTAAAAAATAATCTAAAATAAAAACAAATTAATGTAATGACTTCTAGCTTGTGACTTTGTATTTTCTTTTTAAATTAGAGAAAATTAAAAATTTCAATATTTTATAATAAAAATTTACATTTTCTGCTCAAAATTTATGGATTTAAAAGTCAAAAATTAAAAAAAGTGAGCTCAACAATTTGTCCAGAATTTTGTCCGGGTTCTGATTCTGCAAAAAAAATTTATAACTAGGGGGTAAACCAAGGACGAAACACAAAAATAGTGAAAATTCCAAAAACTTTCGATACCGGTCAATTTTTATGGTCAGAACTTATTTTTTTTAAACAAATTAAAACATCATTTTGTAGCTTAGAAAAAGAGCCTTAAGAATCTGTACAATAATAAAATATGTTGACAAAATTGTTATATTATTAGAAAAGGATTCAACTAATAACTTTGGTGGTAATCTTTGAGAGGGGGTAGCCAAAACATATATAACAAACTGAATTTTTTGCTTAATTGTAAAACAAATATTTAATTGTCTATTAAATTTTTCTACCCTTTTTATATAAAAAAATCATATTTTAATTTGTCAATGGGACTTAAATAAAATTAAAAAAATATTACTTAATTAATAAAACAAACAATCAAGATTTACGAATTTTATTTCTTTTATAAATCGAATTTTTCAATTTTTGACACGATGTTTACGTATAATTACCTTAATTTACGCTAATCGTAAAAAGGACGAAAAATTATCGTTTTGTTTTGAATATTTGAAAAATATTGGAATTTTTTTAATTTTGTTAGAAAGCCAAACTTATTTTCTGTAAAAAAAATTTACGTAAATTTTCGTAATTTTTCACAGTTTTTGTCTAGTAAAAAATAAGTAAAAAAAATAAGTAAAATAAAGTAAAATTAATCTTAAAAAAGTATGTTTTAGGTTTTCGTTTGGGTAGATTAAAATAAATGCTAAGTTTTTAGACTTTCATAGCCTTCAACGTCTCATTTGATGTCTTGAATACAAAGAGTGTAATTTTGGTGATTACATTTTTGTTGATGAAAATCCTTTAATTGTAAATGATAAGCCTATTTATCATTTAAAATTTAAGTCGAGTCAAAATGCCCATCTTATATTGGTCATTTTGTATCTTTTTCTACTTTGTCCATGGGACTAGAGACTTTAATAAAAAATTAAAATTTGTCTTAAAAAAAAGGGGGAAATGGATGAGTATTAAAAACAAAAAAAAAGAGATTAAAATACATAAAAAATGTGATAGACGCATAAAAAAAATTTATTTTATCAAAAAGTTGAAAAACACATAAGTCAAAAATAAAAAAATGTCAATAACACATAAAAAATATTTTATCTTATAATTTTTATCTATTAATAAAGAGGTAACAACGCATATAATCTTTTTCATACCAATAACCTGCTTTTCTCTTTCTCGATTTTGTCCTTGAATTAAATTTTTGAAAGAAAACACCGGGAAAACAAATGGAATCTAATAAACAGCGGATATATTCCGGATATATAAAGGAATTAATATTCCAATTTTATTCAATTTTCATTTTTATTTTTTTTACTTTATATTATTTTTCATTTTTCTTACTTTAATTTCATCGCCAATATTGACGTTTATTTTTGAAATAATTAATAATAATAATTGGTCATTTAAAAAAGGTTTAAAAATTTATTTTTATTTTTAAATATAAGTTTAATTTAATTAGGTAATTATTCCTAAAGAAATTGAAAGAAATTTTATTTGGTTAGATAATTTAAATAAATTGCTTGAAACTTAAATATTTTACTTTTTTTTTTATTACTTATTTTCAACTTTTTTTAATTAACATTTTTTACTGGAGAAAAACTGTGAAAAATTACGAAAATTTACGAAAATTTTTTTTTACAGAAAATAACCCCGATTTTCTAGCAAAATTAAAAAAAATTAAAAAATTTTTCAAAAATTTTAAACAAAACGATAATTTTTCGTCTTTTTACGATTAGCGTAAATTAAAAATTCCGTAATTTTACAAAAGTAAATTTACCTAAATTTCTACTTTTTTGCGCAAGTTTTCTGTAAAAATTACCAAAAACATTGTGTCGTATCAATCAACACTGTCAAAGACATGGTTCAAAATAAAAAAAAAATTTTTTTCGAGTCAACTATTTTGATAAAAAAAAAACTTTGTTTGACTTACTTGAATTTGGCTGGCAGTGACTTGGAACGCTTGTTGCCACGACGCAGTTTTTTCACAATTATATTACATTTGGACGAGTGAGCTTTGTAATTGATCCAGCTCATGTTTATTTGGTTCATAGCAGAATTTAAGTTGGTTATGGTGGCGCCAGAGTCGATGGTGGCGTTGGGGCCGTTTTTGGCCTCTATTTTGGGCCCCGAGTTGAATCGATTTTTGATTGTCTGTCTGTCGAACGAGGAGATGGGCGACGACGCGGAATTGCGCGTCCGCCTCGCGTCCAGCTCGAACACTTGTCTCGATCTGTGAAATGCCGAGCTAGGCGTGGTCTGGTTTGACGAGTTCCTCTTGCCAAAGGACATTTTGGACGTGTGGCTCTTGAGTGTCTGCGATTCGAACTTGGACTTGAGGCCACTTAGGCCGTTGGATTCGCGCGCTGTCGGCGACGAATTGCGAGAATTGCGCGCCCCTGTGTTACTTGCTGAATGCATCATTTTTGTGTTCGTTGATCACTTGACTAAGTGCTTTTTTACATTTTGTTTAAATGAATCATTTTTGTCAAAGACAATGACTTAATGCTCTAAGAAAAACAAATTATCTTAATTTTGGTATCTAAAGAAACTGATTTTTCAAATGAGTGAAATTTTGTTTGAAAGGGGGTGTTTGGATATTTTGGCTAATTAGAGATTAAGTTATCTATTCGCGAGCAGACGACGCCCTTTCTAATCGCTCTCACGGCTAATTAGGCAAGCGGTGAGCTAATTTCATTATCTGTTCAAAGTGAGGGCCTATTCATGTGTTGTTTTAATTTTTTTTTCTCTAAGTTTGAAAAGTAAAATATTATAATTTATTACTGAGGTTAGGATTAAATAAATTTTCGTTTGGTTACATTTTAAACGCTCCAGATTTTTTCTTCATTTTTGCTAATTGCTTGTACGAGATTTATTAATTAAATGTGCAAAGTTTAACAGCCATAACAAATTTGAACTCGAAATTAACTTAACATTTGTGCACTCTCACAAGCCTATCTTCATACTTATTCAATAGATCAATAAATATCCTTTAAATTATAGACCAATTAGTATAACGAGTTGTTTAGGAAAGTTACTGAAACGAACCAGGTACAAAAAAGAGAGTGAAAATCTAAACTTAAAAATTTATGGAAACAGAATAGTGAGCCAAAAAGAAATCAAGTTTCTTGGCATTAAATTTGATTCTAAGTTAAACTTTAATAAAATGGTAGACGAAATTAAGGAACGCTGCAATAAAAGGTTAAATATTATTAAGATATTGTCAAATAAAAAATGGGGTCTTACTCAAAACACACTAGGAAATTTATATAAAACTTTAGTCGGATCAATTTTAGACTATTCTTTTCCTTGCTTGAATTCATTTTCAGAAAATAATATCAAAAAACTACAATCAATTCAGAATACAGCAGTCAGATCTATCCTTAAGTTAAAATATGATACTCCCTCCAACATGTTGCATCATGAGGCTTTTAATAAAGTTAAATTACTAACAGTCTCGAATCGGCTTTTTGAGTTGAGTGAGAGACATGTTGGGACAGGACTGAGTCATTCTATTCCATTGGTTGTAAGACTACTGGATGAATAAAAACAAGGTTTCGAATCAAGATATATCCAATACCCTACTCCATTGTGTAATTGCTACCTTACTACTTCCTCTTTTTTTCATGAAGCTTCAACTATGTAAACTTCTGTCACATGTAACAATCTTTTTCAATATATGTCTTTTAAACTTTCTTTACATTTTTTTTAGCTGATTTACTTCATTTTTATTTTATCTTATTTTATTAACTCTATTTTTTTATACTTTATTCTGAAGGAGCTCTAGCTCGGTACAGAAAACAAATAAATAAATAATTTTCTAAGTATCAAATTTGATTCTAATTAAATTTTAATATACTTGTTGACAAAATTAAAGAACGTTGCAATACAAGGCTAAATCTAATTTAGATACTGTCAAATAAAAAGTGGGGTCTTAATCAAAAAACGTTAGGAAACCTTTATAAATCTTTAGTCGGATCAATTCTAGGCTATTCTTTTCCTTGCTTGAATTCTATTCCAGCAGAAAATATCAAAAAACTAAAAGCAATTCAGAATACAGCAGTCAGATCTACCCTCAGATTAAAATATGATACTCCCTCCAACATCAAGCACCACGAGGTTTTTAATAAAATAAAATTACTAACAGTCTCGAATCGACTTTTTGAGTTGAGTGAGAGATATGTTGAGATATGTTGATATGTCCATTCCATTGGTTATCAGACTGGTGGAAAAATACAAAGCGGGTTTCGAATCAAGATATATCGAATGCCCGACTCGATTGTGTAATTGCTACCTTACTATATCTTCTCTTTTTCCTGAAGCCTCAACTATGTAAACACGTGTAGCACGCTACATTATATTTCAGTATCTCTTTTAAATTTCAGTTTATTTTTCTCTATTTTACTTTATTTTATTTTTTGATTTCATTTAACTTAATTTTTATTTTATTCTGAAGGAGCTTAAGCTCGGTACTGTAGAAAAATATATAAATTATGGGATTGTACTTTCCCATGTCTTAATTCATTAGTAAAAAACATCATTAAAAGATTTCTGTTTAGGAAAACTGTTAGAACGTATAGTCTACTCAAGATTATATAATTATTTAGAACAAAACTCATTATTAATTCAGGAATAATCAGGTTTTAGAAAAAATGGACGAACCGCTCATAATCTTTTCTTCCTTATTCAAAAAATTGTAGAATCATTTAAAAAAAAAAAAAAGTTTGTTCCATATTTTTTGTTATCTCCAAAGCGTTTGATAGGGTTTGGCATGATGGTCTTATTTATAAACTAATAAAAATAAATCTTGACCCTTACCTAATACATTGGATTAATTCATTCTTAGACTCAAGATCATTTAAAGAAAATGTAAATGGTCATATAAGTGATTAATACCATTTTACTGCAGGTGTTCCTCAAGGCCCAGTAATTAGTCCATTACTTTATAGTATTTTTATCAATGATAAACCTAAAATTCATAAAACAAAAAGTGAATACTCTCTTCTTTTGCTGACGACTTGGTCACATTCTACATTTTTAAGAAAAAAGGAAGTCTAGAAAATAAGATAAACAAATACTTAGACGAATTAGAAAAATGGCTCTTCAAGTGGAAGATTAAAATATCTGTTGAAAAGTCTTGCTTCATTGTCTTCACTAAATATAATAGGGAAAATATTGATTTAAAATTAAAGATATATGAAAATAAAATTGAAAGTCTAAAGGAAATCAAGTTCTTAGGTATAAAATTTGATTCAAAATTAACCTTTACCCCAATGCTTGATGAAATAAAACAGCATTGTAGTTCACGGTTAAACTTGATAAAAATATTGTCAAACAAAAAATGGGGTCTAAACTATTAAACACTAGGAAACCTATATAAATCTTTAATCGGATCTATAATTGATTATTCTTTTCCGAGTCTGAATTCATTTTCACAGACAAACATTAAAAAGATTCTTGCAAAACTCAGCAGTTCGTTTTATACTTAAACTAAAATATGATTCTCCTTCCAATATTTTGCATCATGAGGTCCTTAATTTTTTTATTACAAACAAACACAAAAAATAACAAAAAACATGTAGAGATTTCACCTTAAGTTCAAAATGGCTTAAAAAAATTAAAACACGAGTAATACTGTTTTAATTTAAAAAAAGGAAGTACAGGTTTCTTATCTATGAGTAGTGTCATTATCTTAAAGTTTGGATCACTCTCGTGCGCCAAAAGGAAGTAAACAATCATCAAAATAGATAACACCTTTAAGTTCAGTTGAGTCATTCTGTTCCATTAGTTTTCAAACTGGTAAAGGAATGTAGAGCCGGCTTCAAATCAAGATATTGAGCATCCAACTCCAATGTGTATTTGCTACCTTACTATTTCTTATTTTTATCCTTAAATATTTAAATATTCTTTTACTTTTAAACTTACCTTATTATTTTTTATCATCTATCTTTTTAATTTTTTTTAATTTTATTTTATTTATTTTTATTTTTTCCTGAAGAAGCTTTAGCTCGGCACAGATAAAAAATAAATACAATAAAGGAAATAATTTCTTTTTTTAATTATTGAATTTTTTTTCTCCAAAAAAAAATTATATTTCTAATATATATTTGCATGCATAAAAAAATTGTTTAGCATACGAAAAATTTTTCAATATTAAAAAGATTCTTAAATATCAGAAGTCACTTATGCTCTAATAAACATTTTTCAAATTATTGAATACGAAAATGATAAAAAATTTAAATTTGATTTTGATCAATTTAATATACTCAATAGGTGCACAAAAAGGGTAAAGTAAAATAAAGCTAAATGACGATTTAGCACCACCACATCTAAAAAATTATTTGATAAATTTTTTAATAATATTTGAAAAAATAAATAATAGTTAAAATTATTTGAAAATTGTGCAAATATATTCTAGCAGTCCGCAGTTAAGACTAAACTTACCCAAATCGATTTTAGCTTTAAAAATATTGGCTTCAAAAAAAAGCGTGGCAGGAAACCCAAGGCAAAAGACTGGTACGTAAAGAATATAAATAAGAATTTAAAAACAACATTAACAGATAATAAATTGAACGTAACTAATAGATGTTTTTTGTAAGACATAAATGTCTTTTGTTTAATGGTATATTTTTTGCTGAAGAAAAAATAGTAAGCCTAAAATAAATAATCAAGTACGTTCTTTGGAACACATTTATATATGAAAAGACAAACAATCAGACAATGCCGGCAGCAATTTTATGTGCTTTTTTTAAATGTTTTTTTTTATGCTTGATAATTAATTATTGAAATGAACTTAATTTAGATAAATTTTCTGAAAATTTACCTCCAAATAAATTAAAAAAATTAGGACTCATTTTATATTTTTTTAATTTTCTTTTCTATTATATTTTAGCTTATTTTACTTAAACATAAATTTTTATTTTATTCTATCTCGCCGCAGATAAAACAAATAAAATAATAATACCTTAATCAAAAATATTTTAAAAGTGCTGTAATAAACAATAATTTAACGTAAATTTACCTTTGAGAATTTTTGAAATTTTAGAAAATTCTTTATTTTTTTTTCTCCTTGAATTTATATATATTTGGTAATATTTTTATTATTTTCATTAATTCATATATTTAAAGAGCAATAAAAAAAACTAAAAATTCTCAACAATCGATTTATTCATTTGGTGATTTTTATTTTTAAGTAAATTAACGTAAAATACAGTTATCGTAGCAGCACTATAGATACGGCAAAACCATCTGATCATGGAGACTAGGAAAATAATTTTTTTAAATTTAGAAAGATTGTTTTTAATATTAAGTATTTTTTAATATACCCTTTGCTCCACATGGAGTTAATTGACGGAAAGAAAAGGAAAATACTCAAATATTAATTTTGACTTAATAATGGCTTGATTTTTTAAATTTAAGTCAAATCCATGATCTTAAAAAGAAAAAATATCAATTCTTGACTCTGACTCAAATTTGTGGCTTATTTACAACAATTCTAGTGAGGACTAAAAATAAATATAAAACTGAAATTTTTAAACTAGCACTTATAACTAAACACTGATGATGTTCCGCTTTTAGTTTTTTCAACAATTAACGTAAAATATTGTAAAATTTCGTAAATTGTCGAAAAAAAAAATTAGAAATTTTACTTTACAGAAAAAGCTTAGTAATATTTGGAAGCAAGTTTCTTTAGTTATTGGTTTTGAACAGTAATCTGAGTTTAAAAAATAATTATTGTCTTTAATAAAGTAAAACTCTAGATTTTTTTCAATAACTTGAATTTTTAAGATTTGTTCCAAATTTGAAAGTATCATTTCAAAGAATTTCATAAATTAAGTCTATTTACGCTAAATTATCAGAAATCGCTCTTTAAAATGAGTTATTGATTCATGAAATTCATTGTCAAATCATTAGTTCCACTTATCCCTTGACTTAAAGGAAAGACCAAGCTATATTCCAGCCTTCCGTATATTTTGCTATAGCTAGCTGATTTGTTGATCCAAATTACATTAGTAGTAAAATAAAATAGTATTAAATAAATTCATTAACGAAATTATTTTACTTATAGACTGCTCAAAAGAGAAAAGAGATTAGTTGTTATTTCTTAACTTATTAAAAAGAAAGTGTTTAACTAAATGCCCATTTTTAAAAATTTAAATAAAAAAAAAGTTTTAATTTTTCGATTTTAAATGCAGTTTTAAATTTTCCTAAAATATAATGATGAACCATTTAAATTTTTTAATTTCTAGGAAATTAAAACAATGCTTCTCGAAATTAAGTCTCACCGCTTTTCGAAAAAATCTCTTATCATCTAAATAGTAGCAAGGTATTTTGTTGAGTAGCTCTGTAGCCTATTTGTGACAGGTGTTCACAATCTAAAAGCTTAATTCTGAAGTTCGGGTTCAAAGGCATCTTCCTTTCGGATTTTCGTGTTTCCATTGGTACAAAATAGTTATTTTATGAACCGTAAATATCTTCATTTTTTCAATTGAAAGTTACAATTTATTTATTTTAATTTATATCTTTAGTGTTCAATAATCTTTTATTGTATTTTTAAATTATACTTTCATTTAAGCTATTTTTATTATAATCTGAATGAGTTCCAGTTCAAAACAGCTTATAAATAAAAAATATCAGCTAAAAAAGAATATCTTTTTCTCGAAAGAAACTCATTACTTATTCAGGAACGATCATTGTTCGGCAAACATATAAACTGCATACAATCTATTTTTTCTTATTAAGATTAATTTCCAAAAGAACTTATCTTAAAAAAATAGAAATTTGACTTTGAAAAAGGCGTGTTAAATTTTAAATAACTCTAATTTCTGATTTATCACTAATTTTAAAAAATTAATTTATTTTAATAAATAAAATGTTGTTTAATAAAATTTAGAATCTGATAGCTTTCAGAAAAAGCTATTAAGTTTTGTATAATGTTATGATAAAAATTGACGTAAATTTACTTTGGAAAAATTTTATAAAAATAAAAAAAATTAAATATGCTAAAATTAAAAATTACACTTTTTGACCCTATTTACAAAATTTTAACTAAATCTTTAGTAGAAAAAAGTGTAAAATTTACTACATTTTCGATTTTAAATACTATTAAATTGCTAATTAAGGTAATTTTTTGAAATTTTGGTAAAATATTTAAAATTTTTTTATTAAAAAAATCAGTAACACGATTAGAAAAATTAAGCCAAATTTTGAATATTTTAATTTTGATTTTTCTTTTACATAATCTCAAAAAACTTAGCAACATTTCATTAATCTTTCAAAACTATGGTGTTGTGAATTTCAAATACAAATTGTACAAAAATTTTTCATTTTTTGATAAATTAAAATTAAAACTAATAAAAAATATTAAAAAAAATACTCCAACATAGTGCAACATACTTTGTTGCACCTTTTTTTCCTAAAATAAAATTTTTATTTTCTATTTTTTAGTAGATCAAATCAATAATCTATTTAAATATTATTAATGCTTTACATTTTGTCTCTTTTTTGCATAAAATCTTTTTATCAGAAAAATTATTTTAGGTAAAAAAGGTGCAACAAAGTATGTTACACTATGTTGGAGTATTTTTTTTAATATTTTTTATTAATTTTAATTTTAATTTATCAAAAAATGAAAAATTTTTGTACAATTTGTATTTGAAATTCACAACACCATAGTTTTGAAAGATTAATGAAATGTTGTAAGTTTTTTGAGATTATGTAAAAGAAAAATCAAAATTAAAATATTCAAAATTTGGCTTAATTTTTCTATTCCAATTCCAAAACTATCATTAAAAAACATTTTAATCATATCATTTTTTTTCGCTGATATTTTTGAAAAATTTACCAAATGTTACAAAGTTTGCTTAACATTATATAACTTTCATTTAACATTATAAAATACAAACTTTCGGTAGTAATATTTTTATGTTTAGAACTTCACATTACTTAACTAAACTGTATTGGGAA
This sequence comes from Brachionus paranguensis, assembly GCA_016802215.1. Lineage (NCBI taxonomy): Eukaryota > Metazoa > Rotifera > Eurotatoria > Ploima > Brachionidae > Brachionus > Brachionus paranguensis. The sequence continues at coordinate 7,067,837 of JAESIX010000002.1, read as the reverse complement.
ATTCTTTACAAAAAAAAGAAGAAAAAATAGAAAATTTTAAAGTAAATAAGCTCCTAGCTTAGCATTTGTTCTGTTGTTTAAGTGTTTGAGCCTGCAAAATAAGACAAATTCTCGATTTTTAAAACAAATCGATAGTAAATAATCAATTAATTTAGAATTCAAATAAATTAGCTTCTTTTGAAAATGTTATAAGATGAAAAAATGAGGATCAAATTTAATATCATTAGATACTTTGTAGTTAAGAAAACTTGATGGAGCATAAATCTGATTTTAAAATTTTTGTTAGCTCAACATGTTAAAAAAGATATTGAATTAGTTTTATTATTTTTTTTCAATTTTTATAATTTTTAATCTTTTTTTTTCTGCACATGATACAATAAATTAAAATCAATAAACTAAATAAACAAGTTTTTGTTGAAATCGATTGAACAAAGTCTTTGCATTCTTTTAATTTGAACTTTTTCACAAACCGAGTAGCACAAAAATGTGTGGAACAAACTTTCAATTGCGGTTAATAAAAAAATATTTAATTTTAATTTTTTGAGAAAAATAATATCACTTATTTTGTATCATCTAAATTTAAATTTGTTCCAAATTTATTCTTTATTTTTAACTCATTTAAGTTAAAAACATTTACCCGAGTTTTATTTTTAACAACTATTTTAGTTTTTAAATTAGAAATTATCCAAATTTTCATGGTCATTTAAAGTAAAAATGTAAAAATAATCTTATTTTTTTAGAAAATATAAATTGTCCAAAAAGAGCCCATACATTGAGAGAGATGAAAAGTATATTTTTGAAATAAATTAGCTGTTTTTTTCAACCTTCATGAGCAAACTAAGAAATTAAATCTTTAAATATGTAATTGAATTTGAAAATTCATTCTAATTAGTCTTAAAATATGAAATAGCTATTCATTTGAGCATATGCTGAATTCATATTGATGAAGATTATTTTGTTTATTTTAAAAAACTATCAGAAAAATGTTTCTCTCATTATCTGCTCTAAATTTTAGCTAAACATTAATTCCATACATGATATTAAAGAATCTAATATTTAACTTACAATAAATTATTTTATTAAATAAATCATTTACGATCTCTTGCTTATAATAACCTCTGAATCGCATTGAAACAAAATATCTGCATCTAAGCTAATAAAACTAGGATCACATAATGTCAATCTGGAATTTAAATTAAAAAAAAAATAAAATAAAATTTATTTGACACTACAGATCACCCTAATTTTAAGTAATCAAAAATTTTTGATTTTATTTATTTTGAATACTTAAGTATGGTTTTAGTTGAAAATGAAGTTTTATTAAAACATAAACAGTAAAATTTTTTAACTAAGTATAATAACTGTAAAATTAATTAAATTACTTTTTTAAATGATTAATTAAAAAAAAAGTGTTTTTTAATCTTTGATTTAATATGATTTTCGTTAGAAAAAATTTATTTCCTCATATAAAGTAGATCTTAATTTCGACAAAATATACTTAAAATCTTGAAATGTACTGTCCTGACACATATGGAAAATTTCTGATTAAATTTTTCGATTTTGTCGAAGGCTGTTAATTACCCGTATTTTGAAAATAATAGCTTGCTGTTGAAATTAATTACTTTTTGTTGAAAAAATAAAAATTATCTTTTCGACAAAATATATTAACTTAACATGTTCAAATTAATTAATTTTTGTTTATTTATCTTGGAAAGTTGTCGCTTTGCAACCCGAATGCAAAAAACTCATTCATTCAAGATATATTAAGTAAAAGAAGTTAGAATTAGACAAAAAAGTTAATTTCAATAAATTTGATTTATTTTCAATCGGCTTTAAAAAAAGTAAAATTATAAAGTAATTATTGGTCAAGTAGGAGGTAAACTTGTTCTTTTTATTTTAAGAATTATAATTGCTCTCATTTAATTTCTTTAGCTGTAAATCAGCAAATTTTATAATCCCACTAAAATATATTCAGACAACAATTGTTCCAAAAGCAAAAGCTTGAAAACCAGCTAAAGCATGTCTAGTAAAATATTAAAATTAAATTTTTTTTGTAATTTTTTGCTACCTGTTAATAAGTATTTTTGACTTAAAATAAATATTTTCTAAATAAACTAATTAATTTTAACAAAAACTAATTATTTAAATACATTACTAATAACTTATAATTTTTAACAATAAAATAATTATTTTTCATCAAAAAGTAATTATATACTGCATAAAACTCAACGTAAATTAAATAATTTTAACATTCAGGGAATATTTTCTCTATAAAAAAGATCAAAACCTTTGAATACAAGTCTAGTTATGCTCATTTAGAGGAGTACCTACATTTACTATTTGATTTATTTATTTGTTTATCTGAGTCGAGCTAAAACTCATTTTGATAAAAAAAATGAAGAAAAAAATCATGAAAAAGTAAAAATTAGAGTAGAATTAGTTAAAATATAATATAAAATTAAATTAAAATCGACAAATTGAAAAAATGATAGCTTATTATATGAATGAAAATGTATTCGATTTTCTAATAGAAATTGTTCAATTTAATTTAAAGTATACCTTTATTTAAAAATTGAATATCATAAATTTATCTTTAATACTCTAATTTTTCAAATCAGAAAAAAAATATAGAAAAAATTATTCTATTATTTTTTAATAGAATAATATAAATCTTAAATTTTTTTAATTAATTTTTAAGCAAATTATTTAATATCGCTCTATAAAGATTTGAAAAATTATTTAAAATTACAAAAAATTTTTGACTGCCATTCGACTAAATTCCAAGTTAAGCTATCTCATTAATCTTAGTTGATATTTTTTGTTACAATTTTTTGATTTTATTATTCGAGTATCTATTTTTAAATCAAATTTTAATTTCATGAGGCTTCAAATGAAGGTCTTAAACCATTCGGACGTACCCTGAGGTCTGCCCATAAATTATTAAAATAAAAAAAATAAAATTAATCTTAGTTATTTGATTCCTTTAGTATGTATTTAGAAATGCTTCAAACTTTAGCTTTGGTATTGAAATTTAGATTTAACCAGAAAAAAGAGTCTGTAAAATAACTGGTAGAAGATATTATAATTTCTAGTGGCACATTTCTAAGACCACCCAGTCGTTTGAGTTTTATGTTTCTAATAAATGGAAAACATAAAATTTCAAAACTCTGAAAAACAAAAATAACACTTTCTAGAAAACAAAAAAGACAGGTAAATTTTTCTAAAAACGTGGAACAAAAAGTCAATCAATAAAAGAAAAATTATTTTCTGTTAATTTTGGCATTCTTTTTTTTTTAATAAATTTTTAAATTTTTAATACTTAAAAAAGCATAATTTAGTTGATAAGTTTATTTGATTATTTTTAAAATTTTAGCATACAGTGTACACCAGAATTTTCAGAAAATAAATATATTTGAAAATTTTAATAAATAAAATACTTTGCTTTTGATTTAATCTCGATCAATTAGAGAAAAATTAGAACCATAAGTCAATCTAAAATTTTTATAAAAGCAATCAAAACTTTTTAAAAATTTCAAAAGAAATATTCTTGAAACTTACTAAATACTTTTGCTATTAGCGCTTTGATTCATTTTATCTTATCATATTATGGCAAAAACAATAAATAAACCTTATTGCGAAAATTTAGATGTTTTTTGGTAACATGAAATTGACACAAAATAGAAAGAAATTTTATTTACTTGGCACTTGAAAAATGTCTTTGATATAACATGCTGTTGAATTTTTTAGAATATGAAATTTTCTTTTGATTTTAACTAAATTGTATAATAATTTTTCTCTTTTTTAATGTTTCAGAAATAATTGCTTAACAAAAAAAATGACATATTTACTCAAGATACGCCAGTTTTAAAAAAATTTCCAGGTTTAATAATGTAAATTAAGTTTCAAAATCAATTAATAAATTAATCTGTCTTCTGATATTTAAATTTAAAATTAAATATAGCTGGAAAAAAAAACAAAAGTTATTTTTTAAAATATAATTTTGAAAACTTTATGATTCAAAAAATTATTACTAATGGCTTCTCTAAACGATTTTTGAGTTTCCAAGTCTAAGGTGAATTATCAAGGGCTTCAAATGAAACAATTATTTTTCATTGTCTCAAAATTTAGTGCATTTTTAATTTCTCTTACTGAGATCTATTAAATTAGGAGAAAATTAAATATCTGTTTTAAAAAAAAATTAAGTTTTTTTGTTAATTCAAAGCCCAAGTAAATTTAAAGATAAGATTTAATTCTTTAATCAATTTTAAGCCTAAATCGTATTAAAAAACAGTCCTAATACTAATTTTATGGTATTCATAAATCAAATTTTAAAAATCATTTTTGTATTTTAAATGAATATATTATCTAACTTTTAACAGGAAACTTGAGATTTATAATCTTAAATAAATTTATTTATTGTTATGTTGCACCTTAAAAATTGTTTAAGAGTCAAATTTTAAGCAATTGCGCTAATATTAATAATACTAATAAAAAAAATTTCTTAGTATACAATTAAGAGTACTAAATCAAAATGAAAAAATAAAACAACATATTCAGTTGACTAAATTTTAGCACTCCAATCGAGCTGATTGCATTTAGAATTAAATTAAGCTGAAAACAAGTATGTGTACATTAAATATATCTATATCTTTGAAAATTTTCTCGAATTTGTTCTTTTGAACTAAATTTTAGAATAATTTTTTACAAAAAAAGATCAAAAAAATTTTAAGATGAATTCAATGATGATAAAATATTATATCTGTTGACAAATAAAATTTGAAAGCTCAGTATCGAACTTTAACGCTAAAAAGGTCATAGATATACTTGAAAATGATAAGCAAAAATGGTACATGAGCTGATAAGGCTAAACCATGTTGACGTATACAGCAAACTTGAGTTTATCATGCTATCAATCAGAAAAACAAGAGAAGATTTTACAGAAAAATTTAAATTCATATAAAAAAGAATATTTAGTGGCATACAGCACTTGCACATATCAGAAAGCTCACTTCAGTAAGCATGATTTTGCATCATTAGAACAACAATCATTTGGATAAAAACCATGCTGTGGTAGTATTTATTCTATTTCTACAAAATTAAATGAAAAAAGTTTTAAATCCTTATCTTTGTTTATCAAATTGATTCTGTACAGTCTAGAGAATTAAGTTTTACACCATTTGAAATTTAGCAAACAAAAGGGTTAGAGTTTCGATCGAAAACTTAAATTAAATAATTTTTACTGAAATAGTCTTTAAAAAATAAGAAAGAAAAATTTTTGAGTCTATTGTTTCTAACTTCAGACCATAATAAATATACAATCTTAGAGGTGCACTTATTTTATATGCTTTTGGAATAAAATTATAAGATTAATTGAAAATAATATTTTTTGTGTTTCAAAAGTCAAAAAAATTTAACTAGAAAAAAAGTAGTGGATTTAAGCTTGTCGTTTCAGTGTCGTGCTACTAAACCCAAGTGTAGAAATAAAGAAGTTAAAAAGACAAAAAATCTAACTAAAAATAATTTGTATGGTTTACTTTGAGTGTTTACAGAAAAAAGTGTCCCACTTAGTTTATAAATTTATTTTTAAAGAAGAATATTTGGAACTTGCCTTTAATGTGACCAGATATTTTTATGTATTCTACTGGTCACTCAATATGTGATCAGTAGATTTAGTGGCCAATTTTTCAAAAATTTTTATTAAAAAAATAATTTCATGAAAAAAAAGTTAATGCATTGAAATTCAATTTATAAATTGAACAAAAAATCGTCATTTTTGGATAAATTAAAATTAAAGTTAATAAAAAATATTTAGAAAAATACAACCACAAAGGTGCAACATACTTTGTTTTAGAATAAACTTTTTTCTTCAATATTTTGTAAATCAAATCAAAAATCAATTAAAATCTTATTGATGTTTTATTTTTAGATTTTTTACATCAGAAAAATTTTTTTTGGAAAAAAGAAGCAACAAGGCACTAAATTGCAGTATTTTTTTTTAATATTATTTATAAACTTTAACACCCAGATACCAGATCAACATGAAAAATCTGGTAACATTAAAAGCAAAATTCTATTACTGTATTCCCTTGTTTAATATTGAAGTGTCATAGACAGAAGTACAACTTTGGTGCTTGCAACAAACACCATCTCACCAATGTTAAAACACTCTTAACTTACACTGCATGCTCTAAAGATGTTTTTTAAGCCTTAAAATCAAGTTTTTTAAATTTAAAGCGGTATTAAAGCATCAGAGTTTTTCAAAAAATAAAAATAAAATAATAATTTTTCTGAATTTTTCATTTGATCCAGCACTTAAAATGAAATACAAAAAAAAAATTAGAAAAATGATAATACAATTTTGAATTATAAAAATCTTAAACTCCTCAGAAGTGATAAAAATACATTCAATGGAGCTAGGGTAAACAAGTAAAATTGCTTTAATATTTTCGTTTTAATTAGATTTTTTGTTTAACAATTTTTAAGATAATTAAGAACAATTAAATTTTAAATTGAAAACAATTTTAAATGACACATTTTTGTTAAATTTTAAACAATGTAAAAAAATTCATTGCTATGAAAAATTTAAAAAAAATGAATTTTAAAAAAATAAAGAAGAAACCAAAAAATAAACTATATATCCGCATGTCATTACAGTTTAAAAAAAAGACATTGATTATTCCATTCCTTTTGAAATTTTTACCTTAAAAATTACAGAATAAATATAGAAAAAATAACTTGGCTCTTAGTTCCGAAAAAATTCAAAAATTCTTACCTCCAAAATCCATCTTTTTTGATGTTTACTTATCTCTATGTTGATTTAAGTCATTATACTTTCCTAATTCAAGCTTTGAATAAATCATTTTTATTTGAATTTTAAGGAGTTAATTTCATAAAAAAATTAATGTATGTTCATGAAAATTTATATGGTCTTTTTTTTTCAAAATTCAAATAAATTGATTTAATATCCTTCTTCTAATTGATTGACGGAAAAATGAAAAAAATTTATTTAAATTTAATTCCAGTTCATTTTAGTTATAATTAATAAAAAGGAATGTGAAATAAATTTGATTTAGATAATAAGGGTACTGATTAAAGTTGAATTAAATTGTGGCAATAGAATATAACTTAGCAATAAATTAAAGAAATACTGCATTAGTATTAAATAAAAAAATGTTTTAAATTTCTTTACTTCAATTAAAAAATGGCATCATAATTTATTTAAAAAAAGGAGATGGAAGTCGATTGAAGACTCATGAAACTTAAATTAAATTACAAAAATTTTATCAAAAATTTTTTGATAAATAAAAAAGGTAACTTTTCTTATAAGTTTTTAATTCATTTTTGATCTATTTTCCTAAAAGTTCACAAAATTTAAGCATGTTTATATTTTCATCAGTTTAAAATTCGACAATAACCAAATTTAATTAAAATCAAAAAAATACTCTTACAAAATTCTAAAATTTAGCCACACTAAAATTTTTGTAAACTATTCTTCTAAACTTCTTATAAACAATACTTTTGTTTTATAATTTTTTGGGCTTTATTTTTATTTTCAAAAATCATCATCAATAATTAAAAACATTGTTTTTGATTGTAAAAAAAACTTTTTTTTAAAAAATTTATCCAAAATGCAAACAGGAATATTACTATCAAAAAAAGGCTTTGAATTTAGTCTAGATTAAAGGTAATGTAATTTAAGAGATATTTCTCTGACCCTGGGATTCGAAAAATGAAAGTCTAGAAGTCATAAAAGAATATTAATTAAAATTTTTAAAAATTTAATTTTCCTATTTGTTTTTCTCTGAAAACATTTTTTTTTCATTACCAAAAGTGAAAAATTATAGTCTATTCCAGAAAATTACTTTTTTTTAACGAAAAAAATAAAAAAATGTTTTACTAGAAAATAACCTAAAAATGGTCGATTATTAATAATTAATTTCGAGATATTTTTATTAAAAAAGAATAAAAAAATCTATCTTAGCCCTAATTAAATCCTTTATTTACAATTTTCATATCAATTCATTAAATATTAATTTAATCCAAGACTTAGCTTTATTTTCGCCAACAATCAAACAAATTGTCTAGAATAATATTTTATAATTAAAAAATGGATTATTTAAAAAGTGATAATGCTGTAGAATTAAGAGCGTGACCTTAACAATTAGGTTTTCATTGAAAAACATTAGTGACTCATTACTAACTCTTTGGTCGCTTGGAAATAAAGCTCAAATAAACAAAAGAGCCTTTATAAACAAATTTACGATTTAAAGTAATAAAGCAAAATTGAGAGTAATTATCAGATGCAGTATGTTAAGCCCCTACGAAAATTGCCCTAAGATAAAATGTTTTTGGCTATTATTTCAAATTATTCAAATTAAATGAGATTATTTACCTTTTTGAAATAAATCCGTCTTGATTCAAATACCAAAGATAAATCTTATTAAAAATTGTTAACTTAGTAAATTTCTAAATCTGCTAGAACTTATTACTGAGAGGAAAAAAATCTTTTTTATTTTTGAAATTAAAATTCTACCTTTTTGTTTATGTTGATTATTTGAAATTGAAGTAAGACCGTGTGATATCATGGCTGCATAGTAAAATACCGAGCTTTAGAAAAAATAAGAGCGCGGATTTTTTCTAAAACAAAAAATAAGAAAATTTTTTAAGTAAAGCTTAAGTGAAGATTTTTTTTTTAATTCAAAAATTTAAATAATTCAATGATGTAACAAGCTCACTTTCTCTGCCTTGTTTTTAATTGTATGTGTTTAAAAATAATTTGATATTTGTAGTTTCGGATGAAAAATAACCTGATCAAAATTGTGTACAAACATTATAGATTGTAAACAATTTTAATTGGAAAAATTTCGACAAAATGGCTGAATTGACAAGGTCAAGATTGGTGCACCCAGAAGAGTTTGTGTACAAACTTGAAATCCCCATTAAAGCATCATCTATCACTCCATCTCCTATCATATCTCTTTATCTCATCTCATTGTTTGTTTATTTGAAAAATCTCTAAACATAAAAGCATACAAAGGCAAAGGAGAGAAACGAGCCAAAAAAGAAAAAAATAGAAAAAAAGTAGAAATTTTAAATAAATAAAGATTTAAAACGACTTAGAGAAATTTCGTATTTATTTTGAGATTAGGCTCTAGATTGTAATTAACCCCTTTTAGATAATAATAATGACAATTTGGTGATCAATTTACAAAAATTTTGAGTTAATTTTCTAAAAACTAGCTAGAAATAGTCATGTTTTCGGGCTCTTGTTAAGAGTTTAAGGAGATTGTAGAGTTAAAGATATTCAACTCGAGTCTCGTAAGATCAGTGTGGAAAAGATTAAGCCAGATTTTTATTTTCCAACATGACAAAATAGACCAAATATCATCAAATCTGGGTTAAATCAAAACACAATTTTGTTGCATAATAAATTTTTTCACCATTCCTTTAAAGGTCAAGTTATTAATGGCCAAATATTTTTTAATTGGTGTCACCATCCGCAAAATATTCTCTAAAAAAAATAAAAAATGTTACTTAAAATGCCATATAAAAAGAAATCTGCCTTCAGCAAATTATTACAAAAAAATTAGTTTGAAAATTTAATTAAATTAATCATGAAGAACCTATCCTTGGCTGTTTTGATCATCGGCACCATTGCCTTAAATAGTGTTTCTGCTAATAGTGAGATTATTCAAAATTAAACAATTTGATTTTTATATGTAAATTTCAAGCGTGGAATAAATGGAACAAAAGACAAGATGGAAATTGGAAAGATTGGAAAAGACAAGTTGATCAAATGGAAGAAACAACAACTGAAATGCCAATGGCCCAAGGAGTTATGTCTGAATTGACAACTGAGCCACCAATGGATCAGCAAGTTCAGAGTGGTCTGGGTGATCAAAGAAAACGTAGTTTTTTTATCTTTTTCAGAAATTTTATTTAAAAAAAAAATTATTTGGTTCAGGTCGAGCTGATGGAAAGTGGAAAGATTGGAAACGACAAGCTGATCAAATGGAAGAAACAACAACTGAAATGCCAATGGCCCAAGGAGTTATGTCTGAATTGACAACTGAGCCACCAATGGATCAGCAAGTTCAGAGTGGTCTGGGTGATCAAAGAAAACGTAGTTTTTTTATCTTTTTCAGAAATTTTATTTTAAAAAAAATTTATTTGGTTCAGGTCGAGCTGATGGAAAGTGGAAAGATTGGAAAAGACAAGTTGATCAAATGGAAGAAAAAACAACTGAAATGCCAATGGCCCAAGGAGTTATGTCTGAATTGACAACTGAGCCACCAATGGATCAGCAAGTTCAGAGTGGTCTGGGTGATCAAAGAAAACGTAGTTTTTTTATCTTTTTCAGAAATTTTATTTAAAAAAAAATTTATTTGGTTCAGGTCGAGCTGATGGAAAGTGGAAAGATTGGAAAAGACAAGTTGATCAAATGGAAGAAAAAACAACTGAAATGCCAATGGCCCAAGGAGTTATGTCTGAATTGACAACTGAGCCACCAATGGATCAGCAAGTTCAGAGTGGTCTGGGTGATCAAAGAAAACGTAGTTTTTTTATCTTTTTCAGAAATTTTATTTTAAAAAAAATTTATTTGGTTCAGGTCGAGCTGATGGAAAGTGGAAAGATTGGAAACGACAAGCTGATCAAATGGAAGAAACAACAACTGAAATGCCAATGGCCCAAGGAGTTATGTCTTAATTGACAACTGAGCCACCAATGGATCAGCAAGTTCAGAGTGGTCTGGGTGATCAAAGAAAACGTAGTTTTTTTATCTTTTTCAGAAATTTTATTTTAAAAAAAATTTATTTGGTTCAGGTCGAGCTGATGGAAAGTGGAAAGATTGGAAACGACAAGCTGATCAAATGGAAGAAACAACAACTGAAATGCCAATGGCCCAAGGAGTTATGTCTGAATTGACAACTGAGCCACCAATGGATCAGCAAGTTCAGAGTGGTCTGGGTGATCAAAGAAAACGTAGTTTTTTTATCTTTTTCAGAAATTTTATTTTAAAAAAAATTTATTTGGTTCAGGTCGAGCTGATGGAAAGTGGAAAGATTGGAAACGACAAGCTGATCAAATGGAAGAAACAACAACTGAAATGCCAATGGCCCAAGGAGTTATGTCTGAATTGACAACTGAGCCACCAATGGATCAGCAAGTTCAGAGTGGTCTGGGTGATCAAAGAAAACGTAGTTTTTTTATCTTTTTCAGAAATTTTATTTTAAAAAAAATTTATTTGGTTCAGGTCGAGCTGATGGAAAGTGGAAAGATTGGAAACGACAAGCTGATCAAATGGAAGAAACAACAACTGAAATGCCAATGGCCCAAGGAGTTATGTCTGAATTGACAACTGAGCCACCAATGGATCAGCAAGTTCAGAGTGGTCTGGGTGATCAAAGAAAACGTAGTTTTTTTATCTTTTTCAGAAATTTTATTTTAAAAAAAATTTATTTGGTTCAGGTCGAGCTGATGGAAAGTGGAAAGATTGGAAACGACAAGCTGATCAAATGGAAGAAACAACAACTGAAATGCCAATGGCCCAAGGAGTTATGTCTGAATTGACAACTGAGCCACCAATGGATCAGCAAGTTCAGAGTGGTCTGGGTGATCAAAGAAAACGTAGTTGTTTTTATCTTTTTCAGAAATTTTATTTTAAAAAAAATTTATTTGGTTCAGGTCGAGCTGATGGAAAGTGGAAAGATTGGAAACGACAAGCTGATCAAATGGAAGAAACAACAACTGAAATGCCAATGGCCCAAGGAGTTATGTCTGAATTGACAACTGAGCCACCAATGGATCAGCAAGTTCAGAGTGGTCTGGGTGATCAAAGAAAACGTAGTTTTTTTATCTTTTTCAGAAATTTTATTTTAAAAAAAATTTATTTGGTTCAGGTCGAGCTGATGGAAAGTGGAAAGATTGGAAACGACAAGCTGATCAAATGGAAGAAACAACAACTGAAATGCCAATGGCCCAAGGAGTTATGTCTGAATTGACAACTGAGCCACCAATGGATCAGCAAGTTCAGAGTGGTCTGGGTGATCAAAGAAAACGTAGTTTTTTTATCTTTTTCAGAAATTTTATTTTAAAAAAAATTTATTTGGTTCAGGTCGAGCTGATGGAAAGTGGAAAGATTGGAAACGACAAGCTGATCAAATGGAAGAAACAACAACTGAAATGCCAATGGCCCAAGGAGTTATGTCTGAATTGACAACTGAGCCACCAATGGATCAGCAAGTTCAGAGTGGTCTGGGTGATCAAAGAAAACGTAGTTTTTTTATCTTTTTCAGAAATTTTATTTTAAAAAAAATTTATTTGGTTCAGGTCGAGCTGATGGAAAGTGGAAAGATTGGAAACGACAAGCTGATCAAATGGAAGAAACAACAACTGAAATGCCAATGGCCCAAGGAGTTATGTCTGAATTGACAACTGAGCCACCAATGGATCAGCAAGTTCAGAGTGGTCTGGGTGATCAAAGAAAACGTAGTTTTTTTATCTTTTTCAGAAATTTTATTTTAAAAAAAATTTATTTGGTTCAGGTCGAGCTGATGGAAAGTGGAAAGATTGGAAACGACAAGCTGATCAAATGGAAGAAACAACAACTGAAATGCCAATGGCCCAAGGAGTTATGTCTGAATTGACAACTGAGCCACCAATGGATCAGCAAGTTCAGAGTGGTCTGGGTGATCAAAGAAAACGTAGTTGTTTTTATCTTTTTCAGAAATTTTATTTTAAAAAAAATTTATTTGGTTCAGGTCGAGCTGATGGAAAGTGGAAAGATTGGAAAAGACAAGTGCCAAGATGGGATTTAATAGGATAAATTAGCCATTAAATTAAAAAAAATGTTAGATGGCAAAAATATTTGTTTTTTTGAAATAAACTTTAACATTCTAATCATTGCTATATTTTACTTATTTTATTTTTAACTTTTTTAGACAAAAATAATAAAAATTAGTCATTTCTACAATCAAATTTTTAATTATCTGAAATTTTTGAATACTGAGAGTTAATGGTAATCATTTTAAGATAGGCTAATTATGCAGACCATTCTGATCATAATCGATTCCATTTTTTTAATAAACAAAAGAGAGAATCTATTGGAAAAATAAAATTTATGGTATTTTTAAGTTTCATGTAAAAAAAAAAAAATATTTAAAAAAAAAATAAATGGGAGTTACTTTTGGGATTATTCTATTTATTGATATTAAATAAAATAAAATAAGGGCAAAATTGTATAAATTTATGCAAACATAAACAAAAAATTTTTGATTTTCAATAAAAATTAATACTCAATAAAGATAGGTTATCTTTTTTGTTTTGATCCAGCAGGTCTCCTGCGTTTTCTTTTTGCCGCTGACTCTCTTTCTTTCTTCTTATAATCTAATCGTATTTTTTTTCACAGGTGATCATTGAATATTGACTCAGAATCAGACTCATTATTTTGGACATTCAATTTGTTGATATTCCAACATGTTCAATATTGTTGAGGGTTTCATATCTTAAGCAAAAATTATTAAAAATAACAACTGAAAATAAACATCAAAGAAAAAACTTACTCATTTTTTCGTTCTCAATAATTTTAATCATTGCTGGTTGTCTAATGATTTTAATCGTTATTTGGAACTATTTTTTATCTAATTTCGCATTTTACTCACTGATACCAAATAATGTCCTAAGTAAGATTTTTTTTGCACGCTTGAATTTTCAAGAATTACCTTTTAAGGCTGGCAATATGTTCTCGGGTAAAATTTAATGTTAGAAAACTACAAACCGGCATATTGATTATGGCAGGTTTGTAGTTTTCCGCAGGCTGTTTTTCTGGGAATAGCCTCTGTTTTTAGAGATTCCAACAGCAAATTATTCGGTAATTCTTCTAAAAAACAAATTTTTTCCTAATTTTTTATGTAAAAAAACTTTTTTCACAAATGAAACTTATGAAAGTCATTTGCCTACTGAGTCTTTTATTTTTAAATTGATATTTAATATTTTTTAAATAGACTGTTTAATATTTATAACTAAAACAAATCTAATTTACTTTATTCTTGAATGTTTATTTTTTTTAAATTTTTATCCTTTACTAAGAAAGCTATTTTCTAACTTGTATAAAAAATTTAATTTAAAAATTTTTGTTTTTAAAACAATAAAAACTAAATATTCTATGTTAACTGATGTAATCTATTTAATTTCAATGTAATAAGATTGCAAAAGTAACTCTTTTTACGAAATAAATTTGAAACATCGTAGCTTTTTCATGATTTATCAAAATTGTATGAAAATTTTTATTTAAATGAGAAAAAATACAATATTTTAATAAAATTTCGAATCTGAATTTATTTGAAGTTATTCGATTTAGATTAAAAAAATTGATCTAAAATATAATTGTTAGCTTATTTACATTGGATTGTGAAGTTTCTTTCAATTCAATCTTTTCAATTCAGAAAAGTTTAAATAAGTTTTTAAATAAGAGAAAAAATTTATTACCAGAGTTGTTTAAAAGTTACAAGTCTCAAGTGCAAGTCCAAGTCCGGACTTTTGATTTTTTTTTTTTTTTTTTAATAGTTTTCATTAAAAGTACATGAAAACTATTAACTTTGAAAATTTTTTGCATATTTTAGAATAAAAAACCTAAAAAAAAAAATTATAAAAAAATTTCAGAATTGCCGGCAATTTTTTCTGTAATTTATCTGTAGTCTTGGACTTTTGAAAAATTTAAAAAAAATTTAAAGTCCGGACTTGGACTTTAATTTTGGACTTTTAAACAACTCTGTTTATTACTACAAAATGCTGAAAAATTATCCTATTTTCTTAGTTAGATTTTTAAATAAAACTTTTGCTTTGAAATTATGCCAGAAAATTTTCTTTTATTTATTTGTGTAGCTAAAACTTCATTCTTCACATTTCTTTTTATTTCACTTGCTCACTTGCAAATTATATTTATCAAAAAGAATCTGAATCCAACAAAAATAGTGTTGAATTCTTATCAAGAAATTATGGTATCACTCAGCAAAACAAATAGCACCCAATAGCGATTGTAAGTGAGTATCGTTATTCAGTATGTTTCAAAAATTTAGAAATTAATTATTTTATTATTTATTTTATTTGTTTTCTGTACCGAGCTAGACCTCCTTCAGAATAAAGTATAAAAAAAATAAAATAGAGTTAATGAATTAAGATAAAATAAAAATAAAGTAAATCAGCTAAAAAAAAAAATAAAAAGAAAAAAATAAAAGCACTAATTTGAAAATTATTTTTTTCTCTTCAATTTGATATATCACACTCGACATAAAAATATGATTATCTTTTAAAAATTTATAATCAAAAAATTTCCTCTAAAAATTAAAAAATAAAAGTCGGTGCAAAAGTTTAGAAATTCGGGTAATCTAAAAGTTTTAACAATCGTTACTACCTTTTTTAACACCTTTATGAATAATTCTTAAATATCTTTTAATTTTGAGTAAATTTTGCTCTTAAACTGCTTAATTTAAAAACTCTCCAACTCCTCATTTGGTCTCTTAATAACATTACCAAAAAATCTTTAATTTGGCAAAAAATGGGTAAAAAAATGTGTCTAGCCCACAAAAATGGCAGATCGTGGGTCTGCTAAAAAGTGGAGATAAAAAGCAAAACGAAATAGCCAAGTTGTTAGGTGTATCTCCAAAATGAGTCTCTTCAACTAAAAAACGATATGAAGAGACTGGTTCTGTCTCTGATCGAAGCCGTTCTGGTAGACCTCGAAAGCTAACTTTTAGGGATGAAAATTACATTTTTAGAGTGATTAGAAAAGATCCTACATCTAGCTATCAAAAACTCGCCACTGATTTTAATTCTAAGACTCAAGGTGTTAGGATAAGTAAGTATACTATAATGAGATATCTCCAAAAAAAAGGTTTAGAGTCTCATACAGCGGTCAGAAAACCGCTTCTTAACATAAAAGATGGACAAAAAAGATATAAATGGTGTAAACAGAGACTTAATTGGACAGTTAGTGATTGGTCCAGAGTTATTTTCAGTGACGAGTCCAATTTTGAGGTATTTAATCGTAAATCAAGAGTAATAGTAAAAAGGTTTAAAAATGAAAAGTTTCACCCGAAGTTCTGTATACCAAGGTTACAAAACGGTGGAGGGTCAGCCGGTATTTGAGGATGCATTTTTTACAAAGGCACTGGTATATGCAACATTTATACAGGACGAATTAATCAATTTGTCTACATTAACACCTTGGAAAACAATCTTTTACCATCTGTTGGACTCCTATTTGAGCCAAATGACCATTGGGTTTTTCAACAGGATGGCGCTTCGGCACATACCGCTCACTCAGTAAGCGTTTTGTTCAAAGAACAGAACATTGAGGTTCTGCCATGGTGTGCCCGTTCACCAGATCTCAACCCAATCGAGAACTTATGGTCATACATGGATGCCAAAATGGTAAACACTAAAGTAACCTCTATTGAGCATTTAAAAGAGGTTTAACTGAGTGGCTACAGATTCCGACTGAGTACGTACAAAAATTGATTGAATCAATGCCAAAAAGAGTTTTGGCTTGTTATAAGGCCAAAGGCGGACATTTCAAATATTAAATTTTAAAAATTTCTAAACTTTTGAACCGATTTTTTTCTTATTAATTGTATAGCTTTTTCCTTTTTTGTATTTTTTCAGTGATTTTTTTTTTCACTTAATTTTTATTTTGGTTTTACGTTATTGGATTGATCACAGATAAATATTTTTAAAAAAAAGCCGCTTTTTTACTATTTTCCCGCCTTTTATACACATAAAAACAATCTTTGTGTTAACAAATAAAAAAATTTCTAAACTTTTGCAACATACTGTTGATGGAAAGATGACAATAAAATTCAACAAGATATCTGTCTATCAGTTCAAAATGTTATGCAATTTTGACTCTAAAAGGAGAACAAGTTATAAAATTGAGAGGACTACATTATCACGACCGTTAAACAGATTCACACTTTTTAATAGTAAAAGAAACTCAAGATTTATAAAAAGAAGTTGTGGGCGAAAAATGGCATTTTAAACAATGTGTATCAAAAATTGGCCGGGAATCAGCAAAAGCAAGTTTGATTGGTAAAATTAGAACTGAAGAAAATTAAAGAAAAGACTTTAAATTTTTCTTGTATTAAGATTTTTTTTAATAATGAATAAATTATAATTGTCTTATTTTATATTTCAGGAGAAAAAACGGGATGATATTCTTATTTTTTTTTTTGAAAAAAAAGTTTTTGATCCAAAAATTTTATATTTTAAAATTTTAATTCGAATATTTTAGAGATTCAATTTTTAATTTAAATAAAAAAATTTCCAAGTATATTATTCAAAATTATTTATATTCACAAATTAAATTCAAACCTTATTTTCATTCGAAATGCTCCTTATTCGAATATCGGTTCGAATAATATGCATATTCGATTTCATCACTTGCATAATAAAAAATAAAAAATTACGTAATTTTACAATGAAATATCTTTTTTTGTTTTTTGGTTTTGATTTCCACTTTTCAAGCATTTATTTTAAGATTTAAAGTAAAGTGAGCATTTGTACAAAAAAGTTATCACCCTATTCTTTTTTAAAAAAGCAAAAAGATAATAACTGAATTCTTTGATATTTTTTTCAAGTCCATTTTGAATTCATGAAGAGGTTAGAAATTAAAAAAAATTTAAATTCAAAATTTTATTCTACTTTGTCATTAAATCGAATTTCAAAATTTACTTCTATTCATCTCGTTTTGAATCGTAATTTTTCTCCTTTAAATTCTTGAAATCATATTTATCCAGAACCGACTCATCTATCTTGTTATTTCCAATATTAATATATTCTAACTCTTCTAACAATGGATCGAATGCATCAATGTCTATTTTCTTGATCAAATTTTTGGACAAGTCTAATTTTTTCAAACAATTTACTCCATCAAACAAACCTGACTCGACACTGCTAAGCTTATTGTAGTTGAGCAAGAGCTTTTTCAAATTTTTCATGCCAGCCATACTTCCTGGCTCGATGCTGTTTATCAGATTTGATCTCAAGTCAAGATACTCCAAATTTTCCAAACCTTCAAAACAACTGCACTCAATTGAAGTGATACGGTTGTCACTTATATCTAAAATGGTCAAATTTTTTAAACTAGCAAATACACTCTCGCCAAGTGCTCTAATAGCGTTTCTCTCTAAATTCAAAAATTCCAGTGAATTTAGGCCTTCAAAAGTGGCGTCAGTGACATGGTCTATTCTATTTTCGGAAAGATTCAAATGTTCCAGTGAAGTCAAGTCGGCATAAGACCTGTCTTCAATTGATCTAATTTTGTTTCCTTGAAAATCAATGTATTCCACATCTGCAAGTCCAGCTAGACAATTTTCGCTCAGAACACTCAAACTTCCATTCTTGAATTCTATTTTTTTGAGCTCTTTAAACCTGGTGAATATTTCATCCTCGATATAATAGGTCAGAATTCTGTCATTAAAGCTTATTTCAGTGTCACCAAAATTCACTTTGTGGAACTCAATAAAATCTTCATTGAAAAACATTAGTTTTTTTTCTTTTCCCTCATAGAACATTCTAATGCACATGTCTTCCACATCGTCAACTTCAGAGTGCAATGCGCTCTGCGTTCCGCTGCTTTGGTCAGAATAATTTCGCTTGGTGGCAAGTCAAACGAGCCCTTTGGAATGTACTCATAGATAACAACTGACATCTCGTTTTTGCTGGACGAAGCTCCTTGAGCGTTGCTGTTGCTTGAACCCGATGAGGAGGAGGATTCTTTGCTTGCTCCCAAAGAAGCGCCAAATAGAGGCACTTTGCATCCTACAGACATTTCTTGCGAAAATTTTGAGGACATGAAAGACGAGACAAAGTTAGATGATTCACTAAAGCTTCGATAAATCTTATGACTAGCCTGGGTGGGAAGCGAGTTTGAATATAGCTTAATGTCATCTGGAAGGACGAGAAGTTCTTGTTTTGCAAAATTTTTCAAGTTGGCCAAAATAGCTTTTGTCGCTACGCCACCATTAAATTTTCCAATGACAATTTTATCTTCATTGTTGGATTGAATCGAGTTTTGTTTTTTCACTTTAAACATAAAAGTTATTTGGTCAAATTTTTATTTCTGGAAATATGGCTTGTCTATTATTTAAAATATTTTTTTTCTGTTTAACTTTTTTCGCTAAACTTAAAAGTAAGAAAGTTAAAAAAAGAACTGAGTTTTTTTAAAAATTTAAACAGCATAAAATTCAAAATTTCTCTTTTTATAAAATTAAATCATTTAATAGTTTATATGGTTGTCTTTTTTAAAAATTGAAACATCTTTAATGTACTTTTTTATTTTTTGTCGAAATTCTGGTAACACATTCAAAAATAATCGAACAGATTTTTTTGAATTTTTAACCAAATAAAGTTTAAATTGTTTAAATTATTTGATCGATTTTGTTATGGGATTTTATTCATACTTATTTATACTTATTTCGTTCTTTAAAGATTATTCTTTTTTTTTTAATTTGTAACAACACTTGTTTATATTTCATAAAAAATATTTATTTCATTTAATTAATTAATTAAAATTGATTTTATTTTTAATCTTGTTAGTTTGATAGTTTCTAATATTCATTTTTTTATTTCGAGTTTTTTGTCTTCGAAGTTTGCCAAAATTTTTCAAGAAAAATTTGGTCCAACTGAGACTTGTACTGTGCTCAAAGAATTCAAGTTCTTCAATTTAAACCATTACACTAAACCGTTTCTTTAAAATTTCAAAATGAAATAAATATTTTTTTGTTTAATAAACAAGGACTGGTTTTGAAAATTAAAAAAAAAAACAGAGTTTTTTAAAAGTCAAAAGTCATTTTGCGTATCAGGTAGTTATTTTGGCGGCTTGTTTAAGTCAAATTCACTAAAATTTCGGGAAACAGCTGAAATAACTACAAACCTCAAAAAAAACAAAAAACTCATCAATTAAAATTAAGATTATTTTATAATCTTTTTCTAAACATGTAAGTCATTCTCTTAACATTTGTTTAGTAATTTTCTTAGGATAAAATTACCAAAATACAAAACCAAAAAAACATAAACTATAAAAACTTTCTTGATATTATCATTTTTACAATATTTTTTTTTCAATAAAGTACCAAGCTTAAACACGGGCTAAAAGGAAGCAGCTAACTTCCATGCAGTCCGTTTAAACTCCCCCCCCCGACAAATTTTACAGACTTCCGCAGTAGGTGGAACAAAACTTGTTTCATTTTGTTTCATTTGCATTCATTTAATTATTAAATATATATTTAAATAAAATAAAAAAAATTTCATTTACAGAATAAATTTTTTTTATTGAATATTTTGTATGAAATTACCACAATGCCCTAATAAGAGCAGATTTTTTTTGGGATTTTTTAATTTTAAGCTTATTGAAATATGTTAAACAAAAAAAACTTTCAAATTGCTACCAAACCACATCTTGGACCTTAACTTAAAATTTTGAATTCTTGTAATGTTATGCAATTTTTAGCTCATTCTTAAAGATATTCAAGACTCGATTTAGTAGGAGTTTTGTTTCACTATGAAAATTAAAGATTTGTCACACCAGCACTTAAAGCAAAAACCTGCTGTCACCTGAGCCCGAGCCTTTCACCTAGAATTTGAATTAAGTAACTAAAAAATAAAAAATACCAGCAATTATAGGGTATTTTGTAATCCAGCATAAAGATTAGAAAATCTAATAATGATTGCCAATGAAAACTTTTAAAAACCAAAAAATTTTACATGCTAATTCGCGACTTTTTTTCAATAGCCGGAGTTTCTCCATTTGCAGTTCAATTTCATCGTCATCCTTAACATTTAATGAATTCATGAGCTCAATGGAAAAAAATCTAATCATAATCTTACCATTTTAAATATTATTCTAAATTCTATGATTTAAAAAATTTGAAAATTTAAATCGTAGGAAATATTTAAATAAAGCCTTTCACTAAGAATTTTATTTCTAAAATCAAATATTTGTTTAAATGATAATTTATCGTGGTACTTTTTACCACATTACAATATGATATTTTATCAAAATAAAAAATAATTTTGATTTTGTTGAGAATAAATTCTAATTGCTTTAGAATACCTGATAAATTATCTAATAAAAATAATCTTTAAGTAAATGATTAAAATTTATCTTTATAATTTAAATGTAGTTTGAATAACTTAAGGAACTGGTAAAATATAAATACCTAATAACTTTTACACCTAAAAAAATTAAAGCTTTTTTGAAAATAGAATGTATAGTTGCTACGAATGCAATGAGGCAATTTATGGTCAGTTTACAACTGCTAATGGCAGGAACTTTCATCCCCATTGTTTCAAATGTGAATCATGTAAATGTAATCTAACTAATTTTTTTACACATAATGGAAGGCTTTTGTGTTCCAACTGCTTCTCTGAGGCGGCATTGCCTAGATGTAGCAATTGCAAGAAGGTCACCAAAATCGGTGAAAATTATATGACCGTAAATGGAAAAGTGCTTCATCGGCAATGCTTTCGATGTGAAGGTCCCTGTCAATCCCCAATTAATGGTAGATTTTTTTTTATTAGAAGTAAAAATATTTGCCAAAATTGTTATTCTAAATATGGCGATGATTTCGAAAAGTTTTTGAAGCCAGAAGAACCCAAAAAGGAAGCAGAAATAAAGCCAGAGATAAATCGAGTTCCAATATACTATTAAAATTTTTCTCCGAACCATTAGTTATTAGTTTGAATAAAAAAATTTTTCTCTTGGATATTTTTTATTTAAATTAATGAAATCAAATATGAGAGCTCATGATTTATTAATAAAATTTAAACAAATTTAAATAGCTATTTGGAAATTAATACAAATAATTGTTGATCTTTAAATTTATGATTTTTCAGCTTTGATCAATATAGATAAAATTAATTTTTATTTTGACAATTTATAAAAACCTAACCAAAAAAAAGTAATAAATTCAGAATTCAGAATTCTGAACTTAATACTTTAATACTTATAAGTTATAAGTTATAAGTGACAAGTCAAGTAATTTTTTCAAAATTTGCGGTCCAATGGTCTTTTTTTCTGCTTATTTCTTTGGGTTTTGTTGGTTTTTCTCGCTGCATATTCTTTTCCATATCATCACCATATTTGAACAGATATTCAAGTAATCCTAAATATTAGGAGTTGTAAATTTTTCTAATGAATTTAAATTTTTATTATATTACAAATTTTTTTTATATTAAATAAATTATAATTGTCTTTTTAATTTCTTATTTTATATTTTGGAAAAAAATAACGGGATGATTTTACTAT
This sequence comes from Brachionus paranguensis, assembly GCA_016802215.1. Taxonomy (NCBI): domain Eukaryota; kingdom Metazoa; phylum Rotifera; class Eurotatoria; order Ploima; family Brachionidae; genus Brachionus; species Brachionus paranguensis. The sequence goes on along the minus strand of JAESIX010000002.1, from coordinate 7,045,534 downwards.
AAATCACTATAAACGTTTACTATAAACGGGATAATTTACGGTTAATAGTAAAATCATCCCGTTTTTTTATCCCGAAAAAATTATCCCGTTTTCTTATTTAAGAAAATTGTCCCGTTTTGATATATTAGAAAATTATCTTATTTCTTAGCTAAATTTTTACATTTTACTTGATTATTTTTGAATAAAAACTACTCAATCATCATACATACAAATACATTCGAAACAAAACAAAGAAAAATTTCCAATTGGAACTTAAAAAAATTAAACACAATGCTCGAATGAATTAAAACATTTTTTATTCAGTTTGAGTCAGTATATACTGTGATGTACGGACTAACCGACGTCACCATCCCTAGAAGACTCGAATCCATTTTTTATATATAAGCGATCATAGATCGCAATCTATGCATTCATTCCTTTTTAGAGAATAAAGCATTGAATAAAAGAGAGAACTTCTTTCAATTTTCCTGAACGTAAGAATAGGCTTAGCAAGCTAATTCTTCATTGGCGACGAGGAACAAAAAAAAAAAAAATAGAAAATAAAATGTCCGCTCCACAAGCAATTCTAAACGCTCCACATCAATTCCAAGTGGAGATAGATGGATCTGGCAACTACGCGAGCTGGAAGAATTGGTACAGAAAATTTACCAACTTCTGCACAGCAGCTAAAATTAGCGACGACGCCCTCAAACTGGCCACTTTTAAGAACCTTGCAGGTGACGGCATCGACCTCATCTGTCAAGCGATCGCAGAGAACGAGACCAAAGTTGAAGCGGTCAACGCTATCCTCGAGACGCACTTTCAAGCCGCTTAGAATACGGACAAGCTGATCATAGCTTTCCGGCAGATGAAACAGCGCGCGGGGGAAGGCGTCGAGGCATTCGTTATTAGGTTACGAACATTGGCAGCTGATTGCGAATTTGGCGGCAAGTTGGACGATGAGATTAGACTCCAGTTAGCGAATGGAGCACAAAACGTACGTGTTCTACAAAAGGCAATGGCGTCCAAAGTGGACCTGAAAACGCTCTACAGCTACGCACGCGACATCGAAACCGCAAAAGCTGACTCACGAGAATTAGCAGCAGCGTTTACTGGTCCACTGCAGCAAACCAAGCTTGAATCAGCGTACCAATTCCAGCGAAGTCAACCATGCGGCAACTGCGGTTACAAAGCCCACCCAAAAGGCGAGAGCTGCCCAGCAGCAGGCAAGACATGCTCAGCTTGCGGCAAGAAGAACCACTTCAGTCAGGTTTGCCGCTCCAAAAACAGCAACGCCCAAAGTAAATCGAGCAAACATTCAAGCATCGGCAGACCGCGACACAAACTCAACCAACTAAGGAGCGTACCACAGCCAGTTGAAGCCAAAATACAGCCATGCCAACAATACGAGGCACATCGCAACGCCCTCTACAACATATTTGCGGTAAAAAGCCGCGTGAACCTTAACAACCAAGGCTGTCCGCGCATTTTAGTCGACGTCAATCAAGCAAGGGTTAATCATGGAGTCGACACACAAGCATCAATCAACGCAATGAGCAGAGAAACGTTCGAAAGTTTACCAAACAAACCCAAATTGTCTCCCTGCCAGCTAGCAGCGTACTCATTTGACGGCAAGAGTCCGATCCAGTCGATCGGAATTTTCAGAACAACCATAAAAGCCAACGCACGCAGAGCAGTGTGCGATTTTGTGGTCTTCGAAGGCGTTCGCGACAACCTACTCGGATTCAAGTCGTGCGTACAGCTGGAACTCGTCTAGTTGACATACGCATTGTCAGAGACCGATGAGTTTGCCAATAAGATACGAAGCAAGTACCCTAGCCTTTTTACGGGACGTATAGGCAAACTCAAAGGTGTCGAACTAAAGTTCCACATCGACAAGACTATTAAACCCGTTTACGAACCAGTGCGACGAATCCCGTACCACCTTCGCGACAAAGTGGAAGCCGAGTTGACCCGCATGATAGAAGACGACATCATCGAAGAGGCGACTGGCCCGACCGAGTGGGTATCCGAAATGGTCATCGTACCTAAGCCGAGTCAACCCAGCGAGATTCGGATCACCATCGATTCAAAGAAGGCGAAAAAGGCAATCAAAAGAACACGACACAACACGCCCACGATTGAGTGCCTAGCGGACCAGCTGAATGGTGCAGCATTCATGTCCAAACTCGATTTCCGTGGCGGATTTCATCAGCTCGTCCTGCACAAAGACAGCCGAAACATAACCACCTTCCGGACCCCCCTTGGACTGATGAGATACAAGAGACTATCCATGGGAGTGTGTTGCGCAAGTGAAATCTTCCAACACGAAATCGAGAAGGCGTTGGAAGGTTTAAAGGGTGTAAAAAACCTAGTCGATGACATTTTCGTGTGGGGCTCAACAGTGGAAGAGCATGACGACAACCTATTTAGGCTCCTTGATCGCTTAGTTTGCGTCGGACTCACCGCTAACCCGGAAAAGTGTGAGTTCCGCAAGAAAGAGCTCGAGTTCTTTGGACTTAAGTTTTCAGCAAGTGGCGTGTCGTTGACCGACACAAAGATCAGATCTTTGAAGGAGGCAAAGGAGTCGTCGACCCCATCTGAGCTCCGTAGTTTTTTGGGACTCGCGGTTTTCTCCGGAAAGCACATTCCAAAATTGGCTTCGATGGCGAAACCCCTGTGGGATTTGGTGCGTGATACAAAGCCAAACGTCAAACTAGACTGGAAAGACGTACACACACAGGCACTGAACCAAATCAAAAACGGTATTGTAACCAAAGCAATGGGCTATTTCAAGCGAGAGTGGCGAACACACCTCGAAGTCGACGCTATCCCAGTTGGTGTTGGCGCCGTGCTCTTCCAAGTCAGCCCCAAGGGTAAACAGTGGCACGTAGTAGCGTGCTGGAGTCAGTTGCTATCTGATATCGAGCGGAGATAACTACTCGCTAGTAGAACGCGAAGCACTTGCAGTAGTTCTAAGCTGCTAGCGTTTCCGCTACTACCTGATTGGGTGTGAATTCACACTAGCAACAGACTGCAAAGTTGTCGTGCTAATCCTCCGCAACCCAAACGCAAAACCACCAGTTCGATTTGCCCGTTTTCTTGTAGGACTCATGGATTACGATTTCATCGTCAATCACAAGCCTGGAACGGACAATATGGCCGACTATCTGTCGAGAAACCCAATCAGTTGGTACGAATATCCTGAAACAAATAGGCAGACAATGCTAGCGGAGCAAATTCTCAACTTCGTAGCAGCATCGTCTGCCCCACGAGCAATCACGACCAGCGAACTCGTGGAGGCTACTAATCAAGACGTCCTGCTCAAAAGGCTAACCGAACTAATCCGGTTGGGCCACATAGACCGCTCAAAAGAAATGGAGCCAAACATGGCAAATAATCACGAGTTCTCAGTAGCGGAGAACGGTATGGTACTGAGAGGCCTGTGCGTAGTTATCCCAGCAGCGTTGCAGCAACGAGTATTGCGCATCGCGCACGAAGGACATCAAGACTTAGTCAAAACGACGAAGCTGTTACGCGAACGAGTATGGTTCCCACACATGAGCAAAGCAGTCGAGGCGATGGTATCAGGTTGCACCCAATGCCAACTCTCTTCAAGAGGCAAAAGTCCACAACCACTTCAAATGACCAAAATGCCATCAGAGCCATGGTCAAAATTGTCCCTCGACTTCTACGGTCCCCTAGCGAATGGTCACTACTTACTTGTAGTTAACGACGAATCAACGCGTTTTCCGGTTGAAAATGAAGTCGTGACAACAAACGCAAAATGCACAATCGAGTCGCTAGATAAGATCTTCTCAGAATTTGGCATTCCTGAGGAGATCAAAACAGACAATGGAACGCCATTCACAAGCTATGAGTTCGCCGAATTTTGTAAACGCCTCGGCATAAAGCACCGCCGGATAACCCAACTGCACCCGCAGGCCAACGGACAGAGCGAAAACTTCATGCGCAACATAAACAAAATAGTACGCAATTCGTTTTTTAGTGGCTACAACTTTAGATTGGAGTTAAACGCATTCCTACGTAGCTATCGATCAACGCCACATTCATCAACGAAGGCCGGACAAGCCGACCTTCTTTTCAAGCGCCCGAACCATTGCCGTCTGCCAAATTATCAGTCCAAAGAGGAACCCACAGTCGAAACGACAGAAGCGCAAGCGCACGATGCTGAGTCGAAGGCCAAAATGAAGCACTACGGCGACACAAGACGAAACGCAAAGGCTCATAGTTTCGTCGAAGGCGATTTTTTTCTCTTGTATCAGACCAAAGGAAAGAAAATCTGGTCCAAGAAACACAACAAATACGACATTGATCCGTGGGTAGTCACAGCCATCAAAGGCCCAATGGTCACCGCCATGGCGCAGAATGGTCGCGAACTGACTCGCGACGCATCCTGGTTCAAGCGCTGCACCTCGAAAGCGCTCATCAAAAGTCCCCTGGAGGTGGAGCCGGAGTTACAGTCGGGTCCAGAACCAGAACCAAGGGATGAAAGGGAAAGACGTAGCGACAATCCGCAAATATCGAGCGACACAGACGCAGTCGAAGCACCTAGCAACGATTCGTTTGCTCCCACTGCAACACCGAGAACACACACCTCGACGGCATCGTACACTGAGGCAGCAAGCAGACAATCGCAAACGTCAAGCCAGGAAACATCACGTCCTGCCCCGCCAAGTCCAAACCATCCCTTCCCGCAACAACAAAGGAAATCATCACGTATAGCCAAACCGGTGGACAGATTTGAAATCAAGCACGCAGTGCGCGGAGAAGGATTACGATAGATTCAAAAGTCCCCTGGAGATGTGATGTACGGACTAACCGACGTCACCATCCCTAGAAGACTCGAATCCATTTTTTATATATAAGCGATCATAGATCGCAATCTATGCATTCATTCCTTTTTAGAGAATAAAGCATTGAATAAAAGAGAGAACTTTTTTCAATTTTCCTGAACGTAAGAATAGGCTTAGCAAGCTAATTCTTCAATATACAATATCCTTATGAGTATTTATTTATTTATTTTAAAATAATTTAGGCGAAGCCTTGGCCGGTTGGAATGGAGACTTAGTCCTTCCTTTCAGTCACATGATTGATTTTTGATGTCGCACTATGTTGCAAAATAACAAAAAAGTTAATTTAGATTGAGCGTTTAAATTTTTAAATGTTAGAAAAGAAATTTACAATTTATATTAATTGACCTAGAAAAATTAAAAACTTATTATGTAAACTTTAAGTAAAAAATTTGAAATAAAATTCAATAATGTAGAATAGGAATGAATTTATGAAATTGGTGCTATTTTAAGGAAAAAATCGAAAGGAGTTTTGAATTTTTTTTGGTTATTTACACTGTAATTACGCATATCTTCATGGATTTGAATGTGGGTAAGACGACTAAGAACAAAATTTTTAAATAATTTATTGTATCTATTTTCTAGCAATTCAATTTTCATATTTTTGTGTATGTCGGCTATTCTGGTTTTGAAAGGGAAAAATTTTATTGAGCGTAGAATGCGATTTTGGAGTTTTTGACAATCGGGTAGCACTTTTTGAGCTGAGTTTTTTATGGCGATAAATCATCACCAAAATTATTGTTAAAACAAACCTAATTAGAAAAATCCGAAGTTTAAAAATTAAAAATAAGACCAGAATAAGAATAAGAATAGTTTCAAGTTTTTCAGTAATTGTAAAATCATCGTGTAATTCGAAGTTAATGTCAGAAGGCATGTTATATTCAGAATAAAGATCTACTCTAGCTCTCGAACAAATTTGTCTTGCAGCGTTATAACTCGGTAACAAAGCAGCAACTTCGTTTGAAACATTTTTTTGACATTCAAAAATTATCTTTCTTGGTTTAGTGTCTGGTTGCTCTTCTGCGATTTGTTTTATTTGAGACTTTACTTCTTTTACTTTTGTTTCAACTTTATTTTTTTGTTCATATGGATGATTAATTTTAATCGGTTTTTTGTGACCTTGAGTTGTTACAGAGCCTGGACAATTCGGAAACTTTCCATTATAACATCTCCAAGAAATCTGACTCGAATTTTCGTATGACACTTTATATTCATAATATTTATCGTCACTTAATATATAACTTTTTTCACCATTTTTTTTTCGCGATGAAAAAAAGATTTAAGGTTAAATTGTCTAATTGATTGATTAAATCATCTATTATTTCATTCAAAAAATTATTCGAATTAATTTTAATCGAATCAAAAATTGGTCGAAAGAAAAAATAATTGACGAAACTAACTGTTTTCTGAAATTTGATTTGTCGAAACTAACTTGTCGAAATGATTGGATACCATTTGAATGGTGTTTTGGCAAATTTAAATGAATATAAAATTGACAGAGCGACTGAAGTCAATGGAGCCATTGTTTTCATTTCGTAAAATACCATAAGTATTAGCTTTTTTTAGGAGTGTATTTGGAGCTTAGAAAAACTGAAAACTCTGATTCGTTTTCAGTTTTTGCTTCAGTTTCGGAAAAGTATGCCGGAAAGCTAACTGGCATGATGGGAAATATGAACACAAGACAAAACGATGAATTTGCTCTGCCGAATCGAACTTTCTTCAATCTAAATTCAAATGATGACAAGCAAATTTTTAGCTATTTTGGTAAAAATTGGATTACAACAGAAGAAAGTTCAATATTCACTTACGATAACCAAGAAGCGCACAGTTCTTATCAAAATTTGAGCTTTGTTCCAGTTTTTATCAGTGAAGGATTCGTTTTCGAAAATAAAACTTTTGAACAAATTGCAACAAGTATTTGCCAAGGCAATGTCGAATGTTTGTTTCAAATTTACATTTCGAACGACCCATCAAGATATGGGCTTTTATTAGATTTTTATGAACAGACAATTTTATTTAATGACATAGTAGCCAACCAGACATATTTGCTTTGCCAGTCAATTGAGGTGCCGAATGGCGCGTACAATGTTTCATACCATTTGGATTTTGGTTTGAGTTATTTTTTTTATTGCAATGATGGATTCAGTTTAGATGGAGACAGTAGAATAAAATGCTCTAATTTAAGCCAGATACCATCTTGTTTAATGGACAGTGTAGAAACAACAAGTTCATCTGCCACTCAATTGATTACTACCATTATTGAAAATAATAATTTGACCAAACCAATTACTTCTATGAATTTGATAAGCCAAAATTTTAGCCATGTGGTCGAAACCATTGATTCGAATTTTCTAAATTTTGATAATTTATCTAGCTTAAATATTTTGGACTAAAATGAGTTCTTGAAATTAAAATCAAATTTTCAAGTGACTGAAACAAATATTTTGATAACAGATTGGACTTATATAAGTGTATATTTTATTTGTTTTATCAATTTAATAAAAATGTTTCTTAAAATTTTCCAAAATGGTTTGGCATAAAAGTTACTGATGGCTATAATACAAAGCATGCGTTTTTGTTTTTAAATGATTAGATGATTAAACAAAATTAATTTTCAGAGCTTAATATTTTCAAAAAAGTTCGGAAACTATCAGCACACTTTTTTAAAATTAAGTTCGGATATTAACGGGTGTTCAAAAAATAATGTTCAATATTTTGACAAGTAAAAAAAATATGTTCCTATTGACCGAATAGAAACCAAATTTTTTAAAAATATTTATTAGACTTTAACAATTAAGAAAATTAAAAAATTTAGTTGTCTAATCTTTTAATAAAAGAAAAAGGCCACCTAGAACACCTTTACGTGTAAATCAAACCTGTCCTCTAATTTTTATCAAGAAAATATATATGCTTAATACCTTATTTTAAAGAGCAATAAAAAACGATAATTAAGCTAGCTTTCAATCATTTTTTTATGTCAAGTGTAAAAAAAATTGTAAGTCAACTTGGTTTCGTAATTATTATTATTATTTGCTAGTTTAAAGCCTCATAGGCAAAAGATAAATGTCTAATAAAATGTCTTATAAAAGAAAAAAATTACAAACTGTTTAAAAATGTTACAAACTGTTACAAACTGTTTTACAAATTAATTTTAATTGAAACATTTAAGTAAAAAAATCTACCTTCAAAAGGTTTAATTTCGATTCCATATTTATTTTTATTTGTGAAACAACAAACTTCACCGAGTCGATCAGACCTCTATTTTTTTCCAAGAATAAATGATCAATTAAAGCTATCAAAGTCTTGGTACTGTAGTCATTTACATCAATACAATTTTTTTTTCCAACATTGATGAGTTGCTTACACAACGAAGTATTTTTCTGGTCAAAAATTTTGTAATTTTCAATAAAAAAAACCAATAGATTCCAACATGTCGAACTATTTTTCAATTGCTTCAAGAAAAATATTTTGTGTTTCGTATAAAGTTGTTCTACCATCTCTAAACGTAAGGATTCCAACAAAGGTCTAAATCGTAATAGTTTTAGTTTAGTTTTAATTAATTTATTAATTGGGAAGTAGAATTTCTTTCGGTGTAAAAAAAAATTAAAAATTTTTATCAAAGACATTTTATCAAAGAAAAATCTGAATCTGTTTCTTAAGTTGGATTTCGAGTTTTTTTATCTTAAAAGAAAACAGAATTAATAATGAGGATAAGGATAATCTTCTAAATTTAGATATCGGGATGTTTTTTCTAGCCAACAAAACGGGATAATTTATTTTCAACGGGACAATTCGGAATAAAAAAAATTTAATATTTACCATGTTTGATTTTATTTAGGTGAAAATATTTGATTAAAAAAATATGGCAGTTCTTTAGCTTTTTTGTTTTGATTTTGTACCAAATTAAACAACAATTAAATCAATCAAATTCTATTTTTTTAATCATTTAGATTCTCAGACAAAACAGGAAAAAAATGTGTAATACCTTTTATTCATAAAAGTGTAGTTTACAATTTTTGTGGATTGATAGATAACACAACTCAATGTAGAACATCGAAAAATAAAGAAGAGTACGATGAATGTTCTCAGGGAAATTTTTACCAGCAAGTTCAAATGAGTCAAACGGTGAAGCCTTTTCTTCAAAGCTAGATTTAAATTTTAGAATTAAAGAGATAGGAAAATATTCAATTAAATTCTATTATACGATTGTATGTGAAGAGATAAATTATGAAGAGGCGAATGACTTTATAAAAATCATTCATACCAAGGCAACATCGAGTGGAATATGTAAAATAAATGTGCTAGAGGTAAATTTAGCCAATATTGGAGATAAAAATAAATGGAAAGAAAAAGAAGCCACTGTCAAGGAAGAGGCTAACTTTTTACTTAATGTATTAATGAATTAATACAGTACTGGTCGGATAAACTGTTTTTACGAAATTTTAGTATTTTTTACGTAAATTTATGTAAAATTACTAGATTTATTAGCAAAAATAAAAATTAGCAAATTTTCCGTAGTTTTACGAATATTTTAGTAAATTTTTGAAGATTTGAAAAAACTGGAAAATGGCGATTTTTATGAATTTTTCTCTTTTTTTTTTAGAAAATTCAAATAAAAATTGAAAAAAAAACGAAATTTTAAGTAATTTTTCGTAAAATTTTATTACAAAAACGTGGAAAATAATAAATTTTAGAAAAAAAACGAATACAATGCAATTATTAATGATCTCACCAGTCACAGTTTTTCTCTATGTCTATTTTAATTACTTAAGAATTAAAACTTTTAAAGGAAAATAAAATAAATATCAATTTATTAAATATTATCTGGTGATTTCGGAGGTGATTTTTTCTTTAAAATGTTTTCTTTAGCGATTTTTTTTTCGTGTTTTTGGAGGTGTATTGAATCATAGAAAAAAATTTTCATAGAAAAAATTTTAAAGAAGACAAATTTCGTAGATTCATTAAAATCACTTCGTTAATAGCGAAAAGCAAAGTTTAAATTAAATAATTTAATTTTCTAAGATTTTTTTATTTTAAGGCTTTTTTTCTTATAATATTTTAATATATATAATATTCTTATAATATAATATTTAATATATAAACACAAAAATAGTCGACAAAAAATTTAATAATAAATTCATTTTAATTGTCCCAGATTAACTTTTATTTTGTGCAACTTTTTTGTCTTTTTTTTTTTTAAATCTAATGTATAATATACTTTTGAGGAGCTAATTTTTTAAGGTTTTTAATTTTACTAAATTTTATATTTTTAATTTTTTAACTCTAAAAATACCTAAAGCAAATCTGACTCAGTATATCTAATAAAGTAGTTTTGAACGAATATTCAGAAATCTATGATATTTAGCTCAATGGATACCTAAATTCTCTAAAAATAAGAATATTTTAAATTTTTTATCAAATAAATGAATTCAAAAAAATAAGTCAAAAAATTTTGTTAAACATTAGGAATCACCTGTTAATATTGTGCTAAAATCAAACACAAAAAAGAGGGTTCTTTTGAGAACACTTATCTACAAAGTTTAGTCCTAACCTCAACTTAATTAACACTGAAAAAGATTCAGAAATTTCTGCACTCCCTCCATAGCTTGTTTATTTTAAAAATAAATTTAGGGTTCAAACATTTGTAAATAAAAAATTTAAATTTAAAAATGGAAGATTGATAATAATTTTTGACTTGAAAACAACTCTTGACTATTTTTATGATATTTACCGTAAGTTAAATTACTATATTATTTTGTCACTGATGCACTATTATGGTGTGCTATGACAAAAAAATACTGGTATTAAATGATATTTATTTATTTAGATTTTTGAACAAAAATGTTATCAGACATAATCAGAAAAATAAAAATAAATTTTTTAAAAATTTAATGTATGTATTAATCAAATTTAATCTGATTTAAAATTTCACTGCCACTGCTCCAAAATTTTATATTAGCTTTTATTTTTCCTAACAAGTTCTCATCTTCCAAATATTTTTCCAAATTGAATCCGCGCCTCACAAAATAGTAGTCACTCTCTTTTAGGTCAAGAGCTGGACAAAAATCATTTCTACCGTCACCAACATAGACCACTTTTCTGCTTGAGACATTCTTCAACAAGTCCTTGACTACTTCCCGCTTGCAAATAGATGGCTGACCACAGTCCTCGCAACAATAAACACAGTTGTATGGCAGTTTATCTTCTTTATGGTCTAAATAAAATGGACGAATTTTTAGGAGTCCATTCTCGGCAATAAAGCCTTCGTTGGAAAATATTCGACCAGCAAACACATCTAGCAGTCCATTTTGATCAAGAATGAGCTCAATGAAAAGTTTATTCGCGTCCGAAACTATAAATAGTTGGTAGTCATTTTGGACCAAGTAACTAATCAACTGTTTCATTGACTCATTTACTTTTATTTCTTTTAACTTGTCCAATATTTCATTTGTGGTGCATTCAAGGTCTTCGGCCATGTATCTAAAGGCAGCATTCATTCGAGTCGGCCAATTGTACACTGGATAGAGTTCTTCGATTGAATAAGGCAAAATGTGTCTTCTCAGGTCTACGGCACTCAGCTTGTCGTGATCTCTGCCTTGACGTTCACGGTTAGCATGATGTTTTTCTATAAGTAATTCATTAATGTAACTATCACTGTTGTCATTTATGATAGTGGCATCAAAGTCGAATATAGCGAAATTAGATGCCATGGATTTTAGAATTAATTTTTTTTTATTGAGGTGAATTTATTCGACAAACACGTTTTTTAAATGAATTATATTTTTGAATTTTTTTGTTAACTGATAATTAAATTTTTGATTAAAGATCGCTCTAAATGCATATTTTGCTCACATTTGAAGAGATTTTCATATTCAACAAAATTTAAGATCTTTTGATAAGAAAAATTCAATTAAATATTTTGCTATAGAAATCTTGAAAATGTCATTAATAATTTCTAATTTTCTTATCGATTAAATAAAAAAATTTGAAAAAGATTTAGATACTTTTCGTTTAAGTTGCGTACTTGGACTACTTTTATTTGTGCGCTTACTACACCATCAACTCCTTGCCAATTCTGCCACTAATGATCTTGGAAAATAAAAGATTTTATTAATTTTATGAATTTTTTATTTTGAATAATATAAGTTGATTAAATTTTTTTTTATTTATGTAATAAATATACAAATTATTTTATTTGAATCTGATAAATAGGTGCTTTTGAAAAAAATTTAAAAAACTTAACAAAATTTTTTACAAAGGTTTCTTTGTCAAAGACATCTTTTGAGTTCGATTCTCCACTAGATCTTTTTTTACTCAGCAAGCATAGAATCAATTTTAACGAAAAAAAATTTTCCAAAAAAAAATTGAATTTTGAATTTTGGCTTCTGATGTTTTTCAGACTTGTTTTTAAATCACATAAATTTAAGTCAAAACATGACTTTAATTTATAGAAATAAATTTATTAAATAGATGTGTATTCACTATTATTTTATAAAAATTAAATTAAAATTAAACAATTTTTCTCTTTTTATATTTTTCACTGCAACCGGTTTTATTGCCTATGCATCTTCATTATCATCTTAATTTAAAGCTTTAAATACTAATTCAAAATAAATCAAAAATAGAAAAAATTAATTTTCAAAAAAAAAATGAAATAAAAAATTTACATACATATTTTTAAAAACACAACAACAAGTATTTAAAACAAGAAAAAAAATAAAAAGTTTTGATTGTTTTTAAAATAAAGTTTTAAAATCTAAACAATTACAATTCGATACACATTAGAGATTAAATTATTTTTTTTAAAGAAATTGAATATCTTCGAAACTGAATATTGATACGTGCTCAAAAGTTAACTTTTTAATTTAATTAAAAAAATTTGATTTATAAAAATACAAATATTTATGTTAAAAGATTGAAAATAGATTAATTTTAAAAATTCTTTGAATTCTAAATAAAATTTAATTATTGGAAGTGTTGTTTTAAATAATTCAAATAAAAAAAGACTAATAATTTTTTTGATACCGCTATTTTAATAAACCTTACTCTAATTTAATAAGCTTACCTCTTTTCTAAAACTCATAAAAATTGATAGAAACCCATCTAATTTAATTAAAAATAGACCTTAATTAAAATTTTCTAAAATTGTATAAAAAGTAAAATAAGTGCTACAAATATAAACGTTCTATTAAAAACTTAAGAAAAGTAAATTAGTTTAGCAAAAAGCTGCAAATTCCATTGCAAGCATACTCAAAATGTAAAAAATAAATTGCGCTTAACTTGCCAATGGCTAACAGAAGATATTTTTTGAATAATAAATTCTTTTTGATTTTATTATGTATAATTTTATTATTTTAAAAGATTTTTTTGGTAATTTTTTCCTATTTATTCTTTTAAACAAGCTCAAACTCGTTATAAATAAACCAAATAATCGTGTGTTTATGAGTTCAACTTTCACAAACACTTTTCAACCAAAAGAATTTTCTGGTCGCAATATCTTGGCGGTCCTCAGTATTTAAAATCTAAAAACTTAAAATTAACAAATCATTTAATTTTTTTTCTTTATTCAATTAAATAAAAATATTAAACAAAAGTATATTTATTTAAATTTAATAAAATAATGGCTACCGACTAACAAATCAGCAACTTTTCATCAGCAGAAGATTGATGCGATATTCACAAGGCAATGGCATAATAGTTCAAAGGTAAAGCTTTGCTGTCAAGTTTAGAAATAATTTTGAAGCTGCTGCGACTGCTAGGTATATTTCTTTTTAAATAGAGGTATAATTTATTTTTGACGAAATAATAAGTCTCTATGGCGCAATCGGCTAGCGCGTTCGGCTGTTAACCGAAAGGTTGGTGGTTCGAATCCACCTAGGGACGAATTTTTTAACAAATATTTTTCAATAAATTCCCAACCGCATTCCTAGAATTTGTTCTACTTTTAAAAATAAGATTATTTTATTCGCGGATCTCTTCTATTTTTGGATTTGTTTTTTTGGTATCTATAAAAATCTGAATTTTTTCTATTAACACCAGGAAATAATTTACAATGAAATACATTCATGCAATTTTATTCTTTGTGATTAATTTGCTAATATTAGCTGCTCAAAATGGCTTAATGGCTAAAAGTGACTGTTAAATTAACTAATTTAAGAAAAATACTAATTTCATATTTTTTAGATGACAAATGGATGTCAGATAAAAAATGGAACAAAAGATTTTTATGGGATGAGACAAGCGAAAGCTCTGAAAGTGACCAACGAGAACGTTTTGAAACAGGTACATTATTCTTACTTTAAATCATGGTATTATTTCATTAAAAATATTTTCATCAAAAGGACGAGTTGGTATGATTTGAAATTACCGTGAAATATTTAATATAATTAAGCCGAAATAAAATTTTTAAATTTAAAAATATTTTTATTAATTTGAAAAACTCAATTAAAAAATCAATTTGCAGAAATTACAATATATTTCAAAAATAAATTCACTGGCTGTAATGCTTTGGTAATTTCAAGCTGATTTTGGGTGCTTCCATAACGTAAATTTATTTTCGAAAGATACTGTCTATTTTTCAATAGTAATATCGGCCATAGTTGCGTCTGTTTGGATAATATTCTGGATAATACCCATATCTCCTTCTTTCGGCATCTGCAAACTCATAAAAATCGATTCTATTGTCTCCATTCCTATCCATCAAAGAGAACTCATGGTTAGCATGAATGCGATTTGAAACCGGATCTAGGTATGGATGCTTATAGTGATGGTACACTTCGTATTCATTTCTATCAATCAAGCTGTCCATGCCACTAATTTTTTTGAATCTTCGCCAAAGAGACATTTTTTGGATACATTTTTTTTTTAAATAAAATGTTTTATTTATACAGAAAACTTTGATGTAATTACCCAATATAGCTTTTTTTCTGAGTTTTTCTTCGTATTTCTATAAAAAAATACGAAATTTTTGCTTCATTAATTTTAATCAATACTTTAATTATCTTTATGGAAAAATTTATTACTGACTCATGATTTTAAATTTTCAATGCAAAGATGAGGTGTTGAAAAAGTAAAAAAAAATTAATTATTTCTTTTTTGAAATTACATTTTAGCTTAAATTAAAACTTATAAAACAAATAATTTTAGCTTGAAAGAGACCGGTGAAAATAAGAATATTTGGTAAATTTAATTGTAACGATAGAAGAGGTTGGTTTTGTGCTGGATTAATTGAATAGCAAAAATGATCAGAATTTGAAAATGAGTAATAAATTTCATCAAGATAAAATGCCTTTAAATAGACATGCTAGAAAAAATGACAATATAAAGTAGCAACAAATTAGTGGGAAAAAATTTATTTTATTTTCAAATAAAATTTAATTTAAAATTTTGCTATTTTACAGCATATGTTGATCCAAGAATTGATCCCTAATGTTGGTGATCTCTAAAGTCAATTTTCGAAGCAAAATAGATTTTGTTAATAGTGTTCTAATTTCATCATTTATTTTATTTTTTATTTATATTTTATATTTTATTAAATTTCCAAAAAACTAAAGCAGGTAAAACCTATTTATCAACACATGGAATGATTTGATACTTAGTATTTTTATTTTACATTTAAAGAAATTATTCAAATTTGTCGAAATTTACAATTATCAATGTTAAAAAAAAAAATTTAAATTAAATTAATTACAAAGCAGTAAAAATATTTGATATGAAATTTGAAAATATTAAAATCAGCAATAGTTTTTTCTACAATTTCATCTAAATTTTTGTGTCTTTTAAACATGTGATATTTTGAAAATGATTAATCAATAAAGAATTTACAAATTTACAGAAAAAGTAAGCAAATATTTTCTCACCATATTTCTTGTAAGTTTTTGGTTCAATTAGTTTGTTCTTATTTCTCAATGAATAAGAAATTTTTCTTTCGGAATTGAATCTCTGTGTATTGGACAGATTTGCTGGGTTTTTAGAAATAAAAATAACTAAAAATTCATTACCTTATATTTCATTTGAAAAATATTCGAATTTCTCAAGGATATTTAATGTGCAATCTAGACACATCATTGTGAATTAAATATAGATTAAAAGCTGCTATATTTTCGAGAGCTCTATGAAAATCAACCAATTTAGTTTTACAAATAATTTTCAGACAAGTGATTTCACTGAACAACCTTACTTTGATCGGTTTTAAAATAGCTACATAGACTTTTTCTCCGAAAAGCATACAATTCTTTTTTTTTCAAAATTTTGCTGTAATTTTGTAACACTTTGAAAGCAACTTACGAATATTGTTAATCGTATTTTTTACTCTATTTTGTAAACACTTTTTTTTTATTTTCTCTAAATTGATTTTTTTTTTTTTTTTTTTTTTATATTCTCTAAATTTTACTATTTTGCCTATGAGGCTTGAATTAATAATAATAATAAATAATAAATAATAATAATCATTTTTTGGCTGCTCTTTATCACAAGTTGAATTAAAAGAGGGAGACATATCAGATGAAATTTGTTGTTTGGAATTAATTCGTTAAAATTTTCTCACATTTAACCGAGTTCAAGTTAAGTTGTTTCTTCACATCTTATGAAACCTTTTAGTATTTTTTCGTCAATAATTTAACGAAATCCGATTTAATTTTTGTTTTATTTGACTATTTTTAAAATGGAGGGTTACAATGAAGTATAAATTTTCGATTTCAGTCCGGTTGTCTTAGGACAAGTTCTGATGAAAGATCAATTTTAGGTTCTCGAATGATTCCTGTAGAGGTTTCCTCCATTCAAAATTAACGTCTTGTTCGACTGAGTTGCACAATTGTTTCGCAATTTTTGCAAAATTTTTTACGAAAATTTTATATTACTCACATAAACCTAGAAATTTAGTAGGACTTAGTAGGACTGATTTATTGGACTTAGTAAGTATACGAGAACAAGGCCGCTCAACAAAGCGCTAAAGTTAGAATCAATCAGACAAATATACAACAAGCACAAAATATTTTTCTTGAAACAAGTGCTTAACAACTCGGTCAGTTGTAAAGTTCTTGAGTATCTTAGAAAAGATTATAAATCGTTTTATAGATACAACACATCGTTTATTAAGCAATTGTCAGTTGTTGAAAACTTGACAAAAATAGATTGTATGGAATATGATCCAAAATTTTCTATTTTTTCAATAGAAAATCATTTTGACTGTAACAATGCTGGGCTTGTAGATTCGGTAAAGTACTATTGTTATCTTATTGATCTAGGAATGAGAACTAATCAAGACTATTTTTACTTGTATAATGACTTTTTATTAAAATGTGAAAACTGAATAACTTAATTGTATATTTTAAAACTTTATTTTAAACTCTTCTTTTTTACATAATTTTTTATATGTATTGCCTATGGGGCTTAAACAAATAATAATAAATAATAAATAAACCTAGAAAACATTGATCTTGAATACCCTTTTTTGTTTAAACTGATAATGTCTGTCTTGAGTATAGAATGTCGCCTTATCCCTGGAGTTTTGGTGCATCTCGACTTGCCAGTAACCGTACGTAAGGCAAGTGTCTAGAAGTATACCGAACTACTTAAGCGTCTGAGAATGTCGTCATTTCTTGGAAGAGGCCATTTTTCTTTGACTGTCTTCTAGTTTTATTTATTGTAATCAACGCAAAATTTTTTTGAGCCATCTTTTTTGGGTAACAACTCAACTGGTGACGACAATGGTGAGCTTGACTCTTCTATGATACCGTATTCGAGCATCGAATTAACTTCTTTTCTAAAATAGCTTGTTTCCATAACACACTTTTCGTTTGGTCTGATGATGACTGCCGTGTGTTCTGTTAGCCTAATGATATGCTTGTCGACATTAGTTTTTAATCCTTCTTCTACTGTGAATCTTTCTTTTAAAGCATCAATTGCTTGCTTAAAGAGGTTAAGATCATTGCCTTCAGGTTCTTTTAATGTTTAATAATCAATTTGATATTTAACTTCTCTAGAGGTAATTCGTTTTCAAAAAGTTCAAAATCATCAGCGAATTTGATACTAAACTCTTCTCCCATTTTCCTCATCCTTATTCATCAGGATTATATCGTTAGGAAATTTTATTTAAATTTTGTCTATGATTAAGACAAGCACCTGTCTGCATAAATCAATCAAGATCCAGGAGTCCATCGTTATCCTCGTACTAAAAAAACAGACTTGACCATGGATGTCCAGTTTTATTTTTTCTGATTTACCGACTACCCTGCTTATTCTATTATCGACTGTTTTAATCTTCGAACTGGATATTAATATTCTCAATCTAAAATTATCAAAAGTTTCGCTTAAAATAAAAGAGACTCTGCATCCTCTGTCGATAGCGAATTTAACTTGTTTTCGGTCTATGGGAGTCTATATTCTCAGTTATTTACCTGTACAAGCATATACGTATTCAGTATGACGATTGTTTGTCCCTGGACCTTCGGTTTTTTCTGCTAAGTATGTTTCTTTGGATTGCTACAAAATCCTTATGTCAGATGCGACATAATGTTAAAAGCACATGTTCACAGGTTCACTTCCAGTTCGAGTTAAAAATCAAACGAATCAAAGAGGATTACTTTTTGAAAAACATTGAGAAAAACATTGAAGCTTTCGTACAAAGTTGTGAGTAGTCCAATAGAAATAATATAGCTCTCGCAAAAGAACACCCAGCTAAAGCAATTCCCTTTAAAGTTGTCTTTGATAGAATCGGAATAGACTTAGTATTTGGTTTACAAGTAACAGTGGAAGGCTTTACTGGAATAATGTTAATTATCGAATATTTAACCATGTTTTTTTTTTCCATACCATTTTAAAGTAAGTAAGCCTAAGAAATTGCAAACATTCTATGGAAATTCATCTGTACATTTGAACCAGATTATAAGCCCGTGTTCTTGACACGAATTCATAAGTATAAATAATGATTCATTCTCAGTGCTATACAGAGATATATTTTAGTTATTACACTAACTATATAAATTGTTAGAGATAAAAAAAATAAATTTATTAAATCGCTTTACAGATTTTTTCTCCAGTACAACAGTTGTAAAAATAAAAATATTTTAAAGATGTTTGTGAAAAAAAAGTGTTACTTCTAATTTTTTATATCTTTTTTTTTGAACCAAGTCAAAGTCTTGACTTGAATTTTTAAATTTTAAAACTAGTTGAATTCTTTATTTGCACTTATCTTGTGACTTGTGACTTTATACAAGTTTGGTGCTTTTTGATGAGATTGATGGAATTTTCGGAAAATGAAGGGCCAATTTTTGATTTTAGTTTGTATTCTAACGGACAAACTATTTTTGTGGTATTTACGATAACAATTTGTTGGTCATTAATTATAAAAGTTGGATGAAAAGTATAAATATTTTTTTGCGTTTAGTTAATTATTAGTTTTTTAAATTACAATTTTTTTGATAAAAATTTTAAATTTTGGAAAATTTAATTATTTTTTAACTTAAGAGAGAAAAAAAACTGATTTTATTTTTATTTTTTAACGCGAAATTTACGCTAATTCTATTAATTTTTGACAAAAAATGTTCTAGAAAAGTAAAAAAATAACAAATTGATCAATTTTTTTTTCTTAATTGAATCTAATTTCTTTTTTTGTTTAGCACTTTATTTGATTTTGATATAAGATAATCAAGTGAATTGTTCAGGATATTTGGTAAAATATAGTAATTTTAGCATCTGTAACATGTAAAAAAGGTAAATTTATTGTATCATGTTAGCACTCTATCTTAAAAGAAGGATACATTTTCTTTTAAATTTTACTCTATAGATTAACCATTAACCACTGATTAGCTGCTTTATTACCACCACTATCTGTTTGCATACTTTTCAAAAAATTTTCATGATTAAAAAAATTTAATATTTTTAAATGAAAATGTTTTTCACAAAATTGTATTCAATTAGAAAAATATTCTGTATTTTTTTAAATTTTTAAAATTTATCCTATCATTGGCAATATGTCTTTAGCTGTGGACCATTTTATAATTTTAGCTTTGATATTTTCACCTAAACTTTTTCTTCTATCCAACATTTTCGATAGAGAGTAGTTCTCACGAACAAAATACAAATCACTTTCTCTCAAGCAAAGACCAGGACAATAGTCATTTTTACCGTCACCTATGTAAACTACCGTAGTCACAGTTGTCAACCCATTTGCTTGGTCCAAATGTCGTTTCAAGACTTCACCTTTACAAATGTTGGTTGAGCACACTTTAGTTGAACAATTGAACAACTCTTTGTTCGAATTAAAACATTCATTAAATGGCTGTACCTTTAGACATCCAGTAGTGGCGCAAAACTCTGCCTTATTTGTGTAAATCTTCGAAAATAAAATATCCAACTTATTTTTTCGAAGAATTTCATGGATAAAAATGGAGTTTGCGTCTGAAATAATCACCAATTCAAATCCATCGGCATGCAACTTTTTGATCAACTGCTTCATTGAATCCTCAATGAAAATCTCATGCATACAATTGACAATTTGCTCCTGCTGAATTGAATACTTCAAATTCATGTAAGAAAAAACTGCATTCATTCGATGGGTCCAATTGTGGCTTTTGGTCAACTGTTCAATCTCGACTGGATACTCGTAGTATTTTTTGCTTGATTCATTTTTTTGTTTTAGAATAACTCGATCAACAAATGTATCACTGTTCACATCTATGATTGTATTATCAAAATCAAATACTGCCAATTTGCTATTCATAATTTGAAGACAATTTTTTTTCCTTTTTTGAAATTTTAAAAATAAATTTTTTTTTCAAAAATTTTTCATTTACTAAAAAAGTTTAAAAAATGAATGCTTTATTGCCACCACCATCGGTTTTGTCCTCAGGTATACCGACAGGCTTAGGCTCGAATTTTCTCTCAGGACCACCTTCAAATTTGAACGAGCCCACAACTGCAATTGTTCCGACAATTCAGTAAGTCTAAGAGCTAAATTTTACAATTTATAAAATTTTTTTTCTAGAAATATAGTTAGCACGATTAGTGTGGGATGTAAATTGGACTTGAAAAAAATTGCCCTCAAGGCAAGAAACTCTGAGTACAACCCGAAACGTTTTGCTGCGTTGATCATGCGAATTCGGGTTCCGCGCACTACGGCGCTGATTTTTTCCTCAGGCAAGATGGTGTGCACAGGCGCCAAGAGCGAGACTGAGTCTAAACTAGCGGCTAGAAAATACGCCAGAATTATCCAAAAACTAGGCTTTCCGGCAAAATTTATGGACTTTAAGATACAGAACATAGTCGGTTGCGCGGATATACAATTCATTGTTCGCCTTGAAAGCTTGCACACTTATCACACACGATTTTGTAGCTATGAGCCTGAAATATTTCCTGGTTTGATCTACCGTATGCTACAGCCAAAGGTGGTGTTGTTGGTCTTTGTGTCGGGCAAAGTGGTGATCACAGGGGCCAAGACCCGTGAAGAAATCTACGAGGCCTTCAATAATTTGTATCCTATTCTCAGATCTTTCAAAAAATCTGTTGAAAAGTAAAATTATATTTATGAATTAGTTAATTACAGTAAGTTAGTTAAGAATTTTTGTTAATTTATAGAATTATTTTTAATATGATCTTTTGTACTAATAAATTTAATTTGTTTATAAAATTTGAATTCAAATTAATTTTTTAAAATAAACTAATTATTCAATTTAAACTAATGGAAGTTTTTAAGAAAAAAGTTTATTAATTTAAAGCTTAGGCCGCATATTAAAGCGCCATTTATTTTGATTAAAAAGTCATTAGAAAAAATGGCAATTAAATCGTCATCTAAAAGTATTAGTTGTCATTTAAAAGATTCCAGTGACAATTATTAATGCATATAACTAAAAAGTATTAAAGGATATTTTTTTAATTAAATAGAACTTAAAATTATTAATGTCAGAGATTCTTAACGGAGATTAATTTTTATTTTTTTTATCTTGAAAAAATTAAATTTAAAAAAAATAATTCATCAGGTACTGTTTAATAATGTATTAAAATCATTCCAGGAATTGCATTCGGTTCAAAGGGACATATAGAGTCATAATAATCATATAGTCAAGAATTATTGGATTTCTCTCCAGCTGAAGCATACCACATCAAATAAGAGGGATAAGATTGCTAAAAAGAAATCAAAACAATTAGTTAAAATTATAAGCAAAAGTAAAAATAAATTATTTTTTTTTTGAAAATTATTTATATAATTGATTTTTGATTTTTTTTAACAGATAAAATTTAATTATTTATTGATGATTTATTTTTACATTGACTTTGAGCGATGTATTAAATGACATAACTAAATTTTGTGACAACTAATACTTTTAATTTATGGATAAAACACTAAACCGACTTTTATTTTAATTGACGATTTAATATTTTTTTAAATGACTAAATATTCAACATAGAAAATAAAGATTCTTGATAGTTATACTTAATAACTTAATATCAGATTCAACATAAACTTACTTCTGTTCATTAGTTTCAATCTCAATGATATTTTTCTGAAAAATACCTCAAGGTTATTAGTGCGAAAACGGATAAATTTAGACTTAAGTGGCATAATAATAATTTTTGATGAGATTGAGTTTAAAATTTAGTTAAAATATTCAAGAATTATTAACAAAATTATTTTTAAAAATTTTAATTTTTTTGAGACTTTTTGTTCTGTTAACTAGTTTTTACCAAAATTAAAGTAATTTTACGTAAATTTACGTAAAATTATGTAAATTGACAAATGTAAAAAATGGTTATTTTACGAAGAATTACGTAAAATCAAAAAGTGACAAAAAAATTATGATTTTTTGAAAAAAGGTAGTAATTCTGCTTTTTCATCGACTTTTTTACTTTTTATCATGTAAATAAAAATTTACGTAAATTTACCTAAAATTTAGTAAATTTTTTTAGGATTTCCTAGAAAAAACGTTTATTTTTTATTAAAATTGTTTTTAATTTTTATTAAGAAAACATATGAATACACAAATTTTTGAAAAAAAATTCATGACATCTTATTTACAAATTAGTTTTAATTAAAAATAATATTATTTCAGTGGTTCGACCATTCACCATTATTTTCAATAACAATCTTAATGGTCTATTTCAAAATATTGAATTTTTTTTTCTCTCAGTTAATATGACTTACTTTTTTCAAATTGTTTATATATTTTACACAATGTTCTGGGGTTTAATTTTTTTGAAAAGATCGAATTGACTCAACAGCTTCTTCAATGGTTTTTGTATTTTTTTTCCTCACATAAGTTTTCAATTCACTCCATATTATCTCTTTAGGGTTTAAATCAGGCGATTTTGAAGGAGACTTAACCTGAGAAAATTTAAAAAAAAAGTAGCTAGTGAGGCGTTAGAAGCCGAATCCGATGTTGAGTTTGCCGTAAAAATGAAGACAAACAAGGATGGTAGCAATTGAATATTTTATTCCGAATAATAAGCACCCATTTCATCATATTCATCAAGTTCCGGGGGGAATTTCATAAAAATAATTGAGTCTTCCGAAAAACAAGAAGTTTAATTCTAAAATACTGTACTGCTTCTGAAAAATGGTGCATCGTACCACCCTGACGGGAAAAAGTTAAATTTTTTTTAACTCAACAGTGGTACAATACTGTATGATTAAATGGAACCCCATTTTTTAGGAGAATTAAGTGAAGTTTGTTAAAGGTGCTATGGTAAAATTTGTACACGAAAACGAAAATAATCATTTAATTGTCGAGGCTTATATTAAATAAAATAAAATTTTTTACTACCTAAAAATAAAGGAAAGATTTCTATTCTAAGGTTTTAATATATCATCTCTTTATTTTATTTTTAAGAGAGGCAAACTAAAAAGAAATTTAGGAACAATCCCGCTTGATTGAACCGTATCGCATAATTAAATGAAAATTTGCAAAATTTGAATACATAAAAGAGATTATGAGCCAAAATAGAGAAATTAAAAATTTTTAGTTGAAAACAGCTCCTTAGAAAAAAATAAAAGTTCGAGCTCAAACTCAAGTGATGATAATAGTGACTTTGAGGATCAGCATTTTGTACGAAATGATTCTATAAATAAGTGTATTTGAATAATAAATAAACTTTTATCTTGATTTTCTTTTTCAAAGCTGGCAATAAAGATTTTACTAACTCATTGAGAGGCTTAATTTCTAAAATATTTAAGGACGATCCTTGTCAAACTTTGGGACATTACCAGAAAACCTATCCTAATAGTATGCCAGAGATAAATAGTAATTTTATTTTTAAAGAGTACAGAATTGAAATTTAAAATAATTAAAAAAAACGAATTACAAAAAACTCGACATTTAAAGAAGCTTGGAAAAAGGCACCTAATAGCTTTAAGATGGACAAGAGCTCGAAAAAAACAAGCAAAATTAAACTTTTTTTTCTAAAACTTTATTCCAATTAAATTGTTTTTCAAAATTTGTAAATATTTAATTAAAAATTTAAAAAATACGTTTTTTCTAGGTAAACCTAAAAAAAGTTAAAATTTTACGTAAATTAACGTAATAAAAACAACTGAACATAACGGGACTGTATATAAAATAGAGCTAAAATTCAAAAAATTAAAAACCATAGATTTGTTCAGAATTTGGTCTAGTTTATTTTAAAAAAATGTGGGTTTTAAGTAATTCCTGGGACTAAGTGAAAAAAAGCCTTGTTTTTGGCTTTTTTTCAAAAAAAAAATTTGAGATACCTTTTTTTAAAATAAAAATATACTCCAGAGTGTAGAAAATTTTATTCTCTTTCAGAACATATATAATTTTAAAATATATCTAAATTGAATACCTGGGTCTGATAGAACTTCAACTTTTTTAAAGGATTAGTTATTCTTAGACTCCTAGGTATAAAATTTTTTTTGAGCTTTCAAAAAAAAAATGAAATATAGGATTTCAAGGGACGTAGTTAACGAATTTCAAGTCAAAATTTTGAAATTCTGGATATTTACCGTTCAAGTCTGAAATTGTGTAAAATGTAAAATATTTTTTTAATTTTTTTATTTGAATGTCTTGATTTTCAAAAAACTTCAATTTATTTTTTTAAAAAAAACTTTTATTCCAACAAAGATACTGTATAAAAATGATGAATATAAATATTTTTAAATATTTTTATTATTCAAATATTTTTCGAAAGATTCTAATTATTTTTAGTTATTTCATTGAATATATACTATTTTCAATGGCCGATCTAACAGTATTCAAAGTTCCCACATCGATTCGACTTGTCGCATTGATCATATTATTTAAACTATTGTACGAATGATCGGCCTGTGAATAGCGCTTGGGTGCGCTCATATTTCTTGTCGGAATGGTCAATAGTTTTAGCTGGTCTTTCAAAGCACTCACCTCTTGCATTAATTGAAGATTTGTCGTTTTCATTAGTGTGTCATTTGCTTTACATTTTTCCAACTTATAATATTTTAATAACCAAAATTGCCTAAAAGAATAAAAAATTTACTTCTTCATGCTGAGTTTGGCATTTGGCACTTAAATCCTTCAATCTTTCCTTCATACGCTCATGCAATTCATTATGTTTGGTGTTCTGTTCCTCAAATTCACTAGCTCTTGTCCCGTATTTTGACAGTCTGATGTTAAGCTCATTGTTCTGATTCCTCAAAGACTCTACATCGTTTTTGTATTTAATTGCCAAAAGTTCCAAGTGTTCATTGCAAGTTTTGAGCTCACTACGCAAGTTGTTTATTAACTTTTTCTGTGATTCGACCAGTTCCTCAAGTTCTTTGACTGTAATGCCTGAAAATAAGATTGCTTGAATTTTACATTTTCTTTAGTTAATAAAATATTTTTACAATATCTAGCCTGAAGTGCTTCAATTGCCATAACAAGTTGAGACTCTCTTTCTTCGTATTTTTGCGTCATTTTTTTCAGATTAGCATCTCTTGAGTTTTCTACGGAATTTTTTGAATGTTTCAATGAGACAATGTCTGCTTCTAACTTGGTAATTTGTTCAGTTAGCTGAATGCTTTGATCTTTGCTTGAAATCAAATCCTTTTCTACTTCTAGCAAACGATTTCTGGTAGAGTTAAGTTCGTTTCTCAAACAAAATTTGTCCTTTTAAAAATAAAAAAGCATAAATTTTAGCTAGAGACTATTACAGTGCTGTTACGAAAAAAGGATTTTACCATAATTTACGTAAATTAACGTAAAATACCTAAGCAAATATTCACAAATTTACGGTAATTTACGTTAAATATCTTAAATTATTGTAAAATTAAAGAAATTAACATAAAAAAAAATTTCATGAAAAAAATCCTTTTTCTTGAAAACTTTTAATTTTTCAAATATTTTTTTACCTAATCATATGAAATATTGTACTTTTTAAATTGGTTAAATTAAGTTTTTTTTTCAAATTAACACAGAAAATAACAGAAAAACATTAGACTAAAATTATTAAAAGATTAAAATAAAATTTTTTTTAAACTATTTTAAGAATTCAGTCTTTTTTTACAGAATTTTGAAAATCAAATTCAGTTTTTACAGATTAATCCTACTATAATCCTTTAAGGCTAATAGAAGCTTTTTCCCACGACTCTTTAAAAGTCGAATCTTTAAAAAAATAAAAAATTTTTTAAATAATTTTTTATATGCATTTAATTTTGTTATTACTTCTAATTTTAAGCATCTCACAAGGAAGTTAGAGTGACGAAGTTACCGAGTGTCGACATTGTGAAATTTCTTACTTTCAAATTTCATAAAACTTCCAATACAGAAATGAAAAATTTTTCTAACTTTTGTTCTAAATGTCAAAAACTTGTTCTGTAAATGAAACAAAGTGAAACAACTTTTGTTTCACCTACTGTGTAAGTCTGCAAAATCTGTGCAAATTAATTGCGTTTTATTTTTAAAACTTTTAGATAGGGTGCAATTTTGCAGAATATGCACAGATTTTGCAGACTTTCGCTGTAGGTGAAACAAAAGTTGTTACATTTTGTTACATTTGCAAAACAAGTTTTTGACATTTAGAACAAAAGTTAGAAAAATTTTTCATTTTTGTATTGAAAGTTTTGTATGAAATTTCACAATGGCCCGAGTGTCTTATTTGGGTCTTTATGTTTAGTTTACTTAACATAATGCATTATTTATTTAGGTGATTATTTTCTTTTTCTCTTGGCACACGAGAGCATGTTCTAAACCTTAAGATAATGACACTAAACATAGATCAGAAACTTGTACTTCCTTTTTATTGAAATTAAAACAATATTACTTGTGTATTTATTTTTTTTAGAGTCATTTTAAATTTAAGCTGAAAAAATTTAACGCGACATATTTGCATTTTTTTGTTATTTTCTGTGTTTTTTTGTAATAAACAAATTTAGCTTAATTTAACCAATTTTTACATTTTTTAATATAAAATAACTCTTGTTAACGAAAATTTACCAAATTTTACAAAAAAATGCAATATTTAATATGATTAAGTTAAAAAAAAAATTTGAAAATTTAATTTTCTAAAATCCGAAATTAATTCAGAGTTGTAAAATGTTAGTTAAAATAAAATAATGCTTAAAATCTAAAAACAAAAATTAAATGCTACTTTTCATTTTAAACCAAGATATAATTTTAAATTGAAATTCATTCATTAATTTTTTTCTTCTATTAATAATTATTAAAACATTTTATAAATCTCAAATCGTTTAAGACTTAATTTACAATATTTCTCATATTTGTGATAATAGATTTAAAATTTTTGATTCTTAATTATTTTAAAAAATATATCTTGCACTCAACACAAAATGTTGATTCGAGACTGTTAGCAGTTTAATTTATTAAAGGTCTCATGATGCATTATGATGGAAAAAGTTCCATATTTTAAATTCAAAATAGATAGAACTGTTGAATTTTGAATAACTTTTATTTTTTTAATGTTAGTTTCTGAAAATAAGGAAAAAAAATTAAATTAAACAAGGAAAAGAGAAATCTAAAATTGATCCTATTAAAGATTTTTAAATATTTCCTAATGTTTTGGTTTAAAGGCTCTATTTCTTATTTGATAGATACTCTTAAATTTTTATTCTTTATCAAGTCATGTCAAAAATTTGACTTTTTATTCAAATAAAATAGTTCGGTTAAATATAAAATTGAAATTTTTCAATTACTAAATTTTATTAAAGGATAATTATTTACATCTAACGGAGATTATTTTGAAATTGTAGCATCGATCTAATATTGGTAATTTACCAATGGCTATCTATTATTTTCCATCAATTTTTCTGAAAAAATAAATCTTAAATTTTCTTTAAATGATTGCTTTTCTAATTCTGTTCTATTCAAAATTTAGTAGAAGAAAAAGACTAAGAAGTTAAAATAAAATATTATAAAATAAACTTTTTTAAAGCTTATTTACTAACATAATTTTTAAAGGCAACCTTTATTTTTGTAATTAAAAATTAAATTTACAAAAAATATATCATTTTAATGACGTTAAAATTGCTGATTTTCAAAAATCTTGGTTAATTGATTATAAAAAGGCATTTACCATGTGAAATCTGATGGAAAAAATTTCAATGAAGAAAATATAAAAATTGTATTATAAAAACTTTTTAGTGGATAAAAATAAGTAAAAAATAATAATATGTTCATATTTTTTCTCATATGATAAAAAGTAAAAATTGAATTTTTTTCACTAGATTAACTAAATTTTTTGATTCGATAAAAAAATTTACCTGATCATTTTGTTGAACAAATTGTTCGTAATCATGACGAACTCTTTTGTTTTCATTCATAAGATTATCTCGTTCTCTCAGCACATCCATGTACTTATTTCTCATTTTTTCAGCCATCTGTAAAGATAAGATAAAATAAAAAAAAATTTAAATTTATTCATCTTACATGATGTGTATCTACATCAATTGAATTACATTTTTGTTTATAGCTCTCGACTTCGTTCAAAAGAGACATTTTATCTCTAGTCAATCTGTCGATAAAATTCTCTTGTTTAAAGACTCTTTCTTCCAAATTTTGATTCTAAAAATGAAATTTATTTTACATTTAAAAAATCGCTCATCATTTTAGAATAAATTACTTGATCTGTTAGTTCCTTAATTTTTTTTTCCACATTTTCTACAATAATCTCTTTTTCTTTCAAAAGTCTGTCATCATACTCTCTTAAAATAGAAGCAAACTTTTTGTCTGTATTTAACTTGTCTTCTTTGAAAAGCTCTCTTTCACTCAAAGCCTTGGATTAAAATAATCAAAAATACCACTAAAGAATAATTTAAAATTTTACCTGATTCTTTTCCAATTCCATGTGTTTAACCAAATCAATATAGCGTTTAACTTGAGACAATAAATCATTCTCTTTGATTTCAAAGTCCTCACATCTTTGCTTTAGATAAGCTTTAGATTTGTTCAACTGTTCAATTTCACTAAAATAATTTTTTAATAAAAATGTTTTTTAAAAAAAAAGTAGAGTATTTTTTAAAGAGAATGATTACAATTAAAAAATGACTCATATTTAAAGGATCAGAATTTTTTTTTGGTCAGAAAAAAAATAAAAGTGTCAATTAACTAATTTGATGGTCAGTATTGGATGATTATTTTAGAAAGTTCGTTTATAAAAATAAATTGTTTTTCTCATCAAATCCTCAGATGTAATGGTCTATAAAAAAATCTTTAAAAGTTATTTTCCTTTTTATAATTCTTTAATGCCCGGTAGGAGTGTGTATTTAAAAATATAATCTGTGAGCGTGCTTTTTTGCATTTAAAAACTAGAGACTGTACATGAGTAATGAGGACTTCTAGAAATTTACCAGACCATTAGGAGAAAATGAGTAGAAAAAGAAAAAATTATCTGTATTTAACTCATCAAAATTATTAATTTAAATTTATGATCAAAAAATTTAATCTTAACATCTCGATATTCAATTAACTTTTTTGACCGTAAATTTAACTCTAAAATAAAATTTTTAGTGAGCGGTCAAGTAACAATTTTATGAAAACAAGCAAACGTAACTCCGCTGCACAAAAGTGGTTTGCAATGATTTGGTTTCAGATGATCAACATGGTTTCCTTTCTCTCAAGTCATGTGCTCCAAATCTTAGAGAATCAATGAACATAATCCATTCTCACCGAATCAAACACCCACTTCACAATGACCGACAGCAACGGCATCAAGCAAACACTCAGTGAATCATCCGTCGAGAGAGATCTTGGTATACTTGTTGACAACCAGCTCAATTGGATCAAACAAATCAGTCATGCAAAAGCAAAAGCTTACACTGCAATCGGCAGCCTCAAACGGTCATTTACCCACTGGACACCCTCCACTTTCCGAATACGACATTTGTCCGACCTCACCTCGAATATGGCGCAACAGTTTGGAGCCTTACATATGAAAAAGATATCGCTGAATTAGAATCCGTCCAAAGATTCGCAACCAAGTTAGTACCATCTATCAAATCTCTGCACTACCACGACCGCCTTACTGCGCTTAATCTACCTACGTTAGCCTCAAGACGCATCAGAGGCGACTTAATCCAATACTACAAAATACACCACAAACGTGACAATTTCCTCTGCAACCGAGTTCTACGCCATTGGAACCAGCTCCCAGCCAACATCGTAAACTAGTGAGTGCTTCGTTACACCCAAGGGGGGAAACTGTAGAAACTATTATTATTATTATTATTTGATTACTGAAGCATTATCTAAAGGTTTCCCAATTGAGGTAATATATACTGTTTTTGCAAAACCTTTGGACAAGGTACCCCGCTGGCTGAACTGCTTCGAAGATTTTGTGAAATTCATTACAAAATCACGAATCTTAAGTCAAGTCCAATTTCGGACTATAATAAATTTTTTTTTTCGATAAAGTCTATTAAGAAAAGTTATTTATACTTTTGTTTATCTTTATTTTTTTTTATATATTTTTATTTTGAAGGAGCGTTAGCTCGTTACAGATAAAGTCCGGACTTGAATTGTAGTGACTTTAACTAGGCCGCCGGAATTTGAATGTTGCATCATGTGGAAATTACGGCGGTGGTCAAGTTTGGAGCAAAAACTGTTGCAAAATATGTTTTTTTTCATTTCAATTATTAGCAATTATTTTTTAAATAAATGTAAAAATTTTTTTAGACATGATTTTTTAAATGTAAACAAAAGCAAAATTTTAAAAAATCTTTATATTTATAAAGATATATCGAATATTGATATAAACAGTACCTAAAGTAAAGCTTTTTAAAAGTTTTAACATTATTTTGATTTTTACGTTAAAAATTCAATAAAAATTTTCAAAATTATCCTTATATTCACAAATATATTTTTTTAATTAAAAAAAAATTTTGGCTTTGCCTTAAGTTTTTTTGCTCCAAACTTCACCGCTGCCAATTACGAAACTAATTTTTAACTTTTAGAAAACAAGTTATTCAACTTTTTTACCAACAACAAAGTATAAACTGATGACACGAAAATAATAGAAATTATTAAAAAATTTCCTATCAATTCACAAGCTCGAGCAATAAATTGAAAATGTAAAATATTACATATCAATCTCAGCAATATAGAATTTGCTTACACAATAAAAATGAAAGTTAATATTTTTTTTAAATCTGAGTTAGATTATTGAATGAGTTAAGAAAAAGTTTTTTTTTGAAAAAGGTGTGCTGAATTGTATAAAGTCTCATTTTTCAAAACATTAATAAATTTAATTAGTTTTAGTGTTTTTTAAATAACGTAATTATATTGACATGTCACTATAGAATCTTTTACATGTTAGAACATCGTGTTACTAAAATAGAGTACTCTATTTCAAAGACATGTCACTCAATTCGAATAATTACGTTAGTTTGATTTTTTTAAATTTTAAATTCTAATATAAATAAAAACATTATTTCAAGTAAAAATTATTTTATAGAAATAATTTACCTTTTCAAAATATAAAAAAAATTTTCTCTTTAATTTCTAAAAAAACTTATAATTTGAAAAAGTTTTTTTATTAGAATTTAAATTAAAAAAAATTAAGTCGATTTTAACCAGTTCAAAACCGGGTACCACTTACTGTTCAACTAAAATTTTCAATAATTTAGTTTCAAAACTTGTGTCGAGTATTTTAGTTTCAGTAAAAAATAATTTATATATCTTCTTATAAGATCATTAATGTGCATTTAATAATATCAATAAATTTATGATAAATTTTAAAAGAAAAAATTACTTTTTTAAAGAATCAAGCTGTCGGATTTTTATTTCTAATTCTTCGTTACACTTTGAGCAGCATCTGAAAGGATCTGATTCCAAATTTTCCAGAGTGTTAGACTCGAAATTTCCACTCTTACTTTTCGTTTTCAAAGCCAATTCCAATTTTTTTTGCAGCTCGTTAATCAACAGCTGACTTTGGTGCAGTTCTTCCTTGAGTGCTTCATCAGATTGAGTTGGTGCGTTTCCTTGATTTTGACTCAGGTTCGGATTGCAATGAATTTCGTTCAATATCTCCAATACAGTGACATTTTTTAGCTCTTTATGAAGATTACTGTTCTCATTGACAAGATTGAGAACGTTTGCTTTAAGATTTTTAGTTTCATCTTTAAGATATTTATTTTCTATCAAAAGTTGCTGGTTTACACTCTCTACTGATTGGATCAACCGGACCAAATCTTCCACTTGAGGGGCCTCTTTGAACTAATTATGATTTATTAAAAAATTTATAAAAAAAATAAAAAAAGCTACATTGTGACGTGATTTAATTTGATCTATTGTTGATTTTTCGAAATCATTGCTAATGTCAAGCAATTCTCGCAATTTGTCCGCATTGCTAGCTGAACGCCTAATTTCTGTCAGGAATTAATTTTTATATTATTATACAATATTAAAAGCTTACTGCGGTCTAAAGACATTTGTACTAGAAAATAGCAATTTTCGGATAATATTTTTGAATTTTTTTAATTTATCTTGAATTTTTTTGATCACTATAGAAACACCAATTTTTTTTTGTCTTTTTATTGACCTCATGATAAGTCAGTTTTATTTTGATTTTGTGTTCATTTTTTTTTTTATTGATCTTGTTTTACTTCATTGAAAATTAAAAAAGTAATTATTTTCAAAATAAAAATTTCTTAAATTTATTTTTACAAAGATTTAATAGTTATTAAATTATTTTATAATCAGAGATTCCAAATATAGAAAAAATTTTTAGAAACCATTCTTTTAGGCTCAGATGAGAACTTTATTTCCTCTCTTTTCAATTTTTTTCTCCTTGTATAAAGAATATCATTGTATTTAGTTAGATAACAATGACAATAAAAAGATTTATTTTAATTTTTAAAGATATTTCATTAAATTATAATTTATCAAAGACTTATGTTTTATTTTTATTTTTAAATAAAAATTTTGTTTATGCAAGGTTCTATTTTTAAATGTTTTGTTTCGTTTGATAAAAAATTGTAAAACATTAAAACCCCAGAAGGATATTTTATTAATTTTTCAAAAAATTTAAAAGATTTTTTTCCCTTTTTTTTCATAATTCAAAAATAATTTTATTATTTTTTACTCAATTTCTTATTCAAATTGAATAAATTTACGTAAATAATTTTCGTCAAAAAATACACCCAAATTTAATCAAAAGAATATCATAACGATTTATTTTAGGCTTTAAACATTTAAATTTAAAAGACTTTAAAAAGTTTCAATAGATCCCGAATACTAAGCTTCTATTCATTTATCTCTAAATTTTAAGTCTTGAATAAATTTTTAATCAATAAAAATTTTTACTATTTTAAAATAAATTATTTTATTTAGAAATTGTCTTCTAAACAAAAAATGGTTATCCAATGTTTTCATATATGGCATTCATTTGTTTTTAATTCCGGCTATTTTCAAAATAATTTTTTTCAAATAGTTTTTATTTTTATTTTTTTAAAGTATTAATTTTTTGAATTTAAATAAAATAAACTAAAAATATAGACTTAATATAATTATATATAAAAATCAATTAATACTCAATTAATATATAAAAAATAGATAAATCTGATAATTTTTATACTTTAATTTCATATTTTTTGACCAAATCATCATAAACGGTCAGTGAATAAATTATAAACTGTTTTTTCTCTTGAATATTATCCTTTGAAAAATATTATTAAAAAAACAATTATTCATTTGATAAAAAATACTGGTCTGAAAACCATTCCTATTTTTATACTGAAAAGTTGGACTGGTTTATTAAGACTGTCGACAAACAATGATTTGAAAAAAAATTAAAAAAATTTTTCTAGTCAAATAAGATTTTAAAAAATGTAACTTTATTGAAAATTTTTTCAAACAATATCATTTTATAAATTTAAGACTCAATAAAGTTAATCATGTGAAAAAAAAAATACTTTTATAAAAAATAAAAATGTACTTTTAATTTTAGAGCATAGATGCATCTAAATCATTATGGACTCTTTTTCTTTTTTTTAAATTATTTATGTATTTAGTTTAAATATTTTTTAATTCAATTCAAAAATAACAATTTGAATAAGATTCAAAAAATACTTAAAAAGCTAAAAACATAAGGATAAGCATTAATTTTGTTTAATGCAAAATATTGCCAATTATTTTTCAAATTTTATATTATTTGTCTTGAAAAATTAAAGCTTGAAGAGTAGGCTTGAAAATTAAGAATAAAATTAAATAAAAAATTTTTCTTTTCTTTATTTTCAAACAAACAAAATTCTGAGTGATTTAATCATTAATTAATTAATGAATTGTTTAACATCTTACTCTTTCTTCATGAAACATTTTGATCTGAGTTTTTTATAAACAAAAGAAAAATAAATTTATCTCAAAAAAATTATCTTGATTAATAATATCTTAATTTTTTTAGTATTTAGACGAATAAAATTTTCTATAGCTTAATTTAGGAAGGCAATTAATACAAATCCTAGAATTGGTATCATTTAGCTAGCTAAAGCCATTATTAGAAACTTTAAAGAAAAATTAATGAATCAAAATATTAGTTAATAATAGGAAATATTGATTAATTTTAACATTCATTGTTAACAAAAAAAAGTTTAATTTAGTATATAAATGAAAAAAATATTTAATAAAAAATATAAAAACTTTTTATGTATATAAATATTAATATAAATATTTTTTAATCAACAGGCTAGTGTTCTTGCATTAGAAGACTGATCAAAAATTCGTTTTTTAACTCGTTTAAAAATTTAATATTTAAAAATTATGATTTTTTTGTTTTTTTTTGTAAGAATGATCAATGATTAGGTTATTTAAAAAAATGACGCACAGGTTTTTTACGCTAAGAAACGCAATTATCAATTAATCGCAAAAAAAAATATGAGTTGAATTTTATTCGGCTTTATTTAACAATTTATTCACTAATCGAACTAATCTTTAATCAAAAAACAAAATTTTTTTTAATATCTTTTCTTATTTTATTACTAGCTTGAAAAAGAAGTACATTGATAATTCATATAGCAATGTAAGAATTCAAAACATCAAAAATCAAAAATATTGCTTATTTTACTTAAATTTTTGAATGTAAGATCAAAATTAGGATTCAATCTTTCGATGAATATTTTTTTGTTTTTTAATTTTATTCTAAATAAGTAAATCAACTAAATAATGATTTTGAAATTAAAAATTTTTGTGTTAAGCTATTTTAAATCTAGCTTAATTAAATTAACTTTTAATTAAGATGAGAAAATTTTTTTTTAGCTTTTTTAATCATAACTATTTTGAGATAGAGCCTTTGAAAAATTTATTTTCAATATCATTAATCCAAAAATTACATGTAACTTATGACGATTGAAATTCTATTAAGTTATAGTTATCAGTGACATATTTGAAACAATTAATACTTTTAAAATATATTGAAATTGCTTGAAATTTAGATTAAATTATAATTTTCAAGAGAACTTACTCAAATTTGAAAATTATTTACAAATTAGATTACAAAATATGATTAAAGTATTTTTACAACAACTTTAAAATTTTATTTTTTTAAAAAACTCACTTAATTAAACATTTTTCTACTATTTATTAAATAATAAAAATTTAAAATTAATAGTTTTTAAATGTGACTCTCTTAACTACCAAAAAATTCCAGGTATCTCAAAGGCTTCAAAACTGATTATAATAAATTATGATATTTATAAAAAAATAAGCTTTGCAGTCTAAGGCATATATTCAAAATATTAATAAAATATACAAAAATTTTTATTAGACTTACGGCGTTCTTCGAGCAGTGCACCTTCCTAACAGTTCTTCTTCAAGATAAGAACATAAATGAAATTAAATTATAGAAAGAAATCAAACGATAGCAAATCGAATTTTTATCTTCATCCATATACATCCAGTGTATCGCATGAGCCTCCCAGTTCTGCCCAGAGCATGGATTATAGCCGAAGCCGAAGTCATTCAAATCTAACAGATATTAATTTAAGTGAAGTTCAAGCCAATTCGACTTCATCTTCTGGTCATGGACACAATGGAACTTTGTCACGACTGGCCAGGTTTTTGTGGAAAAATCCGAAAAAAATGTCACACAGTTCTAGCTCTCAGAATGTGTCAAATGGAGAAAATAAGGAGTTTAAGCATTTAATATCAAGCCCGGGACAACTATCACATGTTCCTCTGATTCAGTGTCCGAAGACGAGTAATTTTAAAATGGACGCTGAGACCAGGCAAGAGCTGAGAAAAAAGCTGAGTCAATTGACGACCCAAGAGCGCATTCAACTGCAGCAAAAGGGCCTTGAGCTCCTAAAGGCTAAAATAAATTCAGAAATAGATGAAAAAAAAAACTTAGATAAAACTATTAGCGAAATTAAAAATTATCTGACGACTAAACGTCAACAATTTAGATCACATACTGATATTGAAAATCTGAGAATTGAAATTAGAAATTTGACAAACGAGAAAGCAGCACTGGAGCTTAAAATAATTCAAAGTAAGCATTTTAAATACTCTACAGTCTCGTATAATAATTAATTTTTTTAATTTATTGGGTGTTTTTTTTTTTTTAATAATTAATTAATTTAAGTAAAAATATAATTGACAAAAAAAATTAATTAAAGTTAATTGATATTTCCCAACAAAATTTGAGATGAGCACAATAAATCGGTTTATATACAAAAACTTTCATCAAAATTCTTTGTCATCTTTTTTATCCTTTACTTTTTATGTCAGCTACTACAATTCTTTTGGTCCTTTGGCAACTTGAAGTTCATGATCGTGATCGTGATCACATGATCAAATCTTAGTTAATTAAAATCTTAATTAATATGATGAATTAAGCTTTATGTATTTTTTTCAAATACAAAAAACAAATTTTTTTATTTTCTAATTGATCTTTAATCTTTTTTTTAGAATATTTTTTGAATACTTTAAAATAAGTCCTTTGAATATCTCGACTAAGAACTTAGATTTTACCACATTTTTTTGGCAACTTATTAGAATGCAGAACTTATCTGTTCGAGAAAAAAACATGTCACCACAGGGAAACTTTCTCTTTGGACTCTGATGCTATTCCCTCTTAACGCCGCGGGAGGACCCGTTTCTATCTTTTCACCAGATCTCTGACCAAGTCCACCTCTACTAATCCATTCACTAATTTAAACATTTCAATCACATCCCCTCTAAATCTTCTTTCACTCAGCCTTGTAAGTCCCATTCTAGCCAGCCTCATTTCATACGACATACTTGTCAGAGACAGAGGAATCTTTGGTTGCCCGCTCTTCCACTTTCTCTAACGCATTCACATCTTTCTTCATACTTTGATTCCACGCCTGCACTGCGTAGTCTAGGTGAGGTCTCACCATCGATATATATTTCGATTGATAGAAAAAATTCTACTTGGTAAAAATTCCAGTGAAAAAACCTAGTCGAAACTTATCCACTATAAAAATTAGAATTACATGATTTTTTATTATTTATTTATCAATTGAATTAACCTTCTTTTTAGGAGAAGTAAATTCTTAAGTTTCAAAAAAAAAAGAAAGACGAAAAAATTTAAGTTTTAAGTGAGAATTAAATAAAGAAAATATAAAAATATAAAAAAAGCATCTTTAAAATAATTGAATAAAAAAAAGTTATAAATTAATACAAAATGAATTAAGTAATTAGATCAATTTTTTCATTTAAATAAAAGAAAAATTTCGGTTATAGAGAACCATTTATAGTCAACTTAATTCGTTCTGTTTAAACTTTTTAACAAATTCATTTATAAATTTTTTCATTTCATGTATTTGACACAAAAATGCGTAAATTCTGTAAGTAAACATTTATTTTAACCTTCTAGAAAAATTGTGCCAAGAAAATTTTTGGTTTTATTAGCCAGATTTTTTATTATGGCGACATATTATTCCCAATCTAATTTTAATATTTGACCAAAATTAATTCAAATTAAATCTTTTAAAAAATACCCAAGTGTGTCGTTCTATTAAGTGAAATTTTTTAAATTTTTATAATTTTTTTTTGAAAAAAATTACCTAAATAAACTAAATATAAATTGATAAAATTGTTTTTTTCAATTTGGAAAAACTAATTAGTTTAGTTTAATTTGTTCAGATCAAGAAAACAACAAAAATTTTTCCCTTTTTGAATACATGTGTCCTAAAAATTCATTATCAAACATTGACACCGAATGATTTATGTGTTAATTATACAAGCAGAGGATCAAAGGTTCAAAATCCGCTGAGGGAGAGAAAATCTTTAAAATCTTGGAAAAGACTTTAGAATTATTTTTTTTTTTACTTTTTCACATTTCTGAGAAATACAGATTTAACAAGACTATTAGGTTTTTAATAAGTTTTTAGGTTTTTTCGAGACTTTATTGATTCACTATAAAATAAAATATTATTAGACACTAAAATAATTTCCTTCGCTAGAAATATACATCTCCCATCTTTCTGGCAGCATTTTGATACCTCGCTCGTAGAAGCTGGTAGGTTTTGAGATGAAATATTGACTGATGTCTTTTTTGATTTCTTCAAAGTCTGAGTAACTTTTTTCACTGAGGAAGTGCCGCATGGATCGGAACAAATAGTAATCTGAAGGAACCAAGTCTGGGGAATAAGCTGGGTGATATAAGACTTCCCAGCCCAGATTCTCTTTCGTGTTCCGAGTCGTTTTTGCAACATGTGGCCTAACATTGTCATGTAAAAGAATCACTTCTCGCTCTCCTTTAGCTCTGTATGGCCGTTTTGCTTCCAAAGCGTGGCTCAAACGAATCAGTTGTTGTGAATAAAGGTGTGCGTTTATCGTTTGCTTGGGTTGCAGAAGCTCATACTAGATGATACCCTTCTGATCCCATTAAACACAAAGCATTACCTTTTTTTCCATGAATTTCGCATTTCGGAGTAAATAATGGCGCTTGATCAGAATCGACACATTTTTTTTTGTTGACTGGATTATCGAATTAGATCCACTTTTCATCTTCAGTTACGATTTTCCATAAAAAACTCTTTTTTTTGTGCTTAGACAAGAGAGAAACCCAAATTTTCAATCGTTGCGCAATATTGATTTCTGAAAGTTTGTGCGAGACCCATTTACCGGCCTTTTGAATCTTCCCTAATGCATTTAATCTATTGTAAACGGTGCCATTTGTTACAGACATCTCTTTAGCAAGCTGTCTGCTCGATCGCCTCGGGTCTTCCTCAAGCAGCTCTTCGAAATACGCGTCATCACTTTCGACGGTTCTCCCAACACGTGCTTTGTCTTTCTGACTTTTTTAAGTCGAAATCACCAGTTTTAAATCGAGAGTACCAATTTTGACAAGTGCGAACAGTCAGAGCGTTAACTCAATATACCAAACAAATTGATTTGGTGGTCTCCGTCGCATTTTTTCTTCCGTTTAACTTGAATAGCATGCAATGGCGGATATGTATTTTTTTGTCATACATTTAAAAAATCGACGAAAAAACTTATTAAACAACCTAATATTATAAAGATGTAATTTAGTACTCAGGTTGAGGCAAGAATTCTTCCACATATTCCTTAATTTGTAGAATGCTGGCCTTCGTTAGTCTATTTGGATGTCTTCTTGAGAACCTTCATTTTTGCTGATTACGCTACCCAAATATTTAAAGCTGTCGACGAATTTTATATTTTCGTCTCATACACCAATTGGTGCATCAAGTGTTTTGTTGATCCAAAGTAAATTAAAAAATTTTTTTATTTCAGTTCATTTGAATAGCATATTGAATAAATTCAGTATTCAGAAAATAAAGCTTTTGATTTTAAAGAATTATTTTTCATGCATTAATGAGTCACATGTTTAG
Source organism: Brachionus paranguensis (assembly GCA_016802215.1). Lineage (NCBI taxonomy): Eukaryota > Metazoa > Rotifera > Eurotatoria > Ploima > Brachionidae > Brachionus > Brachionus paranguensis. The sequence goes on along the minus strand of JAESIX010000002.1, from coordinate 7,005,451 downwards.
GAAATTTTTCAAATCATGTAATTCAGAATTTATCTCACTTTCTCAATAAGTAATTCGAGCTCTAAAATATATTTTTCTACAATAAAACGTCTAAAACTGGCTTAGGAAATCGATGGTACAAGAAAGATTAAATAATATTGGGGTCTAGTCGGTTATGTAAACCATAGTTCACCTATTATGGGAACAATTCTTGTTCTCGGGTTTAGTGAACTATTGGTTCACTTAATATGGAAATTGTCCACCTTATCTAAAAACTGTTCGCCTAATTTGAAAAAAGTTAAAAGTAATTAAAAAAAAATAAGTAAATTTTACAAAATTTGAGAGATGGAGTAGGAATAGCTATTTGGCTATTATTAGATTAGATTATTAGAAATTGAGTATAAACAAAGAAATTCATTTGATAAATACCGTGCACGCATTCTTTGTATTAAAATAAGATTTAATAATAATAATAATAAAAAAGCTAAGACCAGCAAGCTTGCGCTTTGCAAGGAAAATTACAGAAATAGAAGAACTTATAAGTTTTTAGAGTCAATAGACAAAAACATAAACAAGTGAAGCTTTCGAATTTACTGGGGTCTTCAAACCAAGTATTAATTTTTTTTTACTAATATCGATGAGCTAAATGAATAAATCTCAAGAAATATCATTAATACTGCTCAAAATAGTGTTCCTCTGAAATCTTAGAAATTTTTTGTTCACCTAATCTAAAAATTTTTTACCTAATCCTATTTTAATTTACCTTTTCGTGAACAAAAAAATTAAATGAACTAATAGTTCACTAAACCCGAGAACAAGAATTGTTATCATTAAAGGTGAACTATTGTTCACAATATCACAATATCTAGTCGAATAGGTGAACTTAACCGACTAGAACCTGATATTGCTCTGTTAAATATAGAGTCAGAAGAAGCAGACTATGTTGATTAGAAGAAAGTTGTTGAGACATTGGCTTCTAAAAAATCGAAAATTAAGACTTTTTGATTTATTTGTTTTTATATTTTAATATTTTTTTTTTAATTTTTAAATTTAAATATTTTTTAAACAATAAAATTTTCTGATCTATTTTTTTTCCACTTCGATTATTTGACGTGGAAAATTTTTTTTGAAACAAGAAATTCAAAATAAAAATTCTCAAGTCAAGAATTATCATTACAAAAAAAGTTAGATTTATAAATTCTAATTTTCAAAAATAAATTGAATGAAAAAAAATCAAAAAATTCTGCTTTTTAATTATTTTTAGAAATATTTTTCCAACTTAATTTAATCCATTTATTCAACTCTGTGAGAAAGTCTTAAAAAATTAGATAGATCCATCTTAACACAAATAGGACTTATTTTAAATTTTTTTTTAAAAGTTATTGATTAATATTCTTTCTTGGTCATCATAACGAGCCAGTACCATTCAATCCAGACTTGATTTTTTTATCCTTTATTTTTAAAAGACACAAATTGGACATGTTCAAACTGTACTTATCAAAATCCATACAACACATCACATTGTGGAATATGTAATAGAGAACGTCAACTAAATGAGTTTATATTGTGTAAATATTGTTCACATAAAAATTCGCTTTCGTCTTTGTCATGTATGAGCTGTACCAGCCAGCTTTTGGACATTAATAATGAAGAAAGTCAGCGTACAAGACAATCCAGTAATTCTAGTTCATGTTCTAGTGTACGCGTGAACTCGGTGCAGAGCAATGTGCAGAATGGTAATACACGTTTACCAGCTTACGCTCAGTGTCAAGCTAACTACACGAGTCAATCAAGCTCATCATCGAATCTATCTGTATTCGACAACCCGGTCTATTTCAATTTGAGCAGTAATAACTTGAACGAAATGGGAGATGCCCGTATTCCGCCAAGATCTCCGCAAGTTTTGTCCGGACAATTTCAAGACCCTTTACAGCAGCGGCCCTCAATACCTGTCATTCTTGACGACCATTCGAAGTGTAAATTTAAAAAAAAATTTTTTTAAGTGTTGTTTTATTTGTATGATTTTTAGAATAAATTTCTTTTGATTATTTTTTGTGTGTTTTAGATGAATGTTTTTAATAGAACCATCCACACAAACACACTTAAAAAAGTTAAGTTTTAAGTGTGTTATTAAAGATCGATACCTAAACTAAAAAATTAATAAATTTTCAAAATTTAGAGCTGGCATAACTCCTAATCCGACTTGTTTTATTTAAAATTTTTTTTATATATCAAATTATCTTTTATAATAAATTAAAATTGTTTTTTAAAAAATTGAAAATTTTGTTATTCATGTATAATTATCTGCAGTGGCGTAGCTACATGAAGTGATGCTTTAATTCGAAAAATTTTCTGTTTAGTTCATATTGACTTTTAGCTGTCGTCAGACTTGCGCAAAAGTCACAAAAAAGTCATTTTAAAGTCTTTTCGTATAGAAAAAGAAAAATTAATTATTTAGTTAAAATAACAACAATTTAGGTAAAACAATAATCTAGATTTTATTTAAATAAATTTATCGGGGCTGGTCAATTTTGTGACCAATTGATCATATTTTTTATCGAAATGAACTTGTCAGTAAACTAAAAATGAACAAACAAAAAATTTTAATTCAATAATTAAATTATTTTAATTAAATAAATTTAAGTTTGAATTTTCTTTCAATTTTTAATTTAAAAGACTTAAAAAAAAAATAAAATCAATTTCAATCTTTTCTTGAATTAATCAATTAATTTAATAACATGAAATTTTATCATTCAAACTAATCAATTTTTATAATAATCCTTATCCACATTTAATTATGTTTGTAAAATGGTACTATTTCATAGGAGCGTTATTCTTGCTCAAAAAAATTTACAAAAAAACTTTTAAAAGAACTTTACCAAATTTTAAGGTAAATTTTATGGTCAAAATAATAAACTGTAGATCAAGATAAAAAGGAAGTGTTTTTTGATCATTAAATTTACCTTCTACAACAATTCGATAATTAATTTGACCAGTGGTCACAAAATTTTATTAATTACCAGCCCCAATTTATCAATTCTACCTTTTTATTAAGCTAAATTATATCATTTATCTTAAATCAGAATGAAAGAAGAAAAAAATATTTATTTACGAAAAGAATTGATCAATCATAAATAATAAACTGGTGATTTAAAACAAGGATTATACCATATTTTCAAATAATTTCCGTAATTTGACAACATTTGACGATAATTCACCTAAATTAACGAAAAATGCTAAAAGAAAAATTCAAATTTACGAAAATTTAAGAATTATAAAATTTTACGTAAATTTCGGCTTACTACAGTCAAAAAGTGCCTAAATTGCTCAAAAAATACCCTTTTTCTTGAAAAATTCAAAATTTTCAAATTTTTTTCTTTAAAAATTTTTTGAAAATATATTGGATATTTTTTGTAAAGTTCGGTAAATTTTCGGGTAGATTTTAGATTTAAGAATTTCAAGGCGAATACGGATTCAGATATTTATTTTGAGATTCTTGGTGATTATTCACTTTCTTTTTGCGCACAAGAGTATGATCTAAGCTTTAAACTTCACCAAGACCTTAACATAGATCAGAAAGTTGTAATTTCTTTTTAAATTTTAACAACATTACTTGGATTTTAATTTTATTTATAATAATTTTGAATTTAAGCTGAAAAAAGAAGAAGTCTCCGCCATAATTACCAGATTTAAACCCAATCGAACTTTTATGGAATGAATTAAAGATTTTTGTAATACAAAAAAGTATTTTAAATGATGCTGATTTAGATGAAGCAAAAATTTTTTTGTCACAAAAATTTTACGCCTGAGAAATGTAAAAATTATATCAGTCATTTAAAAAAAATAAAAATAAATTTATTCAACTTAAATTTAAAATATTAGTTTCAAAAAATTCTTAAGGTTATTAGAATTGTAATTAAAAATGAAGGCGAATGGTCTAATCATTAATTTGTTTTTAATAATTTTTTCTCGAAGCTAAAATGGATATAAATTATTCGTTTTGTAATAAAAAAAATTGACTTCTAAAAAATAAAAAAATATTTTAAATAAAATCTTCTGATTTTTTTATTTTCTTTATTTGTTTACACAACACAAAGAACATATTTTACAAAGTTTTCGTCTTTTTAATCCACAATTATCCCCAATTTGTATCCCCAATTTCCATTAGTTTGAATCGTGACATTAGGTAATAAGTTTTTGGATCTTTAGTAGTTGAATTTAGCTTTTCTCTTAATATTTTATCAATTCAATATTGAATCTCAGCTTTCGAGTAAGCTTTCCTTGAATAAGGAAATTTTTACTTATTTATTTTCAATTTTAGCTAAAAAATTAATTTTGCTTTTCTTTCTGTACGACATATCGTTGTAAAAGTGATGGCATTTTTTTCGATTGTTAATTATTTAAATCTCAATATCTAGAATTTTTTGTTTTTGGTTGGATATAACGATTATTCAAGTACAATATTGATATATTAGATCATTAATATATGATATTGGATTAAAGATCATTTAGATATGGAAAATTAATAAGTTGTTGTCTTAATAATATATGTTCTGTTGTTGTACCCCCTGTCTTTGACACTATAAAATATTAGCATTATTTTATTAACTTTTACAAACCTTGTAAATTTAATCGGATATAAAACCAATAATTAAAAATTCATTAGTACTCAAAGAAAACGAACAGCTATCAAGTAAAACAATGTATTTTTAATATAAAATATAAAGCTCAGTTTGAGAGAGTCGTTAATTAATTGACTTATTATTATTTTATTTTATTATAAAAATATATTTTAGACTAACGAATTGAAAATATTTCAGTCATTAACTGAAAAAAAATGTTTCCGAATATAACAAAGCTTTTTAAGGTATATTTAACACAGAGTTGGTAGAAAGTCTGCATTATTTCTATTAAGAAATAACAATTTTTTTATTAGTTTTAGTTTAATTTGATCATAAACTTCAACTTACCGGTTTTTGAGTAATTTCTTCTGATACTTCTTTTTGAATTTATTTAAAATTTTGTAAAAGCACTGTATTCATTGAATAAATTAAATTATCTTAATATAAGTTTTTAAGAAACCTCAAGCAAATTATCAAATATCTGATATTGAAAGATGTAAAATATGTGAGGAAACATTGATTGCTTTAAAATGACAACAAATGGTTCTTAAGTCAATTAGAAGGATTTTTTAAAATCAATTTCCCAAAACTTCGTCGAACCATACTAATTCAAACAAGAAATGGAATTCAAATTATTTTGTAATTCCTTGAGCTTTATTCAAGAAAGATAGAAAAAACACATTGCCTGAGGTAAAAAAACTGAAATAAATTTAAAACTAAAATTATTCCTTCATAAATTAAAAAAAAATATAAAAGTAAACCAAACAAATTCTAATATTGAATGATAAGTTCTAAAAATTTGACTGCTCAAGAAAGAAAATGAAATTAAATTAGATTTTTAAATCCGAATATTAATTATTTATTCAAAAATTACGCCAGATTCGGCGATGACAAAAAAATTAAATATAAAATTGGAAAATAAAAATTCTTTTAAAGTGACAAAAAAGGGCCATAGAAATTAATTAACCTCGGCACCAAAGCTAATAAAAAGAGATTAGAAAAGATAGATATTTTTTTATCAAAAAATGCAATCTTAGTATGAAATTATAAAAAAGTTGAGGAGTAATAAAAACAAAATTATTATTTTGTTTATTAATTTTTTTTATTTATCTCTGACGAGTTAAAGCTCTTTCAATCAAGGAAAAAAGAATAAATATAAAGTTGAATTTATTTTAAATAATGAAGAAATAATAATACAGTGCTTTTATAAAATGTCCAGAATCGACTAAATTACGTAATTTTACGTAATATTACATTATTTTTGGTTTTTCTGAAACTCATAAATTTTATCAACAATTTCCGACTTATTTTTAAAACCAGATTGTCTGATAAAAAGTTTCATCTCATGCCAAAGCATCTCAATTGGATTTAAGTCTGGGGATCTCGGCGGTGCACGAATCTTTTAAATTTTTTATTTATTGAGTTTTCTCTTTAAATTATTACCCACTGATACAGTTCTTTTTCAAAAATGACAAACATTCAAAAGATGTGTGCTTCGAATCATTATCCTGATGAAGCACGTAATTAAAATCGTATTTAAGTAGTCCAAAAGTAGAAGTAATTATAGATATAAACTAAAAAATTTGAAGAAAAAAAAATATTTGAAAAAGAATAGTATCAGTGGGTAATAATTTAAAGAGAAAACTCAATAAATAAAAAATTTAAAAGATTCGTGCACCGCCGAGATCCCCAGACTTAAATCCAATTGAGATGCTTTGGCATGAGATGAAACTTTTTATCAGACAATCTGGTTGTAAAAATTGTTGATAAAATTTATGAGTTTCAGAAAAGTTTTACGAATGAAAAATGTCAAAAATACATTACAAGATTAAAAAAATTATGTTAAATAAATTTAAATGTATAAAATTTTTAATTTAATTTCAACTAAAGGTATTGGATATTGTAAAAAAAAACGGTGGTGATCTTTTCATAAGGAAAAGATTTTTAATTATTAATTTAAAAAAAAATTAGTAATAAATAAATTTTTTCGCAAAAATATATTTTAATTTTAAGTCTTTTTGAAAGTGTTGTATTTTAGTTTTTTTTATTTTAGGTTATTCTAAGATTTTTATTTTTATTTCAAAATTTTACCAAAAATTGTGTAATTTTACGTAAAATTAAGTAAGAAACGGTAAGCAATATTGAGTTTTTATTATTTTTTCAGATTAAAATTATTTCAATTTTATTGAAAAATGTTCTGTTTTTACATTTTTCTTACCAAAAACCTGATTTTATTGGTCGTAAACATTTTGGGATGGTTTTACCAAAATTTACTTATTTTAATGTAAACTTACGTAATTTTACGTAAAATTACATGTTCTTACCGACTAAAATTAACGTAAGATTACGTGAGCTTACGTAAGCTTACCAAAATTAATGTAAAATTACGTAAAATTACGTAATTTAGTCGATTCTGGACATTTTATAAAAGCACTGTAACAAAATTTAGCAAAAAAAATCAAATATTTTCAGCATTATTTTCGATTTCCTGTCTCTTTTTTTTAGTTGTAAAGCAATGACGGCAGAAGTTGTCTGATTATCAGAGTTTAACGCAGAAACATTTGTATTTGGTTATTCTCAAGTTGTTGCATCCTCTACAATCTCAATGGTGTTTGTTAAGGACGGTGCATCCGATGAATACTTTCTCATTGAAGAAAATTGGACAAGTGCAAACACCTTTTAACCAATTTTTATCATTAAGTGCCAATAGTGTCTTTTGATTATTTGATTCCATGCTCCAACTTTGGGTGGTTTTTCAATCGAAAAAAAATAAAATAATTTGATCTACTAACTCATAAATAAGAGAGTAACTCATAATAAATGTGAACCCTATTTCAATTAGATTGAATCCTAGCTAAGCAATTATTTCCATTTTTAAATTATTTCAGTTTTAAAAAATTATTTGATTTTATTAATTTTAATTTACTTTTATTTTTAGTTTATTATTTTCTTTATTTTTTTTAATCTGAGAGACAGATAAACAAATGAGTAAATCCTAGGTGCTACTTTTAGCAAAATTTAAACCCAAGTTATTAATTTACAAGTGGCACAATAAATAATTTTATACTGCCTATTTAATATAAAGGTGTCAATCGCTTTTTCGGACAAGAACACTAGTCTGTTGATTAACCTTGAAAATTTTTTCACAATGAAACCGCTCTTGGATGTTAAAGTGCTCATAAAAAATAAATTTTGAAAAATAATAAAAACAATAAAATTAATTATTTTATTTTCTTATAATTTTGTTAAAATTTTTTTTTCAATTTTTAGATGGAAATATTTAGAAATTGTTCATGGTATAGTTTGTTGTTATTTCAAGCATTTTCTTATGGTTCTTATACAATACTAGTTCACTTGTGCGAAGAGAATGGCAAAATATCCTTCAATTCGTCATCGATGAACTTGACCATTGAATTCATAAAGTTGTTTATATCATCAATTGGAATTATTTATCAGCAAAATTTTAAAAGTTTAAATTCAATATTTTCAATAAAAAAATCAGCCCAATTCACAATACCTGCTTTTTTGTATTTTATTAATAACAATTTAGCTGTGTACATTCAATTATACATGGACTCGACTTCTTACCAATTGTTGAGCAATTTAAAAATTTTAACTACAGCTGTGTTGTACTATTTTATAATCGGAAGAAAAATGACAAAAATTCGATGGTTTTCTCTTATTTTGTTGTTTTTTTCTGGACTTTTTTACTCGGTGGGCAATGTTAATTCTCTTAAGAATTATTATATAAATCAGGAAGATTTGGATATGTTTTTGTTGCCTAAAGAAGAAAATATTAATGTAAAATACAGACTGAGAGATGAGATTTATATTACAGAGGTTGGTTTCTTCATGATTATAGCCTATGCACTTATTTCAGGACTCTCAGGAGTTTATAATGAATATTTACTTAAGCGCAATTTAACTGATTCAATTTTTTTACAAAATTTTTATCTTTATATGTACGGCTGTGTTTTTAATTTCTTAGGCTTTTGGGTGGAAAAAAAATACAGAAATGATAAAGATTATGACTTTTTCAAAGGATTTAACTTTTTTACTATTATGATTATATCTAGTCAAGTATTAAACGGATTTTTGATGTCCATTGTAATGAAATACTCGAGCAATATAACTCGACTTTTTATCATTTCTTCGTCGCTAATTGTGACAACTGTTTTTTCCATTCTTATTTTTTCACTCAAGTTAAACGCATTCTTTTATCTAAGTTTTTTTGTTGTCATGATGGCTTTGTATTTCTATACGTTTTATCAATAAATAAAATTTTGTTAAATAAAGTTTCTTTTTATTAATAGTTAAATTTTTATTATGCAAAAATGGCTCAAAGTTAAATCATAGAAAAAATTAAAAAAGGCGTCATGAAACATTTATTTATAAAAGTTTTTTTTTCTTGCAAATTTTATTTATTTAAGTCTAGAATTTTGAAAAGACTTAAATTTCGACTAAGTTTTTATATAAATATTTTATTTTTAAATAAGTGGTATAAGTGGATTTAAAATAATAAAAATTTTTAAAAAAATTCATTTACACGTGGTATATTTTTTATTCTTTTAATAAAATCTTTCTTACAATTTTGATAAAGTATGAAAAAAGTATGATGTTTCAGATTTAAAAAAAAAGATAAATATGCTCTTTATCAAGCAAAGATTGAACTGCCAAAAGAACCTTATTAGCCGAAAATCAAATTTAACATTAATCATAATTTGAAAATCAAACAATTGACCATTGTTTTTCTTATTTAAATTTAAGTTTTTAATTTTGTTTAGAAAACTTATTAAAAATAATATTAGTTATGCAAATTTTCAATTTTATTTTTTGAAATTATTTTAGTTTGCAATGTGAAAACTTAGTACAAAAATAAAAAAGTTAAATACAGGTTTTAATATGGTTTTTTTTTTACGTCATTTAATGAAAATTTTCATATAATTTTGAAAAAACATGAAGAAAGTGCGATGCTTAAAATTTATTTTTTAAAAAATAAATGGGAGTTACTTTTGCAATCGTATTAAATTGAAATTAAATAGATTAAACAAACATCGAATATTTAGTATCTATTATTTTAAACTAAAAGTCTTTAGATTTTATTTTTTTTTATAAAAGTAAGAAAATAACTTTGAAATAGATTACATAGAATATTAAGTTTATATTGTTTTTAAGTAATAATCTTTAGATTTTTTTTTCTTTTAAAGTATCGAGATATTGTTAAACATTTAAATTTAGACTTCAATGCAAATGCCTTTTTTTATAATTATTTCATTTTTAATTTTACTTTCATTTTATATTCACAACATTTGGCTACTAAGAGTATGTGCTTAGAAAATAAAATATTATTAAATCTTGTATTTATTATTTTTTTCAAAACATTTAAAAATGATTTCATTTAAGTTTTTTATTTAATTGATATTTTCTTTCTAAATTAGTATTCTATAAAAAAAAAATTTATTTTGAATCGGCCCTATCTCATTCGAAAAAAATTAGATTCAGAAAGACCAAAAAAGCACTTTATCTAAAAATATTGAGTCTGGTACCAAACTTTCCATTTGATCAGGGATTAGTCATTGAATATGACGGATTAATATTGTATGTCAAAATAGTGAATATGATTTTAGTTGAAAAAAAAAAAAATTTAGTTATTTATTTAAGCTTTAGATGATGTATCAATTTGTAAGAAAACTATTCCATAGTATTTCAAAGTATGCTCAATTTTTAATAAAGAATTAGATTAAATTAAATTAAAAAATTATTTTAGACTAACTTGTAAGATTTTAAATATTTTTTTATCTATACCGATCTTAAGCTAATTCTGATAATTGCTGACAAAATTTATTAAATTTGTCAAGAAAAGTCATGAACCACTAATCTTCTGGAAACTCTAGATTTCATCTCAATGAGTCTAGATAAAAGTATCCCTGTTGATGTGATTCTGCTAGATTTTGCGAAAGCATTTGATACTGTTCCCCACAAAAGACTAACAGCTAAATTGAAAGCGTATGGCTTTGGTGGTCTGACACTAAAATGGATTGAAGCTTTCTTGAAAAATAGAAGGCAACGAGTTGTTCAAGGAGAAATTTTGTCGGATTGGGTTGATATTTTTAGGGGTGTACCACAAGGCTCAGTGATTGGTCCACTATTGTTCGTTTTGTATATCAATGATCTACCAAAAGGAATAGAGAATGTTGTCAAATTGTATGCAGATGATACTAAAATGTTCTCGCAAATGGTATCAGAAATAAGCGCAGCGAAACTACAATTAGATTTAGATTTAGTTTTCAAGTGGATTGGCTTCTTCTCTTCAACACATCAAAATGTGTGGTCATGCATTATGGTCATATAAACAATTATTTTCTTTATTTTATCAATGGTAAGCAGCTATCAACGTCAGAAACCGAAAGAGATCCTGGAGTTATTTTTAATACAAATCTGAAATGGAAAAATCAAGTGTTAGAGGCCACAAACAAAGCAAATCAAATGCTAGGTCGCATCAGGAAATCATTTGGTCGTTTTGATTGTAAGTTATTTAGATCTCTGTAATTAAATTTTGTTCGTCCTCTTTTGGAATTTGCGGTGCCTGTATGGTCTCCAATTCTTAAGTATGACTGTGAGAATGTTGAAAGGATTCAACGCAGAGCTACGAAATTTGTTTCTGCAATTAGAAACAAACCGTATGAAAGCAGATTGAAGGCTTTGAACATTCCAAATCTGATGGAAAGAAGAAAAAGAGGTGATCTAATTCAATTATACAAGTTCAGGCATGGAATAGAATTGTTTGAAAAAAGCAACAATTTTAATGTCACTAAAAACCAAGGAAGAGGTCACTGCTTTAAATATCGCAAAGAAATTTCAAGGCTCCAACATAGAGATAACTTTTTTTTTCAACAGAACTGCTAGCATATGGAACTCGCTGCCAAATCAATTAGTTGAAGCCCCCAATGTTAATAGCTTTAAAGCAGGCATTGATTGCTGGATGAGCAGCAATCAATCACATCAGCTGTCTTAGTGTGCCTTGTCAGCACACTCGCTGGCTAGCCAGCTACAGTCGAAATTTCTACTACTATTACTACTAAATTTAAAATTAAAATTTAATTTTATGAAATATTTATTAAATTTAAAATTTTTTTCTATGAATATTATTCTTTAAATTAATAATTCTAGGAAAAACAAATTCTATTTCATTTTAGCCAAATTGACAATCGACAACAGAGAACTAACGTGGGTTGAACGTTTCTCTAAGATTACACTATGCACAATCATTGCATGGAGAAATTAAATTAAAAATAAGATAAGATTTCATATAGATTTCTTACAAGTCTCCTTACAGAGTATCAATTTCACATTTGCTTCTCAAATTAAAAAAAAAATCAATATAACAAAATTGTTTTTCAAAATGAATGAAATAAGAATTTTATTTTGAGATTAAAATTATGAAATTGAGAAATTTTAATGTAATTATTTATTTAAAAATTGACTTAAAAAAAAACACTAAAGCATGTGAAAAACGCCCAAACATAGAGAGTCAACTTAACCCATGAATAAAATATTGATTAGCAAAATCTTGTTTAAAAATCATTTTAAAATCTAATTTTATAATTTTAGATTTTACAAGTGTTAGCTCTTTGAGTATTTATAAAATTTTAGTTTAAAATTTTTTTCATGAAACGATCTACTTAGTAGATGAAGTCGAATTAATTGAAAACTTTTCTTTGGCTTTAAAGCAATTAAAAAGTTTGAGAATATTTATTTTAATATTTGACTTGGAGTTTTTGTTAAAAGAATATGCACAAAATATAAAAAGGCCTTGAAGTGAATTTAAAACTATGTACACGTACCACAAAAAAGAGTTTTTGTCATTGATCATAGCACTTATAAGTCCAACTATCCATGTCATACCTGTCAAAATAAAAAGCTTTAGAAATAAAACAAGTCTTTTTTTGAGTGAATGGTGCTCTTGAGCCGATTTTAGACCAGAAAAACTTATTGTAGGCACCGGATTTTTCATGTACTTTTTTTTAAGTAAATCAACCACTGTAATAGCCTTTATGCTTACCACCAAAAATACCAGATTCATGCTCAAAACAACTACAATTGGCACCACAAAAAAGATCAATAAGTCCACATTTGAAGAAATAAAACACTGATTAAAACCATAAGAAAGCTTATTGTAATTTTTAAGCAGCAAAATGATAATTAAAGCCCCCGGAACAAGCCAAGCTATGGCCAAATATTTAAAAAAAAAATTTGAATCAGTTTGAATATTTTTTGGTGCTGACTGAGCCGATTTGGTGAACATTTTGAAAAGATCGTAGGCCATTATGTTCGACCATAGAAAAAATACCAGATAAAAATAGTGTGTCGTCATGCCACTCAGAAAACATGGAATGATCAATTTCATCTGCGAGAACAATATTTTTAGATCATCAAATTTATTGTTTAATTTTGGCATTTGGCATTTGTTTTCCAATGAGTCAAAAGTTATGTCGAACAACGAGTATGTATAATAGGTGGAAATAATGAACAAAAGCTGTGAGAACAGCAGAGAAACGCTTAAATTAATCAAAATTTTTCCTGGCAAATTTCTCAGGTCTTTATTTTTGATGTAAGATGCCAAAAGAAGCGCAAGACTAAGAATGGAAATAGTATGTCCAGCTAAAGTTGTGTACTTTTTGGCCATGTCGGCTTCTGTCCGCGGATATGAATCCAATGGCCCGCAAAGTCTATTACTCTTGTTTGCAAATTCTTCAATTTTTTCTATTTGATTGAAAATTGGATCTTTATTTTGCCGCTTGGACACTTTCATTGAAAGATAGACTTCTCTATTTAGCTCACTTAGATCGAACAAAATTTGGAGACTTTGAACAAAAAATTTATTTGAATAAATAACAATGCAGTCGAATTTAACAACACCATTACAAATTGCACAATATTTATTCTTGTAAACCAAACCAAAGTGGTATCTAAAGGCTGTGTGATTTTTGCACAAATTTTCCACTGTTTGATTAGTAAAGTTCAGGGGACATGAATCAATTGATTTGAAACATGATCTTGGATTGAGTCCTTTGGGTGCTTTGAATACAATGTCTTTGGAAGAGGTGCCATTAAGTATTTGCCTTATGGTTGTATTATCATAATAATCCGGTTCTAAGAAAGACGTCTTACCAGCCAGTATAGAAAAAAAAAGCAGTTCTTTTAAATTCAAATTTAATAAATTACATTTGGCACAGAAGATGTTTTTGTAAAAATTGCCAGTTTGGTTTGAAAAAACAGGCGTTTTATCTAAAATTTTCTTTGTCGAAGCCTCGCATTTTTGCCTAATGTTGTTATCTGAAAAATTGCTTGGACATCGACCCACGGTGTATATAAATTGATTTTCAGAGAGCTTGCTGTTGCATTCAAATAAAGTAGAATTGACTGGCTTTGCCTTGTCTTGACAACAATCGCCGAATTGATCACAATGATCGCAAAAGCAATTTGTTGACCATGATTTTGAACCAACACAACTATCCTGGCATTCATATCCAGCAATTTTTTTCAAGCATATAGGTAATAGAAGTTGTATCAAAAGAATTAATAATATCATTTGTGTAAAAAAATTTTTTTAAATGTTTTATTTTCTCAAATTAAAATTAAGCTTTTTCAAAAAAAACATAAAGATAATGTCAAATTTAATATGCTTTGAATTATTTACGCAATGAAACCGAAAACATATTTTGTTTAAAATTTCACTTGCCATAAAATGTGTTTTGAACATCGCCAAAATTTCAAAAAAAATCATTTGATTTTCATTTTTTTAAAAGGATATTAAATTTATTTAAACCGTTCTCAAATAAATTAGAAAAAATTTTATATTTTGAATTATTTTTGTCACAAAATAAACCTTTTAACCGTTAGAATAAGCTTAGTTATCATAATATTTTAAATTTCTTTTTTAGCTGCTGATTCTCTGTACATTACTCTCTTTTCAAAACTAGTAATTTAACACATTTAAATTGTCTGATGCTTTTGATAATCTTGAGTTAGTTTTTTATATATCAATCTTAAAATCTTCAAAAATTGATAGTTTAACAAGCAATTGTTTTCAAAAATTTAAATCTCTGTTGATTAAAAACAAAGTAAAACTTTTACTTTGTAATTTATTTATACAATAAACACAACAACAAAAAATTTTAATTGTATTAAAGAAATTAATAAAAAATTGTATATTTAGTTCGGAATGCATTTTTTTTTGTGTTTTATGTTTTAATAAGTTTTAATCATAATTTACCAATTTTACGAAAAAAATCTTAACTGTTTTCAGCATAATTTTTTTTAGAAAAAAATTAAAAAATTTTAGCAATTTTCATTTTAACTAAAATAAACAAAAAATATCGTAAAATTACGATAAATTTCGCATTATTCACCTCTTAACTTATCAATTTTGCACTTATTTGCAAAGTATCTTTTGTGATCGGTGTGTTGTTCATTTTATGCAAACGAATGAAGAAATAGACTGGTTAAAATTTAATTTTTTTGATTCATTATTCAATTTAACCAATTCTTTACCAGTGTCTCCCCATCAAAGTTTGTCCTTTGACTATTCACTTTCTTTTAGCATTTTTTTACGCAAGTTATTCAAAGCAAAATTCCATTCTAACACTAAATATGGCTTCTTAGATACTCCAATTGACGGCGATGTAAGCAACATTTCCACCTCATCCTAATCTTTCTTTTCGGTAAATGGAATAAGCACAAATGTACGGCAGTGAGGACTCAGAAAACCGAGTCTCAGATACACATACTAAATGAGGTCTCTCAACCTTATCTAGGGTAGCAATAAGCTCAATGAGCTAGTTATTTGGAGCAGTGGCTTTTGTTTAGATACAAGTGAAATAACCTGACTCAGAGAACGATATGTACTTATTAAAACTTTTGTTTAATGAAAAAGTTCCTAAGCTTCTACCATTTTGACTTAAATCATAACTATCACATCTTTCATCGATTATTCCACTGTTCTCAACTTTCAAATTATGGTGCATTGTTGACAGACATCTATTTGATCCTCCGTATTTCATTTCCTTGCATAATTCACCAGTAAGACCTCCCTTCACCAATAGTCTCCGCTTCTCTGCTAAGCCCATCTCTTTTTTCTCGAAGTTGCTTCACACTCTGTTCTATCTGGACAAATACAAACTTTTGATATTTCTGTGATTAATTTTTACTAGTTTAATAAAAACTGAATTGGTTTAAAAAAATTCTATACTTTCTAAATTTTGAATCTAATTTGGCGTAAAAAGCAGTAAAAGGCCTAACTTATGAGGAACGATTAGCAAAGTTCAATTGGACATCAATTGAAAAAAGTTTACATTTGTCCAGATCAAAATCCTAAAAGTCAAAAATCAAGAATTCACGAAAATTTTCGAAAATTATCGTAATTTTAATTGAAATAAGAATGATCATAGCTTTAGAAGCCAACTAAGTGAAAAAGCCAACAAGGCCGCCACAATAACTACCTGAAACGGCAAAAAGCTCATGTTGTTCGGACTTTAAAAAAAAAAAATTAAAAGTCCTTGGCTCAAACTTTTTTTTAATGACTTGGACTTTTATATGGGACTTTTAAACAACTCTGCTTGGAACAACATGGAATGTGGGATTATGATAGCTATTTGCTTATATATTGCTCTTAGCAATTCCAGGTTAATCTTGTCCAACTTGTTCTTAAGCCCATTTACAGTTTTTGAGTGAACAATCTCTGCTGGTAACCTCTTCCATAAGCTTATCACACTTTTGGTAAGGAAGTTGAATCTCTGGTTGCAATTTCTTACTTTGTCTTTGAAATGAGAATTCACGTCTACGAGTACTAGACTGTAATTGTTTTTGGGGCATTAAACAAAATAAGCTCGCCTCTCATAATACTTTCTTCAGCTGATGTCCAATTGAACTTTGCTAATCGTTCCTCATAAGTAAGGCCTTTCACTGCTTGTACCAATCTAGTTGCTCTCTTTTATACAGATTCCAACACTTCAATATCCTTCTTAAGACACGGCCTCCAGGCTTGGATAGCACATTCCAAATGTAGTCTTACCAACGACATGTACAAACTGCGGACTGTTTCAATCGAATGATGCCTGAATGATTTCTTAACCATTCCAAAAATTTGATTCGCTTTGTTGGATGCTTTCTGGACTTGTAGGTGACGCAAAATGAAATATTTGTTTGTCTTACAATGGTGATTTGACATAAGGATCCATGGTAAATTTACGCAAATTAACGTAAAAAATGGTAATTTTACTATTTTTACGTAAAACAAGAATTGTAAAAAATGATAAATTAACTAAATTTTACGTAAATTTGCGTTAAAAAAAGTAAAACTGCCAATTTTTACGTTAAATTGTGTAAACTCCAAAAATGCCAAAAAAATCTCAAATTTTGCTGTTTTTCATAAAATTTTGTTAAAAAACACGATTTTGCCTTGCATGAAAATTTTTTTTTTAATTTCATTTTTTACGTAAAAATTGGTAAAATCTAAAATTTAACTCGTAAATTTTGGTAAAAAATGGTTAAAATTGTTAAAAAACGAATTTTATACGGGCGGTCTAACTGACCGTCCAAATTTTGGCGGACGGACTTTGGCCCGTTTATTTTAGCGGGCCGATTTTTGGCCCGTTTAGTAACCGTTTAAATTTATACGGGCGGTCTAAGAAAACCGTATACATTTAAAGTAAAAATTTAAATTTTTTCCACATTTTTTTGGAAAAGCCCAGTAGCGTTAAATTTGAGTCATTAAATTGGTTTTCTAAAATGCTAACGAAAAACATTTTATTTTTATTTATTTATTTATTAGATTTTAATTCTCTGCGACACTATTAATCAAGTAAATATGGTTTGTGTGAGAATTAAAAAAAATTAATAAATAAATAAAGATAAAATGTCTAGTTCAGTTCTTTTCCAAAAAAATGTGGAAAAAATTTAAAAGTTTACTTAAAATAAATAATTTTAACCGTTTAAATTTATACAGGTTTCTTAGACCGCCCGTATAAATTTAAACGGTTACTAAACGGGCCAAAAATCGGCCCGCTAAAATAAACGGGCCAAAGTCCGTCCGCCAAAATTTGGACGGTCACTTAGACCGCCCGTATAAAATTCGTTTTTTAACAATTTTAACCATTTTTTACCAAAATTTACGAGTTAAATTTTAGATTTTACCAATTTTTACGTTAATTTGCGTAAATTTACCATGGATCCTTATGTCAAATCACCACTGTATGTATGTTTGTCTTTTTACCTCAGTCAAATGTCAAATATTGAAATTGATCACAAATCAAGGCTCTTGTTTAATCTTTTTCTAGAGTTTTTTAAATTGGGAGCTAAAACATTCATACATTAAAAGTTCATTACTTTATTAAGTTTTATAAAAACAAGAATTATTTTTCAATTCATTCAATAATTAGTAAAGAACATACATTTACAAAATAAATGATTTTTTAGTATATTTATAAAACAACTATTAAATTTCTAATAATTATGAAATTTCTGAAAAAAACACCATCTAATAAACAATCATATTTCTCGACATCATTGTTTTTAACATTTTATATTTTAATAAACATCAACTGTTAAAAATATTTCTAAGATGAGATCCAATTTTGGAAAATATTTTTAAGCTCTTTTGACACCTCTCTCTAAAATTTCTATCCAAGTTGTAAAACAATACAATAGTCAAAATATTTGATAGAGAATAAATTATTTCTGCAGTTTCAGCTAGATTTGTGCATATTCGACTATCCTTAAGACACAATTTGTCTGACAATTTAATTGATAGTTTATCATATAATATATAGGTAGATGTACCCAAGTGGAAAAATTTCAAACATAAAAGAACAAACAAATTAACTAAAACAATTGATGTAATTCTTGTTTCTCCGTATTCTGCTTTAAAAACATTATTTTTTAATTTTTGACAAAAAATTCTTGATTCAATTAATTTTTTAATGCTCAAATTTTTCCGAAATTGTCTTAGCATCATAAAGTCCATCAAAACCATAAGAGCATAAAAAAGAAAATCATTTAGGATAAAACTGAGAGTAAAATAAACATAAAAAATAATTGATTTGTTAAGGACATATTGAATCGACCTGCCGTTGTATAAAATAATTTGAAATGTATTTTTGTTCGGAAATTCTTCATAATCCTTGTCATCCATGACGAAAAAATCACTGTTTATTTCTATGTAAAAAAATTTATCCAAAGATAGCACAAAGCTGAGAAAAATGAGAACCAGAGCCAAAATTTTATTTTTTCGATTGGAAATTTTGCTATTTCTGTCCAACAAACCTCTGGACAAAAAAGAAAGTCGACTCCATGAAATCATCACAATAGTTATATTTGACCAAGCTTTTAGGTTACTCACAAAAAACTCATAAAATATAATATCAAATAACTGAGCGTAATAATTTTGCTTCAGAAAAGAACAATACACTCCATTTACATAGACACATTTGTTTATCAAGTGAAGTAGAAAAAATAAAAAATACAATAAATTAATTGTCACATTGATCAACATTAGTTTGTTGATAAAATTCATTTTATTAGAAATACTTAATCTTATTAGCTTGAATAAATTGACCATGGCGAAAAAATTGGTTGCCAGACCTACCAAAGATACAACTGGGGTGAATACAATTGTAATAAAGTTTAAAAATTCAGTGATGTACAAAAAGTCTTCTTCACCATAAATCTTGACCAATTTGGACGCTTTGTGACATTGATTAAACTTTTTCTCAAATTGACAGGATTCAACCATTTTCGTGTCCAAATTGCCACAAACAAGTGAATAGCCAATAAAGTTATAAAATTGTAATTTGTAAATGTTTGTTTGGTAAAATCTATCTAAAAAACTCATGTTGGAAACGCGGTTGCGTAAAAGCCAAACCATGAAACATGAACAATATTTGTTGCTTCCAAAGCCCAAGTAAATTAGCAGCTTTTCATTTGGCATGAAGTTTTTAGCCAGACAAACTTCTTGGTCTGTGATTTGAAAGTTAACTGATTCAGCCACCCGTAGAACTAGATATTTGCTGGTGTTATTAGGAATCAAGCTGTTCAGCCAGAAGGGATCATTTGCCAAGCTTGAAATTAAATTTTTACTCTCCACATAAACAAGTTCCAAATTGCTTAGGCTTTCTATGCTGTTTCGATCTATTGATTCAAAGAGACCTTTTAAGCATAGAGCCTTAACATTGTTGAAAACATTTTGGCTCAGCAAGGAGCTTGTGAGAGTCAATCGGTAGGCTTTAAGCTCTAAATATTCGATTTTTGACTGAATTGTTTCGTTTGAATGAGAAAAAGAGAGAATGTTTTTTTTTGGGAACACATCTGATAGCCCATAAAAGTACAAAAATGAAATTGTTGAATTTTGGAAAATACGCGGACATGTTTGCTTAAAGTATTTAGTTGAAAAAGAAAATTTGAGAGTAAAGATTTTTCTGAAAAAGGCACTGTGCTGTGACAATGGATCGCAATTGTTTGAATCAGAGATCATCTTTGAATAGAAAAAATTAACCATAACATTACCGTAGAAAGAAGAAATTTTTTCAAAAATATTCGAGTCAATTTTGAACCATTTTACATAGAGAAAATTTGCGACAAAAAAGCTAGATTTTCTAAGCTCTATGTCACTAAAGTCGAAATTTAAAGAAGAGTCTAAAACGAGCCAAGTGCTCGGTATGAAATTTATTAGATATTCATTAAAAGAGCTGTCAATGCAATTAAATTGAATTTGGCTAAATGAATTGAACTTTATAATATCAATTTTTAAACTGTAATAAGTTTTTGAAAATGATAAGGCAAGTAAATTGTTTATTTTAAAATGGTTTTTAATCATTTTTTCACAAAAATTTTGTAAATTATTTGTTTTTGGATTTGTCTTGAGAACTATTTTTTCTTGTTCACTTTGAAACAAAATCGAAAACACGATAAAAATCGTCATTAAATTCATTCTAATTGATTGAGAAATTTAAATTTCTAAAAAAATAAATTAAAAAAAAATCGTGATTGTTAAAATTTTATTCATTTACCTTATAAAATATCAACAGATAGTCAACATCAGACTGTGGTTTTGTTCTTAGCCTTTTTTTCTTATTTTTTTTAACAAACGGATGATATTCGATATAGTAGGACAGTTTTAAATTCAAAATTTTTTTTAGATTTCATTAATTAGTATTGTGAAATTTCATTCAAATCTTTAATAAAAAAAAATATATTTTTGGCTGTAAAGGTTTAAAACTTATTCTGCAAATGAATCAAAGTATCACAAAGTGTCACAGGATCAGTCATTCCGGACATGAATGGGTTCTATTGCATTTGTGTCTGAAATGATACGCATTAAATCGAACTTTCTATTTAATCATCTTAACAAACTGTTTTTTATTATTATTCATTCTAATATTATTCATTCTATACATAAATGACCTTCCAGATTGTGTTTCAAATAAGATGCAGATGTATGCTGATGATTCAAAATCTTAGCTATTGTTAATCAAGTTTATGAAAAAATGAGGTTACAGAAAGATTTGGATGCGATTTGTGAATGCATAAAAGTATGGGGCATGGGTTTGTGTGCTGATGTAAAGTAAAGTTATGCATTTTGGAAGATTGAATGAGATGCATAAGTATAAATACGCATACCAATGAAGAGAGTGGGATGTATTACTAGAGGTTACTAGCTGCGAGAGAGGTTTAGGAGTGATGGTATCATTTGATTTTAAGTGGACTGCTCAGGTAAAAAGTGCATGTACAAAAGCAAAAAAGATCCTAGGAATGCTTAAGCGAACGTTTGATAGTAGAGATAAAAATTTATGGGCAAAATTATATACATCCATGGGAAGACCTCATCTAGAGTTTGATGTGGAATCCAAGTAAAAAGGTGGATGTCAACGCATTAGAAAAAGTCCAGGAACGCGACACAAAAACACCTTTGACTTTAAGAGCTATGGACTATGAAATATGAGATGGGAAGAAGTAAGATGGTGCTAACAAAACTAAGTGAAAGGAGAGTGAGAGGAGATTTGATTGAAATGCATAAACTAGTAAGTGGATTGTAAAATGCTCAGCTAACTAGAGTCTCTTTATCTGTATCAGAAGAGAAAGGGGCAATATTTAGAGGCACTAGCATGAGAATGCACAGGGAAAGCTTCCCTGCAAAATTAAGAAACGATTTTGCAAGTGCGGTGACTGCCCGACATGTTTTGTTTTTAAATAGACTGGTCCCACAATGGAATAGGTTGCCTAATAGTGTTATAAAATCCAAAACCACGGAAGTGTCAATGGATATGGCTGCTTCAGCTCCACACTGCCAAGCAGTAATGGGCTCAGATATTCTTGTTAAAATGTCGCAGCAAGATCTACTAGCTAACTAACTAAATAACTTAAAACTTAAACATTATATTGGAACGTGACATCCAAATAATCCCCAATAGGTGCAACGAAAATATTTTCACATTACTTTTATTGTGATACCAGAAATAAATCGTTATAGCAAAAAATATGTCAATTTTTTCTTATTATAATTAGGAAATGTATGAAATTTTAAAATTACAAATTAATTAATTGATTTATAATATCAACCTTTTATAAATTAGCTAAAAATCTTAATTAACTATTCCATTATATTATTCATCGAATATTGAACCATTATCTTATAGAGAAAGAATAAGAATTCTATGAATGTTTTGAAACAATTTGGCACCGCATGAAATTAGAAAATTTACTTTAAATGATTCAGAACTTAATGGCTAATTCAATAAATCCATCATTATTTATAAATTAAAAAAATTAATAATCATCATTATTAATAAATTTTTTAAACGAAGTAATCAAATCATAGTCAATCTGACAGCGCATTAATATTTTATCTTAATAAATATTATGGAAAACTAACAAACGTCATATCAAACTTTATTAAACCAGAGCATTGTAAATTAAATCGAAGTGAAATATAAAAAATTGGTTTTAAGTGGTATATAAAAGAAAATTCAAAATTAAGCATTTAATATATAAAAATGTCAATTGATTCAAAAAATTTTAAATAATTAAATAAAAAGAGCGTTAATCGGTCATTTGTGACAAAGACACTTGCATTTTGATTAGCCTTTAATTTTTGTAAAGATCAAAAAATATCAATTCTTATTGAAATTGTCAGCAGTATTAGTCTTTTAAAAGTGTCATGATAAATGATGCTAGACAGAGCACTAATAATTCTAGATAATTTTAGAATTTCAATTATTAGAATTAATAGCTGGTTTTTATTTTAATTAGGATAATATTTTTGTTATCAACTGTCTACTTATTCAAAAAACATTTTAATATTATTTAAGCGATTTTGATATACAATAAAAAAATTAAAAAAAAAATCAATAAATTTTATTTTAAAATTTACTTATGACAAGATTATACATTAACAAATTCACCATTAGAAATATTTTTATATTGTTTCAATCCTTCTAGAAAAACAGTCTTAGTTGATTCCAACATTTCACAATAAAGTCTTAGATCTTCTTCTTTGGCCTCCAAGGTAGATTTTAAAGCTGCCTTCAACGCATCATTTTCATCCTTCTGAATCAGTAGTCCGGTTTCTAATTCATCTAATTTTATATTTTCAATAGACTGCAAATTATTGGTCGACGCTTGCTTTTTGCCAGAATTACCACTTTTGGCATCAGTCAACTTTAATCTTTCTATTTGTTTTTCAGCATTTGCTAGCTTACGTCTTTGTTCATTATATTTATTTTCTATTTCCAAATTTTTTTCATTGTATTCGTCAATACGCTTTTGCAGCGTTTTGACCAACTCCACCAGTCTCAATCTTTCTACTTCACTCGATTTATGAAGAGTCTTTAGCTCGCTATTCTCCAATTTAAAGTCAATGTTTTGGCCTTTGCGCTGTTCAATGGTTTTCATGTTCAAAGCATCTTTTGAAGAGAACGAATCAGTTCTGACAAATTGATTTGCTGATGATGGAGGGCGTTTTTTTTCGGCCTGATAGCTTGATGGTGGACGAGACTGAACTAGAGAATCATCGTTAAAGCTTAATTGTTGGCTAAGAGGCTCTATTTTAAATTTAACTTTATTTTCTGAACCATTTTTCAGATCCTGTTCTAAATGTTTTATCTTTTTGTCCCGGTCTACAATGATTGATTTCAATTGTTCTATGGTGTTTTTTTCTTGCATTTCTTTAATTTGAACCTTCATTTTTTATTTGAATATTTTAAAATTAAATAAATTTTGTTGTTAAAAATTTCAAGACTTTTTGTTTAATGATTTGTAAAAGTTAACATACTTAATTTTAAATTATTCTTTCAAATTATCTTATCTTTTAAAAATGAGAAATTTATTTCTAGTACCACAAAATTTGAATTAAATAACCCAAATTTTTAATTTTTCCTCAAAATAAAATTATAAAATTAGATAAAATTTCCCAGTTTTTTATAATTTTATTGTAAAATTTAGGTGCTTTATCAATAAGTTAAAAATATCGGATTTCTTTTTAATAAAAGTGTTAGTTAATTTTTTCATGCAATTAGGAATTAGTAAATTTTATTTAATATTTGGGAAAAAATTTAGTGGTATCGATTTTAATCGTCCTTTAAAATTTAAAATCCAAAAAAAACATAATACTCTTTAGTTTCTATTTCATTTGATTCCTAAAATTTTAGGGAATGTGATCATTTCAGCAATTTGATCTTTGGTAAGCTCAGAAGTGATTCAACTGATGAAAAATTTGCTGAAGAACATTTGCGATAAAGCAAAAATACTTTTATACAACCGGGTTCAATATGCATGGCTACGATGAAAAATGCGGAGTCAAACTTGAAAAATACTCAGTATGATTTGAAATTTTACAGCTTTTATTTTATTTTTTTATCTATAAATTAAATTTGTATTTTTTGATGTTATAATTTAATTTTTTGGAAGTAAATAAAAAACTTTGATCAAAGTTTTATTGTTTTTGGTGATCATCAGCATTAGAAAACTAAAGAATTTTTTATGAATTTTTTGAAAGTCAAATAAAATAAAAACACAACCTAATTTAATTTCACACAAGATATATAAATTTTTATTAAAAATCAAGCTTTAATGGCATTTGAAGTTGATGATCAATTCAAAATATCATTTCAATTCAAAGAGTTTATCATTAGATATAAATATTAATCTTTGAATTAATCTAAATAATTTTAATGTAACATTCTTTACATGTTATTTTGATTTAAAAAATAAAATAATTAAAAAAAAAATATTGATAAAATCGATTTTAAAATTTAAATTTATAAACTGATTTTTTGTAGAGTTTAATTTAAATTTTTTATTTCAAAAGTATTGATATCCAGCATTCAAAATAAAAAATTATATTTATATATTTTTTTTTAAATCTACATAACATGTAAGGCATGTTACATATTAATTATTTAAATTTTTTCAAAGATTAATATTAATATCTAATGATAAACTCTTTGAATTGACCATCAACTTCAAGATACCGTCATGAAACACTTTAAACGGTTTTTGACAGTAAAAACTTAACTTTGGACAATTCCTACTAAGAAAATAACACTTTCTTAGGATCTACTTTAGAGTGAATATTTAATTTTGAAAATTGACCTTAAAAATTAGTATACTTAATATATTAAAAATAAAGCAAAGACTTATAAAATTTATTTCCTTTTGGTAATTGCTATCTTTAATTTTTATTTTTTATATCAGAAGGAGCTTTAGCTAAAGACAGATAAACGGCTTTGTATCAAAAAATAGAATTTTAAATAATATCGAAATTGTCTTAAGCGGAAAAACGTAGAAAGCCAAAACATATCTTTCTTGAATGGTCCAAAATTCGCATTTTTTTAAATTGTTAGTGTTCGACAATAACGACATGTCAGTATTCTTAAAAACATGTGAGAAACCATTACCAAGCAATTTTTTACATAAGAAAAAAAATAGCCTTAATATTGAGACTAATAACTTAGAGAAAATATAATAATAAGAATTTTTAACTTTATTTATAAAATGTTAATTAATATATTCTAGATATTTTTCAAATGGTAAAATTAATTTTTTGATTCAAACAGAGTTGTTTAAAAGTCCAAAATTAAAGTCCGAGTCCGGACTTAAAATTTTTCAAACAAAAATTCGACATCGAATAAAAGAAAAGAGCTTAAGAAATAGAAAAAATTGAGTAAATAAATCTTAAAGGTATAAGTTAATTTAAATCAATCGGTTAAATCAATGTTAAAGTTTGCTCCATTTCTGATCTCTACAAATTTCTGCAAAATTTAATATAATGCAGAATTATGCAAATTATTTGATTGAGGTTAAACAAGGTTAGCTAGAAAAAAAAATTTTAAGTCTTGACTTGGACTTGGCTTGAGACTTTTAAACTTTTAAACAACTCTGGATTCAAATCCATTTAAATTTCAAAAAGAAACAGTATCTTTTTCCAATCCCATTCGGCGTGGGCTAATTAATTAACTAAAATTGCTGATTTTTCACCAATTTTACTAAATGAATATAAAAATGAGAATTTAATATAATAATCAAATTTGATGCTAGTTTTTCCAATTTTTAATTAAATTTAAAAAAAAATAAATTTTTTGCTTTACAGGGCTTTTTAATTAGAACTCAGATTTTTCACAAACATTCAAGACATAAATTTCTAAATTATCTAAATATCATTCAAAAATTTTTTTTCTAATTGTACCACCAAAACATCCTTCTCTGACTCAAAAAATTTCTGAATTCAGCTTAAACTAGCTGAACTTATTTTTTATTAGTAAAATTATGTTTAATTTATTATTTTAATGCGATTAAGATTTTTGACTAGAGGGTCTTGAATTTTGATAGTTTCTGAAAACAGTGATTTAGGTTTTTGAAATTTTTGAGATGAGTTTTCATTCAAAAGTTACTATATCTATATATATTTTTAAAGAACGCAAAATTCTCTATTAAATGATATATTTAAAGTATTTAAGTGGAATTAAGTTGCACTTTAAACCAAAAAAACACATTTTTTTGTGCTTTTTTCCAGTTTTTTTTGATTCTCGTCGGAGGATTGACCCAAGACCCTAACTGTTTTATTTAAATTATAAAACTAGACAAAATTCTGAACAAATCTCAAGTTTCACTTTTTTTATTTAAAGCTTAATTAATCCAAAAAAAAAGTCAATATATAGTTCAATTTCTAAAAAAAATCATTAAAATTTAATTTTCATCTTTTATATAAATAAACTATTTGAAATTCTTAGATGCTCTTGTGTTTTAGCATTAGATTTGCCAGAGAAGTATGTTTTAAGAATTTGACCGTAGCTTAAACCCTTTTTTATAAGCTTTCAAACAACGCCAAAATCCTCTGATCAGTTTGTTATTTATTTCCTTTCCAACAAATTTTTCAAAATGTCTGATTTGTTGACCTTCTAATGAATTGCTTTTGTTAGCACCATAATCCTTCTATTGGATTCAACTCACAATAGTACTTCGGAAGGAAAATTACTTTGATGCCGTATTTTGTTCCAAGAATTTCGAGTTTATTTGTTGGTTTAAATGCTGGATGATCGACCAACATTTTTTAATATTATCTAACTTTTTTTTACTTCAAGATCATATCCTAATTCTTTTGCTATTTCTCTAAGATCTTTACTCCTTCCTTTATTAGATCCTGATTCAAAGTAAACATCAAAGTAAAAAACAAACTGATCAGAAGATTTTGGCGTTGTTTGAAAGCTTATAAAAAGGAATTGAGCTACGGTCAAATTCTTAAAATTCAGGCTCATTGAAAATATTGAAATTAAAATTATAAGGTAAATGAAGAAAACAAATTTGTCAGAAAATATTCCTTCGATTTCTTCACTTTAGCTTATATTTCATCATTCCACAAAAATTTTTAAAATTATATTTTTATTATTAAACACATTTTCTCCCTTATCTAAAAATAAAAATTGAAAAAAAAAATACCTGAGTGTTTTTTTCCTGAATTTCTCTGTTAGCCTTTTCGTTTTGAGCAGTTATATTTTCAATGATATCCTTAAATTGACTCTGCTTTTTCATCAACATCTCAATCAATTCATTGTCATGCTTGCCTTTTTCAATTAAAGTTTTAACTTGGTCTTTTAGGCTCTTATTTTCATTAGACAAAACACTATTGCGCACTTTCATCGAGTCAAATTTTTCCTTCATTTTACCAAAGTCATTTTCGAGAGCCTCATTGTCTTTTTTGAGTTTTTCAAATTTTTCCCGCTTATCTTTTTCTATTCTTTTCAAGTCGTCCATGTGCATTCGGTCAAAATTAGTGCGTGCCGATGTAGCTGAGCCACTATACAATGAAAAAGTTTTATTTCGTGTTTCGTACAAAAACGCGGTGTCATTGAGCTCATCTTCTTCCATCCGACTGCCAATGGCACTCATTTCATTCATGGACACCTTTTTCTTTAAATTTTCCACTTTATTTTGCAACAGGATAATTTGCTGCTGGCGGCCTTTCCAATTTGTGTGACCAGACAGTATAGACTTTATGTCCACACTTTCGCCGACCTCTTTTTCCAGCGCCTTGTGCGCCTTTTTCAAATCTTGCTTCAAAATTTCAGCTTGGCTCTTCACTTCCATTAAATTATGAGTCAAATGATTCATTTTCTCCTTCAGCTCCTTGTTCTCAGTTCTGAGCGTAGCCTCCTTGGACTCGTCCAAACTGTTGCCCACCGAGTCAACATTGTCAAGTTTGTTTTCCAGGTCTTTGACATTTTTGTTTAATTTGGAATTTTTTGTCTTCTCGGACTCTAATTGTGCAGTCAGTTCCCTAACTTTTTTGCCAAGCTCAATTATTTTAGTAGCAGCCACTTCATTAGAGACTGGACCGTCGAAAAATTTTTTTTCCTCATCAATTTTCTTCTTCAGGTATTTTATTTCGTAGTCCTTTTCTGCGGATACTTTTCTCAGACGCGTATTTTCGTCTTGCAGCTCGCGCAATTTTCTTGACCACGAAGCTGAATCCCTGACAGACTGCTTGGCTGGTTTGGACCTCAGACTGGAGGTTCGTGTGCTCTGAGCTGGATTTTTGCGCTCTTCATCAGATGAGTCAGCCAGATTGTTCAAATTGAAGACATCTGCCCGAAAGTCAGTATCATTGTCATCGTTGTAGTCAAGCTCAGAAATGGTGCGGTGATTTGTCATGATGGAATTTTTTTTTAGTAGCTCGCTGCCCATCAACCAGGACTGTTCTGATAGAAATATATTTTCTATACCTAAATGGATAAAATATTTTCTTCAAAGTTCGGAAGATTTAGCACATTTATTAAAATTTATGAAAATAAAATTGGTTGCCAAGCAAAATTTAATCTCAAATTCCATTCTCAAAACAAATATTCATTTCAATTAAGTATTAGAAATGAATGGCTAAACAGTTTAATTTTTGAGATTTTTGTTTTGAACACTAAATAATGTAATCAAAATTTGTTATTCATTAAAATTTTCTCAATCAGAAAATTATTTTCGAATTAAGATTTTTTAGACTTTTTAGCGGTCCATAGCGATAATGTGATAAAATATTCACAAAAAATGTGATCATAGGTATCATGTCGGTTTGGCTAACATTCAAATGTGATCACCAAATTTGTGATCAATATTAGGCAAAACGTAAAAAATTTTACATATTTACATTTTCAAATTTTTAGATTTTCTAATATTTTTTGTGCAAAATTTCAAAAAATTAATAAAAAAATTGATTATGAGTATTCAAAATAAAAATTTTCCAAACATTGCAAAAAAATATTGGAATATGTAAAAATATAAAAATTTAAAAATGTAAAATTATTTACATTTTGCCCAATATTAAAGGAACCAGATAAATTTTGATCACCAATACCAATCTGGAAATAAATCTCTAAAATATTTTGAAATTTTTTTTATAATTTATCACACTTGATTTTAAGTCACAGTTTTAAGTCTAAGTCACAAAAATTTAAGTCAAAGTTATGACTTCAAAAAAAAAATTGAAGACATTGACTTGACTTGACTTAAGACTTGTGACTTAAAAACAACTCTGTAATTAATAATTCAATTGAAAACATGTAATTAAATACATTATACAACTAAAAAGCATTTTTGATTTCTTTTCAGCTTAAGCTAAAAACTAAAACAATTAAGTAAGTTTTTAATGTGTATTTTTCAATGCAAGTTTCGCTCCAAAAAAAGAGCTTATAATATTTTTTTGATAATATTAATATCATTTTCTGAAAATTTAGTGTTGATTTAATTTTTCAAAATTTTTAAAAACAAATTTTACTTTTTCAAGGCTTTCCGTAAAAATAGTACTTCATTATGAATAAATTAGACCAAAATTTAAGCTTTTTTGATGGAATGATTAAAAATGTATTCGTGTTTTAGTTTTAAAATTTATATAAATGCTTTAAAAAAAATTAAAATAATCTACTACACTTTATGGCGTACCCGTACCGACTGAACTTTACCTTAACCGTCCCCGTACTAATTTTTTTTAATTAACTTAAAATACTTATTTTGTACAAAATAATAAAACAAAAATTCAGTTATGACACTGTTCGTTTCGGTACGGTTCAGATACTGTTCCGGGACTTTTCGTTTCTGTACGGTTACTCCATTAATTCGGTAGAAGTGTTGTATATCAGTTAGTAAAAGGAAAAAGAACAACTTATACTCCATACTTATAAATAATTAACCAAAAAAATATTAAATTTGATGAACTTTACTTAAACTTAAATATTACTTAAATAACAAGTTCTAAAAAAAAGCTCAAGGTTAAAATGTTAGTAGTCTGCAGTCATTTTTGAAATCAAAGTCTTTCCCTTGAAATTAATATAAATATGCTCCAGATTTTCTAATTGTGTAGCCAATTTTTTCAGATTAATAATATTAAT
Organism: Brachionus paranguensis; assembly: GCA_016802215.1. Classification (NCBI taxonomy): domain Eukaryota; kingdom Metazoa; phylum Rotifera; class Eurotatoria; order Ploima; family Brachionidae; genus Brachionus; species Brachionus paranguensis. Next base: position 6,974,931 of record JAESIX010000002.1, on the reverse strand, counting down.
ACTTGTCAAATTAATGAAAACCATAAAATTAAATTAGGGTGATCTTAGTTTTTATTAATTAGAATAAATATTTTAAAAATAAAAATATTTTAATACTTTTGTCCCTTTTTTTTAGATTGATGTTTGTGAAAAAATCTATCATAACTTTTAGAGAAAATGTTGAGGAAGTTTGTTTTGGATTAATTATCGAAAAATAAGATGGAGACTAATTGATAGACTGTTCATTACCTGTATATTCTAAAATTTATTTTATTGTCAATATTTTTATTTTATTGCAAATGAAAAAAGTTAATTTAATAAAGCAAGTTTTTTTTTTACTTTATTAGTTTATTGCTTATTTATTTTATTCCAAAAACTTGGTTTAACGTTAAGAATTTTTAATAAAATTCAAAAAAATTATTTAACTGTTAAAATTTTTTTTGTGTTGTTCAAACTTAAATTATGTATATTATGACTTTGATAAGCTATTTGAATTAAGCGAAAAAAATAAAATTATTGACTTTAATAAAGAAAACTGGGCAGTAAGTAAATGTAGTTGTTGGTTTTACTTGAAACATTATCATTGCTATCACATAATAGCTTTGGCAATCAATCAAAATTGTCTAACAATTCCCAATCGCTATATAATGGTAGCAATTGAACCAAAGAAAAAAGCTAGTAAGGTGGCTAAGGCAAAGAAAGGCTTGACAAAACAGTAATTTGTTTTTTAATTTTTTTATCTTTTGTAAATATTGACTAAATAAAAAAGACAAGTAAATAAAAAAATAGACAATAAACTAATTAATTATGATATTATTACTTTGAAATAAATTTTTGAGCAATAACTTAATAATTTTTTTTTTTTTTTATTTTAATTTTTTATACCACATAATGATTTTTGTACATATCAATGCGACGCAAAAATGAGGGTTTAAACGAAGGCTAAAGCCATTCGGACGAACCCTGGGGTTTCCCAAAAGTATTTATTAAATTAAAAAAAAAAATGATCAAAAGAATCGTTTGAAACGCTATAATTAATTTTGTACAAATATAGTTAATTTATTACACTGAATTTAAATTAGCTAAATAAAAAGTATATGCCATATTTGATCATTTTTTAAATCTGAAATTTGGTCAAAATTTTTTGATTGCCTTTTTTAGCAAGAAGAAATAAATTTTTAGGACAAAATAGAAACAGACACTCTATACAGTGCTGCTACGATCCGATGAATTCACCACATTTTACGTCAAACTACGTTGCATTTTGTTGGTTAATTACGGCACTGTAAATAAAATTTTCAAATAATCAAAAAAGCAAATTTTCGTATTTTAAACAAGCTACATTTTTTTGTGTCGAATTAAAAAAAATTTACTTATCGTAGTAGCAATCAGTTCAGTTAATTTGTGAAAATATTCAATATTTTTTTTATAAATCTTTTTTAACTTTAAAAATAATCCCATATCTTTTGGTTTTACCAGATTCACCACTTATTTGAACAATTTGATGAAAAAATCGTTGAATTTAATAATCTTTTGTTTTTCTAGAAAATGTTTTTATAATTTTCAATTTAAGCACCTTTTTCTGGTTTATTTAGAGTTATAATCTGCATTTAAATTTCTGGTTCATTTCCATCATTTAACTCGTTGTGGTGAGCTCTTTCGTGATTGTTGACCTTCATGTTAGTGCTGGTCTTCCTACCTTTCGTCGCCCTTGGGGTGTCCATTGAAGGACCTTTTTGGTATTTTTTTTTCTTTCATTCTAAGTACATGTCCAAGCCATCGCAATCTTTTGCTCTTAATGCATTGACTTAATGGCTCTGAATTTGTTCTTTTGTATAGTTCAGCATTCGACAGTGTCTCAGGCCAGTGTATCCCCAGAATCCTCCGCAGGCTTCCTGTATGGAAGGTGTTTAGACTTCTTTTGTCAGATTCACTCATTTCCCAACATTCATTTCCGTACATCAGAGTTGTACAGTTTGAGTTTTGTTTCCATGCTATAGCTGGTTGATTTCCATAGTGGTCGGAGTCTAGCAAAGGTACTCTTTGCTTTAGCAAGTCTTTTCAAGCTTAATAGTTGGTGTTTGAAAAAATAAAAGGATTAATAGGCGAACTTGTTTTTGTAAAAATCCTCAATTTTTAATATAATTTTTTTTATTAAAATAATTCTGAGTATAAATTTTATGATTTTTATTCAATTTTTTAAGAAATTCAAATGGTTTGTTGTAGCTTCTAGTTTAAAATGTTTAAAATAAAAAATTTTATGAATTAAATTTTATTTAATAAATCTTAAAATCAGAAAAATAATTAAAAAATTTAAGTAATCATACTTTTTATTAAGATCATTAGCTTCATTTTTTCATTTAATTTTGTAAAATCGAATATATTCAGTGAGCCAGGTCCTGTTATAGTCGGTCCCCTAATAGTTTAACTTTTTCAGATGACACAGACCAAAACAAAATTGCTGCTTGGGAGGCACTTTTGAAATCTCGTTTGTTTTTATTTAATTATGTAAAAAATTTTGAAATTTTTTATTTTTATAAATTCAACTTGACATAAATTGTATGAGCATTTTCAAATGGTAACAATCGTATTTTATGTTTAAAAATAAAAACTGATAATATGAAAATGAAAAAATTTTTAATTTTGTTAAGAGTCTTGGCAATGGAAAGAAAAAATCTTTGATTAAATATAATAAGAATTGTTTCTAAATCTTTTAAAATTTTATTTTTAAATGGTTAATTTTTACAATTTAAGTAAGTGGTTTTAGATTATTTTTTTTTTGCTTTTTTGTGAATTTTCAGAAAAATGAGAATAAAAATACAGTTGAGTTGCATTAAAAAAGAAGGACTTGCTTTTTCAATCTATAAAATATATCAGGTCATATATAATCAATGTAAGTGTTTTTCAGTTCGAGTAATTTTTTTACAAATAAAACCTTACATAAACACTCTTACAAAAATTATTTAATATTTAATATAAAATCATCCTTTTTAACGACTGCATTAATATTATTCCTGATTAATTCTTAAACTTGACTGAAAATTTGCAAATCTTAATTAATTAAAAATTAAAAATTATTTGACTTTTCCTATTTTAAGTTTTAACAGCAGCTTGGTTTTTTGATTATTTCGTGTTTGGTTTGAATTCAAAATGCATTTATTCCATTTCAAAAAAAGATGTTTTTTTGGGAAATCAAAAATACTTCAGCAAAACAGAGATGATTAAGTGTTTAAAAAATACAAGGAAACCTCAAATTATTTTGGAAGGATTTAAGTTTGAAAAAGGAAAAATCCACGATTTTAATCATTTTTCGACCACAGTTATTAGAATACAATCATCTGATTTGACTGAGCTGGTTCAAGCAAACAAAATTCAGACTTTAAAATCTTATGGAATTGTGCTAAGTAATTTATCAAAACTAGAAAAAGACAACCTTTTGCCAGACTCAGTCGAAAAATTGATCTTTTATTACAATCAAATAGATTTCATTAAAACTGATTTTTTTTTTAAATTCAAAAATTTATCCACAGTCGTCCTAAACTATAACAAACTCAAAACAATTGAAATATTAAAATTCGATTCAAATTCCATTTCTGGTTTATATTTTAATTATAATCATTTAACAGGATTAAGGATCATTTACTTTGGAAACTCAAAAAGCTATAGAAATTTTGAGATAAATCTAAACTATAATTATTTGGAAAATTTTCCAAATGTGTTTGGAAATCTAGCCTTTGTTCCCAATTTAAAGATTCAATTTCAAAGTAATAAAACAATATTCAATAACAGTATCGAAAGTTATGACATAAATAAAGATTTTACCAAAATAGATAATCTGATCATAGACAATAACACTGACTTGGACACTTTGAAGTGTTTTAAGGAGTTTTATTCGATAAATAAAATATTTATTGACAATTCCTTAATTACATTTGAAAATGAACTGGGAAAAGAGGTGTGTTTAAATAAGTTTTTTCCAGAAATAAGCTATGATAACATCATAAATATGAACAGCCCCACAAGCAAAAATACGACCAAATCAACTGGTATTTATTCCACCAAAAAAAGCAGTAACAAAATGAACACATTAACTACTTTTGGATTGTCTCAAATAATAACAATGATAAAAAGCACTGTCTCTTTTTTAAGTAATGGCAACTCTTTATATATTTGGATTTTTTCCTTTGTGGCTATATGTATTTTATTATTCATACATAAATAAACAATTCTATCCGTTTCAGATTCTCAAAATTCTAAAACATAATATTTCGAGACCAAAACACTTCACATTTTGTTCTTAATAACAATTATTTAACTTCCGAACCAACCAAAACTTCATAGACATGTTGCTTGAACGCTCAACTATAATTTTTTACCTAAAAAAAATTGCAACAATGCCTTAAACAAATTATTTTGGAGTATTATTTATTTATTTGTAAATATTAAAGCGTTATTTATTGTGATTTAAAGTCAATAATAAAAATATTAATTAAAATAAAATTTAATTTAATGTATTATTCTTAAATTAAAAGTATTATTTGTCATTTAAAAACATAAGTTATCATAAAATTTAGTTTTATGTCATTTAATTAATCAATTAAAACCAAGTTAAAAAAATATCATCAATTAATAGATAAAATTTGTCACTTAAAAAAATTAAACAAATAATTTTCAAATTAAAAAATTAATTTTTTAATTTACTCTTGCGACTGCTTTTAAGTAAGCATACTCCTCTCATTTTATCGAGAAGATAGGTAAAAAACCACTGACAAGTAGACCATTTTGGAAAAAAATAAATAAATTTAGATCAAAAAAAGGAACCAATTTAATCCCCAATTTGATTTTAAATGACAAGGAATTCAAAACTAATGAAGAAAAGGGAACATGCTTCGGAGAACTCTTATCTTCAATTTTTAGTCCTAATTCTGATTTAATAGATCCCGAAAAAGATTTCGAAATACTCAATTCTAACTCTGAATTCTCTAGAAATTATGATCAGTGTAGTTTTAATGATCCAATTTGCTTAAATGAATTAATTATAGCTTTAAAACGATTGAAAAATGAAGCGGCATCAGGACCTGACCAAATTCATAATTAATTGTTAAAAAACTTACCTAGAAACTGATTAATAGAAATCGTAGAACTTTTTAATTTATCTCTTAGAGAAGGTAAAGTCCCGAAAGCGTGGAAAACTTCGAACATTACTATGATTCAAAAAAAGGCCTCTACTTAACAAGATCCTTTAAATTATAGACCAATTAGTATAACGAGTTGTTTAGGAAAGTTACTGGAACAAATAGTATATTCAAGATTATACAATTTTCTGGAACAAAATTCACTCCTTATCCAGGAGCAGTCTGGATTTAGGAAACACCGGCGAACATCAGATAATCTTTTCTTTTTAATTCAAAAAATTGTAGAAACATTTAATAGAAAAAAAAGAGTTTGCGGCCTGTTTTTTGATATTTCTAAAGCCTTTGATAGGGTTTGGCATGAAGGTTTACTTTTTAAATTGATTAAAATGAATCCACCTCATTACTTGACTAACTGGATTAGAACCTTTTTAGACTCTATGACATTTAAGGTAAATGTGAATGATCACCAAAATGATCAATTTGTGTACAAAATGATCAAAATGCAATTGCCTAAGTACTTAATTTCTTGGATCAGATCCTTTCTAAACTCAAGATCGCTTTGTGTAAATGTGAATGGACAAAATAGCAATGATTTCCCAATCAAAGCCGGAGTACCACAAGGCTCAGTAATTAGCCCCCTCTTATTTAGTATTTTTATTAATGATATACCAAGAAGGGATAAAACAAATAATGAATACTCTCTTCTTTTCGCTGATGACTTAGTTACTTTTTTTATCTATAAATCTAAAAGAAACATTGAACTTATGATCAATACTTACCTTAAAGAATTGGAACCATGTTTAATGAAAAATGGAAAATGAAGATTTCAATTGAAAAATCTTGTTACATGATATTCACAAAATCAACAAGAGAAGAGCTCAATGTTGATCTGAAAATATATGGGGACAATTTAAAGCGACAGGATGAAATTAAATTCCTAGGCATCAGATTTGACTCACGGCTAACCTTTAGTCCATTGATTGATGAATTAAAAGAGCGTTGCAACTCTAGGCTATATTTAATTCAAATTTTATCTAAAAAAAACTGGCGCCTACATCACAAAGCACTTGGAAGTTTATATAAATCGCTTATTGGTTCCATTTTATACTATAATTTTCCCTGTTTAAGCTCTTTATCTGATACCAACATTAAAAAACTTCAAACTATTCAAAACTCAGCAGTTCGATTCATTCTTAATCTAAGGTTTGACACCCCATCAAGAATTTTATACCACGAGGTACAAACAAAATTAAAAATTCATACAATTACGAACCGGCTTTTTGAATTAAGCGAAAGATATGTCAGGGTTGGACTTACTAATTCTGTCCCATTACTTCTTAGACTGGTAAATGAATACAGACGAGGTTTCGAATCTAGATTTGTTAACTATCCAACTCCATTGTGTAATTGCTACCTTGTATCAAAGACTCTTTTTTCTCTGAAAACTAAACCGAAATAACTTTTGTCTCTTTTTTTTTTTTTTTCTCTCATTTCCTTTTGACATTTCATTTATTTAACTATATTTTTAAATTCTTATTTTATTTTTTAACTTTTATTTTAATCATTTTATTTTGATTTAATTTTATTTTTATTTTTCTCTGAAGGAGCTAACGCTCGATACAGATTTACAAATAAATAAATAAAATTTAATTTAATGTATTATTCTTAAATTAAAAGTATTATTTGTCATTTAAAAACATAAGTTATCATAAAATTTAGTTTTATGTCATTTAATTAATCAATTAAAACCAAGTTAAAAAAATATCATCAATTAATAAATAAAATTTGTCACTTAAAAAAATTGAGAAATCAATTAAACAAATAATTTTCAAATTAAAAAATTAATTTTTTAATTTACTCTTGCGACTGCTTTTTAAGTAAGCATACACCTCTCATAAATCCAAAAAAGGATATGGCACCATTCACCTGGAATTGAATAATTCATGACTACATAGCTTTAATAAGTTATTTCAGACAAAAATATCAAAATTATTTTTTTCAAAAATTACGCCAGATTCGGCGATGAGAAAAAAAATTGAATATAAAAGTCAAAAATTCTGGCAATGTGAAATTACAGTACAAAAAGTATAAGGAAAATTTGTACAAAAGAATTCTAAGATCTGCAAAAACTCTGCAATTTTCTGTAAAATGCACACCGACAAAAAATATTTGATTTAAATATGCAATAAATTGCAGAGCCTTTGCAGAGCTCAGAATTCTTTTGTACAAATTTATACAATATTGTACTATTTACAGAACCATTTTTGCACAATTAGAAAACATTTTTTTTTTATTTGTTTATCTGTATCGAGCTAATGCTCCTTCAGAATATAAATATATATAATAAAAATAATCAATCTTGATTCGAAACCTTCTCTATATTCTTCCACCAGTCTGACGGCCAGTGGAACAGAATGACTCACTCCTGTCCTGAAATATCTCTCACTCAACTCAAAGAGTCGATTTGAAACTGTTAGTAGTTTAAGTTTATTGAAGGCCTCTTGATGCATAATATTGGAGGGGGGTATCATATTTCAGCTTCAAAATAGATCGAACTGCTGAATTTTGAATAACTTGTATTTTTTTATGTTAGTTTCTGAGAATGAATTTAAACAAGGAAAAAAAGATTTTTTGAAGTAAATTTCAATTTAAAGTACTTTAATCCGAAAATTTTTCGTCTTTTAAAGTACCAAACGACTTCGATCGACTAACAAACGAGCGAAATGAAGCATAAACTGACTTAGTGTAATTTTCCGATTTTAACAAGTGGAAAATCCATAAAAGTAAATTCTGTCCGTTCTTATTAGCTGTGTGTTAAACACAAATTAACGTGCTTACGAGATTCTAACTTGAGATTGAATTAACAGCCTAGGTTGCCGACAATGCTTGCGCAACTACGATTCGCTGTAAAAAAGGTTTTAAATTTAGAAAATATTGGTCAATGTTGGGCTTAGGTCATACCTAAAATAAATACTTGAAATATAGTCCTAAAAGAATTAAAGGTTTGAAATTAAATTAAGAGCTGAAATTAAGAGCTGATATTAAGGATACTTAAATAATTTTCTAGCAAGACTTGTTTTTAGTTGATGTAGATTTATTTGAAACAAAATGGAAATGAGTAAATAATCCGGCTCTGTATCATTTTAGCGGTCTTTAGCACGTAAATACCAAACGAAACTAATACCATGAATCTAATACCAACGTAATTTATACTAAGAGAATTTTATACCAAAAAAAAATTTATGAATTTAATACCAATATAAACTAATGCCGATAGGATTTTAATACCATCGTAATTAAATAGTAAATTTTAAGAAAAATAAGGTTTATTAAGAACCAAGCAGAACAGAAAAATTATTTTAACTATTTTGCTATTTTAGCTAGGATTAAAGCTAATCATGAAAGTAGATGGCATTAATTTCAAAACTTCTTCATCTCTTGTTTTGATTGTGGCATTGCAATGATATTTGCTTTTCAGAGAACAATAAATCTATTTATCTTTATTGGTAATTTTCCACCAGTAAATATGACCTTACTATTTCCTCTTTTTTTCATGAAGCTTCAACTATGTAAACTTCTGTCACATGTAACAACCTATTTCAATATATGTCTTTTAAACTTTCTTTAAATTTTTTTTTTTTTTTAGCTGATTTACTTTATTTTTATTTTATCTTATTTTATTAGCTCTATTTTTATTTTATTTTTTTTATCTTATTTAAATTTATTTAAAAATTTAAAAATTTTTTTTTTTATATATATTTTTATTCTGAAGGAGCATTAGCTCGGTACAGATAAACAAATAAATAAATAAATAATAAAAAATAAAATAAAATAAAAATGTAGAGAACAAAATAAATGACTATTTCTTCTTTCTTTCCTTAACTGTTCAATAATTAAAATTTTAAACCTGTCATTACTTACAATTGTCATTAATACAAATATAATTTTGAATTTTTTATTAAAAAAAATCAATGCAAATTTGACGAGCATGTCAGCACTAAAGAGATTACCTCAGCGCTTAAAAGGTTAAAAGAGGAAGCACGGGACCCGACCAAATTCATAACTTTATGCTAAAAATTTACCTCAAAATATTTAAGAAGACAATATTTATCTCTTTAGTTTAAGTCTAAGAGAAAGTAAAATTCCAAATGCATGGAAATCTGCTAACATTACAATGATACCTAAAAAGTCAATTTTAACACAAGACCCAGCTAACTACCGACCAATCAGTATGACAAGCTGTCTAGGAAAACTGTTAGGATGTATAGTCTATTCAAGATTATGTAGTTATTTAGAACAAAACTCATTACTAATTCAGGAACAATCAGATATTAGAAAAAATCGACGAACAGCTGATAATCTTTTCTTCCTCATTTAAAAAATTTGAGAATCATTTAATAGAAAGAAAAAAATTGGTTCTCTATTTTTTGATATCTCAAAGGCGCTTGATAAGGTTTGGCATGATGGTCTTAATTAAAAACTAATAAAAATGAACCTTCTCCATTACCTAATATATTGGATTAATTCATTCTTTGACTCAGGATCATTTAATGTAAATGTAAATGGCCATATTAGCCATGAATACCATATTACTGCAGGTGTTCCTCAAGGCTCAGTAATTAGTCCATTATTTTTAGTATTTTTATCAATGATACTTAATAGAAATAACTATTAGACACTATGAAACCTAAATAAATCTTTAATCGGTTCTATGATTGATTACTCTTTTCCGTGTCTGAATTCATTTTCAGAAACAAACATTAAAAAAATTCAAGTCTTGCAAAACTCAGCAGTTCGTTTTATACTTAAACTAAAATATGATGCTCTTTCCAATATTGTGCATCATTTGGCCCTTGATAAACTTAAACTCTTAACTGTCTCGAGTCGACTTTTTGAATTGAGCGAAATATATGAGACTTATATATGATGTGAGACTTAATTTAAATAAAATAAATCTAAAATTCAAAAAAATAAAACCATTGATTTGTTCAAAATTTAGTCTAGTTTATTTTAAAAAAAAGTCTGATAAGGATATATTTCGAACCAACTGATACGAAGCTTGAGTTAAATTACAAGAAATAATGATTGAAAGTGCTTCATTTGAAGCCAACTTAACTTTTGATTTCGAGTCAATCGTTTTAAAAATTTCTTTGTCCCCATTCTGTCTTTTATATGAAAATTTTTGCACTCTCACAAGACTTAAACGGTTATTTACTCTTGCATTATAAATTAAAGCCGTAAACAGCTTTTCATAAGAGCTTCCTTGCGCGAGCTCAGCAGCAAGTTTTCGTTTTCTTTGAGCTGATAAAAATTCCCATGATTTAACTTTTCGCTTTCTCTCTTTAAAAATAAAATTTTATATGTCATTTTTAAACTTTTCAAAGGAATTTTACAAGTAATTTTTTTGGAAGAAGCTCCTGTCATTGTATAATTTTACCAGAAATTTTACCAGAAATTTTACCAGAAATTTTACCAGAAATTTTACCAGAAATTTTACCAGAAATTTTACCAGAAATTTTACCAGAAATTTTACCAGAAATTTTACCAGAAATTTTACCAGAAAGCCATTCTTCATTTGATTTTTCGAAAACATTTCGTTTAAAGTAAACTTTTTTTAATTTTTCAGTGAAAAATTTAATAAAATAAATTCATTTTCTTTTATATGATATATTTTATAAAAGATAAAATATATCTTTTTTTGTTTCACTTTTTCATGCGATTCATTGAAATCAATTTCAAGTTTGTTAACAAAATGTCGTGTAACCTTCTTAGAATTTGAATCATAACTCGTAGATTTAGAAACCAAATCATGGTTTTAAGCATATTCGTAAAATTCACGGGGAGCAATGTTTTTTATCATTTTAAGTTATAAGAATTATATCTGAAGTTTTTGTATGAAAAGATTTTAATTAACAAAAAAAATTTTTTAAAACATATTTGCTTCTTGTTGGTCTATATTTATCAAAAAATTAGGCTTTAACCAATGTTTTAATTCAATTTTTTTATTTTTTAAAAATGCAAAATATAATGAAACATCATTTTAGAAATTAAATATCTCCTGGATCCAGTGGAATGCGGCGAGAACCTATAGATTTCCAGAAACAACAATCAGAGTAGATTATGTTAATAAGTGACTCAGCGTGGAAAACGTTGGACAACGTGACATAATGTACAATCAAAGTTTTAAAAAAACTCGATTTTTTAGCAAACATTTGGTCAAAAAGCAACCCGAAGAAAAAAAAAATTTTAAAAGAATTTATATTTGTTTAAAACTAGAATTCAAAAGCTGTATATATTAAAAAAAAAGAATTTATGCAAATGCACTTTTTTTTATTTGAATTAAAAAAATAGCATCTTTTTTAAAAAAAGCTGACTTTTAGTCATTTTGAGTGAGATCTAAATAAGTCTATTTTATCAAATATCAATTTTTTTTTGTTCAAATGAAAATTTGGGCTTTTTTCTTTCAAAAAATATTATAACAATTTCCAAATTTTTATTTTTGATTTTTTTGTTAAATGACCATATTTGGACTAGATTAAATCACTGTGGAATCCTTTAAAAAAAATCATTTCAAAGTTTAACATAAGAATGGCCGGCACAATAACTACATGGAACGGCAAAAAATTCATGTTGACCCAGTGATGACTGCATCAAACGGGAAATTTTCAAAAATTAATTATGACTTGATTTTTAAGTCAAGGTCAATTTCAAGTCAAGTCTAGTTACTTGATCTCAAACAAAAAAAATTAAAGTCAAAAGACTTTTTTTTAAATATTTTAAGTTAGATCAAACAACTTGACTTTGAATATGACCTCAGATTACCGATATAACTTCGTGATTTTAGTTCATTTTTAACAAGAGGTTTAATTATTTATGCATTAAACTAATAGTATGGATTTCAATGTTTTGACAATTTTTGTCACGCTTAGCTCATGATTGAACATTGTCTCGTTTTTCAACTGATTTTAATTTTAAAGAGAAAATAATTAAAATGAAGCTTAAGGTTTTACGAATCTAAAACTTGTGAATTCAGGAAAAATGAACCAGGAAAGAAAAAAATTTTGGGACTTGGCATGAACAAATCTTCTAAAAAATAAAATAAAGACTTGAAAAATTTTTAATTTTTACAAAATAAAGCAACAAAATTAGGTTTATAATTTCAAAATTTCAAAGAATATTTTGAAATAAAGACTGTTAACTTTTTTCATTCAAAATTAAATATTTGAAAAAAAATTTAAATATTCATTTTGAATTATGTTTTAACCAGATTTTAAGTGTTTTCTTGACATAGACATTAAAATTTTCGAATTTTTCAAGATTTTTTAATTTCGAAATAATCATGGCAAATTTTTAGAAAATATGTTTTATTTTTTCGGTTTAATTTACTGAAAAGTATTTGAGTCATTGGTACTCTATAATAATAAAAAATTTTCTTATTGTTTTATTTTTTTGAATAATTTAATAATTTATTTTTTTTGAAATTCGAGTTAATATAATTTGTTAACGAACCTATTCACTAATCAACAATAGCAGAAAATTTTATTTCTGATCTATTATAATGAGTTATTTTTTACTGAATGACTTATAGGTTTTTTAGAGAGAAATTAGTCTGCCTTTTTTAAAAAAATAATACAATAAATTATGATAAAAATATTAATTGGAGAAATGATCCATTTTTTTTTTAATAAAAATTTTCTTTTATTAATTTTAGAGATTTTTCTTCTAATTCGAATTCGCAGCTTTTTCCAAGTAATTTTCAAAGAAGTTAAGTTTTTTCATAAATAATTTTTGAATCTTATTAAATATTGAATCAAATCGATAAATTTTAAAAATTCACTTTTAGTTGCTTTTATTTTTTCAATTGATTTTATTATCAAGCTTGATTATTTAAATAAGTAAATTTTATTTCTTAATTTTTTGATCAACTCTCAAATTCTATTTTAGATTTTTCGAAAAAATTCATTTATAAACAATTTTCATTTCTTATTTAATTTTGCGAAAATTCGGTGAAGTTTTTCAGAGATGTATGAGAGTTCATTTCAGCAAAATCCTGCATCAATTCCACCAGCAGCTTATGGAGCTCCGAACATGGTGCCACTTTCATATGAGCAAAGAATAAACTACTTATATGTTTTTCGAAAGCAGCAAAAAGATTTTGTAGAAAAAAGATTAAAAGAAAGCTATCCAACCAAGTTTGTTCTAGTTTATGGTCTTTTCATGATTTTTCATTCGATTGCACAAATTGTTCTTCATGTTTTACTGATTGTAAATAATGGTGCGAATTACCAAATTTATCATGGTTTATGGGGTGGCGGACTTACTCTGTTGATGCCTATTTTAGCCATTCTCTTAAGTAATTACCTCTAAAATTATTTTTATATATTTAAAGTAGTCTTTGTGGTTTAAGTAAAATTTCCTAATATTCATTTATACAGAGCAGCTACTCTGATAAATATGTTTGGAGCAATTATTTTAATATTGGGAATAATTCTTGCTAGTGGATTTGGTTTGATGGAATATGAACGAACGTATTCAAGATATTCAACCAAATATACAAGTCAAGCGAACAGAGATATGATGCCAGTAACAATAGTAATGCTTGCTTTGGCAATAATTGCTTTTTTCTTTGCCTTATTTTATCTAGTTCTAGTTGGAAGAATATTTAGAAGACCAGGAATAAGTATTGGCTATAACCAAAATAGTGTAGCTAATCCGGTTAATTTGACAATGAACAGCAATTCAGTTTGGTTAAATGGACAAAGTATTGGCAATAATTCACAAAATAAAGCTTTTAATTCTGTGCCGAACTACTCTTTTGATCCAAATAGAGCACCGTACTAAATTTCGAAATGAATCACCAATTAATCAACATCATGATTGAAAATATCAGTTTTCATTAAATTACATAAAAATCATTAAAATAAAAATGAGATTTATATTTATTAAAATTAATTGTCAAAAAAAAGTTAATTTGATTTTAATTTTTTTAAATGATAATTTTGGTATCGTTTCTTAGAAAAATGTTTAGAATTCTTGGTTAAAAAATTACTCACTAGTTAATTAAGTAATGATCACATTTTAGTTAAACGTGAAAACTAACCTAAATATCATGTTTTCTAAAACAGTACTCAGTGACTAGACTTGACTTGAAAATCAAGACATTTTGAAATCAAAATTAATATTTGAATTTTTACCGTTTCATGCTATCATGATTATATTTAATTTCTGAAATTAAAAGATAAAATTAAATTTTTTGAAAAAGGTAATTAAACATTAATTAATTGATTAAAACGATAAAAAATTATTTTTTATATTAGTTAATCCGGCGAGAAAATTTATAATCAACATATCTGTAAATTAGTCTCTTGTGAGTAAAGACAAAAAAAAACAACTTTTCTCTCAATAAGAAAAAAGTCTATTTGTAAAAATTGTTGTTTATTTTTTTATTTTCAATTTAAATTCAATAAAAATATATATTTTCTAATAAATATTGACAAAAATAAGGCTTATATTTTATTGAGTAGCTAAATTATTTCAAAAAAGTTGCTTATTTGTACCGTGAGTAGCTAAAAAATCTTAGAATTTGAACTAATTTTTAAGCTTTGAAGAAATTTTGTAGTTGTTCACAAAAATATTTATTCAAATTAAATAAAAAAAATTAAAATCTACACTTGTCACTTGATTTATGCATTGAAAAAAAATTTAAAAGTGGGCAGACGTAAAAAAGCTTTACCAGCGCTTTAAAAGAAACTCAAATAGTCCTCGTAATACAAATGCTTTTAGCTGGAGTCTAATATTGACACCTGCAATATCAAATGTAAATAAGATAAAAAAAAGAAGTCGAAATCCGAATCAAAGTAATACTAATATTCATTTACCAAAACGTGGTTGGCTTAAAAAGCTTTAGTAATTTTTTAATTTTTTTATCGATTTTGTTTTTTTTATTAGTTACTTAGTAAAAACAGAAAAGCTACTTTTTGTATTAATTTTGCTACTTTTCTTTACATACTATAAATAAGTAATTTAACTACTAAATAAAATATAAGCTCAAAAATAATTACAAAAAGTCTCTTTTTAAAATAAAAAATTATTTCTTTTAATTCTGTTCGCCTTGATCAGCGATTCTCAACTAGAACATCCCACTAAAGGTCTGTTTTGAATATTTTAATTTAATTTTATTATCTTCACATTACAAGCTGAATTCACATTCATGGCTTCGGCATAATTGAAACAACAATTGAGATGATTCTAAATATTTAAAGCTCATTTTTTAAGGCTTTATTTAAAAAAGAAAGAAATATTTTTTAGAAAAAAACTACAAATTTGAAAATTTTACGCAATCAAAATAGTATGAAATTAATTTAAATTTAAACGAATGAAGATTAGTTCATTTTAATGCTGCATAATTTGATTTTTTTTGAAATTATTGAAAAAATCAATGAAAAAAGATTAAAAATTTTCCAAAAAAACTAAATTTCCACCATAAAAACTAGTGTTGAGTTACGTAGACGCCATCAGCTTACCGTCTAATTATTCGTCTGGCCGTATAATTGCTCGCTTTATCCACCCAAACTTAAGCGAGCTAGCCTTGGATCGATCATTTTGGCGGTCAAAAATTCTGATCGGCAAATTATGCGATCACCTCAACATGAGCGATCATAAATGCGATTTTTTAAAAATAATTTTTTTATTTTATAATTTATCAACAACTATTAAAAAAAGAAATTATTTTTATAAATTATTTATTTTAATTAATAATCTTAAATTTAATAGAAAAAAAATTTAAATAAAATTTTAAGACAAATTTTTGTTTATTCTCAGATTTGTGAATTATATAAAAAATTTTAATAAACATGTCATACACTTAAATTAAAAATCAAAATTCAAAATTTACCTTAATTTTCTAAATTGCCATTAAAAATAAAGATTTTTTATGATCTTAGAGACAAAATAATTTGATCATTAAATTTAACAATTATTCAGATTATAATTTTTTTTAGTTTTTCATCTAAAAGTGCTTTTTTGTCACCATGGTCAACCAGATATTAGGAAAATTAATGTGATATTTTGTTTTATTTTAAAAATTTTTTTTGAAAAAAATTTAGCTTAAATATCAATTAAATTTGATTTTTAAAATATTTTTGTAACAAACAATTTTTTGAAAAAAGGGGGATTTCCTTATTCATTTTAATAAAATTTTTTATTTTTGTTTAAAAAATTCTAGAATCAGCACTTTTGAAATCAGAAACAGATGTATAATTTTTGGTGAATCATCTTTTAGAATTTGATTGACCTAAAAACGGATTAAAACTTATTAACTCAAAATTAACCACACCTTTATAAAAAGAAGCTTTTTCAAAGCCGAATTTCGAAAAAAAAATTACTTTTTAAAAACTTCTAATTAAATTTAAACTCTCTAGTTATTTAGGGTCTAATTGTGAAACAGTGTTTTCACTTTGTAAAGTAAGCCTGATTAAAATAAATTATTTTCATTAAAAATATTGATTATAATTATTTCAGATTTAAAAAAATTGTGTCTATTCAATTTTTTCAAAAATTCAATCTTAAAATAATAATTTAAATACAATCATTAATTAAAATATAATTTGTAAAATTTTTATCTTTTGAAAAAATTCATTAAATAACCTTTATTTTAATTTAAATATTTTTAAATTCAATTTTAATGAGTAAATTTTTTAAATATATTAATTCAATAATTTTTATAATCAATTTAAAATCATTAAATTTTAGATAATTTATCTTAGAAAACTATTTACTATAAAAATATTCAAAAATGTATGCTTCAAAAAGACTGTTGTCTGATTCCTCTTGGAACAATAATTCACAAAGTAAAAGTTAGCGAAGTACAGAAATAGAATCTAGTTCAAGTGAGCAGATTTATTATTTGATAAGGTAAAACAACTTGGTGGCTGAGCAAGTCAGCAATCTATCGATTCATGAAAATGACAATTCACATTCCGAATCGATAGATTTAACTGAATATGAAGATGATGAAGAAATTGGACCTAGAAAAAAGACTTCGAAATGCTGGGAATGAAAATAAATTTGTTGGCAAGTCAAATAAAAATGGAGAAATTTTGCCAAATCGTGTTGTTAAATTTATTGTGAAAACGAACAATAGAATTTGTAAATTCGAGATTACCCAAAAAACAATTCAACGAGGAGTATAGTGCAACTAATTACAGTGGTTCTTGTTGAAATGAAATGTACCGTTCTTAAAGGGTACCGTACCGTTCCTATGGGGTACCGTACAGTTCCAAAAGAGTATTCCCAAACAAGACTCCTACGTTGTTTTCTTTTAAGATTGTTTTATTTTAATTTGAAATTTTTTTTTAAAAATTACGGTACGGTACCCTCTAGGAACGATACAGTATCTTTTAAGAACGGTACGGTACCCTTTTGGAACGGTACGGTACCCTTTAAGAACGGTACGGTATCCTTTTGGAACTGTACGGTACCCTTTGGAACGGAACTGAAACCCTTTTGTAACTGTACGTTTCATTTTAGCAAGAACCACTGTACGCAATTAATACATTTTGAGCAAGTTTTAAATTTTGAAATTTGATTAAAAATTTTACATTGCTGTTTTTTCGTTCAATTATCTAGATTTTAAAATCAAAAAAAAAAGTAATACCCAAATTTTGTTCAAAATTTTCTCCAGTATCAGAAAATATATCATTCGATATGTTATTTAAAAAAATATCAGACACTAATTTACTATTTTATTCAATTTAAAATAAATTCTGAAAACCAAGAGTGAATTTACAAGTTTAAAAAAATCATTCTATTGAATAAATTGGTTTTTCTTGCTTTATTTCATAACAACTCTGCATATCTTTGATTAATTTGCCGCTAAATTGAGCGTCATTTTCAATCAAGCTTTCGAATTTCATCTCATCTTCGTTCACCGTTTGCACGCATTCAATTTTGATTGTACGGTGCTTATAATTCAACCAGTTTTTGCGAACTACTTCTATTCTATTCAGTGATTCCATCCACTCAGTCACAGAATTGGAAAAACTTTTTAAATTCTGAAAAGCTATAAATTTCTTGACCATCATATATAAAATCTTGTAGAATTTGTTCTTCCTCAAATTGATCATATAATCAATGATTGTCAGCATGTTTTCGTATTTTGAATCATTGATCATTTTTTGCAGCTCATCAATAGAAATACCGATAAGAATGTTGATCATTAGAATAGGCACTAAAATTACAAATGCCACATACAAAATAAAATTGGTGGCAGTTTTTGCACTTTGTTCGTCTAATTCAGCAGCATCCTCCATCTCCAAAGAACCAATACCCATAATTAAAATTTTTATGAAGTCATATTCAAAGCTTTTGGTGTTGTTTATCTTCCCATTTATATTCGGAACTCTGTGCATTGCTCGGAAAGCAAGTAGAAAGCCAATTAGACAAATTGTTATGATAAAAAATAGGGCCATTGATTTTTTGATGATATTTCCTATAAGTGTGATAAAAATTCCTAGTTTTTTAATTTTATCACATCGAAAAATGAGTATAAAATAAGATAAAATTATAGTCACTGAAAGGAGTCCACTTTTAACTACACGGGTGTCAATTGTTAAAGCTGTAATGCATAGCATATAATTTGACAACTCTGTCAAATTCAAAAAGGAAGTAAAATAGATGAGAATTTTATGAGATCGAAAATAAGTAATCATCTCAGCTATTTCGGAAAAGAGAAAAAAAATCACAAGAATTAAAGTGATAATCTTGAAGGGAGATCGATCTTGGGATTGATTTGAGCCATCATATTCTTCTATATAAATCGTATAGAAAATTAAAAACAGCAAATATAGCAGCAGATTGGTAAACATATTAATTTTTTTGTGCCATTAAATTTATTAATGATTATGTAAAGGTAAATAAATATTACCTTTATTCATTTTTTCAACAGTAAGAAAAAGGATTCTTAATTAAGCACTTGACTGCTTAGATGTTATTCTTTATTTTTGAAATTACTTTGGTCAGCTTTTTTGACTTTTTGTCAATGAGCCCAGTAAAAAACAGTATGGGTAAAAGGTTTAAAAAGACTCAATCCTTTTTAATAAAAAAATTTAAAAAAAGATTAAGAACACACTTTATGTGGACCATAATTTTTTTGAATATTCCTTTCCCACTGACTTTTATATAGGACATAGGATTAATTCAGAGTTGTTTAAAAGTTTCAAAATAAACCCGGAAAAAAACGGCGTTAAAACAGCGTTTTTTACGCTACAGAACGTTGAAAAAACGCTGCTAAAAATTGATTAGTTAAAGCCAATATGGTTGATTGAATTTCTTAATCAGTAAAAAAAAAGATGAATTAATGATTCAAACAGCTGCTGAAAGCCTTAGTGTAATTATAATCACTGTAAAATAATTTACGATACTTAAGACAAAAACGGTGAAAATCTTATTTAATTAGTGTTATTAAATAAAACTAAAATATTACTTTGATTAAACTTTTCTTTTTGATTATTTCAAATTTAGAGCTTTAATTAACCGTAATGATCCGTAAAGATCAAGAAGATTTACAGACAAACCTTGATGAATTATTATATTGGACAGTTGATTGGCAAATGAAATTCAACTATAAAAAGTGTAAAGTAATGCACCTAGGTAACTTATAGATACACGGAAACAAGACGTATGAGTTTAAACTGGATCAAACTGGCACTAGCAACCATGAACTTGAAACGACCAGCTCAGAGCGAAACCTCGGTGTAATATTAGACGAAAAAATCAAATGGAACAACCAAATCAGGACAGTAGTTTTAAAAGCCAATAATGTCATGGGAAGACTCAGAAGTGTCTTTAAATACTCGGATGCCAAGAACTTTAAACTGCTTATCACTACTTACGTTAGACCACTAATCAAATATGAGGTCGTAGTTTGGAATCCACATAAGAAGCAAGACATCAAACAACTAGAAAGTGTTCAAAGAAGAGCAACTAAAAGTGTGCCAGAATTGAGGAATAAACCATATGAGGAAAGACTAATGGATATATGCTTGACTAAGCTAGAAGATAGACGTAATAGAAGAGATATGATACAATTATACAACTGTAAGTCGAATGCAAACAGAGTCAATTGATATCATCCTGTTAAAAGCTCTAATCAGATTAATGAAACAGGTCCAGCAAGCTCAACAAGAGGTTCGAAAGAAAAACTATACAGGCAATTGGTAAAAAACTGTACTCCAAGGCACAATTTCTTTTCAAATAGAACAGTCCCGCTCTGAAACAACTTGCCAGAAGAAGTCACAAATGCACAAACTACAAACAGCTTTAAAAACAAATATGACAAATAAAATAAACAATTAACTACTAACGGCTTACTTTCATCTGCCATAGCGAAGCACTACAGTGCCGAGCTCCGCGAGTTTACTCGTTGCAGATTACTCATAATAATAATAATAATAATTAAAATAAAATTTGATTAGAATTAAAAAAAAATTATATTTGTTGAAAGAATTTTAATAATTAGATTTTTTTTGAAAAAAAATTATATAACATGATCAATTTATATGGTTACCATAAATATTTCGAATAATAAAAATATATTTAAAAAATAACTAATTTGTTCTATTAGTCAAAAAGATTTATAGTAAAATCATGTCGTTTTTTTTATCCCAAAAAAAATAAGAATATCGACCCTTTTTTTTAGAAATACAAAATAAGAAATTATTAAGACAATTATGATTTATTTAATTTAAAAAAAATTCCTAATAAAATAAAAATTTTAATTCATTAGAAAAATTGACTTCTCCTAATTGTTAGGATTACTTGAATATCTGTCCAAAAAATCCAAGTCTTTTCTTTGATTTTCCTCAGTTCTAATTTTTATTAATTAAAAAACTTGCTTTTGCTGATTCCCGGTCAATTTTTGATACACGTTGTTTATTAATGCCATTTTTCGTCCATAACCTCTTTGCTTCATTCTTGATTTCCGAATCTATTTAACTTTCTATTCTCTCAGCAATTGCTCTTTCAACACGTTCTTGCTCATTTCGTTTTTTAAATTATTTTATAAAAAAATTTAATTTCAAAGATTTAGAAAAAATTTATTTTTGAAAAATAAAAAAAAAGTCGTTAGGCGGCGTGAAAAACGCTGACGAAGAACGGAGTTAGAAAATTATCCTATTTTCTTAGCTAGATTTTTACATGAAACTCTTGCTTTGAAATTATTTCAGGAGTTTTGAAGTGAGGTATTCTTTTGCTCAAAAATATCGTATTTTTCTCTATAGTAATTCAATAAGTCATAACACATTGCTTTATTCCAATTTTTTAAGAAAAAATATCTAATGCTGCAAGTAGATCTGTTCAATCTTTTCCACCTTTAGGACCTCTTTTCTTATGACATTTTTGCTATGATGATTTTGAATATGACAATTTCCCCTATCTCCGAAATAAAGCTTAAAAAAAACTTTAAAAATGACATTAAATTTTATTGTTTCTACTTTACTTTATGAGAATTTTTATTTTTATTTAAATAAAATTCTACCTTATGTATAAATTTGAATTTAATTACTTAAGTCATCATGTCTGAAAATAACACTGGCAAAACTTAATATGAGTACATAAATCTTGGCACTCCGGACCATAGTTGCTTGTAGATTTTTTGTATAAGCTCATTTTTGAGCAAATTTTCCCGTCTGACCAAACTCAAGCCTGTCAAAAGTTCTTGTTTGCACGATTCGTACAGCGAGTGGTTAGTGCGGGACACAATGCCTTTGGTCGACTCGAACTTTTTAACCATTTTTTCATTGAATAAAAATTGAAAAAAAAAGTCGGACACGCTCGGCTCGTCGCGAAACTGAATCAAAATTTCGTCCAGTTTAAAAGAATTTTTATGACTCTTAAAATAGTCAACTCTATCATTTCCTTTGTCAAATTTTGAATTTATGAGAGTATATTTTATAAGCAAAAAAATATAAAAAATAAGCTTAGTATTTTTTTTGTCATAAGCTATTTTGAGACACATTTTATAGTCAATATTGAGCAAAAAACTGGAGTCAGTGACATAATAGATCATGTCTTTATTGTACTCATCACTTTTGATAAATTCTTCCAGGCTTACTGTTTCGAATTTTTTACAGAAGCGGTACATGGCTTCAATGGGAAAAATTTTTTCTACCAGCTCTATGTCATTGCGCTCACACAGTGCCATAAAAGACTGGCTACATTTGAACTTCATTTCTACATTTTCTACCGAGTGGTCCTTCAAAAACGAATCTATTTTTTTCTTAAACTCTTTGAAATCTGTTAGACCAAAGTTTTCCTGTTTAATTAACAAGTCCAGAATGGTCTTGTTACCAAGCTTGTATTGCTCAAAAATTTCCTCGAATTTTGCGCAAACAAAATTCGACTCGCTGTAGAACAGGCGTCTCATTACCTTTTCACATTTGTACAGGTCATTTATCACAAAATAGTAGTAGTAGCGCTTAGACCCTTTGTCAAGTTTATACACTGATTTTGATGGCTGTTTGCGATCGAACAAATTCATCAGCAAATTTTCATAATTGTTCTCGTAATAGTCGTGGTCAACTCTAAAAAACTTGATATTGTCGTCAATGTTTTTTGAATAGATAAAATCAAACAAGGGGTTCTCGGTCAAATCGATGTAGTCACATTTCAGATCTTGGAAAAATTTCTCGGAAATAAATTCAATTCTGTTTTTGCACAAGTCCAATTTTAGCAGGTTGACTTTTCGGTTCGAAATCTGGCAGTCAAGTCGATATATCTTGTTCTCTGTTAGGTAAACATACTTCAAGTGTGTATTTTCGTTGCTGAACTCGTTATCTATTTGAGTTATTAGGTTGTTTTGAAGAAAAATTGATTTTAAGTATTTCAAATGGCTGAAAATGGTCAGATCAATGATGCCAAGCTGGTTATTGCTAAGATCAATGTAGCGAAGGTTTTTGTTGAAAAAGAAAACATGGCTATCAAGGCTGCTTATTTGGTTTTTGGACAAATTCAAATGTTCCAAATATGTACAATTTGCAAAAAAGTTGTACGGGATCTGATCTACATTTACATTTATGAGTTCGATGCGAATGTATCTGTTGTATACTCCTGTATAGCTGTTAAGGCGGTCTAAGGATAAGAGGTCATAATTTCGTAAGCTTAATGAATCTCTAAACGATTCTGTTATATCAAAATCTATTTGGACAGGTGTAAGTTCCATATCTTCCTCATTAGTAAAATCGATCATTCTAAATAATTAAATTTAAACAAATAAATTTTCTTATTTAATTTAAAATTGTTTAACAGGTATTTAAATAATAATTTTTCTAAATCAAAAATACTTTAAAAATACTTCCATGTATATTATTACTTCAAATTATTTTAAAAAAATTATTACATTTGAAAGGTAACTTGAAGTTCATAATCATGATCCAATGATCAAAACTTAATTGATTAAAATCTTAGTAAAAATGATGAAATTAGCTTTTTTTAATTTTCTTTAAATTAAACATAAGATCTTTATTATTTTGATTAAAAGAAAACAAATCTTTTTTCTAATTGATCTTTAATTGATTCTTCTAAATCTTTAACGGGTGATGCATTAGTAAATGGACAAAAGTTAAGTTAACTTGCCCAATGCAAATGATCAGGGGATCAAATATATATTTATTTATAAACTACTAAAAATTAGCTATAATATTGCAAAAAAAAATTTTTAAAATGGGACTTTCTGTGTCTGAACGAGAGGCTTTTCGAAAAACAGTCAAAAATATGATTTCACAAATGGCAAAATCCGACATTGTGGCGCACTTTACTAAGCAAGGAATCGCTCGAAGCACTATATATAATACGATCAACCGTATTCAAATTGGAGATCCGATCAAGGACAATAAGAGAACGGGTCGTCCAACTACCTGGACAGCTGCAAGGAAGACAAAACTGAAGAGATTGACCAATAACCGAACTGGAGTGAGTCAAAGGCGTCTAGCAAGAAAATTTAATGTCCACTAGACAACAGTTGGCCGGCAGTTAACAAAAATGGATATTTCATATCGTAAACGTGAAAAAACACCAAAATATAGCGCCGTACAGCATGAGAAAGTCAAGAAATTGAGTAAAAAACTTTCAAATATGCTATATCGTTCACCATGTTCGCTTATTTTGGACGACGAAAAGTACTATACTTTGGCGGGCGACAACATGCCGGGAAATGCTGGATATTACACAAGTGACAAGTCTACTAGTCCGGACAGTGTTCGGTTTGCTGAAAAAGAGAAGTTTCCAAAGAAGGTGCTTGTTTGGATAGCCATATCTGATCGAGGTATGTCTAAGCCTCTTTTTCGATTATCAAAGTCGGTTGCCATCAATTCGAGCATCTATATCGACGAATGCTTGAATAAACGACTGCTCCCATTTATACATGAGTATCATGAAGACCTTGACTACGTTTTTTGGCCTGACTTAGCGTCTGCTCACTATTCTATGGTAAGCAGAACATGGATGAACGAAAATGTAAATTATGTGACCAAAGATATCAACCCGCCAAATGTGCCTCAAGCGCGCCCAATCGAAAATTTTTGGGGTTGTTTGAGTGAAAAAGTATACGAGGGAGGTTGACAAGCCTCAATAGAGCAACAGCTGATTAACCGCATTTAATTAAAGTTGAAGGAATTTGAATTAAATTTTGTGAAATCTCTTATGACGGGAGTCAAAGCAAAGCTCAGAAAAATCGGTCACGATGGAGTTTTTTCATTATTTAAAAATCATAATTCTATTGAAAAATAAATTCTTTACATCAGAAAAAAAAACAGGACTTAATATCATTTTTATTTTTTGAGATATTCGCTTTTAATTTTTGTCCATTTACTTATGCATCACCCGTTATTTGAAAACTTTAAAGACAAATTTAAAAACCACTATAAAGTATCCAAATTATGACTTTTAATGATATTTAATACTTATTTAGTTATATTACGGCGAAATTGTTTTTGTAACTAAAATTACTTTTCCTAATACTAAAAAAATTTACTTGAAAAAAATGCTTTTTGAATTCAAAATAACTTTTAATGAATAAGCAACTTTTCTGATTTAAAAAATTTCTTTTCATTTACAAACCTTTTTTGATTTAAGAGTTATTTCTAAAATTTAATATAATTTTTTCACCAAATTCTAAAATTATTGATTGTAAAGTAAATTCGATAGGAGTTTTATTAAAAGAATAAACACTCAAGCAATTGCTACATAAAGATAAAGACCAAAAAAGAAAGAACAAGGCGCAGAATATTTTGTAGTTTAAAAGCTATTTTCAGATATTTAAATTTTTTTTTCGAACAAAAAAAAGTATTTTTACATTGATAAGGCTTTTTTTAAACGTTAAAATTTATTTTATACAGTATGTTGAAAAACTTTAAAAATTAATTATATCATTTATTAATTATTTATTTGTTATTTATTTTATTTATTTGTTTTCGTACCGAGTTAATGCTCCTTCAGATTAAAAATAAAAATAAAATATAGTAAAAATAATTTAAAAAAAAGGAAAGTATTAAAAAAAAGGTAAAATGAAATAGAGAGTTATAGAGTACATTACATATGTTTAATAATCTGATGGCTCAGGGAAAAAAGAAGAAATAGTAAGGTGGCAATTACGGAATGGAGAAGCATATTCAATATATCTTGATTCGAAACCTTCCTTATATTCTTCCATCAGTCTGACGACCAATGAAACAGAATCACTCAATCCTGCCCTGACATATCTCTCACTCAGCTCAAAAAATCGATTCGAGACTTTTAGTAGTTTAAGTTTATTAAAGGCCTCGTGATTCATTATGGTGGAGGGGGTATCATATTTTAAATACAAAATAGATCGGACCGCTGAATTTTGAATTTCTTGTAATTTTTCTAATTTTGGTTCCTGAAAATGAGATTAAACAGGGAAAAGAATAATCTAATATTGATGCTATCAAGGATTTTTATAGGTTTCCTAATGTTTTGGGTTTCAGACCCCATTTTTTATTCGATAGATATTTTATTATGTTAAGTCTTGAAATACAGCGTTTTTTTAAAACATCTACCATTGGGCTAAATGTTAGTTGTGAGTCAAGCGTAATTCCTAAGAACTTTACTTTTTCTTCACGATTAAAATTGTTACCGTAAATTTTAAATGTATTCTTTAAATTGATTTTAAATTTAGTTACATTTTCAAAGATCATGTAACATGACTTTTCAACAGAAATTTTCATTTTCCATTTGGAAAGCTATTGCTCAACTTCTTTAAGGTATTTATTAATTATGTCTTCGAGATTTGCTTCCTTATTAAAAATTAAAAAAAAATGCCAAATCGTCTGCAAAAAGAAGAGAGTATTGGCAATTTGTTTTATCTCTTTTTGGTATGTCATTAATGAAAATGCTAAAAAGAAGTGGGCTAATTACTGATCCTTGTGGGACCCCTTCTTTTATTGAATATCTATCACTTAAGCAACCATTTACTTTTACTATAAAATATCTGGAATGAAGAAATGATTTTATCCAGAAAATAAGATAGGGAGGAAGTTTTATCTTAATTAATTTAGAAATAAGTCCCTCATGCCAAACTCTGTCAAAAGCTTTAGAAATGTCAAAATAAAGAGAACATACTTTTTTCTTTCTATTAAAGGATTCTACTACCTTTAGAATAAAAAGTATAGATTGTCTGCCGTTGGCCTTGGTTTTCTAAACCCTGACTGCTCATTAGTTAGTAAGTTATTTCTCTCAAGAAAATTATAGATTCTTGATTAAACAATACGTTCAAGTAATTTCCCGGGACAACTTGTAATACTAATAAGAAGATAGTCGGAAGGGTCTTGGGTTGGAGAGGTTTTCTTTGGTAACATAGTTATACTTGCTATTTTCCAGGATTTTGGGACTTGACTTTGTTCCAAACTCAGGTTAAAAAGCTGACTTATTTCAACTATAACTTCATAGGAAAGATTTTTTAACATGAGGTTGTGAAAACGATCTAGACCAGGTCCTGCCACCTCTTTTAGCTTTTTTTGAAGAACCTTTTATTTCTGAAGGAGTTTTGGCTCTTTTAGATTAGTACATGATTTATTTTTTTAAAAGTTTGAGGTTGCATCTGCTATTTCAGAGTCATTCTCAGATATAAAAAATTTTGAAGTGGACTAAAAGTTGTTGCTAAGAAACTTCCAAAGCATTCTCCTTTATCTTTATTTGTAATGAATTCTTTACCATCTTTAATTAGCATCGGAATTTGCCTAGAATGTTTTTTTGATTTAAATTTATTTATTTTTATTCAATAATAGACCATTACATTTGGTTTAATTAATGAATTTATCTTGATATTAGGGTTTAGAAATCAAGATTGGGGTAAATAGATAATTGAATTAGTAATAGAAAAACACCGTATTTCAAAAATAAAAGAAATTTTGGCTTTTAAAAAGTCTTTTCTATTCGAAAATTTTTCAATCTTAAAATTTGACAAAAAAGTGAAATAAAAAATATTTCTTTCCTCTATTATTAACAAGAAAATTCAGTAAAGTTGTTCAAAATTAACAGTAGTCAAATAGTCTTCTTCTATTATAGTATGATTTAAAAGGAAAATGCATAATCTTAATTAAATATATCTATTAATATATTTTTAACATCTATTTTTATTTCTTTAGATTTTAATTTTATTTTAAACTCTTTAAATGTATTTTTTCTTAATTTTCTTAGATTTTTGGATTAATGAAAAATTTTTGCCTTGGATTAAAAGAAAACTCTTGAAAAATTACCTGGGTTGTTTTAAAGTCTCAAGTCATAAGTTTTATGTTTTATAAACAAGTCTAAAAATTTCGTAAAGTGAAATTATCAGTGAAATAACTATTATTGCAACTATTATTTTAAGGTCTCAAATATTCAGTAAATTAATTGAAAATAATTGTGGTAAAGGAAAACGATATATTGTAAAACGTTTTCTAAGTAAAAAAATCGAAAAGAAAGAAATAAAATAAAATTTAAAATAATCTCTTCTGCTTTAAGCTTACAAATATTCAATCACTTTATAGAATTTCTACTCTTGAAATTCCAAAATAAATCTAGATATAACATGAAAAATATAAAAATTTAAAATAAAATTTTTTAAATAAATAGCAAAATAAGAGAAGCTTAAGAATAATTGAGCGATACAAGCCTAAAATTGAAATTCAAATCTGTTTCCTTTTGAAATTAGGTAAATTTTTTTCTACTAATTAATTTGAAATGAAAAATGATGAAATTACCAACTTATGAATTAATTTTCTTAATTTAAATTAAAAAGAATGTTTTAAAATTTAACATAAATTAAAAATTTAAATTGATTTCTAGCTTGCACTAAAATTTTCCAAAGTAATGACCCCTAGCAATTTCTTTTGATTGAAAATGGTTTTATTTTTTTAATAATAAGTGTTCCTTACTTTTGCAGTTAATATTAACAAATTTTATAACTATAGGATAGGAAAAACTCAATATTTTTAAAGCGCTATATAATTTCGGTTTTAGCAATTTCTTAAATCAATTTAAAAAAACTTAAAAGGGGAAAAGTATGTTAAATGGAATCTTTTTTTGATTAAAATAATAGAATTCGCTTAAAGTGAATAGTTAATATAATTGAAATAATTCTCTGACATTTTAAAATTCACTTAATTTAATTTAAAAATCTTTAACCACTTAAATAAGCTCAGCTGAATCGTACATTTTCTAGCAATTCCCACAGGCAAGACCTTCTCTGCATAAAGTCTGTAAAAATATTTTCAATTATTTACAATTGGGTTATATTTAGAGGATTATAAATTTTGCTAAAAAATATTTGATTTTTTATCGAATTTTTAATAAATAAGCGTTTTTTAAAGATCGAATAATAAATTAAGATCTAATATTAAGACTACAATTTAATTAAATAATGCCTATAGAAAAGTATTTTTTAATCTTTTCTAAATTTAGAAAGCTATTTTAGAAACCAAGAAAGCATCTTGGCAGAACAAATCAAAAGTTCGAATATTCAATCAAAGAAAATGGCCTCAGATATGAACTTGAATTAACTAACTTAGAGAAAGATCTTGGCTTACATATCAGCAGCGACTTAAAATGGGAGAAACAAGTTAATCAATCGGTAAACAAAGCCAATAGAACATTAGGGATGCTAAAAAACTCGTTCAATTATGTTAACAAGAAATCTTTTAGGCTTCTGTATACTTCATTGGTAAGACCAAATTTAGAATACGGCAACTGTGTGTGGCACCCATACCTAAGGAAGGACATAGATGCTTTAGAGAGAGTACAAAGAAGAGCAACAAAGTTGGTAAGAAGTATTAGTAACAATCCATACGAATCAAGACTTAAAGTCCTCAAGATTCAAACTCTAACAGAACGTCGAAATCGTGGAGATCTGATTCAGATGTTTAAAATTGTTAAAGGGATTGATAACGTTAATCTTTACAAAGGGGTTAATTTCAACAACCTTCCAAATCAACAGATGAAGCTGAGAGGTCATAAGTATAAGTTAGTGAGAGAAATAGTGCGGAACTGCCCACAAAGATATAACTTTTTGACAAACAGAGTCGTGAATGAATGGAACAAACTCCCAATCTCAATTGAAGATACGGAAAACGTCAACCTTTTTAAAAGAATTTTGGATTTTAAACTGTTTAAAAGGACAACTGCAAATAACTGCTGAAGCCACCAGTTGGCTGGACGCCCTAAGCGTGTGTATAACCTCAATGTTATACAGAGCAGTTTATTATTATTATTATTATTATTATTATTATTATTATTATTATTATTATTATTATTAAGCCGTTAAAAATCCGAAAAATTCTAAACAGGTAGCCAAAGACATTGACAACTTTTTGTCCAGCAAAAATTTTGGGTGTATTTTTTATCAATATTTATGAAATAAAATTTTTTTTTATTATACCCAGGTAATTTTACAAGAGTTAATTTTCAATCCAATCCAAAATTTTTTAATTAATCCAAAATCTAAGAAAAGTAAGAAAAAATAGATTTTAAGAGTTTCAAATACATTTGAATCAGTCAATCTTTATTTCAATTAAAAGTTTTAAATTTTTATTAAATTTTAAGTTTATATTTATCTTTTTTATTTGAATCTTCATTAAATTTTGATTAATTTTTTTTAAATAACTTCGATTTTAATTTATAAAATATATTATATGTTAATAACATATAATTATTAATTATGTAACTTAAATTTAACCTAAAATATCGAAATTTTATTTTATCTTTATATAAAATAATGACAAAAATTTTTTTTTAAATTCATTAATTTCCTAGATAAATGAAAAAAAATTTTGACTTGAAAAAATTTGAATAATTTAAAAAACAAACGCAATTTTTAAGACCCGGGTAGTAATTATGTTTTAATTTAAAGAAATCTCTTCAATTTGCTGTTATTTCAAGTAAGAAGGTGAAAGGAAGGAGTGGACAAAAAAATGATTTCATGGGATACTGCATTTAATTTTCTTAAAATTTTTTTTTAAATGAGATTCTCAACAATGACGAAAATATTATCTTAATTTTGAAGAAAAACAATTTTCTTCAATTATTTAATACAATTGAAGATATTTTAACTCTCAAAATGTCAAATGTCTTTGGAAACAATTTTAATTAAGTAAAAAAAAATAAAAAGTTTATCTTGATAAATAAATATTTTTAAAGAGCTTTCAAAATCTGTTATTTAATTAAAAAAAATTTCCTGAATTAAAAATAAGATTCTTAATCTGAAATATTATGATTTTAAAGAGTAGCAATTTCTTACAAGTCAGTATAAATTTTTCAAGACAAAATTAAAATGAAATATAATTTTCGCAGCAATCGTTTTATGTTTAAGAAATAATAAAAAAAACTCAGTCTTTGTTACTTTCTTTTATTTATTCAAGACATATTATTTTGCATGTTAAAATAAAATCAGTTTCAAAATAATTCTTGAATTTCTTACCGATTTCAGCAGCTTGAATTATTTAAATGCAAGAGAATTTTTCCAAAATTCAATTCATTTTATAAAATTTCTAAATCTAAGGCGCAACGCAAACTGATTTGACTCAATTTAATTAATTTAAGTCCAAATCTCATTACGTTGCCAAATAAAAATGGCGCAAATTGATAATTACCAAAATAATTCAATATATTTTGGTAAACGACAAGCTATGCCACAATCATTATAGAATTTTTGGAAATACTCAGGCGGGTGGAAAGGAGCTTAGTCATTCCTTTAAATAAAATATTTTTACTAAGTTTTAGTTCTTTTTTTTTTTTAAATGAAATTAAAAAATTATAATTCAACACAATTAGAAAACCCTTTAAAAAACTAAAACTCTAATGTGAACTCTTTTTATCATAAATTCGGCTTGATTCATTTTCACCCATTTTTTCTTTTTCGCTTGAATTGATTCCTAAAATTATATTAAAATAAAGAGAGAAAAGCTGCAGTTTTAAATTTTTCTGGAATTTTGGCCAAAATGCTTGTTAAAATTGTGGACGAAGATGATTTTTATTATGAAGAAATTTATTTGAACATCGACCCATGTTCAGAATATTTGGTCATTGAAACTGGTGAGTTGAACGATATGTTTCCATTTGCTAACCAAATAGGAGATGAATGGCACCAAAGCAATAGTGATTTTTCACAAAATAATCCTCAATTTGAATCTGTTGATTCACAATTCGGAGCAGTCGAAAATCGAAATCAAACGAGTAGTTCAAATGAAAATAAAATAAAGAAAAAAAAAGGACTCAGTACTCGTTTTAAAAGATTATTTGGCAAAAAAAAATAGATTTTAAAAAAATTTTCTCTTTTTTCGCCGAGTCATCTTTAACAAAAGATTTGGCTATAATTAATCATTTAAACAATTTTGGTATAAAAAATTTTTATTTTAAAGCTTTATAATTGCCTTTAGAAATTGATTTTAACATTTATAATTTTTTAATATTTTTTGAAATAAAGTGATTAAAGAAAATTTAAATATTTGACTTTTTTGAATTTATATTTCTGATTTTTGGACATTCCTTTGGAATGTGAAAAAATTCAAAATATAATAGGTAAAAATTTACTTTTAATCTGACTCAATTAACAGCATGCTTGACTTAGTTCAAATATTTAAATTTTTCGATTTTAAGTAATTTCTCAATTTCATGAATCCATTAACAAAATAAAAAACATTAAGTAAATTAATCTAAATTAAAAATACTTCTTTTCATAATTTTTTCCAATATTTTTTCTTTCTATTTAAAAAATCCATTTGAAAATTTTATTAAAAAATTTAATAAATTAGACGAATAAAATAACTATGACTTCAAAAATCTTTAAAAAAAATTATGCAGCATAACAGAAACTTTTGCCTTTTTAAAAAAAAAATTCTAAATTGAAAAAATAAATAGCTCTTTTCTTAGTTTGTAAATTAATTCTACCAAAAGTAAAACTGAGTTGTTGCTGTATAAGTCAGAGAGTCAAATTCAAGTCATTTGATTTGAAATTTGAATAATTTTTTTTTTAAATAAAGGGGTCCTAAATAAAGTTAAAAAAATTAAGCCTAAAAATTGTAGGTCATCACTTGAATATTGAGAAATTGTAAATAACAGATCAAAGTTTTTTTTTTAAATTATTTAAATGTTTGGTTTTGAATTTTTATTTTTTCAATAATTAGTATCAAATTATAAATTTCATTATCTCTATTATAGAAATACGCATTATAATTTTTTCTTCATAATTATTTTTAAATTGACTCTTGGTAATTAAAAAAA
The DNA here is from genome assembly GCA_016802215.1 of Brachionus paranguensis. Lineage (NCBI taxonomy): Eukaryota > Metazoa > Rotifera > Eurotatoria > Ploima > Brachionidae > Brachionus > Brachionus paranguensis. The sequence continues at coordinate 6,942,049 of JAESIX010000002.1, read as the reverse complement.
TTAACTTTAAATTATATTAAATATGAAATTTTTCTAATAAAGGACAAATGACACTTTTTATTTAGTTTTAAAGTCAATGCAAGCTATTATTTATAAAAATTTGAGAAAAAATTTTAAACCCGGTTGAAATTTAAACTAAAAGGCTCATGGAGCTTTTCATGTTTAACCCCCCATGCCCCATCATCTAACAACTTGTATGTGTTCATTTTACTCATTTTTTTCCCTCTATTACATGTCCAAAATTCAGCCACTATGACCAAATAATTTAGACTTGTTTTTTTTTGTTTAATTATTTTCTTTAAGCGTATAAACAACATCGGGTGTAAATAGCCATAATTTTTATAAAAGTTCAATTTTTTTTTGTTGCATTTATTCCTAATTATCTGAATTTACTGTGCACCCATTTTCATCTAAAATAAAATTATCCAACTTCTCAAAAAGAGCTATTGTTGTTTTTAAAATAAGAATCAAATTAAAAAATAAATTAAATAAAGAGACTATTTAAGTTGTATATAGGTTTTTAAAAATTGTTTCAAATAGTATTCACAATTAGCCATTGAAATTGTTTATAAAATAGAAAAATTTTTTATTACTTACAATTACTTGAAAATTACTTACAATTTGTCTATTTTAACTTACTTTACTTTTATCTTATATTTTCTTTACATTTTTATTTTATTATATAATATTATTGATTTATTTTTTATTTTTTTTAATCTGAAGGAGCTCTAGCTCGGCACAGATAATACAAATAAATAAATAATATTGAAAAACTAATTTATATGCTTTTAAAAAATGTGGAAAAATATTTTTTAAGAATTATGAAATGGAAAAAATTCTAAATTCAAATTATAAATAAATTAAAAATCATAATAAATTGTTCAATTAAATTAATAAATTTTAATTTAATATTTTCAAAATGTAGAATAAAAATTCTAAATTACAGAAAATTTTGGTCTAAAAATTTTAAAAAGATAGCAAAAAAGTATTTTAAACCTTTTCCCTGTATTCGATTTACCTTTGAATTCGATAAACATTTAACAAAATTTCAAAAAAACATAAATTTACTTTAAAAACTAATTCAGATAAAGAAATCTAATTTTATTTTCAGCTTCCTCAGGATCGATTACCAAAAATGGCAATTGTGTTTTGTGACAAAAAAATGGAAAAAGCCAGACTAATCAGAGTGTATCTAGCAACAAAAGTTAATTTAAAATATTTTAAAAATAATACTAAATAATAGAAAAACTGTTAGTTAAGATAATTAAAAACATGATAGAAAATTATGTTACATACGTGACATTCCACATCCTTATTTTAATAGAAATTTATCTTTATATTTAGAGAGTCAATGGAATAAAGATTAAATTGAAGCGGTAATTCTACGTCCGTGATGATGTATCTGACTCTATTAAGCTTTTTGTTTACAACTTAATATTCAATTAAAATAATATAGAGCTTTATTAAACCAGCTTATTTACTCGATATGAGACTAATCTCTCTTGGTCAGACAAAAATTATCAATCTTAAATTTTATTTTTTTATTTTATATTTTATTAATTTTTATGCTTAATTCTTAAAATACTTCTCTTGAAGGAGATTAATTGATTACAAATAATAAAAAATTTATAATTTTAATTTTTTTATTGACTCATTACGGAAAAAAAAAATATTTATTAAAAATTACTAAAAATTTGGCACCACAAAATTTTAATTTTGTCAATAAATTAAATGTCGAAATAAATAAGGATTCTGAATTTTTTTTCTTTCATATTTAAATTTAAGTCTTGGTAATGAAATAAAAGAAACTTAATAAAAATTTAAATTTTTTTCGCCATCAAATTATTTTAATTATGAATTACAATTATATTTTTATTAAGTATTCTTAGAAAATTATTTTTTGCTTAAATGAAGCTTCTATCGGTTTGAGTTTTGAAACAACGAGATTTTTCACCATGGTAAATCATATTTTAAATTTTTTAAATTTTGGTTACCTGATGCAAATTTTAAAGAAAAAAGAAGCTTACTTGATATACATTTAATTATACTTAAACCAGAAGCACAGGCGACTATTAATGTTTCGTTTCAAATGATGTTAGACATACATTTTTTGACCTGTAAGTTGATCAGTAAAATTTTTATTTTGGAAATGGAATTTTTTCTTATTTAAAAATATAATATATTCGTAAAATATACATTGGTTATAGACAACAATTAATGTCATGAAAAAATGTCAGCTTCATTTTTTTAGAGTAAAAATAAAATTAATTAAATATGTATTTTGCGGAAAATTTAATGAGTCTTCGACGATTTTTTTTTCTTTGATGATTTTAAGTCAAAAGTCAGAATTTGAGAGTATTTGACTTGCGTTAAAATTTTAAGTTTTTCTTTTTTTAGAAAATTTTATTGGTAAATTTAAATTAATGATCAAATTTAAATTATCATTCTAAAAATTTATAATTAATAGAAAGTTTTGTTATCTTTATTTTAATTTATTGAAAAAGAACTTTTTCAAATTATTAATTAAATTTTAAGCTAAACTTATTTCTGAAAAAAATTTTTGAAAATTTGATCATAAACTTCAATTGAAAATATTTTGTTGTAACCTTACTTTATAAACTTCTTATATTTTCTTTAAATTTTTTTTTAATTCACGAAAAAATTAATTAATTAATTTTAATATTAACCCGTGGATCGTTAAAGGTGTCCATTTTTACGCGTAATGTCTGAAATGATGCATTTTTTCAAAGAAATCGCTTTTAATCATACAATTGATTTATGTAAATAAAAATTTCTAAAAGGTGAAGTATTTTTACATAAGAATTTAATTTTTTAGTATTTACTAATTCACTAGATGGAAGTTTCAATAGAATGCAGACTACTAAAAATAAAATTTTTTTTTGATTTAAATCGAAATTTGCTATGAATTTTACTTAATTTTAATGTGAGATTTTTAAGATTATTCGAAAAAATTAAAGCCATTATTAAATGGCAAAAAGTGTTAGATACATAAATAAAATATGTATTAATTAAAAAGATAATTATCAACTTTAAAACAAAAAAAACTTTAAGTTAATTATAAAATTTTAATTAATAAAGCATAAAAGTTCAATATAAAATTAGTCTCGCATAATAAATAAAATTTAACAGCATAGAAAAAGCAAAAAATATTGGGCAAAATTTAAAGCCGACTTTGCCTTAGCTTTTATAAAGGGTCTTTGTTTTACCTGAATACCTTGGGAAAAATGGTCGGAGTAGAATGAATTTGGGAAACGGTCATTTCTGGGGAATAGTGAGTCTATTTTGCAAAAATTAGTTTTTTAGTGAGACATTTGAGGAAGACGTTAAATAATATTTATCCACAAATTTAATAAAAACTACCACAAATATAATAAACGATGAATAAAAACAATAAAAAAAGATATAAGTTATTGAATATTAATTATTTTATTTATTTCATAACAAATAAAAGAAAAATAGAAAAATAATAAAAAAAAAACTTATTTTTATTAATTAGCACAAAATTGATAATTATTTAAAAAAGAAAAAAACTAATCGTGAGTACATTTGATGAATATAATAATATAAATTTTTTATACTTTACATTTTTATATATCATCCTAATGGGAAAGTTTCCAATAAAGCTTTTGGATTTTCATGTCTAACAATTTTCTTTAAAAAAATCTTATCTCAATAAAGTAAAGTTTTTAACAACAAAATTTCAAAAATATTTTTTTATTCAAAAGCTTTATTTGCATTAAGTTTTTTGAATAAGTTTTAGAAACCAGTTAAACCGATTTAAAATCGGTTCTAAAAATCATGACTGGTCTACCTATCCTAGCTCTTTTAAATAAAACTCAGTCAATTTTGATCAAAATTTAGTGTTGGGGGCCGGCCATAAAAAAATAATGGCCGAGACCGTGACCGGTCCTGTTAAAACTTCAAATTATATTGAAAATTTAGAATTTTTAAAATACAAGCATTTTACTAAAAAAAAATTTTCGGACCGTTTAGTGGCCGGCCGGTCTACACACGGTCGGCTGTTTAATGGTCTGTCAGTTGGCCGGCCATTGAACAGTTCTCTAAAATTTGGCCGGCCATCACACGGTCGGCCAATCAGTTGACCGGCCACTACACGGCCGGTCTTTTTAAATACGGTTTTTAAACGGCCGGTCAATTCACGGCCAAAACTGGCCGGTCTGCAAGTTATGACCGGCCGCAGGTTGGCCGCCGCCCAACACTGTCAAAAACTTAATTAAATTTTCCATCTTTATATTAATAATTCTTTAAGTATCTTAATTCAATGTAAAATGAAAAAAAATGAAGCTTGAAATCTTAATGACTTCAAAAAATAATATTTATTTTTTTTAAAATAAATTTTGCCTTAGCTTTAATTCTGATCTTGGTTTCGCTTTTGGTGGACTCAAACGCAAAATGCATTTATATAAAACGTGGAAAAATAATTGACGGCTTGAACATATACTATAATGAAACAGAATTTATCAAATGCTTGGTCAATGGCACTCGATCGAACCTTTATCTGTATAATTTTGACTGGAAGGAAAGCATACAATATGATTTTAATGTGTTTAGGCCCAGAATTATGAGGATTCAGAATGCTGAATTGAATCGGCTAGTGAAAGTAGACCAAGTCAAAACCCTGAGAATATTCGAGATAATAAATGGTAAGCTAACAAAGCTTGAAGATGATCACCTTTTGCCAGATTCAGTTGAGGTCATGTCTTTCTATTACAATCAAATAAATTACATCAAACCTGATTTTTTCTTCAAATTTAAAAATTTAACTGAAGTCTTTCTTCCTTTCAATGCACTTGTATCTATTGATCTATCACAGTTTGATTCGAATTCAATTTGGAAAATATATTTGAGCAGTAATTCGATTCAAAATTTGAAAAGAATTGAGTTTAACAATTCAAAAAGTGATCCCGATTTTTTTATAGATATAAGCTTCAATCATTTAAAAGTGTTTCCAAAAATAGTTGGCAATTTGAAATCGATTTATAAGTTTAAAATTCATAAACAAAATAATAAAAACATGCTTGTTAATAGTTTATTTAATTTAGACAAGAATGACTCATTGATTAGAATAGATAATTTAGTTATAGACTATGATGAGAGCAATTTTATTTTGGAAGTGTTTAAAAAATATTATTCTATAAAATCTGTACAAGTAAATAAGAATTTACGGCATAAACATACCTTTAATACCGACTCAGGACCAATTGCGAGAACAACTACACCAAAGCTTTCAACAACTGAAGCCTTTTTAGAACACAACAGCCTTGATATTTTTAGCGGGGATATGATTAAATTAATCAAAAAATTTTCAAACATATATCTAGCATTTTTAGTAATCATGATTATTGTTGTCATCACAGTTTCAGAGATTGTCGAAGATTTTCGACTTTTTGATAGATTCCATGTATAAAAAATGGTCAATTTAAATTTTACAGAAAAAAAAATTTCTCTATAAAAAATTAAAAAATGTTGTTGCTTTGATTGAATAATTGGTTAAATTTTTGATCAAAAAAGAATGGATCGTGGTCATCTAATTTTTATTATTTATTTTCTCTTACTTTTTAAATTTTATTTTTTTTTGTTAAAAAAGTTAATATTTACGGTTAAGATTATTCATGCATGAATTTATTTATTTGTTTATCTGTACTCAGCTAATGCTCCTTCAGAATAAAAATATATAAAAAAAAAAGGTTAAATAAGTCTAAGTAATAAAAAAATAAAAAACGATATGTTGAAATATCTAGAGGTTAGACATGTTTAAATAGTTTAAGTTTATTGAAGGCCTCTTATATTTCTTTATATTTCAGCTTCTAAATAGATCGAACTGCTGAATTTTGAATAAATTGTATTTTTTTGATGTTAGTTTCTGAGAATGAATTTAAACAAGGAAAAGAATAATCAAAGATTGATTCTTTCAAGATTTGTAAAGATTGCCTAATGTTTTTGGTTTTAGACCCCATTTCCTATTTGAGAGATGTTTTATTATATTAAGCCTTGAATTACAGCGTTCTTTTAATTCATCTACCATTGGACTAAATGTAAATTTTGAGTCTAGTGTGATGCCTAAGAATTTGACTTTTTCCTCATTATTTAAATTGTTACCATTAGTTTTAAGGTCAAGATTGATTCTAACTTTTGTTTTTTTCTCAAAGATCATGTAACATGACTTTTCAATAGAAATTTTCAATTTCCATTTGAAAAGCCATTTTTCAACTTCGTTTAGGTACTTCGTGTTTTCAAGATTTTCTATCTTTTTGAAAATAAAAAAGTAGCCAAATCATCTGCAAAAAGTAGAGAGTATTGACAGTTTGTTTTGTTTCTTTTTGGAATGTCATTTATAAAAATACTGAAAAGAAGTGGACTAATTACTGACCCTTGTGGAACTCCTGCTTTTATAGAGTATTGATCACTTAAATGACCATTTACATTTACTCTAAAAGATCTTAAATGTAGAAACGATCTTATCCAATAAAGAAGATAAGGGGGTAAATTAGTTCTAGTTAGCTTGTAAATTAGTCCATCGTGCCAAACTTTTTAAAAGCTTTAGAAATGTCAAAATATAGACAACAGACTTTTTCCTTTCTATTAAAAGACTCTACAACTTTTTGAATAAGAAAAAAAGATTATCTGCAGTGCGTCTATGTTTTCTAAATCCTGATTGCTCATTTATATGTAATTTGTTGTTCTCAAGAAAATTATATATTCTAGTGTAAATAATACGTTCTAGTAACTTTCCAAGACATACTAATAGGACGATAGTTATTAGGGTCTTGAGTATGAGAAGATTTCTTAGGAATCATGGTTATTCTTGTTATTTTCCAGGATTTTGGGACTTGGCCTATTTCCAAACTCATATTAAATAGTTGACTTATTTCAAAGTCTCTATAGGTAAATTTTTTAGCATTAGGTTGTGGATCCGATCTAGACAAGAACCCGATAGTTCTATGAATTTTTTTGAGGCATTTGTAATTTCTAAGAGAGTAATAGGCTCGTTAAAATTATTTTGTACCTTATTTAAGAAATCTTTTATTTCTTGTGAAACTTCACACTTATCCTCCGATTCTTCAAAATCGACGTGAGGACTAAAAGTAGTGGCTAATAGATCGCCAAAAATTTTTCCTTTATCTATATCTGTATTAAAAAATGATGGAATTTGTCTTGAAAATTTTTTTGATCTGAACTTATTTATTTTCCTCCAAAAAGGAAAAAATATAATTTATTTAAATATTGATTTAAATTTTTAGATTAAAAAACTCGGATATTATAAATCAAACTATCACTCAAAAAGTTTTCATCAAAATCCCTTCAAAATTCAGAAACCCAATAAATAACATTAGCATACCCAGGTGACTTCATATTTCCATTTTTTGTATACGAGTGATCTTCATTAATAAACAAATCAGTCAAGTATCTATCAGCAGTAAAAATTTCAATTTATAAATTTTTTTTCAAATTTCTTTTTTAATTAATAGTTCGGGTGAAACAACAAAAAATAAAGAAAACATTTACCATTCATTTATGAATACTTACATGGTATCTTCTTTTCAAGTCTTTCAATGAATCTTCTGGGTAATAGCTTTTTTTTACGTAATTTTTTATAATTTTAAATTTACTTTAATTCGTGAATTTTTTACTTATATAAACATATTTTTTTCTGAAATTAAAACTTTTTCACCAAGCACGATTGGTAAAAAGAATATATTTTACCAAAAAATATCTTCGAAATTTAAAAAAGATTTATTATTTCAAATAAACTAATTTTATTAAATAAGGAAAGTAATTTTTTTGAATTTTTTATTTAATCAAACATTTTTATTTTAATAGAAAAATTTCTGATTCAATTAAGTTTTTATTTAGTTTGCTTTTAAAATTTCGAATAATTGCTTTTACATTTTAAGAAATTTTAAGTTTTAAATTTTTTTTCCTAATAAATCATCGGAACAAATGCTCTAAATTAAAGTAAAATCATATAATTGAAAATTGTCAACATTGGTTGTACTGATTCTTGTTCACTCTTTTGAATTTCAAAAGAAAGATTAAAACTTAAGCTTTGAGGTTTAAATCATTCTGGGGTTGATTTATTTGGGGGATATTTTATAATTAAGATCGGATTCGAATTCAATGAAAAAAAAATTCACGGGGATAAATTATTCAGGGGACAAATTCCTCATAATCGAATCAATTTCAAACGAATATATCGAAAATAACCTTAGAAATAATCATTGAATCAAATATTAGAATAGAGATGAAAATCTTTTTGAATTCATTTTCTATAGAACAGATTAACTATAAATGATATATAGAAAAATGCTAAAAATATTCAACATTTTATTTTATTTATAAAAATTTGCTAAAAGAAATTGATGATAAAAGAAAGCTGTTTGTTTAGAGTTCAGATTAGTAACCATCAAATTTTTTCCTTTGATAAAATATTTTGGGTACCATAAATTTTAAAACAATTTTTAAAACAAGAAAATATTCAAAAGAAAAAAATAATCGAGTGAATAATAAAGAAAAAATATTTTTTTTCCTATGAATTTACTTGACATGTTATGGCAAGCTTATTTTAATATATTAAATTTTAAAATTTCCCTTTTTATTGAACTTAAATAGGTTTAAATTTAATGACAAAAAATTTAATTTTTTTTAATTTTATAATTTGTTTAAGTGGAAAAATAAAACTATTTTGTTTGAATAAATGAATATAAAAGTTATGAATTTGATTTTCTGAATTAATTTAACCAGAATAATTTAAATTATTGATTGTTTTTAAATGGTCATTTTGTTCTTAAAATTTGATCTGAAACTTCAATTTGCCTTATTTTGTTCGATTTTGTGTTTTGATTTTTATATTTATTTATTTATTAAAAGTTTTAAGTCCTATGGAAAAAATAGAAAAGATGTTAGACAAAAGAAAAAAAAAATTTATGTAAAAATAAAATATATTCATAATTTTCTAAATTTCTAAATTGTAATCGTAAGTCTATTATTATTTATCATTTATTTGATTTAAGCCAGACAGGCAGAATTACATAAAAGAAAATAGTAAAATACTTTATTAAAAAATTAAAAATGATTTTACATATATGAACACTAGGTATAAAAGTCTCCTCTCAAGAGATCATTTAGAATTTTATAAAAGTAAAAATAGAAATTAAATTAGAAAATAAAGTGTTAATCGATGAAACTTAACACTCGTTTCGTACATTAAAAATTTTCCTTTTTTAAATTTGCAACGCCATTCGTTCTTTATTTTTTATATAAATACTTATTTAATATTATTTTTAATTTCAACAAACTGTTTTTAATTTTCCATCTATTACTTGTACTTATTTGTCCTTTTTAAATATTTTTATTTAATTTTTTTTTTATCTTATTTAATCTTATTTAATCTAATCTTAATTTTTTTTAAGGAGCATTAGTTCGGTACAGATAAACAAATAAATAAATAATTACTTACAATTTGTCTATTTTAATAGTCTTTTATTTTATATTTTACCTTATTTTACTTTAATCTTATTTTACTTTAATCTTATTTTTTCTTTTCATTTTTATTTTATTCAATTTTTATTGATTTTTTATTTTTTTTAATCTGAAGGAGCTCGACACAGTTAAAACAAATAAATAATAATATTTTCTTTAAATTAAAAAGAAACAGTGAAGACAGACCAAGTCTCAATTTTAAGTTTGTCGTATTTTTTATGAAAAAAAACTTGAAAGTGAAATAAAAAAAGAAAATGTCAGAAATGATTAATTTCATTCTAATGTAAAAATCAAAATGCAAAATCGTACAAAAATGATTAATAAATATTGAACATGTTTAGTTAAAAATTAAAAAATATATGTTCGATTATTCTCTCTAGAATTTGTTCACAAAGTTTTGAAATAAAATAAAAAAATTAAAGATATTTCAAATTGTAAAAGAGATAACCACAAAAACTATCAATTGGTAAAAATTTACTAAAAGAAATGTTCTGAACATTATTTTATTCTAAAGCAAATATTATTATTAGGTTCGAATTCAATGGAATCTTAATTAAAATTAAGATGATTGATAGCGTTCTTGTAAAAAATCCTTTTTTTTTGAAAAATTAAAATTCTGCCTTTTTATCTTTGAAAATTTATGAAAAAAATTAGGATATTTTTTGAGTAATATTTCGGTAAAAAAAAAACAATTTTGATTAAAAAATGTAAAAATTGGTTAATTTTATTAGAATTTTTTCTATTACAAAGCAGTTTCGTTCAAAAATCTTATAGTCAAATTACATGACTTATCTTTAAGAACATTTTAAAATAAAAATAATCAACGGAATTTGAATTTTTCGAACAAAACTTTTTTTTCTAAAATTTTGTTAAATTAAAACTTCATATCAAATTACCACTGTAAATAAATAAATAAAATAATCAAACATAATCTCCCTCTCTCTGAAAAAATCTTGTTTCTTCGATCCTAAACTTGGTAGCCAGTATCTGAAAATATTCTTCAAGAATTTTTTGAGTAAGTCCAAGTATTCTGGTACAAATTTAGATGAGACTAGGGTCATGAACCGTTTAGGACCATGGGACTATGGAAACCCCACAATGTAAAAAACAAAAATTAAATTAATTCATTTAGTAGACTAATTCGTATCAAAAAATATACACTCCTTTTTGGTTACATAATAATCAAGACACGAAAATTACATTAGACTAAAAAATGTTTAGATAAGAAGAAAAAAGTGATACACGCGTGGACTTCCCATCACTGGATTAAAACAATTTTTTTAAATAAAAAAGCAACAAACAGCCAAATTTGTGGCAAATTTTCTTATCTAAAATATTATAATTTTAATAAAAAATATTAACATTTAAAAATCATTTTTTGATCATGAATTTCTTTATTGCTATTTTTTTGCCAAGTATAAATTAGACAAAAGTATTTTCTAGATGCTTTTTTTTATGTGGTAATGAATTCGTTGCCGGACGAACTAACCCTTAAGATACTGAGCTATCTGGATGTGCGCGATCTCATCAAATGCTCAAGAGTGTGCAAACAGTGGTACGCACTCACCAAAAGCCAGCATCTTTGGAGCCAATTTTCACTCACCGACATTCAAAAGCCCAAATGGTGTCCGTCCAAACTAGTGGATTTGCGCGCCACCAACTATCTAATCACGAGCCGCTTCAGCCCGCTGATCACCCGCGTCGACATGTCCAAACTTTGCTTCACCTTCGAAACCCTGGACCTGCTGTTCAGCAGCTGTCGTCACATCAAGTCTCTCTCGATCAACTTCAAATATCTTCAGATAAAAGCGCCCTATTTCCAAGTAGAACAGTGCATTCACAAGTGGCCTCGGGGCAAACTAGAGAAACTCTATGTGAAAAATGTGTGCGACATGAAGACCAGGCGCATGAACAGCTTCAAGTTCTCGACACTGAGTCGGACTTGCTTCAGCGCCAGTGCGCCCTATGACATCATCGAACTAGAGATAATCAAGTTGATGCAAAATTTGTTCAGACACAATTCGCAGAGTTTGCGCATCCTGGGCCTGAAATGCGTCGATCCGACCATCATAACCTCGTGCAAGTCGCACTTGGGCCAGCTGCAGATTCTCCTCTTGAACAATGTGAACGACACGGACAGTGTTCTGGAAGAGTTGTCCGAGAATTGTCCGCATCTCAAGTGTGTCGAGATCGACAAGTGTCCTGACTTTAAAGGCGATGGCTTCCAAGGCCTGATTGAAAACTGTGCCAAGCTGGAAACTTTGCAGCTGGGCAAAAATGTGCACCCAAGTCTCACCGAGCTCATGGACATAAACTGGTCCAATTTAAAAAATCTTAAAGAACTGTCCATAAGTACAAAATTTCAGTTCAGTGAGGAAAACTCGGCAAGCTCGGGCTCCAATTCCAGCTCCAGCTCAAACTGCCATGTCAATCGGCCGCCGCCCAACGATGTCTATGCAAAGACTCTATTCTCCCATTTGAGCGAGTGCAGCCTCGAATACTTGGCTCTGACTGACTTTACGCTTCGGTTTCCGGCCGAGGCCAGCTGCCAAGTCAGTCCCAGAGCCAGCAGCAAGAAAAAAATTCGCCTAGATGCCTGCTCGGCCGCCAGATCCCAGCCCAGACTCAAGCACCTTATTTTGAGAAACATACGAAATGTGAAACAGCTGAGCGGCGAGCAAACTTTTAGCATCAAACATTTCCTCATCCAACAAAACTGCTTGCTAAGTCTGGACCTAATCGGCGTGTACATAGACACCAAGTTCATATGCGACATTTTGCCTCATTTGACCCATTTGAAAAAGTTCTATTTTGGCCACGGAAAGTCATACAAAAAGTATGTATCGACCAAAAGCTTCCTGGCCAACAGACTGTTCAATGTGTCGAGCTATGAGCACTCGGTGAACAGCCTGATCAACATTGACGACATCAACAACCTGTTGGCGAGCTGTTGCCGCGATCTGCACAGCTATGGCATATTCTATCGTCAGTCCGAGCTGAGGTTCCGGCGAGACGAGGGCGCCGAGTTCAGGAACGAAGCGCTGATGAACTTGGTGAAGAGCTGCCCGCGCCTCGCCGAGATCAGCTACTTGAAGTCGTTCAAAATCCAGGACGACGACGACGATGAGCTCATGCAGGACGAGGCCGACGAAAACGAGTCAGATGACGAAGTTGCTGTCCAAGAGAGGCCCACGAGCAGAAGAAACTACTTTTATTACATTAAATACGCCATTGAGAATGCGTGTGAACATTGGAGCCATGTGAACATGAGGCCGTGCTACGGCTTTGACATATCGCCGTCTAGCGGCCACTTGTTGGACTTTAACAATTTTAGTTTTATTGAGACCTCTTTGCCTGCCGTTCAAACCCCAGTCAACGACTTTCACAAGAATGTCCTTAAAGTATAGAAGTTTTGTGTTGTTGCTGTTGTTGTGGGTTTTTTTTTTCCTGTTGGATTTTGTCTTGTTGCCTGTTAGAAATCAAAGACCTGTGTAAATTTATTTTTTGTATTGTAAAGTTTAGTCTTATAATAAAGTTCGAGCAAAAAATTTTTTTTTTAATTTTTATTTAATGATTTTTATAATTTACAAGCACAAAAAGATGATTTTCTAAATTTTTTTCTAAGAATAAATAGAAAAAATATTGATAATTTTCTGACAAAAAACGCGTAAAAAGCGAAATAAAAGGGTAAATGTTTTTTTGTCAAATTTTTCAAAGAAATGTCAAATAAAAAAAAATTATTTTGTCAAATTTTAAAAAGTCAAAGGATGCTGGCCAATTTGGAAAAAAATTCAAATTTTTAATTTTATGATATCTTTTTAAAGATCTCGACGAGCTGAAACCAAAAATGTCAAAAATTTTGAAGACGGACCATTCTTTCAAAAGTTATATGAGCTTAAAGTCTAAATAGGCTTATTACTTAAAATGACAGTATCTTGGTCATTTCTAAAGCTTTTAAAATATTTTTTTTTAAATTATGTTCAGAAATAATAGAGGAATTCAAAAAAAATAATAGTAATGTTATTTCACAAAAAAATTTATCTTACAGTCATGAAAAACCAAAAAATAGGTTATGTAGCTGTTTATGACCCCCAGAACCCGCATGTCATTGGACAGTCGACCTGAAAAAAAAAAGTCTTCTTAAACTTATTTGAGTGTCTAAAACATAGTAAAAATGCAAATCATGCCTTATTTCCGTTCTTTTGATTTTTGCATTTGAAACAAGTAACCATTTATTTTAATAGTCTTTAGCTTAAATATTCGCTTTTCTAACTTAAAAATAATAGATTTTTAACTTAAAATTTTTATTTTTCAATGTTTTATTTTATTCACTATCAGATATAATTTCATTTTCATTTTCAATTAAAGAAGAATCAGTATCCTCTAAATCATCACGATCACAATCTAAACAAAAGTTATAAAAATTTTCGCTATTTTTTGAAAAAAATTTTTAACAAGTATATAGTATCCTTTATTAAAAGAACGTCAAATTTATTAAAGAAATGTCAAATTAAAAAGTATCAAATTTATTTGATAACAGTCAAATTTTGGTCAAAAAAAAGTCAAATATTCACCAAAAAAAAGTAAAAAAGGTTAAACTTACTTTGCCAATGTTTTAGCCATTTTTCTAGGTCTCCCAGCACTTGCGACCCAAAGTAAGACACCAAGATTCTTTAGGAAACTCATCAAATAGACGTTCACAATAAGCAATCCCGATGATGTGCTTGCACATGTAATGTTTGAACCACGATGGACATGTACATTTGCTGAGCTTCCAATTATCTTGGTTTAATTGTACGATGCGTAGTTCTTGAAAAGTTTCAAGAAATTGCAAGAAAAATATTTGACAATACAATATGACACTTTCTTTTCTTAAATTTGACATTAATTTAATTAATTTGATGTTTTGTATTTTACAATTAAAAATTTGACGCTTTCTCATGCGGCCGAAATAAAATACATGTTAGTCATTGTGAAATTTTTAATTTATAAAAAGATATAAGTGGTGTAAACAGAGAGTTAATTGGACAGTTAATGATTTGTCCAGAGTTATTTTCAGTGACGAGTCCGATTTTGAGGTCTTTAGTCGTAAGTCAAGAGTAATTGCAAAAAGGTTTAAAAATGAAACCCGGCCAACAAAAAAACGATGCAAAAAAGATGTAAAATATAGATGCAACATCGATCAGTTGTAAACGTTTTCTCTGATGTTCATCGAAGAAAAGCTGAATTTTTTCTCTATTGCGGGATCACCAATGACCGGAACCAGTCATAGACTATTATTTTTCCCAGGTACTAACTAAAACTCGTCAGGTAGCTATATAAACATTACTGCCACCGAGAAGCACTTTTATTAGTCTTCTGGGGCTTTTATCCTCCTCGCCAGATGTAATGTTTATGTAATGCTTTGTTAATGATTATAAATGTAATTAAAATTTATTTTTTTATTTTTTTGTCTGGTTTTTGTCTTTAATTGTGTTGAATACACCTCCATATTTTCTAACAAAAATGTTTTTTTTTTAAAATAATGTAATTCAAAATTAAATTAATTTTTTTTCTAATAAACTTTTTTTAAAAGCAACTAGTTTAAATCCTATCTTTAACCTAAATCATATTGTAATGTTTACATTAGTACCTTTGGGCCCGTCTATCCGATCTCCCGTTTAGACGTATTGGAGCATGTATTTATGCTCCTTCTTAACTTAAACGCTCATGGTTAAGTTAATTAAATTTCCAGTGATATCGACAAAGATGTCGCTATATCACATCTTACCCCGCTTTAATTAAGCGAATGCTAGGGAAATCTCGACCATTGAAAATTTTTTCTGAATAAATTTTAAAAATTTTATATAAATTTATTAATGTTCTATTCCTTTCAAAAAAAATAATTGTTAATTATTTAAAAATTTTATTCAAATTTAAAAAATGAAGTGTTTATCAGTCAACTATGAAAAGGGCACTAGCTTAACCTTGAAATATGAAATAAGAATGTTCTCAAAGATCAGAAGTTTTGTATTATTGTTGTTTTTTTCTTTTGGATTTTGTTTTGTTGGCTGTTAGAATTTAAAGACCTATGTAAATTTATTTTTTGTATAATAGAGTTTAGTCTTACAATAAGGCTCGAGTAAAAAATTGATTATTATTTTTATTTATTGTTTTTTTTAATAAATTTTTTTAATAAAAAAAATTAAGAGACATAAAATTCAATGAATTAAATACAGTAGTGCTGTGACCATGATCATCATCATTAAACTTTATCTTTGAAATTCAAAATTTTGACGCTTTTTTTTAGTTTAAAAGTTTTAAATTTTTTAAATTTATTAAAAGTCTATATGATGCGAATAATTTTTAGATATTTTAATAAACTTCTCTTTAATTTAATAAGTTTACCTCTTTTTTAATAAAATCTCATCTAAATTAATATAATTTAACTAAATGATTTTACCGAATTAGCTAAGTTTGAATGTAAAATCGATCATGAATCTGACAATTAATTATTTTGCATCAGTTATCATCGGTTTTTTCGAGAAAAAATCAATAAAATATCTAAAGTTTGAAAAAAAATCAAAAATTTGTCAATTAATGACAAGTCTAATTGAAATCGCTTTTCCATCGAAAATTTGTGAACAAAAAAAACATATTTTAGTTATTTTTTTATATGTTTAAATTACTTGTGGTAATATAAAAAAATTCAAATAAGATTAGTTTGGTTAAAGGAAAAAAATTTTATAAAGATTTTATTTTTTGAAATTATTTAATACCTAAAAATTAATTAATACGAAAATTTCTTTTTTCACTTGTTCCATATTTTATGGTAAAGAAATAATACTAAGAACAAAAGTAAAAATGAAACAACACTAATAAACATACAATATAACAAAAATTTGATCTGTATTCTATATTTCTTTTTAACATAGGATACGTATTTGATTTCTGGATTGAATATGTATTTGTCTAGATGTATCATTGGAAAGTTGAAAAACTGAGGAGGTCCAATGTCTGGAATCCAATAATAGCATGTAATATTTAAATAAGAATCGTCTGAATCAATTTTCTTGTCCAAAAAAAGCATGTATTCTGGCTCATTGATGCCTAGAAACAGACCGTTCACTGACCAGTCAAAGTTACTTGCCCCAAGCTCATGTGGTATATCACATTCGAATGTAAGATGGTCATTAAAAAAAGCTTTTAATAAAGTGTTTCGATTTAAATTATTTAATTTGACTTCTAGATCGTTAATATAGACATTACAATAGTTATGGATTTGATCGAAAGAAAACATTTTTTCTTCTGCTGAATCCACATCGAAATAGCTCACATCGTTAGCTAAATCACAGATTATGACAGTTAATAAATTAATTAATGTAATAAAGTGAAAATAAAAAGCTTTCATTTTGAATAAGTTAGTTTTTTAAAATTTAAAAAATATAGAAAAAGAATAAATATTTTTTGGAATTAAAAAAGGTTAAGTTTTCTGGCAAATATTTATTTTTTATTTTGAATTTTGAAAAGATGACTTCTTGATCAATTGACATCTCTTGAATTCATCATCTTTTTTTTCTGTTTAGCTTCTTTTTTTGATTGATCAAGTAGTTTACCTGGAGTTAAGCTTCTTAAAAAATTTCATTCTAGTCCTTAATTTTAATAAAAAACTAAACAAAATTAGTAATTTTGATAGTTTGTTTTTTAAAATTTTTATTAATTATGATTTTTATTGGGTCATTAAATCGCTTCAGAATTTTTTTATCAAAGTCATTTTCAAGTCTCAAAAAAATTTCTTTTCATTTATTGAATAGATAAAAAAAAAATTTTTTTAAAGTTAAAAAATTAAGGATTAATTCAAACATTGTTTAAAATTAATTAAAAACACAAATAATAAATTTCAGTTAAAATTCAGTTTGACAAAAATCAGCTTTTGAGGCAAAAAATTTAATTTTTTTTTGACAAAATTTTCATTAAATCAATAAAATTTTAAATAACTAGCCAAATTATTTGTAAGGAAATCGTTGACCAAAAATAAGTCTGAAGTTATAGAGAAAACATGCGCTTTTCAATGATAACTTATAACAGTATGTCTAGAAAATTTAGAACATTGCAAAAAAAATAATCAAAAAATTTTTGAGAAGAAGATAAAAATCGATTATCATATAAAATAAACTAAATCATCTAATACTCTTTTTAAATAAACTTAGATAAAATTCATTAAAAAAATCTAGTCTATAAAGTTTAGAACATTCATTTTTTACTAAAATTTTACCTCACCTTGATAATACCTGGAAATTTTTTTTGTCACACAATGTTTGGAATGTTTTTTTTATTGTGTACATGCATTTTTTAAAGCTCATTAATTATTTTTGGCTTTAAAATCGATGATTTTATTAATTTGTACCATTTCGTTGATTTTTCCATAAAAATGAATAAAAAAAAGTAACTGAGGCGCAAAGGTGTCAAATAATTGGGTTGTTGAAGGATAAGACAAAGTCTCTACAAGAAATAGCTGATTTAGTAGGAGTTTCGAGAAAATGCGTGTTTACAACAAAGTGTAATTATGAGAAGACTTCGGTGGCCAAAGAATTACCAAGGTCTGGTTTACCTCGAAAGCTTACCAGTCAAGATGAATCGTACATTTTTAGAAAGGTCAGAATCAATCCTACAAAAAGCTAAAGACAACTAGCATCTGACTTTAGTTCTAAGTTTCCAAATGTTAGTGTTAATAAAGACGCTGTTAGAAAAATGCTATTAAGGAAAGATATACAGTCATATACTGCTATAAAAAAGCTTCTTTTGACTGTGTTGAACCGGTTGAAAAGGCTCAAATGGTGCAAAGAACGAAAAAGATGGACTGTTAAAAACTGGTTAAAAGAATCGCTGAATCTAATTTTGAAGTATTAAACAGAAAATCAAGAGTGTTCGTAAAACGTTTCGCAAACGAAAATTATCACCCCAAGTTTTGTTTACTAAAGTTACAGAATTGTGGAGGTTCGGTTAGAATTTGGGGATTTATTAATCATAAAGGTAGTGGTTGTTGCTCTATTTATACAGGTAGAATCAATCAGTTTGTATACATGGACACCCTGGAAAATCAGTTGTTACCATCAGCCGAGATATTTTTTGATCAGAGTCAGCATTGGATTTTTCAGCAAGATGGGGCTAGTTCACATAATGCTCATTCCGTTCGAGATTGGTTTCAAGAAAAACAAATATCGGTCCTTCCTTGGTGTCCAAGATTACTTGATTATAATCCAATAGAGAATTTATGGTCAAATATAGACCACAAAATGGTCAATACAAAGATTACATCAGTAGAGCATCTAAAAAGCGTTCTTTTTGGTGAATGGCTGAAAGTTCCAAGTGAAATAGTCAAGAAAATGATTGAATCTGTACCAAAACTTGTCGCTGAGTGTATTAAAGCTAAGGGCGGTCATTTTAAATGTAAAAAAACATTATGTTCTAATTTTGTAGACATTTTTTTTTTGATAAAAAAATAAACCTCTCTTTTTTTTTTGCGATTTTTTCATTTCGATTTTTTTTTCTATCCTAGTTCAATAAAATATAATAAGTGTTATTCATTAAAAAGAAAATTTACTGAAAATTTTATTTTATTACAAAAAATTAGCTTTTTTACAGTCTATAACATTATTTTGTTTTAAATTAGGTAGTGACTAGAAAGCAGAAACTTTTTTTACATTTTTTAAAATTGCATACCAATTAAAAAGTAGAATTTTCGCATCGTTATTTTGATTTTTTGATGAAATTTAAAAAATGTGAAAAATAATGGAAAAAAAAAATTATTAGAAAATAAAACCACAAGCAAATATTGTCAAATTTACTGATGATACTTTAGGTTTTCAATCTAAAATCTTTAAAGAAAATGTCGCTTAGTTGTATTTAATTCTTACAAACCATTTCAGCTTGAATAGGACATTTTCTAACCATTATGCAATTGAGGATGGAATTCGGCCAATAAAAGCTCTATTAAAAAAGGCTCAAATTTCTTTTCATTTATTGAATAGATAAAAAAAAAATTTTTTTAAAGTTAAAAAATTAAGGATTAATTCAAACATTGTTTAAAATTAATTAAAAACACAAATAATAAATTTCAGTTAAAATTCAGTTTGACAAAAATCAGCTTTTGAGGCAAAAAATTTAATTTTTTTTTGACAAAATTTTCATTAAATCAATAAAATTTTAAATAACTAGCCAAATTATTTGTAAGGAAATCGTTGACCAAAAATAAGTCTGAAGTTATAGAGAAAACATGCGCTTTTCAATGATAACTTATAACAGTATGTCTAGAAAATTTAGAACATTGCAAAAAAAATAATCAAAAAATTTTTGAGAAGAAGATAAAAATCGATTATCATATAAAATAAACTAAATCATCTAATACTCTTTTTAAATAAACTTAGATAAAATTCATTAAAAAAATCTAGTCTATAAAGTTTAGAACATTCATTTTTTACTAAAATTTTACCTCACCTTGATAATACCTGGAAATTTTTTTTGTCACACAATGTTTGGAATGTTTTTTTTATTGTGTACATGCATTTTTTAAAGCTCATTAATTATTTTTGGCTTTAAAATCGATGATTTTATTAATTTGTACCATTTCGTTGATTTTTCCATAAAAATGAATAAAAAAAAGTAACTGAGGCGCAAAGGTGTCAAATAATTGGGTTGTTGAAGGATAAGACAAAGTCTCTACAAGAAATAGCTGATTTAGTAGGAGTTTCGAGAAAATGCGTGTTTACAACAAAGTGTAATTATGAGAAGACTTCGGTGGCCAAAGAATTACCAAGGTCTGGTTTACCTCGAAAGCTTACCAGTCAAGATGAATCGTACATTTTTAGAAAGGTCAGAATCAATCCTACAAAAAGCTAAAGACAACTAGCATCTGACTTTAGTTCTAAGTTTCCAAATGTTAGTGTTAATAAAGACGCTGTTAGAAAAATGCTATTAAGGAAAGATATACAGTCATATACTGCTATAAAAAAGCTTCTTTTGACTGTGTTGAACCGGTTGAAAAGGCTCAAATGGTGCAAAGAACGAAAAAGATGGACTGTTAAAAACTGGTTAAAAGAATCGCTGAATCTAATTTTGAAGTATTAAACAGAAAATCAAGAGTGTTCGTAAAACGTTTCGCAAACGAAAATTATCACCCCAAGTTTTGTTTACTAAAGTTACAGAATTGTGGAGGTTCGGTTAGAATTTGGGGATTTATTAATCATAAAGGTAGTGGTTGTTGCTCTATTTATACAGGTAGAATCAATCAGTTTGTATACATGGACACCCTGGAAAATCAGTTGTTACCATCAGCCGAGATATTTTTTGATCAGAGTCAGCATTGGATTTTTCAGCAAGATGGGGCTAGTTCACATAATGCTCATTCCGTTCGAGATTGGTTTCAAGAAAAACAAATATCGGTCCTTCCTTGGTGTCCAAGATTACTTGATTATAATCCAATAGAGAATTTATGGTCAAATATAGACCACAAAATGGTCAATACAAAGATTACATCAGTAGAGCATCTAAAAAGCGTTCTTTTTGGTGAATGGCTGAAAGTTCCAAGTGAAATAGTCAAGAACATGATTGAATCTGTACCAAAACTTGTCGCTGAGTGTATTAAAGCTAAGAGCGGTCATTTTAAATGTAAAAAAACATTATGTTCTAATTTTGTAGACATTTTTTTTTGATAAAAAAATAAACCTCTCTTTTTTTTTGCGATTTTTTTTTCTATCCTAGTTCAATAAAATATAATAAGTGTTATTCATTAAAAAGAAAATTTACTGAAAATTTAATTTTATTACAAAAAATTAGCTTAATAACATTATTTTGTTTTAAATTAGGTAGTGACTAGAAAGCAGAAACTTTTTTTACATTTTTTAAAATTGCATACCAATTAAAAAGTAGAATTTTCGCATCGTTATTTTAATTTTTTGATGAAATTTAAAAAATGTGAAAAATAATGGAAAAAAAAAATTATTAGAAAATAAAACCACAAGCAAATATTGTCAAATTTACTGATGATACTTTAGGTTTTCAATCTAAAATCTTTAAAGAAAATGTCGCTTAGTTGTATTTAATTCTTACAAACCATTTCAGCTTGAATAGGACATTTTCTAACCATTATGCAATTGAGGATGGAATTCGGCCAATAAAAGCTCTATTAAAAAAGGCTCAAATTCAATTGCATCATCCACACTTTTTAAATTTCCGCAAAAAAACTAAAAATGACTAAAATGCGGAAATTCCGCATTTTACGTATCTGATTTTGCAGAAATAATTTTTTACTATGAAAAAAAGTTGCGTTATTCTGCAAAAAAATTTCCGCATTCAGGGTTTTAGGCATAGCCCTAAAATTACCTTATTAAATTAAAAAAAAAATTTAAATTTCAAGTTGCGATAAATTGTTATGAAACTAAAAAGTTTCTTTTAAATCAAATTTTGTTAGAAAAATTAGACTTTTCGTCAGCCTTTTTGATCTTTTTTACTTGAAATAATGTAATCTTACCACTTCTGCGGTTTTAAGTAAAACATTGTATGTCAATTGTTGCTTTATTATATTATTTTGAAAATTTAAATTTAAATTACAAATATTATTTAATTGTTACTAGGTAATATTTTAATACTAAATCAAATACAATTTTCGATTTTCAACAGTAGATTGGTCCATTTGCCAATCGAAAAATATCTCTTTCCTTCCTTTTATTTTGTCATTCTTGTGTGAATTTTTTGAAGTCTTTGTAATGGCTTGTATTTTTTAATGGTGTCAATTTTTTTTTATTTGTTATAGAAAATAAAAAAAATTGGTCAATGATTTTTGATAATTGGTACCAGATTATTTTTAATATTTAAAAATTGATCTGCTGCATTTTGTCTTTATAACTTAGAAAATGCATTTAAATGAATGATCTCTCAGTTGTAAAAAGTTATCGTCAGTGGCAACATAACCAAACAACTGATATCCCTTATATACAAAGCGACGATACAATTTTAAAAAGCTTCAAAATTTAGTTATCTTTCGCAGTTGCTCAATCATTTTTCTGTTAAGTCTCCTTCATAAGTCGTCCACATCCGAATCTCTCTCACTTGAAGACGATCTTTATTTATTTATTAGTTTATCTGTACCGAACTAATGCTCCTTCAGAATAAAAATATATATAAAAAAAATTAATATAAAGTTAAATAAGATAAAAAAAAATAAAAAATAAATAATAAAAAAAAGGATAAATAAGTCTAAGTAATAAAAAGAAAATTAAAAACGATATGTTGAAATAGCTAGAGGTTATCTTTCACTTCTTCAATTAAAATAAATTAAGAAATTAGTCTCATGGATTATATAAAAGAAAAGGAACAATTCTGTTGCACTTGAGAATGATAAATTTGATAACAAAGTTTATTTTCCAAATAAAACTAGCAATAATAGGTTCAGGTGATTAGTAGGTTTCTAATATTTACAAGGCAAAATTAATTTATAAGAGTTGATATTTTTGTGTAATTTTTTAAATAAGAATTTAAAAATTTTATCATATGATCTTTTTAAATTAACTTGATAATAAACTTTTACGCAACAAATTGTTCACAAATAATTATTCAAAATTTGTATGATGAAAGAAGGGTGCTAAAACATCTAGGAGCTGACCTCGCATCATTTTTTATTGAATTAAATAAAATTAAAAATAATAAATTTTCAAAGTTTGCTTTAACCACAACAATTTCTAAATTAAAACATTGTCTTTTAATTGTGGAAAAACTTTGGACACTTTTTTCAACAAATACTGGCCATAAGTTCCTTGAAACTCGTGTACACTCTCGAGATCCCATCTTTGGTTTCTGTCATCTTTTTGTTCTTCTATACCATCAATCTTTTTCACTTGGACAAAAAAATTTGGATCAAAAAAAAATGGAAATGATAATCTGTCAATTCGAGTCTGACATTTTACTCTGTGAAGAGTCGATCTATACAAACCACCAGTCATTCTGTCAAGCATGTCACCAATATTACAAACAAATGAATCATCAATAGGGGGAACATCAATCCATTCAGTTTTAGTTTTTACTTGAAGACCTCCGGAATTATCTTGCTTTAAGATAGTCAATAAACCATAATCAGTATGTTCACCAACTCCCCACATACTCGAATCCTTATCCAATTTTGTGGCTGGATAATTAAAAATTCTAAATAACTGCAATGGTTGTCTTGTATATCTTTCATAAAAATAATCTTTATCCAAACCTAAACTAATAGCAATGCCTTCTAAGACTACATGACCAACTTGCAGAATACTGTTCATATAATCCAACACAACGGAACTAAATTCAGGCAACAATTCGGGAAATAGATTTTTTCCATGAAGGGGAATTTTTTGTCTAACTAGTTCATTTTCATTACCTAGCTCTTCTCCAAAATAAATTCCCTCTTTGATATCCGGTTTGCCAGAAGTTAGTTCTTCTCCACATGGAAAATAGCCTCTCCATGCGATTCCTCCATTGAGCATTTTTATTTTCATTTTGTTTTCAAGTGGAAGTGCAAAGAATTTTCGACTTAATTCTACTAGTTTTGTTTGAAGTGATTTATCAACTCCATGACCAGTAATGTAAAAAAATCCATATTCACGACAAGCTTGTCCAATTTTAGCTGCTACTTGTGAGCTTTTTTGTGATTTATGTACAA
Organism: Brachionus paranguensis; assembly: GCA_016802215.1. Lineage (NCBI taxonomy): Eukaryota > Metazoa > Rotifera > Eurotatoria > Ploima > Brachionidae > Brachionus > Brachionus paranguensis. The sequence continues at coordinate 6,917,856 of JAESIX010000002.1, read as the reverse complement.
GTGGAGCTATGTCTATAATAGGTACTTCCATTTTTGATAAAATAGTAATTTAATTTAGTTTTCAATTCATGTTTGATAACATAATTTTTGATAATAAATAAAAAATAAAAATTTTAAATTTCATAATAGAGCTTTTTGTCGATTTGAGAAATTTAAAAAAATTTAAATTTTAGCCTAACATATTTAATCTCATTCCTTTAGGACTGATAATCAGTGAGGTGGCAATCAAAACCCAGACTTGTACGTCAAGACAAAAAAAGAATTATGAAATTTTGTTTTTAAGCCAGAGTTAGTCAAAAGTCGAAGTCTGATTTGACTTTGAATGAAATATTTTCAAAGTTAAAGTTAAACTTTAACTTGGACTTTTGACTAACTCTGGCTTAAGAAGTCACAGTCAGACATTAAGTCACTTTTTTACTTTTAAAAAGTTATAATATCTTATAATCGTATCTTATATTATCTTATTCACCATATTTTTAGTTAAATATAGTAATCTAAAAAATTTATGATATAATCGTAAAATTAGTAAAAAGCAAAAAAAAAATGAAAAAACTATTAAGAAAAGGAAAAAATTTACAAAAATTAAATTAATGATCATGATCACACGAATAAAACTTAATTAAATAAAAACTCAATAAAAATGATGAAATAAAATTTTTTATTTCTTTTTTAATTAAACATTAAATGTTTAATATCTTAAATAAAAAAAAACCTTTTTTTTTTAAATAGATCTTTAATTGATTCTTCCAAAATCTTTATTTGAAAGTTTTAAATTCAAATTTAAAATCCGCATTGGGTTATCCAAAGTATGGCTAAAAAAAAACGCTTCAAAATATTTTCAATTTTAATTAAAATATATTAAAGCGAAACAAAGTTAAGCTTTGAACTGCAAAATTTCAAAATGTTGATTAATATTTAATTTTTACTTAAGATGAAATTCATATTTATTTTTTTAAGTTTAAGATTAAAAAAATTATGTTTAATAAAGTTTAGTTATTTATTATTAACAAAATTGATAAAAATACATTTTTTTCAAATCTAAATTTTAAAATTTTTATTTGACGCAAAATATGGTGAGTTCACCGTATTACTTTAATTCAAAACGTATAGCTTAATTGATTTTTCTCCTTGATGTGGTAAATCCCCATGAAAACCTTTTTTATTCTCAATGTATGTTTTTTTATAAACAAAATTAAATGCCATTTATAATTTATTATTTAAAATTTTAACTAAATTAATTAAAACAGAACCGGAATAAAATTCATTTTTTACGATTGAATATCATGTATAAATTTAGGAATTTCACATTTTCAAATCTATAAACGAGGACTACCCCTTGAAAAATTTAAAATTCTCTGCGATTCTCTAATTCCAGACAAGTAAGCTCCATTGACGTTCGAAAATTGATCCTGGACAGTAGCTTCGCCAGCAAACATTACAATTGGGTTAGATTCACTGGGAATCGGTCTTGCCATCTCATTAAAGTCTTGAGGTTCAGAACCGATGGGCATATGTGAATAAGTTCCTCTTGAGTACCTATTCGTAAACCATTTTGTTCTTAGCACCGACTTGGGCTCTGGTATGCTAGGGTCATTAAAAAATCTTCTTAAATTTTCGGTGCATCTTTGTCCTATGGTCTTTTCATCAAGCTGCTCAAATTCAACATTGCCTGCCATCCACGCACTTAACGTGTTCGGATGGCTGTTTACCACCTCAATTTTGATCATATCTTCATACCAAATTTTTTTTGTGTCATTACGATGACACAATTTATCCAGTCTAAAGTTCAAGTCCTCTGGCACCCAAATCAGATTCAGTAGATCCATGTTCTCATTCCAGAATGGCGCTTCATAAATCAAAAATATTTTATTGGTGCATCCAAAGCCCAGACGACTGACTGCCAGTCGTTTGACTTCACTTACCAAGCTCAATGGCTCCAAAAAGTTGTTTATGTTCTCTTTCATGTAGCCCAGACTCATTGTGCACAAAACATGCTCACAAACTACCACAAAGTCGCGCGGTTTTTCCGGATTACTTGCATCACAGATCACAACAACTGCTTTTTGCTTTGTTTTAGCATAAGTGGAATGCAAGCTGGGCCTGTTGTAGCAATCCGAAGCATCCAACAGCTCGGGACTAAGAATTATTTTTTTCAAAAAGTGCCTTAGATAGAGGCGAGAGTAAAAGTCATTTTTATGCTTGGATATTAGTGCGTCCAGCACGGGAGTAAAGCCTTTTTTTAGCTCCACATAAGAATGTCCTGCAAATTCTTTGTAGCATGAAAAATTTTTCAGTGAAACATCAAAAATATTGAAGCAGCCATTTCTGATGTTTTCTCGTCTGGCTCTCTGCATGAAAAGTCCATTTAGCAGTCTTTTTAGATCATAGTCATTCAAGTCTTGGCCATCATGGTCAAGCAAATTTTTTCCCATTTCATTGCGAACTATTTCACAAAATTTATCATAAAAATAATCGCCAACTCGATTATCAACTTTTGTTTTTGGGTCTATGTTCAACAGCTCTGCGCTAAGTATTATCTTGGTGAGCGTGGTGTAGACTGAGTTGGCAAATTCATAGGATATTTTATGTCCTGTTTGAGTTAAAAATAGGGTTTTATCACGATCATTTTTGGCATTAACACCTTGGAAAATTTAAAAAAAATAAAAATAATTTCTTTTTTGTTGGTTACTTTGCAGCAGGCTTTTATTGTTGGCTGGTGGACACAGATTTTTTTCATCAATTCGAGGTGCTACAGGGTTTTGTATGAGTTTTTCAAATCCTGGCGCAACCAAGTCATTTTTTTGGGCAATTTCATAAATTGGGTTTCCTTGCTGACCATGAATCCATTGGGCTCCGAGTTCCAGGTAGCCTTGGTCGGTGTTAAAAGTGCAAATTCGACCACCAATTCGCTCCAGTGCCTCAAAAACCAAAAAGTCTTTGTAGTTGTTTTCTAGAAGGTTGACACTGGCTGATACTCCAGCCATTCCGGCCCCGATTATTAACGTCTTTATGTTTATTACTTGATAGTTCATTGTAAAAATGGAAAAATAAAAATGAAGGCTTCTTAGCGTCTGGTTTGATAACCAAATTTCTGATTAGATTTCAATCTATAGAATTTTTTGAAAAAAAATTTATGAATATATAATTTTGAATTGGTATTTTAAAAATCATGTTTCACTATTGGTGTCTGATAGTTTAAATAGAACTTATATAATTAAATTAAATTAGGCTAAAACAAAACTTAAATTAGCAATCTAAAAAAATTTTTTTAAAAAACAAAAATTAAACCCTTTAAACTTAAAAAAAAATCAAAAATAAAGAATATAACATTAAATCAGATATTATATATGAACAAAAAAGTCTCCCTTCCGAGCACACTCAAAAAATTTTTTGGTATCCTCAATAATGATTTCAGCACAAGCTTAAAAGCTAACAAACACATTATTTTTAAAAACATCTTTGAGACCCTACAACACTCAATTATTTTTTTCATTTTTTTATGTAGTTCAGATTTAAAGAAGAAAATATTTTTTAGTATTTTTATTTAATTTTTTGTAATTAAATATATATATTAATTGATGAACGTTCAATCATCGATTTTTTTTTTCTCTCAGAATGTAAATTGACAAAATATTTAAATTTTCCAAAAATTTAATAACAATCAAAATTAGAATTAAAAAAATTTATCTTTATCAGGAATAACTTTTTTTGTTTTTGTTACAAAAATTACTTTTTAAATAACTAATATAAATCTACTTTATATAAATGCTACATAAATTTTAACTATCATTTTATTAATAAATAAATTTGTTGATTTAAAAAAATTCTCTTCATATTAAAATCTTATTTACTATAAGAATTATTTCCAAAATAATAATAAAAATAATAAAATGCTTGATTTTGAAAGTGAATCAGTCTAGATAAATATGAGAATACGGTAAAATTACATTTTTTTACGTAAATTATCGTGAATTAACTTAAAATTATGTAATTTAACCTCAGAAGCGCGTATTATAGCATAACTAAAAGAAATTATTTTAAGATATTCAAAATTTATTTTCAACAAAAAAAAAGAATTTTTTTAATTGAAATGGTTTTTTTAAACATAGAAAATATTTTTATCCTAATAAAATCTTTTTATACGCTAAAATTTATTTTATAAATACATAAGTAATTTTTTCAGGTGAAGTTAAATTAGTGATAAAAAAGTAAATTTGATCAAATATTTTGTTTTTTTTTTCAAATATTTTTCTTTTAATTGATACATGATCTTATTAATTTTAAACTCTTTTTATTAATCTAGTATTTTAATTTTGAAGAATTCAGGCGAATTTTTTAGACAATGTACAATTTTAGAAGACGGGTTGATGGTTATTTTAATATTTGTAAATGTTAGGAGTTGTTAATAGATTTGGCTGAGAAACAATCTAAGTTTTTTTTTCCATTGTTTTATTATTTCTTTGTATTTAACTTTAATACCAATTAGTATTTGTCTGTAATTTTTTTATAATTTCTTTTTAAAAATAAAAAAAGAACAATTTGACTTTTCTCATATGATTATTTTAATATTTCAAATTAAATTGAATATTTTTGTTTATTAGAAATAGTCAAAACAATTATTTTAACTAAATTTCTTAATAAAAATGATAAATCAAATTTAGTTTATAAAATCTTAATTTAAGAAATTTGTATATTAAGATTTATTTGAAATACTGATGAAACTTTTGGATAAATAATAAATTCAATTGTTTATATATATATGAAGAAATTAAATTTTGTATATCAATTATTTATTGAGTATATTTTTTATTTTAAATTAATAGTTTTTCACTATTTTAAACAACAATTAACAAAATTCAGGGAATGATTGTTTATTTGAATTTTTCAGTGTGTCTAAGAACAAATTTGATGCGTTTATTCAAAAATTAATTTGTCAGAAAAATTCTTATTAGTATTTTTTTGAGTTCTAATTGACCATATTGATTCAACGATAAATATTATAAACAAATAATGGTTTAAAATAAATTATAAATAAACGTACAAAGAAAACTGAAAACTGATTAAAATTGAAATTCTTAAAATGGTAATGATCTGAACTGAGATTATTTAGGACTGCAAAAAATTCATTTTCACTCTGCATTCTATTTGCTTCATAATTTAATTAAAATAAAATAATGAATTTTTTTTAAATATTTAAAATATAAAATGAATAACTAAATTTACTTCTAATAAAATAACAAAAACTGATTCTTTTTTTACTCGAGTTTATTAGTTAGGTAGAAAAAGTTAATTTAAAATATACGAATAATTAAATTTCAAGCATATTATTTTATTTGTTTCAATTTTTATCTTTATTTTCCATGAAAACACAAAGCACTTTTATTTTTTTATAGATAAAAAAATTAATTTATTCAAAACATATCATTTTTAAATTTTATATTGATAACAATTAATTTAATGGATGGTTTAAAAATCAAACATTATTGATTAAATTTTCTTTAAATAAACAAAAACTCTTCCTTTGAAATTTAATCGTAAATTATAAATTATTTAAAACTATGAATTTTAAAAAATAAACGATCTTTAAAATACTATCTTTAAATAATAAAAGCTTCCAAGTAACAAATTAATCAGATTAAAATCAATTAAAATTTTTCAAATAATTTTTAGATATTTTTACAACTTTTTAATTTTGAAATTTTCATATCAATTTTATTAAATGGGGACCGAAAATAAATTTCAAAGCTGATCAAGTTATTAGACTTGACTTTCTGGTTTTCGGACAACTCTTAATTTAAACATTGTATTGATTCTTTTCCATAGCAGTAGTATACTTTCTGCACTGATCATCATTAGAAAAAAAAGGTAGAGTGCAAATCATCCCACAAAAATTAAAATCAGTGAATTCATGATTATTTAAAATTTAATATTTTGTTGATTAATAAAAACATTACTTCTTTTTACAAATTTTTCTTATGCAAAAAAAAATTTCAATTACTTATTAAAAACTTTATTTAATAATACTTAGATATTATCTCAGATAAGACATTCATAAATTTTTTTTTACTTCATATTTTCATATTTCACCATTCGGAACTTCCCTGAAAAAAATTTTCATAAATTATTTTTTTAAATAATTTTATGTTGTCAGTTAAAAACTAAAAGCGCCCAAGTGCGTCGATCAACTCGTTTTCAAAAATTTTAAATCCTGATCTTTTTTAAAAAAAAATAATCTGTTTTAGAAAAAAATTTAATATATATGAAATTTTAGTCATTTGACTTGACTTCCACAAGTTTTCTTTGACTTTTACAAATCAAAAATATTATTCTAATTAAAAATGTAAAGATCATCAACCTTAACCATCTAAAAATGGACTAAGAAGTGTATTTTTATATTTGGTTTTAATATGAAAAAAAGAAATATTTTTGTTCAATTTATACTGAATTTCAGAATGATTGAAAAGAGACTCAACCTTAAAAAGACTGGGTTGCATCTAGTCAAAAAAGACTGCTTGTCCAGGGACCGTTCCTCAATGAGCTCTCCAGAATACACACATTCACAAACATTGGTCACTTCAGGACCAATGTTACAATGAACTTAAGAAAAATATTTTTTATAAAATGATTAAAAATTAATAGTTCAAATATCTAGTTTTGAAAGCAGTATTTTTTGTGTGAAAACGCGCCAAAATAATTTGTCAATAAATTATTTATAAGTTATCTGTACCGAGCAAAAGTTCCTACAGGTTAAAAAAAATTATTTCAATATAATAAAATACTATTAAAATCAATCAACAAAATATCAATTTATTTAGTTCTAGTAGATTAATTGTTTATGATAGGTTAATTTAATGATTTTTATCTTAAAACTAATTAAGCGTAGCATCATTTTGTGATTGAACCAATCATACATGATTTTTGAGCATGTGATTTTTACCTGGTCATGTAATTTTTAATGTAAATATATTTTTTAAATTATTTAATTTTGAAAAAAATTTCTTCAAAAATTATTAAATTTATTTGTTGAGAAAATTTGTGGTCTATTTTGCTTCCTTAAAAGTGCTTAAAATTTTTTCGTTAAACTGTTTTAATTCATTTCAATAGCAACTTTCTCTTACCGCTTGACCAAAAGAAAAAAACTAATATACATGCCAACCTGATTCAAATTATATTTTAAACAAAAATAGGCTTTGTGAAATTCACTACAATTGATCAGAACAAATTGATAAAAAATCTTAAATTTTTGTTTTCAGAATAATTCAGAATAAGTTTTGAATGCAACAATATTGTACATCATTCATAGTTACATAATCTTTCAAAGTCTGCTATACTCTGCAAATTAAGCAGTAATAAAAATTTCAATAGCGTAGTGCATTTTATAGAGAATTTTTATGATCAAATCGAATTAAAACTATTAAATAAATTGAATTTTTTTTAGAATTAGTTCAGAGTTAAATATTTAGTTTCAACATACTTTGTTAAATCTGAGGGTAACATCTGCAAAAGTCTGCAAAAAAATTACAGACCTAAAATACCATCATTTCGATGGAGTGCACTCTGTAATGTGCATTTTGATATTTCAGAGTCTACTTTTATATTTGACATAGCATGTTAAATTCAAAAATGTGTCTCTGCATTAATTCTATTAAGAAATAAAAATTTAATAAATATTTTAAACTTATTTGATCATTTTGAGTATCAGAAATTGACCATAGACCATTGCAATCAAAGGGTGTTTATTTTTGGGCAAGGTGCTTTATTCTAGAATTGAGAAGAAAACGACCGTTCCAATCCAAATATAGAAAGTATTTAAAAAAGTGCAAAATAGAAAATAAGATAAGTATCTTTTAAATTTTAAATAAAAATTGGAATATATAAAATAATTCTTTGTCTTTAAGAGAAATTTCAGTATGATTGAAATATAAATATTTTGTGTATGCTTTTTGGTACATAATTTAGCTAAACCTTGCATATTCAAGTGTTAGTTCGTGGTTGAAAGACCACAAGTATGTGCTGTCATTAGTGCAAAATCATCATAAGAAATTTATCATAAAAAAAACTATTTATAACAAGATTAATTCAGAAAGAATTTCCAAAATTTTTTTTAATAGGTTATTTTTTCAGAAAGTTTTGAATAAAATGTTAGAAAAACAATCAAAGTCAAAATTAATTTCATTTTTTGTATTGAACAATTTAATCTCAATTCTTATTTATTTCATTAAAAAATTAACTTTAATTGAAGTATAGGTTATTCAGAGATCAAAAATGACAGAAGTAATTTTATTTATTTAATTCAAAAATTACGCTAGAATTAGGATATGACAAAAAATAAAATTATAAAATAAATTCTTTTTATAAAAAAATTTAAAACGGTTATCACTAAAAAGTCGAAAATGGAAAGCGAAAAACAGAATTCCGCAATTTTTTCTGTCGAAATTCCGTAAAATAGGATACTAATAAGCGGAAATTCCGTGTTTTAGGTACTTTTTAAAGATTTTAAGGAAATCTAATTAATTAAATAAAAGATGTATATTTGTGTGAAAGATTTAATAATAAATTTGTTGAATAATTTTTTAAAATAAAAATAGTAATTTATGTGTCTATAATTCTGATTATAGGTCTAAAAATGTATCTTTAATTTTTTATTATTAGTGTCTTTAATTTCTTTATTGAATATTTAGTCAAAAAATATTGACACAAAATTTTTTTTTCTTAAAAATCATTGAAAGCTAAATCCAATGGTTTATATAAAATTAAGCTAAAATTCAAAAAAGTAAAATCATATATTTTTTCAGACTTTGGTCTAGTTCATTAAAAAAATAATTTTGTTTTTGGTGATCATTGGGTCTTTATACGATTCAAGTGAAAAAAGCGTTGTTTTTGGCTGTTTTTTAATAAATAAACTTGACACACCCTTTTTTAAAATAATAAAATAATTTTATAAAATAATGCTTTGTCATTTTTTCCGAAAATTTTTTAAAAGTACCTAAAACACGGAATTTCCGCTTTTTAGTATCCTATTTTACGGAATTTCGACAGAAAAAGTTGCGGAAAATGTGTCGCGGAAATTCCGCTATTTGGTCACAACCTTTTTTCCTTAATTCAAGGATTATACTCTTAAAGAAAAAAAAAAAGATTTTAACAGATTAAAAATAAAATTTACAATTTTTAATTGTAAAAATAAAAATTATAAAAAGATACTTTTCTTATATAAAAAACCTACAATTTTAAAACATATTTAATTTTTAAATTTTAGAAATTTTTGTTTTGATTGTAGTTGAGGGGATGGTGCAGATTGATGGATGTCTAATGGGATTTGGAGCATGTTTTACAAAAATTAGCGCACATTAGTTCCGTAACAAATGTTCAATCGGTCCCATTCAAATTAAAATTATGGCCCATGATTTAAAAATAAAATCTGAGCAAAAAAGCGAACAAAAAGCACGCTCTCCAATAATCACTTTCATATGATTGAATTTATTAGCTTAAAACTAATCTAAATAATTAACAAATAAAGTTCTCTTGGAGAAAAAATATTAAATTTCAAAAAGAGATAATAGAGAGAGATAGATAGAGTATGTTACTCAATAAATGAGCATATGCTACGGAACTAAGAGTTAAAAGAAGCGTTTTTCTCTTCTTTTTTGTTTTCATGTTCTCTTTTTGTTGTTGTTCTAGTATTTGTTAAGCATATCTTGTTAACAAAGTTGATCAAACGATTGTTCGTCTAAAAAACAAATAGCTTGAAAATATTAAAACAATAAAATAAAAAAAGTGTGTGCTAATTAATTATGACTCTAGAAATTCCTCTACTAATTCTCTTCTTGAGTAAATATTTACTTTTTAATAAGTTGGATGAGAACATGCCGATCATTAGACCATTTTATAAACATAGGAAATTTTTCCGGTGCCAAGCGATCACGGCTCGGCTCCGAAAAAATTTGCTCTGTGCTCCGCAACTGGCCTTTCACGTTCCATGTTAAATCTAGCGTTGCCAAATCTTAATTGTGTTTGACTAATCACGTGATTTAGGCATTCAAATCACGTAAATTGTCTAGAACTGTTTTGATTAGTTCTTGACGATTTAGAATGTGAGCCATAAATTCAATGCTTATCTCAGATATTAACCTAAATTGTTCTTCTCCTCCAAACTCACATTTAAAGCTTTATCTATATTTAATTTTAATTCTCCAATGTAAAGCCAAAAAGCCGGCTCTGTCGCTTTCAAATTCAATTCGTCAATTCTCCAACTGTAATTGATACTAGAATATTTAAAAAACACCTTTTTGAATACAGTTTTTTGTTTGTACAAAGCCGCAGCCCATTATCTATTTATCAATCTGTTCCTAGCAAAAAAATTAAAAATTATCTCTCTCTCTTTTTATGATTTTTTAAATATCTCGCGGGTAAAATTAAAATTTCAAACACCATCAAAAACAGGTTCTCTCTTTTATGATTGTAATTAATTAAAAAACAAAATTTGAATACTTTTCATTTCATTCGATACCTTTAAAGATAATTTATTACTTTTCTAAAAGTTTAAAGCTCAAATTAACTGCTTAATAAATAATGACAAGAAATACTTTGACAATTAACTCAGCATTCAAAAATAAACGATAAAATTAATTTTTATTAAGAATAAAAAAAATAATGTTTTAACATTACTTTTGAAAAAAAAATTTCTACTTGAAGTCTACTAAAGATTGGGCGACACTGCTTTTACATGTCGCTATCATCCATTTTCCTATTGTATTTTTTAATTCTTCTCCAATTAAAAAAATAATAATTTGAAAGCCTTTTCAGGTAATGTTTAACTAATAAATTGGATTTATTTTAATTTTTTTTATTAAAAGTCTTTTTAAAGAATTAACAATAAATTTCATTCCTTTTTCCGTTTAAATTCGCTTTTAATAATAAAATTTTTTAAGGTGAAAAAATTAAAAAAAATTTGATTAAAAAATATTTCTTTTTTTAAATAACGAGAGGGTGTAAAAAATAAAATGCATGACATATCATTTGTTTCGGTTGATTTGATAATTTATCTTATTTAATTTTCAGGGATAATGAAAAGACTAGCCTTTAAAAAAAATTCTAGTAGTCAAATAGTTTGGTATTAACAATAATTAAATTAATTTGTAATTAAATTCATTAAAATTATTTCTAATTTTTTGACAATCTGGAAAAAATAAATACGCTAAGAAAAAGATGCACCAAACGGCATTATACCAGTTTTAATTACATTTAAATTCTCTTATCTTTTGGATGCATTTTTAAAATAAATATATGCTTTTTGAATTATACAGATTTTATCTTTCTTTTCAAAAAAGTTATTACTCTATAAAATGAATTTAATTAAAAAAAATATTCGATAAAAAAAAACAAAAATTTTAAACTGAATTTTTCCAATTTAAATTCATTAAAATAAAAAATTTTAAAAAATTTGATTTTTTAAATAATTTCTTTTATACCAGTCAATTTAAAATAATTTTTTTAGAGCCCCATAACAAGTTTAAGAGAATAACAAGTTTTTTTTGATTGTTTTGATAGTTTTAAATTATAGAGTTAAAATTTAATTTAATTAGTTTTTGAAATCAATCTAAATTAATAATTTTTTTTAATGAAATCGAGTCGGATTCTTAGTGACAACTCTATGTTTGAAACATGCTCAAGTAAAAGAAATACATTTATTTGACTTATTACTTGAATTAAATGAATAAATCAGTACTATTTAAAAAATAAAATTTTAATTTAATTCTAATTGAGCAAAAAAAATAAAACTGACTCTTGATTTAACTCATTTAATTAAATCCAGATCGAGGTTTAAAAATTTTATTCATTTCCTCAACACTTTGATTTTCGAGTATCATCCATTAATTTAAATTAGAAAATTCAGTAAAAATTGACAAACTCGATTTTGAATACATAAAAACGAGTCATTAATTCTTTTCTACAGTATTTAAATGGGCCCAAGTTCTTGAATACAGAAAAAAAAATTATAATTTCAGCATAGCAATTCAAAAAATTAAAAATTTAATCTCAAAAAAAATTAATTAAAAAAAAAAACTTCTTTTACACAACACAATTTTGGTCTAAAAATTTCAAAATATGAAAAATAAAAATAATTTTTAAAATAATAAAGAAATAATAGCTTTGATGTTGAAAACCGTATAAAATGAGATTTTATCTTTATTGTGAAATTTTGTTGAGATGTATTGAATCAATATTGCTTTTAAATTTTTTGACAGTATTTGAGTTCTGAATTTATTTGGTAAATCTATTCCAAAAAATGGATATCTTTGATCGCAGTTATTTACCAGTTGTTTTTCCATAGCGTATTCATGAGTCCTTGAAGTTTGATGCAAACAATTTCGACTAATTCTGTAGATAGGAATTAGGTTTTAAAGTTTTTTAGCTTCAGAAATATCTCATATAAAAATTTTCTCTTTAGATTAAAAATTTTTAATTTTTGGATTTTATTTTCTAAGCAAACTTTTAATAAATCCAAAAAAAACAGTCTCTGTGGAGCTGATACTTCCGTTGAGCTCCATACTTTGAGCGTTGAATAGTTCTGGGTTTCAACCAATAAAAGATAAAATAAGTTAAATTTTAAAGCGTTCATTGGAATCCAAATTGTTTATTATAAAATAAGAGTTTATGTAGTGAGTACTAATGGAACTTTATAAAATAAAAAAAAGTTAACATGTTTGATTAGGACTGAAGAAATCAATATAAAGAAGCTGAGCATAATTGTGACTGGATCACAACACTTTTTGTGTAATTGCTGTTGAGAAGCAATGAATAATGATTTGTCGCATCCAATTCAATAGAATAATAGAGAAGGCGCTCATCTCACTTTCAGAGTCATGGTTCGGGCCCAGCTCAGGGAGAGAATCTTTCAAATGCAAAAATGATAATAATTGCGATGTAGAATTTATTAATGAATATTTTTTAATAAATGCGAATAAAATTTTTTGTTGTTTACAATATTCACTATTTTCAAAAAATTAAACATTTTTTCAAATATAATTTTTTTTATTTAATTAAAAAATCAACATTTGAGTGATGAAAAAAAAGAACAAAAAAATCATTTGAATTGTGAATCTGAGTAAAAAATAAATTTAAGGACAAGTGTCTACAACGAATAGTTTAAAAAAAATAGTTTCAAGTCGCCTGCTTAAGATTTAAACCTTTTTTAGATAAAATTTTATATTTTTTTTTTTTATTTTTAAATTAAATATTAATTTTGCTTATCGCAACATCATATTACAGAAGTTTCTTCGAAAATTTCGCAATGTTGGTAACAACCAAAAAATGCAATTTCTAGTCTCTATTTTGTTTGAATTGTAAAACTAATTTTTAATTTATATCTTTATTTTACATATTATTATAATAATTATTGTACAATTAGATTTATTTCTCAAATCAATAAAACGTTTAAATCTTAAAATAATTTAAATGAAAAGTAACCATAAATGTGGCTTGAGAATAAATGTCGACTAAACTTTGGTCCTTTCAAATGAACGCTCAGACTTTTGGATGCGACTAATCAGTCTCATTTTATTTTAATTTGCGTCCAATAAAATAAAAACAACAATCAATTTAATTTAATTTTTATTGTCAACTAAAATTTTTTCTTTTCAAAACATTTTGCACTCAATGTCGAATCAAAAAAAAAAAAAAAGAAGAAAAAGAAATTAAAAGGCCTTTTCTTTTAATTTAAAAAATAACATAAACCAAATAAAAATCTATACAAAAAAGCAAATAAAAAGAGATAGAGAGAGAGAGAAAAAAATAAAAAATTGTCTTTTTCTTTTTATTAATTAAAGATTAAAAATTAAATGTGTGCTGCAGTGGATTCTATGACGCAGTCGTCTGAGTCATTGGCAATTGATAGGACGTCGAAGTGGACGACGACGACGACGAATACTGATACTGGCCACCGAGCTGATTGGAAGTCGGCGAGGTGGACGCCGACGACGACGAGTTCAAGCTAGATGTTGGCGAGTTGAAATTGTAGTTGGCGTATGACGACGACAAAGTGGCGGTCGGCGGATTCGATGGCGGCAAGCGAAAATAAAAATCTGCTTGATACTGATCGTGGAAGTTTTGGCTTGGATAATAGTCGTGTGGTGGAGGCGCAGTGTAGCCAGCCGAGTTGTAAGCAGCCATGCTTGCGTATTGACTTGAATATGTGTAGTTGTAGGGCTGGTAGTAGTTCTGGTAGTAGGGCGTCTGAAACGGCATGTATTGTTGCACTGACAAGTCGTTTGTCTGATAGTTGTCCATCTCGTACTTGCTCTCCAGCTTGATGGACAGCTTGGTCGAGTCGGTCGGAATGGGCGACAGCGACGAGTTGACAGATTTGTTTGGCGACGCCGGCTCGTTCACGCTAGTCATGTTGTCGTTCTCTTGGCTGTCCTCGTTGTCGTCCGAGTTCAAGTTGGGCTGGGACAACGGTCCGATCTTGTTCCGCAGTATGCGGCTGATCGAGCTCACCGACGGCACATTGTACTTGTCGCAGATGCGCTCTTGCAGCAGCTTGTCCCTAATTTCCCACGCAAAAATGCCCGGGTCTCTCTGCTTGTACTCTCTGATTTTGCCCACCACTTTCGGCGTGGTCACGCGCGGCTTGCTGCCGCCAATCGCCCCGGGCAATATGCTGCCCGTCTCCTGGTAGCGCGCCAGTATTTTGCTCACGCAGCCGTGGCTGACCCTCAGTTGGCGGCTGATGTCGCACGGCCTAATGCCCAAATTGGCCATTTCCACTATTCGCATGCGCACCGTGTTCGGCAATGGACGGCCGTTCACAAACACCCCGCCTAGCTGGTTCACCTCGCCGTACGCTATTTGGTTCGAGTCCATTTCCATTCTGATTTTTTTTTTGATTTTTTTTAATTTACTTTTTTTTATTTTTAAAATTTTCTAGTTTTTGTTGTTTTTTTTGTTGTTGTTTGAAAGCCTCTCTAAAAATCAAAAAGTAAAATTTTATTTTTTTGTTATCTTATCTATTTCACCAACAAAATTTATTAAATATATGAAATTATTTGATTGGCGCAGCAAATTGGATGTGTGTGAGCCAATCGAGTTGAGCAGATAAGTTTAGAATTTTTTATCTGTTTTTACAACTACAAACCTAAATAGCAAACAAAACAAAAAAAAAGAGAGAGAGAGAGAGAGAAGAAAAAAAGAGAATTGTGATTAAGAATAAATAATAAATTTTTATTGGATATGGTTTATTGATAATTTAATTTTATGCTAGGAGAGAAGAGAAGAGTGCGGACGTGATGAGCCAGACCAATTAGATTGAATTTAGCTCAATTTTTAGATTGGCCAAAATAGATAGTTGTGAACGAATCAACTTTTGTGTCGTGTCCCCGGGCCCCGCACTCATCTCTCTCAACCACAAAAACACTTGTTTATTTTACACATCGAATTTGTGTCAAAACAATCAATCGATAAATCAAATGGCAATTACTTTCAATTCGATTTAATTTAATTTATATGTGCTTGTTTGAGTTGAGACGTTGACGCGGAGCCCGGCGCACCTCTACCCCCAGTTAAGCCTCACTTACAAAGTACTACTCACAGCTAAAATACAATGCTATTGTCCGACAACTAGATCCCACTAAGTTGATTATTTTTATTAGAATAAAAAAAAACAAAAAAAAATTGTCCAAACTTTTCTTTAATTTTGACTTTTAATTTTAGATAGGACCAATTTTTGTCTGCCAAGATGAGTCCATGCTCTTTTGACCATCTCTCTAAATATACCTGGCTTGACATGACCATTCGAGCCACTTGTAACCCGGGTCTTGTATTTGATAGTTTATTGGCATAAATATAAATGTACTGAGAATAAAAAAGAGAGTCTCTCCTTACTCTTGGTTGCTACTTGGTTAAGAGGTTGGAGCAGTAGTAGTAGTAAGTTTAGATCTGATCGATGACGGAGCAAACAAGGAGATAAGCCAGGGTGGAGGCAAAATATCGACTTGAGTGGAAATCAAAAGTACTGACCTTATGCTCTGCAAGGAATGTATAAGGAAAACAAGCTGAAAAGCCAAAGCATGAGTTAACAACTCACGAGATGTCTGGCTCAAAGCACTTACAGAAACAACTTAAAGTACAAAACTCTTTATTTGATTCCTACTCCAACTTACCAAGCTCACACCAGAATTTATTTTTTTATTTTGTTTAATAAATAATTGTGGGCGAATGCCCCTGGGTTGTCCGAATAGCCTTCGCTTTCGTTTAAAGCCTCAAATTTTAAATTTTGAATTTTTACAAAAGAAAAAAAAGGAGTAAAAAGATGATGAGATAAATGTATTAAAAGAATACTGAAAAATTTAGAGCTTATTATAAATTATAAAAAGATTATAGAAGTTTTTTTAAAATTAAGTTAATAAAAAAAAAATATAGACTAGAGATTTAAAAGAATTGAATATTTTCTATTATTTAATTTCTTGAAATAGCTCCATTGGTGTTTTGTAGCGATTCATATTTGAGTTGAAATTTAGTATTTGCGGACTTCTCTTGCTATCATCTTGCTATAAATAGAATTTCTTAACAGTGTAAATACAAATACTGAATATCTTTATAATTTAAAACTTTATATTAAAACTACTGGTATGAGGACTGAAAAGAAGGAGCCGTCATTCGGAACTGACCTGCAAATTTCTTTTTCCTATGTTAGTTCTAGAACAAATATAAATAGTATCTGTCTAACACACATTTATTTTAATGTTTTAAGATCTCCAAAAAAAGTTACTCAAAAAGAACCCGACCAAGTCATAGTTTAAAAAGTCAAACTCTTTGTAGCATAGCACAAGTTATATTTGGTTTGGTTGTGAAAGCATTGCTGCTTTTAACAGAATTTTTTTTATCAAACTTGTCTATTAGGTCTTTCGGCTTCATTATTCATACTACATTTACCTCGCGACTCCTGACATGTTACCAAGACAATCACTGTTCAACTAAAAGGCTACATTCTTTTTAGATGAATGGTAAAAATCATCCAGAGTACAGATTTAAACTCAAATCAGGAGGTGATTAATAAAAGCATAACGCTTAAAGCAAAAACTCAATTAATTTGAATTTTTTTCCCCTACCTATCAGTATTTCCTTGAATAAGCTCTTCTATTGGAAGCAGAAAATAAAAAATTTCTCTGAAAATTTCCTTTTTTATTGGAACACTTTTTTTGATAAATACAAAAACAACAAATAAAAGAAAATTTATTGGCGTACAAATTGTCTCTCATTCAAAAAAAAATTTAATTATTAATTTTTCAATCATTGGACTGAGAGAGAGATCTTTAGTCATCTCAGTCTGTCCAAAATTAATTTAATAAAAAAAGAGAAAATTTCTGATCAAATAATAGCAGCTTTTTTCTATTTGAGGAAAAATGGTAAATTTATTTGACTTTACTGGTATGGGAACCCGTACTCTTAGCTGTCGTTTTCCCCACCACACCTCTATTTCAAAGACTACTTCTATTATAAAGCGACGTCTTTGACAATATCACTGAATTAGTTAATTAACTAAACCATGAGCGTTTGAGCTAACAAGGAGCAAAAATAGCTGCTTCAATAGGTACATTGAGGACCCAAGGGTACTAAAGTAAACATGGCAGTTGTAATTATTTATTGAAAAAGCTTCACGTTAGTGAAGAAGAAAAATACTAAACAATAACTGAATAATTATATTTCTTCTTCAATTATTTAAAATCATAAGACTCCAAACAACTAAAAAAAACTATTCATTTTAATTATTAATTTTTTAATTTCTGAAATTTATACATGTCTTTCCTTAGCTCGCCTTTAATCATTTTATTACATTATTTGTTGATTTAAAAAGATTATTCGTTCCAAATCTACACTAATCTTGCAAGAGGCTGAAAGGAAGGACTAAGATCCATTCCAAACTATTTTTTTAAATAAATAAAATTAAAAAAAAATTATTTATTGAATAACTGATCGAGCTGTGGCTCATTCAGTAGAGATTAAAATTTTAAAAAATGTTTAGATAGCGCAAAAAAAAAACAAAAAAATTGCTCAGAAAAAGAAGGCATTACACAAGTAGCGATTTGAATCTGGCAAAGGTGCACTGTTGTCCTAGAATGTGGCATAGTGCAGTGTCGAATCTATGCACAGCCTATGCTCGACTAATCAATCAAAATTGACGAATTTAAGTCAGCTGATGGCAATAAATTACAAATTGATTATTTACATTCGAATTGAAACACTTGTTTATTTTTGAAATTATCAATTTGAGAATTGCACAAAAAATGAGCTTAATTTTAAATATAGGACGATAAACATTTCGATTGTGTGTTTAATTAATGTTAATGTTTTTTTTTTTCTATTTTTTTGTTTCTTTTAATTTTTGTTCAGAGCAGAAATTTGATTACTATACGAAAAAAGATAGCACTTAGATTCAACTACTCTTTTAGCTGAAATATCAAAACGCTTAAATGTTATTCCAGGCAAAAAGGTTAATCAACAAGCTACTTGGAAATACGTACCTGAGAATTTTATCTAATAAGTCTTATTCTCATCAGTAAGAAATCTAATTAAGTGCTCTCAATTTAGTACAAGCGAGCATCGTTCGCTCGTCGGGTCCTAGGGTCCAACTTTTACGTGCTTTTTCTTGCTCTCACTATTGCTAGTGCTATTGCATCGATACGGTCATTTAGAATTGTATTTTGGTAAATTTATATGTTTACAATCAAATAGCAATTAGAAACTGGCTTAGTAACAATGAGCATTTAATAGAATGTAAGACACATTGGTGTGTTTGTAATTTAATTATTAAATTTGAGTTAAAAGCCAAATGGTGTTTGTTTAAGATTTTCAATCACTTTTCGACGAGCTTATTGAGTTAATTAAGACGTTCAGGCATTCAGCTTATTAGGCGCATGTGCAAGATTGGCCAACATTTGAGCTAATTTTTTTTTACTTACTAACAAGCACCCTAACTTAATGAAAATAAAATTTCTTTTTAAAATATTTTTTTTATTTATTTGAATAAAGTGAAAAATTTTTAATTAATAATTTTTTTCTTGAGTAAAGTTGTTATTAAGTAATTCAAATTTATACTCATTTAGATCTAATTTTGAGCATATGCACCAGGATTAAAAGACTGCCCTGGCCTGAGAATGCATTTAGAATGAAAGAAGCCTTCAGAAATAAGGAAGGAGATCAACAAAATGGATGTGACATGGTGAGAAGCAAGGCTAAAGGCAAAGGATCGACTTGAGTGCAAATTGAAATTAATGGCCCTGTACATAGAGAGGAAAAAAATATGAAATTTTTTTAATTTTAATTAAATTTTGATAAATAATTAAATTTAGATTAAACTTTAAAAAATTCTGAAACCGAATGTCTATTAAAAAAAAAAGTAGAAAACCGACTCAGTTAACTTTTTGAGCTTGGAGAGTAGGAAAGAAGGACTGGGAGTAGGGCAATCACGCAACTGATAATTAATACAAAAGATTGGTAGTATTTTTGGAACTACTCGAAGTTGGCGACTCAAATGAAAAAGAAGATTAGTTTTTTTTTGAATTTTATTTTACAAATTTACTCTATTTAGTATAAAAATTTATTATTCTTATAATATGGAAGAATTTTTCCAATGAATTGTGAGGAAAAATAAATTTTGGAATTCTTTTTTTAAATTAATTTTTCAAAAATTTGAACCTATGATTATTGTTATTTATTTTAGACTAAGGCCTCATTGGCAAAAATATATTTAACATCTTATAAAAAAAAGAAATTGTTTTAAATTTACCTACAAGAGCATAAACCTATAGATCTATGTGATACACAATTTTCCGATTAATGTGAAGCTTTGTTCTGTTTAATTTAATTTTCTTTTAAGAATACATAATTTAAATTTAAGATTTTTTTTGAAAAAAAATTCACTTTTCGAGATTATAAATTTTTGTTAAGATTTAAACATTTTTTTATTATTGAAATTTTATTATTTCAAATGAAAAAATGTCAATAATTAGTAATTCAAAATTTTCTAAATACTTTAGAAAAATGTCCTTATTACAAGAGAAAAATCTTGCATTTTGAAAATTAAAAAAAAATTATTTTCATTTACTTTAGCCAATAGAGCAGATTTAATTAAATATTAATTAAAAAAAAATAATAAAGGCATCATTTTCAAGCCACCCACACCGGTTGTTGAACCTTTTTTTCTGCATGCATTACAATATAATAGTTCATTAATGTGGTAGCTATTTTTAGTTATCTAATTTGATTTTAATTAACAAAGATGCATATGACATCTTTTAAATTTTATTTTATCTTTTTTAAACCCCTAATTTTATCATTTCTTTTGCTTTGGCTTGATACAGATTTACAAAACGAATAAAAAAGTTTTTGGTAATTGAGCATTTGAAATTTCAACTTCTATAGCGATTGTTCTTGTGATGTGATCATATACTATTTTTATAATCCAATTTTAATATTTCAAATATCAAAATAAATTAAAATAATTTTTTTCTACGTAATTTTTTATTAATTAATGTTTTAATAAAATTACCGAAAATTTTTGATTTTTTCTCAAAAAGATGATTTAAGAACACAATGAGTAAAAAAAAATTGAAAATAAAAAATTTGAAAAAAACTCTGAGTAATTAAACTTTCACAACCTTTTATTTTCCGCAAATGATGCTAAAGTATGTCATATTTTGCTCCAAAACAAAGCAAAATGAAAAAAAATTTCAATTTATTTTAAGAGAATTGAAAAATTGTAAAAAATTCAAAATTTTCTTTAAAATGCATTGAAAATATAAAAGCATATAGTCGCAAATAAATGTAAGTGCCGTCATCAAAAGGTTTATTCAAAAAATGGAAATTATTTTTTGTTTTTATTCAATATTTAATAAGAAAAATTAATGATGCTCATAGTTCTTTTTATTTCAAGAATTTTTATTTAAATTAGACATTTTTTTTTCATAAAAAATTTATCAAATAAAAGTGGATTTTAAAATTTTTTTGCATGTTTTTATTTAATTTCTTTTTTCTATTTTTGATAGGCTTTTTATCTATCAAATACAAATTTGAGTAATTAAATTATAATAAAAAATTGTGCTTCCTGTATTTAAAACTAAATCAAACATTTTTTTTGTAAATTAATTTCTTTATTTTTTTTCATTCTAAGAAAAACAACACATTCAATAGATAAGGTCAAAAATAAAACACTCATATTTTACTTCCCTTAAATAAATAAAGTTCAATTGAATCAATGAAAAACCCAACACTCTTTTAAGTATAAAAATTCACATACCGCAATAAAAATATCTTCTGATCCAGTTTGTTTTAATTGTTTATGCTGATCTTTCCTATTATGCGCAAAATGTTTTTATAATAACTCTTCTATCATTAGCTAACGATTTAATCTACTTTCTAGATATTGTATAGAATTAACTTATAATTGCCATGGCAATATGTAACACAAATGAAGCTAAAAAATAATTAAATCTTTTTTATTCTACACTATTTGACTATTTATCAACCTTCCAAATACAATCCATTTGATGATCAGCGAATAGTTACTAGTTAGATTATGGGAAAATTGAAATTAATGATAAAAAATTTCAAATTGTCCTCAAAAATTATTATTAAAAAAAGTTTTTTTAGAATTTTTTATTTATAAAATTTATTGAGGAAACATTTTTTATAGTAAACATTAAATACCTAATTTAATTTTGCAAAAATGTCTGCAAAAATTTTATTGATGCACAATTATTCATAATGCTTGTATATAATTTGTCTCTTTTCTGGCGAGGCTTTTCCAGTACATTTTTTTGAGCGACGGCTTCGATCTGACTCAAAGGTTATTGCATCGAGTTGATCTTCCAGACCTCAATTACCTAGTCGAAACCTGTCCTTCTTTTTTATGATGAAAAGTGTGCATTGAATTTCAACTTATTTCTTGAATAAATAATAAAATAAAATTCTGACCACTATTGGAAAAAGTGATGTCAAGGCAGCGTATTCGAGACGTTTGAGATCTAAAGACCAAAGTAAACCAAGTCCAATTCTAGTAGAACTCAAAGAAGAAGCAAACAAAAATCCACTACTCCTAGCAACCAAAAAGTTGAAGGATTCAACTACTCTCAAATCTGTTTATATTAGTCCAGATTTGACTGAAACCGAAAGAGCTTTAGACTATGAATTGAGAAAACAAAGAAACAAAGCTAAAAATGACCTTTCACAAGACTCGCCCTTTCTATTTGGCATCCGTGGAAATCAGATCGTCAAATTCAAGAAGCAATAATTATTCATCAGAAGCGTCATCACGTCTAGATAGTCTCGAATCGGTTAAATATATTTATTTAAGAACTAGTTCTTTGGACAATAAACTAGATGAATTCAGTGTTCTTTTTGAATCAAATAGCCCACAAATTGTGGCAGTTAGTGAGACTTAGTTCAAGAGCATCTCATTTACAAACGTTAAAGGATACAATTTGTACAGAAAGGACAGAAGTGACGGACGCAGAAGCCGTGGTGTATAGCTCTACATAGATGAATATATCGACTCAATTGAATAAAATGATGCAGGTTTTAACATGAATAAAATTGAACAAATTTAAAAATTTAAAATAGGCCAAACGATTTTATTGATATGAACGATTTTGATTTAGTTTTCAAACAAGCTAGAGACTATGGCAATTTGAAATTTTAGTACAAAAATTACAGTTCAAAAGATAAAATCTTTATAATTTTTTTTCTAACAGGTCGCCAAAAATGGTTGTTCTAAAATTTATTTGGAAAAACAATGATGAACTAAATATGATATAAAAGTGAAATTTAGAGGGTTTAAAGCAATTTTTTTCTAGTTTCTAAAATTCATATTTTTTTATATTAGAAAAAAATCGGAAGGATTAGAATTTTTAAATCTTATTTTCAAAATTTATAATTCTGGCCTTTTAATTGACCTCTTGCTACGACCGAAGTTGTCCTCACATGACACCATTAATTTGTTGCCAGTTTAATATACCATTTTGTAGAGAATTTTTCTGATTAAAATGAGCCATAGATTGTTTTTTTCTAACAAGCTTTCAAAACGATATGATTTAAAAAAACTAAAAAATAACCATTCTTCCAAAATCTAATAAATTTGAGTCTCTTATGTTTATATTGAATAACTTTTGATCTATATAAGGTATTATCCTCAATTTTTGTACACATATAAAATTAAATTTGAACTTTTAAATAAATATCTTAATGAAATGAAATCTTTATTTTAAGTCTTGATTTTAAGCCTTTTTAAAGTTTTAATGTTTAATTTTCTTAAGTTAATAATTTCGGATGGACAAAGAGAAAGTTACGTATTGATATAGCTAGTTTAAAAGCACAGAGTTAGTGTTTTTTTTTGATATATAAAATGTAATAGTTGCCTTATCTGTATAGGAAAAAATTAACTAAAACTTGAAAAAACGAAAGAAGTTTTGTTAACTTTTTTTTGCTAAGAAGTTTTTAAATTTTTTTTCTGATTCAATTTTTAATTTTTTTAAAAAATTTACAAAAATTCAATTCAAAATAAAATTTTTATGATAAAAAATGAAGCGTCTAAAACAGCAAGCCTTACGTGAATTGGTCATTGAATATTCCAAAATGGCAAGTCAAATTCTGAGATATTCACAATTATGGGTTCAAAAGTGCCTAGAAGAACAATTTCTCGTACAAAGAAAATGGAAAAACTCTCCTAAAAACCTCTGCAGGTCGCTCATGTTCCGTTTCGAATCATTTAGATAAAAAAAAGTATAGAGATTGGCTCAGCAATTTTCAGGAAGACAGATCGCTTCTAAACTAAATATTTTAAGAGGATCTGTTTAAAATATATTAAAAGACTTAAATTTGAAAGTAATTTTTATATATATATATACTATTAATCAAGATTATTTTAAAATTAAGGCTTATAAATAAAAGAAAAAAACCATTACTTAAACAAAGTAATGTGTCAAAGCGTTTAAGTTTTTGTCGTAAAAGCGTTTTTTTTAGTTTATCATTGTTTTTCCAAATAAATTTTATGACAACCATTTTTGTCCACCCGAGAATTGTGCAAAAATGGTTCGTAAAGAGTGCAATATTGTACAAATTTGTACAAACCAATTCCAAGTTCTGCAAAAACTCTGCAATTTATTGCAAAGTTTAAACAAATATTTTTTGAAGATGTGCATTTTACAGAAAGTTTTTGAAGAGCTTGGATAATTGTTTATAAAAATTTGTACAATATTATACTCTTTACAGAGCCATTTTTGCACAATTAGAAAAAAAATTATAAAGATTTTACGTTTTGTACCAAAATTTCAAATTGCTTAGATTTTGTTGATGAAAAAGATTTAAATATCTTCTAATCATGTGTGATTTTGTCTTTCCGTCTATCATTTGGTCAAATGGCTGTTTGTCAGAAATCTTAAACGAAAATTACATCGCACATAAATTCAGTAAGACGCTTAGCGACACTGTTCTATATCAGCATGTAACTGTCCTGACTTTTCAAATGGCAAACGAAAAAGCTGACAACATTTTGGATTTGTTTTTCATTACTCAGCCTGGAAAGGTTAATATAATCAATAAAATTTTTTACTTGTTATTATTAATAAAGAACATCTGGTATTATTATTCATTATTGTCCTCATAAACAAGGTTAAAAAGAAAGCATATACCTGTAAAAAATTTATTTATAAAAAAGCTTACTTTGTAAAAATTTCTCATTTTCTATCAAATATTGTTTAGATGCATTTGTTTGAGAATTTTACTATTCAAGAAATGTACGAAAGTTTACCAACAGGAACTGTTCATGTAATTGGAAAGATATGAATCTTTTTAAAGATTACAAACGTATCTGTTTAATTGGTTTTATCAGAAATTAAAAGAATTATATTATATCTAAATAACAGCATGATTTTGTCAAGAAAAAGTCATGTGCAACTAATCTTCTGGAAACTCTAGATTTCTTCTCAATAAGTCTAGATAAAAGTAAATATGTTGTGTGATTCTGCTGGATTTTGCGAAAGCATTTTATTCTGTTCCACACAGAAGACTAACAGCTAAATTGAAAGTGAATGGCTTTGATGGTTTGACACTAGAATGGATTGAAGCTTTTTCTTGAAAAATAAAAGGCATCGAGTTGTTCATTGAGAAATTTTGTTGGATTGGGTTTTATTTTTTGCGGTGTACCACAAGGCTCAGTGATTGGTCCACTATTGTTCGTTTTTTAAAATCAATGATCTACCAAAAGGAATAGAAACTAATTTGTCAATTCCTATGTCTGACTGTGAGAATGTTGAAAGGATTCAACGCAGAGCTACAAAATTTGTTTCTTCAATTAGAAACCAACGGTATGAAAGCAGTTTGAAGGCTTTGTACATTCCAAATCTGGTGGAAAGAACAAAATAAGGTGATCTTATACAATTATACAAGTTCATGCATGGAATAGAATTGGTTGAGAAAAGCAACAATTTTAATGTCACTAAAAACCAAGGAACAGTTCATTGCTTCAAATATCACAAAGAAATATTGAGGCTACCACATAGCCTTGTCAGCACACTCGCTAGCTAGCATACTACAGTTAAAACTACTTCAGTTAAAACTACTTCTACTACCATATTGTATTTTTCTTTAGCTTTTAAGTGGTTAATAAAATTATTATATATAATTTTTATCAAGTAGAAATCTTTTTGATATCTTTTTACTATTATACCATTAATAAACTCTTATTGCCGAATAAATTGGCATCCTTAGGTGTTCTCTCTTTACTAGAATTAATTTAGAAATGAATAAAAAGAAAAAAAAAGTGTTCTTTAAAATTAAATTCTAGCAAAAGTAATATTTTAAGAGAAGCACGCGAATTAAGATTTACAAAGGCACATATTCATTCCCTCTTCATGAAAACATGCTACGCCAAAGACAACCGTACACTTTATTAGTTCCATGAAATTAAACAGCAACAAAAAAATCTAAACCCCGGAATAAATAAGAATATTCTAAATTAATCCGTCATTTTCAAAAAAAAGGAATGGTAAATCCTTGATTTCCGTTATGAAATCCTACTCGAAAGAGGATGACAAATCCAAAACTAGAACTTCAAGCTCGCAGATGGAAACAAAAGCCCTTTTATCAGAGCGTTACTGATAAAAGGGCTTCTGAACAATTTTACCGTATTTTACGTAAAATTACTTTTGTAAAATTACGTAAAATCTCATAAATTTACGAATATTAACGCAAATGGTATAACAAATTGATCGAACATTATCCGATTCAGTACTCGAATCACTTTATTCAATCCTAATAATAAGCGTGGAGTAAGGCTGCAAACTCTTTAAAAACAGATAGGTCTTTTACGCAAAAAACAAATAAAAATTGAATTTTTTTTTTTTTTTAAAAGTAAAATTAAAGAATGAAAGATAATTTGACTGTCTTTAACATTTTTTAACTTATTTTTAAAAAAACGAAAAAAATGGTCTTTTTTTGCCCTTTTAGGTTTACCAGATTTTTCCCTAAAATTTGGTAAATTTATGTTAATTTTCGTAAATTCATGTAATTTTACGTGAAATACGCTAAAGTTACATTTTTTTACATAAAATTTCCTAAAATTACGTAATTTTTCGTTCACGAACCACGAACCACGAACCCAGAACCACGTGTCAAATCACCACTGTAATCTATCATAAAAATTATAAATTTCATAAAGATTTGTTAAATAGTCAAAGTCAAGACATATAAATTTAAAAATATTTTTTTTTAACTTTTGCACAAATCTGATTTAAAATAAGCTAATCGAAATCTTCAAGAAAATATTAATAGGAATGTTTTTGGTATTTTCGTGATAAAGGGTCAGACATTTTAAATGAGGTGGCTCTGTGAAAATAATACTGAGCTCTTGCTTAATAATTTATTTTAAGAATTTTAGAATTAAAAATTAGAAACAATTGAAGTAATATTTATATAAAAAATAATAATTGTTCAAAGTCCATTATATAGTTTCATTGCTATAATATTTGCATTAAATTCCATACTTTGAATTACTCATGATTGTGGAATGTGGACATAGTTCTTAAATAGTTTTAAAGTATAAATTTCAATTCTGCGTGTGATGTTGGCGTGATAGTTTCACAGCTCTTAGTGGAAAAATTTTTTTTAAGAAAATTACATTCTTTTAGACGGAATTTACAAAATAAAATATTTAATTTATTAATTATAAAATATAAATTAAAAAATCTAATTTTATATTATTTTTTGAAAATTTACTATTTAACTGTATAATTATGTCTATTTTTGAAAAACATAACTTTTTAAAGGGAGGTCACCCCTTTTAAATTTTTGTAAAGGGGACTTGAGCACCTCTCATCCCCTCTCTGGCTACGCCGCAGTGCGTGATTGCCACATATTTCTTTTAATTAAAGGAGTCTTTGGTGGTTTATCATTTTGTAGAGAACAATTTAATTATTTTACCTCAAAAGAAAATAAAAATTACTCAAGTCTTTAATAAAACGCATAAATTCTTTTCGTACCTCTAAATTATTAAAAAGTTCCTCTATTTTTTTAATTTTTACCTCTAAATTTATTTAATTATTAAAAAATATAATATTTATTAAATTAATACACTAAAAATGAAAAAAATAGAAAATAATTGAATTTAGCAGCTAATTATTAAAAAAATTAGCT
This sequence comes from Brachionus paranguensis, assembly GCA_016802215.1. Classification (NCBI taxonomy): domain Eukaryota; kingdom Metazoa; phylum Rotifera; class Eurotatoria; order Ploima; family Brachionidae; genus Brachionus; species Brachionus paranguensis. Next base: position 6,890,175 of record JAESIX010000002.1, on the reverse strand, counting down.
AATAAATTAAAAATCAATCAAATTGTGAATTGGTGCACCCAAAAAAAATACTCATTGTTTACAACATCAAAAAAATGATACAAATGCATCGAATGAGCCTCCAAAGAGGAAATCGAATCGGATGATGATTTTATTGACGATGATGAGGTTGTACCCTCTAATAACGAATTTGTGAAGCCGAACCTAAACAGTATTGTTCAGAATGCAACTCAGAAATGATCAGAAAACGCTACTTTTATTGCCCCAACAAATAAAAAAAATTAATTTTTTTCCTTTTTTTAATTTAGCTTTTTTTTATTAAATATCTGTCAATTTTATAATTAAGATACTTTTTTTGGAATATAGATTTTATTTTAATAAAATAGATTCTATTAACAAATTTAGCTGTTGTTTTAATAAATTAGAGGTAAAGTTTCATAATTTAGAAGTACTTTTTAATAATTTAGAGGTAAACAAAAAACATATGCCTTAATAAAATAACTTATTCAACTTTTACAGTTTTTGAATAATAAATATTATTTACACACGGTATAGTAATAAGCTCGGCAAACAAACACCCAATGTACCACATTGGTGCATACTCCAAAGTTATGATTCCCATGAAATTATAGACAAAGTCATAATTCCAAGGGCATGCATCGAATTGTTTGAGTAGAAAACCAGTTGAGAATTCCCAAAAATAAGTCCATATGACATAAATAACGGTTCTAATTGCGATGGGGATTTTTCTTTTGACCAAATGTCTGCTCATTACTTCCATAACTAGATGAGAAGTGGCATAAATAAAAAATGCCCACACAGATGAGACTCCAGTTAATCGCCAGCTTTTCAGGGCAATCGAGTCATATATGCTGGTATAGATTACTTCCATAAAAATTCCTTGAAGGCCATATAAATAAAATTTTACCAAATTAGAAATTTTCAGAAATTGCTTATTTTCAGTCATCGCTATAAATAAATTTAGCCTTTTGAATCATAATTTAAATTCAAGATAAATTATTCCTTTATTAAGATTTTCTTAGAATTTTTAAATACATTTTCAAAGTTAAGTTTACAATTTTTCATAAACTCTCTGAATTATGAATCTATGTTTTCCAACCTTTTGATTACCATAAGCAGTTTAATTAAATCTTCTCTTGTTTTCAATTGTCAGGCTCAAGGCTTTTTGGTAAGCTCCAGTTAAATGAAATTGAATTATTATTTATGAACTTGAAATCTAAATCCTGGTTGAATTTTCAACTTAAATTATTTACTTTAGTCAAAAAAAGAAAAAAGGCTGACGGTTAAGAACCAAAAGCCTTTTTGTTTTAATTTATTTTTAATTTTTTAATTAATGAATTCAATTTTTAAGAAAATATTAGCAAAACTTTTATTATTGAAAAATTAGTTTTATTTAAATTGAAATAATGGAATAAATTTGAGTTTTCAAAAATAAATTGATAGTTTTAATAATTTGCTTGTTAATCAGTTAAATTTTTGTTAAAATTTTATTAGAATAAAATTTAAAAAGTAAATTAAGTGTATCAATTTCTGGCTGCTATCTTTTTAAAAATAACATTGCTTTTTTTTGAACAAAAGATAAAGTTTAAAATAATTTGAATCATTTTTACTTTTTAATTCAAGGATTACTGAGGCGTAATTTTGACTTGAATACTTGAATATAATCAAAATATTCGACTAGATCCCCCTCTCTCACTCTTCTCTTGCTCAGGGTACTGAGTTCCATCTTTTCTAATCTCGCCTCATATGATAAATGCTTAAGCTATTTGACCAATTTTTTTGCCCTTATTTGAACCTTCTCCAGCACTAGAATGTCATTCTTTGTGTACGGACACCAAACAACCACCGCGTACTCGAGATGAGGTCTTACAAATGCAACATAAAGCTTCTTGAACGTACCATTTGACCATGACTTGAAAGCTTTGGATAATTGTCCTAGTACCATATTTGCTCTTTTGGCCGCAATCAAAATTTGCATACTTCATATCAAATTCGAACTTATCATTATACCTAAATCACGTTCGCTATCTGTTTGTTCATTGATTATCCATTAATATTCAAATTGATATCGAAGTACTTGTTGTTGAATACCATATAAAGTAAGATGGACTAGCCGGGTGACCTGTTTTTTCTATTTTTTGTCTATCGACTCTGTTTTGCATGAAAATGCGAAATTCGTTCACCCAATTAGACCGAAATTTTCGGGACACCCCATTAGTACACGGGGTTAATCGGGTGAGGGGCAATTAAGTTAATGGGGCTAACCCATTTGCCCCATTTTTTTGTACAGTTACCCCAAAAATTCACCCGGTTAGCCGAATTCTCACCCAATTACCCCGTTTTCAACTATTTAACCCTACTTTCTAAAACAAAAGAAAATATTAATCATATTTTATTGCTTTTTTAAGATAAGTTTCTCTTTTTAAAAAAAATAGAGTTTTTTTACAAAAATTTATTTGAAATTTCAAAAATCTTAACAAAAATAAATTATCGTAACGAGAACAAATTTTGACAAAATGTTAATTAACGCAGCTTAATTTAAATTATTTTAAATATTTTAAAGAAAAATAGCTTTTTTAAACAAATTTTTAATTTTTACATTTTGCACATAAAAATTCCATAGTTTAATCTTTTTTATTCTCTATTGGTAAACAATTATAGCACGACCAACTGGTACAACTTTCACATGTTAGCTAACTATTTTTGCTAGAATTACCTAAATCGAAGTTAATTTTACAAATAAAACAAATTATAGAATTATCAACTATTTCATTTTGCTTTGTTTTATTAACAATCCTAGTTGTTAGACTTTCTAAATTCTCGTTTTTTTTATCAATTTTATTTCTTTTTTTTCAGTTTGTGCACGTGCGTCATCTTCAGTTAAAGAATGAACATAGTCTCTTTGCAATTTTTTTCTCTTTTCATTCCCTTTTTTATTTGAGAAAAAGTTTCTTTTAAGAAATTTAGATAAGATTACTCAAATTAAGTTTACTAAATTAATTTTAAGTTTTTTTCAAATGGTTTATATAAGATTGGCACTTAGTTGGCGTCAATGTTTTATGGAGTTCAAAAATAGCTTCGTAAGCTTCTTCAGTGTTTTTTATGTTTTTCTTTCTTACGAAATCTTTTAATTCATTCCAAACCATTTCGATGGAATTTAAGTCCGGAGACCTTGGGGGTGACTTAATCTTAATCCATTTGTAAAAAGTTAATTTAATTTGAGTAATCTTGTAAAGATTTAGCTAAACAAATTTAAAAGGTTATTCCGATTGTTTTTGAAAAAAAAGGAGAATGGTCGAATCATTGATTAAACTGACTAATCAAATAAAATTAAAGAAATTACTTTTTTTTACACTTTTTTACCTTTTTTTACACTTTTTTACCATTTTTTTATCGCTTTTTACGGTAAAAAAATGGAATTTTACGTAAAATTACGTAAAAAAAAATAGTTCAATTTTCATTCAAAAAATCAAAAATCAAATTATTTTAAAAATTTTAGCTATTTTTTCAAAAAATTGGACATTTTTTGTCCTTTTTACTTTTTACGTAAAATTACTTAATTTACCGTAATATTACGTTAAATTACGTGATTTTACGTAAAATTACTGTTGTTCCTCGTGTCAAAGGAATACTGTAATTCTCCCAAATACATAATTTGTTCCAAAATCACCCCTTCTGACAAAATTAATTTTTGAGTCTAAATTTGGAGGCTAAGATAAAATAATCAATGAAAAAAAGATCGTTTTATATAAATTTTGGCTCTTGAAAAATATAAAAATATAAAATCATAGGAAAATTTTTTAGTTTTCAGCTAGAAAAAAACAAAATTCAAAAGTTGTCACCCCATTCACACATTAAATAATTTCCCCATCTTACTATACTTGTATTTATCAACATAATGAAAACTTTAGTTTTTTTTTAATCTTTTATTTGATTTTTAATTAAAGTTAAAATGCCACCCTAGTAATTTAATAAAAACGAAATTTAAAAAAAATCAATTTTTTTTCAAAATTTAAATCGAAAAATATTATTAAGTTGAATCCGTTTTAATTTTTTTTCACTTTGATAAATTTATTATCAAAATGTTTTTGCTTTTAAATTTTTTTCTTAAAAATTATAAAAAAAATGTAGTTTATTTTAAAAAAAACGAAAAAAAATTGCTTATTTGGGTCTAACTCGGCCTCGAACACATATTTGTGTATAAGGATCAAATGTTCTCATTCCACAACAAGCTAGGCCAGCTCCAGTGTGAATCAAACTTTGACAGCAAGTATGACTTTGTGGATTAAATGGAACTCCATTGCAGCAATTTAGGTTAGCACCTTTAAATATCGTTTTTTTGCAGCAAATGTGAGTAGCGGGATCGTAGCCAACATTACCACAACAGTTCAATGAAGCCCCATTTGTAACTCGATTTATGCAACAGGTCTGTGTCCTATTGTCATAGCCAAGAGATCCACAACATGATAAGCCTCCGCCTGCAGTTACCCATGAATTCAAACAGCACGTTGATTCGCTCTCTTGGTAAACAAATCTCCCACAGCACTCCATGCCAGGTCCATCATAAATTACATCTAAACAGCAAGTTTGACGCTGACGGTTGTAAAAATTAGTTCCACAACAAGACAAATTCGCTCCAAAAAGCAAATTGCCAGTACAGCATGTAAACTTACTCGGGTCAAAGACATCACTACCACAGCATTGATGTCCTGTACCTGGATGGATTTTTTTCTGACAGCATGTTTCTGTTTGTGAATCGTATACTTTGCGGTCACAGCATGACAAATTGGCACCACTGTACAACTCATGGTTACAACATGTCTGATTCCGTATGTCATATTTACTCGTCATACAGCACTTTTTGAAGTGTTCATCGGGATCTGGACCATCAGCCTCATATACATCTTGGGCATGGATTCCGCAATAAATTGACACAGTCTTTCTTGCGCTCAACGCGACTAAGAAAAGTAAAAAAATTGAATTTTTCATTATAAAATTTTCTTTACTGATAGGAATTGATTTTTTAACTTGACAAAAAAAGTGCATCAGCCCATCGACAGAAACAGATTTTGGGTAGGGGGGAAATAAAAAAAAAGAAAAACATTTTATTTAAAATAATAAAATTTATTAAATGAAACTTGTACTTCTTTTTGAATTAAAACTTGTATATTCATTTTTTTAAGTCATTTTGAATTTAAGCTGTAAAAATTTAAGGTGAAATCTCCGCATTTTTCTTTGTTATTTTCTGTGTTTGTTTTTAATAAAAAAAAATTAACTAAATTTAATCAACTTTGAAATTTTTTCCCTAAAAAATTTTTTTTAAGAAAATTTACCAATTACATAAATTTACCATAAATTTTTTAAAAAGATTTAATTATTTTAATAATTAATAATCATTTAAAAATATTACCATAAAGACCAATGAAGTTTTGTTGATTTTTCAAAAATTTTGTAATCCGGAGAAAAAAAAAAACAATTAAAAAACAGAAATAAAATTATTTTAAAAAAATTTTATTTAAAGAAAAAAGTATTAAAAGTTGATAAAAAAAATTTAATTTTTAGTCAAAATTCTAACTAGTTCTTCGCATCTGACATTTCCCTCGGCGTCAATGTCACACTCACGGATCATTTCGTCAATTTCTTCATCTCTCAATTTTTCGCCTAGACTCTGAAGCGACACTCTAAGGTGAGCTAGATTGACCATTCCATTTCCGTGCAAATCAAACATTCTGAAAGCCTCTTGCATCTGTTGCTCATTTATTTTGTTGTCCACAATGTTTCTGGAAGCTAGGTTCAAAAACTCGTTGAAGTTAACCTTGGAACGAGTGATCTTGGATATTTCTAGAAGCTCGTGTTCAGATGGATACAAACCAATTGAGCGCATCACTTTACCAACTTCTTGTATGCTTATCAATCCATCCTTGTCATCGTCAAAGAAGCTGAACGCCTCTTGATAATCTTGAATTTCTTTTTGGGACAATTTTACATTCGAAGCCGACTTGCTCATTTTAGCTTTGAAAAATTTTCAAACTTAAAAATTAGAATTTTTTTGTGACGAGATTTTTGAGAAATCATAATTTATGATTTAGGTGCCATTGCACAATCGTTTGCGTAATAAATCCTGTTTAAGTTAAATTTTGATTCGCTACACTTTTTGAGTCAATCTAATGCAAAATAAATTTTTTTCAAAAAACAAGCAATTTTTGGGCTTAGAAAATTCAAGCTCATATTATTTATTTTGGACTCGCTTAATTTAAGAATTAACCTAAATAATTTTTTAGATTAGAAATAATGATCAGTGAATTGTTTATTTTCCTAGATTGAAAAAGATTAAAATTTTCTAACAAATCTATTGAGGGTTTTAATTTAGATTAGATTTAGAAAAAAAATAATTGAGTAACAAAGGTAGAACTCAGAAATAAATTCAACTTCTATGTCCCATCAAAAGGAAAATTTAATGATTTTGGCGAAAAAACGCTTCATTATTTTTATTCAAAATTTATAAATGCCTTCCTTTTAAACGATAAAATGTTGGATTTTGGCCATTTTAAGCAAAAAATGTTTATGGAAACTTGCACAATTTTTATAAAATTTCATTTATAATACAAAATTTTTACATATTAACTTTTAACTCAAATTTATTTATTTTATTTTTCTTTCTAAGTTCAATCAACCCCCTGGGATTGAAACTAGCCTTTTTGATTGAATAAACTAACTAACTAAAATTAGATTTAGAAAAAAAATAAATGATACTCAAGCATACATACTCAAGTGTTAATAAAATTATAATATTGACTTACTATGTTCCAATAAAAAAAATTTATTGACACTATAAATAGAAAATGTTGAATTATATTACAAAAATATATTTTTAATACAAATTAATTACAAAAAATATAATTTTAAACTTAATTTAAGTCTAATCTAACAATAAAATATGGCAGCTTTTTTTCATTTAGATTTTTTTTTCAATTTTTGTGCCATTAAGTCTATTTATTTTAAAAATTTTTAATTAAAAAATGAGATTTTTCCAATTTTGGAACATACAAGTCTACGAAATTCAAAAAAAATAACAAAGCAAGTGTCCAAAAATCAATCATTAATATTTTTAATTCTATTTTCCTAATAATTTAATTTTTTTTCAATAGTTAAGTTTAATTGTCATTTAATTAAAACAATGCGAAATTTAAATCGAAAGAAAAAAAAGCTTCAATTATTAAAATATACTAAGTTTAGCAAGCTTTGTATAGTGATCAGACAATCACACGCATTTTTTTTCGAGTTTGAGTTTGAGTGAGTTTGAGTTGAGTTTGCGTGCGTACCACTCAAACTCACACTCAACACGCAAATTTTTTGAGTGTGAAAAATTTTAAAATTTTGAATTTTGATAGAATTTTTTAGTTTTTAACTAAATTTTTATATTTTATGGAAAAAAACAAATTAATATAACTTATTTTATTTTAAGTTTTTATGAAACGGCATAGTTCAGATGGAAAAGCGTGCGCATAAATATTTTTAAAAAACATTGCAGGTTCCTGTTTAGACCAAAATTTTCCCAGATAATTAAAAATAGTTCCAATTTCGAAAAAAATAATTAAAAAATTTTGTTTAAAAAATGAGTCAAAAAATTTTACCTAAATTAGGCCAAAAAACGTTATTTTTGGGATTTTAAATTAATTCTTGAAATTGCCAGGATACAAATCCTACAAAAGAGAGTTTTTTTTAATGAATTTATTTTATTTAGAAAAATTAAAGATTTAGATAACATTATTTAGCTCTTCAAGAATCTGAATATTGTCCTTCAGCATACTTCTAGTAATTATTAGATCATCTCTCATATTTCCTTCCCATTTTATGCAAATTATTCCGCAATCTACATACTAAAAAATCTAAAAAATCTTTCTAAAAAATCAATACTAAAAAATCTTTCAATAAATGCTCCAGAAACATTGATATTTAACAAAACAATAGCAAGTCTTGCTAATCGGGGCATATCATCCATATATTTATTACAAAAATTTTTATTGGATTTAACTGTTTTTAGAAATTCAGTTTTGTTGAGAATTTCGGCTAACTTTACTATTTCTTTTTCTAATTCAATTTCAATCTTATACTTTTCTGCTTCTTCATTCTGTTTTTCTTCGTCATCATCTCTCAATAAATCATCAAAATAAATTGCCTCATTTTCGGAATTTTCATCATCTGACAATTCTAAATTTTCTTCTCTATCCTTTGATTCTTCGTCATTGAAAAAATATTTTAAATAAACTGCCTTCAAGGATCTAAGACCTTTAATCACAACTTTCTCACAGAAAAATTTACCTTTGCAATGTTTAAAACTGTCAAAGCCTTAAAATTTAACTTTTAAATAAGCTTCAAGCTTATTTTTTAAATCATACCTGATAAACTTCTGATTGTATTTCGTATTTAAACTTGCTTTTAAAACAAAAAATTAAAAGTGTTGCGAGCCTTTCATCCTGAGGATCTAAATCCATTGTTTCACAACCATGAATAATTCTGCTTAAACTTGAAATCAACAATGAGATGAAATGATATACGATAAGCTGGTTGCAAAATTTTTAAACATGTTCCAACTTTTTTTAAGCTAATAGGGCACTTCAATTCTTCATTATGTACGTCAAAAAGATCCTTGTCATAAGCCCTTTTTACAGACTCTAGCATTAGATAATCCAAAGACCATCGTGTGGCATTTTCAATTTGAAGTCTTGCTTTTTTTGAGCGAATGTCTTAAAAAAACTCTCTTTTCTCGGATTTAAAATATATTAAAATAATTAAAATTTTTTAATTATTTTTTTCGAAATTGGAACTATTTTTAATTATCTGGGAAAATTTTGGTCTAAACAGGAACCTGCAATGTTTTTTAAAAATATTTATGCGCACGCTTTTCCATCTGAACTATGCCGTTTCATAAAAACTTAAAATAAAATAAGTTATATTAATTTGTTTTTTTCCATAAAATATAAAAATTTAGTTAAAAACTAAAAAATTCTATCAAAATTCAAAATTTTAAAATTTTTCACACTCAAAAAATTTGCGTGTTGAGTGTGAGTTTGAGTGGTACGCACGCAAACTCAACTCAAACTCAAGGTTTTTTGACTGAAAATGTCTGATAGTGATCGGGTTTTTTTGCAATAGGCCGAATAAAATCCTTAAATCAAATTTTTTAAAAAAGTCAATATTTGAATATTCACGTATAAAATTTTTTATATTTCAAGATTTTTTTTTATTCAAAAAAGATATTCATTGTGTCAATAAAATTGGAATATTGACTCAGTATGTTCAAATAAAAAAAATATATTGACACATAATATGTCAATAGTCACTTCGAAAAAAATTCTCAAAAAAAATTGAGACAAAGTACAAAATCTTATATCATCTTTTAATGCCTTAAAAAATTATTTACAAATCATTAGTAGGATTTTAATTTGATTGATTGAAGATTAAATAAAAAACATTTACTTAATTAGTTAATAAAGAAAAAAAAGCTAAGATTTAATTGAATTAATGAATTTTTTTCCTTTTTTGGTATATTTTTTATTTTTTGTGTTATTTTTTCTGAAATAAATATTATAAACTGAATTAGTGGAGATTTTTACTCAATTTGTGGATAGATATTATTTGAGCTCCTAAAGAAATAACTGAAAAAAATTTTAAAAATAAATTTCATTCGAAAAGGACATTTTTGAGCGCTGGGCAAGATATAGACATCTTGATAACATTTTTTTTCATTTCCTCATCTTTTTGATGATGACCTGGTAATATTCTACATTTTTAGTAAAAAAGGAAATTTCACACAAATTAGTTTATATAGTCGGTAAATAGGGTTCATTTTGTCAGTCCGAAATTATTAAATAGTCAGCTCAACAAAAAAATTTTTGATGTAATTCAAGATTTTTGTCAGAAAAATTAGATAAAATTTGTGTCTAGATTTAGTATTTATTGTCATCTCAAAAAATAAAACTTGTCACCCCCAAAAAGTTTATACCTTTTTTTAAAAAATTTAATTTCAAATTTTTAATGAGAAAATTTTTTTGTTGAATTTTTTAAATTTCACGAAACTACTTTTTATTGTAAATAATAATGTTTATAACGTCTTTTATTGTACTTGGTCCACTATTCGTTTATAGTTTTATCAATGATCTCTCAGAAAGATTCTTAAACTAGTCTTAATTTATTGCAGAAATTTTTAAATTTCAATAGCTTTATTTCAAGCATACTTCATATGTTTGCATAAAATATATTATGACATAAATGGTAAGCTGAACATGGAAAAAGAATTTGATGCTAATAAAATAAATAAATAAAATAAATTTCAAATTTTAACAAAATGGCACCAAATTAATTTTTAGTTTAATACTAATAGTCAGCATCAAATTGACGTAATAAAACAATATATATTTTTTGTTATTTCGAGGTAAATGAAAATTTTTGAAAATTAATTGATAAATTTTATTTTTAGACATTAAAAGGTGTACAGTAAAATTCGGGTAATTAGAAATAAATGTATTAAAAAAATTGACCTTCTAACTTTGTCAAAATTTTTGTGATTTACATCGGGTTTTGTTTTTTCAAAATCTAGGTGAGTGTAGATTTTATGAAATGGTATTCATTATTTTCTCAATTCAAAGAATTTTAAAATTTGAAGTGCTCTTTAGCTCTAATTAAAAACAAAACTCAGACTCTTCTCTTATTAAATTTTAAATGTAAATGCACAAAAAAATTCAAAATTTGAAAAAAACTTAAAATTGATTTAAGTAGAATTGGTTTATAGAATGAGTTCTAAGAAAGAGAAAAAAACATGCATATGCCGCACTAATGAAATTAAAGACACTGGGATAACTTGGCGTCAAAGACTTGATGAATCAGAATTACATCAAGAATATGCTACATATGAACCTGAAACGAAACTAGAAGAACTTTGCATGGTAGACAAGTACATCTTAAAAGCAGAGATAAAATCGAATTGTAAAAATAACCTCAGGGAAGCTGAGCTAAAAAAATTTTCAACTCAAAACAAAGAGAAGAGATCCCTGACAAATAACAGAACTTTTAAGATTTGATGCCTATAGCCTAAGATATCAATTGTTTTTCTTTTTTTGTGTTCTATTTATATTTTAGTGCATTATTTACAGATTACAATCTTTTTTTTTTAAAAAGCTTTGAAATTTTATATAAATGTAAAAATCTGCGATTAAATTTAATGACGCATTTATAAATGTTCTGATCAAATTTAAAAATTTAATTTTTACTAAAATTTTGCTTTGTCATTGAGGATTCGTTAAATTCGAAAAAAAAATAACATTAATCTTAAGCCTTAAATGTTAGCTTATTTTAAACTGTTCATAAATAGGAGGTATTCGTAGAGTAGACTTTATTCCGAGGTTCGAATATAAAATTTATCACAGATTCGATGAAAAATATTCTATGAAAAAATTTCTTTTAATTATTTATTCTACTTAGATTTTTTTCTATGAAAATTATTGGATGAATTGATTATTTTAGAAAAAAATATCTATGAGTTTAGTGTTCATCATTAGGAACATCTAAAACAAACAATAAAGTCCTTACATTTGAAAATATATTTATCCAATTTATTGGGAGAGTGAAGTTGGGAACAATTTTGTTCAAATAAAACATGAATAAATTTTTCAAAATTAATATTGGCATAAAAATTTTTTTATCAACAATTGACAAGTTTTGTTAAAAGTTAAAATGGATTTGAGCCATTTTTATTTATTAATAAACAATTATTATTATTGTTATTATTATTATTAAAATTTAGTTTTTTCAGAAAAATATTTTTTAAGATAATTAGTGTATACTTAGATTTAAAAAAACTTAATTCAAAAAAATTCAAAATTTAATTTTTTTTATATTGCAAAATTAATTTCAAAAATCAATTTTCAAAATGTTTTTAAATTTTGAAATTATCATTATATCTTACAAATTTTTATTTTTAATTTTCCAAAATTTAGTTAAGTTATCATATTTTAATCGGATTTTGTACAATTTTAATTAAATTGGTCTGCTTCAAATAAAATTGCTTCCAACTTCACTCTTCCCAATTTATTATATTATATTTGAATTGTATTTGGTCTTGATTCCCAGTTATACTTATTCACTTAATCTCTTTCATATGTTAAAATGCTACTACGTCAAAACTTACCCACAAATGTCAAATGTCAACTTCTACTGATTAGCAATAGGTTATAGTTTAATTTCAATTTATTTCATTTTTATAGCTTAAACTTTTCTATTAACAAGAAAAGGGTTATTAAGTTGAACAAAATTTCAGCGCTTAACAACTTTTTAATAATAGAATTTCGAGATTTAACAATGGAACCCTAGATTCAATTGTTAAATCTCGAAATTCTAAGTTCCTAAAAATATAAACATAAAAATCAGAGATTGTTTAAATCAAAAGTTTTAGAAAAAGTCATAACTTCAAGTCATAAATTCCACCTAAATCTTTTTTTTGGCGGAGTCTTTTTTTGTTTTTTATGCGAGAGGGGATCTTATTTAATTGACGAAATATTTTTAAAAAAGATCAAAAATTGATAAAAAATAAATTTTTTAGATTTTTGTTTAAAAAAACACCTTAAATGACCTTTAACATATTTTTTTAAATACTTTGAATTTTGATATTTTAAGTCAAATTTGAGCTTCAAATCACATTTAAATTTTTTCACTTTTTTGGCATTTCATTCAAATCTTCCAAAAATTGCAAAATAAAATTATTTTTCATTAATTTAAACTGACAAAATTGGGCCTTATAAACTTTAATGATAAAACAAAATGAAACAAAACATGTTTCACTAAATTAAACAAATAAAAATTAATTTTGATTAACGCAGGAAATATAAATGCTCAAATAAAATATCAATTTTTTGAGATTTATTTTTTTTGTCTCTACGATCTATTCTAACGTAATTGCTCGATTTTATTGACATGTCACTATATTTGAAAAAGGTAAAAATGAAATCTAGTGTTCGATTCATAAGAACATGTCACTAAAATCGAGCAATTACGGTAATTAGAATTTTTTTTGCAATCTGTAAATTTATTTTATTTTAATGTTTAAATTTTGTCATCGCTTTTTTAATAATTTTGAATTAAGAGGTTTTAATTGTAAAAATTTTATTTTTCCATTCTAAATTAACATATAATTTGATTAAAAATAATCAATTTATTGGCAAATATTTCTTTAATAGTTTTTTTTTTAAACTGGACTGTTAAATGAAACATAGTTTTTTTCACCTTTAAAAAGTCCTGAAAAACTGTAATACAAGATCCAAGAATTTTTATCAAGAATTTAAATTTTGCATTGGAATTTTTTTGCCAACTTTTTTTTAAATTCAAAGTCAAATTTGACTTGGACTATTAATTTTTTTAAAGTCACAAAATTAATGGACAAGACACATTAAATAATTTAGAATGTTTTGCTCAATCGCAAATTAGTTGTTAAAAATATTTTGAAAAAATGTTAAAATGTTAATTGTTTTCTTCAGAAATTTAATAAAAAATTTACAATAAAATTTTTTAAAACGGACTCCACTAAAGTTATATCTATTCCTGCCAACCTTAGGCTTTTTTAACAAAAAATTTGCTACAATCTAAAAAAAAAATTAGACTTTAAAAAAAAGCTTTAATGTCATATAACTTTGATCAAAATTTCAGAACTTAAAATATGAATAATTTATTAAAGGAAAGAAAATATTTTTGTAAGATTGCTTGTACTCAGTTTTCTTTAAATTGGAAACCAATTAAAGTTTTATTTTTTACAGACTTGAATTCTAGTTTTATCTAACTACAAAAGCTAAAGTTTGAAATTTACTTCCCAACATTTCACTAATAATTTAAATTTTTTTTTCCTTATTCAGTCCTTGTAGAGCATAGGGTCATTACTTTTGATTTCCACTCAAGTCGATCTTTTGCCTTTACCCTTGCTTCTCCCCATGTCATTCCCATCTCGATGAGCTTTTTCGTGATTGTTGACCTCTATGTTACTGCTGGTTTGAGATTTGTTTCCTTGCTGTAGATGGTTGATTTTCATGCTGGTCGGAGTCTAGCAAAGGCAATGTGTGTTCCCATCGCTAATGGAAGCACCATCAATTAAAAATAAATATTGAAATTTAATGAATTTTTTTCAAATATTACTCAAACCCTTATTTTTGTCTTATTTTTAATGCTGATTTTTACTTTTAAATTTTATTACATCGCCTTAAAGGCGTTCATTGAAATAAATAATAATAATAATAAACGTAAGGCAGAAAATGTTAATTGTCCAGAAAAAATTTTAATCAATTTTTTTTGATAAATAACACAGACTATATTGCTTCATAATTTTTAACTCATTTAATCTCTGAGTCAAAATTATAAAGTAAAAAAATACGAACAGATTGCTATATGTTAGCCCTTTTTTCGTTAATTTAAATGCCCTTTATCTCATACATTTTTTCATCAAAAATCATTTCCTTTTTCAACAGTTGAATATCAATTGTGCTATTACATCTTATTTTAATTATATTTTCAAAATCAATAAATTTTTTCAAATTTTATTCATTTTTAGTTTTATTTGGTATGAAATGTTAAATATCATACATTACTTTGAAAAAAAAAAAATAAAAAAAAATAAAAGCTACTATTTATAAAATTTAACATTGAAAAAGCATGTTTTATAATATAGGTGTTCAAATAGACTTTAATTTTTGATAATGAAAACTTTTTACCTCCCTTCAAAAAAACATAAAAATTCAGAATTAACTTATATTACTTAAAGCTAATTAAATATTTTGTTTAAATATGTGCAAATTTCTTAAGATTAAAATCAACTCTCATTTAACTTTCTAGCCTTATCTGAAGCCAAAATGACTGGAATCAGTAAAACCTTAAAAAATTTCAGATTGTTGTTTATTTTTTTAATATTTTGATATAAAAAATTAAATTTTTTAGTTTTTTAAATTTTGTTAAGCCAAGACTAATTTTTGAGTTCATTGCTTCTGACATTATATTAATAGCCGCAAACAAACAGGTAACACATAATTAAATTTGTTGAAAATAAAATTAAAAAAGTTGCTTCTTTATTTAAAAAATTAAAAAAGACGAGGCGTTTCTGGCCATGAAAATTAAGTAAATTGTATGGTATAAGTCAAGATAGGATCTTGTCCCGACTTGAATGGATGGGACAAGATGCCAAAAGTGACATAATTGTTTTTGGAAGGTTTTTGGCATTTTTCGCCCTGAAAACTAAAAATAAATTGCTAGACATTTCAGATTTTATGATATTTTTTATTAAAATAATAGTTAAGGGAAGGACCCCGGGCAGTTTGGAATGGTATCAAATTTTCTCAAAGATACTTAGTAAATTGTTTCTATGGCTAGGAAAGAATATTAGTTAAATATTGAATTGGAATTGCTTGATTTGTGTGGTTTTTGGATTGTTGTAAAGAATATAATTCTAATAAAAAGATGCTTAAATTACGATGCTTCCTTTGCAATCAAAATGATCCCAAGGACAGCTAGCCTACAAGAATATTTTTTCTTAAAAAGCTTTCCAAATTTTTTTTTATTCAAACACATCTTTTCAATTTGTGTACAAATTGAATAATCAATCATTATTTAAATACAATTTCATCAACAACGAAAAATATTGACTCAAAATTTTCTTTATATCTGTTAAGACCCTAGTCTTGACATAACTCTAAATTTTTTCTCTAGTCCTTATTATTTGTTAACTTAACTGCAGCTTAAACCACTAACATTTAGTGACTTACTATATAAACCACTACTTTTTCGTAATAACTTCGGATTCAAATAAAACATTTACAATTAATCGACTTGTTTTTATTAAGTTTCCCACATTTAAGTAAAAGTTCAACGAGACTTACTTCATATCTATCATGCCCAAATTCATACTAAATTATGCCAATTAGTTTAAATCTTATTAAATTTTTCGATTAAACAAAAATCAATAAACTTTTTTTTGTCATCATTCAAATTCAAAACAATCTTTTGTAATTTTTATTTACAAAAAAAAATAAGAATAGACAATTTAAAATTAATTCATATTTAAGAGCTGCATTCGTCCAAAAATACTGTTCAAAAAAAGCTGATTGAAAAAGTGGAACAAAAAACAATAATCTCCTAAGTACCGTGTCCTTCAGCCAAAGTCTTAAGGTAATAGTCAATAAAAATTTCATATATATTTCTCATGCGGTCGGTATATCGGTCACCCAGTGTTTGTTCTATTGACTTCAACATTGGCCCTCTGAGATCCTTAAATAAATAGAAAAAAATGAATAAAAAAAATTTAAATTTTTAACTTTTATTTTAAAATTACATCAAAAATGGTTTTGGCAATGTCGATTTTTTTAAAGTCGGTGCCAAATTTTTTGATATTCTGGTGGGTTTTTTCGGCATCGTCCAGCTCGGTCACGTGCATATCCATGGTTTCCATAACACTGGTCACATAGTCCAAAAATGGCGTGCTCGTGTAGAGCCGGTCTCTGGGTATGTCTTTGAGTTTTTCGTAGCAGGTCAAGTAGTCAGGATGAGCATTGAACAAGAGAGTGAATGCGCTGGTTCCGGTCTCTTCAAGGCAGCGGCGTATGCCTTTCCAGGACATTTTAAGACTGAACACGTCCTTGGGCGTCAAAGACATGTACGGATTTTGTTTGGGCGCCGCAGGCTCTGGCCCCGCTTCGCCATTATCGCCGGCCGGCTTTGCCGCACCGTTCGTTTTTGCCTCTTTGGCTTCATTCGAGGACGCACAGCCCATTTTGAATATTGTTTTTAGAACTCGTTTAATTTGGCTTATTAGTTAACTCGATTAATCATTGGAATTAAATAGCAAAAGCTATATTAATAATTTGTTTTTCTAAATTTTTAAGATTTGCATTTCTAAAAAAAATTATCGATTAAAAGTCATGATAACTAAAAAAGGCTTTTTAAGGTAAAATTTCCCTACGTGATTTTTCCAAATTTTAATCGCAATTAATCAGATTAAAATAAGTAGAAATTTTTGACAAAAGCCTCGCAGCAAGCCTCGGCGATGCTGGTTTTTTATTTCAATTTCAAATTAATTATTTTTAATAATAATAAGTAAATTTCCTCAAAGACCCATCGATCAAATTGTCACTTTTTTTTCCTATTTAATTCTCAATTTTTAGGCAGTTAATAATTAAAGACGGAAGACATTTTTAATCCAAACTAATAACATGTTTGATAATAAATTGCATATTTTGGCTAAACTAATAGTCAATAATTTAAAAACTAAAAAAATTGGAAATTTATATTTCCATCTTGAAAAAAATGTTTTTTATTCATTTTATTTTTAATTAAAAATACACAGCGTAACTTTTGAATTGGAAATTAATTAAATTTAAACAAATAGAATCCTTTTTTCATTCATGATATTTGATTAGAATAATATTATCTGGAGAATTGCTAAAGTGAATTGATGACATGGTAAAACAGCAATTATTTTAACTTAATCGAAGAAAAATTATCGTCCAAAATGATCCAAGTGACCATTAGCACTTGTGAGATTTCATCTTGAGTTTGAATTAAATTCATGATCTATTTGCCTATAAAAAGAAAGTGTTGACGTGAAAAAGGCACAGGAAGTAACTTCGAAAATTTGTGCTCACTAAAAGATAAATTTGGGATGTTGGTTCGAAAAATATTTTTTTTTACGAAAAAAGAAAATTGCATAATTACAAAAAAATGTTTTAATTTAGTTGAAAAAATAAAACAAAAATTTTTTTCCAATTAAGAAAATGGCATGTTAAAATCAATTCACCAGAATTTGTAAAAAATCACCAATTTTAATTAAACATCATGAAATTGACAGATAATTTATAAATTTAGTTTTTAATTATAAAAAATTTCCCTAAAAGTACTTAAAAAACCTTATTCTCTGCCCTTTATTTTCATCTGGTAAAACAGAACAAGACAAATTTTTATTAAGTAAATTAATTTACCATTAAAATAAAGTTACTTTTTGCTAAATGCATTTAAAATAAATATTTATAAATAAACAATTTTTGATTTAAAAAAAAAACTCTTTTCATATAAAAAACATTTTTTTCATAAGAATTACTTCCAAAATTATAATTGAATTTTTTCACCAAATTCTAAAATGTTTGATTTGGAAAGTGAATCCGATGGTAGTTTTGTTAAAAGATTGAACACTCAATCAATTACTAGATAAAAACTAAAAAGAAAGAAAAAAGGGCCGAGTATTTTTGAAGTTTATAAGTCAATTTAAAATATTTAAATTTAAATAACAAAAAGTCTCACAAATTATACTAAAAGTTATACAAAAAGTATTTTTATCTTAATAAAATCGTTTCATACGCTAAAATTTATTTTCTTTAATGATAAGTAAATTTGTACAGCTGAAGTTATATTAGTCAAAAAAAGGTACAGGTCGTTTTCTTTAGCGTCTTCAGAGCACATTCTTATGATTAAGTGATCGTCTTTTGTTAAACTCTAATAGATGGCCGATTTCAAAATTAATCATTTTGAAATTAAAAAAATAAAACTTTTTAACTTTTGAAGAAAAATTAAATATAAAATGTTAGGGTTAATGTAATGTTTACATTAGTACCTTTGGGCCCGTCTATCCGATCTCCCGTTTAGACGTATTGGAGCATGTATTTATGCTCCTTTTTAACTTAAACGCTCATGGTTAAATTAATTAACTTTCCAGTGATATCGACAAAGATGTTGCTATATCACAGTTAATAACAAACTTTATTTTAATCATGAATATTAAAAGTTATGATTATTGAGTAATATTGGTGAAAAACAATAATTTGCGAATTAATGAGTTAATTTTTTAATAAAAATACGATAAGGTTACAAAAGCAAAACAAAATTTTTTTTTATTTTTAATTTAAATTCAAAAATAGGGATTAAAATGACTTCTATTTTAATTTCAATTTAATAAAAAGCGATCCTGGGAGAACCGCGATTGTTCAATAGAAATTTGGCTACAAGGGATAATTTAGGAGATTTTTATTTTTAATTCATTGAAAAATTAATGTCAAACATTCTTTTTTATTTCATTTGATGATTTTTTAACGACCCACAGTTTTTAGATAAACGATCTATGAATTTTTAATTAGAAATTGAGCAATTAATGTCATTTAACTTTATTTTACTAGTTTTTTTTATCTATTTTTATTTTATCTGCAGCTTGATTAAATCAAGAGTTAAATGGTTTCCTCTAAAATCATGAGGTTGTGAAGTGTTTTTCAATTTGGAAAAGTTTAAATAGCTTTCTTACTTGAATAGATAATTTAGTTCTGTAAAATGCTTATTTTTAAGCAAATTTTCTTTATGCAGTAAAATAAGTCTGCAAAAAGCTCTGCAATTTTCTGCATCTTGCACGCCATTCAAAATTATTCTATTCAACTGTGCAACTACTTTGAAAATTTTTTGCAGACATATATTTTGGGATTAAGCAAAGTTGCTTAAACATTAAGTATTTTACAGAACTAAATTGTTCTCTATAGTAAAAAAGTTATTCAAGTTACTTTAGATGTTTCATTAATATCGTGATTGTTCCCTCTCTGACAAACAGGATAAAATAGACAAAATGGGTAAAAATGAGCTCACAATAAGACAATATTTAAGAAAGATAAAATTAATAAAAATTTAAACTGAGAAAAACAAATACCAAAAAAGAAAGGTTTGAAATTTTATCTGAAAAATAAATTATTTGAATGGGGAAAAATCAGTCGTACCTAAAAAATAATTACTTACCTGTAAAAAAAAACCTATAAAATATTATTTTCTTGCACAAAATAATAACTTGGTTGTAAAAAATAATTAGTGTCAAAAAAGCATGTATATTATAATTACTTTACTGTAAAAAATAATCATTTTATTGAAAAATATATTTCCTTTATTGTAAAAAAGTAATTAAAAAAATTAAAAATACAAAAAATTAAATTTCTAATATTTTTGTCTTTTTAAGACTTTTGTAGCCTTTGCTTTACGACCACGTTTAGCTTTTGGTTCAATATTAGTACGTTTAAACTTATTAGGCACCTCTATCAATTTTTCAATAACACCTAAAACAAGTAAATGATAGCAGAAATAATTTTTTAAGTAATAACTGAATGTACAAGATGATGCCGTCCAATCATCTGACAATCATAAGCTTATACTTTAATTCAAATTTAGCTAAAAGATAAATCTTGGTATTTGGGACTTTTTTATTAGTCTCTCTTTTTTTGTTAAAAAAGACCATGCAAATGACCAATTTTTTAAACTAATTTATTATTTTTTATATCAAACTTATTATTTTTTAGTAATAATAGTAATAATAAATAAAAAAAAGACATAATTTATCATGCTCATTTTTTTAACAATATACTTATTAAAATTAACATGTGAGTTATTATTTTTTAGATAGAGGTAATTATCGTCCTATTTGAATTCACTGTTTTAAATTTTCAAACGACAACTTTTTTTCCTTGACCAATTTTAATGAATTCATTTCAAAACTAAGTTAGCTTTTTTCTTTCTTATATTTTTTTAAGATTTTAGAGCCTCTTTCTGGAAATCATTAAACTAATATCATTGCTAATCAGTTCGGTCAAGCACTGTTTTTCGCACAAGAGTTTAAAAACTCATAATATTAATATTTTTTCTTTAATTTTTCAATAATGAAAATAATAATTTAATTAACTCATTGTCTTCAATTTGAAGCTAAACAAATCAAATCACCCTAAAATTGAAAAAAAAACCTCAAATAAAAAAAACATCAGAACTTTATTTATTTGGTGAAATTATAAATAAACAAATTTATATGAAACCTTCTAAGCCTCATTTCATAGATTAACAAAATAATTTTTTTTTAAATTTCATTTTTCCTTTGATCTATTTTCACTGCAGTTCATAGAAAGGAATTCTTAGTTTTCTAAGCTTAAAATTCAATCACTGAGTCACATTTTACCAAAAGCCTGAGAGATGTCAATGAAAAGGCTCAATAATTAAATAAATGTTCTAAATGATTCTAATGTTTCTTCAAAATCCTCAGAAACATTCTTAAAAATCCAGCTAAATAGATAAAATCTAATAGAATCAATGTTAAAACTATGAATGGAGAAAAACATTTGGATTTTTTTTAATCAAGATAAATTAATATCTTTATTTTATTATTTTAATCGAATAGTTTAAGGGCAATCTTCAGGCTTTATAGAATGTGTAATAGCCTTCTTCATTCAGTCTATTAAAAAAAATAACATGTAACTTATACTGAACTGGTTCGATTCCAGGATTTAAGTAGATTAAAAAAAGTCTTTTAAAGTCAGGACTTGGACTTGACTTGAGACTTGTGACTTTTAAACAACTCTGTTAAAAATTTTTAAAATTAATCTCAATATAAAGTGTTGACTTTTGCCAATTAAAGACAAACTCTTCATTTTTGAATTTCTGTCTGAAAATTAAATAAAATGCGCGGTT
Organism: Brachionus paranguensis; assembly: GCA_016802215.1. Lineage (NCBI taxonomy): Eukaryota > Metazoa > Rotifera > Eurotatoria > Ploima > Brachionidae > Brachionus > Brachionus paranguensis. The sequence goes on along the minus strand of JAESIX010000002.1, from coordinate 6,868,677 downwards.
TGAATTAATGAATTTCGGACAATGATTGCAGAGAAAATACAACAAAAAGTTAAAATAAATTAAAAATTTAAATGTTTTTAATAAGCTTTGTTTATTTGATTAAATGGATTCGATTTCCAGGTTTAGACCTTCGACCATTTTGATTGAGCTCGAATAATAATTTTTTGAAAATTTGACAAATACTGCTTTTCTTATTGTTAATTTAAAAATGAAGGCAAAAAATCTCAAAATTAATAAAATAGATTTATAATTTTGAAAAATTTTAGCATTTAAATCAAATAAAGTTTTATTGAGTCAGAAGAAAAGTAAAAAAATCTAAGCATTTAAATCCCATCTACCCTTCTCTAACTGTAAATATTTGTTTATTCTTTGCTGTTGTTTAGGCTTAACAAATTATTTTTGAAAAAGTTAAATATTCATTTTTAAAATAATTGTAAATAATTGAAATAGAACTGATTTTCTATTTTATAAAATATATTTTGCAAAGGTTTTTGCTCCAAACTTTCAAAACGATTTCCAAACTTCAGGGACTGTGAAGTTCATTTCAATTCGATTCTTTGAAAATAATTTTTGATAATTATTGTTATTATTATTTATTTAAGTAAATACCTCTAAGGTAATAAAAAAAAAATAAAAATAAAGATAAAAGAAATGTTCGATATGTTTTGACAATTTTTCTAAAATTTTAAAATTTTCAGTATCACTTGGTTTTTTAATTTAAATAAATAATCAAACAATTTGAGAATTCTTTTTTATTTGTTAGAAAGCCTTAGCTTTTGAATGGAATGAAATTAACTGGTTCAGCAAACTTGTTACAGTTACATTTTGCAGAACCAGTTTATTTCATTCCATTCAAAAAGAATTAGCAAAATGAAATGTGAAATTAAATGATCAAATTAAAACGAACTTCACAACCCCCAAACTTCACCGCCGCAGATTTCTTTATTAATTTTTGTACTAAACCTGCCCATGGGACTCCAAATAAAAAAATATTTTAGCATAAAAAACTATGTCTCTCTTAAAAAATGATAAAAATAGTAATTAATTCAAAAAATTAAATCACAATGAAATCAGAGAATGGTTTTTAAGAGCCAGAATTATAACCAAGTGGTTTTAAATTAAATTTCATATTTCAGAACCTTTTTAGTTTCTAAAAAATTTCTAAAGAAATTCGTATTAGAAAAAAATTAATAAAAAAACTTAAATTTGTCCAACCTTGGAAGATTTGTTTAAACAAAATAAAATTTACGTAAGAAAGAAATTGGAATCTTACAAAACTCAAATTTCCATGTTTAATATTAAAATGTTCTATCCAATTCATTTGACTGACATCATTCATAAAAATCAATTATTATTTTTTTATTTTTAGTTATTTCAAGAAATAAAATCAATGTCGGAATAAATATTTAATTCTCGTTCTTTTGATGAAAAATATCATTTAGTTTTTTTTTTCTTTAAAAAGCGTTTTTGATTTTTAAATAGTATTTTGACTAAAATTAATTTAGACAATACTTCTTTAGAAAAAAATAAAAAATATTTTTTTTTTTCATTGAACACATTAATACGCATTGCATCAAGATTCTTTTTGACTATTTTCATACTAATTTATGAGACTTATATGTACTGCTGATTTTATATTCGTTTGTAAAATATTTGAGAATAAACCTTTAAAAATAATAAAAAATACTAACTAATATTTTACTTGAACCCTTTTTTCAAATTAATAAGATTCATATCATTAGATTAACTAAAATTTAGAAGAGACTCATTAATAAATTTAAAAAGGAAAAGGTGTTCTTAACAAAAAATCGATATTGGAAATAAATTAAAAAAATTACTCTCTCAAATGCATTTCAATTGAGTTAAATAGAAAAAAAATTGGTTATTTTGCTTTTTCTTTAATATCCAAATTAATAAATATGCATGACGGATTTTTCTGTGTCCAGAAATTTAAAAGTAAAAAGTATGACTTATTAATATATTAAGTTTGATTATTTACTTAAAAATTCTTGTCAAAGTACATTTTAAAAATGTGACTTGTGTTATAAAATTTGTTTAAAATAAGCAGTTTTCAGGAAATTTAAATAGAAAAAGCCCAATTTGAATATTGATTAGAGTAATCGAGCTAATAGATGAAAGCTAATAGAGCTTTAATTAAGTTTTACGAATTAAACCCCAAAGGAAGGGCTTTTCTTTTCTAAAATATTAATTTTCTTTATTAAGAAGGTTTTATTAAACACTCAATGCACTTCTTGATCGAACAATTTTTAATACATTTTAAATACCAAATATTTATCGCTAAAAATATTTAATTCATTTGAATCCATACTTTTTCTTAACAAGATCTAGAAGATAACATGTATTAATTGTTTTTTTCTCGATTCACTTGACAGTTAAAAAATTATTTTTTTTATTTGAAAGTCGTGAAAAAAAATTACCTGACATAATCGCGTCAATTATTTCCAAATTTTCCAAAAATATTAAATCAAAATGTATGATTTCGAATAAAAAAAATTTAATTTTAGTTTAAAATACAATCCATGTTATAATGCCTATCTAAAATCTTACAATGCATAAATGTTAAAATAAAGATTTTCAAATATTAATTTTAAATCTTTAAAACGAAACATAAGAACAAGTCTAAAAAAAGTCTAGTATTTTCAAAATTTACAAATTATTTAAAAACAATGGAACTACTTACACAGAGGCTTTATTGTCTTCTTCAATCTTGTTTTTTTTTTATGATGTTCCTAAAAAAATAATCGTAAAATGAAATCTCTCGTTTACTAAATTTTTATTGACAATTTTTGAATAAATTGATTGCTATAATAATTGAAAGAACTTTTAAAATTAAAAAAAAAAATTAAAACATAAAACGTTTTTAAATCTAAAAAAATTTTTAATTAATTGTCTTCAAACAAGGTACAAAGTACGATTTAAAACCAAAATTTTTATTTAATATTAAGTTGGAACTTTTAAATTTTTTACCATCTAAACTATAAAAATTTGATTTCGAAAAATTGCGACTTATGAATCAAAAAAAAATAAAGAAATTTATTTTGACTTTTATTGTGTGTCCGCAAAAATTAAAAAATTTTCGATTAAGATTTCTCACGAATTAAAAACAAAAGATGTATTAAATATAAATTTACTAAAGAGGAATATTTAAATTTCCTAATACATTAATAATTATATTAAAAAAAATTTAAACATAAATTTATACAAAAAAATTATCCAAAAATTTAAAGTAATTTACCAGCTTTAGTTTAAACTAAAAATCATCAAAATTGATAGAATCTATTGGGAATTATTAGGCTCAAAATTAATACGTCTTACTACGGTTTATGATTTCGGGCACTAAATCTAAATGTTTTTTCTATTTGTCTTTGAAAAAGGAGTGATTCAAAATTATAACAATTTTTTAAAAAATTGGAAATTTTTTTTCATTGCTTTGTGAAATTCGGTACAAAAATAACAAGCTTAATTTTAAAATTCTAAAGACTTTTAAAATTTAGAATTTAAAAATCACTTCTGAAAATGTAATTTTTTAATTATTGAAAAGTGCCTAAAGATTTTTCTGTAAGCTGGAGTTCCATATCAATCGCTTTTTCCATTCAGTTCTCTAATTTCAGATAACCACTGAATGCATTTCACACAAAATGGTGATTTAGGGCTTCCAATTTTAGTATAACTTCGCTATTCTTCTATAAACCTATTTTTTCATCTAGCACTATAATTTATTTCTATATTACCAAACCAGCTAACATAAGCTGGTTGGAGCAAATTTGTCATTATAGGCGAGATATATGATGTGATTGTTCTGTTTATTATTAACAATTGCTGTCGAATGACAAAGGGCATTTAAAAAATTTAAAAAAAAAGCACATTCTTGAATTTATAACTATAGATTTCAAATTTTATATGATTTGATTTTTATCCCTGTCCTAAGATCTAAATTTCAATTAAAAATTTTATAGTGATTTAAACTGAAAAGCTGCATTTAATCTTAATTTTTGTATTTTAACCATTTCTTTATTTTCGATTTTCATTTTTTAATAATAAAACCCAAATAATGGATTTAAAAACATGGTCGAGGAATTAGAGTCTTAATAACAACAGATCGATGGTACGTAGCCCTTGGTATAAAATCCGAATTTTGGGTTTTGGAGACGGACATTTTTGCAAGGGTACACGATAACACTATTATTTAGTTTAATAATTCAAATGGAACCTTTTAAAATAATACCTGGTGTAAATCACCAAATTAATTATTAAAACATATTTTTTTTACTCTTTACATTCATTTTTAGCTATTTGAATTTTACATAGCATACTTTTTCATGTAAAAATAAACTTCCATCAGATTAATTAGACAAAGTGGTTTTATTCGCTTTTTTGATGGAAGATTTTATTATAAGATGCCTTTTAAATAATATTTTAACCTTAATTAAATTTTGTACATTCTTATTTTAATATTTTTTTTGGATTTTTCATTTTTTTAGATTAATTTTTACTTCATTTTTAAGACTCGTGCTTTTTATAAATAACTTTCTTAGTCAATTAAGAAAAAAATTGGTTTAAAGATGAAACTTATTTATTTATTATTATTTTCATTATATTTTAGATTCCTTGGTTTTGAAATTGATAATGGATTTAAAAAATAAAAATTTTTTAAAAATTAACAAAACAAATTTTTGATTATATAGATAAAATTTTCATCTTTTTGAAAAAAAAGTTATTTTCTTTATTGAATAAAAATATATAAAAGTCTATAATTTATGTTTTAAAACAATAAAAACTAAATGTAATTTATTTAATGAAGTCTGTTTAATTTCAAAAGATAACGAATGTAAGGTGCTCCGAAATCATAAACCCTAGTTTGCCAAGAGTAATAGAATTTCATTATAAACTCAAATCTTGGGTTTTTAAGGGTGAAAATTTTTATTTTAAACACAAAAATTCTTGGTGGAACATATAAAAAAGGAGATCCAGACGCCGACTGTCTAAACAGTTGATTATACAATATATAGATAGATAGGCTGTAATTAAAATAATTTTTTTTGATTTTTTATGAAAATTTACGCGAAATTGTTCAAGAGTTTTTGAATTTGATCGTTTTTTAAAAAAAAAAAATTTAAAAGAATTTTCTTTTTTTACTAATATGTCTTTAAAATTTTATTTCGTCAAGATGATTGTTAAAGGTAAGACTATTTTGAATATGAATAGGTGAGCTTTTTGCAGGATCTTAAATCTTAGAGTCTGAAATTTTGCATCTTTTTAAAACAACTAAAATATGAAAACTTGAATTATCAAATGTTTTGTGGTTTAAACCTTATTATTTCCAAGGAGGCACTTTTTTAGATCTAATAGCATTGAAATTTTATTTATTTTATTTTTCTCAGAAAAACCACCGCTAAAAGGAGCTCTTTATTCTATCTACATCAGGTTTTTTTCAAAAGAAAATAAAATTATTTTTAGAATTTTTTGAAATTTTGAAATTATTTCAATTAATTCATCAAGTTATTTTAATATTGGATATCAGTTTAATGATGAAAACTCGACTTTCTGCTGAAGTTTTCTTCGACCGAATCTTGCTTAATTAGGTTGTTGCTTATTTATGCTTAAAAATAACCTTTTTTGATAATCTTAACATACCAATTTTACATTCACCATTTAATGAAAGTGCATTTTTAACGATTCTTTAGACTTTCGCGATCGATTTTTCTAGCTAAAATTCGTTCAAAAAGCAAACAGTCACCCATCTTTATTAGTGAAAGTACAAACTTTAATATTATATGGAAATGAGGGAAATAAAAATTAATACCATCGAGATCTTAAGATCTAAAGTTGAGATTTTATTCAATTTCGACCAGTATTTGAAGTTAAATATCTTCTTAAAGAAAAAATTAAAGAAAAAAAAATTAAAGTCTAATTTTTTTTTCTAAATAAACTCATGGTACCCTTCTTTCTGAATAAATAATTAAAATCTTTTTAATATTATTTCGTATCTCTACCAAGCATACTTTGCAAATCAATTTTTTTGGGGTTGACATAACTAGAAAATCAAACATAAATCGTTACATCAGACTTAAAAATTTTAAATCTCCCTGAAAAATTTTAAAGAAAAAATTGTTAGGCCAATTTCTTAACTAACATTTATCATTTGGGACACCTTAACTCCAATTTATTTTTCTTAAATAAAAAAATTTCATTTTTTAAATTATTATTAAAAATACACAATATGTTCTTTAACATTTAATAAATATTAATTCTAAAAAATTATTTATAAAAAAGTTTTGAAACTCTGCGATGATATATGGTTACATGAATAAACAAAATATTCAATTTTTTTAAATAATTTAAACTCATTAAGAAAAAAAAAAAAAAGGTTCATGATTTTGTTTAAGAATAACAGTTCTTCGAAAAATTCTATTCAGATTAACTTTTCAAATTCATTAAATCTTGTAGCATAAAACTAGTTTTTTTTATAAAGAAAAAAATTAAATTTATTCAATCGGTTGAAAAATGAGTGTAAATTTCTAATAAAAAACAATTTTCGATTAAAAGAACAACAGAGATTTACCACGTAGAGCTAGTTAACAAAAATGCGCAAAACTAAGTAAAATATTTATTCTGTTTTAGGCTGGTTTAGCTGATATCTTAAGATGTTAGTCTATGGCTTAATATTTTATGATTAATACTTAATGAAAAGGAAGTAAATTGAAAATACACACACGAGAAGCTAGCAAAAAAAAAAGAAAAATTTTCAAATTATAATTAATCCCAACTAAGTCAATATGTAAATTGAAATTCGTTTCAGTTTTTTTCTTCTTGTTTGCTCCCTATTTTCCATGTTGATTTATCTATTATTTCAAAATATTTATTATGTAGATTTTTTCGAATTATTTTCCCTTTTGATTAACTATCTAACTAACCAGCTCTTTTAACAAACAAGTTAATTAGTTGTCTAATCATAGCTCACACAACTTAAGTACATTGATAAACAATTTTCAAAATTTAATTTTAAATAGGACTCAATTAAATTTTTTTGTAAATATTTGAATTAAATTATTCAAACAAACTCTTGGTATTAAATCCAATTCAAATTTGCCAATTTAGAAAAAAACCCATCGAGCTCACTTTAATTAATTTCAATTTATCTATAAATTTAAATGCGTAATAAACCCTATTAGTATTCAAAGTGTTCTTATTATTATTCCCCTAACTGCGCTAGATTTAATTGTCAACTTGTAAAAGAATAAACTTTAATTAGAAAATAAATTTTCAAACATATAAAATTTAAATGAAAAATTTTGAATTTGAAAATTTTTTCTCAAACAATAGACTTAAAGACTTAAATTAAATTAATATCTCTAATTAGCCTGATCACATATCGTTTACATAATTTTTATGTAAACCAGCCTAGAAACAATGGGGCAGCATAATTCTAGTTTAAAACCACCTCAACTTGTAGTTCTAAGTTTACAACCTTAGAGTGAATAATTCAAAATATTTAATTATCTAATAAAAATCTAAAAATATCATGCCATAATAATAACACTATGTCCCAAAAAGAAGCCGACAAAATAATAGAAAAATACCTGAGGCAAAAGAAGGGCCCTACTAAAACACTGTAACCCCAATTTTTTACAATGTAAAAATATTAAAACTAGATTAAAATTTTTGAAAATTTATCAATAAATTTGAAAATTAATTCAATTTTTTTTCAAAGATTTTTATTTTTTACAAAAATTTAATTTTTTATATTTTTTAAAACCTGACACCCAATTTTCTTGTAGAGAATTTCGATATTCGAATTTTCGATAAGAACAGAAGACTAAATTTAATTTTAAATTTTTTTCGAATATTTTTGCATCGTAAAAAAAAACGGAAGTCAGAAAAAAAAGTATGAATGAGTGGCCCATTAATTCTAATATCCTTGAAGATCTGAAAATAAAAATGCTCCCAAGATTTTAAATAACATGATTTTTTTTGTTTTGCTTTGGAATATCATTTATGAAAATTAAAAAAGAAAAGGATCGAAAAATCCCTAAAACTAGATAAAAATCATGATGCCAGGAAAGTTTAATTCTCGCTCCAAAAATATGCTGAGAAAATAGGAGAAGAATCTCAGAAGGAAATGCTTTTTAAAAGAGCCATTTTTCACTAGCAGACATTAATGCAGGAGTTTGACAGTTCAGGTATTTAAGGATAGACAGAAAGTTAAATTTTACCAACACAAGATCAGACACTTAACCCAGATATAACATCATTTAACAGTTGGTAGAAAGTAAATGTAAACTTTGCAACAAGGCAGAAGAACAAAAAATTCCATCGTGTGAGATGTTCCTATGATAACCGAAGGAACCATCTTACTGTAGCTAACTGTCCAAGACATTGTGCTAAATGATAAGAGAAAAAATCTGTCTGTTTAAATAATTTAAAGTTCAATATAAGTTATTTAGTTCTAATATTTTAGTAACGAGTGAAGACAAAGTTTTCGAACTAAGTTTGTGTCGTCATAACTTCCTCATTTTAAATGCAACTTCAAATCAGAAAAAAGATATGAAATCCTCAGAGTTTGATTAGTATATATAACTTGAAATAATAATTTTATTGACTTGCTGAAGCTAAAAAAAATGAATCAAAGAGAGACCCTTCGAAATCGTGTGTATTTATACTATGAAAAAAATTACTTCCCATCATCAATAAGTATCATTCAGACAAAATATTTATATTCTGGCCCGACTTGGCGAGCTCTCATTACGCAGAAGCGTCATTGGACTTCTTCATGATCGAAAATTCAATCGATCATGTTGACAAGATAGATAACCCTGCAAATTTGGCTGAAGCTTGACTTATTAACCTATTAGACCTATTGACCTATAGACCTATTAAAGATTTTTTATCAATATTCAAAGGGAAGAATGGCTGGGAAGCGAACATTTCATCAATTGAGGCTAAGGATACTAAAATGTCTGCGTACCTAACATCAATACAGACCCTAATGGAAAGTGTCCAAAGTCGGATTGAAAAAATTCAAAGAAATTATATAGTAAAAAAAGTTTTATAAATAAACTTTGTAAAGCTTTAAAAATTATCTTTCTAAATCACTTGGTCTTAGTATTCATTCTTTAAAATTGAAGGGGTTATGACTTTTGAAAAAATTCTGGAAACTCTGTCTTACCCGTTATTTATTCCGGTAATTAAAAAATTTTACATATCGGCACTTAGAGAGAATTTTGATTTCAATTAAAAAAATATATAATTATTAATAATTTACCTTTATTTTAATAGTGTAAATTGTCTGGCTGATGGAACAATGTTCTATTTTAGCCTGGAAAAATTTCTAAAAATACTCTTGATTAGATACAAAAGAATTTTAAACTTAACAAAAAAATATAAAAATAGCATTTAATGAATGCCTGAAAGGCACTTATTCTAAGCATTTAAAACTAGTAGTCTAGAAACTCTAGAAAACCTCTTTTCTAAGGATTAAATAATTTTTTTTCTATCTATCTTCCCTTAAAAAAATCATCCTAACATCTTTTGTGCTTCTTTGGCTCAGATGACTAGAATTTTTTTCGAAAGTCTATTCCCAATTACATTTTTTGATATTCATTTAATTGAATAAAGCTAATAAATAAACTAAATTATAAATAATTTTTTACTCCTTGAATGATTGAATGAACTGAATTGAAAATAAAAATTTTATTTTTAATATATAATTTATTAAATGCTGGAATATTCATCTTAAAAGTTATATATACATTGAAAAGAGCACGAACTTGAATTTCACTTTCATTTTTCACCTTCAGTCTCTACGTTTAGTTTTTATTAATCAATTTAAAAAATTATTATTTCGAGTTGTGATTTTGTTTTTAATTCTGAAAAATTAATTTTTTTTATCTGAGAAACACATAAAATTAGACATTTATTTGAATTGGAAAAAAAATTCTGCTCGAAATTTTTCAAGTTTTGTTAAAAAAAATTCCTTTAACTCTATCTTGATAAAACACTCTCTGAAACGAAAAAAATTATATCTAAATGAAAAAAATAAAATCAATTTTCTCAAGATTTTCACATAAAGATTAAATCAAAAGAAGCCTAGTTAAACATTGATAACTAATTTTGATATTTTATGTTTATTCATTGAATGATGCTGAAATTTTGTCAACAAAAATGTTGAATTTTTTTTATCATTTAAATTATTTTTGTGGTTGCTTTGATAAAAAAACAAATGTAAAATAAATTATTTCTACTCAAGAATGGCTTAAAAATTTAAAAAAAAAACGAGACATTTTTTAGTTATTTTCTTCTATCTAACAATACCTAATTTGGATTTGGTCTGTGTTAATTTTTTTATCTAAATATAAATTTCCTTCCATATTATAATTAAATCTTGGAGAAAATTAATTTAACAAATAAGTCCCGGAAAAATCGATAATTTAATATTTCTTGTTTACGAGTTCTTATCCTTTAGATGACAAAAAAAACAAGCTCCATGGCGACTGCATTTAGACTCTCAAATTTTGAAAAAATCATAAATATTTAAAATATGAAGACCCATCTGTTCGAAACAAACTCTTTTGTATGAAAAATATCTAATTTTCAATTTGGGCCTGAAGCGATTAATTAAAATTAAATATTTGAAAAAAATTTGCGTCATTTAAAATCAATCGAAACAAATGATTGATTTTTTGAAAAAAGCAAAATTGTAAACTACCTGGATTGAGAGCCCTAAACGCTTCCAAAAAGCATTTAAATTGTGATACGAATTCCTAAGGGAAAGAGAATATCTAAAAAATTGAGTCAAAAAGAGTATTCATTTATTTAAAGTATCGGAAGCTGATCGAAGCACAACTGAGTCAACCACAATCAATTAAATACTTGTATTTGGCTTCCTTCGAATCAAAAATATTATTTTGGTAACCAATGCTGCCTAATTTACTCTAGAAATAAATAATTGCTGTTATGTGTCTGAATAAATTAATTCAAAACGGTTCTCATTGAATTAATCATCACCTATACTAATTTCACTCGGTTAGACATCATATGGTCTATTTAATAGTTAATTATCAATTTAAATTTTAATAATCAATAAATCCAGTTCATGCAGCTTAAAACTTTTACTAATATTTTATTCTCTTTAGCTATCGAATATTCATCTTTTTAAAAGAGAAAAAGATCCTTTTATTTTCATTTTTAAATTAATAATTTTATTTGAAAGAGACTATTAAATTTTAAAAAAAATTAATTATCTTTTATAATTTAATTGGTATTAATGTTTATGCTACAAAACAAATAAAATTGAAATAAAATAAAAAATTTATATATTAAGAAAATCGAAGAATTGAAGAAATAATTTAAAAACCTAATAAATTTAATTGAGATCTAAATTTGTGAAATAATATAAAAAATCTTTTTATAAAATTCAAGTCAAGTAGAAGTACATCATATTGACATTCCATCTCGGAAGTTTTTTTTCTCAGAATAAAATGAACTCAAATGCAACCCAGCAAAACCAGAGGGGAAAACCAGCGATCAAGTCATCGTAAATAAATCAGTCGAATGTATAAATTTATTTAAGGAAATAAATTTATATTTTGTGTTGGAAAATTAATCAATGTTTTGTTAATTAAATTATGGAAAATAAATCTGATCCCAAATTTTGTTATTTTTTTTAATGTCAAAATAGAGAAAATATTTTGACAGAATAAAATAAATTAGTCGCAAAATTAAAATTTTCAATTTGGAATGCTATAATTTTTGAAAAACCTGATTCAAGATTAAATAAAAAGTTATTGAAAATAATCCATCAAAGTAAATACTGGATAATCTCTTATTGCTTTCATCAAATCGTTAATTTGTTTTCAAAAATCTTTTGATTTAAGATTTAAGAAACTTTATTCTTAAATTCCGAAATACGAATACCACATATTATAATTTTATTAATTATTGATAAAAGAAAATTTAATTCTGTTAATTTCTATAAGTTTAAAAATTTTAAGATTCGAATAGATTTATTGAATTTTTTTTATCTGTCAAAATATTTGTATGTTTTTAACCTGTTTAGTAGTCTAAAATTTACTTTTTTTATAAAATTATTCAAAAGATTGATTTTAAAATTAATTTGCTTTCGGCTTTAAATTGAGGAAATAAAAATTAAACCCTCTTTAACAACTTAAAGAATATCGAAAATGTATTTAACTCGTAATTTGTAGAAGGAAAAGCGCTATTTGATTTTTTAATTTTCCTAATTCAATTTAATAAAAATTTTGCTAAAGAACCTGAATTTTTACAATTAAAAAAGTTATTAGGAATTACAAGTTTGATTTGGTAAAAATGGAGAACTCTAAATTTTAAAATAAATTAACTGAAAGTTTAAATCAACATTTTACTTGATATCTAAAAGAAGAACTAAAGCATTAAACCTAGTTTATCACAAGAAAATTTAACTAAATTGATTATTTTCTCAGTTTAAGAGCCACGTTCTAATAATTTTGTACCTTTGACTAACCAAATAAACAAAATTAATGATTTATTAAATAAAGAAAACTTGTTTAATAACTACGACATAAAAATGCATTAAAAGAAAGAAAAGTTATTAAAGATTTTTTTTTAAAAAGTCAAAGTATCATCAATAAAAAATGATTTTTGTTTTTGTCTTTATTTTTATTCAATAAAACAATTAAAACATCATTAAAAATAAAATTAATGACCCAAATTTAAAGTAAATAAAGCAGATTTTTTAATGAATAAATGTTTTTTAAAAAGGAATTTAAAAAAAATTCAAGTAAAATTTAAAAAAAAGTTTCGTGATTTGGTGACGAGACATGTTTAGATTTTTTTACATGACTAACTTTTAGAACTAATTTTTATTTCATAATTTTGTGCTTTTTTCAAAGTCTTTATCAAAATCTATAAATTTCTATGGCTCATTTATTTAACTTAAAAAAATAAAAATCGCTTAAGATTAACATTATAAATAAAAAAGTGACTATTTCCTACATATGTTAATGTGGCTTTTACTGTAAATAAATTTAATTAATTTAAATCAAAATTTTATAAACGTGGATTTTAGCCTCATCAACTAATAATTTCAGTCATAAGCTAGATAAATTTTTAAAACATGATTTCTGTGTACATAAATTCCAACATTCAAAAATAAAATTAAAAATTTAAATGGAAATTATAATTATTTTCAAATTGAAAAAAAATCAAATTTTCCTTTTTCAACTTTTTAAATCTTGATAACAAACAAGTAAAATACAGCCTGTAAATCAAAATTTCTAACCTTAAAAAATTCACCAAAAAAAATAGCTTAAAGAGAGTATTTAAAATATTTTTCTAATACTGTTAAAAATAGATAATTTTAGACCAGACTGAACTATTTAAAACCTGCACTTTTTTACTGAATAAAAAAGCTATTTACCCTTTTTTAAAACAATGAAATTAAAATTTTTGCAAGACAAAAATTTTTAGGAATTAAATTTAGTTTTTTAGTTTTTCCCTTTCATTAATAGGGGAAACTAAAACGTTTAACGAACTGGTATTCAAAAAATGGAGAGATTTTTTATGATTAAGTTGAATTTAATGAGAAAGTTTAGAACTTATTAAGAAAGACGCTTGCCACTTTATTTATCTATGTTCTTTCTAGAATTCCGCATTTAATGGTGATAGAATAAAACTAAATAACTATTAGAAAAATGGTTGATTGGGATCGAAAATATAATAATGAAAAATAATTTAAATTATAAGACCAAAAAAAAGACCAAATTTTATCATAACTATTTATGTATAAATTTTGCCTAGAGCATCAAATTATGGATCACTCTTAGCGAAATCAATTTTTGGCTGAAAATACTGAAAGATTTGTCGACATTATTTAGCAGCCTTAATAACTTCAAAATAAACATTGTAAAATAATAGACAGATAAAGAAAAAAGATAATAGTAATTAATAATTAATAATTCACTTCTGATTGGAAACAATTATTTTAGCAAATTTTGTTAAAACAAAAACCTAAATTTTTTCAATTCACGATATCTCTGTTATTTTTTCAAATGTTCTGACAAAAATATTGAAATATTTAAACCAAAAAAGAAAATATAATTTAACGCAAATTTACCCAAATTTTTATTTAAATTGACGAAAAAAAAATTTAATTTATTTTTTTAACTATTACGTCAGATAAACGTGATGCTTTTCACGTTCTCATTATTAAAATTTTTATTTATTAATGAATAAATAAAAATAAATGATATTTTTAAATTGATATTTACTTTAAAATGATTTTTTTGCGAACTAGTCAAACTGTCAGTTGTTAAGAAGGTATTAGTTATTCTCTTTCGTATTTAATCTTTTAGTATTTGACAATTTAGAGTTAAGACAAAACTTATAATGCTCGACAGAATCTTGACAAAATTTTAGAGATATTATTTTTAAACAAATAAATTTTTTGTAATTTAAAATTTTTACTTTTTTATTAGCAAACAAAAAATTTCAAAAATCTTTTCAAAACCTGCGTAAACTATTGAAACTAAATAACAAAATAAATTCAAAAAGGATATTAACATTTTAATTAAGTGTAGTGCCATTACTTAAAAATCAATCATCAAACATATCCTTATTGAAAATCAGTGAGAGAATAGAACCTAATTACTGAAAAGGAAAATAATTATTGAAAATTGAACAAATAATATAATTTAAAAATTTCATTTGAATCGAAAAAAACAAAAGAAATATTTTATTCAGAGTTTCATCGATTCTAAGTAAAGTGTCATTTCTACCTTTAATCAAATAAATAAGTCCAAATGACTATAAAGTTAAACATGTAAGTATTTGAAGAAAATTTAGTCAAGAGAATGATTGGTTGTCACCAGATGCGGGACAACTGAATTTATGTAGCGTGATGACTCTGAATTATTTTAAGATGACAATTTTTTTCACCATCTTCTTGAAAATGAACACCAAAGTTATGGCAAAACAAAATAAAATAAAAATGCACAAAAAAATTAATAAAAATAGAAAAAGATTTTATTTTTTAATTAGACATTGGCCAAATTAAAACTATGCTCTAAAATTTTTAAAAGGATTAAATTAAGTTATGAAATGTGAAAAAATTAAACAGTTAATTAAAAAAGTATAATATTGTAAATGCTTAAATATTTCTTTTTAAAATAGTAAAATAGTAATAACAAATGGAAATAAATTATTAAAAATTAACTTGGCCTAAATTTCTAATAAAAATTTTTTTCATTCTTAATTTTTTTTTCCTAAAAAAAATTTAATTTATCTTAAATTATTTCATCAAATTATGTCTCAACAATATTTTTATTAAAGAGCATAACTCAAAGAGTATTCATTTATCCTAGGAAACCTTACGAAGCCCTAATGAGTTAAGTCTCTGTTCGTTTGGTTTTAGTCCTCTTTTTGATGATTTAACATTCTTAGAAAGTATAATTTGATCTATTTGGTCCCTTCGCTGTCAATATCAAAATAATAATTTTGTTTTTTCCTTTTATAAAACGATTTTCAAATAATTTTTTGCTTCACACTAAAGAGGTCAATTCTTCTAAAAAAATCATTTTTTTTTCTTAAATTTCGTGTTATACAAATTGACAGTATTAATTTATTAAATTTATTTAAGATTGGGACAGTTTTAAGAATGATGCTATTTATGCATTGTAGAAGCCATTTTTATTAAATTAATAATATAATAAAGTATTTGTACATTTTTAATTAAAGAAAAATATTCTATAATTGAATTGTTTATTTAGAATTAGTAAGATCATACAGCTTTCAGGCTTAAATACTTATTTTACTTAAAAAATTTCATCTATTTACAATAAATGTATTGATTGATATTGATAAAGCATTTTGAGATATGCATTGTCAAAAAGTCAAGATTTTTCTTTAAAACTAACAAAATTGGTAATTTAAAAAATATGTTCTAGTTTATGAGAATAAACTAGGACTCATCATAGAAATTTGAAGAGACGGTGCATTTAAAAACATAAGAATAATAAGAATTTATATTAATAAAAATAAAATTTATTATTTTGAATATATAGGCAAAATAAGGCATTTTATTTCTTTTTTATTCAAAATCAAAACTACTAAAATTAACTGATGTTACTAGGTTACTAATCTTTGCAAATGACAATTAAAAAATAAATATATAATTGTGATAAGATAATTTTTTATTGTAAAATTTAAAATTAACTAAATAAAACTTGCATTTAAATTTATTAACTATCTAATTTAGAGAAAAAATTACGCACAGTCGCTTGATTCAATTAGAAGTTCTTGTAATTCCTTTCTTCGACGAAAATAGAAAAACCTAAATATTAATTCCAACTGATTGGAATAGGTTTTATAAAAAACAAGTTGTTTTAGTTTATTTTATTTTGATTGAAAATTGAAAACTTTTCAGTGATTAAAAAAAAAACATCCCAATTTTTACTTTTCAAGGTGATTTTGTATAGATCAAAATTAAATTAAAGAAAAATTGCTGAAAATTCGAACGTAAAAGCCAGACGCTAGTTCTAAATGACTTTTCGAAAAGTTTAACTAAAAGCAATTGTCGAAATAATTGATTCAATTAATTTGCTATATTAGATTTTTAACCTTTTTATTTAAATTTAGACAAACATACAATAAAGCAAGACTCTTTCTATTTTAATATTGCCTACAACCATTAAATTCTGATACTCTATCTAATAAAAATCTCAAAATCAAAAATCAAAATTAAAAATCAACGCAAATTAGAAATTTAATTAAAATAGAAAATTTTCTTCAAGACCAAAATGATTTTTTCTCCAAAAAAATCAACTTTATTTAAAGATTTTAAAATCCAAGCTTTAATTTAAAATTAAATTTAGCTAAACTGAAATATATTTGCTTGACAAAATAAAATGACTTAAGGCTTTTTTCCTTTATATGCCAAGTAGTCAAAGAAACGAAAATTTCACGTATCCCAAATGAATTAGCGCTTAGCAAATATGTGCTGTATAATATTACAGACTTGGCATTAGTTAGATTAAAATAGATGCTATTAAAGTCAATTAGAGACACTAAATATTTGATTTTTGTAAATGATTTAAATAAACAAATTTTGTAAAACTATTAGGATTTGGTTGAAAGTGAACCCATCTAGCTTGAAATTTAAGACTAAACCAAGCTATCTAAAATTTCTTCCTTTCATATAAATTACAGTCAAGTTTTTCAAATCAAAAAGCTAATATGAATTAAATTTTTTTTTTAAACCTGACGATCAATAATCAATTCAATAGATTGACTAAAATTTATTGATTAATGCTAATTAAATCGTGACTAAATTTTATTAAAAATAAACATAATTCAGTTAATTAATCTTTTTAAAAAATTAATAAAGGCTTTAATTGTGCAAGATTTGATGGTACAAATTAAATATCCTTTCTAAAGAACGATCTAATTTAACAAATGTTAAAGTCGACTGGCGTTCATCCGAACCTTTCGAGTTGGAAAAATCTTGGTCCGGATTATATAAAAAATTGATTTAAAATTTTTATTTAGGCAACTAAAATTTTGGAAAAATTGTGTAATATTAAAATGTAATCTTGTTTACAATGATGATTTTATACGAGAGTTCTACCAAATTTTACGTTAATTTTCATATTTTGACCAAATTAATGACAATTCACATAAAATCACGAAATGAAAAATCAAAATTTTTCTAAAAAATTTTTTACAATATCTTTCGTATATTTAAGAAAAAATAAAAGTTTCAACATTTATTTTTAAAATTATCTTACAATTTTAGTTGATTCTAAAAGGTAGAAATAATTTTCTTTGCTATCAAGGTTGTCATTAAGAAACTCAAATAAGTTCTCATTCCTATATGTCGAACAAATAAAGTACTAGAATTAAAAATACATTCTATTTAAACTTGTTTAAATTTAGAATGAATTGAAAATAATGAATTAATTTTATTATTAGAATTTTCCCTTTTTTTTATTCAATTTGCATAATCTTTTGTATCTTTTTCTCATTTCTCATTTTTTTTTTTTTAATTTTAATTTTTCTTACTTTAATTTCATCGCCAATATTGGCGTTTATTTTTGAAATAAATAAATAAATAAAATAAGTATTATTAACTGCATCTTAGTCTTGAGTCGATTTCTTTAATTAATTGTTCAAAACTTTTATTTTCTAAAATTAATAAAAAAATGTGTAAAATTTGAGATTAATATTTTAGTGTTCACAAAATTAATCTGAAAAATAAATTTTAAACAAATTTTATTTTTAATATTTTTTTATTAATTTTAGAAAATTGAATTTTTTTAAAACTATCGATTGCTCGATTGTTTTTTTCACGAATTTAAAAAATATTTTTGCGTTGAAAAATAGAGAACTTTGAGGAGAGCTCAATATTAATTTTTTTAAACAAAAGGATTAAATTTTATGTATATTTTAAAATCTAGTTTTTTGAAAAAAAATTATATTAAGAAACAGTTGTTATTTAAGAAAATATTAAACACAATAACTATGATTATTAGCATTAAGAATGCTTAAAAGCTTAAGTACATAAAAAAGATAATTAAGTTGAGTCAGGCCGGTCCAGTCTAATTGCTGACTTTCTTTTTATTTCAGGTACAATCCAATTTTTAAATAATCAAGCCACTTTTAAAACCACTGCCATTAAACAGGCTAAATTTTTGAATCCGTATTTTGGTACACTCATATCATGCTTTTTTTGTAAATGGGCATATTTTTCTTTGATTAATGCGCTTTGAAATCAAAAAAAAAATCAGCTCAAATTGTTCATAATTTTTTCTTGTTTCAGAACGTACATATAAAAAATAAAAAATGCACCATAAAAGTATGAGATATGAGTTATTCTTGATTTAGTCAGTGAATAATAAATAAGAGGAAACAAAATTCCATTCTCCAAACTCAACAACGAAACTAATGAACCAAGTGGAATGTTTTACCTCCGGAAGTCATTGAAGTTACAACTGCCAATCTATTCTGAAATGCTTTTATTTTTTAAACTAAAATTACTTAAAAAAATTATTTTGCTAATTTTGCATTACTGATATTATTCTTATTCATTTTTCTAAATCGTATTAAAATTGTAAATTAAACGTAATTTTACTAAAAAAAACTAAAAAAAACTAAAAATCAGCTGATTGACGTCTGAGTTGAAATTTAGCAATTTTTGAGCCAGAGAAGGCTGTTTCGGTGATAACGGGTGATGCATAAGTAAATGGATAAAAATTAAAAGCGAATATCTCAAAAAATAAAAATGATATTAAGTTCTGTTTTTTTTTCTGATGTAAAGAATTTATTTTTCAATAGAATTATGATTTTTAAATAATGAAAAAACTCCATCGTGACCGATTTTTCTAAGCTTTGCTTTGACCCCCGTCATAAGGGATTTCACAAAATTTAAGTCAAATTCCTTCAACTTTAATTTAATGCGGTTAATCAGCTGTTGCTCTGTTGAGGCTTGCCAACCTCCCTCGTATACTTTTTCACTCAAACAACCCCAAAAATTTTCGATTGGGCGCGCTTGAGGGACATTTGGCGTGTTGATATCTTTGGTCACATAATTTACATTTTCGTTCATCCATGTCGTGCTTACCATAGAATAGTGAGCAGACGCTAAGTCTAGCTAAGTCAGGCCAAAAAACGTAGTCAAGGTCTTCATGATACTCATGTATAAATGGGAGCAGTCGTTTATTCAAGCTGAATACGGTTTGAATACGGTTGATCGTATTATATATAGTGCTTCGAGCGATTCCTTGCTTAGTAAAGTGTGCCACAATGTCGGATTTTGCCATTTGTGAAATCATATTTTTGACTGTTTTTCGAAAAGCCTCTCGTTCAGACACAGAAAGTCCCATTTTAAAAATTTTTTTTTGCAATTAATATTATAGCTAATTTTTAGTAGTTTATAAATAAATATATATATGATCCCCTGATCATTTGCATGATCGGGCAAGTTAACTTAACTTTTGTCCATTTACTTATGCATCACCCGTTACATTTAAACATTTTTCTTGAAATTGGAACAATATTTTAATCCTTTAGAATGTTATGGTATAAATGTTAGTGAAAGATCTGAGTTCTGTAATCTGGTTTCTAATTAAAAAGCCTAAGAATGCAAAAAAAATAATTTTTTTAAAATTCAAAAAAAAATCGTAAAACTAGCATCAAATTGATTTTTATAATAAATTCACATTTTTATTTTAATTAAGTTATTTAATGAAAAGAACGACTAAAATTGATGAACAACTAGTAATTTTAAATAATGAATTAGCACACGCCATTCTGAAATAGATACAATGTTTTTAACTCTGATGATAAAGGTCCTCATCAACGAATTTCAAGCTCTTTATTAATTTTTTTTGTCATAATTTTATTTTTTGTCCTAAAAACTATTGTCTTTGTGCAAGAATCTGGTTTTCAGACTTTTAACTTACATAGATGTCTTCCTATTAAGACAAGTCTGCTTGCCTTAGCTCACTCTTTTTATTATTTTTATTGACCCATGTAGTTCCAAAAATAATAACATAAATAACACTTGATTAGTCTTATCTAAGGAATCAAAAACCCAAAGACCTACATTGGAAACAAAAAATACAGCCGTATAACAGCTGACACTCATAGAGAAACTTAATTCTGTTCCTATGGAAAAATTTGGAACATTTGAAAAATAATAACTTGGAACAAAAATCTATTTTACTTTTTTTACTACCAGGATCATAGGTTTTTTGTTTAACTCAGAAAAATAATTTATTTTTGAAAGGCAGAGAGAAATTTTAAACATGTACTTCCGTTGATAGCCAAAATGTGAAAGTTCTCATCCAATTTTTTTGCCGATTATTTGAATTTAAAATCCATATATCTAATACGTGAAAGTCAAAATTTACATAACTTGATCAAGAGCCCAAAAATAGCATCTTAAGAAAAATAATTTTTAAATCAACGTCACTATGAATAGCTTAATGTTTCGTCTCTTCGAATATCCTTTAATTTATTTACTTTTTGTAGTCTCAAAAGCAAGCCCACTTAAACCAGACTGAATTTAAAAAAAAACATTACAAAGAAAAAAGTTTTAACATTTAAATTATATTTTTTTGCCAATAAAATCGATTGAAAATAATTAATTAAAATTGTTATTCATTTGTATTTCTAAAGAATCTCAATAAAATAAAGCATTTTATTCTATCAGATTCTAAATTGAGCCGAAATTATCAATTTTAATTCGAATAAACAAAATTTTTAATGATTTTCAAAATATTGTCTTTAAATTGTCACAAATGCTTCAAGTAATACATTAATTTAAATGAACAAATTTCGCTTCAATTGAGCCAAATTGTTTGATTTAATTATCAATTATGCGTTTTTTTAAGCTTGAAGTTAAAATTTTTTTGAACATTTTTTAAATGCGATTTTAGACAATTTTTTTCCAATTAAAGGTCTAAACTATCTCTGAGTGAGAAAAAAAATTGAATATTTTAAATGCTAAATAAATAGCTTTATAAAAATCACTCTTTCTTTTTAAGATTCATTTATCACTTATTTTGACAGACTAAAGCCTCTTCAGATCAAAATTTACTTTATTATTAACTCTGGTACAGATTCGAATAAATAGCGATTTAGCTTCAAAAAAATTAAGTGCAATAAAATCAATAATTACTTGAGGCAACCTATTTATCTGAATTGGTTCAGCCCACGGAGATTTTCTAAAACAAAATATCTTAATACATTAAATACATAGACATTCAATTTAAAGATATATATATATATAGAATAAGGAATTGGATTTTAATTAAGCCTTGTTTTTTTAGATTTGATGCAGTAATGATGTTTTATTTGAGAAAAATTCTTTGAGTCAATTTTTTTAGCTAAAAATTCAAAAAAAAACAAAATTTCCATGATTCTGAATTAATTTAATTTTTTTAAACAATTCTCAAGTGTATTTGAAAAACTATTTTCTTTCAATTAAATAAACCAAATGAATGCCTCTCGTAAACAACGCTAAAAACCTTCCAATTTTAAAGCGCTCAATCTTTAAATTTTTTTATTAGAAAAAAATCTAAATTGCTGAATAAGACTAGAAAAAAAATATTTATATTGAATAATGTTGTGCTGATTTGACATTTTTTTTTATTCATTAAAAATCACAAAAAAAATTAGACTTTAGTTTTATTTTAAAATCTAGGAAAAAAGGATAAAATAATTGCTCTCAAATTGTGTTTTTTTTAACTTTAACAATAAAAAGAATCAAGCAGAATAATTAAAGCTGATTATTTGATTTCTTTTCTATTAGAAAATGTTGATTTTTATTTAAAACTGAAATGATTTGGAATGAAATGAAGAAATGGATTATATGGCATAATAAGCAGCTTTAAAAAAATTATCAGCTTTTTTAGAATGTATTGCCTTGATACAAAACAAAAATTTATTTATTTTAAAATTAAATTAATTCGTAAAAAGTTCGTTTTGCTTTTTCGATTCTCAAATAAATAATTGTTTTCACTGTTTTAACAGTTTGATCTAAAGTATAGTTTTGCGTAAAATTTGAAATATTTAATTTTTTAATAAAATAAAAAATCTGTTTTTTCCAAATTCTAAAACAATCCATAAATGTTTACCTTTTTTATCTCAAAATTTGCTATTTGCACAAGAATCTAGTTAAATCAAATTAAGAAAATATCATTGCTGGTAAATTAAAAAAAATTTGTAGAATAATCATTTTTAAAGTATCATTTTTAATTTTAGAATTTATGTATTTATATTTTACTTTATATTAAAGTTTAATTTAAATTGCACTAATTATTATTAGCTTTAATTTTTTTTGTTAATAAAACAGACGGAATATAAAATAGGCAATTAGCAAAAATCAATAATCAAAATTGAGATTCTAAATTTTTCAAATCGCTGCACTCAGGCATACACCATTAAATGGTGCAAAAAGATGAATTAAATTGATGATATACCTTTTAAAATTGTCACGTTGACATAAATATACAGTCATGGTCATTCACACAATATTTTCTTGAACGTTCATAATTTTTCACAAAGATGATGAAATAAAAAATCCTAATCATATGTATTCTAATATATTTTGATGAGTAGAATTATTCAATGATATCACATTAAAAAAAAACTTCCATTTAAAGACCTTAAATGTCATTCATAAATTTTTAAGATTTTAAAAATAAATAATAATAATATTCTCGAAAATTTTTTTTAAATATGAGAAACACAGTTTAAAAACTATTTTTTTTTAAACTATTTCACGATATCTTTTTAATCAAAAAAAGTACGTTTTTGTAAATATCTAATTTTTAACTTAAAAATCATGAAAATTTGTTAAAGAAAATGAAAGTTCAGCAAAATATTGTGTGAATGGCCATGATTGTACGAGCATTAAAATCAAAATCATATTTTAATTTTTGAGGGTTAAAAAAATTTTGTAACCAGTGGTCTTTAAATAATCGGCCAAATAATAATTCATTGATCTTTGAGACAAAAAAACTATATAAATATATTTCAATTAATCAAGATTGTAATTAAAATAAAAAAGAAGGTGTTTTAATAAAAAACTATGGTTTTACATTTATTTCATTATTCTTGTTTAATAAAATAAGGAAGTCACTTGGTTTTTTATATTTAATAATATTTTGAATAATTTTATTCTTTATGAATTTGAGTAGCCTAAAACTAATCTTTATTAAAATAAATCCAAAATTTTTGATCCTGAAAGATTTTTTTTTCAATTTTTAACACCAAAACAATAATTGTAGTTTTTTGACCAAAATTTTATTTTCAAAATGATAATTTTTTTTTACATGAAATTTATTATTTCAAAAATTATGGCAGATCCAGTAATGCGAAAATTCTTGAACATTGAAAAAGCTAAATACATATTTAAAGATTTGTTTTTAGCGATTAATTTAAATAATTAATTCATTTTTTAAATTTACAAATGAAAAAAATACTAAGAAGAATTACAATTATAAATTATTTTTCGGAAGTGGAAGAAAAATAATTAGCCATTTTAATTATCAAATAAATAAAAGTAGATACATAAGTGTTATTGATTGCAAGATAAATTTTGCACTTTACACTAGAATATATCTATTCCGATCTAGTCGGGAAGAGAAAATTAAAAAAATTAATTTAACATTCAGTCAATTTTTGATAAAAATCTACACAATTAATGATAATGATGGATTCTTAATACAAAATGCGATACGATAAAATATATTAATTTTCGGCAAAGTAGAAACTAAGTACAAAAATAAAAAATGGAATAAAATCATAAATTTTAATTGAAATATTTTTTTGCTTTATCTCGATATTCAAATTTAAAAGAATTTAAAAAACATAATTTAGTTGAACTATTTTTTGATTTAAATTTTAAATTTTTTCAAATAAATGTACTCATTTTTCAGAAAGCCTTATTTTTTTGAAAATTTACAGAGCTTTACCAGAGCTTATTTATTTTCTGGTTCTTTGTAGTGAATTTCGA
This sequence comes from Brachionus paranguensis, assembly GCA_016802215.1. Classification (NCBI taxonomy): domain Eukaryota; kingdom Metazoa; phylum Rotifera; class Eurotatoria; order Ploima; family Brachionidae; genus Brachionus; species Brachionus paranguensis. The sequence goes on along the minus strand of JAESIX010000002.1, from coordinate 6,844,145 downwards.
CAAAATCGGAGTACTCTTTAAAATTTTAATTTTAAACCAACAATTTTTATTTATTTGAGCATAAAATAGTTCACACTTTTTTGCTTTTAGATCTTTTCAAGCTTGATGATTAATCAGCACGTTGGTGTCCAACACTGTTTATAGTACTAAGTTTATTTTTGAAAATTTTGTCTTTTAATTTATAAAATTTCATTTAAAAATTAAATTTAAAATAAAGATAAAAATTTTGACCACAACTAAAGGGAATTTCACGTATGAATGACTAATTTAGAGAAAAAGATTCTTATTTCCATTTTCCGCTTGAAAAAGAAAATTACGCTATTTTTATTTTTCAATTAGGGGTAAGAAGACAAAAAAAAAAAATCCATGTCTCAAATTTTGATAAGCCTTGAGCTCTAGTTGTTCAATTAACCATTTCTGAAATAATTTATTAATTATTATTATTCAAGGTTAATCAACAAGCTAATTAAAGACTGATTAAAATATCTTTTGTTCAAAAATAAATTTTAATGATTTTTTTGATTTTTCTTAAATAAAAAAAAATTGTTGCTTTTATCATGTGAAAAATTTTTCAGGTGATTTGTATCAAATTTTATCCGCTTGTGTAAAAAATTTCGTTTAAATTAAATAAAATGCTTAAGTTTTATTGATTGCAAGATAAATTTTACATTCTACAGGAGAATGTCTTTAATGTGATCAAATCAGAAAGAGAAGATTTTTAAGGCTAAATAAAGGCATCCTGAAGTTAATGATCAATTCAAAATATCATGAAAATTCAAAGAGTTTATCATTAGATATTAAAATTAATCGATCTTTTCATTTTGTTACTCATTTGGAATTTAATATTTAAAATTCATTTTTAAATTTAATTTTAAATTTTGAATGCTTGATAAAAATACTTAAGAAATAAAAAATTTCAAAATAAACTCTACAAAAAATGAGTTTATAAATTTTAATTTAAAAATCAATTTTATGAATGGGTTGAGAAAATATATTTTTTAAATTATTTTATTTTTTAAATCTACATATCATGTAAAGCATGATACATTTATATTATTTAAATTAATTCAAAGATTAATTTTTATATCTAATGATAAACTCTTTGAATTGAAATGATATTTTGAATTGATCATCAACTTTAAGATTCCTAAAAAGATTGTTGGATGAAGTTATTTTGTAAGCTTTTATAAAAAAAGAAAAATTTCCGATTGACAAAATTTTGGGTCTCAATATTTCATTTAAAAGTTTAAATGGAATTTCAATTAATTAAATATTCAATCAGATTAAAATTGTTCAATTGATTTATAATCCTTTAAATCCAATATATAAAAAAAATGTTCTAATAAATAGGTAGTTTTTTTTGAAAAATAAAAGTGATCATAAACCTTCAAACTTTATCAAGTGTCTCATCTAATAGTTTCAATTAGTTTAAGTAGTAGTAATTAATTCTGCGACCATTCTGATTCAGTTTAGAAAAGTATTAAATGTTTCCGATTCGAATGCTCCGACATTACAATATTCCTAAAACTCGCGTATACTAGATTTAGTTTTCTGTTATTTAAAATTATTTTTCTCAAATTTGAATCTATTTTAGAAATATTTACAAAAAGGGTAAAATAAATTGAAAAACTAAAAATAATTAAAGGAATTGAATTCTAAATTCAAATGAAAAAAATCATTCTAAACAAAATTTTGTTGGAATAGAAGAATTAAATTAAAAGAAAAAAAAATTTCATCATTTATTCAAATAAACTTCGTCTAAAAAATTTTCAATTTTGTAAAATATTTATCAAATTAAAATTAAAAAAAAAAGAAAAAAAAAACAATTTAAAATGCTCATTAAATAATCAGTATGAAAAGCGTTCGAAAATCCTTTATATTCTTAGGCTTGCTCTTTCACGGAATCCAACAAACTCTTAACTGTTTGAACTTGAGCCTTTAAAGTAAAAATTAATTTATCACTTTTAATGTAAATAATGCAACTTTTGCCTACCACTCTAAGAGCAAAGGAAAACTTAATGCAAATTTCTTTAGCAGTTATTACCATCAAAAGAGTATTATAAAAATTTAATTTAATTACCCAGGATAATAGGGGAGGCGCTCATCTCATTTTCCTTTTAATATTCCATGGTTTCGTGAAGTTTAGTTCAAAAGAATAGAACAATAAAATAAAAAATTGAATACGTATTTTTCTAGAAGTTCAAAATCAGCTTCGTGAATGCAAAATGGTACAAAATACTGTCAATTCAAAATCTTTGCCAAATGCACTAGGCTAAAATATATTAAAATTGTATTTCTGCTAAATTTGGAGAGTTTAGCAGTCTTTGATAGTTGATACAGCTGTGTATATTGCACCATTCACAAAACTAATTTTGAATTTCTAAAAAGAAAGTTAGTTAATTTCTTATTTTTTTTTCTTTTCTTTTACATAGAACCCCACAAAATCATATTCCATTTAGAAATAGTGAATTTTGGAACAAAAAAATATTTTAAATTGTTTTAAACGTTTAAATCTGGTTCTGAAAAATGAAGTTTCTAAGTTTTTGCAGCTATCAAATTTTTTTAGGACCAACTTTTTACTTAAACCAAAACAGTTGTTTTGATTTAAATTTGTTTTTAGCCCCAAAATTCAGAACGCCTCGATTTATTCCATAAATAAAAAAATAAAAATAATACATGGAAAAGAGAAAATCTCATTTAAACGAATTATATTAATTTTTTTTTAATTAATAGAAAAATAATAATATTATTAAATTTAACATTTAACATATAAAAATAATATTTTTTTTATTTTCTTTAGAATTTACTTTATTAATTTTATTAATAAAAACTACCAGGAACGGCAAAAAATTCATGTGACCATTATCATGACTGCATGGAACGGTGAAATTTCAAATATTAATTTTATTAAGGCAAAAAGATGATTTGGGGCAAAACGAAAAAAATTTACATCTTCATATTTTTAGATTTTGTGCAATATTTCACAAATTAAAAAAAAACTCTTCCAAATTATTTAGTGATCAAAAATGAAAAATAAAAATTTTATGGAACATTGCTCAAAAAGTCAAAAACTATGAAGATATAAAAATGCAAAATTTTTTACATTTTGCCTCCACAATAGCTACTCGGAACGGCAAAAAATTCATGTGATCAAGACTGCATGGAGTGTTGTAAATTTCAAAAACAAATTGAACAAAAATTCTTCCTTTTTTAATGAATTAATATAAAAAATAATAAAATATACTTAAATAAATACTGCAACATATTTTGGTTGCACCTTTATTACCTAAAATAAAATCTTTATTTTCTTTTTGTTTGTAAATTAAATCAATAATCAATTTAAATCTAATTGAAGTTTTATTCTTTAACTTATTTTAAAATGAGAAAAATTATTTTAGATAAAAAAGGTGCAACAAAGTATGTTGCACTATGTTGCAGTGTTTTTTTAAAGTTTATTTTATTAACTTTAATTATAATTCACCAAAAAAGGAAGAATTTTTGCTCAATTTGTGTATTTGAATTTCACAATACCCTGCATGGAACGGCAAAAAATTCAAATATTAATCTTGACTTAAAAATGATTTGATTTTTAGACCATTAAAATTTAAGTCAAAGTCCGGACATTAAAAATAAAAATAAAAAAAAATTTAAAGTCTTTGACTTGGACTTGAGTTGGGACTTTTAAAAAAAATCTGAATTAAATTTTTTTAGAATCATTTTTAATGGAAGACATAATCTAGATGTAAGAATATTGGAAATAAAATCAAAAAATTTCCACAACACCGTTTTGATGGTAAATAACCTCAAAAAAGTAGAAGGCAACATTTAAGCAACAAAACAAAAAAAAAAAGTTACATTCGAGTGCTTGATCTGGAACTCGACAAATTCGCTCAGCGATTTTCTGAACATGCCAATTCTCCTTGCCTTGAAATCGCCAAGCTCACTTCTGGCCAAGTCAGAAATCTGCTCAAACTTCAACTTGGCATTCTGCTGCGCCTGCTCTGCATTCTTCTCGTCCTTGTGGTTTTTGCGCGCCTTTTCCAAATTTCTGTTCTCTGTCTCAAAATCAGCCAGTCTCTTGGTCCTTCTGTGCAGCAAGTCGAGCGCAGCCTTCGAGTCTCGCACATAGTATCTGAGCGTGTCGGACAGCTTGAGGTCCGTATCACTGGACACTCTGTTCTCGGTCTTGCGCGCTGCCTCGAAATAGTCGGCCAGCTTGGTCAAAAACTTGCTCAACGGGTCGAGCTCAGCGGTAGCCACGTTGCTAAGTCCGGTGGAGACGCGGATGTAGCAGTCGGCCACGCTCTTGTGCACATAGGTCATGCGGTCGGCCCGCGAGCACTCCTCTCTAATCTTGTTGTGGTAGTCGGTCAAAAACTTCTTCTGTCCATCGAAAAACTCGTCTGTTTCTTTGATGTTGAGAAAGCGGAGCTCGTCCGCGTTCTTCGATATGGACTTGACAAATCCGCCAAAGCGCTCCTTGGTGTTCTTGCTGCGCACATTCAAGTTTTTGCTGTACTCGAGGAAAACCTTGAGATTGGAGTCGCCTTTGAAGATTGGATGCGAGCTCAATCGGTTCAGGAACACCTCGTGCATCTGGACTGTTTTCTTGAACAGCGCCAAATACTCACTTTCCAATTCTTGCTTCATCTTGGCATATTCTTCCTTGGTCATTGAGTTCTCGCCCTCGGTCAAGCGTTGCAGCTTTTCCCGCGACGAGTCGAAGTCCGGGCGTGGCGGCGCCGGCGGAATCTTGGCCAAGAGTAGAGATTGGTTCTGGAAGCTAGAAAAAAATTACAATGTATCCGGCATAGTCTTCGTGCTCCACGAAGCGGTCGTGGAGCCAGATGAACTCTTCGTGCTCGCGGATCGTGGAGAACTCGCTGGAGGAGAAGTTTTTCATGCTGGTCTAGGAAAAGATTAAAAAGAAGGGTTAAGAGGAGTTGGGAAGAGTAAAATGGCTAGTGGGCTCTTACTTTGGTCTTGACGGTGAATTTAACTTTGTCTTTTTCATTCAGGGCATCTGATATTTCGATTTTGAGCAGCTCGTCGCTGCTGGTCCCGCCATTCAGGTCCACTGTTTCGCTGCGCTCTGTCTTGGTGTCTTCGAAAACATCATCCATGGTTGCACTTGGGTTTGCTAAGGTTCTGTTTTAAAATATAAAGCTTTTGCTAGAGTCAAATGATTTTATCGTAAACAAGCTGAAATGATAGATTAACTTATCTTTTTTAAAGTCATATGAATTTTTGAAAATTTATATATTAAAAAATTAAGTTTGAATTAATTAGTTTATTAAGTGTCTGTGTGTGCTTTGATCGTCATCGAGAATTAAAAATTTTTTATGCTAGTCGTGCAATTTTTTTGTTCCCTCAAAATTGAACTAAGCTTACAAAAAATCAGTTTTATTTTTTAATAATATTTTTATTTAGCACCCAATGGCCGAAGGTGTTGTAAATTTCAAAAAAAAATTGAACAAAAATTCTTCCTTTTTTAATGAATTAATATAAAAAATATTAAAATATACTTAAAAAAATACTGCAACATATTTTGGTTGCACCTTTATTACCTAAAATAAAATCTTTACTTTCGTTTTTTTTGTAAATTAAATCAATAATCAATTTAAATCTAATTGATGTTTTATTCTTTAACCTATTTTAAAATGAGAAAAATTATTTTAGATAAAAAAGGTGCAACAAAGTATGTTGCAGTGTTTTTTTAAAGTTTATTTTATAAATTTTAATTTTAATTCAGCAAAAATTTCTTATTTATTTTAATTTGTTTTTTTGTTTTTTTATCAAATTTAAAATCTTAAAAAAAATTTAAAAAATATTAATTTTGGATTAAATTTTTTTTACAGAATTTCTTTTGTTTTCATCCAAAAATAGGTACGTTAAGTCCGAACAAGGTTTTTTTGGACCCCACAAAAACATTATCTTTTTTTTGTAAAATGAACTTAAGACATAGCTAATTAAGCTTTTAATTCAAAACTCTACCTAATTTAAAGCTAGACCACAGTGTTTCTATAAAAGGCCGAGAATAAGCTAAATTTCGCAATTTTACGTAATTTTACAAAAAAGAAGCCAATTTAATGTAAGCTTAATAAAAATACGTAATTTCAGTAAAATCGTTCCAAAATATTACAACAAAAAAAATAGGGCTTTTAGTAAAAAAATTGTAAAATTGGCTTCTTTTCCAAAATTTTAAATTAATTTTACTATGAAAAAATACTACTTTTTAGAACTTTATTTATATCTTTTTATACAAATTTTTATGTGGGATTAAAATTCTAATAAATAATAACAATTATGAAAAAGTAAAAAAATTTCAATTTAATTTTTACCTTTTTCTTACATAATTTTACTTAAATTAAACGTTACATAACTTGATCAAACAAAAATTGAAAGTTATTTAAATAGAAATTAAAATCAAAATTTTGTGAAGAGACTTTGTTTTGGAACAGGATTTTCTCACAAAGCATTTAAAATCACGCTAAAGCATCTCAATAGAAAAAAATGTCTAATAAAAATTGATTTTCATTAATTATAAAAATTTATTAATAATCAAAATTTTTCTCTAAAATTTTTTTTGATTTTGAATCAATTTAAAAAACTCTCAATTTACTTTGATCAAGTTATATTTTTTTTTACACCAAATAATGTGTTATTTTAACTAAAATTATGTAAGAAAAAGGTAAAAATTAAATTCAAATTTTTAGAGAAAAATTTTGATTATTAATAAATTTTTACAATTAATGAATATCAATTTTTATTAGACTTTATTTTCTATTGAGATGTTTTAGCGTGTTATTAAATGCTTTGTTAGAAAATCCTGAAAAGTTATATTTTCATTACAAATTTTACCAAAAATGTGTTATTTTATGATGAACAAAAAATAAAAAATTCAATTTTTTCATTTTTTATACCAAAAACCTCATTTTTTTTGCTTTTTTTTTGTAGAGTAATTTTTCTCAAAATTACATCTCAATATCCTAACTTACTGATATTCTCGTGAAATTACGTAAACTTACTAAAAAATAAAAAAAAGTTAAAAAATTTTATTGAGAAAATTGGACATCTTAAAACTAGCTGGAATTAACATCCCCGATTTAACATCCTCGACGAATTTGAGAGAATTGAGAAATGAGTTGCTGGAAATGGTAAATAAAAGCTTGCATCCTATAATTCTAATTGTTACGCCAAAGGACTGGGAATTCTGAAAAAATCATAGCTCATTCTTGATGAAAAGTAAATTTTCTTGAATTTTTATCAATTTTTTTTATTTGTAAATAATTTCAGGTTTTTACTTAAATTATTTTACTTAGACTTTTTAATTTGAAAAAAAAAAAAAATACATTTGTTTTTGCAATCGGTAACGTTTTTAAACTATCCTGAATAAATAATCTAGTTTATTTTATTTTATGTAACGAAATTGATATTAATTGGTCAAAAATCTATCGTGTGATCATTTCCCTTATAAAGATCAATATTCCTGATAAAATAAATTCATGTGGAAAGGAAATCATAAATTTTATTGATACATTTCTTTGGGTCTGAAAAATAGATCATGATATAAATTTTTCAAAACTTGCTTGTAGTATTTCTTTAATTGATTATTGCTCATCTTTTTTCTATTATTTTTTAAAAGATACAATAATTTAACTGGCTGTAAGCTATTATTTTTCAATAATTATTAATTAAGTTTTTCAGATTCAAATTTGATGCTCAAAGCTTCAACGATAAACAATTATTTTTGAAAAATATGATTTTTATGCTTTTCAGCATAGAATTTTGAAGAATATGCTATCTTTTTCCTATATGATATTGTTTTATCTTAATTCACTTAAATATCTTAGAATTATGAGAAATTCAAGTTCTATTTTAAGGAACAGTGAGAATCTAGTCGAACAAATGTAATTAACAATCAATGAAGTAAAAACTTTTTCATATTTTAGTCGAGAATTTTTGTTGATTTAAAGCATATAAAATTTAGTCTTATAATTGTCAAATCAATTTCTAAAAATCTAAGAAATAGTTGTTTTCTTAGTTAAAGCAGTTCAATTTTAAAAAATGTAATAGAATCAAAATTTTTGTTTCAAATTGATTAATCATGACAAAAACAAATTCAAAGAAACGCTCAGCGACAATTTTTCATATCAGCATGCCAATGTCCCCACTTTTCAAATGGCAAGCGAAAAAGCTTTCAATACTTTGGATTTGATTTTCACTACTAAGTCTGACAGTGTGCTTTCAATTGATACAAAATTTGTTCTGTGTAACATTTATCAAGGAAATTTGGTAAAATTTTTTATTTTGCTCTCCAAACAAGGTTATTATTAAATCATATACCTGCAAAAAATTTGCTATAATAAAGCAAACTGTTAAAAAATTTCTCATTTTCTACGGGATACTAATTTGATACACTAGTTTTGAGAATTTAAACTATTCAAGAAATATTCGATGAGTTAATTTTATATGTCAGCGAAGCTAGTAACCGACTCATTTCAGTGTCGGATGATTTTAAAAAGAAAAGTCTTTCAAAACCCTGGATTAAAGATGATCTCAAGATCCTTATCTGGAATTTAAAGATTCTGAGATACAGGAACTGTTTATGTAACTGGAAAAATATGAATCTATATGTACATATCAAACGTATCTATAAATTAGTTTCATCAGAAATTAAAAGAGCATGATTTAGTGTAAAAATCTATGAAGAATAACAAGTAACAAAAGAATCAATCAAAGCTTTAAAAGAGTCAAATAATATCAAATAAATGTTATCGAAAAAGATGGTAAGCTTCCAGCTCTTTGAATATAATGATAACTGGTCAGAATTTACTCACATTGATCAAAATGATATTAGTCATGAAATGGTATTTGAAATATTAAAAGACATAAATCAAAATAAAAAATGTGGTATAGACAAGCTTCCAATACAATTCGTCAAGATGAGCAAATATCACACCATTGTTTAAAAAAGGTGATAAATCAATGCTGAGCAACTATCGTCCTGTGTCTTCAACTTCAATTCGATGCTTTTTTGTGGAATGAGTCTAGATAAAAGTATTCCTGTTGATTTCATTCTGTTAGATTTTGCTAAAGCATTTGATTCTGGTCCGCACAGACGATTGGTAGCTAAATTGTTAGCGTTTGGCTTTGATGGTCTGTATTATAATGGATTCAAGTTTTCCTGAAAAAAAGAAAACAACGAGTTGTTTAAGATAAACTGCATCAAATTTGGTTGGATTTTTAGTAGTTTACCACAAAGGTCGTATTGTTCGTTTTGTATGATCTATCAAAAAAATCAAAAATGTTGTCAAACAATGCAGATGATACCAAAATGTTCTCGCAAACGGTATCAGAAATAAGGGTAGCGAAATTACAATCAAATTTAGATTTAGTTTTCAAGTGGACTCAAGATTGGCTTCTTCTCTTCAACACATCAAAATGTATGGTCATAGAAACAGAAATTTTCCTTATTTTACCAATGGCAAACAGTTATCAACGTCAGAAACCGAAAGAGATCTTGGAGTTATTTTCAATACAAATCTGAAATGGAAAAATCAAGTGATAAAAGCTACAAACAACGTAAATCAAATGTTAGTTCGCATCAGGAGATCATTTGCTCGTTTTGATTGTAAGTTATTAAGATATCTGTATTTTAGTTTTGTTACACAACTTTTGGAACTAACGGTGCCTGTTAGATCTCCAGTTCTTAAGTCTAACAGTGAGAATGTTGAAAGGATTAGCGCAGAGCGACGATTACAAGGCATGCATGGAATAGACTTGGTTGAAAAAAGCAACACTTTTAATGTCACGAACAAAAAAGGAAGAGGTTACTGTTTCAACTGAACTGATCTTTTTATTTTTTTAATCTTAAAAAGTTTTAGCTTATAAATTTTTTGATTAATGTTAAAAAGTAAACTTTATTAAAAAGTTTTAAATTATAATTAAATACTTTAGTAAAGATCGAATCTTTAGTATTACAATTTTATCACAAGTTTCAATTTGAAGTATGGAATTTTTCTTATTTGAGTATTTAGATGTAGGCATGGGTTGAATTACTCCCATTTTTGGTTATTTTTGGTCATTTTTGGTCGGACTGCTTCTAATATAGGGCATAGCAAAATAATTAAATCAGAAAGTTTCACAGCAAAAGAAATAAACGACTATCACGCCTGAGTAAGCTCCAGAGTGAATTTTTTCTCAGACCAGCTGACAGGATTTTTTGAAAAGTCTTTGTAGCATAATTGTAGAATGAGACAAAATAAACAAGTTCAAAGCAATATTAGAAAACAGTGCAGCAGTGTTGAGCTGAATACACAAGATGCCTAAAAGAGATAACTTTAGAGTTATTAATAAAATCAGTATTAGTATTCATATAAAAATATTAGCAATTTTTTTTCAATTTAAAGATTTTTCTAAACTAAAAAAGTAAAAAAAAATACTGCAACATAATCCAACATACTTTGTTGCACCTTTTTTATCTAAAATAATTTTTCTAATGTTAAAAAATTGAAAAAAATAAAACATCAATAAGATTTAAATCTACTATTAATTTGATTTACTAAAAAAAAAATAAAATAAAATTTTTATTTTATGCAAAAAAGGTGCAACAAATTATTTTGCAGTATGTTGCAGTATTTTTTTTAACTTTATTTTTAATTTATCAAAAAATTAAAAATTTTTGTATTTGAAATTAACAATGCCGAATTTTCGAAAATAAAAATAAAGTTTGAAATAAAGTTTGAAATAAAGCTTTTGCCTTGATACCATGAATAACTTAGGTTCTAGTTTTATAAATTTTATAACTAAATTTGATTAAAAATGATAAGCTTTTTTATTTATTAAAATAATTAAATTGCCTAAAACTATTTTCTTAATAAGCGATCAGAATTTTTACTAAATAAATTTTATAAATGAAACCAAAAAGTATATTTCAAAATAAAAAATTGCAAAATTATAAAAAAAAAGAATTAAATTTTTTCAATAAAATTAAAAATTCTAAAATCAACGAATATTTTTGATTAAATGAACCAAAAATTAACACAATGATTGAAAGATTGAAATTTTCGTCGACCAGTACAAAAGTCAAATAAAGCTTTTCTTTTAATAAACTTTTATTACTCTGTAATCCGTTTTCACGAATATTTTTTAATAATAAGTGCATTTTTTGAGGTTTCCGCGCAAACTAAATAAAATAATTCTGAAAAACAATTGTTTTTAGTTAAAGTTCAGATAAAACCTTTCTAAGTCATAGAATTAATTTCTATGAAGCCTCTAGTAAATATTCAGACCTCTTATCTGAAGAGAATTTTTAAGTGCTGGAAAAAATTTTGGGTTTAGATAGTTTTAAAATATTTTATCGAAAAATTTCACCTAAAAACTTTTAATTAAAATTTAATTGTTTTCATTATTAAATAAAGTTTTTTTTGGGCTTTAATTTACTATGGGTCTCTATGGCGCAATCGGCTAGCGCGTTCGGCTGTTAACCGAAAGGTTGGTGGTTCGAATCCACCTAGGGACGAAATTTTTAAATCGAGTTTCAATCTAAATATATTTTTTTAATAATCAAGTAACAGGAAAATAAGCGTAGCACCAGGCTACCAAATTTATGTGCGGATTAAAAAGTTTGTAAAAAAGAGTTATTCATAAACTTTCAAGATTTTGAAAGAACAGCATGCAAAATTGATTTTCTTTTAAAAAATATTATGGAAGCTGATTCATTCTTTTTTTCGATTAAAAGTTCGAAACCCTTTCTCTTTACTTTATTTAAATACTCACTCTTCAATCGTTAATAATTATTTAGTAATTGCTTGAGGCCTCAACTAATATTTAATTCTGATGTAACAATCCATAATTTACCAATTTTCTTTTTCTTTAAATTCTTAGTTGAGCAATCTTTGTCAACCTTATTCATAGCGATTATGACCTGTTTTGATTTAAACAAAATAATTACAAATTTTTCAAGTGTCGACTTAATATAATTCAATTCAGTCAAATTTTGCATTACATTTTCTGTAATTTAATAATGAAATAAAAATATTTGACTAGCTTTTTAAACAATTGATAAATATACTTTTTTTTAATTAATACTTTAAAATTTTGTTTCTCAGGTTTCAATTTTTAAACATTGACGAAATCAAATAATTAAGATTTTTTTAATACAAAAATCTCAAGGTTTTGATCTCGAGGCGTTATTTTTTTGAATAGTGATTTTTTTTCAACCTTAAAAATACTTTTGTTTTGCATTAAATTCAAGTTTAGAAAACTTTTATATTGTTTAAAAATAATTCTCTAAAATATTTTGTGAAGAATGATAAAAAAATAAACAGGTTTATAAGACACCGAGTTATTGTGATTTAATAAAAGAAGGAAAAAATCAAGTGGATGCAGTTTTAGATGTCTGGAATTTTTACCAGCGTATTATTAATTAAAAATACCTTAGTTACTCAAATAATTTTTATTACTTTGATTTTATTTGAGAATAGGATAAAATTAATGTAATTTTTTTAAGCATATTTTTAATTAACATTAAGATTTTAAAAAATTAGGATCTCTCAACTGTTTTCAGTAGCTGATCTTATCATGTACTCTGAGTCTCATTTTAACTGTTTATTTGGCGTTTTTTAAAATTAAAAGATTGGATAAATTAATAAAAATAAAAAACATTTTTCATCAGTCTTTTGACTTTGTTGCTATACTGTAATAAAAGGTTGTAATTTCGGTACAAATAATATCCTATTCTCAAGCTTAAAGGATTTTTAGTTCATGAGATATTAAATTTCACGCTTCTAAATAAAATATTAAATTAAAACTTATTAGTATTTTGAAAAAAAAATTACTAAAAAAGGACCAAGAATAATTTATTTAGTGGAAAAATTAAACTTTTACTGAATTTGGTCTTTTTATTATTTTTATGTTTTCACCAAAAAATATCAACGAATTTGTAAAGATTTTTTTTAAAAAGATTTTATTTTTTTGCATTCCAACCTTGTTATGTGATAAAAAAATTTTTAAAAAATGTTGCGATCAAGCTTAAAACAGATAAAATGTTTTATGTAAGCAGATTGGAATTTTCTCGTCTTTTATCAAATTTTATTGATACGAATAAAAATTAGATTCATATCAACAATAAAAATTATATTTAAAATTTTTAATATTTAGTTTTACAAAAAATCTTTTTAAACTTTTGTTTCGATATTTAAGTTAATTAATATCTTAGTCAAATTTAAATCGAAAAACTTAAATTTATAATTTTAATTCTGAAATAAATTCTATTTTCTAAGTTGATTATTTTATGGTGTATCAAATTTTATAACAATTAAGAAAAATTTTTATTGTAAACTAAGCAATGACTAATTCAAATTTATAAATCTATTCTATATTAGAATTTAAAGTTCAAATTAAATGAATTATATTAAATAAAAAGTAAAAGAAGTTATTGTAATAAAGAAACTTTATTTACCTGTAATTTCTTAGCTTTTGTCTTAAAATAGTGTCAGTTTACGAAATTTTTTTTTACGTTTTATATTTTTAAACAAAATGTTTAATCTTGGCGAAATTGTTGTATTTGTTCAATGATCTTTAATTCGTTTTTAAAATTATAATCTTTAATAGCTAAAGGTTGTTTAATACAGAAAGAAAGCGCATTTAATTATAACCTAAGTCTATATTAAGCAAAAAAGGGACTATAATATTGAATTAAAAAAAAAAATTTAATTTAATATTTTTCAAAATACAAAAGTTATTTAATTTGAACTAATCAATAAAAAAAAAAATTTTTTTTTTGATTTTTGGCATTGTGAAATTTCATACAAAACTTCCAATACAAAAATAAAAAAATTTTATAACTTTTGTTCTAAATGTCAAAAACTTGTTCTGTAAATGAAACAAAGTGAAACAACTGTTGTTCCACTTTCTGTGAAAGTCTGCAAAATCTGTGCAAATTAATTGCGTTTTATTTTTAATACTTTTAAATAGCCGACTTTCACAGAAAGTGAAACAACAGTTGTTTCACTTTGTTTCATTTACAGAACAAGTTTTTGACATTGAGAACAAAAGTTATAAAATTTTTTTATTTTTGTATTGGGAGTTTTGTATGAAATTTCACAATTCCTTGATTTTTTGACTTTCCGGGCTTTTCATAATTATTTCTTCATTTTTTCCAATTTACTTTTTTTTTGTAGATGGTTACTCGGCTATCTCTTCTGTTTCAGACTCTCCACATGCTGATACCCTTGATTTCTTAATTTCAGTTGGCTGTATTGTAACTGCTTTTATATTATCCCAACTATTTTTTTATTATAAATTATTTTTCGTATTTTTTTTTTAGAAAATAATCAGTCTGTTTCATTTCATTTGTTTTTCTTATTATTTAAAAAAATCCTAGTGTGAAAATAGCTAGCTAACCTTCTAACACTTGGTATTGTTTTGTTAGTAAAAAACTTGACTTTGGGATATTCCTTCAAAGAATAAAGCTTTTTTAAGGGTCAAAAAAAAAAGGAAATATATGACTCTAACCATTGGCGGCATAAAAATAAATTAAATAAAAAAACAAAGACATATATTCAATTTAAGACTTACAAAATTCATTTCTTTTTCGTAATTTTTATTCTTTTCTCTCTTGAAGGAACATTTAAAGCATCTGACATGACTAACTTCAATTTTTTATATTTCAATATTTTTAATTTTTTCTTTTTAAATTTAATTTTTATTTTAAAATGCTTTTTATTGTATAGTACTGAGACAGAAAATTTTTATCATTTGACTTAATTCAATTATTTAAAACCAAATTAATTTTGTTTTAAATAATAATCAATCCTGTATAATTTTTAGATATTTCATTAGAAATAATAATTTTAAAAAAATACAAGTTTTTAGAGAAAAACATGCATCAAGCACTTAATAGAGAATATAAAAGTATAACACCATTATTTAAAGCCATTTTCACCATGTTCTTTAATTAATTGTTTAACAGACTTATTGTCAAAACTTGAATATTTTTGAATGTAACATTTCACGGATTATGAATCATTTTACTATCATCCATACATTTACGTAATGAAAAATGATAAGAAATAAGCTATTCATTTTGAATTTTGAATAAAAAATCCAAAAAATTTAAAAACAATTCTTAAATAATAAGACATCATTTCCAATGATATGGGAACTCAAGTAATTTTTAAAAAATGTCCTATATAACTATTAATTGAAATAATTAATGGCCCATATTTTTCCTCACTGCTAATGTTTATAAACCTTACACTAATTTTTATAAAAATACCGCTATTCAAATAAAATGAAATCTAGTTTATAAAAATTGAGTCTAATTTAAAATAATACATCTAATAAAAAGGTTACGAAATTTAAAACTTAAGTGCTAGTTTTTTTATTTAAATATATGGGTACTATGGGTGAGTGATCCCTGGGACTACATACGATTCAAGTGAAAAAAAATCGAAATCTTTAATAAAAAAAAATTATCCTCTCTTTTTTAAAATAAAAATATGCACCAGAGTGTAGAAAATTTTATGCTATTTCATAATTTATATAATTAAAAAAAATATTTCATTTTATCATTAGATCATAATACCTAGATCTTAAAAACTACAACTTTTTAAAGGGTTAGTCACTTTTAGACCCTTGGGTTGGGTAGAAAAAATTTTTTTGAGCCTCTCTAAAAAAAATGAAATTTAGGGTTTCAAAGGACGTAGTTTACAAATTTTAAGTCAAAAATTAGAAATTTAGATAGCACTTAAGTTTTGAATTTCTAAAACTAAAATAAAAAATATCTATCTTTATTAAGAAAAAATATTTAAAATTGATCAAATAAAGAAACATTATTTCTAAAATATTTTAATATTTAATGAATTTCAGAACGCTAAGAATTTTGAGTTTAAAAAGTTTCATGGACAATGTTTAATATTTGATTTTAATCAGCTAGTCTGCTAATAAAACAATTAAAGTCAAACACTGATAAGATCAAATGACGTTATTTAGAGTTTTCATAGCTTATACATTATGATTAACTTAATGTATACATACATTAATAGATTAAAATTTGTCTTTTTTTTTATTCAAATTTCAAATATCTAAGGTAAGTCTAAAAATTTCGTATTTCTTTTTAAGGTTTTTAAATTTATTAAAAAAATCATTCAAAAATACCTCCTTTTTTCAAGGAGGCTAATTTTTATTTTTAGAAAATTAACTCAATTTTATATTCCCCATTTTCGATTTTTTAAAACAAAACTATTTCAGAATAAACCAATATCCTTGGAATGTTTTAATAAATATATATTTTTCTTTGTGTGATTATTTAATGGGTGAAGACAAAGTTTCCGGAATTTATTCAAAAGGTTATTTATTTAAAATCATAACCCCTTCAATTTTAAAGAATGAAGACTAAGGCAAAGTGAATTAGAAAGAGAATTTAAAGTTTTACAAAGTTTATTTATAAGCTTTTTTCTATTATATAATTTCTGAGTAGGAGATTGCTTCCCTTCATCATTAAAAATCATTCAGACAAAAAATTTATATTCTGGCCCGACTTGGCGAGCTCTCATTACTCAAAAGCGTCATTGGACTTCTTAATGATCGAAAATTCAATCGATCATGTTGACAAGATAGATAACCCTGCAAATTTGGCTGAAGCAAAAGATTTTTAAGATTACTTATTAAAGATTTTTTGTCAAAATTCAAAGGGAAAGTATTCGAGAATGGCTGGGAAGCGAACATTTATCAATTGAGGCTAAGGATACTAAAATGTCTGCGTGCCTAACATCAATACAGACCCCAATGGAAAGTGTCCAAAGTCGGATTGAAAAAATTCAAAGAAATTATATAATAGAAAAAGTTATTTAAATAAACTTTGTAAAGCTTTAAAAATTATCCTTATAAATCACGTGATCTTTGTCTTCATTCTTTAAAATTGAAGGGGTTATGACTTTTTGAAAAAATTCCGGAAACTTTGTCTTCGCCCTTTATTTATTTAAACAGTTTTTTTAATTTTACATTTTTTGTTAATTGATAAAACACATTTCAGAAATTGGCATAAAAACTTCAATAAAATCTTGGACAATTTAATTAATTAACTAAAAGAGAGTGATCGATCTTGCATAAAAACCCAATATAAGAAGTTTTAAACAGTTATATATTAAAAAAAACATTTATTAAATTAGAAATAAATTTTTAGCTTGTTTATTAATAATTTTCGAGTATTGAACTCTGAGTTATTTTTATTATATAATTTAACGCAGAAGGATATTCATATTGTAAGCATTCAATAAAAATAATAATAATACTAATAATAAAAGAGCTATCGTAATAATAATACTAATAATAAAAGAGCTATTGTGGAGGCGATCTAAGAGGTCGCCTCCACAAGCTTGTAGCTTGTAGTAGCACACTGCGCTATACAACGAAAATTACAGAAATAGAAGAACTTATAAATTATTAGAGTCAATAGATATTATTTACAGTACAAAACTAAGAAGGAAATTAGAAGCAACTGAGAGGGGTATATAGTAGAAATTTTTTGTAAAATCAAAATTGTTATGTGGTAAATTCAATGTTTCCTTTAATTGTTTATATCTGCAAAAAATAAGAATGGTGTAATTATTATTTTAAAGAAATATTCGTCTCTGAATCAAATTTTGATTTTTAGAGAACAAATTAGACTTCGGCAAAATTCAGAAAAAAAAGTCATTTTTAAGTCAAAATTAATATTTGAATTTTTACCATTTCATACAGTCATGATAGCGTTCATTTGTATTTTTTGCCGTTTCAGGTAGTTATATTTTAAAGTCAAGTTAAATGACTTTTGGACAAGTCTGAAAAAAAATCAATCGAAACCTTATAGTGATACTTTTTGATAAAGATCATTTGATTTTATTCCAGGCGAGAATATGATCAGTTACGCATAAATTTTTGGAATTTTGTCACTGAAAAAAGGGTAAGAGATAAATTTCATCTTCTTCTAGTCCGTCTGCTAAAAAAATACAGCTTCATTATTCTGTTGACATTATCTATTTTTAAATTTTTTTTTTCTTCTTTATTCCAAACTCCTTTTTAACATGGTGAAAAAATAAAAAAACATTTAGAGCAAACAAGCGCTTTAGTTGTTGTCGAAAGAAGGGGAATTTTGAAAAGTTAAGATTTTGTTTTATATGAAGGTGGTCAAAAATTTTAAATCATAAAAATCAATATTTTAATAGCGTGCCAATATCAAATAAAACCAAAAGTGAGCTTCTAATAATAATAATAATATTCTACGATCAATTTAGTATTACTAGTTAGTTAGTTAGTTAGTAAATTTGAGCTGTCTGTATTAAATAGGAAGATGCTAGGCATCTTTAAACAGCCGTTACGACGTTGATGTTGTTGAGAATGGCGGAATTCATGTGAATGTCTAGTCTTGACTTGAAAATATTTAAATTAGGCGCGTCAACAACGCTTTGTGGCAAACCATTCCAATGGTTGGCCACTCGATTATATAGAAATTTGAAACGTGAAAGCTTCTTAATACCATGTTCAACGCTCATTTTGTAATTATGTGGGCATCTCAACTCCGAAGCTAAGCTGCTAGTATGGTTCCCAAATGAAGGTAGAGAGTTCGTTTCAATCTTGTCTAAGTTTTTTGCTATTTTGAAGATCTGAATTAAGTCGCCGCGTAGTCTTCTTGTTTCGATGTACTAAATTGACAAAGCAGGATAACAAATTTAATCCCACTATAGTAGACTTTTCATTGTTTGTTTCTACCGACATTATTGAATTTATTCTCGCTTACACTATTTCTACTTCTAAATCTTTAATAAAAATGTCCAGATGTCTAAAGTCGAAATATTAATTCATTTTTCATCATCATCGACCCAAATTAAACCATTTACCTTTAAAAAAATACAATTGAAAAAAATAGAACAAAATATAAATAAAAGTAAAAAAAAGAAGTAGAAAAAATAAAGTTGACTAAATTTTCTCATGATTTTAATCTGTCCTATTATTTTGTTTTTCAATATACAAAATAATTCAAAATATATCTAAATTAATTAGAGTAATATATAATTTAAAAAAAAAGGAAAATAGAAAAAAAAATTAATTAATTTTGTTTGTCATTTTTTTTCTTATTTTTTGAATAATATATTAACGCCAGTTGTAAAAAGTTACCAATGCTATATATGATTCTTATATCCTTTATTTTTCAACACGACCATAAAGATCAAAGGTCAAAACCTCTAAGACCTCGGAGGAGGGATCGATTTCATTTATTGATAAAAAAAATACTCAATGAAAAAAATTTGTTATTTGAAATTAATATCAAAGTTACAAAATAATTTTAAAATAATCAAAAGTCTATACAAAATATTTCAATTTTTGAGTTTTTTCTAAATTGCTTGAGATCATTTTAAGTTCGATTATCGTTTGTCTATATTTTTCTGCAACCGAATGTATATCGTGATTTGTATCATTTTTATTTTAAATTTGTCACCGTTCCAAAACAAAAAAGAATTGAATTAAAATTTTCTTTCCTAAATTTTTTTAGTTGTCATAGTATTATTCACATCATAGACTTTTAGTTTCTGAAGTTATTAATTACGTCTATTTAAAATTATTTCTTATAATGTCACCAGAATGCTCCCAAAAATTGAGGTCCTGTTTGGCTAATTATGAGTCTCAAAAAAGTTGTTTGGTTGGACTAAAAGCCAAGTTTATTTGTGAATAAAAATAACATGAACAATTTTATAAATTTATTTTTTGTTTAATTTTTAGTAGAACTTGTGGCCGGAAACGGCAAAAGTAGCTAAAAATTGGTCTCAATAAAACTGCTCAAAAGTAAACATCTAAAAGGAGAGCAATATTATTTTAATAATTTTCAACAGTGAAATTAAAGGAATTTTTAAATTTACTTTTTCAACTTTGAAATTGAATTTTTGTATTTTATTATTTTTTTTAAATGAATAAAAAAATGAACATACAATAATTTTAAAAAATAATTGATATAAATTACAACATTGGTTATTTAAAAACAAACAATTTTTAAATTTTTCAACTAAACAATAAAAACCGTCTTTTATTTTATTAACATTCATTTTACATTTATTTAACTGTGAATAATTTAACATGAAAGTGAATTCAGAAATTTAAAATCTACTTCTTTCAAAAAAATGAATAAAATTTAGGCTCACTTTAAAATTAGATTAAAATCATTTTTTAATTTAATCGCAAAGGTTTATTTTAAATTAAATATTTATTTACTTTTGCATTTTTTAAAGAATATTTTAATATAAGTATTTTTTTAAACTAAAATTTAGAATTAATTGCGTTTTTTGTTTTTCTTAAATTTTTTAATCATGAATTTAAAAAATCTGCACCACAAATTGCCAAATAAATTTTGGCATTTTTTTTTTGAAAATCCTCCCGGAAAAAATTAGAAGCTGTTTACGGAAGTTGTCAAAATGTTAAATAACAATTAACGCTCAATTAAGTCTTCTAACAAGTTAATTTGTTTTTTAAACAATTATTTTAGTCATTTCAAAAAGCACGGAATTTGAAAAATTTTACCAAAAATTGAAAACCTGGCAAAATTTTGTTCTAAATCTAAAGGTGTTTTTAAGACGCTTTCAAAATTCAACACTCAGATAATATTTGTTTATAGGTAGATCTGGAAGGTAATACAACAGAAAAACTATTCTTAATAATTTGGAGCATTATCTGCGTTACTAAGAACAAAATTTACATGACCTGACAAAATTATTAAATTACGTTAATTAGAAAATTTAAATTTTCTTTAGCGAAAAATTCGGCGTTGTTATGACTCTTTTTTTTTAAATTAGAATAATAAAATATATTTATTTGCTTTAGATTTTTTAAAATGATCAGACCCGATCCACCTGTAGTGGGAAAAGTAACTCACGTTGCCATAGACCTTGACTGGAGCCATGTCAAAAAAGACTCTCCTTATGCCAGACTTAAATTTATTGTTCAAGAACTTAGCAACAACAATAAAAGAGAATGGGGCATAATATACTCGTAATTTTCTATCTTGGTTACATTTCCGCGTGCTATAATAACATTTTTTAGAGGATTTTCAACGTACAAGACAATCGAGGGCCTTGATCCGTCAACAGAGTACACATTTCGTTTGTGTGTTATTGGAATTAACAATGAGCGCAGTGAATACAGCCCATCGGTGACTGTGCGGACAACAAGTAGTCACCATTAACTAAAAAACCTTAGAAAAATTGAAAAGTTTTTTCCTAGAGGAGCCATTGAATGGCGAGGCTTTTCATAAGGCAATAGTGCTGGACAGAAGAAGTGAACTTGAACAAATGCTGCAATCGGCTATTGGCCATCGTTTACTTCAAATACCAGACAAATTTGGAAATCTGCCTTTGATGATAGCCATAATTAGAAACAACTTTGAGTAAATTTTTAAAATAAAAAAAAGCTTAATTCAAAAGCCTGTAAGATATTAATAGACCAAAATTTTTTTTTTTTAATTTGAATCAACTCAGGAAATTTGAAGTCGAAAAAAAAAATTCCCACAATTTTTTATATTTAAACGAAAATTTAAATTTTCACTTTTCTAGGAATAAAATTATTTCTTTTAAGAAAAATAAACTTATTGAATATCTAGATTTATCTTTTCTTTTAATTTAAATATTTCAAAAGTTGTTGAAATCAGAACTTGGTTTATGAAAATTTATCCAATTGGCAATATTTAATTTCTATTTAACATTTTTCTATAATATTTTAAGTAAAAAAACCCAAAAAATAACTGCTTTTTTATTAAAAATCAAATAGGATAATATTCAAAACATCTCTTTCAATTCAATTAAATCAATTGGTATTTTTTCCGATTATCTTTTTTAAAATTGAAACATCTTTAATCCACTTTAGTATTTTTTGTCGATATTTTGGAAAATAATTTTAAGAGAATTATCAAACAGATTTTCTTGAATTTTTAACCAAACAAAGTTAAATATACTTAAATTATTTTGTTTTTTGATTTTTAAAAAATAAAATATCAATCTATAAATTAATTTATTCTATAATGTGATGATTCAAATTGAAGAACTTGAATTTTTGAGCACAGTACAAGTCTCGCTTGGACCAAATTTTTTTTAGAAAAATTTCTCAAAATTTGTTATACAAAAAACTAGAAAATTCAAGAAATCAAGTTCTTCAATTTGAACCATTATACCAAACTAATTTTTTTAACTTTAAGTATTAATCAAAAAATGTTAAATAGAAAAAAATCTTGCCAATTCTGCTCAGCTTTTATTGAGTTCTTGATTATTTGAAATTAAATTATGAACTTTTCGAGTTTTTAGTTTTTAAAATGTTCAAAATAATTTTCTCGATAAAATAATTATCAAGCCTAACTGGGTGCCCTATTTTTTTTTATTGCTTATTTATTATTTATTTATTTGTTTTCTGTACCGAGCTAGAGCTCATTCAGAATAAAGTATAAAAAAAAAAAAAAATAAAAAAAAGAGAAAAAATAAATAAAAAATGAATAAAAAATATTAAAAAAGGATAAATAAGTCTAATTAATAAAAAAAAAAAAAAAATTAAAAACGATATGTTGAAATATCTAGAGGTTAGACATGTTTAAATATTTGGAAGTTCAGGAAAAAAAGAAGAAATTATTAGGTAGCAATTACACAATGGAGTAGGATATTCGAGGAATCTTGATTCGAAACCTTCTCTATATTCTTCCACCAGTCTGAGGACCAGTGGAACAGAATGACTCAATCCTGTTCTGACATATCTCTCACTCAACTCAAAGAGTCGATTTGAAACTGTTAATAGTTTAAGTTTATTGAAGGCCTCTTGGTGCATAATATTGGAGGGGGTATCATATTTCAGCTTCAAAATAGATCGAACTGCTGAATTTTGAATAACTTGTATTTTTTTGATGTTAGTTTCTGAGAATGAATTTAAACAAGGAAAGGAATAGTCCAAGATTGATCCTATCAAAGATTTGTAAAGATTACCTAATGTTTTTGGTTTTAGACCCCATTTCCTATTTGAGAGGTATTTTATTATATTAAGCCTTGAATTACAGCGTTTATTTCGCATCCGTTTTGTTTAAAAAGTTCAAAAATGGTAACCTAATTAGACCTAAGATTTTGACCCACCCAATTACCTCCTCTGGTTAATAGTGTGAGGTCTAAATGGGTTAAAAAAGTTAACCCGATTATACAGAAAACTGTAAACAATTAGCTCGAAATATAACCCATTTTTCATAAATTTAACCCAATTAACAGTTTTTTCACAAAATATCCCAAAAAAATATTTTTTTTTTTGTTTTAATAAATTTTTATTTTTACAAGTATTTTTCGATTTTTATACTAAATAAAGAGAGTAAAATTGTAACTAAAGTGAGAAATATTTCGAATAAACGATTTATCTTTAAATTGAATTCTAAATTTAATTAAAAAAAATTATTCTTCAAGACAGTCATCACAATTAAACTCCAATTTGAGATTTTTTCTATTCTTGTTGGGAGGCAATTAAAGCAGACCCAGCTTGAGCAAGTTTCACAAGCGAGCCAGTTCTTCATATTTTCTTTGTCCGAACTAAAGTAGGCTTCGCAAAAATTACACAATATTTCAGAATTTTTTTTCTTTGATTTATTATTTTCTTCTGGAGTCAATTTACTATCGGGAAGTTTTCTGGGTCTTCCTCTGGGTTATTTTTCTATTGTTGGTTTTGATACCTTACTATCTTCTTGATCTTTTAATCGCTTCAAACAATCTTCTTCGGTTAAACACTCCGCCAATTTTCTTATTTATTATTTCAATATTTATTTTCTAAAATTTCCTTTTTTTCTTGGTCATTCTTTCGTTCTCATCTTTGGTCAAATAACGTTTCAAAGAATTTTCAATTGAGTTTTTCATATTTTCTCTTGCTAGACTACTAGAAGAACAAGGTTGAGGGGACATTTGATTGATTGACATCCTGATTGGGTTGAGATTTAAAATTATGCAAACTAAATTACTAATTTGACGAATTCTCACCCACTTAGACAAAAAAAACTTAGAACTAAAAAAAAAGTATCATGGAAAGGTGGTTAAACTTTTTTCATATTTGGATAAATTCTCACATATTTGGATTCCTCTACTCAAGATCTACAAGAATATATGACAAGTATTTAGTTGAGTTTAAAATTACGCAAGATATTTGGACATTTCAAAAGTGCTCCATAACCCCTTTAGGCTAGAATACCCTACGTAATTTAGTAAATTCTGTGCATTTTATAAAAGCTCTGTATCTTTGTGGAGAATCAGAATGTTTGCTTATGACACAACCATTATTCACTCTGAAAAGAACTTAGAGACTGTTTTAGTTAAATTTTACACGTAAATCTGGAACACGTAGATCAATAAATTCATTACAAAATTTATTAAAATTTACCAAAAAATGTGTAATTTTAAATTTAAGCTTTCATAATTTTTCGTAAAATTACATATGCTTACCGACTAATATTCACGTAAGATTACATAAGTTTACTAAAAATAATGTAAAATTTTGTAAAATTACGTAATTTAGCCAATTCTGGGCCTGTTATAATAGCACTGTAACAAAAAATTATCGGAAACATATTTCGTTGAAAAAGAACTCTTTAGTCAGCTCAAAGCAAATCAATAATTTTTTTAGACCCAAGTATTTTGTTACAGAAGCATGATCGCTGATCCACTGCACAATTTGAATTATTAATATTGAAGAATAATGAACAATTTCATTTATTAATTTAAAAAATAGAAAATTTATCATTTTGCTTTTAAAGGATTTTCCAAATTTTGATTGAAAACGGTGCGGATGTTAACGCCCAAAGTGAAAGCTTAAAAACCGCATTAATGCTCGCGGCATTTTACGGAAAATTAGAATTTGTTAAAGAATTAAGGGCCAACAATGCTTCGTATGATCTAACGGATAAAACAGGAATGACTGTGGTACATTATGCTGTGGACGGGGGCAATGCGGATGTACTACAGTGGATATTACTGGATGGCGCCGAGATAAACAAAAAAGACACGTTAAATGGATGGACTCCATTATTGAGAGCTGCTAGTGTAAATGCATCTGGCGAAATTGCTAAAATTTTGTTAAAATATGGTGCCAAAGTCGATGCCTTGGACAAAGAGAATAAAAATGCACTTTTAATTGCAACAGTGAACGGAAATTTAGCATTTGTTAAGACTCTGATTCAACATGGTGCCAACTTTAATACTAAAAATAATTTTGGCAAGTCTGTGTACGAACTGGCCGTGTCCATGGACCGAAAAGTAAACATGAAGAATATTTTTTTGAATTTTTTGAAAAAGATCTAAAATTTTGTTTTAATTTTAAGGCGATCGTCAAGTTTTATGAAGAATACATGCAAGAACATAATTTGAAAGTTTATTAATGATATATATGATAAATTTATGGGTGAACAGTATTGTAAATATTATTTTAATAAAGACTAATAAAATTATCTATTTGATTAATTAATTATAAAAATATTGCTCGATATAATTTATTACTAACTTTTAGGACTAAATTAATAAACATTTTAATGATAAATTTTAATTTTAAATGTTTAGATTAGCAATAATTTTAAGTCTCAAATTCAATTTTAATTGTATTATGTAAACAGGGCCGGTAATTAACTTGTCACATCATATCATCTAAAATTATCTGATACTAATATCAGCTATCAGCTGATATGAATGAATATTCTAAACTTTATAGACTATTTTTTTATGAATTTTATCTAAGTTTTGGACTGGTCAGAAGTTTTTTTTTTGGACAATTTATATATCAAAAGAAAGGTAAAAAAATATTCTATTAGATGATATATTTTGTTTTATATGATAATCGATTTTTATTTCAACTAAACTACTTTTTGATTATAAAACTAAATTACTAAATTTTTTGATTATTTTTTTTGTAATGTTCTAAGTTTTCTAGACAAACTGTAATTAAGCTTCTTCTTTTGTTGACTCAAAAAATTTCATGCTTTTATTATTTATTTGTTTTCTGTACCGAGCTAATGCTCCGAATAAAATATAAAATTAATTTACAATTAAAAAAAAAATCAAAACAAAGTTAAATAGGTTAGAATAAAATGAAATTAAAATGAGATATATTGAATTATAGAGTTGCATGTGACACATGTTTACAAAGTCGAAGTTTCAGAAAAAAAAGAAGAAATAGTAAGGGAGCAATTATACAGTGAAGTCGGATATTCGATGAAACTTGATTTGAAACGGTTTTGTGAAATTTGGTACAAAAAAATAAAATAGAACAAAAATTTATGCTAAAAAAGTTTATAACTTTTTTTCTGAAGGCTTCTGATTTGTTCTGTAAGCGCAACAAAGTGCAACATACTTAGTTGCACCAAAAGTCAAAGTCTGCTAATGATGTGCAAAGTCTCTGCAAAATGCACTATAGCCAAATTTGTCCAAATTTAAATTATGCTAAATTTGCAGAAATTTACCATATTGTTGATAATTGTGCAACTTTGAATGTTGCACCATGTTGCATTTACAGAGCTTGCTTTTGACTTTAAAAAGAAAACTTATAAGAATTTTTAACTTTTATTTCTGTTCTATTGTACTAAATTTCACAAAACCTTTTGAAACCCTTCCTGTACTCCTCTACCAGTCTGGTTACCAATGGAACATTTTTTTTGCTCCTAATTTTCAATTTCATATTATAGTTATTCAAAAATAATATACGCGTTTGTAAATATCACTTTGAATAAGTTGGTCAGAATAAAAATTTGTAGAATAATATTGGCAAGTGTGAAAAAAACTGTAAGTGTAAACAAAATAGAGTTATTTGTAATTCAAGATGTTATAAAGGTGAAGTTAATGTTCAATGTACACGACGCTTTTAAAGAGAGAATTTCATTTGCTTTTTATGAAAATATATTTATTTTACATTAAATAACTTTTATTTCAAAAAGGACGGTATAGTTTTTTTTCCAAGAACTTTGCCTTGACTTTTAAAGCCTAAGTATAAAAATCCTTTAGATCAACATTTTGAAAAAATATAAATTTTTACATAAATATTAATGGATAGTTTTGCTTCTTAAATTTCGTATGAGAGCAGGATACTTTAATAATAATATTTGATAATTATTTCCTCGCATGTGAAATTTTTTAAACGTAAAATTTAATTTAAAAAACTTTTAGTAAAAATATCTATATACCTAGAATCTAGTAAAGAATCGACATTAAGCAATTAAATGCAAAGCTAAAATAGTATTAATCAACATAGAAAAAATATGTTTAAATAAAAATTAATAAAGCAAGATCTTTACGATAACACTATCTACTTTTAATTAATAGGATGTTTTTTATAATATTTTTTTGAGCTAGAACGTTTGTTTTATCTTTTAATGAAAACAATTAAAAGAATTTTATGTAGCCTAATTCAAATTAATAGATTTTTAACTGTTATTGACGCTATCGAGGAGACTGTAAAGTTAAGAACACTTTCAATTTTTTTAATTTAATAAGATAACATTTTCAGACAAAATTTCAAAATACTCTCCATTTTTACCTCATGAAATTAAATTAAATATCCAAATTTTGCAACAAGTTGAGATAAACTCATTAAATATAAACTAAGATAATTAAAAATTTTAGAAAAATTAAAAAATTTGAAAATATTCTCAACTCAGTCCCATCGTTTTTAACAAAAATTTTACATTCAAAAAATTTAATAAGCGCATTCAAATAATTTTTTAAGACTAGTATTATTTAACTAAAAGGATAAGGGGCAATATGCAAAAAAAATTCAAATTTAGGATATTTTCTCAAAGATCTTGACGAGCTGAACTCAAAAATATCGAAATTTAATAATAGGAACTTTCTAAAAAAAATACATTTAAGCTAAAAATTATAATTAATAATTTAATTAAAATGGTCATTACTTGGTCAATTTTTAAGAATATTTTATTTTTTTAAAACAGTCAAAATAAAAATATCAAACTTTAATTTTATTTATTCTATTATAGATCAAAAGAATTAAAAGCTTTTAAAATAAAAAAAATAAAAAATTCTTAAAAATTGACCAAGAAATTACCATTTTAAGTATATTATTAATTAAAATTTTTATCTTAAATGTGTATTTTTAGAAAGTTCCTATAATCAAATTTTGATATTTTTGAGTTCAGCTCGTCAAGATCTTTGAGAAAATATCCTAAATTTCAAATTTTTTGGTTTTGTTAAATTTGGTACAAAATAAAAGAATAGAACAAAAATTAATGCTAAAAAAGCTTATAACTTTTTTCAATTTTTTAAATGCACTATAGCCAAATTTGTCCAAATTTAAATCATGCTAAATTTGCAGAGTTTTACCATGTTGTTGATAATAGCGCAACTTTGAATGTTGCACTATAATGCATTTACAGAGTTTGCTTTTGGCTTTTAAAAGAAAAGTTATAAGAATTTTTAACTTTTTGTTCTGTTCTATTGTACTAAATTTCACAAAACCAATTTTTTTTGCATATTGCCCCATATCCTTTGTTAATGATATTTTAAATGCATTTAAATATTAAAAATATTTAATGTGTGGGCTAAAATTGAGGCTTTGCCTGTCGTAAATGCGTTTGAAAATATCCCAAATTATTTATTATATAAATAAATAAATTAGTTTTTTGATCAAATGAAATGGAAATTTGCTTGATAAAAACGGGATGATGTGGGTTATTTTATGATTCAGTTCCTTTTTTCGTTAGTCAGTTTAATAAAGCTGTTTAAAATTTTAAAATAATTGAAATATGATATGTTAAATTCTGGTAATTATATTTATTTCTTGTTTGACGTAATTATTCCTAAAAAAATCAAATTTTGTTTATTTGAACAAATTGTTTATTAAAAATAAAAAATAAATATTTTATTTATAATGGTCTAATTAGTGTTATAAAAGATTTTCTACTCAATTATTCATCGAATTCTATACTCAAATACAAAAGTCGAATAAATAACATTCTTAAATGCCTAGAATCTGTTATCTCTTTCGAATCATGAAATTTAAAAGTTTACTTTATTAAAAATTTTAAAGTCTCATTTTATTTACATTTCGGAAAAAAAATTAATTCAGACTCATTTCTAATTCCATTCTTCAAAACAATCTCCTTTCTAGATTTGAAAAAAATTCAATCTGAGTAAAAAATAAAGATAATCGTATCAAAATCAAATTTCAGCTTCTAGTCTACATGATTACTTTTTTTTCAATTCAATCGCCTCTCAAACCATCAAGAACAATATCAAATTTTTAATTATAAATAAATGTAAATATTTCTTCATTTTAACTGATTAAAATAAATTTTTATTCATTTTATCTAAACGCAATATTGTTATATCATCACCCTTGAAATGTTCATTATTTTCATCTAAAAACCGATAAATTTTTTCCATTATTTTTCAATCCAAAATGCTTTTCACCATCTTGCTTCTGTGCTTGTTCAGCTCCACTAGGCCCGAATGCAATGACCTGTGTTCAGACAAAGCCCTATCCTACCCCAGAAATTGCTTCTGTACCCAGTGCAGTACATTTTCGGACTGCTGTCACGACCAACAAAAGCCAATCACTGAAAAAATTTCCACCAAGTACTCATGCAATGCCAGAACAGGCGATTTTTACATCTACACCATTGGTCAGTGCCACCAAACGTTCACTGATGAACAAACAATTAAAAATTGTGAAATGCCTGACTCGGACTTTATCTATAAAGTTCCAGTTTATACCAATAAAAATTTCTACAAAAACATCTACTGCGCCAAATGCAATTTGGACTCCATTGACACCAATGACTTGACCATGTTCGAGGTAACATACAATCTGACCAAATTTCCCTTCGAAGTAGATGAGGCTCTTTTGAAAAAAATCTTGTCCGGTCAAGAAAAACATGTTAACTTGAATATAAAAGCACCAGATCACATACCAAGTCCGCGCAGCTGCTTGCCAACAGTTCAAACATGTCCGAGTAACTACACCAACCAGTCAGTTGTCAATCACTGCCATTCATTTACAGCCATACGCTACGACACGGAGGGAATAGCTTACAAAAATGAATACTGTGCTGCCTGCCATGGCGTCTTCAAATTAGATTGCTACATAGGGTCCATTCGAAAATTGTACCTGACCAGTCTTCAGCTTTTGTTTGACTTGACAGATTTGAGCAATGAAGTGGTCATCAAATTTGATGTTCAAATCAACCGACAGTCCGCTTTGAACCAGTCGATTCGTGTCAACAAAATATCGGAGTTTAATGACGACTGCAACACTGAACTCACCCAGGACAAAATCAAAAAATACTTGACCATATCCGGGAATTCTATTTCAATAGCCAGTCTTATTTGCCTGCTTTTTTTCTATTTTAAAAACAAAGTATTGAGAAATTTTGCCGGAAAAATTCTTATCAATTTAAGTCTTTCATTGCTTTTTTCGCAGCTTTTTTTCATGATATCGGTCTACTTTACCGAATCGTATGTGGAAAAAAAAATGACCCACAAATCATGTACCTTGCCGGACATGGTGAACAAATTCGAGAATGCATCAAGTTTACTAGGAGCAATAGGCCACATTTTTCCCTGCTACCTGATGAGCTTTTTGACCCACTATTTCTATCTAACCTTTTTTGTCTGGTCTAACATCATGGCATTTGATTTGTTCAAAATGTTCTCCAATTCGTCAAGGCTGTCGACCAGCGACGCCAACAGCTTGTTCCTCAAGTATTCGCTGTTCTCGTGGCTCTTGCCGCTAGTCTTTATCCTGGTCCTGAATTTAAAAAACCAAAAAAGTCTGACCTATGGCTTCAAGCTTTGCTTCATTTCGTCAAGCTTGGATTTGCTGGTATTTTTTGTCTTGCCAATTTGTGTAATCTTGGTTCTCAACACCATTTTCATGATAATTAGTGTTCGGTCTATCAAAAAAATTGATAAGATAAGCAAAAAATATTTGAAGAGCGAGTCGTCAAGTGTGTGCACTAGTGGCAAGCAAGAAAACAAGGTGAACGGCGCTCAGAACGAGAACGCTAACCAAAGACTGGTTTTGTTTGTGAAAATATTTGTCCTTACGGGCTTGACTTGGACCATTGGCATTGTGAGCTCGTTGATGAATGACAAATACTCATTTATATGGTACGTCTACATTGTGTTCAATTCTTTCCAAGGTCTTTTCATTTTTTGTTCGTATGCATTCAATCGAAATCCAAGATCCAATCTTAGATCGAGTATGCTTCGCACTGTCACCAGCATGTTGTCGAAAAGAAGCTCGACAAAAAATTCATCATCAACTCAACAGACAGATGGCTAAATTATTTTTTTTAACATCTACTGTGTTTTTTAAATGTTTTTAAATGTTTTTTAAATAAATTTTAGATGTTTAGAAAATTTTCTTGTAGTACCTATGGTCAATTGTCAGGAATGAAATTTATGACCATTAAGCGAAAATTTGGAAGAAATAGGCTGGAAAAATTTACAATTTGAATTT
The DNA here is from genome assembly GCA_016802215.1 of Brachionus paranguensis. NCBI lineage: Eukaryota > Metazoa > Rotifera > Eurotatoria > Ploima > Brachionidae > Brachionus > Brachionus paranguensis. The sequence goes on along the minus strand of JAESIX010000002.1, from coordinate 6,812,651 downwards.
TAAATTGATTTATTTTCCCGATTTTTTTTATCTCGAAATTATTCCAAAAATTTGATAAGAATTTTGTAAAAAAAGCATTAAGACAATAACATTTGATCCATTTTAAAAGTAAATAAATAAGAAAATGAATTTATAAAACAACAAATTATTCCAAGTCTTTTCTTTGATTCTATTCAATTCTAATTTTACTGATCAGACTTGCTCTCACTCTAGATCAGTTTTAGTTAGGAAATAATTTTTTTAAGTAAGAAAACGACCTTAATTTTTACTTATCAAAAAGAGATAATTTTCAACAGGATAATCTTTTCGGAATGAATTAAAAAAACGGGATGATTTTACTATTTGCCGAATCCCTTAAAATTATAAAATAAATTTTCAATTTTATTTCAAAGACTTTTTGTAAATTTCAAAAAATTAACGATTTTCATTTTTAATTTTCATTAGGTATTATGAATTTATAAGAATCAGCAGATAATTTAAGTAGGTGATTTAAATTAAGCTTAAATTCAAGTTAAATTAATATAATTTTTCCAATTACAAAATAAATTTGAGAACATGTCAAAGTACTATCATGTATAAAAATTGTATTTAATAATAAAATAAATAGCAATAAATAGGAAAATAGGCAAAAAATTTGAGATCAATTTTGAAAATCAAGATCAAAAATGTAAATATTAATGGCCAATGAATGCAAAGAATGAAAATTTTTAATCATGAAAGAATAACATTTTATTAGTGACATTTTATGTCTAAATTTGACAGTATAAGTTGTAAATAATACATAAAAAATTATTTTACATTAATTCAAAAATGATTGAATTTTTTAATAATCTCTGTTGTTACGTTCAACGATAAGTGATAAAAAAGAAATATTAGTCGATGAGTGTATTATTTGATTAAAAAATTTGAAATAAAAGGCTATTAAATTTCGTTAAAAATCAATTTTATTTTTAAAATCAAGTCTGATTTTAAAGCCATAGAGTGTTTTGTTAGAATTCTTTCCAACAAAAAAATTAACTTCCTGTTTCTTTTTTCAGCGATTTTTAAAAGCGAAATTATTGCCATTATAGCAAAATAGCGAAATTATATACATTTCAAAAAAATCTTGAAAAGTAGTAAAATCATAAATCTTAATATTCAAATACTCAATAATGAAATATTTTGAAAAAAATTCTGATATTATTGATAAAACCGTCAATTCGAATATATTAACTTTAAATAAGAATCGTTTTCGAAATCAGCATTATTCTTTCTTTACCTCTCAATTTCAATTTATATCTCTTATTTTTTTCTTTGATAAAATCAAACATGAGCTGTCTTTTAAAAATCATTTTTACATCATTCAGATCAATGTTTATTTTGATATAATAAAAAAAATTGAATTTCAACTTAAAACATTTTATTTTTTATTTACTTGCTTTGTTTAATTAAATTTTTTTTTTTAATTTTTAGAAATTTTCAATCTGACATTGTGTAACCAGTTTATTCTGACAAAAAATAATTAATTTTTTTTTTTGATCTTTAAACGATCTTTTTTCCAGAGGCTGATATTCAATTCATCAAATTTATTTTAAGCTTTAACAACCAGACAGAAAGTTGCATTGACAGAATATAAAAATTTGAAAATAAAAAAAATTCTTTTTGATGCATCAATTTAATAATATTTCATCAATTATAACTTTTAATCGTTTAAAAGATCATCTTCATTCATAGATCATTCATATTAAATATATTTAATATGAATTAAGTAGTAGTAGTAGTAGTAGATTTTTTTGAACAAGAAGCTAAATAAAATTATAAATTCAATACAGTATATTTTTTAATTAGTTTATTTCTAAAAATTTTTATTTAATAAAATATAAATTGGCTTTTAAATATTTATTTGCTTATGGCATTGTGAATTGTAATACAAAAAAAACAAAAACAAAATATAAAAATGCCAAAGCTTAAGCTTTGAAGGACCAAAACATGTTCTGAAAATTTTAGCAACTGATAAATCCTGTGTACCACCACTCAAAAGTGAGTTGAATTTTTAATATAATATCCCAAATTCACAATTTTCTGAGTTTTGCAGATTTATGCAGATTTTTGCAGAATCAGTATATTGGTGGTACAAAGGATGTATCAGTTGCTACAATTTACAGAACATGCTTTGGTATTTAATGCTAAATAATGTAACAAACATGCAAAATATTAGATGAGTCTCTGAAAAAACTCTGCAATTAAATTACGTGTATTTTACTGCAGAATGAAGATTTTTTGCAGAGCCTCATCTAATATTTTGAATGTTTGTTATATTATTTAGCATTTTGCGGAGAGATTCAATCAAATAAAATTCAAAAAAATAATAGAATACTATTTGATCTGATTTTTTGGATCCTATACTTCAAGATGTCATAAAATTCTTTATTATTTTTATTGGATATAAATCTTGTAATCTCCTGTATATCATCTTTTATCAGAATTTAAAAGTCAGCAACTCTATCTGAGAGTGAAGATGATTTTTAAAAAATATCTAGGACTTCATAATATTCTGTCTTAAAAAAATGATATATTGCCGTTTTATCAATAGTTTTATCAGTTTTATCATTTAGTACTGAGAGTTTAAGCTTGTTCATAATTTTCTCTAAGACAAGACCATTCTCATTTACACAAGAACAACCTAAACTTGAGTTAATTTTAGTTTAAATTCAATTCCTTCCTTTACTAATATTTTAATACAGTCTTTTCTAACGAACAGTACAATCTTGAGAATTTCACTCAGATTTCAAACGGAGTTATTAAAGTAACAGCGAAGTACGACCTAACTGATCATAAAGACTTTATTGATATAGTTGGAATCCATATTATTAAAACGATGTTTTGTTCAACTAGTAAGAAATTTGGTCATATCTATTCAGGATGTGAGTCGTGCAAACCAACCAATTAAAGAAAACTACACAAATAAACTTTTTAAATCAACCTTCTTCTAAGAACAGGCTAGTAGTTAATTACATACTGATTTTTTTTTCATTTATGTTCTGGAATTCAACTATTAGAAGAGTTTTTAGCTCATAATTGTCCTGAGATTGTTCTCCTAATTGAAATAAAAGTAAGTCCGAGTGAAATAAACTTCCACTCTAATTTTTAAAATTATATTTCATTAGTTAAGGCTCGTAATAAACATAGTAGAGGAAAACACTAATTGAATATAATTCTGATTATAAATCAAATAAGAAGATAAAATGAAGAACATTTTTTAATGTTGATAATTAATCATACTTTCAAACTTAAAATTTTCAAGTGAAAAGTGTGAATGTGATTGTTTACATTTACCATTAAAACTTACACTAGACAATTGATTTTTTCAAGTGCAACACTTGATTCTTACATTTGGAAAACTTATATTTAAGTGTAAAAAATTAAACAAACTTTTATACTACCATATAGAAAAATTTAAAAAAGGTAATTTCAATGATAATGATAGTATTATTTTAAAGTCCGGACTTACAGTTCTACAGTAAAATAGCATGATCTCGTGTAAGCAATAAGGTAAAGATGAGAAGAAATGTAACAATATTCCGAAAATTGAAGCGCTAGTTAAAAGATTTGTAATATTAGCTGAAGATTTAAAAGCTTAAATTATTACACATTCCTTGTCAGGGCCATTAATATTTATTAAATGGGTCATAAATGGTCATATTATGATGAATACCATATTACTGCAGGCGTTCCTTAAGACTCAGTATTTAGTGCAATACTATTTAGTATTTTAATCAATGATATACCTAATAGAAATAAAACAAATAGTGATTACTCTCTTCTTTCTGCTGACGACTTGGTCAAATTCTACATTTTTAAGAAAAAAGGAAATCTAGAAAATATCAGAAACAATGCATAAACGAATTAGGAAAATAGCTCTTCAAGTTGAAGATGAAAATATCTTTTGAAAAGTCTTGCTTCATTGTTTCGCTAAATATTTTTTTTTTTTTGAAAAATAATTTTGGAGATACTTCAGGGAAGTTTCGGGCGGCATAGCCCTCTTTTCACCCCTCATGTTTAGAAATAGAAAAAATAAATAAATAAATAAAATTTTAAAAATTAGTAGTTTGTTTTAATAATCCATTTTGGGACTGCTTATAAAATTGAGCCTAGTGGGGTTTGAAATTTAATTGTTTCAGTTGAGTTTTGCTTTGCTTTGTACTCATTTATTTATTGTGCTATCAGAGCATGGTTTGCCCTCGACTTTAAAAATTTTACGAAAAGTGAATTTGCTTGTTCGTCTATTTTAGCGATCTTCAGAGATTTGTGGATCGTGTCGATACTCGTTTTTATCGGAAAGAATTTGATAATCTTGAGGATTTTATTTTGAAAGATCTGTAAGTCTTTCTTGTTTCACTGAGAACCGCATTACAAAATTACAAAGCAGTAGTCGAATAGGGACCTTATTAAGGACTCGTATAGTGTTTTATATAGTGAATAGCTCTTGGTCAATTTGAAAATTTTGATCTTGCGTATGATGTTGACTTTCCAGCTGACTTTGTTGACGATTTCGTTAGATGTTAGATTTGATACAGAGAGCTGATCCTCCACCTAGTCTTCCGATTCGATCTGCTCTAAGGACACTATAATTGAGTATGTTAAGATTTTGGTATTGGTCTAAATAAGTTTCGTTTATGCTGACAATATCTGAATTATTCATATGTAATAAATGGTTTAGTTGTATTTTCTTTGTTTCGGTTAATTTTGATCTACAGTTAAGATGCATAATACTAAATATATTATTCTTGGTCGGTAAATATAATATTTTTATTGCCATATCTTGGTCCGATTCGTTTCTTCGAAAGTCTAGTTTAAGTAGATTTTGGATTTTCTCTTCTTATTTTTTTCTCTTTTTCCTGGCTTTTTTATTAGTTCAGGGCATACTTTAGAGCAGGCAGCGTGTTTCCCGCCACAGTTTGCGCACTCGAATCGATTTGGGTTTGTGACTGGGCATGTTTTGTGTGAGTGAGGACCTGTGCATCTTGGACAGACTTGTGTTCTGGCTTGGCATTTATTTGCAAGATGTCTGAATTTTTGGTAGTTGAAGCATTGGTCTGGTCTCGTTTCGAATCTACAGGCAGTAGCTCTGATAAAAGAGTAGCCAATTGTGATGTGACCTGTTTTGATTATCTCGTTAAGAATTTCTCTATTACCTGACACAGCTTTTACTACGGTTAGTTTTTGTCAAGTGGATTTCTTTGACATTCTGACAATATCATCAATGTAGTACTTCTCTGCTAAAAGTTTTATAGACTTATTGGATTCTATGTTGAAGCAAGTATCTACATTATGTAGTGCTAAGTAAAACCTATTATGTTTTACAATTTCTATTATGTCATATTCGAAAGCATCTTCGGGCCATGATCTCAGATATTCACTATCTTCAGGGATTTCGGTTTTTTTGACAAGTTCATCTTGTTGGTTAAAGAAGGCTGCTGTGATGTTACCATCTGGTTTTATTGTAAGTATTAGTCCTCTGGGGTAAAATAGTCATCGTACTTGTTGTTGAACGATTTCTTGCTTTTAAATTTAAGAGTAATTACTTTTAATTATAGCTGGTTCGTACTTGGCTGATTTAGCATATTGTATTCATGGTGAGGATTAACTGTGTTAGCCGCTTTCATTGTTGGTGAATAAGTTCCAGGTAAGTTGAAATATTGAGGTGCATAAGCTTGATCTTGCTGGTGTAGGTGTTTGTGATGATAAAAGGGTGTGTTGTAATTAAGAGTAAAAAGGAAATCAAGTTCTCAGGTAAAGAATTTAATTCAATTTTAACTTTTACCCGAATGGTTGTTGAAATAAAACAGCGTTGTAGTTCACGGTTAAACTTATTAAAAATATTGTCAAACAAAAAATGGGGTCTTAACTATTACAAAATAGGTATTAATAAATTAATAAATCTTAACTATTAATAAATCTTTAATCGGATCTATAATTGATTACTCTTTTCCGTGTCTGAATTCATTTTCAGAGACAAACATTAAAAAAATTCAAGTCTTACAAAACTCAGCAGTTCGTTTTATACTTAAACTAAAATATGATACTCCTTCCAATATTGTGCATCATGGGGCCCTTAATAAACTTAATATCTTAACGAACTCGAATCGACTTTTTGAATCGAGACAAAAAACGTTCTGTTTCATTGGTTGTCAAGCTGGTTGGTGAATATAAAGCGGGTTTTGAATCAAGATATGTCGAATACCCCACTCCATTGTGTAATTGCTATCTAACTATTTGTTATTGATTTTTTATTTTTTAATCTGAAGGAGCTTTAGCTCGGCATAGATAAAACAAATAAATAATAATAAAATATTAAATACAACTTTGATCGCAAAAAGAAGGAATTAAAAACGGATAAAGAAAACGCTTCGGAGAAATACTATCTTCAGCATTTAGTCAAAACTCTGATCTAATAGATACTGAAAAAGACTTCGATATAACTAATTTTAATTCTGAATTGCTCAAAAATTACAATCAGTCTAATTTTAATGATCCTATTTGTCCAAATGAACTAATCTTGGCTTTTAAAATACTAAAGAGTGAAGCGACTTCAGGTCCAAACCAGATACATAACATAATGCCAAAAAATTTAACCAGAACTTCATTGAAAGAACTTTTTAACTTTTTAATCTATCTCTTCGACATGGTTTAGCTCCGAAATCATGGGAAACTGTGAACATTACTATGATTAAAAAAAAGCCTCTACTTAACACATTTCTTTTAATTATAGACCATTCAGTATAACGAGTTCAAACAAAACAAAATAACAAAAAGAACAAAATTCATTACTTATCCAGGAACTATCAGGATTTGGGAAACACCGGCGAAGTTTCGTTAATCTTTACATTTTGATTCAGATAATTGTAGAGTTGTTTAATAGAAAGAAAAGAATTTGTTTCCTTTTCTTTGATATTTTAAAAGCCTTCGATAGGGTTTGGCATGAAGGCTTAATTTATAAATTGATAAAAATAAATCCACCCACCTAGTAAATTAACTGGATTAGATCCTTTTTGGACTCAAGGACATTTAAGGTAAATTTGAGCGATGAATACCAAATTACTGCAAGTGTTCCTCAAGTCTCAGTTTTTAGTCCTTGTTTATTTTATTTTTATATTAATGACATTTCTAAAGGAAAAAAAACAAATAATCAATACTCTCTACTTTTTACAGATGATCTAGTTACTTTTTTTATTTACAATAAAAAGAGAGCTTTGAAAATATGATAAATAAATACACCAACGAACTAGAACAATGGCTAATTAAGTGGAAAATGAAGATATCAGTTGAAAAGTCGTGTTCAGTTTTCTTCTCTTAGTACAAGAAAGAAAGTTATAATCATAGTCTTAAAATTTAAGGAAATAGAACAGAAAGCCGAAAGAAATTATAGGTATCAAATTTGATTCTAAATTAAATTTTAATACTTGTTGACGAAATTAAATAACGTTGCAATTCAAATTGCTTGTAGTTTTTCAGAAAATAATGTCAAAAAACTACAAGCAATTTAGAATACAGAAGTCAGATTTATCCTTAAGTTAAAATATGATACTCCCTCCAACATGTTGCATCATGAGGCTTTTAATAAACTTAAATAACTAACAGTCTCGAATCGACTTTTTGAGTTGAGTGAGAGATATGTTGAGATATGTTGATATGTCCATTCCATTCGTTATCAGACTGGTGGAGGAAAGAGGGTATCGAATCGAGATTATTTCGAATACCCGACTCAATTGTGTAATTGCTTCCCTACTAATTCTTCTTTTTTTCCTGAAGCCTCAACTATGAAAACACGGGGAATGAATCAAAACATAAAAGAAAATAAAAAATAGAAAAGACAAAAAACATAGAATCATTTATTGTAGAAAAAATTTAACTTAGAATTAAATTAATTTACTCCATTTACATAGAAAATATAAAACATAGAATTAAAATTACTCATTGCATGTAATTAGAAAAATAGAAATTGTAGCTTATTTTGAAAATATTTCTTTAATAGTTTAATTATTTGAATTTAATATGAATCATCAAGCTTTAGAAAATAGTAGCATTGACTCACCTTTTTTAAGCTTAAGAAATAGAAAAATAAATAAAAAAATCTGAAAATATTAGTTATATAAGTGTTACAAGAAAATTCAACTTTTACTTGGACATTGACTAAATCACAAAAAGAAGGCTTTAAAGTATATCATGTGGATATGCCTAAACAGTTGACAAGCCAAGATTATCAAAAATACCAACAGCTAAAACTATTTACTGGAAGAGCGAACTGCACAAAAATTGTACAGGACGTGCAAAATCAAGCGGACTTCAACCTCCATTGGCAGTACCAACAAAAAAGCATAACCATCTGCCTGATAATAATCGCAGTGCCGCCCTTGAATTAATTGAGGAAATTAAGCTAAAATCATTTAGCACAAATGAGCCACCTAGATCAATAATGAAAGAAAGTCAAACAAGGATTAATGTTTCAGCCATTGATGCTATAAATAAACCAGACGCTTTAAGACAGATGAAAAATAGGCTTAGAACTAAAAAGTTTTCTTTCAAAAAATTTAAAGCTAACTCTTTGGCTGATTATCAATTCCAAAAGAAAAACTTTTTGAGGCGTAGAATTTATTGGGATGATAGTCGTTCCGATGACGAAAATCGAGGAGTCATATTTACAACCAAATTTAGTATAGACTGGTATGCAGACGGAACTTTTGATATTTCCCCTAGGGTTGTTAATTGAACAAATTCTTGAAACTTCAGTAAATTACAAAAAAGTTCAAGTTGGAAATGCAAAACTTCGAAAATTTTTCAAATACTAAAATTTACAACTTCAAATTTTTTTTTTGGTTTCATTTTTCAAAATTTTGACTTCATTCTGATTTCATAATTAAAGTATTTATGTTTGAATAAAAAGTATAAAGCTTAAATTTTCAAGTTTGAAATTTCTAAAATAAAGATTTGCTTTTTTAAAATATTCTGTTTCTAAATTGTGTGTTAAAAGTTTTTAATTTTATCTTGTAAAATATTTATTTAAATAATCTATTAGTTTATTAAGAATTCATTAAATGTTATCCGATATAACAAACTCCTCAAGTTAGCTATATCAATGATGACAATAAAAGCATTCAATTGATTAGACGAGCCAAAACATCAATAATTAAGTATCATAGATTATATATAGATACACAAACAGATACAAGTTCGAAATCAAATATACATTGAAACTGATTCTACTTTAGCTAGAACAAGCCAAATTATTATTGACTCAAGTAATCCTGAGTCTGATTCGTTAACATTTATGAATCTCTAAATTTCTCAACAGATTCAGAGTATAAAATTTATAGTGCATTAGCTTTCTATAGGACTTATAAAAAAGAAATACCATCAATTACAAGTGTAAGCTTCTTCGGTACTTCTTCGGTTCTTTCAGTGACTGCTTCTTCGGTACCTTCTGAAAATCTTTTTAGCTCGGCTGTGCAAGTTCAAAATGAAGTGAGGAATCGTATTGACCCATCAGCTTTAGAAATGGTCAACTTTTAGTTAAAAACAAATTCTAATATAAATCCAATTTTAATCTCGAAATTTTTCACATCAATATTTTTTTTTCAAACCTTTATATTTTTAATTCAATATTTTCAAATTTATAGTAAATTTTCGAAGTATTTTAATTTGAAATTGAAAAAATTTCAAGTAATAAATTGTAATTTCAAACTTCCAATTTTGTAACCCAAGCATTTTTGTTAAGTTATTTTAAAACGTGAAATAAAATTATTCGTATTTTGAAGTTTCATTTTTATTTTGAACTAAGAAAATTATGAAAAACTTTGAAATTTAAAAACTTCAATTAACAACCCTAATTTCCCCAACATTTTTCGAAAAAGTTTATTCATTGCATGTCATTAAAAGCGCCACTCCTGTTCCATGTCTTTTTGCAATGCTACCAAATAAAAAACAATCAACATACAAAAAAATGTTTAAAATGATACAATCCTTTATTGAAAATAAACCAAAATCTATCAACTTTGACTTTGAACAGGCAGTAATAAATGCAGCAGCTGATGTGTTTAAATGCAAAAAACATGCTTGCTTTTTCCACCTATTCCAGTCCCTTTTCAGACGTGTCCAAGCAAAAGGTCTTAACAAAGAGTATGCTCTCATTGAAAGTTTTAGATACAGTTTCAGTATAAAACAACAATCTTTAGCATTTTTACCCGTTAAAGATATTATTTTAGGAAAGAAAGGAAACGAACTAATTGCCGAAAACCAAAGACCGATTTCTTAAACCTCAATCCCATGCAAAGTTATGGAAAAACTCATGAAAAAGCCAAAATCAAATTTCTAACGGAAAATAAGTTATTATCTATAAGACAGAATTGGTTTTTGAGCAATAAATCCTTACTTGAAACGATAAAACTGGCATCTGAATCTTTAAATAAACGCATTTGATACTGTACCACACAAAAGACTCACTCAAATTAGAAAACTATGGTCTTGATAATAAAATAGTCAATAGAGAGTAGTACAAGGTAACACAGTTTCAGGTTGGACACAAGTCTATCCAAAAAGTATCCGTCCTAGGACCAATACTTTTTATCATATATATAAACGACTTAACTGATAAAATAAGCAATTTTTATGAATTATTTGCAGACGATACTAACGATGCTTGATCAAGTTGGAAAGTCTGATATACTCAAAATCCTGAATGAAATTTACAACTGGACCAAAAATGGCTTATCTGTCTGAAGATAGGTGCAAAGTTTTAAACATTGGAAACATTAATACTTATAACGAATACTACATAGGTAATAAACAAATTTCAAAAACAAAACAAGTGAAAGACTTAGGTATCACAATATCTGAAGACTTAAAAAGGACTACTCACATAAATTCTTCAATCAAAAGAGCAAATAATGTTTTAAGAATGATTAACAGAACATTTAAATTACACAATAAGGATTCATTGTCAAGACTCTACAAAGCTTTTGTCAGACCTCATCTTTAATATGGAGTTACAATTTGGAGACCGTATTTGAAGAAAGACATAAACCCCATCGAAGCTGTTCAAAGACGAGCAATAAGGCTTGTGCCTGAAATCAAAAAAATATCCTATGAAAAAAGACTGCAAGAATTATATCTGACAACACTTGAAATTAGAAGACTTAGAGGTGATTTAATACAAATGTTTAAAATAGTAAAGGACCATGATGAAATTAGCTGGTTTAATAAAATTGAGTTTAAAAATGAACAAACACATCAATTTAGGTCACACGAACTCCAAATAGAAAGACAACTAGTCAAAAACTGTGATCAACGTCCCAATTTTTTACAAAAAGAAAATCAAGCGTTTGGAACAATCTACCTAAAGATATAATCTTATCAAATGACATAAACGAATTTAAAAAAAAAATTGAAAGATTGAATTTAGAAAGCTTTCTCAGTGGAGCCTAAAACTCCATTTCATGTGTTCAGCCAAATTATAGCTATTTATTCATCATTATTTATTAATAATTAGGTACGAAAAAAAATTTTTACATTATACATTATATGCCATTTTTGAGGTGTCATAATTATTTGGAACTTTGCTAAAAATTAAAATTTGATTAAAAAATTAAAGGATGAGATTATTGAAGCCATTAAAGGTAACGTTTTTGCGAATATTTCAATTTATTAATTGTTTCAAATATGTGCAATCAGCTTAATTATGGCAGAGTGAGTGGAGTAGAATAGGAGGAAAATTTAGTTGGTAAGAAGGTTGATGGAATTGATTATTAAGAAAAAAACCTTTGTTCAAAAATAGAACTTTTAAATGACTGTTTTTTTTTAGATAAAACAAATTTCTAATTAAATAGTAAGTTAAAAAATAATGAGATTCACTGAATAGACTTTTTTCATGCTTTTTCAAATCATATGAAAAATTTTATTAAAGACAAAAAATACATCAATTATATTCTCAAACTAATCCGGGTTTTTGGGTAATGTATTAACCATTAAAAGCCAGGACAAAAATATAAATTTAATTTTTTATTAACTTATTTTATTTAAATATATAAATTTCTGATCATCTAATGGAAAATGCCAATTATTTGGATAAAAATACATGAGCAGGTTGAACGGATCAATTGGCAAATAGACAAAATCTTGAGTAATATTCACTTTGTAAATCATTTCATCCACCATATAGCTTGGAATGTTGTTTAGGAAGCTCACCTTCGGTCTCGCATTTAAATCTTGCATTGGCAAAAAATGACTCTTAACTATTTGATTAAATTGAGTGTATAAAATACCAAAACGGCTTATTGACTCAAATTCTAGATAAGTAGCCGAAGCCTTAATGAACAAAAAAAGAAAAATACTGGCACTTCGATAAGAAATTTTATAAAAGCCATAAAAAAAATTGAATTCATAGCTCAAGTCGGCATTTTGCTGAGTAAGATTTGACAATAAAATATCTAATTGTGAGTAACCCAATACGTAATGAATATTTGAGATAGCATGATGAGTTGTCGTTTTTGGGTCATAAAAACACAAATCCAAAAAATTTTTGTCATAATTATTCAAATTAAATTTGAGCAAGTATAGCAAAGATCTGTAGCATAGAAAATATTTTCCCTTAGACTCGGGCAGATTTTTGAGTATTAGATCCTTTAATCTTTTGAAATCATTGAGTTCGACTGAATGGTCAGTTGAATACAATATTTGTATTTCTTGTGATGGATCGGATAATAAATTGAAACTAATAAAAATAGATATTAAAAAATGGCATATAAGATATAAAAATATGGTAAGATATGAGCTTGTTAGACCATTTTGGATAAAAAAGTATTTGCTAAATTTGGATGATATTTGGAGATTTGATTTTGTGACAGTTTCGAATGTTTTGGCTCTTTTGATTTTGATACTCAAAATACAATATCCAATATCCTTAAAATAAAATAAAAATCCAAATAGATATTTAAAAAAAAACCTCATTTTGTTCATTTTTAAAGTATAAAGTGAAATTTATCTAAAGGTAAATCAAAATCATTCGAATTAGATTAAACGAAGAAAAAATCATTCGAATTAGAAAAAAACTTAATTATTCATTTTTTATTTTGAAAAGGTGAATTTATTTCAGTCAATTCTAAAAAAGCCTTTAAAAAGTTGTTTTTATATTTTTGAGTCTAGTTAAGAAAAATTTTAATTAGTTTGAAAAAAAATTTAGGTACATGCTTGTTACATTAAAAAGGAAAAAAAGCATTTAAATATGAGAAAAGAAATTCATCAAAATCCTGCTGTCCTTTTGGTTAATGCCTTATAAAAGAATCATTATAAAGCCTAAGTCTATATTGTTTTTAAAGAATTGGCCATTAAAAGCCATAAAAAATTATTATTTAAAAAAAAATTATTATTATTTTTTATTTGACTCCCTCTCTAGATCCAAATAAAAGCTTTGTTCATAATATATTCCGTTTATTAAATAAACAAATTAAAGTCCATATTTTTATTTGAATATTTTTGTTAGATTTTTATTTATATTAAAAACTAATCAAATTTTGTTTTAAAAAATTAACACTAACTTTAATGAATTTTTATCAGCAGAACATTTCGAAAAAACATAAACTAAAGATATTAAAATGAATAATAAAATCTTACTTAATTTTTGTTTGAATTTAGATGAATGGAAAAATTTCAATTATGGCTTTTTTTCTAAAATAATTATATTTTTTTTCAGTAGCAGAAAAATTAAATTTAATATCAGCATGAAATGTAAATTCTCTCTTTTTATTCAAATTCTAAAAGTAAATTTATAAATGGTGACATATTCACATATTGTTGAAGAAAAATAAATAAAAAAGCTAAACAAATATTTTTTTTATTCTTTATTTTTTTTTCAAAACTTTAAAACAGTAAATCCGTTCAGCAAAGTTTATTAGTCAGATTTGGCTTTAAGTAACAACTCTAAAGTCAAGTCATTCACTTGAATTTTTTAAAATGAATTCTCAATTTTATTTTTTCCCTTACTATGGAGCAAAAATTCATGAAAACATGTGGCGGCGATCATGACCGCATGGAACGGTAAAAATTCAATTTCATGTGTACGCCGCGTCCAAGAATTGCAATATTAATTTGCCTTAAAACTGACTTATCAAAATCAAGTCATGACTTTGCCAATACTTGTGAATTAGAAACATGTCTGGTTTTAATTTATAGTAGAAGACCCAGTTAACAATATTTTTAGGAATTTTTAAAGGTACTTTGAAGATTTTTTTGAAGTTTTTTTATAGGATTTTGGGCAAATCTTCACTTAATAATTATCAGAGATTTTTCAAAGATTATTATTCTTAATTCTTTATTTTCTTTATTCTGGTTTTTCAGAATTTACTAGCGAATAACATTCTAGTTTGTCAATAATTAGAGATTTTATCAAAAATAATTCCAATTATGTTTATTTTTAGTTGAAACAAAGGATTTTAATTTTTTTTTATTTTATTTAATTAGTAAATTGTTTATATTCTACCAATTAACTTTTAAGGTATATTTCTGTTTTAGAAAGCTCTTTTATATATTTGTTGAAAATATTAATTTCGAAGATAAAGAAATTTTCAAAGTAAAAGACTTCTTTAAAAGATTTCTTCAAAATTTTTAAAGATCTTTTGAAATTTTTCAAAGCATCTTTAATTTTTCTTTGACTGGGGAGGGTCTTCCAAACTTGTGAAAACTTTTGCAAAATAGAATCCATTCAGTTACTTAAAATTCAAAATTTGATATGGTGCAAAAAATGCACACAAAAATTTTGAAAAATTGTCAAAATTTATTTTTTGTTTACAATTGATATTTTTATTTAAATTTACAAAAATTGATTAGTAAGCAACTGATAAAGAATTATATTTTAAAAAACTTAAATATTCTAAGACGGAAACTAAAAATTATCAACTTCTTTTCTTACTTATCGATTTAATCAAAAAAAAAACTAATTAACTAATTAACATATGATGGAAACCGTACAAAGAAAAAAGCAAAATAACGAATTATAAAGGACATTTTCGACCTGAAAATTGAACTTTGAAATTTAATTTTTCTTGGGAATAATTTGGGCTCAAATAAAATGGGCTCATTCTATTGCTGAAACAGGCTCATAATTATTTTGGACTCAATAGTTAATTAATTAAGGGATATATAATTACTACTTTATATATTAGACTTGTTATAATAATGGACTACTCTTTAGATTGCTAAGACTTTAAGCTACAACTTAATAATATTATTTTAATTATTGTGATTATTTTTGGTTAATTTTCAGCCAATAATTTGAAAAAATGTCTTTTTTATATTATTAAGTTTAGTTTAAATGTCATCAAATAATTTAAATACAAAGACCAGTACATATTCTTGATGCTCGTTAAAATCTGTACACATTGTCAAATTTTCAGTCGTCCCTTTTGTTTGCTTCAAGATTTAAAAAACTTAAAGGAAAATCTTATAAGAAAATTAAAAAATTTCATTAGATTTAAGTTAATTTAAAAAAAAAAACAAAATTTTAATTTTGTTCTTCTGGTCTTTATATATTAGTTTTAAAAAAAAAGAAATTTCAAAGTTCAATTTTTGGGTCCAAAATGTCTTTTTTCTCTATCCTAATCCAAAAAGAAAATTAATGTTTTTGTTTAATATGATGACCAAATAAAATTTGATCTCAATATCAATTTATTATTAGTTTTAAAGAAGATAAATTACAAAAAATAGCAATGATATTTTAAAAATTACAATTATTTTTTTAAATGTGAGTGTGAAAAACTCTGCAAGTTTGCTAAGCACAAAATGTTTTAGAAAATCATTAAAATTAAATTGCAGAGATTTTGCAGAGAATTAATTTGGGTGGTATAAAGTTTGTATTAGCTAATAAATTTGCAGAAAAATAATTAAACTCATAGTAAAAAAGTTATTTCATTTTAAAACTTTTGTTTTTGTTCTTTGATCCAAAATTCACAATGTCAATTTTAGATGATAATTTGAATATATCAATCGGACTTTCAGAAAAACAAAACTATTTTAGTTTTTTTCCTTTTTTTATTTACAAGATTAAGAATGTCAAAAATTAATCAAAATTTTGAATCAATTCAAAAAATTTATATTTAATTAAATTAAAAATTTAAATTTGAATTCATTTAATTTGAAAATTTTAATTCAATTCAAAAGACTTCTAAGATGGATAATAATTGATAAAAATTAATAAAAGTTTTAGAATTATTTATTTTAAAAAATTTTCAAAAAATTTACATAAACGTTAAATCTGCCAAAAAAATCAATGCTCTTTTTTTATTAAGATATTTCGTTTTTTGCAATAGAACTTGTTGCCAAATACTCGAACGGCCATGATCATGGTGTTTTTGTCGCCATAGCAAAGCTGCCTCTGTAGATATGACATAGCATAACAAGCATTCGAGAGACAAGACTCAAATTGATCATCACAAAATTTTTTTCCGTAACAGTACCCATAGCACAAATCATGACTGTAAAGAAATATAAATTTTTTTTTTTTTAATTAAATTTAAATACTAATTGCAGCATTGAATTAGGGATTTCTGTCCAAAAAGCTTCAGTTTGGTATCAATATTAAATTTTGCTGGCCCACAACCATTGTAAGTTTGACCTAAGCTTTGCTTGACCAAAAAAAAGGCACTCACTAATATCATGTAAATAATATTTTTTGGATTCATTTTGATTTAATTTGCATGAAAATTTACAAAATTTGTGGCAATTTTATATAATTATTGAGGTGAGACTGATGCCTGTCAATTTCCAGTTTTGAACCTGTTTTATCAGTGATTTGAAAGTAATGATACATTTTTGTTGCGTAACCAAGATGATGTTTGCTTTACATTCCAATCTGATATTTTTTGTTAAATGTTCTTTTGTTCTATATTAAGCTGTATATGTTTGACTAATCATTTAGCTAGACGAGTTTGATCATTTAATTGATAATTATTTTTCTTTTTGTATTTGTGTTTATAAGATTAAATTGTTTTAGTCTACATAACCCTTTTTTTTATTAAATAATTTGAATTTATAAAGTAATTTTTTAGTCAATTGAATGTTGAAACATTGTTTGTGTGCTGGAATAGAAAAATTGTGCTCTTTACTCATTTTTTGAAATAAAAAAGCTTTTTTGTATCTAGTTTTTTAGGAGTAATGCGATCCGAATTTAAAAAAGTCAATTTTAAAATTTTATTTAGAAATAAAAAAAACAAATAATGAACAAGAAAATAAAAATAATAAATTTTATTGAATAATAAGATTAAATTGATCTCTAATTTTTTTTGGTCTAAAATAAATTTACCCCTATCGATATCCATAGATTGGCAATACAAAACCAAGCGCAAACAAGCCACAGTCTGTTATACTAAATTTTCCCATCATTCTCAATTTATTATGTAATATTTAAAAAAAAGATAGAATATATTTTAAAATTGATAAAATTTTTATTTTTATTTAGCATTTCACTTTTAATTTTCTCTGAAGGAGCTATGCTAGAACAGAAAACAAGTAAATAAAAAATAAAATTTCGCTAAAAATAATTTTTAAATTATATTAGAATTTTTAGATTCCATTCTAAGGTTGAAATAGCTAAGGTCTTTTAATTTAATCTCAAAAACTAAGCACATTATTAGAAAGTTCGTGAAGTTCGTGAAGAAAACTAATTCTTTATTTTTAACTATCGAAACGGATTTATAAAAAATTGAAAATTAATTTATTGAATATTATTTCGATTGATTTTCTTTAAAGAAATATTTAAATTTAGATAATTTTGAAATAATTTGATTAAATTATCGATGGAATTAACTGATCCAGTATCAAATTCTGACGATTTGATTCTCCTTGTGGTTTCCCTCTGCCAAAAGTTTAATACAACCAGGCCTACTGGAAGAACCGGTAATCCGTACGCCAAAGAAGTTGACTTAGTAACAGTCATAAGGTCGATTGACGGCGCTTATCGCAAGTGTTTGTTTGAGAAAGATGAGAGCATCAACGCTCTTAAAGCTGAAATCGCCGAGCTCGGAGCTCGGATCGATACAATCGAAAAAACGCCAGTGACTTCGACATCATCTAATTCGCTTAACTGGTCAAAGGTAATTTCTGGAAAATTTCATAAAGATGAGAATGCAGTAGCATTGATGACTACAATATCAACCGAAATCAGGAAGAAAGAAGAACGGATTAAAAATATTTTAATAGCTATTCCGGCCGCAATAATTACTGTTCCTGATGGAGAATTTGATTTTGTTAAGAAATTGGCATCACGTATTGGTATTCCTGGTTCCAATGTTAAGAAAGCGAAGCGGATAAGTAGAAGATTAAATGGCCCAAGCATTTTAGGAAGTGATGTCCGAAGCGATCCAGTTCTTGTTGTAGCAGAGATGTAATCAATTGAAGATAAAATGGAAATGCTTCGAAAATCAAAATTACTGCGTAAAAACACTGAATTTAAAGATGTCTATTTTAATGAAGACCTTACGTCAAGTCAGAGAGTAGCAAATCGGAAGCTTCGACAAGAACGTGATCGCAGAAATAACGAACTGCTTGAATCCGCTTCACTAAATGGCCGTACACTAAATTCAAAACATGCGAGGACGGTAAAAAAAGATTCTGGGGAATCAGAAATGGTGAATTAAAGCTGGTCTTGTCTTACATTGACCAATTTTAGCAACAAGAAAAACTTCAAACAAGGGAGATCATCGCCTCATTTGATCAAGAAAAGCAAAAATCACCTAAAAGCATCTTTAATTTTCCGTTAGAGTTTACCAAAAGTAATCAATGGAATATTATAAATATTTCCGAGGAATGCGTCAAATCAAGTCTTGAAAAGTTTTTGAAACACTAGTACAGTATCTTTATTCACAAAAAGCTTGTTGGATTCTTCAGTTTCAAATTTGGAGCCAGAATCTTATTCCTTTTCTACTGAGACTATAAATTCTGTAAGACAGCTGGACGAACTCAGCTTCTTTTACACAATCGCAACAAGTCTGAACAATAAGATGCAACTCCTGGAAGCAAATTTAGCAGCTTTTTCTTTAGACATCATAGGGATAACAGAAACATGGTTTGATCATAGATCAGTTACTGGTCTAAATGGATTTCAGATATTTAGATCGGATCGCCAAGATAACAGAAATGATGGTGGAGTAAGCTTTTATGTTCGTGACGTAATTCAAGTGATTGAATCTCAGGAAAAAGACCTTATTAGTCTCAATTGTGAGCAAAAATGGTTATCTAATCGAAAATGGAATCAGACCAGTTACCGCTATTGATTGGGTGTATCTACAGATCACCAGTACAAGTTGAGTCCGACAAAACATATATGACCGACATTTGTACATCAAAATCAATCAAAACTGCTTCACGACTAGTTGCTGACCGATTACACTCAGGAGTAATCCTAATGGGAGATTTTAATCTGTCTGAAATAGAGTGGAACGAAAATGGTACCCCTATTTTGTTAAATCCAACATCATTTAGTGCGCTGATTGCTGACTCAATCAGCAATTCAACTCTAATACAACTAGTTACTAAAAGCACCTTTTTTAACATTTTTGAACCTTGTAGCCTCCGCGACCTAATCTTGGTTAGCTGCCCAAACAGAATATCTCACCATTTTTCACAAATGCAACAAGGAGTCACTGTACCCTTCGTTTCTAATACATTACAAAAACATTCCGAGTTAAACCCTTTGATAGCAGATTTTACAATTGGAGAAATGGGGACTATAATTCAATGAATCTTTATTTTCAAACACTCGATTGGAAGAGACTTTTAGTCAAAAAATATATCCAGAGTTCATACTCAGTTTTTCAAGAAATGTTTTGCTCAGCTGCAAGCCTCTTTGTCAAACAACATAGACCAAGATTAACAAATACAAAGCCTCCATAGTGAAATAGTCAAATTTCCTCGCTCATAAGGCGCAAAAGACGTCTTTTCATTTTAATGCGTGTGAAAAAGGAAACAAGGATTTTATTGGAGAACACAGAAAAACTTGTAAATTAGTCAAGATAGCTATCAAGCAGAGCATTATTGAATTTGAATTAAAACTTGCTCAAGACGCAAAAAATAATCCAAAAAGAATTTATTCATATATAAACAGAAAATTTTCAGCATGAGAATCAATTGTTGCACTCAAAAATCAAGAAGAGCAACTAATTTGCGATAGGAGCTGTATAGGTAATTTACTTAACAATTTTTTTCACTCTGTGTTTGACACTGAAACTCCAAAAACAATGGTTTCTATTGGCACAAGAAATTTCAAGCGACGTGCTAATGCAGATCCGGCTTTTTGCATCGAAGACATCATAACACCAGAAAAAGTTTTTGAAAAGCTCAAGAAACTTCGCAGTGATAAGACACCGGGTACTGACCAAGTGTCCACCCATGCTCTCAAAATGTGTTCAACTTCCTTAGCTGAGCCGCTGTCGTTTTTATTTTTACAATCACTTCAAGACTCAAAATTACCTTCTGAGTGGAAGGAGGCCAATGTGACACCAATCTTTAAAAGAGGCAGCAGGACTGAAGTATCTAACTACCGTTCAGTTTCGCTCACATCAGTTCCTTGTAAAGTAATGGAGTCACTTATTAAAGATTATGTTCTGAAGCATCTCGAACAGCACAAACTACTGTCCGACAATCAGCATGGCTTTATGGCAATAAAAGCTTGGGTGACTAATCTACTAGAAACTGTAGATTTCCTAACAGATTGTTTGAGACGTAAACAGCCAGCAGACGTTATTTATCTTGATTTTGCGAAAGCTTTTGACAAAGTCTCGCATGAGCTCCTTATAAGTGAAATTAATAGCCTATGGAATACCCAAAATCATTGTAAACTGGATTCGATCGTTTCTTAGTAACAGAAAACAACGTTTTGTCATAGGAAATGTTGAGTCTGAATGGATGCAAGTGACCAGTGGAGTTCCGCAGGGATCGGTTTTAGGTCCTCTATTGTTTGTTCTATACATTAATGACTTACCTGAGGTATGTAATACTATATGTAAGTTATATGCAGATGATACAAAACTCATGAACTCAGTGAAACAAGAAGTAGAAAGAAGAAAGCTTCAGCAAGACCTTAACAAGTTGGTAAAATGGTCCTTTGACTGGAGGAAGATTTTCAATCAGCAAAAGTGTATGGTCATGCACATTGGTACAAATAATGATTGTTTGTTAACGGGCAAACACTTTCCACTACCATCAAAGAACGCGATCTTGGCATTATTATCACCAGTGACTTAAAATCAAGTTAACAATCAAAGCGAGCAGCTGCACGAGCAATGACAGAAGCTTACAGGATTAAAAACACTTTCAAATATTTCACAAAAAGCCTTGTTAATTTGCTTTTCAAGTCTTTCGTTCGACCTCATCTTGAGTTTGCGGTAGAGGCTTGGAATCCATACAGGCGAAGTGACATCGAAATCCTTGAAAAGGTTCAAAGGAAGTTTTCGAAATTAGTTCCAGAGCTAAAGTCAAAGCCATACATTGAAAGGCGAGAGGCTTTGGACTGGACAACACTAGAGGACAGACGGAGATGGGGGGACCTTATACAGCTTCACAAGATTCAACATGGACACGATAGACTCCAGCTTATCAATGGTACTCAAACACTTGCCTCAAATAATTTGGACAGTCCTGCAGGTGGTACAAGAAAAGGAGAACTATCAATTGAAAGACAGCTTGGGCGAAATTGCAACGTCCGTTATAATTTCTTCACTAATCGGACGTCCGGAAACTGGAACGCACTTGATGTGGCTACTCGAAGCATTACAAATACAAACATCTTTAAGATTTTAATTTTAATTTTAAAAAAACAAAATTTTAATTTTGTTCTTCTGGTCTTTATATATTAGTTTAAAAAAAATGAGAAATTTCAAAAATCAATTTTTGGGTCCAAAATGTCTTTTTTCTTTATCCTAATCCAAAAAGAAAATTAATGTTTTTGTTTAATATGATGACCAAATAAAATTTGATCTCAATATCAATTTATTATTAGTTTTAAAGAAGATAAATTACAAAAAATAGCAATGATATTTTAAAAATTACAATTATTTTTTTAAATGTGAGTGTGAAAAACTCTGCAAGTTTGCTAAGCACAAAATGTTTTAGAAAATCATTAAAATTAAATTGCAGAGATTTTGCAGAGAATTAATTTGGGTGGTATAAAGTTTGTATTAGCTAATAAATTTGCAGAAAAATAATTAAACTCATAGTAAAAAAGTTATTTCATTTTAAAACTTTTGTTTTTGTTCTTTGATCCAAAATTCACAATGTCAATTTTAGATGATAATTTGAATATATCAATCGGACTTTCAGAAAAACAAAACTATTTTAGTTTTTTTCCTTTTTTTATTTACAAGATTAAGAATGTCAAAAATTAATCAAAATTTTGAATCAATTCAAAAAATTTATATTTAATTAAATTAAAAATTTAAATTTGAATTCATTTAATTTGAAAATTTTAATTCAATTCAAAAGACTTCTAAGATGGATAATAATTGATAAAAATTAATAAAAGTTTTAGAATTATTTATTTTAAAAAATTTTCAAAAAATTTACATAAACGTTAAATCTGCCAAAAAAATCAATGCTCTTTTTTTATTAAGATATTTCGTTTTTTGCAATAGAACTTGTTGCCAAATACTCGAACGGCCATGATCATGGTGTTTTTGTCGCCATAGCAAAGCTGCCTCTGTAGATATGACATAGCATAACAAGCATTCGAGAGACAAGACTCAAATTGATCATCACAAAATTTTTTTCCGTAACAGTATCCATAGCACAAATCATGACTGTAAAGAAAAATAAAAATTTTTTTTTTTAAATTAAATTTAAATACTAATTGCAGCATTGAATTAAGGATTTCTGTCCAAAAAGCTTCAGTTTGGTATCAATATTAAATTTTGCTGGCCCACAACCATTGTAAGTTTGGCCTAAGCTTTGCTTGACCAAAAAAAAGGCACTCACTAATATAATGTAAATAATATTTTTTGGATTCATTTTGATTTAATTTGCATGAAAATTTACAAAATTTGTGCCAATTTTATATAATTATTGAGGTGAGACTGATGCCTGTCAATTTCCAGTTTTGAACCTGTTTTATCAGTGATTTGAAAGTAATGATACATTTTTGTTGCGTAACCAAGATGATGTTTGCTTTACATTCCAATCTGATATTTTTTGTTTAATGTTCTTTTGTTCTATATTAAGCTGTATATGTTTGACTAATCATTTAGCTAGACGAGTTTGATCAATTAAATGATAATTATTTTTCTTTTGTATTTGTGTTTATAAGATTAAATTGTTTTAGTCTACATAACCCTTTTTTTTATTAAATAATTTGAATTTATAAAGTAATTTTTTAGTCGATTGAATGTTGAAACATTGTTTGTGCATTGGAATAGAAAAATTGTGCTCTTTACTCATTTTTGAAATAAAAAAGCTTTTTTGTATCTAGTTTTTTAGGAGTAATGCGATCCGAATTTAAAAAAGTCAATTTTAAAATTTTATTTAGAATTAAAAAAAACAAATAATGAACAAGAAAATAAAAGTAATGAATTATATTGAATTATAATATTAAATTGATCTCTATTTTTTTTGGTCAAAAATAAATTTAACCCCGATCGATAGATTGTCAATGCATAACCAAGTGCAATCAAGCCACAGTCTGTTATACAAAATTTTCCCATCATTCTCAATTTATTATGTAATATTTTAAAAAAAGATAGAATACATTTTAAAATTGATAAAATTTTTATTTTTATTTAGCATTTCACTTTTAATTTTCTCTGAAGGAGCTCTACTAGAACAAAAAACAAGTAAATAAAAAATAAAATTTCGCAAAAAATAATTTTTAAATTTTATTAGAATTTTTAGATTCCATTCTAAGGTCGAAATAGCTAAGGTCTTTTTACTTAATCTCAAAAACTATAATTACAGGACAAAAACTAAGCACATTATTAGAAAGTTCGTAAAGTATTCCATTAGAAAAATGGTGGTCAGTTGGAGTGAGGTTTTTAAAAATATAAAAAAAATTCTATTTTTTTTTAAATAAAAATCGTGTAAAAAAACTAATTTAATTTTCAAAAATTAAAGATAATTTCAAACTAAAAGACATGCTAAAACTTTTAAAAATATTTTTGCTCTGTAAAAAAAGTTGTGGTCAGAAAATTTAAAAAAAAATGAGGGTCAGTGTTTTAGTAGGACACTTTTTAAAATTTCAATTCATTTTTTAACATTTTAAAAAAGATAAGATAAATTTTAAAATTAATAAAAAATTATGCCACTTATCAAAAATCTAATTTATCCAATAATTCATGTAACTATAAAAATGAAAATATATAGTAGTAGTAGTAGTAGTAGTAGAAAAAACTGCAGCATGATAACATGCGAGCGCGTCAGAGACGCCCTGTAGCAGTTTTAAAATGTTCATCCAGCTTGTTTTTGAATTCGTTCACATTTTTTGACAAAATAATTTCGTTTGGGAGTGAATTCCAGTGGTTTGCTATTCTGTTAAGGAAGAATTCGTGACGTTGGTTACAGCATCTAGTGATTTCTCTTCTGAGCCTCTCTCTGTGGCCATATCGTTGTGGAATACGAGTCAGATTCGTGTGCCAGTCAATGTTATCAACGCCCGATTCAAACTTAAACATTTGAATAAGGTCACCGCGAATTCTGCGTAGATTTAGCGGTGTAAGGTTCAATAAATCGCAGCGCTTTTCGTAATCGAGATTTTTTAAGTTGCTAGCAACTTTTGTGGCTCTGTGTTGAACTTTCTCGAGTGTGTGCTGATCTTGTTTAGTGTATGGACTCCAAGAGGATACCGCGAATTCAATATGTGGACGAATGTAACAGGTGTATAACTTTTTCCATGTCAGTTGGTCTCGAGTGGTCAAGGTTCGCTTCAATAAGCCTAGGATGCTATTAGCTTTTGATGCTGAATAATTGACTTGGTTCCTAGATTTTAGGTCATCTGAGATCAGAACTCCTAAATCTCTTTCGCATTCGGTTTTGACAATTTGCAGCTTGTTTTTTGAATCGTAGTCCAGTATAGTGTAATTCGATTTTGGGTTGTTCTTGCCAACGTGCATAATTTTACACTTGGCGATGTTGAGACGCATTAGCCATGTGTTTGTCCAGTTGGTGATTGTGTTAATGTCATTTTGTAAGCTCTTAGTGTCCTGGGTTACTGAACCTGCTTTGATCTCTGCCAATATCTTCGTATCATCGGCGTACATTTTGCAAATGTTTGTAAGTGAGTCCGGAAGGTCGTTTATGTAGATGATAAATAAAGTTGGGCCGAGGACAGACCCCTGTGGGACACCGCTGTCTACGCTTGTCCAGTTGGAAATCGCATCACCGAGTACAACGCGTTGTTTCCTTCTTGTCAAAAAGGCTCTAATCCAATTTAGAAGATTGCCGCTAATACCATGAGCTGAAAGTTTGTGAATTAATCTTCTGTGAGGCACTTTATCAAAGGCTTTGGCAAAGTCAAGAAAAAGAATGTCTAGTGAGTTGAGTTTCGATATGGTTTTGGTTCCATAATCCACTGATTCCAACAAGTTAGTCTCGCAAGCTTTCTTGTTGACAAATCCGTGTTGTTGTTTTGCGATTAATTTGTTTTGATAAAGAAAGGACATTAGTTGAGTTTTTATTATTTTCTCCAGGATTTTACATGGTACAGATGTGAGCGATATCGGACGATAATTCGAAGCGTCGGCTGTATTACCTTTCTTAAAGAGCGGAGTAACATTAGCTTCAAGCCAGGCTTCAGGTAGTTTGCTTGTGTCTAGTGAGCGTTGGTAAATGAGTGTAAGAGGTTTAGCGAGAGTTTGTGCACATTCTTTGAGGACACATGGATGGACTCCGTCATTTCCGGTTGACTTGTTGGGGTTAAGTTTGGATAGTAGTTTAGCGACTATGTCTTCTGTGATTGTGATTGTGTCTATTATTTCGGAGGTGCGTGAGCAAAAGGTTGGCAGATGATTGCTAGGCTCTTCTTTGACGAAAACAGAGCTGAAGTGACTATTTAAGATGTTTGCTATCGAATCTTTTTCAACAACAGTTTCACCGGCGCTGTTTAAAATCGAGTTCAGCCTAGGTTTGACTTTTTGTTTGCTATTAATGTACGAATAGAGTCTCTTTGGGTTTTTACTGTCAAACACAAGGCTTTTCTCAAATGACCTCGTTGCATCGCGCGATTTTTTTTCAAATTCTCTTTTGGCTTTTTTGTATTCTAGTACTATAGAGCGGATTTTACCACCCGAAGCTTTGAATTTGTGCCATAGTGCTCTTATTGTTTTAGACAATTTGAGGAGCTCATTTGTAATTTGAGGAGCTCATTTGTAACTAAATTTTAGTTTATAAAATTCTAAATTTTTTTAGCTATTTATTTAGGAGAAAATTTTAATATTAATATTTTTATAATATATACAAAGTTTTAATAGTTTTTATATTTAAAAAAAAGATTTTTAAAATAAATTTGACAATTTTTGTTATTAACGAAAAATAACGCAAAATTACGTCTATTTTCATAGATTTTTTCATTTTTTTTTATTCTTCATGAATTATCGTAAGATATGCTCAAATTACGGAATTTTCCATCAAATTTTGTAAAATCCTCTTGTTGTATCATAACTGTATCTAATTTTAAATAGAGTTGGGAAACGGAGTTTTCAATGGCATTGACGGTTCATTTTTTTTAGTTGTTTAAGTGAAAAGCAATCTTATTGATTTTACCAAATATTTATAAAATTAGGTAAAATTTTAGTAAAGTTGATTTTAGCACCTTAAAGATGACACTGCCAATGCCATCGCCGCTCCGTTTACCAGCACTAATTTTAGATAATTAATATTTTACTAAAATATTAATAACAAATATTCAGAATTCATATTAAAATTTCAAATTTTCAGAAATGTTAATTATAAACAATATTCAACACAATTGTTATGTTTATTATTTTATTTTTTACTTAAAAAAACAATAAACAACTATTCACTTATTTAAAAAAATATAAAAATTGAAATGTTTCAAAGTGGTTTATGCGGGATACTTCGTTCCGCAGCACACTCGGCATTCAGAACATGTTCTAGTATGATAAATATTCAAGTGAATAGACCAGCACTAAGTACATTGGCTTCTAACTCAGGTTTAAAGCAATCTCATCTTCTAAAAAACCCAATGATAAGCAACCACAGTTTGCTAAAACAAACCGATTTGAACCAATCTATTCAAGTGAGACATAACTGGGGCTACAAAGGTCGTATGATGTTAAAAGACATAAAAAGAAGAGAACTGCTGAAAAAATATGCTCCAGTTCGAATTCGCTTACAGACATTGCGTGCCAACACAATTCTTCCCAAAGCTTTCAGAAAAGCTGCCGAAGAGCAACTTCAAAAATTGACCAGACACTCAACTATTTCGTTCATAAACAACAGGTGCCAATTTACTTCAAAAGCAGCAAGTTGTTTGAACCGATGGAGACTATCTCGGCATGTGTGGAGAGATTTAGCCGACTACAACCAAATGTCCGGGGTAACAAGGGCTGTTTGGGGAACGCCAACTAGAAATGCTGTTCATTTTACATTCAAAAAAGCAAGGCGTAATTGGTTCAATTACGATGGTAATAGAGACATTTCGTTCATTGACCGAAATGGACAAACCCATAAATATAGATTTAAGCTAAACTAATTTTTTTTTTAAATAAACTATTACTAAATGTAAAAATAAAAATTATCAACTTTTCACTTTTTTAACTTAATCTATCAATTTAAAAAGAAATTAAATTTAATTTTTTAAGAATATTTGGCAAGGGCAAGACTGTTTTATCAGACTTAAATTTGAATTCATTAAACAAAACAAAAAAACTTAAATTTTAAAAAAATAACTATTTTCTTTTTTTGTAACAAGATTTTCAATTCCAAAAATTGATCAAAATTTTTAATCAATTCAAAAAATTCATATTTAGTTAAATTAAAATTTTAATTTACTTCTAAGATGGATGATAATTGATTGTATAATTTTTTTAAATTTAATTAAAATATTGAAAATTTTATTTTTAAAAGTTTAAAATTGGTTCCGTTAATGTAACACTATAAAGGCCTGCTAAACAGTGAAAATTGAACAGAAATTAGATTTCAGTGCATTTTGCATTGAATTTTAGAATTATTTAATTATTACCAGAAATTGATCACCTATTTTTTTTTTGATCAAATATTTTTTTTATTGGAGTAATAATTATTTTAACATTTAACATATTTTTAATAACTTTTTAAATAACTTTTGATGATTTTATTTTATTGATAAAATTATTATTATTCTTATTTATTTCAAAAATAAAAGCTAATATTGGCGATGAAATTAAAGTAAGAAAATTGAAAAATAAAATAAAATAAAGTAAAAAAAAAAATGAAAATTGAATAAAATTGGATAATTAATTTATTTCTCCCTTTTTTTACACAAATTTTTTTTATTAAAGTCTTTAGTCCCATGGACAAAGTAGAAAAAGATACGAAAGATTATGTAAATTGAATAAAAAAAAGGAAAATTCTAATAATAAAATTAATTCATTATTTTCAATTCATTCTAAATTTAAACAAGTTTAAATAGAATGTATTTTTAAGTCTAGTACTTTATTTGTTCTAATCAAATTGATAAAATATAATTAATTTTGAAGCACAAAAGCTTAATTGAGCATTAACATATAGAACCAAAATGCACAGATGGAAAAATAGAAATGGTAAAAAAGCTTTAAGTAATAAGAAAAACTCGGTCAAGTGTCCTAAATGCGATAATTATTTTGAGCAAAAAGGGTTAAAAATAAATATGACTAAAAAACATTAAAACTTAAAATTGATGATTTTTTGATAACTTAATTTTTTTATTATTTAACTTTTGGTCACATATTATCACTTTGAAAATTAGGTGACCAATCTTGGTCGCATATTTTAAGTAAAGGGTACTGGTCATCTATCACTATAGACACAGGATAACCAATTTTCGATTTTCAGGGAAACAAAACTATTTTCTTTTTCCCTCCTAATTTATTACAAAATCTACAATGTGCAAAATTGAATCAGAATTTTCAAATAAAAAAATCATATTTTATTAAATTAAAAATTTAAATTTATTTAGTTCTATTTATTTGTATTTAAAAATTTTAGAATTATTTAATTGTAAAATTTTCGAAAAATGTACAAAATTTTAATTCTTCTTAAAACAATCAATGGACTTTATTTATTAACCCAAAAATATAGATTTAAACTTAATTTACTATTACCAAATATAAAAATAAAAATTATATACTTTTTTCACTTCCCCGACTTTATCTATCAATTTAAACAAAAAAAAAACTAATTGACTTTGTCATACCATGGAAACCATACAAAGAAAAAAGCAAAATAATAAATTATAAAAATTTTCTTTTTTTCTTATTCCGAAAATTATAAATTTTTCTTTTTTCGAATCCAAAAAGAAAATTAATGTTTTTGTTTAATTTGATGACCAAACAGAATCTATTCTATGGTGAGTATTTGGCAAGGGCAAGACTATTTTATCAAACTCGCGATCGACATTTATACTGCTTCGATCAACATTCACTCAACCATTGTCAAAAATTTTTGCCAAAATTCAATTTTGATCGAATTCTTAATGTTAAAAAAATAATTTTAATAAAAAAAGAATTCAATTTAAAAACAACCCGTTTTGACAAATATCAAAAAGTTAAAATTTATAGGAATAGAAAATTAAAAAAAAACAGTCAAATCTCCAAATTTAAGTCAAAAGACAAACAATTATCTTTTTTGGGAAACAAATCTGTAGATCAAGCAGATGTGGTACTTAAAGCTGCGTCAAGCAGTTGCCTGCAAAAAATAAAAAAAAAGTCATCTTTAAATCGAATAATTGAGAAGAGAGAATCAATTGAGATCCCGCGTAGAATTATCCCCGAACATGATCTAAATTTAAAAGTGTCATCCGAATCAATATATTTACAATCAAAAAGAAGCTCTTTAGATTTTCTACAAAATGAAAGAGACACAAACCAGCACTTTGAAGAATCTACTCAGCCAGATAGATTTTCGCAGCCGCATCTTTCTTTTTTGGAATCTGTTCCCAGCTCACGTAGAACTTCAAATTCTTTGAAGTCATTCAAAAAATTTTCATTTGAAAATCATGACAATCAAGAATCTTATTCTGAAGAAAGGAAGTCGTTTTTTAAAAATTTGAGCTCGACACAGATCAATAAAGAAAATTTAAAAAAAAGTTCAATCAAAATAAGTAATCAAAAAATAAATGACAACAAAAAATTGACTGAGGAATTTAAAAAAAATTCAATTTTATCCAAAAAATCCATTAATCAATTTTCTAATGAAACTTTAGATGGCAAAATAGAAATTGTAGAATTAATTAAAGCTGATTCGGATGGTAAAATTTTGATCAACAATGAGCTGGAAATAAAAAATCGTGGAGAGAAAAGAAAGAAATTAGAAAAAAAAGATGAAAAGATAGAAATTGTTGAAGAGATGTATGATGTGAACAATTCTTTATCCGAAATTCAAAAATCTAAAATTTCTATTTTAAAAGCGGTTTTGCCCGAGGCTATTATTAAAGATTCGGCTAAAAAGTCCGAAAAAAAGAAAAAAAGTCTTGGTAAATTGATTCAAAGTCTCGGTCCAAGTGACAACCTGCTTGATTCAGGTCAAGTATTGACTGAAAATTTTAATAAAGAGGATAAAATAAATGGTTTGTTGGACGAAAAAAAAACTGAATTTAAAAATACTAAAATTAATGAAAATGATAGTGAGGCATCTCCAAAAAATGTAAACAATTTTATTCCGGAAAAAGAGCTTAGAATCTCAGAATTTGTGAATAATGTTGAAAAGAAAAAAAATAGTGGTGATGATGGTGAAAAAATTCAAAATGATGATATCCAAAACCATGCACAAGATAAAATTAAGAAAAATTTTTCTGAAGATCCAAAAACACCGAATAGATTTATGCCAAAAAATTTTTTTAATTTTGACCTAAACATTACCAGAGCTTTTACTTTCAGTTATTATTCACTGCCTCAACAATACGAGGATTTGAATAGAAAAATTTTGCTTTTCAAACAAAACTATGATTTGATTAGACGTTTTGTCAAAAAAGGCAAAACAAAAAAATCTTCTAATAAAAATAAATCTAGAACAAATGAAGAGCAAATTAAATTTTTTGAAGAATTCTTTCAAGAATTAAGTCCATTGAAGAACAAATTGAATCCCATTAGAGTAGAAGCCGAAACAATGTATCTTCTAAATAAGATGCTTGATGATATTTTGAAAAATATGGAATTTTTCGATGATTCGTTTGTTTATGGACAATTTTGTCAAACTGAAAACATAATCTCTAAGCAACTAGTCGTTGCTTAATGATCAATAAACTTTTAATTTTTAATTTTTTTAATTTTAAAGTCTATTGATCATGTAAGTGTGTTAAACGTGTTTTACTTGTATTTGTATGAGTCACATTGAATAAGTGACAGAGTAAATATTTTTTTTTATTTGAGTGTAAAGCTATTCGAAATCTTCACTACTCTTTTTGATAATTAAGTGTCAAAATAAATTTACAATAAATAATAAAATAATCTGAAAAAAAAATTTAAATTTTCAGTTTAATTTAAGTTATTTTTAAGGTAAGGCCATGACTTATATTAATTTGTTTTCTCATATTTTTTAAATTTTCAAAATGATTTTTTTATTTTAATTAGAGTTTTACATTTTTGTGTAGGGCATTTTTTAAAATCTAATTAATAAATTTATTAAAAACTCACACGATTTAGCATGAAAAAATTTTTTTTAATTTGCTGTTATATTTGCTTTTGCCAAATGCCTCGAACTTCAGATGTGTTTTAAAAAATTACTAATAGGAACAAGAATAGAAGGTTCAAATGCACACTTGTATAATTCTAATGGACTTAAACCACCAATTTAATTCCTTCTCATCCTCAATTAAAAATTTCAACTCTAAACCAAGTATGCAGAGAATTTTTTTTGGATGAATTTATGGGTGAGGTTACAGTATTAATACAAATATTCGATTAATTATTTTCTTTTTTTTTTTAAATAAAATTAGTAATAGTAGTAAATAGACACAGCGAAAATAATGCATCATGACATTATTTGGGAGGAAGTTCCAGATGTTTAAAATCCTATTGTTGAAAAAGTTATGTCTTGGATTACAACGGCTAACTGCAGCTTTTCACATTGTAATTGGCCCATGTGACCTCCGCGTGGTTCTGGGCATGCTGAAACATCTTCTATACTATTATCAATATGCCGAAATCCAGTATAAAAATAAAATATTTTTTGCACCTTTAACTCTAATGTTTTTATGCGTAATTTAAATGTTAACTTTATTTTTTATCAATTTTTATTTAATTTAGAATTATATAAAGCTAGATAACTGAAAAGAAATATTTTTTATTTTCGTATTAAAAAATTTTCAAATAAAAATAAATCCTTTTTAACTACAGATGTAATAAATAATCAGATAAACAAATAAATAAATAAATAATAAATGTCCTTTCAAATAAAATTCCCAAAAAAACCTTATTTTACCAAAACCGTTTCTAGTTCACACAATTAGCAAATCGTGGGTTGTCCCTAAAACCTGGACCCGGATTCAATATTACTATAGCACTGATCTGGGTTATAAATATCAAAAAAATATTTTGAGATAATGTTTAGATAACATTTTATAAAATAAATTTAATTGCAAACTTTTCAAAAGTTGAAGCTTTTGATAGTCTTGATATTTTGGTTAACCACAATTTCGGTTATTCAAAAACGAAAACATCTTATCATGCTTCTTTTAGACTTTTTTGGTCTAAAGGCTGTTATTAATTGAAACTAAAAATAAAGATCCTACCATGAGTTTTTCCTCTCACTACATTTAAAGACAATAATCAGTTAGAGTTTGATTAACTTGGTTCAGTATTGACAAATAAAATTGCCAATTTTGACAAATATGCCTATCGACATTGTGATGATATGGTTCCTTCAGGTGAGATATACATTGATGATTTAGTTGCAATTCAATAAAATGAGGATAACGAAGAAAAAGATCCAGCAATTTTAATAGAAACTCAGTGTATAAGCAAAAAAAAAGAGATTTTTGGACTAAATTCAGCTAGAGAATATTTTATGAATAGCAAGGAAGACTGCAACCATGAGATAAAATCAGTTTAAACTAATTGCCTCCATTGAGGCTCTACAAAAAATCTTCATTTTGCAGTAAAAAGTATTTAACTTAACTGCGCAATTTAATTGCTGAGTTTTTGCAGAGCCTCATCTAATATTTAGCATGTTTGCTACATTATTTAGCATTTTACAGAGATATTTTATCAAATACCATTCAAAAGTTATAAACAAAATACTATTTGATCTGATTTTTTGATCCTAATTTTCAAGATGCCCATTTGACCGCCGCAATAACGGCGAAAAATTCATGTAGCAGGACTAATTTTTTTTTAACTTTAATTTTAATTTATCAAAAAATGACGAATTTTTGTTCAATTTGTAGTTGAATTTCACAATACTAAAACACATTTTTTCAGTTTTTTCAATTTTTACGAAAAACGAAAGAATAAATCAACAAAACTAATATCATTTTCGAATTTTAAGACCAATTTTAGGTACATATTTTAGGCGAAAAAAAAACATAAAGTTGTTATTTTATTTTTTTTATATATTCCTACGGTAAAATTATCCATCTTAACTTTGAACGACAGTAGCTCCTCAACAGAACATGTAAGGTCAAAAAGAAATACATATTCAAAATCAGGTCGAAAAGATCTGAAAAGATCGAAAATTTTGGTAATAACTCGATCATTTTTTTGCCCCATATTCTTTGAAAAAAAAACGCTTTTTTATTTTAGCACCTTTAATTTTTACAAAAATAATTATTGTGTTTACGATAAAAAAATTTCTAAATTTTTGCAATAAAGTGTACTATGATCAGATGGACAATTTTTTAAATTTCAGCTAGAATTGTCTAATCTAATGAGATGACCAAAGAAAAATAATTTTATTTACTATCAGGATAAAAAATATTTAATAGTAGTAGTAAGTAATGCTGTTGGGATACAAACCCAAGCAGTTGCGCATGTAGACGCACTGCTTTAACAGTCTCAGTCTAGTTTTTATCTATATTCAAGTTGTTTGTCGATTCTTTTCTTAAAGATGTTTGTATTTGTAATGCTTCGAGTAGCCACATCAAGTACGTTCCAGTTTCAGGACGTCCGATTAGTGAAGAAATTATAACGGACGTTGCAATTTCGCACAAGCTGTCTTTCAATTGATAGTTCTCCTTTTCTTGTACCACCTGCAGGACTGTCCAAATTATTTGAGGCAAGTGTTTGAGTACCATTGATAAGCTGGAGTTTATCGTGTCCATGTTGAATCTTGTGAAGCTGTATAAGGCCCTCCCGTCTCCGTCTGTCCTCTAGTGTTGCCCAGCCCAAAGCTTCTCGCCTTTCAATGTATGGCTTTGACTTTAGCTCTGGAACCAATTTCGAAAGCTTTCTTTGAACCTTTTCAAGGTTTTCGATTTCGGATTTTGCCCCATATTCTTTGTAAAAAAAACGCTTTTTTATTTTAGCACCTTTAATTTTTACAAAAATAATTATTATGTTTACGATAAAAAAAATTCTAAATTTTTGCAATAAAGTGTACTATGATCAGATGGACAATTTTTTAAATTTCAGCTAGAATTGTCTAATCTAATGAGATGACCAAAGAAAAATAATTTTATTTACTATCAGGATAAAAAATATTTAATTAAAAATTTTCTTTTTTCCAAGACAATAAAAAGTGATTCTTTTTTTTTGTTAAGAATCGGATACTAATAAGCATGCTTTTTTCTTGCATTTATTAAACAATTCTTTATCTTGGAAAGCTAACTTTTTTCTCTTGAAACAAATATGAATCGTCCAAGCAAAAACTCGTTTCACACGAGTTCTCGGTCCTCGCTTCTAGCCGACACCGATGACCATAAATCATCACCCAACTCATCATTTTCCCATGCACAATCATCACTTTTGTACAGCGAGGTCTCATTGGAAATGATCGATGACTTTCTCAACCCGCTCAGTTCCAGAAAACCCCACGAGCTCAAAACAACCAATCTTCTGAACATAAAATCGGCCACTGGGGGTCTCGGAATCAAATCAAAGGCCTCATGCGACTCACTGACTTCAAGTACTAGCCACAAAAAAGGCGAATACCAGTTCAAACCAGACGGCTATTTGCCATTTTCTGTCTCCCGAGAGAAAAACAACAATTTTGATTACGCCAAACAACGACACAACTTTCCACACAAGTATTATGAGCATGGGGACAGTCAGAGTCAAGTGGGGTCAATTTTACGCGACGAAATGAGCTCAGTGGTTGGCTCAGGCATGTCCCAGATAGAATCAGTTTCGGCAATGAGCACTTCCACAAACAAAAAGCACACCCTTTTCAACCAGATTAAGCGCTTGGATCACTTGAACATTGAAGAGGACGAAGAAGAAATCATGTCCGACTTGAACAACAACCTAAACTCCAAAGTGAACAGAATTTTTGACCAAAGCCAAGAACTGGAAAAAACTTTCACTGAGGCCGAAGAGCGTCAGAACAGGCTGGAAGAAATTCTCAAAGTCTACAAATTAAGACATGACTTCGACCCAAAATTGCCGATCACAGAAAGAAAGGATGAGATAATAGATTTGATCGAAAACAACCGAAGTGGCACTCAGTTTTGCATAGTCCAGGGAGGGACTGGATGCGGCAAGACCACTCAAATACCCCAGTACATCTTGGACCATTACATGAAAGAGAAAAAGTACTGTAACATAATTGTGACTCAGCCAAGGCGCATAGCAGCCATCAGCATATCGAAGCGTGTGTGCATCGAGAGAAGCTGGGACCATGGCAGTTTTTGTGGCTACCAGATCGGTCTGGACAGATCCAAGATTTCCGAGGACACTCGCATTACCTACTGCACCACTGGTGTGCTCCTGCAAAAATTAATTGGACCCAAGGCAGATGAGAACTTCAATTCCACTTACACTCACATTTTGCTAGATGAAGTTCACGAAAGAGACCTGGACACTGATTTTGTCATGCTGCTGATTAAATTGAAGAGCTTTGGCCGCCTAAATGCCAAAGTGGTGCTCATGTCAGCCACATTGAACATTAAAGTGTTCAGTGAGTATTTTGGCACCCAATTGAAAAATAATCTTAGTGTCAAGTATGTGGATGGCCGGATCGGCGAGTTCATTCATGCACCTTGTACTGAAATCAAAAGTAAAATGTATGATATTAGTGAATTTTATTGGAATCAATTGACCGGGTCGGACTCTTTTTTGATTCCGATTTTCAACCAAATCTACAATGAACACAAATTCAAAAATAAAGTAAGACTTTGATTTATATTTTTAATTGGAAATACATTTTTTTGATGAAAATACCAACGAAAATATTTTAATTAATAAAAATCCCTTAGAACAGAATCTAAATGAATGATCTTAAATTTGCAAGACATTTTGGACCTGAAAATTGAACTTTAAAAAACCAATGTAATATTCAAATTCTACTGCCAAAAATTAAATTGAAATTAAAAATTCTAAATTTCTTCTTCTTTTGGTAACAGGACATGAAATTTAGTCAATTCAGAAAAAATCGATTAACTTCAAATGCTTTTAACTTACGATTGCAAAGACATCATATCACCGTAGTCTACTACTCTTTAGATACCTTAATATTATTTAAAAATTAAAAATTTAG
Source organism: Brachionus paranguensis (assembly GCA_016802215.1). NCBI lineage: Eukaryota > Metazoa > Rotifera > Eurotatoria > Ploima > Brachionidae > Brachionus > Brachionus paranguensis. Next base: position 6,775,826 of record JAESIX010000002.1, on the reverse strand, counting down.
CATTATTATTTTAATTATTGTGGCTGATTTTAGTTAAGTTTTAGCAAATGATGTAAAAAATGTCTATTTTATTCTATAAAGTTAAGTTTAGATAACTTTTTATAATTTTATCATCAAGATTAGATTAAAAAATGTACATCTTGGCAAGTTTTCCTTTTTATTCTCTTCAAGATTTATAAAGCTTTCACATATTGCCAGCTTTATTTGTTTAATTCTTTGGAGTTCTATGAAAGGAAGAAATAGTGTTGCTTTGCCACAATTAAATTTAAGACAAAAATTAACAAAAATAAAAATCAAAAATTTGTTGAAATTTTACAAAATTGACCAAAAATCCACTTTTTTTGGCCCTTTTCAAGTTTCCGGAAAATTAAGTAAATTTACCTAAGATCCTTGTGGCAAAGCAACACTGTAAGTGTAAACAATGCTACTAAAATAGACTTATAATAGATTAAGAATAGCAGACAAAAATTGAAATTTAATTTGTTTTATTTACTTGAATCTTGCTTTATAAATCTTGATGAAAAAAAAAGAGACGACTAAAAATTTGTACAAAAATATAACAAATGTTAGCAATAATAAGTTTTTAAGACAATCAATTTTTTTAAATTTATCAAATTTCAGGTCTGGTAACCAAAACAAGATGAAATTTAGAATTTTTAATATTCGATTTTCGAATGAATTTTTGCATTTAGAATTTGAATATTATATTAGTTTTTTTTTAAAAAAATGAAATTTCAGAGATCAATTTTCAGGTCCAAAATGTCTTTTAGATTCTATTTAAAAAAGTTTTTGTAATTTTTGAATGTTCGAATTTAATTATATTTGAATTCGGTTTGAAAATCTCAAAATTGATCTTTTAGTCTTGAATTTAAATAATTTTGACCATTCTGAACACTTTCTGATGAGATTCTTATTAGTTAATTAATAGTATTATTTAATAAAATGCTTAAGATCGTGATGTTTAGAGAAAAGATTTGTGATAAAGGGTGTCAAACATTTTCAACCCCGTTATGAGTGAAACTTAAACTGTTGAAATTTTAAATAACTTATTTTATTTTATCTAACTTTTACATTAAAATTTTATTTAGATTAAGCAAATAAATAAATAAATATAATTTTTTTTAAATTGATTATTTTGAACATAACCAATTGAGTAAAGTTTGATTTTTTCAATTAACGTATAATCTCGATTTTAGTGACATGTCACAAACTTCGTATACCCAACTAAAGTGACATGTCGCTAAATATCGAACCCTAGTTTGAAAACTGATAAAATGACATGTCACTAATTTCGAAAATAGCCCAAAATTGACTTTTCTACAAAATATTTGTCTCGACATTAGTAACATGTCACTAAGCATATTTATATGTCTTTAAATTTAATCAAATAGGTAATTAATAAAAATTTATCTAGATTAGACTATTGTTCCTTTAAAAAAAGACGAAAAATATTTAAGTTATAAAATTAGTAATTAAATCTTAAGATATAGATATTGCAATAAAATGATTCACTTAAAAAATTAATACTATAAAGTAAAAGAAAATTTGGAATTAAATTAAAAAATATATTTTGAAAAAAGAGAATACAAACAAATTATAAATTTAATAATGACATGTCACTAATGTCGAGACAAATATTTTGTAGAAAAGTCAATTTTGGGATATTTTCGAAATTAGCCGGTCCGGTTTAGGATAGTGAGCTGCATTCAGCAAAAGATTTTACCCAGCTTACATCTTTAATTCCATTTTTGAATTTGAATAATTGGAACAAGTCACAGTCAGTTCATCTTTCGTGGAGCGATGCTGAGCCCAAAAATTCAAGACGATCCTCATGCTTCCAGTTTCTAAAAAAAAAAATCTTGATGGGGTCTTACATTTGCATAGCTAAAAGTTTTGCAGGTATCGATTGTCCAGTTCCTGAAAATTGTTGGCCTGAATTTTAATGTGGTTGGAAAATTTGAGATTATGGAGAAATTAACTCCGAAATATTTATTATTTCACAAAACTCACCCAAAGATAACTAAGAGTTAGCGAAAAAATGAATTTTTTGACCGACTGGAAGGGAAAAATAAAGGCGTGTTAATTTTTATTAACTCCAATTTATGATTTTATCAATAATTTTGCTTAGTGATTTTATTTTTATAAATCACATGTTAAAAATTCTTATTATGTTTAATAATACTAATCAGCACTAAGTTTTCAGATTAAGCTCAATTCTATTTAATGTTGAAAATCGAATTTTGTATTTGATTTAGTATTTGAATAATTTTTAATTAAAATTGAATAATATTTGTAAATAAAATTTAAAGTTTTTAGATAATTTAATATAAATTCGAATAAAAAAAAATTTGTACAAAAACTTATCCTGATTTAAAAATTTAAATTAATAAAAAAAAAAATATTAATGTGATTTAGATTAAAAATAAATGATCGAAAATTTAATATTAAAATTATTTAAATTTTTAACAAAATTGGTTAATTTTGTTTGTTTTGCTTCCAAAAATCTAAAGGATTTTTTTTAGAGGATTCCAAATTATATTTTTATTTTTTTTTCTACAATTTTTAGATGTGATACCATTTTCAATTTTTTCTTTGATAATATCAAAAATTTGGAGTCTGGTTCTTTTCTGATTATTTTGTGAACTAATATCTTGAGTTATTGGGGTAAGATGCAGAAGCGTGAGTATCGTTAAGGTTTAGGCAATATTTGATTTTAAAAACTTCAATTATTTGTCTAGTAGCTATTATTGCTCTATTACTCAATTTCAACCAAGAAGATTCATTTCTGAACAATCCTCAAAAAACTATTTAATTTATTTGAATTTCCAAATTAAATTTCAAAATAAATCCAATTTAAGTTTAAAATTCTAGATTATTTGAATTATAAATTTAACCACTTAATAAATTCAAATGAGAAATTAAATAATCTTTTAAAACTTAATATTTAAGTTAATGTTTTGTTGTTTAAATTTTATTATCTATATGTTAAATATGTTCAATTTCAACACTAATTCTCTTTATTAAAAATTTATTTAAATAAAAAATAAAAAGGCTAATTATATTGCATTCCAAACGATGGTTTAATGATTATAATTTACCGAAATTAATAAAAAGTGAAATTTAATTTGATTTTGTAAATCATTTACAGAATTAAAATGTCTAGCAAAAATAGATATATTTTAGTAGAATAAATTTACTGAGCTTCTTAATCTTTATTCTCATCGCATTCACTAAATAATTGGCAAGATATTTTTTCTATTTAATATTTTTCAATAATGCTTTTAGTAAAAAAAAAAGTAAAAAAAGAACTGGTTTTATTATTAAAAAATCAAATAGGATAAAATTAAACATATCTCTTTTGATAAAATCAAATCATTTGATAGTATTTCCGATTAAATAAGGAAAATATTTGATTTAACTGAGACTTGTATTGTGCTCAAAGAATTCAAGTTATTCAATTTGAACCATTACATCAAACTGTTTCTTTAAAATTTCAAAACATGAAATAAATATTTTATGAAAAATAAACAAAGATTGGTGCTTCAAATTAAAAAAAAGAGAATAGCCTTTGATTTCGAATTAAGTGATTAGATTCATTGATTTATACTTTATTTTATTTTTAAAAAATCATAAAACAAAATCAAATAAAATAATTAAAATTATTATTTTAATTATTAAAATATCTATTAAAATAATTAAATTAAAATATGGTTTATTCTTTCGTCTTTTTTAAAAAAGTTAAATACAATTTTGAACTTGCAATTTGAAAAATGTGATGAAATTTAGTTTATATTTTTAAAATATTTACAATTTAAATTTGCAATGTTATTTTAATTTGATCTTAAATATAGCACTTCAAAGCTCTTTTATTTAATTTAATTTTTATAAATTTATTTTTGAGGATTTTTTCTAATAAATTCAATGTTCTTTGTTTGTAAAAATTAATCTTTTAATTTTACTTTTCAGTTTTTAGATAAAAATTATTATGGTCAATAAAAAAACAGCTATAGAAGAAATAACTCAATTTATTTCAGAGACTGTTTTCTTTAGAGCTGTTTTTTAAATTTTTATCTAAAAATTGAAAAGTAAAATTAAAAGATTAATTTTTACAAACAAAGAACATTGAATTTATTAGAAAAAATCCTTAAAAAATAAATTTATAAAAATTAAATTAAATAAAAGAGCTTTGAAGTGCTATATTTAAGATCAAATTAAAATAACATTGCAAATTTAAATTGTAAATATTTCAAAATATAAACTAAATTTCATCACATTTTTCAAATTGCAAGTTCTAAATTGTATTTAACTTTTTTAAAAAAGACGAAAGAATAAACCATATATATATAAAATTATTTGGTTAATAATTCAAGAAAATCTCTTGGATGATTCTCTTAAAATTTGTTTCCAAAATTTCGAAAAAAAAATAAAAAAGTGTATTAAAGATATTTCACTTTTTGAAAAACATTACCGGAAAAACTATCAAATGATCAAATTTTATTAAAAGAGATATTTTGAATTCTATCCTGTTTGATTTTTTAATAATAAAACCATTTTTTTTGGCTTTTTTACTCAGAGTATTATTGAAAAATGTTAAAAAAAATCATGCCAATTGTTGATCAGCTTCATTTAATTTAATATTTTGATTTTTAGAAAAGAAACTTTTGATTTAAATATTTTTTATTTAAGCTCAAGAAAAATAAATAGAAAGTTGAGAATTTATCATTAAACATAAAATTAAATACAAATAAAATTTGTTAAGAAAAATAATTTTTTGATTCTGTTTTTTTAGTTATGCAGTCAGAAATTTAGATACAAAAAGAATAAATCGCCAAAAATAAATAAGATTGAGATTGACTTGAAAAAAAAATTCAAGGCAGTGGTTTGAACTTTACTTAAGACTTGTGACTTCCAAAAAGCTTTGAATATAATTAAACTTTAAAATGAGCTACATATTTAGAATAAAAATACAAAAAAAAATTTTTATTCTTTTAAATTAACTTTTGATTTTTTACAGAATCAGCATGTTAAATCAAGAAAAAACGTGCTGACCCATTGCGACTCATTTCGCCAACTAATGTCTCTAATTAACAACATGGAGTTTTCAGACAGCACATACCCGGACATGTACCCAGAGTGCATGTTTATGGTCATAGCCTTACTTGTGTACTTTGACTGTAAGGAAAACGAACAAATACGTCAATCGAACAATGCCATTGCCGAGGACTCGGATGACGAATTTCAAACAGTCAACCAGAAGCCGCGCTTTATCGACGGACTTCCCGAAGTCCGCGGATCTGTGCTAATTTTTGTGCCCGGAATGGAACACATCAAACAACTTCAACAGCTAATCTCCGAAGAGCTACCAAGCAAAAAGCTCAACATCCTGCCACTCCACTCGGACATTGTGATCAGCCAGCAAAATAAAGTCTTTGAAAAAAGTGCACCCACTTGGCGCAAAGTGATCATTTCGACCAGCATTGCCGAAAGTTCCATCACTGTGCCAGACGTAAAGTATGTGATCGATTTTTGTCTGACAAAAGAGCTGTATTGCGACCCGTCCACCAACTACACCCATTTGCGGCTCGAGTGGGCCTCCATCAGCAACCTGAACCAGCGGCGGGGCAGAGCCGGCCGTGTCAGCGAAGGCTTCTGCTATCGCCTGGTGCCCCAGCCATTCCTGTCCACATTTAGCCAGTTTGCGGTGCCCGCAATTCTGCGCGAGCCCCTCCACCGGGTCATCTTAAACGTGAAGCGCTTAGAGCGCAAGGAAGAGCCCAAACAAATACTGGCCATGGCCATTCAGCCACCCAAGCTCCTTGACATCGAAAGAACAGTTTTGCTGCTGAAGGAATGTGGTGCCTTGAGTCTGAGAAAAAATTCCGCTTTTGACGGAGATTTGACCTATGCAGGCCGAATAATGGCCAATTTGCCCATTGACGTCCGACTCTCCAAACTGATTCTGCTCGGACATGCATTTGGCAAGCTGCGCGAGACCATCATAATCGCAGCTGGCTTATCAACTAAAACATTTTTCACCTGCTTCTACAAGTCTCATCTGGAGTCGTTCAAAGCCAAGTGGACTTGGTCAGATGAGTGGATGTGTGACTGCATAACTTTGCTGAACGCATACAATCTGTACGAGTCCCAAGTGAGAAACAGGACGTTTGAGCGTCCCGGTGATGCCGAGTCCTGGGCTAGAAAGAACATGATAGAAATAGTGCGCATTCGCGAAGTGGAAAAGTTGGTCATCGAGTTGACCAGCAGGCTAAGGAGTCTTGGCATCATGTGCAATAGACATGTGAGGCTGGATGGCCTGGCAACTAATGTCAAGTCGGATGTCTATGAGATAGACGACAATGAGGAGTTGGTAAAGAATAATTTAATTATTAAGATGATTATGGCCGGAGCCTTCTATCCAAATTATTTTACCTCGACCAACATAGACTTACAAGAGGCGGTGCGAATGTGCAATGGCAAGGATTTTAGGAATACGGTGCAGTTGAGAAATTTTCCCAGAGATGAAGGCGTTTTGTACACGCAGAAAATATGTGACATGTTCAAAGTGTGCTCCAAACTGGTCAAGGCTAGTTTTCAGGACACCAAGTGTTTTGTGGAGTTTAATTCGAGTCAAGTGACGTCCGGTGTCAACCTGGGAGTTTATCTTGCCGTGCAAATGAGGCTTTTGAGTATACCGCTGAGGATTAAGCGTTACAATGCCAAAATTACTTACCAGAAATTAAAGAGACACAATCAATTGAAGAGCATTTCGAGCTCAACTCTAAGTCAGACTTTGGACACCACCAGAAGTAAGTGAATGTTTTTTAGAGATTTTTTGGCACTATTTTGACCAATTATACAAATATAGATTTAATCTGTCACTTTTAATTTTAGAGCAAAAAAGGGCATTGTGAAATTTCATACAAAACTTTCAATACAAAAATAAAAAAATTTTATAACTTTTGTTCTAAATGTCAAAAACTTGTTCTGTAAATGAAACAAATTGAAACAACTGTTGTTTCACCTTCCGCGGAAGTCTGCAAAATCTGTGTGAATTCTGCAAAATTGCACCCTATTTAAAAGTATTAAAAATAAAACGCAATTAATTTGCAGAGATTTTGCAGACTTTTACAGAAGGTGAAACAACAGTTGTTTCAATTTGTTTCATTTACAGAACAAGTTTTTGACATTTAGAACAAAAGTTATAAAATTTTTTTATTTTTGTATTGAAAGTTTTGTATGAAATTTCACAATGCCTCAAAAAAGTACAAAAAAATCACTTTTTCTTCAAGTCTAAAACTTAAATTCAAACTTGAACTCATTGTAATTTTTTCTATTGTTCTTTTACTGTCCACTTTTAAATCTTTAAATTAACCTATGAACCTTTATTCATTTTTCCATTTTTTATCATATTGTTAATTTATTTATTTTTTTCTATATTTAAAACTTATTTTAACAAAACTTTTTATTTTATTTTACTTTACCATTTTATAAATTTTATTCTGAAGGAGCTAATGATCGATACAGATATACAAATAAAAAAAAATCGTCAGGCCAGTACTCTTGTCATAAACGAGTGATTAACTGTTTACTTTAAAAGAATATTATAACAAATTAATGATGCCAACTTGATCGAGTATATTTTCTGTTAGAGAAAATTAATTTTCTTAGTATATATTTTCCAGAGTTGGTCAAAAGTCAAATTCAAAATCTGACATTGACTTTAAAATTGAAGATTTAGGTCTCATTTAAGACCAGAATTTTGAAAAAATAAATAATAATTTTAAAAAGATTGTTTTTGTCGGTAATGAAAATAATTTAAATCGAAATCAATAAATTTCTCTTACAAAAAGCAATTAAAAAACTTAAAAAATATCTAAAGTCTAAAAGCAAGAAAAGTTTGATCTTGATTCACTGGAGTATTTATAACTTCCATTTTATTTGAAGTTTCTTGTTGTATTTGATTGTCATTTGGACACTCTAACTCACTAATTAATAGTTAAAATGGAATGATCTATTGATCTCAAAGCTATTCACCTGTAATGAATAAAAAAGACAGACTTGAGCAAAAGCCAAAAAAAAGTCATTTCAAAATAGCTTTTTCAGAGTCAAATCAGTAACTATTTATTCAAACTTTTAAATTCTTTTGTTTTTGACTATTAGATAAATAAAGATGGTTGTTCATAAGTAACATATTTAATTGTTATTTATGAAGAAAATGAGTTTACTAAAGACAAAAATACTTGGCAATTTTTTCAGTTCTATTAAACATATCAGGGACACTCGTCCCCTTCGCTCCTCGCTTGAAAATAAAAATAAAATTAAAGTTTTTTCAAAAACATTTTAAAACTAAAATTCGAACAAAAAATTTTTTAAATTCTAAAATGCCAATTCTCAATAAACTTTTTATGAAAAATCATTTTTTATAAATCAACTTTAGTTTTCACATTTATTTCAAGAGATGTATTTCAAATAAACTTAGTTCATTGCTATTTTATTTTATTCTAAAAATAATTTTTTATATTTTTCCATATTTTTCGATTAACTCTTGGTCTTTTTCAATGATGTTATTTTAAGAACGACCTGAGAAAGTCTTCGGGCGAAACCGATCTATTTATAAATTTTTTTACAAATATAACTTGATTATTCGATTAGGGTCAAATTTTTGTCAGTAGATAACTTTTTTCATAATAATAGATAAAAAAATTAATCAAATTAGATAAAATTTTTCATAATAATAGATAAAAAAATTAATCAAATTAGATAAAATTTTTCATTAGTAGATATTTACTTTATAATATAGATAACCCAAAATATATTAAAACCGGGGAATTTGTAGAGGTTCAAAAAGTGCGAAATTCTGATTGTGTGCTTGCATTTGAAGTTTTTTTGGCAACAATAACATGAACAAGTGCTTGATTCCTAATTTTCCGAATCGATTTTAATCGCAATGAATTTTGTATTCCATTCAATAACTCATCAAGATCATGCCAACCATATTTTGTCCTAAACTCTTTGCATTGATTCAAACGCAACTCGATGTCTATTTTCTTGTTGAAATTTTAGACTTTAACTATAAATTTCTTTGTCGTTGCAAAGTCCTCGCCTCGATCATGAGACTATTTTTGTAACAAGTCTTTCACTACTTTCTATAAAATGATAAAGACCCGATCTGTATCGATAAGTATCTTTATCTTTGATATTAGCACTTTAATGATAATTATCTACTAAATTAAAGAATTATATACCTTTGAATTAAATTATCTACTGAATATTTTTTTTATCCTCTTAAATAAATGAATTATCTATATTTTGTTTTATCTACTTTTTCAAATAAAAATTATTTACTAAAAAATGATTTATCTACTGACGAAAAACGATGCCTATTAGATTATAACACCATCCAAAAATAATTTTTACATTTAATTAAGAAAATATTTGATAAAATTCTTGTAAAATTACAATTTTTTACTGGAATCGTATAAATATACTAGAGTTTATATTGATTTTATTCTTGAACAAAATAAAAAAATAGAAAAATTATGTAGAAAAATATATTTTTTAAATATTATTTTCTGAAAATTTTTATTTTTAATTTAAAAATAAATTTTTTTTGGTTTTTTGTATGATAATTTTTTAGGTAATTAAAATACGAAATTGTGTATATTTGCTCTTTAAGCTTCTTCTATTTCTTCATCATCTATACAGTACAATTTAATTACAAGAATTTTACTATTTTTGTTGATCTATCTAGCAATAAATAATTTTTTTTTTTAGCTGAAGGGGTCCAACTTTGTTTATGTGAAATAATTCACAAAATTTTGAAAAAAAATTTATTTTCAATAAAAAAATCTAAAAAAAAAAATTACTCTAGATTCCAAAGTAAAATCTTTGTCGCACTTGGACTCAACAATCAGCGAAACGGCTTCGACGACAAGCGACAAGACAGCAATAAACAGCGAGGATGAAGAAGAAAGAGGAAAATTTCTGGACCCAGAGCGGTACATCATTGAAAAAGGCCAAGAGTTCATGTCATATCAGACAATTCAGAAACGTTTTGACAGAACACTCAACATATCTGTGCACTCAGCCATCTATGATACCGATCAATCGTTGGTAGCTCGTCTCAGTGACCCGAAATTTTTGTTCCCAGCCAAAGTTGATGAACTCAAATCAGTCGAAGTGCTGGTCACAGACGTGATCGAGTGCGCTCACTTCTGGGTGCAAATAGTCAACCAAGAGCGCTCAGATGACCTAAGCTTCATTCATCAAGAGCTAAACATTGACTACGAGCTAAAAAAGATGGACTCTGAGCACATACATCAAGATTCTTTGTGTGTATCCCACTACGATGACAGCTCTATTGGCAAAGCTTTTTACAGAGCCAAAGTTCTAGAGGTCTATCCGGCAAAGCTTAAAGCAGAGATCATTTTCATAGACTATGGCAACAAAGTCACCCGGAAGTTCCAAGACCTGTTTTATTTGGCTGACTACCTCAAAGAGTACCAGTTTCAAGCAATTGAGTGCAAAATGGTTAATGTTAGACCGTCAATATTTCACAACCCGACAGGACAATGGACCAAAGCGTCCAACCATACATTTAACAGACTCGTCAACGACAACAAATTCGTATCCTTTGAAATTGTATTGCATGGTTTGGACCAAAATTTGGCCTATGTTAACCTGCACGGAGTGACCAAGTCTGGCATACACAAGGACTTTACTGAATTGCTGGTGGAGAGCGGCTGTGCCGAAATAATGAGCAAAACTGAAATTGATTTGAATCTAAGCAAACAATACAACAGAAAAGACTTTTACATACCATCCAGAGAATCGGACTATATGCCAAGTAGGCCTCGCTATTTCAACGAGGACATGGCGATTCGTCAAGCTGAACAATCAAAAAATAAATACTACCATGAGCAAAGCATGCTAAGTGACCAGGATGACTTGAAGTCAACAGTCTCCACTAATCACTCGTCTCTAAATTCGGTCCAGGAAGATGACTTTGATGAAAATGACCAGGCTTCATATGACGGATACATTGAAATACGAGGCCCGTACAGTCCACTGGAATGCAACTACACTTCTTTGTTAAATATTGGTCAGAATAAAAAAATTAAGGTTGAGCGTGATTCAATAAATTATGTGACTTTGGACACTGACCCAACAAACGATTCCTGCCGTTTGTTGCTTGCCCATGAGGTGACTTTGAATCAAATGGGAAATACCATGATTCTTAGAAAGACAAGCCTGATGCCCAAGCTGCCCGGACTGCCCACAATATGTACCCTTTTGTTTGCCCCATCTATCGAGTTGAGGACTGACCACAATGAGACAATGTTCACTGGGGCGCTGTGCGGTCTTGGTTTCGATGAACAAAATAGCATGCCAATCTACACTGATAATGACATAGAATTAGCTTTTGATGTTCAAATTGATGTCAATGATATAATAATGGTAATCAAGTATTTTAATTTTAATTCTAAACAAAAAGCAAATAATTTTTAGACACTTCTATTTTAATAAAAAAATTCGCTATTTTAATGACAGGTTAAACATTTGATTAAAAACTCAAAATAAGTAAATTTGTTTAGCAAAAAATTGTAAATGCCACTGCAAACATACTCAAAATAAAGAAAATAAATTGTGTTCAACTTGCACCATGCCAATGGGTAAAAGAAGATATCTTATTGTTCTAGATGCAACTCAAAAAAATAATATATTTTTTAATGAAAAAATAGAGATTTTTTCATTAAAATAGTGATGTTTTTATCAAAGTTAGTGAAAAGTTGTTTAGTGGTGGGAAATTTTTTTTTCCTTATTTTTTTTTCCTTGTGGAGCATAGGGTCATTACTTTTGATTTCCACTCAAGTCAATACTCCTTTGAGTTTCTTTCTGCTTTTGTGATTTCTTTGTAGCCTTTAAATAATACTTTGTAGCCTAATTTGAGTCTGTAATTTGATTTACAAAAATTAAGAATCTAGTCTAAAGGTTTTTTTATCAAAAAAAAAGTTAAACTTGACTTATTTTTGAAAAGTTTTTTTTTCACCGAAAGGCTTAAAAAAATTGAAAAAAAAGAAGCCAAAAAATTTTAAATTATCATGAATTAAAAAAAATAATAAAATTAGGATGGTTTATCTTTATTTCAAGAAAACAATTTTTCAAAGCAATTTTAGTTGGAAATTAATTTTAATCAAAAATAAACATTTTAAAAGATCGAATTTTTTAAGCCTTCTATCTTTGAGTAAAAATTATTCTAATTGTGCAAAAATGGTTCTGTAAAAAGTAAAATATTGTAAAAATTTGTACAAAAGAATTCTTGGTTCTGCTAAAACTCTGCAATTTTCTGTTAAATGCACACCATCAAAAAATACTTGATTAAACTATGCAATAAATTGCACAGTTTTTGCTGTTTTTGTTTTTGTAATTTTTAGAATTCGTTTGTAAAAATTTTTACAATATTGTACTCTTTAAAGAACCATTTTTGCACAATTAGAAAAAAAATATAAAGTTTTTACTTTATATTTTTTACTTTATTGTACTAAAGTTTCATATTGCTATCAAATTAATAAAAAATTATTGTGTTATTTATATTTTATATTTTACTATATATAGAACTAAATTATCTATTTTAGTTAAAAAGTTATTCAAATTTTTCCGAATTGAAAAGATCGAATTGAAACGAACTTCACAACCCCTAATATTTTAATTTCCTTTGAATTATTCTTTCTAGCCATTTAATACGGCAAAAAATGAATAAAAATAATCCAATTTAAAATATTATTTTTTAAATAGTTAAAAAACAAGAAGTTATTTTAGAATTTCTGAGATTTTCTCTAAAACTTTATATTTATTAGATTTTTTTAATAAAAAAAGTATGACTGCTTTTATAGTATTCAATACAAGAAATGAACAAGTAGTTCGCTTTACCATTTCAAACAATCTTATTACAATTTTTAATTTTAATTCAGAAATTTTTATTTTTAAGTTAAAAAAATTTTTTTCAATCAAATTCAGTATTTTTAAAACTCTGCAATAAAAAGCTGATTTTTTTAACTTTTCTAAAGGTTGCAATTTTCATAAAATAATTAGAGTTTTTGCAGAGGCTTAATTTAAATTTAACAAATATGTTTTCAGCTTCAACAATTCCCGCTTTATTTGAAGAACTTTTATAGTCCTTAAAAATTTTATTATTAGAATTATTCAAATAGAAGAAATTTTAAGTCAAATTTTATCTATGAAATTTTTTGGCTCTTTAACAAAATCTAATTTCAATTTGATGAATTTAAAAAAAAAATGAAACTGAGTTAACCGTCTGTGAAAATTTACTTTTTTTAAGAATTCAGATTTTGCAGACATGAATAATTAAATACTAATAATTAAAATTATTTTAAAGATAAATTCGGTGCGTATGGCAATAAATATGGTGATTGGAAGTGAGCAAGAAGTTCAGACTTGGACGAATGATGAAAAAAATTTAAGAATTCTGCAGCAGAAAGCGTGTGAAAAATTACTGAGGCTATTTTTGAGAAATAGAACAAAAATCCAACCAACATATTACTCAAAACCTCATCGTTGGAATCAAATCAGAAAAGAAGATTTGATAGACCCATTAAATCAAGATATTTCAATGCAAAATAAGGAAATGTATTATACATACCATAAAGTAGCTAATTGGAATGAAGACGATTACTAAAACTTTTTTTCATATTTTGTTATTTTTCAGGATAATTTTTTTGATGTTTTTCTCATTTTTCTGGAATCGAATAATTCTTGTTAAAAACTATTTTTGCCAGTTTAATTTAAAAGTTTGTTAAAAATAAATTTTTGTATATTTTGAGATTTTTTTTGAATAGAATAAATTGAATTTACAAATGTTCTTGTCTGAAATTTAAAAAAAGTGATATTTTTGAGTTTTTATAAAGTTCCAGAAATTCAAAACTTTAACACTGAAGCACCGGGTCATTTTTGCTTAAATTTCTTATCCAATTATATTTAAATTAGAGCTCTTAGCACATGTTTATTTTATTTTAACTAAAAGTTTTAAACTTAAGTTATTAGCAAGAAAAAAAATTATCCAAAACGAAAAATTCATTTTTAAGATAAAGCACATTAAAATTTTAAAATTCGTAAAAAGTGCGTATCCGGTGCTTCTAGTGTTAAGTGTTATCTGAAATTCTAATTTTTGGCTTGAACTAGGTCTTTTGAAACCCTAAATTTCATTTTTTTTTTGGGGTTAAAAAAATTTTGTTCCACGGGTCAAAAATTAACTAACCCTTTAAAAAGTTGTAGTTATTTCAGACCCAGATATTCAATTATTAAACTAAATTTTTTTTAATCATATAGATTTTGAAAGAGCAAAAAATTTTCTACACTCTGATGTATATTTTATTAAAAAAGGGTGTTTATTTATTGAAAAACAGCCAAAAACAACGCTTTTTTTCACTTGAATCGTATGTTGTGCCAAGGATCACTTGAGTTAAGACCAAAATTAAAAAAAAAAAATTTACTAGATAAAATTCTGAACAAATCTTTGGTTTTACTTTTTTGAATTATGGCTTTATTTTATATTAAAAAAGTCTCAAAAGAATATCAATCTCATTAAAAATTATTATTGTGCCATTAAAGTCTAAATATATGCGTTCTCACACTAATAGTCTTGGGATATTTTACCAGAAAATAAAAGCTTATCGTTCAAAAATCTCTTTTTATTAAATAATACTTTGATAATCAAATATTATCGTATGTCCAGCGATAGCCTGAGTCAAAATAACTATGATCAGTTGCTTTTGATTTATAATTTAATTTAACCACGGCTGGGTTATCATTATCTCGATAGAATATTCTCGACGAAGATGTACGCTTTTTAAAACATTGTCTTTCAAAGTTGTTCCCTAAAATTCATTTGGAAGACCTATCATCCCTTTGTATAGAAGCTAATTTACGGCACTATTTGGCTGATTTTTCATCTGACTTTATTGTTATTTCATTGAATAGTGTCTTGCTGGCAACACTGAGAATTCTTTAAGCGTTTGAAACTTATATTTGTCATTTTTGTCCTTAGTTCTCATGGTCAGAAATGCTTCTTTGGTTTTACCTGCTACACAAAATAAGATTGCACGCGCTTTCTGCGACTCATGCCAAATGCTTCGTAGCCAAAAGCAATGTAAAATTCCCCATACGATATTTTTTCGCCATCGAAAACTAGGTTTGAAACTCTTCTTGTCATTTTCGGGTTTTTAAAATATTTAAAAGATTTTTTGAATTGTCAAATCTGACTTTTTCTTTTTTCAATTGGCAAGTCGCTTTTAATCTTTAGTCTTAAATTGTAGCTTTAGTCGTTTGTTAATGAATATCGTGTATTTGATATTAATGTTCTTCTTTTTTAAGCTTTAGTCTTAAACGTCATTTATTACAATGAAAATTCTCTCTTTCTTTTTTAAAAGGAATTTTTTTGAGCATGCGTATGTATGGGTACTTTTTATTCACGGCTTATTTTAAGTAATTGACATAAAACTTAAAGCTTAATCTACTTGCTTTACCAGATCGACTTCACAAGCTTAAAAACTCTAGCGCGTATCCTCTTTCTTCATTTGGTTGGAATACAACTTTAAGATCAACCAGTATCACCAATGTAATAGGGATAAGAGAAGGAACAATTTTTTCTTAAAAGCCTAATTCATTTTGTTTATACATTCATTTTATGCCATTTGAATTGAACTTAATCACCAAAGCAAAAAGCAATCGCAAGCTGTTATACTCGTAGATAAACGACCGAAAAAAGGTCAAAGACACAATTATATGCCTCATCGACGATAAAGGTGAACAAAATCGAATAAACTCGACATTCCGGAATTTCTCAACAATCAGTTTTGCACAGTATTTTCTGAAGCTTGCTCTGAAAATGACTTTCATGATTTTGAAACAGTAACAAATCGCAAATGCACAATTTCTCTCGACAACTTTTCTCAAAACTCCGTTTTTAACGAATTAAAAAAATTAGATGCACATAAAGCACCCGGATGTGATGGTTCCCACCGTTTCATTCTCAAAATTTGTCCAATAGCAATAGCAAGCATTCTCTCAATCATCTTCACTGCATCATTTATCACGGGTATTGTCCCTAACGCATGGAAAGATGCAAACATCACACCAACATAGGAAAAAGGCTCGTAAACCGGCAAACAAACCTATAGACCATTCTCGTTCACGGCTATCATCGGCGAAATCATGGAAAAACTAGTTATATCGCCAATGGATACTCTCTTATCACAACACCACTTAATCACGAAATACCAACATGGATTCGTGAAAAAAAAGTCTTGGATGACAATTTTGTTAGAAACTCTCGATATTATAGCAGAAACAGTCAATCGACGGTTCTCAATCGACCTTATCTTCTTCTTTTTTTCTGCTAAAGCTAAAGCTTTCGATATGGTATCTCATGCGGGATTACTAGCTAAACTAAGGTCTTTAGGCTTCGACGACAGGCTAGACAATTAGATGAGGTCTTATCTATGTGATAGACGTCAAAGATTAATACTTGACGATGTGGTCATGGACATGTTTTATCAGGAATACCACAAGGATCCATCCTAGAACCGCTTCTCTTTTTATTGTTCATAAACGATACGCCAGAACTATTTGAACAATTTTGCAATTTGTTGCTGACGACACTTAACTTAAAGCTGCAATAAAGAACACATCCGACTGCAACAATCTACAATCAGACTTAGTTATAGCAGCCAATTGGGCCACTACTAGGAAAATGAAATTCAATTATGAAAAATGCAAGGTCATGCACATCGGCAAAAAAAATCAACTTTACGAATACAGCGTGCAAGTCGTCGAGTCTTCCGAACGAAAAGTCTGACGAACACTAGAAAAAGAACGCAATCTCGGCATTATCATCTCTAATGATCTCAGATGGAAGTGCCAAACTCAAAAAGCTGCTAACAAAGCCAACGCATTTTTGGGTGTCCTTTTAAGGACATTCTCCTATTGGACACCAGAAACGCTTAAAATACTATACGTAGCCTTTGAACGCCCTCACTTGGAATATGCTTCGTTAACCTGGTCTACACATCAACACCAAGATATAGCCACTATAGAAAAAGTCCAACATAGAGCTACCAAATTAGTTCCATCTTTAAAAAATTTGCCTTACGAAAATAGACCTCGAATTAATTGGACTCACATTACTAAAGGACAGAAGAATAAGAGGCGACACTATCCAATATTACAAACTCAAGAACGTGTTCAACACATTTTAATTGGTACCACCCAAACGCAAAACTGCCCGGCAAGAGAGCACTTCATGGAATTCGCTACCCAAGTCAGTAGTCGAATTAACATCAATCAATGAATTCAAATCAGGTTACGACAAATTCAAATAAACAAACTCGAGCCAACAACAAAACACCAACAAATACATTCAATCCCACAAGCATGATAAAAAGCACACGGACACAACACTTTTTCTTAAGTATACTCCCATTGCAAGACAACATGATACATGCATTTAAAATAAATTTTTATAAATAAAGAACTTTTTTGATTTAGAAATTCTTTTCATATAAAAATCGTTTTTTTACATAAGAATTATTTCTAAAATTATAATATAATTTTTTCATAAAATTCTAGAATGCTTGATTTGGAAAGTGTAGTTTTATATAGTAGTTTTATTGAAATAATGGACACTTAAGATACTCAAGCAATTGTTAAATAAAGATAAAAACAAAAAGATAGATAAATGCTCCCATTATTTTCGAGTTTAGAAGTCAATTAAAAATTTTTAATTTTTTTTCCAACTAAAAAAAAGTCTTTTTACATTTTAAATTTTCACCTTTTTAAAAGAAAACTATTTTCTTTCTTGTATAAAAAAAAATAATTTAAAGATTGTTGTTTAAAAAAAATAAAATCTAAATATTTTATGTTTGATGTAATCTATTTACAGTCCCGTTCTGTTCACTTGTTTTTACCAAAATAAATAATATTAATAATAATATTAATGTCAATATTAATAAATAATTAATATTGACGTAAATTTTGGTAAAAACAAGTGAACAGAACGGAACAGTAATTTCAATGTAAAAGTATTATGAAAGGAGCTTTCATTTATTTTTTTCTAAAAATGACGTTTTAACCACCGAACTTTTTGCACGCATTTTTAGCATTCAAAACATATTGTACCATATATTGTAAATTCTGAAAAAGAAAAACATTTAAAAAATTAATACAATTTATATGAGTTTCTATTTACTTTTTGCAACAAACCCAAGTCCTTACTGGACATGTGGTTTTTGTGATCTCAATATTCTCCAAAGATTGAAGCATATGACAATGATCTTGTCGAATTGAATATTTGGTTATTTTATATATTTTAATTTGGATGAGAATAAAAAAGACAAATTTGAGTTAAGTTTTTAATTTTATTTTCTTTTAATTTAAATAAATTCAATGAGTATTTAACCTTAATAAACAAGCTCAAAAAGCGAAAAATAAATGAACAAAAAACACCATAAACAGCTAAATATAAATGATTAGATACTTTTGTCCAAAGATAAAAAATAATAAAAAAATCTTGAAAAAAATAGTGAACAAATAAAGAATCCATTAAACCCTAGCCTAAGCGAGAGTCCGTACCATTTCAAGCACCTTTACACACTTTTAAATTTTACAAATTTTAAATATAAGCGTTTTGAAAGAAGAAGCATAAATAAAACAAAGAGATGTTGTTGTTTAAAAACGAATGAGCCTTTGAGTTTGTTCATTGTATCAATAGACTGAATTAAAAACGGAAAAATAACAAAACAAGAAAATGACAGATGAATGTTTAGGTCTAGTTAATCTCGAGTGCGTAGAAAAAAACTTTTTTTATATACATAAAAGATTTTTATTAAAAATGCATAGATTTAGGAGCAGACATGAAAATTTGTTATTTAGTTAGACGATAAATAACATGCTGGGCTCCATGTTCACTAGTCGAAACTTCGAAAACATAGGCTAGTGTCAACAGGACCTCTTTTGTGTCATTGTTTTTGATTATTTGCAAAACACTGAAATTCTCCAGTACATTATTTTTCAAATTTTTCTCCGGCAGCTGCTTCAATTTGTTTATGAATGTGATCATGTACTCGCACATGGGCGAATTCTCGAAACGGTACACATATCGACCCGAGTCGTACTGGCCATGCTCGTTCTCCACTTTTTCCACCACTTGACTGCCAAATGAGCACACTTTGGTCGAACAGCTTATGGTCATCGGCTCTGAGCTTTCAAAACTTGACAAAAAATTAATTTTTTTTTATTATTTAAAATTTTACTAATTTCAAATAATTTTTTATTTTATTTATTTTTATTTATTTGAATTCTTATTTAGACTCAACTAATTTATACTAGAAACAAGAACCTATCCGAGAGTAGTTGAGTCAGTTTATAAGATAAAGATTAATTTTAATTTAATCATTATCTTTACAATTAAAATTAAGGAAAAGTAAAAATACAAGAATGGAAAAAATAATTAATTTTTCTTTTAAAAAGAAGGACTTTTTTTATTTGTTGCAAAAAAGTTCACTTGAATATGACTCATCACTTGCAGTCTCTACCTTTTTATATTTACTTTGACTCTGATCTCAGAAAATACATAAAGATCATATCTTAATTAGAAAATCATCGGAAGAATTAATTTTTACCCGAAAATAAAAAAATTGAATGTCAAAAATAGAGATTTAAAAATTTATTAAATGAAAGACAAACCGTTTAAATCAAACATGATTTTTTTGAAGACAATTCAATTAAAAGTCACCAAGTTTGGCAAATATTCAAATACAAAATAGAATTGACAGTTAATAAAATAAACATAAAAAAATATTTTATTTCAAGCAACTATATAAGGATAATTCAAAATATTTATCAATTATTTTTTAATATTATGTTTTTTTAATAATCAATTAATTCATAATTAAGTTTTTTTATTGCTATATGAATTTAACGGAACCCCCTGGTTAAGTTATCAGTTGATAACATATTTTGTTATCCAAGTTCCCCTTCGCAATTTTGTTCTCAAGTCTGATAACAAAAATTTTATCAATACATAACGATATTAAATTTGATGACTATAAAACTTATTAATTAGAAAAACTTTTAAAAAAATTTTTATTTTTTTTAGATACCTCTATTAACGCGCATTTTAATTCTGTTCCGATGATTTTAATGTAAAAGTTTTAAGATGATCTACGAAATTTTCCAAAAAAATCTTGCCAAATTTAATTTCCTTATTTCTTTTAAAACAAGAAGCATTTTCTGATAACTAATTTTTATTTTATTAATATTGTTTGAAATTGGGATAAAATAATTCATGATTATTTTTTAATTTACCAAAATCTTAAATAAAATCGTAAATAGATGAATATGATCAAGAAATTTTTATTCTGAAATATACTACTAAGAATAATGAATATTTTACAAGATAGTTCAAGAAAAATTTTTAAACTAAGACCTTTTTGTTAAGTTACCAAAGTTGAAAATATCCTAAAATTTAACAATTTTGAAAGAATTATGTCTTGTCTAAATTATCATCTATCAATACTATTAAATTTAACTTTAAAATAATAAAATTAGCGAAAAATTTAAAATTTAAAATTTTGGATATAGATTTAGTTTCAGAACTGAACATTTTTATCTAATTTTTTCTATAATTTTGTTTACAATTTTATATTATTCTATTTTAATTTATTATTTTCTGTTTTTATTTTTATTTATATGGAATTTAAGCTTGCAACCAATAAAATATTAAATAAATTAAAAAAAAATTGATCCTTTAAATTTTTGTTAGAAATTTTTAGATATCTATTTATTTTATTCTATTTATAAGCATTTATTAGTTTTTAGCCTAAAGAAGAGACACAGTTTTAAGAAAACGGTTGTTTATCTTATAAAATAGATTTATTTTTTTAATTTGTCATTTCAATTTTTAATTTTAAAATTTCTTTTTCGGTTTTTTTTTATTCAGATGAAACTTTAGCTTGGTTCAGATAAAATCTTAACTGATCACTGTTTTCAATTTTGAAATTATAAATACAGTGATGTTCCGCTTTTGGTTTTTGACAACAATTTTAGTAACAAAAGGAAATTAACATAAATTTACAAAAACCAAAAATCATGAACTTATCAGATTCTACGTAAAATTAGGTAAATTTTCAAAATTTTACGTAAATGGTTGTAAATACAAAAATTTCCAAAAAATTTAATAGCTCTAGCGTCTTTTGATTCAGTTCATTATAAAATGCAAATTTAATGGATTCGTTATGATCTATTTTATGATTAAGATTTTTGTAAATTATAAAGAAATCAATTTTAAAAAAAAACATCAAGTTCTTGAACCCCTAAACAAAATTAAAAACAAAACTAAAGTTATTAAATTTTTTGGATATTTTTTTTACCACAATATACCTAAAATGTTGAAAATTTAGCTAATTTTACGTAAAATCTGGTACATTTATGATTTTATACTTTTGTAAATTTAAGTAAATTTTCCTTTTTAACGTAAATTGTCGAAAAAAACAAAAAACTGAACATCACTGTAAAGGTGTTGTGAAATTCAAATACAAATTGAACAAAAATTCTTGATTTTTTGATAAATTAAAATTAAAGTTAATAAAAAACATCAGAAAAAATACTGCAACATATTTTTTTGGCTAAAATGAAATTTTTATTTTTTTTTTAGTAAATCAAATCAATAATCTATTTTAAAAAAAGTATGTTGCACTATGTTGCAGTATTTTTGTAAGTTTTTTTTTATTAACTTTAATTGTAATTTTTCAAAAAATGAAGAATTTTTGTTCAATTTGTATTTGAATTTCACAGTACCACTGTAAATAAATTTAATTTCCATTTTTTTTAGTTGAAGTCCTTTTTTGTCAAATAATTTTTTCTCTAAAATTCAATACGAATAAAAAACTGTGATGTGATTTAAAAAAAAAACATAAGAATTTGTTCAATGATTTATAATCAAAACCCTTTTAAGAGCCATTGAAGATGAGTTTACTTTTATAAATCTCTTTACCTTTTTTACAGTAGAAAAAATTCTAAATAAGAAAACATAGAAAAAATTTTTACTTACATGTTTGTAACAGCATAGAGGGCGTTCACACCTTCTTCCATTATGTAATTCAGATCTACCCAATATTTGACCAAATAGGACGAACAAATCGAAGTTTTTTCCTGGCTTTGAATCGAACATAACAAGTCACTTTCGGGAAATTTGTCAACAAACTCTTTATGGCTTATGCCCTTAAGAAAAAAAATTTAAAATCAAAATTTTCACTCCAATTCAATTCCTACCTCAAAATCGTCTATGCCATCAGATGCAAAGTAGTCAAGAGTATTTAAGTGCAGGAACAGATGTTTATGATACTTTGAATAAAAAAAAATTTGAAAGATTTCATTTTTTTTCTGAATGAACTTACAATCTCAGGATCGCGTCTCTTTTCAACAAAACCGCTGAACTCGATCAATTTTAATTGACTTAGACCAATGACACTTTTTGAAAAGGCGCTCATGTTCGAATTAGTAGTTGCCGAGTTGTTATTATTGTACAAAGACCAGAGTTGGTTTGAATTGGGCGAAGAGTCTGGCGAGAGCTGTTGGTGCAGATTGTGAGAGGGCAGGTGGTGGATTTCGTTGGGATGAAAGTGGTGATGTGGATGGTGTCGAATGTTTTCGTTATTGGCATGTAGAAGATCGTCATGAGGCACCATGCTCTTTTCGCCATGAGCCATTTGCTGCTGGATGCCCGGATGACCCCAGATGGGATTTGATTGCGCATTTTGACCATTCATTGGATTTGATTGAATTAAATTTGTACAGTTTTGTAATAAATGAGGATGATGTGTGGACTGGACTCGGGGTTGGATTTGGCCGCTTAGGCCGTGCTGGGATGAGGTGCGATTTATTTGTTGAGCACTGGCATTGCTTGGCTGAGCTTGATTTGACTGGGCATTCTGGTTAGCATTGTTCATCTTGTTACCATTGGATAACAAGGCGTTCGGGCTAGGTACCACCAGATTTTGTTGCTGTGACTGCACTTGTAAAATTGATGGCGGCGAAATTATTTGTGCAGATGTCAAATTCGAAAATGGATTCTGAAAGGATCCGGTAATCTTGGCATCTTTGGTGTCCTTTTTGTTTGCAAAATTTTTTTATTTTATTTTGAAAATGTGAATAGATAGACTCTAGTATAAAAGGGAAATTTTTTTCAACAATCTAGCCTCTATGGTAAATTAAGAGCATGTTTAACAAAAACCTAAATTAATCTATTTATCTTTTTGTTTATTGATTAATGGGTTTGATAGACTAATTTAGAAAAAAATGCTTAATTATTTCTATTTTCAATTAAAGAATGAAAAAAATGTTGTTCAAATTTTTTTTGTTCAGTTTTGGGTCAATAGTAATAAATGAATTGAATAGTTTGTTTGGTCAAATGACATGTTTGTATATGTGAGTGGTTTAGTTGGAAGACATGATAAATAATAAATGATCTCAATTTTTTTAAGCTGAAAAAACAAGAGAGTATTTGGTCTGGTTTTATCCCATTCTTAATTCAATTTGCTTCTTGAAAAGAGTTCAAAGATGGCCATTCATTTATTTGGCATCTTGAAGTTGATGATCAATTCAAAAATTTTTTCTTTAGATTATAAAATTAGTCTTAGAATTAATTTTAATAATTTTAATGCAACATGCTTTACATGTTATGTAGATTAGCGGAGACTAATACTGAGCGTGATCTTGGTGTAATAATGAATAACAAGCTCAAATGGAATGATCAAATTGATAGCTGCGTTAAAAAAGCTAACAACATGCTTGGTATGCTCAAGAAAAAAATTGTGTATTGAGATGCTCAATCGTTTTTGCAGCTTTACAAAACATATGTTAGACCGTATCTAGAATACTGTGCACCTGCCTGGAAACCTTATTTAAAGAAGAATATATTCAGACTTGTGCAAAAGTCAAAAAAAAAAGTCAATTCAAAGTCATCTTGAAGTCAAATCATATGACTTTGAATTGACTTTCAAAGTCATATGATTTGACTTGTATAAAAATTCTAAAAATTATTTTATTTATCATCATCATAATTTTCTTTATTAACCAGTTTAGAACAAAAAAAAATTTTGAAATATAAAGCTTGAAAATATTTATCGTTTTTTCTCAATATAAAAACTTTGGTTTAAAAAGCAATGTTTTAAAATATGAAAAATTCAAAATTATATTGGATTTTAAAAAATGAAAGTTATTTGGTTTAAATATTTAAATTTTTGACTATATGACTTTTAAAAAAAATATTTAAAGTCAAGTCGGAGTCATTTTAACTAAAACTTTTGACTTGACTTTTGCACAACTCTGGATATATTTAGACTTGAACAAGTACAAAGACGAGCAACGAAGCTTGTTCCACAAATAAAAAGTTTGAATTAGGAGTCAAGACTAGCTAATTTGGGATTAGAAACTCTAAAATAAAGGCGAGAGCGTGGAGATCTGATTCAATTTTATAAAATTCACAACAAATATAATCATGTCAATTTGTATTACGATGCGCAACTTATGAGTTCAGTGAATAATGAAGGACCAAGTGGAGGAGTAAGGGGAGCGAAGCATCGCATTTGCTCGCAGCTAACAAAATGTGAAGCAAGGCGAAACTTTCTATCAAACCGAGTAGTGAACAAATGGAATATGCTGCCAACGTTGGTTGTCACAGCAAGTTCGATCAACCAGTTCAAAAACAGACTTGACAATGTCGGTAGAAATAAAAAAAATGAAAAGTCTACTATAGCGGGACTACGTTAGTCTTCCTGCTTTGTCAATTTAGTTAAACATAACTTGACTGTAGAATATTAACTATTATTATTATTATTATTATTATTATAGATTTACAAAAATAAATCAATTTAAAAAAAATACTTTCACAACCCCTTGATAAAATCAATTTTTAATTTAAAATGTACTGACTCATTGCAATGAATGGGGTCTACGTATAAACATTAACAAAACATTTCAAACCGTTTTTACAAGAGCAGGTTATCGCACAAACTATCAGTCAAAATAAAAACTCAACCTTTTTCTCGACCATCCACTTGAACTGGAACCACTTCCAAAGTTTCTGGGTTTCAAATTCGACCCTAAGCTCAGCTTCAAAACCTTTTCGAAAATATCAGCTTAAGAGCTACATCAAAAATCAATCTCATTAGTAGAATCAAAGGCCTGAAACTCAAAAATTCCTTCGGTCTATGTAAAATCATTTTCAAAAGCTTTATCTGTTCGAACTTCGATTATCCTTTTATTCCACTACGTTGTTCGACGCAAAAAATATCATCTAATCTTCAAAAACTCCAAAACAAAATTTTTAGACAGACCAAATTATTTCCCATTAGAACAAAAATAACTGGCATCCACAACCAACTCAAATTCGACTCAATAGAAACACGCTCAAAAGTTCTGATCAATAAATTTTTCATCAAAAAGTCAAACCACCAATAAATAAGAATAGACCTGGATGAATTTAACTCAACAAATGCTACTTTAAACCCTAAGTTCACTTCGTTCTATCTAGATTTCAAATCAATAGTTTCACCTTTAAAAATTTTTAACAGAATTTTTATTTTTACTTAACTCATTTTATTTAGTAACGCTGGGCAAAAAAGAAGCACTTAGTTCCATTCTGAGCAGCCTGAGATTCTCTTCGAATTTATTAAAATAAATAAAAATTAACTCATTTTTTGTGAGAATTATATTGAATTTTTTTATTTCAAAAATATTTGTGGCATGCAAAATTAAATTTAAAATTTAAATTCCAAATAAGTAGTAAAATGAAAAGATCGGCCAATATTTTTGAAAAAAAAATTTCAAAATTATATTCACAAAAAATGAGCTAATAAATTTAGTTTTTATAAATCAATTTTATCAATGGATTGGGAAATTAATTTATTTTTAAATCTACATAACATTTAAAGCATGTTACACAAAAATTATTTAAATTAATTCAAAGATTAATTTTGGTATCTAAAGATAAACCTTTTGAATAGATCATCTTTATATTGAATTGATAATATTTTTTTTTAAAATATATTTAAATTAGTAAGAAAAAGGGATTAAGTAATTGCGAACCTTCAAAAAATTAAATAAATGATTTTTATCAAATAAGTATTTTTTTAAAGCAGCTTGGATAAAATTTTACTGTTAAACAGAAGTGATTTCACAAGAAAAGTAAATAAATATTTTATCCAAACCACTTCAAAAAAATTTCCTGAGAAAATAACAGCACTTTTAGCATAAAATGAAGAAAAATTCATAAAGCCATCATAGGTATGATTTCCAGAATCACTTTTATCACAAAAATAAATCACCGAATATTTTTTTCTTTTTAAAATAAAATGACGAGATTATTTCAAATTTATCAATTTTCTAAATTATGTGCAAAATTAAAATAATTTTAAATAGAATTGTGATCTTCTAAAGTAGCTAGTTTATTCGTATTTAGATTTAATTAACTTTTTTAATTTTGTTTAAAAAAAGTTTTAAAAAAAGCTTAATGAAAAAACATTAAAAAGAAAAAGAATAATAAACAAAATAATTAAAGGCATTGCTTCTGAACAAGCTTGGAAGTACATCTCTTCAAACTAGAAAGATGAAAAAAACATTCTAATATTAAAAAAAATTAGAAATTTTGACCAAACATCAATAGCAAACCATTCATTAAATAAAAGATTTTTTTTTAAATATATAAAGCGCTTCTAGAAATATTTGAAGAGTTTGAAATAGGCAAGTTAAACAAATAAAATATTGAAAATAATTTGCTGAAAGTGCCCTTAGAAAGCTGAGGAGGTGAAATCTAATTTTTAATTTTCTAAAAAATTCTTTAATGTCCCCTCAATATTTTTACTTTGAAAAGATTAATACAACTAAAAATCATAATTAATATTTTTTTTGGTTAAGAGACTTAAAAAAAATTTACATTAACTTCATTAATTAATTAACTAATTTCAAAATTAACTTCAGATTATCAAAAAATTCAAGTGACAAAAATAAACAAATTTTGAAGGACAGAATTAAACTTTAAATTTAAATATTTTTTGATCTCATTAAATTTATATAAAATTAAAATTAAAACAAAAATCATCCAATTTTTATTCAATATGCTGACAGAACTAACTAGAAAAATTAAAATCCAATAAATTATTTATTCCGATTTCCCAATTCATTTAATGTTGCCTCAATTTTTTTTTAAATATAAATAAAAATAATAATAAAAGTCAAAATTGAAAAAAAAAATTCCGAAGAACTGGAATAAATTTTAAACATACCCATAATCCTAAAACAAAAATAAAGTAAAAACTTCATCCAATTTTGATTCAATAAATGCTGAAAGAATTTACTAGAAAAAATTAAATTCCAATTTGTAGTTATCTAAATAATTTTTATTTTGAAGAAATTAATCAAAATTTAAATTCGAAATTTTTTTGTCGTGTGTGTCATACTTAAGTGTAAAAAAATTCAAATTACATAATAAATTTTATTCATAGATCAAAAAATTAAAACATTTTTTTCGGAAAGACTTTGATAAATTTCAAATAATAACATATTTTTCAGATCCAAAATGTTTTGGTCCCATAAAATTTAAGAAAAATTTCATCCAATTTTTATTAAATAAATTTTTATTTAAAAAATTGTCCTTGAAGAATTAAAAAAAAATTTTCGCATGAACTCAAGTTAAAATATTAAAAAACTTTCATTGAATAAAACACATCTTATTATTCTAAAAGACTCAACTCAAGATTTTTAACTTCAAGACTTCTTTTATCAGATTCAGCAATTTCATTTTAAAATGAAAGACTAGCTGAATTTAGGCAACACTACTTTAGGACATTTTCTTAACCTTTTGGTTTGAATTCGAATTCAATTAAACTCAGTCTTTTGAACTGAGTTAAAGGTAATCAATTCTCTGCATATTAACTCAATTGCTACCTGTACGATATTTCAATATGATATATAGATAGATCGGTGACTTTATAATTTGTAATTTATAATTTTTAAGCAAAATTTTTATGTTCTATATTTACTCATTTTATTCATTAAAAAAAATTTAATTTTAATGCTAAAAAAAGTTTAACATTATTCTATAAAATTCATATATTTCTACAATAAAAAAATTTTCGTCAAAAGACGTCGCCCATTTTTATTCTGTATATCTGTATAAAAATAAATATTAAAAAAAATCCAAGATAGAATTTTTCATTTTGCTGTGCGTAGAAGCCAAAGTGTCAAAATACTCAAGTGACAAATTAAATTTTATTCAAAGGCCAAAAAACAAATATATTTTTCAATCTAAAATTTTCTGATCACATTAAATTTTTCTCTCTTTTTTTATCACACAAAATTTAAGAAAAAAATCATCCAATTTTTATTCTGTATGCAGAGTTTTCTAGAACAAAAAAAATTCCAATTTGTAATTTTTTGAAAATTTCTTTAATATTTTCTTAATTAATTAATGATAAAACTAAAAATCCAAATTTATCTTTTTGCTGTGTATAGAAGCCAAAGTGACAAAATAAAATTTATTCAAAGGCCAAAAAAGAAATAATTTCTATTTGATTACTAATTTTAAAAATTAAGTGAGTATAAAAAAAAAAAAAAAAATTGACTTACCTTGATGTGATTATGAAAATCCTTTGTTTTTCTCTTGGCCAAAACTTGAATGTGAGACGAGACTTGCTTCCTTGATCTAGTCTTGCCCGTCCGCACCTTAATGTACCTGGCGATGAGCTCATTACGTCCGTACATTTTGCCCTCCTCGCTGAGAATAATTTTCCTGCGACCGCACGGCGGATAGATGGCCAGCGCCTCCTGGAACGACTGCTCGATGTCGGGGCTCCAGACGCCCTCGGCGTCGTTCACACTCGAATTGCAGTCGTCGTCCGAGTTCTCCATCGAGTCGTCGTGCTCACCGTTGTCGGCGTCGTGCACAGAGCTGTCCAAATTGGCCATCATCATGGCCATGCTGTGCGACTGGGCCTGCTCGCCCATCTGGCTCTTGTACACCATTTGGTGCGCTTGTGTTTGCTGCTGTGTTGGAACTTGGACCATATGCTCCGGCTTGATCACCATGTCGTTCCATTGATTCATTATTCATGAACAAATTACTCGCAAAAACCAACAAAAAACACTACTTCTAAACGCGCAATAAACCTTCCTTATTTTTAACTACTTCCAAAGACTAAAAATAAACAAAAAAAAAGATCAAGAACAAACGAAAACTAGTTATCAAGTTGGTTTGTTTGTTTGTGAGTCAAATAACTAGTTTTGTTGTGTGACGAGTATTTTTTGCTTGGCTTAATTTTAGTTAGACAATGCGGTCGGCAGGGCCGAGCCGGGTCACTCGAAGCGGCTGCCTTGTCGAGCAAAATATTCTCGAACAACAACCACAACAAGAAACAATTGGAATTGCTGGCCAGAAGGGAAAAGACTTAGAGAAAAAATGTTGTATTTTTTTGTGTAAATTATGACATTCATTGAATGTGATTTTTCAAGAACTACAGGTTTTGTTGTCTTATGCACTAAACTATTTTGTGTCTAATCAGAAATTTGAAGCACATGCGTCTACTCGGCTCATTCGTCGTGTCTTTGCTACAGATCGCACTCTCTCTGATCCTAACTTTTCTAGTGACAACTTTCCAGTGCATATGTATGCTTACCTTTTTGTTGTTTTCGATGACCTCATTTATCAGACTCAAGTTGTGTCACTCTAGACCAATGTTAGCAAATTTCAAATTCCTTTCCAACACTCAGACATTTTTATTGATTACATTTTTTTTGTCTGATTGTTCAACTTTATGAAATTCGCATAATAATTGTGATATTTTTTTTATAAATTATACAATCACTAAAAACTTGACTGAAATTTTTTTGATATAATAAACTATTTTTTCTTTAAAATTTTGACAATAGCTGAAAATAAATTTTGCAAAACAAATCTCTCCTGATTAAAATATGAGAAAAATGTTCATTTCGACAGGTACAATTGGACAAAGAATTATATTTTATTTCATCCAAAAAAATTTTAGACAAAATAAGATTTGACAAAATTATTTGGACAAAAATAATTGACAAATTATTATTCAAATTTACGCCTGTTTAGACGATGTTTAAAAAAACAGATCAAAAATATTAATTTTTTTTTGACAAATAAGGTAGAACATGTAATTAATATTAATATGCAATTAAACATGTAATTTATCAACAATGAAAGATTTTTCAAATAACCACATAATTTATCTTGATAAAAGTTAAATTAATTTTTAAAAAATATTTGTTTAATTTTCTTCCCCTAACAGGAGATTAGTTGAATTTAAAAAAAAAATAAAAAAATTTGTTTTTCAAAAATTATCATATGTAAAAACTTTAACTGAAATTTTTATATAATTTTTTTGTTTCTTTTAAATAATTTTTTAAAACTTGTGACCTATAGTATTTGAATGTAGCGACATCACAATATAAAAATAATTCGCTTCTCGTTTTTTAATTTAATTTAGACAGAAGCACTACTGCGTCGATGAATTTTAAGTTTTTCTTTTAGAAATTTTTTTGTAAACATGTGAATGCTAATTTTAATAATCAAATTCGCTCTTTTTAAGATTCTTTTTATTTGATAAATAATTGAAAGATGAAATTTATTTTATATGCTAAAAAGAAGGAATATGATTTATTAGATTTTATTAGATCGGTCTTGGCTTTTACTGAATACGATAAAAGACTTTTGTTTCTGTCATAAGATGCCCTTCCATAAATTTTTGAATTAAAAATAAATCAAATAAAATATTATAGGCTTCCATTTACACTAGTGAAATATCTTTGAAATATTTTTAAGGTAGAAGTATTCAATGATTATGTGAAAAATAATTTTTTTTTCTATTTTTTATGCTGGAAAAATAAAAATTATTAAAGAAAATTTTTTTTGATCAAAAAATGATTTTTAAAGATTCTTAAGACCTTAATACGGCTAGTATCGTCTTGTTTAAAAGCTTGGTCGTTTAATAAAAAAACTCGGCAAAATTTCTAACTCTAACTCTTCGCCTTTTTGCTTTCTTGGTTAGCTTAACTTTAGATTTAAGTTTTACTTTTAAATCTAAAAAATAAGCATATAGTCAAATTTAATAAAACTCATTTCGCATTAAATTTCTATTTTCATTATAATACTACTTTTTAAGATAAAAAATTATTAATCATTAACTAAGAATTCAATAAAAATGTAATTAAAATTTTAAAAATTCGATTTCTAAAAATTATTTTTTTGGTAACTTGATAAAGCCTTATTTTTATTCATAATTTATTCAGAAAAAAAACTAAAATTTTAAACTTAAAAGAAATTCTATTATAATAAACCAAGTTAAAAATATTTGATTTTCCATAAAATTATCTTCTTTATTTCTCTTTTTTTAATATTTTTTCATCAAAGAGGTGTTTTCTAAAATAAATAAATAAACAAAATTAGTTAAGTAATTTAGCTTTCAATTCCAATGTTTAAATTTCCATATTACCATTTGACTCCTTGTGTTTCATATTGAAACTAATTTTCATTCTTCTTCCTAAGTATGAAGTAAAAATAATTCTTATTATTCATTCTTTATTTTTTTATTTTCTTTTTTTTAAATAAAAAACCTTGACAAGTCAATTTTCATCTTTCTATGTTTATTTGCATCAAATCAAGAGCTAATTTTTGCTCGATTTTTTACACAGATGAAAAATAAGCTGGATTTAAATTAATAAGAAAAATAAAAAATTTTTGATATCTTTAAAAATTTTTGATATCTTTAAAAATTATTGAAATTATCAAACTTTACATTGTTATTAAATAAAAATTATCAATCAAACAAATGAGACATAAAAAATTTTTAACTAAAAAGGGAGAAAATTTCTTTTTAGGAAATTTTAAATGAAAATAGCTCATAAAATGTTTTAAGCTTTATTATATTGAATATTTGAGAAAGGAGTATAAGATCCCATTTTTTAGCTTCCTAAAATTTTGTCAAAGTGTCCTTTTATAAGAAAAATTAAATCATTTTACGATCTTAACTATTGCTTTTGGTCTTTAAATCGCTTTAAAGTTTCCAAAGTAATGCACCATTTTTCTGATATACTCAACAATCATAAATATTTGGACGAAACAATTTTTTTTGATGTACATTTTCGGCAAATAAAATTTAACTTGTTTTTATCAATTAGGTAATGTATAAAATTACCTTGATATTAATTTACTTTTTTACCAAAACATTTAATAAAAATTTTCACTTTGAAGCACGGCTAATATTTTATTATCTTTTTGACAAAGACATTGGCTAGACCACATCGCCAGATCTAGATCCACCTTTAGTGGACTCATCTCAAAACTAAAAGTCTATTATCCTTTATCAAAAAATATAACAGTTAAAACATAATTCTATAGAAAACTTGAAACTGCTATTTAGTTTAAATCAACAAAAAGTTCTTTAAGAAAAAATGGGTCATTTTGAAAATATAAAAACTTATCAAATAAGTAATTTCTTTTTTTAAATTTTTAAAGTAATTTAAAATATAATCAAGTGTTACATTTTTATCTGCATATAAAATTATCGTATTATTATTAATCACATTTTGCATTTTAATGAACTAAATTTTGATAATTAAAAATCAAATTGATAGAACCGTATATTTTTTGTTAAAGCAACTTAATAATTATTTTTATTTATTTTAAAGAAACCTATTTAATTGAAATTTTAAGTCAATAGTAGAGAATTTATCTTCATTAATCATTCTAATGATGATATTGCTTGATTCTTGTCAAATTATGAAGACCACCAAAATAAAACTTAAAAAAGCATCTTTGAAAATTAATTAAAATTTTGGAGATTTTTTATAACTTTTTTTATTAAAAAATTTTAGCCGAATCGAAAAAAATTTACCAAATGGAAATTTTAGAGATATCGTTTTCTTTAATTTCTTATTATTACAGCACCAGAGTCATATCATGATGTCAAAACTACTATTCTTAATAGTAAATAAAATTTTGGACTCAAAGAAAAAAATTTAAAAGAATTATTTTTAATTGAAAAATGAATAATTTTAACTAATTATTCAAGGGATCATATCAAAAAAAAATTCACAACTCTTAAACTGTTAGTTTACTAACTTTTACACTGAAAGCTGATAAATAAATGAAAACCCTAAAATCATATTTGATATCAAAATACAAGAATCTGTTGAGTAATTTCAAGTTCAGAAAACGACTGATCAAGACTAGAATGTTTATGACACATGAGATCAATTATGAAAATGAACAAATAAAATAAACTTGCAAGAAAATTGAAAATTATTTTTTATTGAAAAGCAATATAATATTTCAATTCAAAAATTTTAAAACAAGGCATTAAAAAAGTTTTTCATGGCTCAAATCTATGTCGACTTAAAAATATTCAAATTTAAACACTAATAATATTTTCTGAAATTTTGATTTAATTTTGCCAAAATTATGCTTGATTTTAGACTTCATGCAAAAAAAACACTTAACTTTATTTTTAATTTAAATTTTGTCATTTAAATAATTTGTATTATAATCGAAAAATTTGATGGTTATAACATAAATTATTTACTCAAACATTTCCATGGGATTGCTCACAAAGTTAAATTTTTATTTAATTTTTCATGAATAACCCTTGAATAAAACATTTTTCGATTATTTTTCAAATTTTCAAATTATAAATAAATTATAAATTATATTTTTTTTAATTAAAAAAAAGCACGTTTAAGAAAATTTTGTATGCCTTTAACGATTTACCGAGCTATCGATGTATCCTTAAAAACTATTCACAAGGCAAAGTAAGATTAAATCTTATACTTTAGTCTCCTTACATATAAATATTTAATTCCTTGAATTTAAATTATTTACTTAATAATCCATTTATAAAAATTTATTAAATATTTTTTGGAATCAACAAAAAAAAAACAAGAGCGTATTTTTAATTCCTGATACCTTTACTTGCAAATTTTTTCTAGATAAAACATTAAAATCAAAAGCTTAATTTATAAATTATTTTAATGAAAAAATCATTAGAATTAGTTCTTTTTAATTTATTACTTATTTTATGACATCAATTACAGTCTAATCTAAACTTATTTTTAATTTTTTTTACCAAATTATAAAAATTTTATAATAGCAGGAGAAATGCAGAGCGGGGCTAGGTTAGTCTTGCTATGGTAGTTGTTTTTTAAGCTTTTTAAAAAAAATAATTTATAATTAGTTCATTAATATTTAAATCTTCAATTTTTTACACATTTTTGTTGCATGTGGCTTTAAACTAAGGCTAACGCCATTCGGACAAACCTAGCAGAAACCCAAAATTATTCATTCAATAATAAAATAAACTAGTGACTTTCATTTTTATTCTTTTTACTTAATGCCTTCAGATTGACCAAACTTCACTAAATTGCTCTCTATTTGCCAAAATTATGCAATTAAATTTTTTTCCATTTAATCGGTCTACTGATCTAAAAAGCCCTAAAAGTCAAATTTAAAATGAATTTAGTGATAAAAAACTTATAAATAATTAGAAACGTAAATAATTGGTGATAAGAAAATATATGAGAAAAAAGATGGCTAGAGTCGCTTAAGGTGATTTGGATAAGTATTATTTTGTTGTTGTTTGTAGCAATCGAGGCTTATCTTTTAAACAATTGAGTACTTTTAAGGTTATCTCATTTAATATGACTTTAATACTTTAAGCTAAGTTATTTACGAAAAAAACGGGGTCTTGAAACGATAATAGTCTTGGAGGATTTAGGAAAAAGAGATTTTAGATTTAATAGAGCTTAGGTTCAATCAAACGGGATTTAAGGAAATACTGGAAATTTCTAAGGACCCAATAGATAAATTTTAAAAATTCGAAATATTTTAAATTGTTTTTGGTCTTTTTATTTCACCTTTTTTATTTAGACGAAGTGGAAACAATTGTTAAAACTCGTCGATCCGCAACCGACTAAAACAAATCATTTATTTTGTTTTCATTGCAAATAGATAAATTTATTGCTTCTTTTGCTGATTGCTTTTTTAACAATTTTTTTTTTCATTTAAAAAATTATTTTTCTAATCTTTGGTACGCCACTTTGTATCAATAAAAATACTTAACAATAACCAAGAAACGAGAGCTAAAATAGTTTATTATCTTTTTTAGATTAAAGTTCTTTTTTATTATTTATTTTTGTTCTTTATTATTGGAATTTTTGTGAGATAAAACTTCTTTGTTTCTATTAAAACGATGTATCCGATACAAGTATTTTTTTAACTTTGAAAGTATGAAAAATATTTTTTAAGTAAACAATTTGATAAAGAAAAATAAAGTTTTCATTAAATTAACTTTTTGAGAAGTATTAAATTACAATAAAATTTTTCAAGCTTGTTTTTTATTTTGATAACAAAAAATGTGTATCTAGCAGAAAATAATCTAGCAGTTTTCTAATCAAGCATTCAGGAAATTCAAAATTTATTCAAATGCTAATTAGATACAATTTGATCGAATTTGATTGTTCAACTAATTTCTAATTCAAATTAAATAAAGGTAACAACTTATTTTTAATTATCTAGATTTTGCCGTAAAATTGATTTAAAATTAGTCTTTTTAATTGCAAAAATATATATGAATAAATTCAAAGGTAAATTTGAAAAGCTTTTCTTCGATAGAGCAAAAATGAAGCATATCATGTAAAATTTTACAGAAAATAATCACATTTCAAAATTGCTTTTCTAAAATAATTGAAAAAAAAATTATTCATCACTATCCATAATAAAAAATCTTAAATAAAAAAGTATCAAAACTAAATTAAAGAATTCGTAAAGCCAGACTTTATTCTTTGATAATGAATAATTGCAGTCAAATCATTTTATTTCTAAATTTCCAGGACTGAAAGAATTAAATTCAAATTACCAAAAAACTTAACTATTAAATAAAATTATTTTATTTTTATGAACATATTATTACAAGATACTATATCATTTTTTTAAGTTGAAGATTAAATCTTGACCAAGAACTTTAAATTTTAGATCTGTTTTTTTTAATTTCAAAATTATTTATTAAATTTTTATAGCTTTGAGTAATAGCATCTATAACGTCCCTCTTAAATTCTGCCAAATAATTATCGTTAAATAATAAAGATAAATCAAAAATTTTCATCTCATAATAAACTTTGAATATAATTGTTTATAAAAAAGATATATTTAAATCATACCCTGGGTATGACAGATAGAATTTTAGAAAGAATGAAAATTCCAGGCTTTATTTTGTCTTGAAACTTTTCTAAATCAAAAATTTTTTTAAAAATATCATTCCAAATCAATCAAAATGTATACCTATTTTTTCGAATCATTTTTAATCTAGGGTTTTTATTCGTGTTTTATTTCAAGATTTTAATCAAAAATATTAATTAAGGTTAAACAATCAAATAACTGGCAGCATTTTTTATCTATCGTTTAAATTTTTTTAAAAACTTATAATTCGGCATTTAATTTATTTTAAGAAAATTTGAATAGATAAGTTTCAAAATGGCTTAATTTTTTTAAACAAAAATACATTTGTTAATATAAAATCTTTGGTTGTTCCTAAATTATGGAATTGGAATTATTGGTACCTACATTACGGAACACGATCTCGGGACCGGGCTCCTAAATTACGGAATAGATAAAACATACTAAAGTACGGAATAGATAGATGGAACAAAAAAAAATTTATGGAAAAAATTTATTTACAATCATTAACTGGTATATAAAAATTGAACTATTAAACTTAAATTTTAAATACTTTTTCGCATCCCTTTTTTACCGGATAAATCTAAAATAATTTTTTTGGAATCAATTATTTTTAACAAGGTTTCGAAAGCATCATCCTCAAATGTGATTTGTATTTTTCGAAATTTACATTTATTTCTCCATCGGATAGCAATTCCGGTTGAACTATAAGCATATTCTCAGTTATTTTATTTGAATCAATAAAGCAACCAATCTCAGAAACAACTAAAGATAGATCTTTCTTATCGTGTGTAGTGATTCTCTTAAAATTATATTTTTGATTTTTTGAATTAGATTCTGGTGTTAGGGTTTCTGATTCATTTGAAACTGGTACATCAATATTGGATACGAATTCAGGCTCTAACAAATTGTCTCGATTTATCTTTTTTTATAGTTAAGTATGTAAAAATAATTCCTATTGTTATTTTAAACCAACTGGAGAGAAAAAATTTTGTAATATTGAATTTAAAAAACAAAAGCAAAAAAGAACATTAGTAGAAATAGACTTAGATCTTTAAAATTTATTGTAAATAAATTTTTTTCATTTTTATTTTTGTTCCGTTTTATCTATTCCGTAATTTAGTATGTTCCGGTTCCGTAATTTAGGAACAACCAAAATCTTTTCTTGGAATAATTTGTATTTATTAAAAACCAGTCTTGCACCTGAATGCTTTACCCTGCTGCAATTTCTTTTCATAATTAATTATTTAAAATATATTTTATTAATATTTGGGACCAAAAATAAAACCATTTAAACCTTAATTTTGGGTGCATTGAATTTTTAGAAAAAAATAAATATATAATATTATTCAGATTTGTTTAAAGGGGTCTACCTCGTTTTGTGATCAAGCTCTGATCGCAGTTGATGCTTTCACCGTTTTGGTGTTCAATTAAAAAAATATGATCACAAATTTAAACTTTTGATCAGATATTTAGATTAATGATCACAAAATCCAAAATATTAAAAATTTTAATTGATCACAAAATTTTTGAAAAATAAATAGTCTCGTAATTTTAAAAATTACAAATTAATTATCTTATCTCTGTGCTTTTTGTAATATTTTATTCTTAAGCTTTCAAATTTTTAAAAAATATCACCTAAAAAAATATATAATTTTTAAAAAAATTTAAAATCATTTTCGGATTATTTTAGTTGAAATAAAGCGAAATATCAGAACACATCAAATGTAGAAAGAAGTTTAAAGCAAAATGCAAATTGATTTAGGGCAATTTTTTTAAGCTCTGGCAATATACCTTACACCAATTAAAAATGATATAGAAATATTTTAAACAAAATTTAATATGTTACACAAAAAGAATTTAATGCCTGTCTATTGAAATTTCTAATTTTTTTCATCGATAAAAAATAATATTAGATTTGTTTAAAAGTCAAAAGTCTCAAGTCAGGTCCAAGTCCGGACTTTGACAATAATTAGGCCGCCAACCCATCAGTCAATACCACGGCCACATGAATATTTTTCCGTTCCAAGTACTCGAGAGAAAAAAACGTAACAAAAGTATTTGCATTGTATCGCTTAACCACTGTATTATTTATATTTTAAAGCAAAAAATAAAATATAATTAAGATCTTGAAAAAAAGTTATTGTGGCGGCCTACTTAATAGAAATTCATCGATCATTTGATTATTTTTTAAATTTTAAGTTTTTTTTTGTAATTTTGAACACCAAAACGGTGAAAAGTCTGACTGTAATAACCAACCAAGTTATCAGAGCTTGATCAAAAAACGAGGTTGAGCATTAGAGTCTTATTAGATAACCCATAAAATCTTATAAGATTTTATTTAAAAATCAATCCTTGGCCTATTTTTTATTTAAATATACATTTTAATATAGTAAAATTCAAAATTCCTTTTTTTGATGATCAAACTATTTTGCTCTAAAAGAATAATTGAACAAGTCTGTTTTGTGATCAATAAAATTTTTGATTTAATAAAAAGTAAAGCATTTAAAATTATTCACAAATATATTTTATTTTAACAAATAAAAATTGAAATAAAAAAAAAAAACTCAATTTAATAATTTATTGAGTAAAAACATGAATTTCGAATAACTTTTCAAAAAAATCCAAGCATTTTTAAAATAAATTATTTATACCATTAAAATTTTAAGTTGTTGTTGTTATTAAATAAAGACAGAGAAATTCAAAAATCGATAAGCAACTTTATTTTTTTTTTAATAAAATTGGGAAGGAAAAATAAAATGAAATGTAAAAAATGTCTTTTTATTTATGTTCAATTTATTCTTTTGATGCTATTTTTTTATGCTTTTCGGTCTCAGTCAAATGATTCTTTCACAAATCCGCAGCCAAACTTTGTTACCACGATAAGTTCTGCCAAAACTGACAATTTGGAAGAAGTCTTGATGAAATTAAACGCAAAGCTTTTATCAAGCGAAAACAAAGAGTTTTCTCAAAATGGGGAAGATGGAGTCATTCAAGAAATTTTAAAACAGTTTCTTAATAAAACTCGAGGAAATTACGTAGAAATAGGAGCTGGTAATGGAATCGAATCGAATACTAGATATTTGAGAGAAAATAACAAATGGAACGGAATATCTTTCGATTTCAATAACTACAATCTAAAGTTAAATGTAATTATGCAAAAAATAACTCATATGAATATTTTGAAAATTTTAAAAAAATTCAAAATAGATCATAATCTTGATCTTTTAAGTATTGATACCGATTTTTCTGACTATTGGATTTTGGAAAAGATTTTAAGCGAGTATCATCCGAAAATTGTGATTCACGAAATAAATCAGCAACCACCAGATGAATGTGTTTCGGTGACCAAGCTGAATGGCTTGGCGTTATGGGACAATAACTCTAAGTATTACGGAGCTAATATTTGTGCTTATTTTTGTCTAGCTTATCGGTTTGACTATTCCATGATCTATTGTGAAAGTCAGGGTATCAATTGTTTTTGGATTAAAAATGATATTTTGAGAGAAAAATTTGGCAAATTATCAGTTAATGCTATTAGAAATGTGCTAAACGCGACTTTTCTTTACAAAGAGCAAAAAGAAAAATATCAAGAACTAAAAAGAAGAAGTTGGACACAAATTGAAAAGTGCTATTAATTTTTTAAAAAAATCACCTCATCTTTATCTAAATTTTTTTCAAAATTTTAATATTAAATTCATTAATCAAATTTAAGAGTAAAATTCTATTCAAAACCAAGTAAATTTCCTTAATGAAAATTTTTTATTATGAAAAATCAAATCAAATAAATTTAATTTTTTTTTATCATAGACATTGTGAATTTTTGAACAAAAGAAAAACAAAAATTAAAAAACTCAATCAATTTTTTCAAAAATCAGTTTATTTATTTATTTTTTTGGCCTGAAAATCTTCAAAAAATCAGATTTAAAAACTATTCACCTGAGCGTATTATTTGACAAAATAAGGATTTTAGAATATTTTAAATTGTTGTTTTTTTCGGTTCATTTAGGTTTTTAGATTTTAAATGATTTTATTTCTATCGATACTTATTAGCCTTTTGCTCGAAATAAAACTGAGTAGACTTAAACTATTTGGTCGACTTAGACTAACTGTTGTTTTGGCCAGAATATAATTTTTTGAAATACGTCCATGTGTGCATTTCTGTCAAAAATGAGTGGTCTGCATTTTTCATTAAATCTTCAACTTTAGCGACCAAAAAAAGTTATATATATAAAACTCACTTTTTTAATTAATTAAAATTCAATTTAAAATTACTGGCTTAGCCTAAAAAACAAAATATAGAGTTTAGAAAAGGGAAAGAAAAATGAAAAAAAATCCAACCAAAGATTAAAGAAGGTTTCCCACTGTGTTATAATTTAGGCAAGATTTTTTGTTTGACAAAGTTTTAATATAATTAAACTCTTATTTATGAAGTTCATAATTTAAGGTTTTAAATCAAAGTTTTCCAAACCTTTTTTTGTTAGAGTACCATTAAAAATGCAGATGCGAAAAAAAAGTTGCAAAAAAATTTTATTGATTTTTTTTCAAGTCCGGACTTTAATTTCTTGATCTATTTAATTTAATTTGAATTCATTTAGTCTCTGAATTTTTTTTAATTTACCATTAAGAAAAAAATATTTTTATCCCTTAATTTTTATTTTACTTTTTATTAAATTAGTTAATTAATGAAAAATAATTAAAATTTTTCATTAAAAAAATCCTATTTTTGTCAATCGAATAAATTAAAAGCCTTTAAGAATTTAATAATTCTAAAAACAATAAAATTTATTTAAAATTCTTTCTAATTAATACAAAATAATTTGACCCATCTTTAAAAAATAAGACATTAAATTGTTAGTCCCATTCCCAGTGTTGGAACGGTCAGGGATAAGATAAGTCAGATCGCCAGCCAATACTTTAAAATACTAATCGAGTAAAAGCTTCCTTGAGATTTTTTAGAGGCCCATTGAAAATTAGACAATGGTACCCAACTATACTTTTGTCTGTCAATTTATTGGCTTGGACTTCTCGATTTTTGACACTTTGTTGAACTTTTTCAAAATCTACAAAGTCACTTAACGGTTCATAAATATTTCCTTTTCTTCTTTTAATGACATTTACTTTATCATCGGTGTCCAATCTTTAGTAGTCATGGCTATTCAAGAGAATACTTTCACTGCTTGACATTTTTTGAATTTTTTTATTGAACATAAATCATCCCCGAATCAAATAATACCCTAAATGATTTATTCCCATTTCGAAAATAAGCAATTAATCGCTATTAAATTAATTTCCAAAACCCAAAAAAATTATACCAATAAAGTTTTTTTAAATTGAATATTTAATGGGTTTGATTTTTTATTTGCACCAGTTACCGCATTAGATACCCTTATAAGAAAATTTTCAGCCTATGTGGTTTCTGATGATGACTTTACAGAGTTGAATAGAGAATCAAGCGTGACATATGAGGCGATTTTCCAAGAGATAAATTTTGAATTTTATTTTAACTCATTTAACTAGACAGCTGTTGAGTACCATTTGTAGTACAATAACATCACTAACTAAACTTTAAGGAACAAACAATATGCAATTTGCTTTCTTAGACAATCACCCGGATCAAGTTTAATTTTTTAGTCAATATTTTTTTTTTCCATTTCAATATAAATCTTTTTTATCTCTTGGTTTATTAGTAAAATAAATTTTTATAAAGTAAAGAATTAAATTTGGAAACAAATAAATCGGGGATAATTTTTTCGAATATACAGTGGTTCTTGTTAAAATGAAACGTACCGTTCCAAAGGGTACCGTACCGTACTTAAAGGGTACCGTACCGTATTGAAAAGTCCCTTTTTTAGATTTATTTTGATCGATTCATTCCCAAACAAGACTCCTGCATTGTTTTCTTTCAAGATTGTTTTATTTTAATCTGAAAATTTTTTTTAAAAATTTAGAAATATTTAATTTTATGAATTTTGTTTAATAATCTATTTTTTCAAATCGAATTTGAAATTTTGCATGTTTGTTTACGGTACGGTACCCTTTAAGAACGGTACGTTTCATTTTAACAAGAACCACTGTAGTTCACTTTGAAATAATTTGCTACGGAAATATATAAAATGGGGATAATTTCCAGTAGAAATTAATTTCGGGAATAAAAAAAACGAGTTAGGGGTTTAATTACAAATGACTAGTGATGAAATCGAATATGCATATTCGAACGGATATTTGAATAAGTAGCCTTTTGAATGAAAATCAGCTTCGAATATAATTTTTGAATGAAAATAAATTTGAAAAATCTACTTGAAAATTAATTTATTTTGAATAAAAAATTAAATATCCAAAATATTCGAATTAAAATTAAAAATAGAAAATTTTTGAATCAAAAATTGAATACAAAAAATATTCGATTTATCGAAAACAAAAAAAAAATATGAAAAAAAACTTAAATTTAAAAATATTCAAAAAATAAATTGAGTATTGATTCGATTTCACTTCCAATATTTATGTCAGATTTTGACCAATCAACAAAACTCTTCTTAAATTTTCTGGACTTATTTTATTACGACCATCCCAAAACTGAAAAGAATATTAAAATATAAAGAAAAAAAGATGTCTCAATTTGATTGTGTAAATAAAAGATTTTTTCAAAAAAATTTAATTTAATTTAACTTTTTAATCTCTCACAAAAAAAATTAGTAAAAAGAAAATTTTTTATTTTAAAAAAAATCATCTAACTTTTTGACGAATTCAATTTTTGTAAATGCAAATTAAAAAAAAAGAATCTCTTTAATTGAAAAAATATTCTCAACACTTATCTTAAGAACTTTTTATCAAAAATGAATATCAGTTTGCGCAATGATTTTCATTAAAGTGAAAAAAATAATATCTTCATTAGTGATTTTTTTTTTGATAATTTATTTTATATTTAAATCCAAACGGACAACTGAATCAGCCAACGCAATTATAAATCCGCACACTTTTAAATTCACTATTAACCCAGCCAGCACTGTCTGTGGTTTAAACAAAGGGGCAAATGTTATTTTAGTTTCTCTTGTTGAAGTGTCCCCTACTGCTGTTATGGAAAGGCAGCAAATAAGAGAGACATGGGGCAATTCAAGCCTATTCAAACTGACCAAAACCGTGTTTCTTCTTGGGCTTAGTCAAAACGAAACCATCAATAAACTAATTGCCGAAGAAAGCAAAATTTACAAAGATATTGTTCAAGAAGATTTTTTGGACTCCTACAAGAATTTGACTATAAAAACCATAATGGGCTTTAAGTGGGTATCTGAATATTGTTCCAATGCCAAATTCGTTCTAAAAACAGATGATGATGCGGTAATAAATACTGCAGTTGTAGAGAGATACCTCCAAACAGTGCCTGACAAAAACCTTTATATGGGCTATTATTTAAATACTCCTCCTGTTATTCGGAACAAATTTTCGAAATTTTTTGTTTCGGAAAGTGAATACAACGCATCGCACTTTAATTCATATCAAATTGGTGTTGGATATTATGTGAGTTTGGATTTAGCGCGCAAATTTTTTGAAATGTCTCTTTATACCAGCTTGTTCAAGTTTGAAGATGTTTATGTTGGTATGCTGGCTAAAAAGTTGAATATCAAGGGTAAACAAATCGCCAAGTTGTATTCAATGAACAATGTCAAATCGGTAAAATATGTTGGTCGATTGACCAAAAAGAACAACACTATTTTACTTGCGTATGCAACCATGAAAAATTTTCGTCAAATTTGGAGCTTTTTTTATAATCTTAGTTTCAGTGATATTTACTCGATTGAAAACTAGAATTTTTTAAAAAATTTTAATTTAAAGCAGAATAAAGTTTTGTCTTTTAATATTTTTATTTTAATTTCTGAATTAATTATTACCTTATTTTTTAGAAAATAATCAAATGTGAACAGCTCTGTCTGAGAGACCAATTTATGATATCGTAATAAACGGCCTGTATTTCTTTCTTCAGCTAATTTTTTTCAGCTTTTTTTTCAAATTTTTTTTCTTTCTACCAGCAAAATTATTTTTTATCAGAAAATTTATTTATTTAATATATTCTAATTATTTTTTCTTACTTCTAATTTATTTTTTTCAAGCAAAAAAAATTTTTTAGCCATTTTTTATTTTATTTATTTTGTTAATCTGTACCGAGCTAATGCTCTTTC
Source organism: Brachionus paranguensis (assembly GCA_016802215.1). Classification (NCBI taxonomy): domain Eukaryota; kingdom Metazoa; phylum Rotifera; class Eurotatoria; order Ploima; family Brachionidae; genus Brachionus; species Brachionus paranguensis. The sequence continues at coordinate 6,731,330 of JAESIX010000002.1, read as the reverse complement.
AGAATAAAATGATAAAAAAAACAATTAAAGTTAAAATAGGATGAAATAAAATAAAAAATAAATTAAAAGAAAAAAACGATAAGTAAGTCTAAATAATAAAATGAAAAATTAAAAACGATATTTTGAAATTGCTAGAGGTTAGACATGTTTAAATATTTGATAGTTCAGGAAAAAAAGAAGAAATTGTTAGGTAGCAATTGCACAATGGAGTTGGACATTCGAAACCTTGTCTATATTTTCCTCAGAAGTGAGTTATCGCTTTTTTTGACGATTGTGCTTGATTGATTTCCAACTAATGGGTCTTCAACATCATCCATATAGTTAATTATTTCTGACTAAAAGCTATTTCGGCTTAATTCATTCGAAGTTTCTATTATGAGCTCTTTCGCAAATGAATTATTGAGTATTCTGAGGAAGAAGTCTAGCCTTAGCTTCCTAATAACATCGGAGGCTGATTTGATATCTATTGCGAGTTGAAGGTCTGTGGTGTGATATTGTGTCGGTATTACGAATATTCGTTTTAAAAGTTTTCCGTCCATTCTTTTGATTAGGTTACATGTTGTTTTTTGAATGAAGATGTTTTCTAAGCGAAAGTAGGTCTTATGTAGACTTTAAAAAGTTGCCCCTTCATATATGGGTTAGATTATCGGTGTTAAACACTAAAATGTCTAGCTTTGCGAGCGCTGTATTTGCTTTTTGCCTGAGTTTTTGTAGGTGGTCATCGTCTTTGTTGTTAGAGCTTAATTCGAAGCCTAGGTACTTCATGGTAAAAACCTTTTGAATGACTGTTCCGCATAGAGTTAGATCTCCTTGCCATAGATCCTCTATCCTTGACGACACGCATCTTCTTGCATCTTCATTGTGAATCATGAATACTGTTTTGTTTGGGTTGTATTTGATGTCAAATTCAGTGACGTAATAATTATGCGTTCTTTAATAACGTTCGAGTCCAATTCTAACCATAATTTGGAACGAATGACCTTATCAATTGCTTTGAAGGAATCGATTGGACATGTATAAAGTCTTTTCTTTGGTTTTTTCGTTGCCTGAATAATTTATTTTAAGCAAAAGATTGAATGGGAATAAGATGATTTTGTTTTGAAGCCAAACTGTTTTTGGTTGCCTGGAACGTCTGATTCGAGCATTTTAAGGAGAACGTTTTCGAACAAGTTCGCTAGTGTTTCCGAGGCAGCTATCGGTCTAATATTTTCTAGATTGTTATTTACTTTTCGTGGGCATTTGATAAACGATAAATTGAAAAGATATGGCATAAATTTATGGCTGATCATCTTTTCAAAAATTATTTTATTATCTCTAATACAGTGTTACTTCCTAAATATTTCAACATTTCATTACTCAACATCCATAAGTCTGTTGATTTCGTGTTGGGTAGGTTACCACTCATATCCATGAATCTCACAGGGTCGATTTTATGGTTGAAAGTAGACGCCTCGTTGGATTTTATTAGCTTATCCAGTCTTACTTCGAATTCTCTCGTGCTTGTCTCGTTATAGTTGTTCGGTTCTGTGAAAATGCGTTCAATCGTATTTTTGAACTATTTAGTTGTATATGTCTTTGATTTCTGAGTTCCAACATGACTTTCTCTTTCGGAAAAGTACTTTTTTTTATTGTAATGGTTTCATTAGATGTTTTTCATGTAGCATTTATTCGTTATGAGGTAATGTCGTTCAATAGGGATGTCGCTTTGAGTTTCATTTGGTTTTTGTTTGTTTCAAGAATAAATTCAAAAATTCTTGACTCTAGTCTTGCCAGAATGATTCAGCCAGTTTATTTGGATACGAGGAGGTGTTTCGACTTCGGGTTTTTTGTGAGTAACAGTGAATTGGATTGCGTTATGATCACTCATATTTGTTTCACAATTTGATATTTTTGTAGCTTTTTATCGATTCACTATTTCTTGATTTCGCTTCATGATCTATCCAGATGTCAACTGATCCCAGTATCATTCTTTTTATATTCGTATACTGGGGGTTGTATTATGTCATGTAGAGCTATTGTTATTTAGGAATTGAGTAAAAACGAGTTATTGTTGAAATGCGTGATGCCAGTATTAAAATCACCGGCAATAAAGATTTACTATTTTCTTCGATTCTCCTAGAATATACATTTTTTGGTATAATGAGAAGATTTTTATGCAGCAACTCAAATTTTTTAGACTGGGGTTTTGTTGTATTTGTCAGCTATATTTTATACAATTTGATGATTGAGTGCTACTTGGTCGTGGTTTGGTCCTATATTAATCAAATAAAATTTAATTTTTAGAATATTTAATTTTTGGTAAATGTACCATGATCGATCAGGAACATCGACCATTCTTTCGACACAAATCGATCAGTTCATTATTATGATAAATATGGGACTTAATAATTTGGTAACAAGCTGATTTTATCTCTAAATTGGCATGGACATCTTGAAATTGTAAAACATTAAAAAAAAAACAGACGAATGTTTTTATTTTTCGATATTTGAAAAATGTTAATTAAATTAATGATTATTAAAGCAAATATGAAAAGTCTGCAGTTATAAAGTTACACAGTTGAAGTTACACTATTATACAGTTTTTAATTTATTTAATTTGAAATTTTTGAAAACGAAATTTGAGCAAAATTTTTACTCTACCACTTGGTGCATAATATTGGAGGGGGTATCATATTTCAGTTTCAAAATAGATCGAACTGCTGAATTTTGAATAACTTGTATATTTTGATGTAAGTTTTTGAGAATGAATTTAAACAAGGAAAAGAATAATCCAAGATTGATCCTATCAAAGATTTGTAAAGATTACCTAATATTTTTTGTTTTAGACCACATTTAAATCTTATTTAAAAGAGATAACCACAGTTTGGAGAATTTAAATAGATATAAAATGATTGGCTTAAAAGTTGTTATACTTGTAAATTCTCCTAAAAAACTTCTTTTGTAAACATATCATAGCGGTGTTCAGTGGGCTAAATCTTTGCTAAAGACCTCTGCAAACAAAATGTTTACCAATAGGTCAAAAAAATAAAAGACGTCAACCATCAAAATCTAGGTCTGCATTACAACCTACCCAAGCTTCTCAATAATTCAAATCAATCATTGTGCTTCAAAATTTTGTTTTCATGTGATAGAATTCTGCAAAAAAAATTAAGCAGTAGAAAAAAAAAGCTGATAAAAAGAAATACTTCTCGAAATAAACTTATTACTAGAAATGAAAAAGCTGAAAATATTTTAGATGTATTTGTCTAAAAAATCTCGTTTTCCTCGTAAATAAATAAAAAATTTATCCCAATATATTTCTTATTATAAATTTCATGCCAAAAAATTTTTAAATATTTTAAAAAATCTGTGAAAATTAAGCTTATTTCATTTTTCCATTAATATGTTCAGTCATAATCATATTGTTTTTCCTTCCTGCGAGAAACATACATCACTACCAAAAGTAAAATAAATAGTCCATTCCAATGACTATTTCCATATTTAAAATATTAAACTAATAATGAGACTTATTATATTTGTAATTCCGGGAAAAAGATTGCGCTTTTACCTTATATATGTAAATATAAAAATATAATTTGAAATTGCAGCTTTATTAGAAAGATAAGAAAAGGTCAGTGAAGTCCTGGACAAACATACAAATCCAATAGCTTGTCTAGAGTGCAGTAGATTATTATTATTGAATACGAATAAAAAAAAAATTTCTTTTTAAATATTTTTTTAAAAATATATATTTATTATTTCAAAAACGATCGATGCGTTTCGACCAAAAGTGGCTTTCTTCAGGATCTAAGATTTCTAAGTTTAAGTTATAAAACTTTATAGTCAGAAAACTACTTGCATAAATTTTATTACTGGTCACGAAAATAATAAAATCCTGAAAAAAAATTTTTTATTTTTAAAATTCTTTATTACTGGTCACATATTAGGTGACCAGTCAAGAAAAAATACCTGGTCACAAAATCGACATAAAGTCACTGGTCACATAACATGCAAGATCCTAAAGTTCAATATATTTTAGTTATTTGGATTTTGTTTTTTGTTTAAAAAAATTATTAAGTATAAATCAATAAATCCTATCACTTATTTCGTACATTAAAAATTACTTTTTTTTTTTTTAATTTGCAACACCAATCCTTGTTTATTTTTCATAAAATATTTACTTCATGTTTTTTTGAAATTTAAAACAAACAGTTTGGTTATTCTTCGAAAAATATTGATCCGAGTTTTGCTTAAAAAAATACTTTATTCTAATTAATAAACCGCTAAATAGAAGCTATTATTTTTTCGAATTAAAAAAAAACTTGTTAAGTGATTTATCATTAAATAATGAAAGAAAGAGTTCAAAACTTTTAACAAAACTTTTAAGATACGTCCTGTAAATCTTTTCATCAAAAAAAAATAATATTTTTATGATTATATTAAACAAATAATGTAAATCGTAAAAGCGCATGTTCAAAATCATCAATTAAAAAAATTGAAATTAAAAAAAAAACTCTTTAAAGCTTAAATTTCAAATTTTTACATATCATGCATGAGTGACCAATATCCATAAACTGTAAGTGTATCTCAAGGCTTATTTATCCAATGTTATTTATTTTAATTTTTAATCATTTTAAGTAAAAATACAGATACCTACAATTTATCCCTTGTTTTAAACGATCTAACCATAATTTTTATTTCTAAGAAAAAAAAAGAATATTGAAAATTGGATTGCAAAGCTTAGAAAAATTTATTAAAAGTTTTGTATTATTAATTTTTTATTTTATTATTATTTTAATTCTTATTTTGTAAAAAAATTTTTCAAGATTTCATTGGAAAATTATTCACCAATTGTTAATGAAATACAAGGTATATGTTCAAATAATAAAACAATAATTTGAGAATTTTTATTGTAATTTTTAATGTTAAAAATAATTTAAAAAAAATAAATAATAAACAATTCAAAATTGTGCTTTGATAGATGCCTTAAAATAATAGCTAATTTTTCATAAGAAATTTAAATAAAATTTGATATTTTATTTAAATTAAAGTGATAAAAGATTAAATAGTTTAAAAGTGATTTTTAACTGTTAAAATTCCGAGCCAAATAAATATTAAATCTAGACCGCGTAGACGTTAACAAACTAGATAGATAAAACAAAAATTTAAATAAAAAAATTATAAGTCAAACAATTTAATTTGAAAATAATCTTTACTTTTAGGATTAATGCTCATGAGTGTATGAAGCGAATTGAAAAAATACGAGAAAACATAAGGGATTAAAGAAAAAAATCAACTAATTTCGAAGTCTTTTTCTAAATTACTTTTAAATCAAGAATAGAATTTTTTAATTATTAATTATTTTCGACAAGCAAAGATTACTCAGGTAAAATAGAGTCTATTTAGTTTAGAACACGACTGGTTTGTTGTAGTTTAGACAAATGGCTCTAGCAATTAGACAAAATACCTCATCTTTACAAATAGCTAAATCTAAAAGCATAAAATATTTATTTTCTTTTATTTAAAAAAGTGGTGACAATTTGCCGCAGAACTTTTTAGTTTTAGCTCTTGGAAAATTAAAAAATTTTTAAATCGAAAAAAAATTTGGCCTATTTAGTCAGTTGTTATGGCGGGTCGACAGAAAAACAATCACGGCTTCATTTCATTTGGATTAGGTGTTGATATTGGGTTTCATTAAAAGAAAAAACTTGATTAAATAATTATATTGGTTTACCAAGGTTCAATAAAACAAAAATTTATTATTTAGTTAATATTATTTGGCCAATTTAAAAACACTAAATCAAATCAAATTTCTTTTATCATCCAATTTAGAATTTATTCGAATCTAACCTTTGAAGCATCCCAAAAAGTTCTTAAGAAAATACAGATCTATTGCATAATTTTCTAAATAAAATAAACAAGGCTTAAGTACAAATAATATCTAAGAGCACTAGATCTAGGCACTAGTGGGATGCTTTTACTTTTATCTATATCCATTAATTCGATTAATTTATGTTACTAGATTCGTAAATGATAAATGTTAGAAAATTGCGCAACATTAACTTTTTGTTTTTGTTTCTATCAAGCAAAAGCATTATTTTTAAATGATAAACATCTTCAGAGTTTACATAAATTTCATCTTTAAATTGAAAATTTTTTACTCTTTATATGACTATTTTGATTACATTAAAAATAAAATAATTGGATTTTTCAATAAACATTTCGTATTAAAAAAATATAGAATAAATATTAAAAAGCAAATAAAAAAATACTAATAATATTTTATTTGCCATTTAATTAGATTTTAATGAAGTTGCTGCTTGGATTTTAGAAATTAGAATTTTTTAGATTTTTTTTGTTTTAATTTTAATTCAACTCAACACTAAAAAAAAAAAATTGCAAAAATTTTTATTAAAAAAAGATTTTTTTATTTTTTTTTATTTTCTATCAATCCAAAAACAAGTTATATTTTTTTCAATAAATTGTCAATACAGAACTGGTTTTTAAGCTAAAATTTCTAATTAAAAAAGCCAAAATAATCTTTGAAATTTTTAAGAGCTACGACTAAATTTTTCTACTAAAACAAATATTGGCCGAAAGTGGCCGAGAGCATTTAAATTTTGGACAGATTGTATTTATTTACCGAAATGTATAGACTGTAAAACATAGCATAGACTTAAAACTTTAAAAAAATTTAATCGAAAAGGTCTATCTTTATTTTGTGTGTTGGATAAAATTTTCGATTAATGGCGAGTGGGTCAAAAAATCAAAAAAATCAAGAAAAACTAGTAGATTAAATTTATTAATTTTTTTTCAAAGTTTATTTTTAATCTGTCTTATTTGTTAAAATTCATAAAATTTTATTTGCAATTATAATTTGCAATCATAAAATATTTTGCATTAAAACTTGCAACCAATTGATTCAGAATTAAGGGTCCCATTGTTGTGAGTAAAAGTAAATTATTTTAGAATTATTCGGGGATTTTAATTTTAATTTGAATTTTTTATGCTTAACATTTTTTCATCAGACAAAAATTTACATTCAGATAAATGACTTAAAGAATGACAACTGAACCAAGACCGATATTGATGGACGTAATAAGGGATTGTTCGCCAACTAGGCCCAAATTGACCAAAATATCGGATAGACATCCTAAATCGGTGCTTGAGCAAATAAATCAATTGAGACGTGGTGATGATTTTTTGTGTGACGTTATTCTAAATGTAGGAACCTCACGAATAAAGGCGCATAAAATTATTCTGTGCGCTTCGTCTCCTTACTTCAAAGCCATGTTTACCAACGAACTGGCCGAGTCCAAGCAAAATGAAATTACTCTCAGAGATATCGATGAGAACGCTATGGAAATTTTAATAGATTTTTGTTACACGTCTAAAATTACGATCGATGAAAAAACTGTTCAAACAGTCTTGCCGGCGGCGTGTCTTTTACAGGTAAATTTTATCTTTTCTTTTTTAAATAATTTGAATTTTTTAAATTAAATTTAAACTTCAAATATAATTAAAATTGTTTTTCTATTTAAAATTTATTCTCAAGCTAAGGTTTGACATGGCTTAAGTTTTTTCAGAATTAAATGTTCATTTATTTTATTAATTAAAATGAAATGTAATAAAATAATATATTTCGGGTTATTCCCAGAGATCTATAAAATTCTATTGTGTGGACCTTTTGATTAAATTATTACGCAGTTTATTTAAAAATAAATTATTTTTTTATTATAATAAAATAGAATACAAATTGAAAATGATGAAAATGACCTTTGGAGAATTCCTTCAAAAGAATAAAACATTTTTAGGCTCAATATTAAAGAGAATATTTAGCTGTGAAAATTCATCGTACAAAAGTATAACACATAATCAGTAAAAAAAAGTCAAAGACTAATTGTCATCATTGTAATTTTCATCTTTTATTTATTCCTTGTAACTCCTTTCAATATTTTTAATCTGAAGGAGCTTTAGCTTGGCACAGATAAAAAAAATGAATAATAATCGTTACTTAGATTTACGTATTTACGTATTTTTTGGGTATTTTTGTCTGATCATGTCAAATTAATACTGTAAATATTTTATTAGGAAAATATGTGGTCAAAAGTAAATATTTTGGTCTCATTTAAAAAAGTTGGTATTTTTAATCAAATTTGTTTTTTTTTAAAATTAATTTGCTAATATGTCAAAAATAAATAGTATTTTTTTTAATATTGTGAATAAAATTAATTTTTTCTATTTTTCTAATAAACTTGGGGTAAAAGCCCTAATAATTTGGGGCATCGATTTTAATCAGCCTTTAATTTAAATTTTTTTTCAAAATCAGAACCTAAAAATTCGTAAGAAAAAAATATTTTTTGAATATATGTAAAAAAATAAAATAAAATTATTATTTACCAATATTCAAATAGAAAAATTTATTAATAAACTTTTTTTTTTTAAACTCATTAATAAATTTATTTTTTAGTAAAAAATATTCCGAAAATTTTAATGATCCTCACACTTGTTCTTAAAATAAATATTTTTTTAAACAAAAATTTAAAAATTTAAATCTATTATTTAAAAGCTTCAAGAAGTCCAAGACTATTGTGCCGAATTTCTAAAGTCTCAGCTTGACCCGTCAAACTGTTTAGGCATCAGAGCATTTGCCGACACTCATTCTTGCCGAGAGCTTTTAAAAATCGCTGATAAATATCTTCAAAATAATTTTTGTGATGTAATTGAGTCCGATGAATTTCTGATATTGCCAATCAATGACCTGATAGAGATAATTTCAAATGACGAGCTAAACGTGAACAATGAAGAGACAGTTTACCAAGCAGTAATGAACTGGATAAAGCAAAATGAAAGCGAAAGAAAACAACACATTGGTCAGTTGATGTACCACGTTCGCTTGCCATTGCTAGATACCAAATTTTTAGTAACCAAAGTGGGCACAGACCCACTCATTCGTCATGACCAAGTTTGCCGCGACCTTCTGGACGAAGCAAAGGACTTTCACTTGTTAAACGACAAGTCAAGCATACAAGACTCCCGGATACGCCCTCGCAAGCCGGTGATAATCGGCGAAGTGCTTTTCGCAGTCGGTGGATGGTGTAGTGGTGATGCCATATCGTCAGTTGAAATGTTCGATCCTCAATGCTCAAACGAATGGAAGATGGTGGCACCTTTGACCAAACGCCGATGTGGCGTGGGAGTTGGAGTTCTGAACAATCAAATTTATGCTATCGGAGGCCATGACGGCTCGACTTATCTCAACAGCACAGAGCGCTACGACCCGGTCCAAAACCAATGGTTCACTGATGTAGCTCCTACGAGCACATGCCGCACTAGTGTCGGTGTAGGTGTTCTGAACGGGTTTTTGTACGCAGTGGGAGGCCAGGACGGAATATCGTGCCTAAATTTAGTCGACAAGTATGACCCTGGCACCAATAGATGGACCAGAGTGGCTTCCATGACCACAAGGCGCTTAGGGGTAGCAGTAGTTGTACTAAATAATTATCTATATGCAATTGGAGGCTCTGATGGCACTAGTCCTCTGAACACTGTGGAAAAATATGATCCCAAAGCAAACAAGTGCTTTTTGAAAAAAAATAAAAAAATTTTTTAAAAATTTTTTCAAGATGGACTCCAGTTGCGTCTATGTTGACCAGAAGAAAACATTTGGGATGTGCGATTTACAAAAATAGTATCTATTCAGTAGGTGGACGTGATGATGCTTCTGAATTGAACTCGGCCGAAAGATACAACCCGCAGACTAATCAGTGGCAACCAATTGTATCCATGAAGTCAAGACGAAGTGGGGTGAGATTAAAATTTTTTAGAAACTTCATAAGTGGCTTTTTCGTTTGTTTAGGCCTTGAAAATTTTTTAAAACTTAACTCTTGAGATTAGAATAAGCTAAAATGTATTAGTTTTTAAAGGAGGCTTCCAACCTATAAATCTTAAAAACACTGTCCCGGCTATTATACTTGACTATTGTTTTGAAAATAATTTTGCAGTATTCTTCAAGTATTATAAAATAGATTAAAATGAATTTACGGGTGAGGATAGCAAAACAAATAAAAATATATTTAATTACATAAAAAATGATAAAAACACATAAATTAAATTATTTTACAAAAACCAATTTTTATCAAATAAAAAAATAATTAGATAGTTTAAATGTTCCCTGAGAGAGAGAGTTTCCCTACACAAATTAGAAATGATTTTGCAGCTGCTGTGAGCGCAAGACACGTATTTTTCTCTAACAGAATAGTTACGCAGTGGAATAAGTTGCCAGAATATGTAATTAAATCTAAGTCAACCGCGGGTTTCAAAGCGGCCTTGGATAGATTCAATGGAATCGACTGCTATAGCACCACACTACCGAATGGCAGTGGTGGGCTCAGGCATTCTACATGTTAGGGTGTCGCAGCAAGAACAACTACTACTACTTCTTTTTTTTCGTCTAAAATGAAATTTGAGAGTTTAAAGGTATTTTTTTCACCTACCGATCTAAACCCTAATTTTTTAATTCAACTTTAGTTAAGGTTCGCGTTGGTCAAAACTACAGCACTATACGAATTCGACCATAAAGTGTTAAATTTTTAAAAAATATTGAAAATTTTTAATTTTCACTAATTTAATAAGAAAAAATAAAGTATTATTATAAAAATTGACACTTTTAGGCCAAAATTTGTGGACTCAAAAGTCAAAATTTTTTTCAGAATTTAGTCCGGTTTCTGATTTTGCAAAAAAATATTCAGATAGTGCTGTAGTTTTCATCAGGTATATTTTAAAATTATTTTCACTAATAGTTTAATTTAAAAAATTTCATGACCATTTGCAGCAACATTTTAAACTAAAAAATATAAAAAATATATTTTTTATTTTTGCTAAAAATTTAGAAAAGGAATGAAATTTTATTAATAAGGTTACAATAGTTTCTTGAGTAAAATTAGATATCATAAATTGTTTTTTTAACCGTTATCTTTCGATTTTTTTTATTAATTAAAAATATTAAAACAGAATGGCGGCCTTAATAATTTTTGGATAGGTCAAAAAAAGAAAAAAATAATTTAAGATTTGACTCAAAACTAGATTTTAGTAAAGTTCCAAATTCAAATTTCGCTAATTAATTTCTAAAATCTAAAATTTGATTTTTTAGATCAATAAACAATAGCCCTGTTTTACTTTGTTTTAAACTATTTTTTCTCTTTCATTTAAAATATTCTTAAAAAGTCGAGGTTTTATTAATAAGATGAAATTTTGTTTTAAATTTTTTTCAGTCAAATTCTGATGCCTTCCATTTTTTTAATTACTAAAAACAAAGTTCCGAAATTCGGAGATTTTTAAAAAAATTTCAATTCTTAAAAGGTTGGCTTGGCAGTTTTGAATGGATGTCTAATGGCCATAGGAGGCTTTGATGGTTCGAGTTATTTAAAAACATGCGAAGTATTCGACGCAGAAGCTAACTGCTGGAAGATTAGCTGCTCTATGATTTATAGACGTCTAGGTGGAGGTGTCGGAGTGGTAAAAATGCAAAAAGAAAAAGATAAAAATGGTATGGTAAATGGCCAAAAGTCAACAATTACTCCAAATTCATCTTGGCCATTATTTTTGTCTCCAGTGCCATCCTTGTTGGCAAATGTACCACAGACTCAACTATCAACACAGAATAGATCTGCCAATACTTCAAATTCTTTTTCTACAGTCTCAATAGCAACCATAACATCATCCGATGCATTGATATCAAATTTTAATAGTTTAAGTACCGAAAATAATTCGGGCATTGCTTCCAATACGGCTTCAAATAGCAACCAAATTTCAAGTTTGTTTGTCGATCCAGAATCCTCATCCCCGTCAAGCACTGGTTCAAGTATATCTTCGCAATCAACTTCAAATCACTCGAATTTGACAAATCAAAAAAGTTCGGCTAAACTGGTTGATCTGTAATGGCTTTTAAATATGTAAATTTACATGATTTTATTTTTACTGAATTTTCATATCGAAGTTTGAGTTATTTCAGTTAAAAAATTTTAATTCTTTTTTACGTTTTGATTTACATGACTTTTCCAATAAAATAGAATTTAAAAATAATTAGTATCTTTTTTTGTTAAAAATTTTTTATTAAATAATTAAAAACTCTATTTTTTGAATTTTTGAATTGGATAAAGCTTATCTAATCTTCTTCATATTTTCTGAGTGTTTGAACAATTCTTGATTTGAAGTTAACTACGATTTTTGATTACAGAATGATTTTATTATTTAATTATCGAACAGAACAAAAATGAAAGAAATTAAGATGCTCAATTCATTTTTTTCTAAGATAATAAAATTGGTTCAGTAAATTGCTGATTATATCAATGATTTTTGTAAAAAATTCTAGATCATAAATTTAGCTCAATAATTTTTTTTTCCGCAAAAATAATTTTGGATATGAAATCGAACTCAGTTCCGAGCGGCTTGAGCTCTGTTTAGTCTCCTGTTTGGAAAAATATTAAAAATTAAAAATTAAATTAAAAAAATTAATTCAAACATTGAACATAATCTAAAATCTTCAGAAGCTGTTTTAAAGTAATTCATTTAATGTATCAAATTTAGATCCGAGTTTAGAAAGGAACGCAAAAATATCATATTATCAAATATTTTTATTCAACGGTATAAATAATTTAAAATTAAAATTAGTAAAAAATTAATTTATTTTTTTCTAATTTACAAAAAAAAACAAAATTTAAAGATTTGATTTTTATCAGTTTATAAAAATTTTAGATAATCTATTTGTTTGTGTATTATATAAGTGAAATGTAGAAACTATAAATAAGCTGGCACATGCCTGCAATGGCCGAACGTGTCTTCGTCATGGCAGGTGATCTAGGGTACTAATACTACTACCACTACTTTAATAAAAAAGATCTTTCGCAAATTGATTAAACTTTAATCAATTTGCGAAAGGCCCACGCAATTATAAACATTTTTTTCCGGAATTTTACACTTTTATTTAGCATATCAAAAATTTAAAACAGTGAAAAGACAAAATCTCAATTGTTTTTATTGTAATCTAAATTTAATATTAACTTTTCTTTTATTTTACATCAATTTACGTAAAACTAGGTGAAATTCAAGTACAGAATCAGCACTGTATATCAAAGTTGTTTAAAAGTCACAAGTCTTTTTTTTCCTTTTTCAAAAGTCCAAATCAAAGATTTTAATTTAATTTTTTTAAAGTCCAGACTTGGACTTAAATTTTAGTGACTTTGACTTTAACTAGGCCGCCACAACAACTAACTGGAACGGCAAAAAAATTCATGTGGCTCTACTTTAAATATTTTTTTAATGACTTGGACTTTAATTTGGGACTTTTAACCAACTCTGCAGTATTTTAATAAATTTTTATTTACAAGAATAAAAATCATCAATTATAAATTTTTAAGGGAGTTTGAATGACACAAGTTGTGGGATGTTTTTAAGTTTTTTTTATTGATTTTTATAATATTCAAAATTTTATGACTTCTTGCTTAATAATTAAAATTTCTACCTTATTAAGTATCAGTCTTAAATAAAAAAATTTAATTTTTTTTGTTTCTCTTTTTATATTTTTTTATATCCCTCCATCATATAAATTATTTTTACAATCCCATTGAACGAAAAAAATGCTTAACTTTGTACAAAATTATTTTCTCTTTCTGAATATGTATAACTGTAATCGTAAATTTTGAAAATAAGTACATTTTGATAATTTTGTAAATTTAGACAACGTTAGTAAATAATGATAAATGAAGAAAAATAATACTTTTTTCAAAATTTCCCACTAACTTTTAATAATTACGTACAATTTAATAAATAAATAAAACTTTGTGTTTACTAGGGAATTCGATGAATCTCACAATAAAATAAAATCAAATTTTAATAATCTATAAACCTTTAAAAAAACATGAAGTAAACTTGTAAAGTATTTAAAGATGCAGTTCATTTTCTTTAATTGACATGATTCGAATAATTCTTGGTAAAACAAGTGAAGCTGATTTATTTTATTTTTCGTCTTTTTTAAGTATTACTAAATATTTTGTAAAATTTTTGAACTTTTATTTTATCTTAGTTTAAGTTAATTATCGTAACTATCAAAATGTACTTGTTATCAAAATATACGATAGCATAAATACTTAAATTAATATGAACTTTTGTTTGAAAATTTTAGTGAAAAACCTTAAAAACTAGAGCATGTATTTTGAAGGCTGCCTAAATTCAAGATCTCCCGGTACAACAATTTTTTTTGACCCCTTCAAATGAGACAAGTTTTCCTAAGCTTCCACTTATGGATATTACGAATATGATATCAGAAATGGTTGATTAAGATAGGGCTGTCATTTTGCATGAGGCAAACTTTAAGTAATACAAAATCAATTGAAGCAAAATTTTACTTTTTTAAAAAATCAAAAGTTTAAAAAGCTTAAAAATTTCTTTTCTGTAATTTAACCAGAACATTAAACTTTAGAACTTTCGACTTAGAGAAGGTCTCTATTTATTTTATGTATTTCATTTTTCTTTGCTCCTTATTTCTTCGGTTCAGAGCTTAATCATCTTTTAAAATTTCAAACAAGCAGTTTCCATCATTATCTGATTCGCTTCCACTTAATAAAAGAAAACTGTTATTTTAAGCCTCATTTTTCTTTTCATTATAAATGATTTTAAAATTTTCAGCTCTTAGAGATCGAAACCCTCGGTTAGAAAGTTCTCACAAGGTTTTTTTAAACCAATTATCTCAAAGTTTAATGCAGGAGCATCATTTGTGAAAAAAATTAAATTTATTTTGAATCTTATTTTTATGTAGATTTTTATGATTACATCTAAAGTCAAAATTTTTTTAATCAGAAAAATGTTGGCTGACCGGTGGCTTGACCACGAGTCAGTCGGTTTTATTAAAAGTTAAATCAAAATTTCGAAAGCTGCATATTATGACAAAAACGGTCATATTTATATGCGTCCATTTACGTAGCGATGCGTTGATGGAGATATGCGCCTGAAAGGCGCATCTGCCAGATTGTCGGCAGATGGCACGTAATGGACGAAAAATTGATGGGTAGCTCTAACCCAATTGAGCAGTGGGATAAGCGACAGAAAGCGATGCATGGCTGTCCTGTCTTGGTCTAAATTTGACAGCCCAAAGGACATTTTATTGAATTGGTAGAACTTTCCCCCGTAACCAAAGGTGGTCACGAATTTTGACTTAGGGGAAAGTTCTATGTTGAAGAAGGCCTGCTTAAAGTCTATTTTGGCATACCAAAAATGGTTTGGTCAGAGCGGAGAAGTCCGCTATTGGTCTGACCTTGGAGCCGGGTCTCCTAACTAGGAAAAAGGCCCTGCAGTATCTGGGTGGCCTTTTATGGGTAACTTCCTCTATTATCTGGGCTCGGATAAGGTTTTTGAGCACCAGATCCCTATCTTGGTCAGATTGACCGATTTTGAACCTAAAATTTGGCGTTCTAGCTGAACCCCCCGATGGCCATATTCTGAGGCCATTTTTCATCTTCCTAAACAGTCCCTTGGGAATAGGGAACTGCTCATTAATTTTTTGGACGGAGGTAGGTGGCGCGAAATACGCGTCCACTTCTATCTTACACCCTTCCACCTAATCTAGCGGGTCTAAATCTTAAAGACGCAGAGGTAGAGCTAGGGGAAGAAGCCAATGTGGATGTGGAAGGAGAGGAATCTGACTCATCCTGGCTTGCATCACCAGGGTCTTCTTGAGTCTGGTCTTGGTCGTTTTGGCCGTCATCGGGCTCCGACTCCTCTTCAATTGGATCATATCCTCCGCTTTCCACGAAGAAGTATGATATTTTACATTTTTACTTTTTTTCATAATAATAAGAAAATGACTAAAAAAAATTAATTTGAACTTAGTAAAATTACTTTCCATCAGTTGGATTCGAACCTAAAAGCCTATAGAATTTTCTAAAAAACTCAAAAATAAGGATTTCTGCGCTGACATTTTAGTTATTAGAGTTTTGAATTTTTTTTTACATAAAACTAATTTTGGGCGTTTTGTATAGATGCTCAATGGCGTAGCTACATGGCGATCTGCCTTATCTCTAAAGTAAAAGTAAGTCGACGCCCTGTCAAAAATTTATATTTAGTTCATGTTAAGTTGTCTTCAAAAAATAACATGGATTTATTTTTATTTCTAATTATTTTAATCACAAAATAGAGATTTTTTTTATTTGTTTGATATTTGATAAAAGATCTTTTATCTTTATTTATTTATTTAATATAAAAAATATCTTTTCTAATGTTGTACTAAATGTGTTTTGCAATCAATTTGAAATATTCACTTGTAAACTTTTCCAAACCTGGTCAATTTAACTCGATGTCCAACGAATAAGTAAAAATTCACCAAACTCAAAAGAAAACGAACAACTTACAAGTAAAATTATTTATTTTTAATGTAAAATTAATTTGAATTTATTCAAATTTGCTAAGGTTATATGAAATAGAGTCTTTGAAAGACATAATAAATTAAAATGATTTAAAAATGAGCACACAGTCCAGTTTGAAAAAGTCATTAATGAATTGATTTATTATTTTTTTCTTTGATTAAAAATATAATTTGGGCAAACGAATCAGTTCTGACAGATTAAAATAGAACTAAGTCTTTCCTTTCAACCAAGCGCTAAGTGAAACTAATTAAAAGAGCGATTTTATTATAATAAAGTACAGATAAACTTTATTTATTAAAATTTTTTTAATGAATTGATGAAAAAAATTGACAACAAATCTAGATATTTAAAAAGACTTGATTAATTTTAAAATTTTTTTTTGAGAAAATTCAAGTTGGCAAAGCTATTAACACAATTCAGAATTAAATTTTATTTAACACAATTGTTCTATTTTTGCACCCAGAAAATTGTTGCATTTAGAATTTCAATACAAAAATTTGGGTCCCGTCAATTTTATGATCTATAGATCACAATTTTTCTGAAAAAATTATCTTTTAAATTTTATGAACAAAAAAGAAAAATATTTAAAATAAATTCAATCATGTAATTAAAAATTTGAAATTTTGTTATCTAAGAATCTAGATTTTGTTCAGAAAATTTACAGGATAAATTGTGATTTATAGATCATTAAATTGACAAGACCCAAAATTTCGAATTCACAATTTAAATTCATAATTAAATATAAATTTTAAATAGGTGAAAAAAGGTTCCTACTTGATATGTAATTTTTCTATTTTCGTGAACTAAGCTCACTCAATGTTTCATTTACGGTTTATGGAATAAGTAAGTATTTTGTTTAAAGAAAAATTTTCGATAGATTGTTTTTTTCTGATCATATTGTATGTTAATTTAGAATTGCAAGTTAAATCTTTCGATGCTTTTAATTTTAAATCACTTTTAAAATAAACCAGTATTAAAATATTAGCTGTGTTTATTAAAATTATTATTTTTTTGAAACATATTTGGTTTCATCATTAAAGTTTATAAGGCTTAGCTCAATTTTTCCATATTTAATTGATAAAGATTTGTATGAAAATTGTTAAGTTGTTACAACTGTAAAACATTTTTTATTTTCCAGTTATCCTTTTATCCCAACCAAAAGAGTTTTTTTTTTTAATTTTTATTTTTGTTTTTGAATAAATCCTATTTTTATTCTAATTTCCAATTTTGTCATTCAGATAAATATTTTTGTTTTCTGACTTAATATTTTAGACAATATAATTAGTTTATTTTGCCAATAAAATAGAGTTTTTTTTATTATTTATTAATTTTTTTTGTCTTTCAGTTCTAAAGCTCCATCAGATTAAAAATAAAAATTTGTAAAGTTAAGTAAAAAAAAAAAACGGATACATTGGAAAGAAAAATGACTGGTGCAATATCAGAGTTGGTCAAGAAATAAATCCTATAAGAAAAAGTTAGATTTGACTTTGATTTTAGTTTTTTTAAAGTCAAAAATTAATGAGCTTCAAGTCATTCAAGATGTATCACTTACTCGCTAAAATTATTTATTAAAAAAAGTTTGAAAACATGTCAAAATATTAAAGGTTTACTAAACAAATTTTATGAAAAAATCACAAGAATTATAATAAAAAATAAAATTTTAAAAGGGTGAACGTTTAATTTTTGAATTTTTTCAAAGAATTTTTTTATAGGGATAAAAGTGAAAAATTTATTCATACGAAATTTAGTAATAACAAAATTTGCTTAGAAATTTTTAATAAAAAAACTTTTTTAAATATTTTAGAATTTTTTTCAGAATAATTTTCTCTCATAATTTTTAATTGGCAATAAATTGACGAAATATGACTAAATAGAATTTATGTAATAACTTTTACAGAAAAGTATTAAAATAAAACAAATTTTGATTAAATTTAATTGATTTAAGTTGCTTTTTGGAACAAATTGTAAATATATTTACGTTTTATGTTATTGTGAAATTCAAATATAAATTGAACAAATGTAATTGCTTTTTTGATAAATTAAAATCAACTAAAATAAGATATACTTTAAAAAATACTGAAACATAGTGCAACATACTTTGTTGCACCTCTTTTACCTAAAATAATTTTTTCTAATGTATAAAAAAAAATAAAATATCAATAAGATTTTAATTTATTAGTAATTTGATTTACTAAAAAACGAAGAAAAAAATTTTTTTTTAGGTAAAAATGGTGCAACAAAGTATGTTTCACAATGTTATAGTATTTTTTTTCGTTTATTTTATAAAATTTAATTTTAATTTACCAAAAAATGAAAAATATTTGTTCAATTTTTATTTGAAATTCACAAGGGCCATTTTATTAACTCTTGAATTATTTTTTTTTCAAATACAATTTTCTTTATTTGTAGATTCAGACTTGAACAAAAGTCATGAAAAAATAAGCGGATAAGTTTTATACAATTCAAGTCATGATTTTCGACTTGAAGAAAATTGTAATTGAAAAAAGATTTTTTTATAGGCAATAAAACGTAAATTTATAAAATTTGTTACTAAGCCTTGAGGAATTCCTGTGGTTATTGGAAATTCCTCACTAATATGACCATTTAGGTTTACTTTGAATTTCTTAGAGTCAAGAAAAGAATTTATCCAGTGAATTAGGTAGACTAGGAGGTTCATTTAAATCACCGTCATTCTAGACCCTATCAAAAATTCAAAAACTATTTCAAAACAAGTCTTTACTTAAAATGACAAGTAAAATAGAAAATTTTAGCAAATGTGTTAGAAAAAATTTGCTCAATTGAAAAAAAATCAATGATTTAAATGAATTTTGAATACTTTCAAAACAATATGCTCCGCAGTCTGAGCTAATGAATTTTTTTAGAAATCAATTAAAATACTTTAAATTGACTTCAATTTAAAAATAGTGGTAGTCATCGTTTCGAAGTCTAACAACGACACAGATATTATGTTAAAACTCAAATAATTGCTAACGACTAGGAACCCAATCACGAACACTTAGCTAAATTAGGCAAATGTTAAATAGCCTCAATAAAAAGGTTTCTTAGCAACATATAAGCTATGATTATTGGGAACACAAAAAAACAACAAAATTTGCTTAGAAATTTTTAATAAAAAAAACTTATTTAAATCTTTTAGAATTTTTTTAAAAATCAAAATTGATCCATCATCCAAAAATGACCACACTGAATATCCAGGACATCAGACACAAAAAAACAGTCTCATCCAAATATACGTACTTTACTCATCTGGATTTTTCTTAACCTTTATCTCAAATTTTAATCTAGGCCTAATTCATACAGAATTTTTTGCGAGGACATTGGTAACGAAAGCGTCCAAGGCGATAACAAATATTCGCACCAGGCACCACCCATATACACTCAGCCAGCAATAGTTCCTGCTCAGGCAATCGAAGATCGAAATTTTCCGCACGGAGGCCGCACGGCCGGCTTTATCCGCGAAAACGCCTACACTCTAAATGAACCAGTCAACCGAATCAGCGCTAAAAATGTAAATAAAGACTTGGAAAAACGCTGGTGGGAATGGAATGTGCCCGAAGAGACTGACTGGAAACAAAAAAGAAGATCTAATTCTTCGGCACCAAAATCTGATTCGACAAGTGAGCAAGCTAATCTGAACAAAAGTGAATTTCAGACTACATACCAAAAAGACCACGGCTACATGTACCACTATGGAAAGCCAAGCAGTGAAAATGGTTCCGCAAAGCGACACTCTTTTAACCCGAACAATGCTCACGTTGTCGGTATTGTGCCAGTAAATGATTTGAATAGTTTTACCAATGGAAATGAAGCCCAAAAAGTCTATGTGGATAAGATGTCGTTTGAGCATGGCTATGACTCAAGAACTGAAAATAATTATCCAAATAAAGGAAAAGTAAATAAAATAAAAAATTAAAAAAGTTTTTTTTTTAAATTTTTTTATTTCTAGAGACAGGGAGCTTTTGTTTTGGACCAAATGGAGCCGAGGCGAGTGGTCGGGACTCAATCAAGAGCTGACTCCAATAAAGGTGTGGGCATGTGGGATGTAATGCATCCGAGTGACATTCCTGTGGGAGTCGCCACTCCAAATACGTCCATTTACAAGAAGCCCCCAAGTGGTGTGACTGATGAACAAAGAAGACAAAGGAGAGACCCTATCGGATACTTTGACGATTCCAAATTCGGTGGAAGTTTTGGCCAAGGCTTGTCCAATATAAACCCGGCACAAAATTTCAATCCAGTGCTTCAAGCAAATACAAAAGAACCAATAACTGGCGGCTACCAGCCGTCATGGAATGTTGGCTCTGATTTCTACAATGGGCCAGCGAAGCAAAATGATATGTTGGAAAATTTTCAGAATCCAATCGCTGTTGGCAATGGATATCATAATTAAAATTTTTAGTTTCAATTTTTGTTATTGTTGATTTAAAATCAGACAATTCATTTTTTTTTGTTTAGAAATTGTTTTAAAATTATTTTCCATGGGAAAATTAAAATTTAATGCATTGATTGAAAATTAATAAAAAAGGTGATTAAAAAATTTTGTTCGCAGTTTTTTTTTCGAAAAATTTGCCATTCTAGTGATTGCGAACCTAGCTAACTGATGCCAATATTAAATTCTTTTAGAAATAAAATTTCAATTTCTTATTTTAAAGTTTAGAGCAAAATTTTCAAATAAATTTTAGAAGTTTAAACGACAAATTGAAGTTAATCTTTAAAAGATAAAATTATATCTTATTTACTAATTTCCTAACTTAATTAAAATAATTATTATCATAGAAATTGTATGAAAATTTTTATTAAAAGACGAAAAAATGCACCAGATATTTAAGCATTTAGATATAAAAAGTTTAATGCTGAGATATATAGTTATGTGAAGTAACCCAAGTAACCTTTGATGCAAGAATTTTTCAATAAGTTACCGATTTTTGATAAAGTACCTATAGGAAATATCGATCATTTATCGATAAAAGCTATCATACACTTAATGTTTTTAACAAGCTGATTAACCTAACAAAGACGATCTCTAAATGTTAAAAAGCGGGATTTATTAGACTAGATGAGGATAAAAATTAATGAAAACATCAATAAAAATTAATGAAAATAATTCTATGAAAGATTATTTATGGAAATATAATTTTTTAAATAAAATATAAAATTCTTATTATTTATTGCCTATCTACATAAATGAAATACCATACATTTGTAATACCCCATGATCCCCCTGGTCATTTTTAAAGTACACATAGCATTTAATTTATTTTAAAGTAGATTTTAAAGATTAAATTTGCTTTATTTCAATTTCCGCTCGGTCCCTTTTAAATATTTAAAAAATAATTATTTAATTTTTGGCACAAATCTCAAACTCTAATTGTCAGTCATGGACAAAATTCGTTTTAAACCAACTATTCCATTATTCTACTAAACGAAAATTCCATTTTTTAAAATAAAGATAAAAATAATTAACTAGTTTTAAAATAATTTCAATAATTTTTATTTTTGAGATGACAAAAAAAACAAAATCTGTTGACAAATTTAATCTAATTTATCTGACAAAAAACTAATTGACTGACAATTTAATTTGTTGAACTGACTATTTAATAATTTTAGACTGACAGAATAAACCCTATTTTACCGGCTAAATAACTTAGTTAAGATAATACTGGTGACAAAAAATTTTTGTTTAAATGACAAAAGTAAAATCAGAATGACATAAAGGTTTTATTGCCTGACTAATCTAAAAATAAATTAAAAAATTAAAGAAAATTGAGTAATGTAAGAAATTTTTTTTTAGATTACTCTAAACAATTGAAACTTAGCATCAAGAATATCAAAAATATTTTTTCAAATATTATTTTAAATTGCAGTTTAAAAATAATTATAAAACTAGATGAAGATTTAAGGTTGTCCCTAAAAGACGGAATGCGGAAAACAGAATTCCGTAAACCAAATTCGGCTAAAATTTTAATACAAAATTCCGCAAAATTACCTACTAAAAAGCGAAATTTCAGTTCTTTAGTAGATTTCTGAATTCCAGCGGAATTCGTCATGTGGAATTGAATGAAATAAAATTTGACAATACAATTATAAAGTAATTTGATTTTTAAATGCTAATATTTAAATAAAAGCTAAATTTTCATTGCAAAAATAAATCAATTTAAAACAAATTTAAATAATTTGAAAAAATTTTATGTTGTATGCTTTCAATTTGATACCACATTTAGTATGATTGGATATTATGTAATTGTCCTGTCATATAAACATCCAATTATGGTACACAATAACCCAGAAAAAGCTCCTTCTGTGGTTTTAGCTTTTTTTCTCCATGAAAAGAAGTTTGAAAGGTCTCATGATGAGTTCTTGCGCTATATAAGTAAAGTAATACCTGAAATAAGTGATTTAGGATTTATTGTTACCGATTCTGAGAAAGCTTTTAGGAACACAATTAAAAGACACTTTCCAAATGTTCCTCTAGTCAAATGTTGAAACCACTCTTGGAAATCTACAGAACGTTGGATAATTAGTAACAAAAAAATGTCAACAGACGACGTAGGATTCTATTGTGACTCTTTATGTGAGTTATTTTTACAACCTAATAAAAATTTATTCAATTCACAATTAGAAAAAAAACAGCTTATGCAAATGGTTCGAGTCAGATAATTCCGGCTTGGAGACCTGAATTCACCGATTATTTCAACAAATGTATTTTACCAGACGTTTAACTCTATTTTTTACATTAAGAAATATGAAATAAAAATTTTCCTTTTTAAATTACTTTTTATTTTAAAAGACAATATTTGGATTCAATCATAAATTTACCCAAAATACAAAATTTTTTCAAAAAAATACTCGGAATATCAAATGAAAAAAACTGTTTTTGTGATATTAAAAAATTTAAATCTTTAAAAAGATTACTCTATTCAATTAACTGAACTTGAATCTAATTTTTTTTTAAAATAAAATCTACATGTTTGAATATCTGTCAAAATTTTGGTACAATGCTAAACATTCATCTTCGAAGAAAACAAATCTTTTAAGACTTTCAGGAAGATAAAGCTGCTCGATGTTTGAATTCGTATAGTTTTTTAGGCTTCTTTTGATAGCTATTCTGCACAAACTTTTTAATGACAAAGGAAAAATTGAATCCAATGAAGGAAAATTAAAATTTGTAAATTTTTCCAGATTTAAATTGGATTGATTAGCAAATAAATTTTTCTGACTGAGAGACTGGAGTATTTCTTCATTGCGTCGTTTAAGCATTTTTATTAAACTCTGATACTCAATTTTTCGTAGTAGACCATTTAGTATTAAGGCTTCGAAAATTTTGAACAAAGCATACTTAAGTCTTTTTTCTTCGTTTTGCAAAAAATATTCATCAGTGTATAAATGCATGGAACCAGCAAACCATGTCAAACAGGACCTTCTGTAGCTAAGTGAGCAATTTAATTTGCATATAAGAATATATTTGACCATGTATCCTTCGAATGTATTCGTAAAATGGGGGTTAAAAAATCTCTCTTGATACGAGGTGACAAACATTAGGTGCCAATTTTCACATGTGGTCAATGAATCGAGCAACTTACTCTCCATTACTTGTTTAACAAAATTTAGATCATTACACCGAAATAAAAAAAACACCGAGGAATGACTAAACTTTCGTCCATTTGTCAAATACATGCCAACTATTGGCTTTGACGATTCATCACAAGTGATGTATTTGAGTTCGGAAAGACCTAATTTGTGAATGAAAAGCTCCAAAAAATCGCACCCATTCGGAAAAGCCGAGGTGCCGATGCCCAAGCACTTGGTCATTATTTCGTTCAGAACATTTGGCTTGAGCTCAATAATTTGCTTGATATGGCTCTCGAGGTTGTACTCGAAGCTTTTAATGTCGAATTCTTCAATACATTTACCTAGTTTGTTAATCAAATCGGACATAATGAAGATCTATGATCGGGGTGAAATTTTTTAAAGTATTTTTTATAAATTTTAGAAAAGTTTTTTAAAACTTTAGGATATATTTTAAACAATTTAAAATTTAAAAATAGAAATTTATTATACAAATTAAAATACGATTTGTAAAAAATTTACGTCTTAGAAATTCATAGAATTTTTTTGAAATCAAATTAGCTCCATTTCGGCATCTAAAAAAATAAATTCATTAAACAACTTAATATATGAGTAATTTACGGTTAATTTCTACGATTTAAAAAAAATTTAAACTTAAAAAATTTCTATGATTAACTTTTCTGGTATAAACTCTTTTGATTCAAAATCTAATTTATATAATAACGGAAAAGAAAATCATAATTCAAAAAATTGATTTTTTTTCTTGATTTAATGATTAAATTTCATTAATTAAAAAATATTCAAGCATTTGGAAAAGACTTTAAAATGAATAAGTTTCGTGATATACAGAACAAACGAATAGTACAATATAAAAAAAAATCTTAAAACCTTTTTTTTATGGAAGTAACGGGAATAGAATAATAAATGGTACAAAAGTTAATTATCTTTTGTTTTATGAGTGGAAATTTTTTTTAAATTAAAAACAAGACTGATTCTCTCTTTAAAAATGAAAAAAATTTTCAAAAATTTTAAATTTCTGTAAATTATTTTAAAAAAATGTTCGACACTATTGAAATAAACAATATAGTCAAAGTTTACCAAAATCTAAAGTTATTGGTCAATGTAATTCATTTGGGTTCATGAAATTTATGGTTAGCTAGATTTTCCAAAAAAATTAAAGAGAGTGTATTTAGCATTATTTCATTATGCGAATATGATACAGAATTATTTGTTGTAAAAAATATATAGGTTATGTTACCAAAGAAGTGAATTTAGCAAATATAGGTGAGAAACTTGATTTTTTTTTTGACTAAATAAAAATGTATTCACAATTCCAATGGTTTTATCCGAATAAAATTGTTTTAATTAATTAGTTTTCGAAGAAATAAAAAACTAAATTCAAAAATCTATTATTATTTATTCGTTAATTACGATTGGAACTAAGTCTGGCCTTAATTTGATTTAAAAAAAAAGGAAATATTCTATGAAAAAAATAATAAAGATAAATTGTTTACCGAAATGAAATATGATTTTACTTTAAATTTTATAAAATTTTCCCATTTTGGGAAAAATAAGTGATATTTTTTAAATAAATATTATTTCTTTGATTGCAGCATAAATTAGCTAAATAACGATTGTAAATACAAAATATTCAAAAAAATAAGAAAATATTTATTTTATTTCTGCATTTTTTTTATTATACTTTTTTACTTAAAACTTGCTTATGAGTCTTAAATATTAATGCTTCTTATAAAAAAATAAATATTAGATTTATTTGAAATAAACTTTAAATAAAAACAGATTTACAACAAACAGAATATATTGAGAAAAATGACATGTTAAAAAAAAATAATGAAAAAACTCTTGAAAAATTAAACTAATTTTTGACTCAGTTTGATATACGATATTTCTGTTTCTATGATTATTTACGTTTATTACTAAATTTTACGTAATATAATTAGATGATTTTTTGATTTTTTTTAATTATCGCCTTTTATAAAACAAAAAATACAAAATTTCAAAGTAATTTTATGCAAATTTTGTTCAAAAATAAATATTGATACAGTTTTTTCAAATATGCTTTATTTAGTATATTTTCTTCATTAACGACAGCTTCTCGACGGTATAAACAGCTTTAATTAAAGATTCAAAACAAAATAATTTTATTTTCAGCTTCTGTATTTTATCAATTCTAATAGATGGAGAAAATTATTTAATCATCTGATCGTTTTAGATACCTTATATTTTTTAATTCCTAAATTTTAAATTTGAATTCTCAAATTACTATTTTAACATAAAAACATAAACTACCAATCTTTACACTTAAAAGTACTAAAAAGATCATTATAACTTTTTAGAAAAAATTTAAATCTTAATTTATTTTAACCAGAATATTTAAATAATACAATATTTTCTGATTACCTAGTACGTAAAAAAAAAATAAAATTTTTGAAAGTATTTGATAATTTATGTTATCCAATATAAAAAACAACGACTTTTAAGGCTTCAAATGTCAAAATTATAATAAAATTTTATTTTTTATTGGAAAGATCTCCTATAGAAAAGATTGACCATCCTGTGTTTTTAAAATTATTAGTTGATTGTTATTTTTTTTCTGATAATTGAATAAAATGTTTAAGTAATTTAAAGTATTTTTTTAAATGCTTATTATTCTGCCGAAAATTTTTATTTCATGTTAAGTTTCATTTTATTGTATTTATTATAATTAATTTTATCAAAATTTTTTTTATTCACTTATTTTTTATATTGCTTTTTTTTATTTTAAAATTTTCATAATTTTTTAGATAATATGAAAAGAGTAAAATTTTATAATTTAATTCTAATGAATGTGATACTGGTAAATGGGGCTTTTTTTTAATATGAAGAGTTAGCAATGTTATCACAAAATTTTAATTGCTTTAAATCTAAATTGCTTTACTATCCCAACGAGTTATATTGTGGTAGCGATCGAGTCAAAATTATGAAATTGTTAAACAAAATTTTTTTTTAAAACGTAACTTTTTGTAAATTAATTAAATTTGATTAACAATTTACAAGAAAGATTGACATTTTTACCTGTAAATAAATTTATTAACAAAACTCAGTATTTATTTTAATTCGGGTAATATTTTCTATATTTTAACTTCTTTCCTCAATGATGATACCTCAAGATCAGTGCACAACTTTTTTGTTGCGAAAAATTCAATTGGATATTTGGAATGTCAGTACCCTATGGGAAACTTAAAGAGCGGAAAAAACGGTTTCTTATAAAAGAATGGTCTGATTCATCGATAGATATTATTAAGGATAACATGAAGTATAACTGATATCTCAGAGCCAAAATTATTTTTCAAAATATTTAACATTAAAAAGAGTGATCTTTTTTATAAATTTTTGTCCAATACGCTTTTTAATCCTTTCTTAACAAAATTAAAAAAAACTATAAAATATGATCTAAAATAATCTGTAAATCCGCATATTTTAACAAAAACAATTTTAAGATTTAAAATCATATTTTATTAATTAAGTATTAAGCAATCTTTAATAAGACTTTAATACTCTTATAAAATGGGTTACCATTTCTAAAGCTATTTAACTATACAAATAATTTTTAAAGGTGAAATTATCCTAAAATACTTCATCTAAAAAAATATGAAAATAGTTGAATAGTAAATTACCTTTTAAATCTAATATTTCAAACGAGTTGTGAAATTCTTTAGCATCTTCATTTTTTTCATCAAAGTCTAATTATAAAAACATTAAATAAAGATATTCTAGATATTTTTCTATCACCTAAACAAAATTTCACGCTTTTCTTTTTTTTTTGATTTTTTTCTTCATATTCTTGATCGATTTTCTTGTCATCTATTTGATCTGAACCATTCTTTGTATCCGATATTTGTTCGCATTTTTCATTTTTAGCAAGCTCCCTGTTTTGTCTCAAAATCTTTAAAATTCTTGAATCAATAGAAGTTTTTCTCAAGTTAAAATATTCTTTCATGAATTCTTTAACTTTTCCAGTCATTTCATCTTTAATTGGACTATCGGGAATTTTTGTGTCCACCACTTCTTTTTCAATCAAAGCCCGATAGCTTTCGCTAATTTTTGGCAGAATGGCATCAAGTTGTTTCCTTTAACAAAAAATTTTATATTTTTTTAATTTTAAAAAACATTATTATCAGTATTTTAAAATTATTTTTTATTTTATTATTACTTCAATTTAAGTGAGTCCTCATTCACGGTTTTGGTCGAATCAAAAATTTCGTTCAATTGAGTAGATTTAGAGCAATCGTCAATAGAAACTAGCTCGTTTTCTTCAATATGAGTTAAGGACTTCAAAAACTCGGCGAAAATGTTGAGTTTTTCTCTATCGACTTAATAAAACTTATTTTAAATTTATTTTCTTAACATTTTAAAATTGAGCTTACTTTTGGAGATTAATTCTGCATTTGAAATAAGGACAAGATTGTACAAACGAACCAAGCTAAAGAATGAAATTTAAAATATTTCTTATTAAATTTTAACTTTTGTTACTTGATAAAATCGAGTTGTTTTCCATCTTGTAAAAATAAACAACCGACTTCAGCCTTAAAATTAATAAATGCATTATAAATTATTATTTTTTATTTATTTGTTTGTCTGTGTCGAGCTAAAGATCCTTTCGATCAAAAAATAAAAAAATTAAAAATAAAATAAAATATAAAGTAAAATAAAAAAATTTAAATTAAATACATTTCTAATAGTGTAATTAGTGTCCATATGTTCATAAATGAAATTGTGAATTTTTTCTTCAAAAAGTGCTAAATTAGAATGTTCCAGAGATTGGTCTTGTCTAATTGAATCTATGAATGTTTGGCCATCTATCTGTAATTTTTGAGACAAATTTGAATTTTTTTCAACAAGGCAATTAATATTTTCTTTATTAAACTCTTTTTCGAATGATTCGTCGTTAATTTTTTTAAATTCAAGCCATAGGTTTTCAAATTGTGTCAATTTAGAACTTTTGAACTCTGAGTACAAAATTTCCAATGACTTATTTTCGTCACTATTTTCTTGTATGCTAAACAAAAGAAATTTAGTCGTTGAAAAATTTTTTCATCCATTACTTAAGTTTCTTGGCCAATATAGCTTTTTTTCTAGCCAAAGACTGGGTCAGATTTATTTTTTGGTCCACTAGCGCTCTAATTTGGTTCGTTTTGATCCTTCAAATTAAAAATTTTCACAAAGAAAAAATTTAGTATTTATAATTTAGAAAATTTATAACTAATAAAGAAAGTTTTTATTTTAAGTTATTAATTAGTAAACAATTTGAAATTTAAAAATTTCACCTTTGAGGAAAAGCTTCTAATAAATTTGAATCTTATTGTGTAAGCCGTGAATTTTAAGCAATTAATTGACAGTTTTTTTTCATTATTTAAATTAAAAATAGTTTATGAAATGTATAAAAAACGAGCTATTTTTAAATTAAACTTTGATAGATTATAAAATAGATTTTATTGAATTTTTGAAAACTTAAAATTAATTTATTCAAATAGAAATCAATTAAAAAAATTAGAACAAATTTTTGATGGAATCTTCAGAGGTTTTTAGAAATTAATATTTCCGACTAAAGATTATGATTTGGGGTAGTTTATTCAGATAAAATTTTGGACTTTTTTTAAATTTTTTTTATTCTTGTAATTAAATTTTTAGTTATTGAACTCTCATCCAAAATATGCCATACCATACCATACAATATCAATTTTTAAAGAAAAATTTTTAAAAAATTTCAAAAATTTTGAAAGCGATTTGATATAAGAATACAAAATATCAAACTTACAAAATAAAATATAATCATTAATTTTTAAAGAATAAAATTTTTTTTAACCAATTTGAATTTTATTCTAATATTGATGCTAATTTCTATATCAATATAACAAATTAAAATTAATTTGTTACCTCAATCTAGTTTTGGAAAAAATCATCAATATGATTTTCATGAATTATAATATATTTGTATTATTTTTAATTTTTGCAGAGACTGAAAATAGGTGGTTTAACTAATGAAAACAATTTTGGACTTATTGAAAAAAAGCCAGTAAAATTTTTTTTTTGTTCAATTTTTTTGAAATTCATTAAGCCTTTCTTTCACAAAATTTATAAAAAAGAAGATCAAAATTGGTTTAACTAACTCTTAATTCCAACTTTTTACTCCAATATTTTTTGCTAAATCAAAGTAAAAAAATGAATACCACATTTCTTTTAATTAATATTAAGTGATTAACAATTTTTTTTAAAATAAGTGTTTAAAAATTTTTAAACATAATTTATTAAACTTAAAAAAATTAAAAGAAATAAATGTATCTTTATATTTAGAAGGATAGATCGATTATTGATAGAAACAATACTAAATGATAAATTTTTTTGACTTTTTTCTAGCCTAATAAAACATTTTTTTTTGATTATTATGCTAAAATTTTTCAAAATTATTAATCAAAACTTCACCGCCACAATTTTATTTTAAAAAAATCATTTAAATAATTTCTTTTAATAATAATTTCTAAGTAATTTGATCTTGCTGGTTTCAACACTAATAATTAGAAATTTAAAATTAATTTCATAACAAATATAATTACTTAAGAAGTACAAGTAAAATAAAGATATTAAGTATCAATTGTTAATGTAACTTAGATACTGTAATTACATAAGATCGAAAACCAAGTTATCAAAAATGTGCATCGGTTTGAAAAGCCAAAAGCTTCTTGGGCCTGTTTAAAAATAATATTATAACAGTGAATAACAAATTTAATAATTTTATTGTTTATCCTTTAAGGATTATATAGAATAGAGCTTATCACCTATTTAGAATCCTTCAGCAACAGCTCCCATTTGAAAGATTGATCACTGAATTAAATTGATCTTCAACATAGCATTTTTATGTAGCCAAAGCTGGTTTCCTTTGGAGTAATTGAGTGAAATTTTTAAATTTTTACTTCACTTCATACTGTAGATTTATTTTCTCCATCTAGCATAACTTCGGAAAATGGTTGGCTTTGTCATATTTGTTAATTATTTGGTACCCCTTCACATCAAAAGACGTCAAAATAATTGACGTTTAAAATGTTCAATTACTTGGGGATACACAAAGATCTAAAAGTTTTTGGATAATGATACAGAACAAAAAAAGGAAACGATCCTAATAATATTTAAATTATAACCATGCCTCGAAATAATGAATTGGCACTCGATTTCTGCATTTTGAAAATTAAGTGCAGTAAAAATTTAAATGAAATTAAAAATTCAAAAAGATAGAAACATCTAATTAATTTTAACCGTATTTCGATTTCAATTTTAGATAATTTTTAAATAAATATAACAAGTTTTCACATTACCCTCGATTTCAACAAGCTTAAATCACTGATGAGGCTATTGCGTCAAAGTAAGATTAAGATCAATTTTAGGATAAACACCTTAAAAATTAATATAGAAAAAAAAATTTAATTGATAAAATAACATTTTTTTTAATTTTAGCTTATTTCTTTCTATTAACTTTTTGATTTGTTTTACTTTTGTTTTTAAATATTATAAGCGTGCAAGCTTAGGAGTGGATTTTTTAGCGCTCAGGTAAGCCTGTGGAGATAGCTCCCAAAAAAATATTTTAATATAATATTGAGAATTTTTTTTCCATCTAAAATAAATTTTAATATTTTTTAATGTTCTTTTTATTCGATTTTTAAATTTTAAATTTTTTTGTTTTTTTCTTCTTATCTTATCTCAAGGAAAAATAAAATAAAATTCTATTATTTTAATCATCATCATTTAAATATAAATATCATAGGATTAGCATAAAATATTTGACTTATCTAACTTGGCAATTTTAACTCAAAGTAAAGGTATCAACAAGTATAAGTTTTAAATTAGAAATAGACCTAAAACTTTCTTAGCTAAATTAAATTTTTTTAATAATTCTTGATTTTCAAATATTTAAGCTTAGCTTGTGTTTAACTTACTGAGCACTTTGTTGCCATTTGGTTCTTGTATCAAGAATTTTTGTAATCAATTGAAAAAACTCATCAAGCTCCAATTGCAATCGACTTTTCATCAAATTGCCAAGTTTTTTAAAATCGTTCAGTTGTTTATGGGAAACAATTTTTGAACTAAGACCTGAATTGTTCAAATTGTTTGTTTGTGCCTGAGAAAAAGGTTGCTTGCCCGGTTCAGAGCTGCAAAATGGTGATATTTTGGGAGGAATGCGCAAATTTAGCTTGTTATTCTCGACTAAAGAAAATTAAAATTTACTTTATAAATTATTAAATTAAAAAAGTGTACTTAGTCTTGCTAAATTAATTATGAGAGTATATTGTGACAAGGCAAAAAAAAGCTCACAAACTTTAAGACCACCAGGTGTCATTAGTAAAGACTTGGTGATTATCGGAAAACGAATAAAACTAAGTAAATGTTGGTACTGTTGAATTAATTGATGACTTGGAAACTGTTTTTCGTGTTTGTTTGTCGTTTTTTGGGTTATTTCTAGAAGCCAATTGAACACAACATCCTTGAATTCTTTGTTTTGTTCCTTGAGAACAATCGGCCAACATTGACTGAATACTTTTTCGGCCTTATCTGGATCGATTTTACATAACAAAAAATGGATGATTACTTCAAAAGCTTTTTGATTCGGACGTGAAAACATGTTCGAATTAAATTGAAGTTTATAATCTTTTTCATTTGATTTTATATTGAAGCCAAATACTTGAATTGTGGTTAGAACCGAATTTGTCATCAATTTGAGCTGATATTGAGATGTATGAACACTGGATTGAGAACTCATTTTGATTATTATGATGAATTTCAAAAAACAAACGATATTTTAACTTTTTTTTTCAAATTTTACAATTAAATTCATAAATTTTTTAGATGCAAAAATTCATGAACATTATAAATTGAATATTATCCATTCTTATACCATTTCTAATTTATTCATGAAAATTGACTCGACTTTTTGGATCAACAAATCACAAAAAAAAAAACATTTCCAATTTTTTAGAAAAATTTTCTGCCGGCGAAAATAATTAGTTAATTTAGCTAAGGTATAAATGAAAAATTTATTTAAAAAATCAGGAAATAATAATAATAAATAGAATATCATTTAAAAATTTATTAAAACATCGCTGAATCTATTGTAATTTATGAATAAAAAATAAATTAAAAATTTAAATGGAACGTTTACAATTAACTATCAAAAAATATTTACCTTTTTAAATTTTTTCAACTGATTTAAATTATTTTTAAAGAACTCATTGAAAATATTTACTTAAATAAAATTCTAAACTTATAAAAATGAATAATTTAAAAAATAAATTAATTTTTCTCAGTTAGAACATTAGAGCATCATATGGAGAAATTAATTCTTGTAAATTTGAACCATCTGCATTTTCATTGTTATCATTAGAAATTTTTATTTTTATTACAGTGTTTGCAAAGAAACCGGAGAATGGGTAAAATTACATCATTTATATGTAATTTTGAATCATAAAAAGTAAGATTACATTAGATTACATCGAATGGAGAATGTAATAAAATGTAAAATAACGTAAAACTATATTATTTCAAGTCAAACTTAAAAAAAAATGCTGACGGTCAAAAAAGTTAAATTTTACGGACAAAAAATAATTTATATAATTTTAAATAAATTTTTTAGGTCTATAACAATTTTTTCGTAACTTAAAATTTAAAATTTTTATTCATTTTATTGCATAATTTTACACAAAATAATGTTACAAACTGTAAAAAATTTTTTGTAATGCAACTAGATTTTCAGAAAAATTCGCTGATTATGAAGACACTTGTTTCATTTTAAATACTAAAACTTTGTTTTTGATTTAGTTTATAAGATTATTTCAAATTTTCATACGGTTCAATAGTTTTTAAAAAATAATCTATACAAGATACAATTTCAAAAGAGAATTGAGCTTTTATTTAGATTGAAATTTTTCCTTTTTTTGATCTTTCAGTGATTAATCATCTCTCATCCTTCTTCCAACACTCATTAAACGACATATCGACTGAGAGTATCTCAGCCAAATCAACTTAATTTTAACTTCTAAAAGTGAATCTTAATTAAAGTTTTAAAAATTGCTGTTTATTTTGGTTATTATTCCTGGATTACTTTTTGAGTAATAGCCAAGTTTTATCAGGATTATCTCTAAATTCCTCATCAAGCATTGCTCTTAACATGTTCGTAAAAAGTTTCGTGTTGTAAGAACTAGGATTTAGGGATAATTTTTTTTTTTAATTTTAAGTACATTTATCAAATAATTTCAAAACATGCAAGATACCGTAATGACTAATTTTATTCGAGTTTTTTTTGTTAATGAGTAAAAATTTTTATAGTATAATTAAGAAATATGAAGATCATTTTCCGAAAACAAAGCCTAAATTTAACTTTTACTCTAACAAAAAAATTGTCTCTACTCTCGTAAAAAAAATAGAAAAATTGTAGAGTTGATTTCGAAATAGAAATTTAGTCAAATTTAAGCTTTTTTCTAACTCTAAGAGTATTTTTTGTGAGATTAAAGTTTTTTTTAAATTTGAGTTTAAACTCTTATTAAAAAAATTTAAAAAAATAATAATTAAAAAAAATCAACAAAATGAGATTGTTTTAACACGTTAAAAAGCAAAATATCGTAAAAATTTTTTATAACGAGTAAATTCTTTAATGAGTTTTATCCAGTTTAAACGTGTTAAAACAATCACGTTTTTTGCTGCTTTTTAATTTTTTTTTCTCGAGTATTCGCTTGATTATTGACAATTACTTGAAA
Source organism: Brachionus paranguensis (assembly GCA_016802215.1). Taxonomy (NCBI): domain Eukaryota; kingdom Metazoa; phylum Rotifera; class Eurotatoria; order Ploima; family Brachionidae; genus Brachionus; species Brachionus paranguensis. The sequence continues at coordinate 6,696,547 of JAESIX010000002.1, read as the reverse complement.
AATATAAAGTTTATATTTTGCCTTTGTTTTTTGTACCAGAATTCACAATGCCATAAAAATAGTGAAACAAGTCCAAAGAAAAGAATAAAGAAAAAGCTTTACGTGATGAAGGTCAATGGAAAAATTATCAGACGGAATAAAAATTAACAGTTACTTAACTTTCTCTATTATTCAAAAAATTAAATCCAATTACCCCATCGAATTCAATTAATTCCTATAAAAAATAAAACAATAACTAACAGAATTATTTTGAGTTAAGCGTTTTTAATTTTTTTTTTAAATGTAGCTAATTTAAATCAACTTTTTGTTTTTAAAAAATTAGCTCTTTTAATTAAAGCTCATTTACGGATGAAGTTGAATAAAACATAAAAAATGTTAATAAAACATATAAAAAGAGAACGTCACATAAAGAAAATTTTATTTTCAAAATCTGTGAATAAAAACATAAATCAATTTTTAATTCCAGTGAATAAAACATAAAAAATGAAAAAAACTGCTGCATCTAATAAAAACGCTACATGTACAATTAGTGCAGTAAGGACAGAAACAGTCAGGATCTATTTGTACTCTATGCTTATCATTACAAAGATAATTCATAAAATTGTCCTCTGACTCTAATTTCTTGAATTATATTCTTAACTCAAAAAAATTATTTATGTTTTAGTCAATGTTTTAAAAAAAATAAAAGATAGTATATGTTTTAGTAACTGAAAATAGAAATTATTTCAAATTTTATGTTTCAATTCTCTCTTTAGCAAAATTAAAAATAGTTTTTTTTGTTTACGTTTTATTTTTTTAGATTCCCTTTTTTATGTTTTATTCAACTCCCTCCCTCATTTACCGTTAGCTATTTAATTTAATTCAGTACTTCATTTTTACTAAGACAAATTTCATGTCACTTTCAAACAAAACTGAAATTTTCCCTAAAAGTGAAGGATGTTGCGAGCTAAATTTTAAATACAGTCGGCCATCAATTTCGTATGCACTATTAACTGAATTTAATTGTCGAAAAGTCATAATACAAATTTTTTTAGTCAAGTTAGGACAGGTAAGATGAACTTATTAGAAAGCCTTGAAGAAGCCAAGTACAGCGAATTGCTAAAGATAGCCAGTAAACTTCAACTTGAACTGCCACAATCTAAAAAGGTAACATTCCAGCAATTCAACAATACTGATATTAATTTTTCCAATCTACAGAAAGATGTGCTGATCAGGCTCATTAGGGAGTATTGTGATACACATGGTGTTGACGAAAATTTGATCGAAGCTCTCAAGAAAAAAGTGAAAAAAGCATCCAAAAAATCAAAAAAAAATTCAGAAGAAGAGCCCGAACCGGAAATTGACCCCGCAAATCAAACAATGACCCGGTCTCGAACTCGCACCATCAACAAAACACTGAACACAACTGAGCCGCTGTTAAACGAGCCCACAGAAGCTAAAAAATCTAAAAAGATTAGAAAATCAAGCAAAAAAGAGTCAAACGAAGAACCAGAAGTGATTGGGACCAGATATGAAATAAGGGAAGATGGAAAAAGAGTGAAAATAAAACGAATAAGAAAAAAAGTCAACAAAGAAGAGCAAAATCTCCAAAAGGAAGAAAAAAAAACAAAAAAAGTTAAAAAAACCAAAACTAAAGTTGACACTGCCATTGATAGTTCAGAAAAAGAGCCTGCTGAGCATGTCGAGCAATCAAATGCTTTTGCAGAACAACAGGAAGAGCCGGACAACTTTAAGCTGCAATTAAACCAAAGTGATGAAATAGTTCAAGAAAATAAAGACGCGGAAAAAAATGCTGAAATCACTAAAGACAATCTAGAAGAATTGGAACAGAGTGGAGAGGATGAAAAAGTTGAATCTTTGAAAAGAGATGAGTGCAGTGAAGCAGTGGATTCTTCGTTGATTACAAACGATGAAGAAAAGCCTGACAATGAACAAGAGTTGCAAAATCTTAACGTCACTACGGACATTGTGAACACGACATTGGAGATAGGAGACGAACCAGATGCTCACTCGAATAAAGAAGAAAAGTCAGTTGTCGATACGCCCCAGAGTGTAGAGGAAACAAACTTTGATCAAGAACTGGCTGACAAAAAACAATCAGAGGAAGAGAGCAAGAGTGAAGAACCAGCTAAAGGCCGTATTGGCGGTGCTCGGATTGTCAGACCGAAACAAACAGTTACCGTGGTGCAGACAATCAAAACAACCAAAAATGAGACTGTTGTGGAAGAAATAAAAAAAGTGGTTGAAGTCGGTAAGAATGGTCCAAATTTAATTTTTAATTTTTTTTTTAAATATTTTATTTTAAGTCAATAGAGAAGCAGGTCCCAGAATTGTCAAACCAACAATTGTAATATCCGAAGATAGTAGTGCTGACCCCAAACGAAAGAACACCAATGATGCAAGTAAGAAAAGACAATTTTTTTTATTTTCTTATCTAACATGTGTTCAATAAATTATGACTGCTTTTTCAGATTTTAAAATAAAATCATTATTAACTTGTTTTAAGTGGAGTTGTTCAAAAGTCTCGAATCCAAGCCTGGACTTTTTTTTCAAAAGGTCTAGCTAAAAACATTTATTTGATTTTTTTTTCAAAAGTCCAAGTCAAAGACTTTTATTTTTTTAAAGTCTGGAATGGGAATTTTAATTAATGAGTTGGACTTTAATATTGGACTTTTAAACAACTCTGGTTTTAAGCCCCGTAGTAAAATCTATACAGTTGATTTAAAGTTTGTGGCCAATTTTTATGAACAAAATGATCAAGCCAAGCTTAAAATAATAAATTAAATGCAGAAATATATTTTTGGATATTAAGTTAAGTAAAAAAGTAACCTTAACAACAGAGTTGTTTAAAGGTCACAAGTCCAAGTCCGGACTTAAAATTTTTTTTTTTTTAAATAAATTTAACATTAGTTTTCATTAAAAATACATGAAAACTATTAACTTTGAAAATTTTCTGCATATTTTAGAATAAAAAACCTAAAAAAAAAAATTATCAAAAATTTCAGAATTGCCGACAAATTTTTCTGTAATTTGTCTGTAGTTTTATTTTTAAGACTTGGACTTTAATTTTGGACTTTTAAACAACTCTGCTTTACAATATCAAAATGCACATTGCACACCATTGAAATGATGCTATTTTATGCGGACAATTTTCTGCAGATTTTACCTTTAGATTTAACAAAGTATCTTTACACTAATTTTATTAAGTTATTACAATTAATTTAATTGTGCAAGCTTGATTTGATCATTTTGAGAATGAAAAATTGATCATAAACTTCAAGTTGCCAAAAAAATTGCATCCAGTATTACCCAGTTGAAACCGGCCTCTTTTTATGATGAAAGGAGTTTAGACATGCGTCCCGTACTACGGAGACATTTTAAAGATTTTTTCTCCCTCAGCCGGGTTCGAAACTTTGAACCCAAGTTTGTGTGACTAAAAGTCAAACCATTAGGCTTTACAGGTTGAGCTAAAGCTTCTTAAGGTTTAAAAAAATCAATTAAAAAATAAAAATAAAATTAAGGAAAATTAAAATAAAATATAGATAAATTCGCGTCGGGCTAACTACCTGACCGAATTATAAAAAGTTACAAAGAAATCATGAAAGCAGAAACAAACTCAAGGAAACTTGAGTGGAAATCAAAAGTGACCCTATGCTCCACAAGGAGTGAATAAAGGAAAAAAAAGATAAATTGAAATGAGCAATGACAGGTGCAATAGATTTAGATCAGCATTTTCCTTGTTAAAGAGACCATTGAACATCAATTTTCAACTGATATTTTTTTATCTTCTTTCTCCCATTTCAAAGCCAGTGGGTGAACGTTTCATTCATAGAATTATTTTCAAATAAATTATTATATGTATAAAATATCGAAAAAATAATTCATAGAATTTTTTTTCAGAATAATAATCTCTCTAATTTTTTCATAGTCAATAAATTGACGAAATGTTTACAAAAAAAAAAAATTGAAATGGAAAAAAAATTATTTCAAGAGTTGATACATAACCAGCCAGTGTTCCAATTCATCAAAGTATTTGTTTATCTGGGATCGTCTCTTTTAATCACAGTTGTAAAAAATTACGCTTATAATAATTACAATTATTAAAATTACAGTCTAATAAAGTTATAGTATTATAAAGTTGCAGTCAAAAAAATTACTGACTAAAAGTTATACTATACAAAATGTTAATGCTTTTATGATTAAGCAGTTTTAGTCTACTTTATACAAATAATATTAAATATATAATTTTTTTTCTTAGTTTTTTTTAATTCAAATGGATGAGTTTATTCTTAAATCTGATTATGATGAGACTTTAGTCTATGATTCACATCTAATTTATATAAATAATCAAACGAGACATAATAGTCTAATATAAAAAAATTATATCTTCAAATTTCAAAGAAAAAATTTGAGTTAATATAAATTACAATCAAACGTAAAAAATTTTATGATGAAAAAGATAAAAAAATACGTCAGATTTTAAGTGATTTCAGTTCTGGTTTAATTGATTTAAAGGACTTAAAATTTTTTTTTCAATTCATTGTCTCTATGAAAAAAAACGAGAGATTTATTATTCTGATAAAAAAATAATAAAATTTTATTAATTGTTTTTCTATACCTTATCCCTTTAAAAAATTCTATGAAAATAATTTTTTAAGAAAAACAATCTATCAATTGAGCGTTCACCAAAACGATAATTTTTTTTCAATTAATCAAAAAAAATTTTAGGAAAATAAAAAGCAATCAATTAAGAATAGGCTTTTTTAAAGCAACTTTCTTAAACTTTGAAATCAATTCTGATTTTAAATTGTTATTTTTTTTATAAAATCCCATTAATGAGCAAGAGACTTCAAATCATTCAATATATCTCGGTAATTCCCAACAAATGATACTTTAAATATATGTTAATAAAATGTCAAAATTTTAAAGATTTTTTAATTTCATAAATTTTAATCTTATTTTTAAATTTTAAATTTTAATCAGATTTTAATCTTAAATAATTTTTCATGCATAAAATTGTGATGATTCATTGATGAAGCATCCATGAAGTCATTGATTTTAGCTTGACTTGTTATGTGTCCATGCACACTCTTTCATTTTATCTACAATTAATTTTTTATCTTTTATTAGATAACAAGGTCAAAAAAATAAAAGACAATGAGGCGAAGAAAAAAGATCCCGAGGCTTTCAAAGTACTTGCTCGAAAAGCACCTGATTTCAAGGCAATTCATGAAAAAGAATCTCAAAAACTGGAATCAATCGATTCATATGCCAATCGAAAACAAGAAAGATTGAACAAACTAACTGAAAAAAGTTCGCCTATTGTCACGGAAGATAAGCTTAAGGCAAAAGCGAGAACGCCACTTTTGTCTGCCAAACCACAAAGTATTTTCAGCAAAAAAACCCCTCTCAAAAGTGGCGCAACGCCCAAATTTGTCAAAAATTTGGCATCTCAAACTGGTTCGCTGCTGAGCAATATTCCAAAGATGGCAAAACGTGATGAGCATAAAAAAGAAGAGAGCAGCAAATCGGACATCAAAACAGTGGAGCCAAAGACTCCCGAAATGCCTGAACAAGAAAAGCGGTCAAAAATTGCCAGGACTCCGTCTAGTGTGGCCAAACCGACTGAGTCTTCATTGCTCAAATCAAATCTTAAAAGAGCTCCATCTGTCAAAGTAAATGAGGCCAACAATGCTGCATCAATACCCCCTCAATTGCAGTCATCCTCATTTGTGCGTCGTAAATCATTTGATCTGAGCAAAAGTTTAGCAAGACCTCTAAAATATAATCCACATCATGGTCGACTAAAAAAAGTTGACTTCAGCACCAAGTCAGTTTTTCTAGCCTCATTGGCAACAAATTTAAATGAGAGCAAATGCAATGAAAAAAGTGTTTTTAAGCCTAATGATTCAATTTTAAATGGGTCTGATACAAATAAAAGACGTGTGAGTACAATCAACAAGCTTAGGTCGGACAATGGGGGTATGTGTCCCGACCGGAACATGGTCACCGACTATTTGAAGTCGGACAAGTTGAAGCAGATCACCGATAAATCAACTCAAATGGCCAAAAAGCTTAGGCTCGAGAAAGCTAAAATGCACAAAATGGCTAGATCGGACCAAAACAGGCAGCTGATGAATATGGACAATAGCGAAAATGAACAAGAAGTTTAGCAGTTTTTTTTACTCATTTTTTATAGATAATTTTTGCATTTGTCCATTTTTAACTCACCACAGGTATTTGTATAGTTTGAGGTCTAAAATATTCGATTTACTCTAAGTAAGTTTTCTAGAGCTCTTTTTTATCAACGGTTTTAAATTTTGATACAAAAAATGAAATTTCTTTTCTTTTTTTTTCATCTTAATTTGTAATAGTTTAATTCTCATTTATTTTGGAGATTTTGTAATAAAATTAATTTTCTTTTTTAAATTTGCATCCTTGAAACCATATGTTTTAACATAGATTTGAAAAATGACTGTTTAGTGTTGTGGATGATAAGATCGATCCGCTTGAGAGTTAAAAATTAGGTGAAAGAAAATTTTTTAAAATTGTGAAATAACAAAAGAAAAAAAATTATTTTTTTTAAAGATTTATTTTGATGTTTATAATAAAAATTATCTCGACTTTTTTGAATATTATCTGTGATTATAAAGAGAATTAAAATGGTTGTTGGAAAATTATGAACGCTAGTCTTTTGACTTGACTTAAAATTAAAAAAATTCTAACGGGTCTTCTTCAGGCCAAAAAATAAATAAATATCAACAAATTTCTAGGAAAAATTGAAAGAAGAATGACAATTTAGGGTGAAAGTTCAATTAATGAAATTTTTCATTTAATAATTATCTAATAAAATTATTATCATAGAACATTTTTACTCGAAAAAATTTTGAAAATAGATTCATACAATATTTATCATAGAATTTTTTTTCAGAATAATAATATAAATAATATAATGAAACTATTTCTAGTTGTTCTTTTAATTAAATTGAATCATGTGACTAATACAATTATGAAAACACTCTATTTTAATTTTTAAATCTAGTTAGAAAAACAAAACTTCACTTTTTGTTTATTTTATTTATTTTTTTCTTTACATCACTCTCGCGGTGTTTACTGAATAAATATTATTATTATAATGGAAGATACGACATACAATTAAAATATCTTTCCGTAGCAGTGAGAGATTATCTGAACAAAAAAAATGTAGATAAAATAACTGTTAAAAATTGATATGAGACCAGTAAAAGATAATTAAGTGTGAAAATTTTATTTAAAATAAAAATAAAGAATACAAAATAAAAATAAGAATCGACTTGTTGCTTTGGGGTAGATGTGATAATTGGTTTGACAATAATGTTCAAGTATCTCTTGAAATTATTCAAATGTTGAAAATTTTTCTCCTAAGCGTATCTGTGACATTTTTGATTATTTAGAACTAAGTGTAAATGTTATTTTTTTATTTATTTATTTGTTTATCTGTACCGAGCTAATGCTCCTTCAGAATAAAAATATATACAAGAAAAATTTAATTAAAAAAAAGTTAAATAAGATAAAAAAAAAACAAAAATTTAAAAAATAAAAGGATAAATAAGTCTAAGTAATAAAAAGAAAGTTAAAAATGATATGTTGAAATAGCTGGAGGTCAGACATGTTTAAATATTTGATATTTCAGGCAAAAAAGAAGAAATTTTTAGATAGCAATTACAGAATCGAGTTGGATATTCGATATATCTTGATTCAAAACATTCTCTATATTCTTCCACAAGTCTGACGACAAGTGGAAGCATAAGTTAAAATTAAATGCCAGTTAAGCTTAGAGTCTTATTATTATTTATTTACATGTTTTATCTGTGCCGAGCTAAAGCTTCTTATATACTTCTTATTTATCATTTTAGAGTAATTAATTAGTTGATTGATTAATTGTCAATAAATTTCAAGTAATTCAATAAGCAGGAGTACGTATGTTAATTTTATAATTATGTTCTCGTATTAACAATTATGTTCTCGAAAAATGTTCACAATGAGATTTTTAACATTTAAAAATATTTAAAATACTTTGATTTTTGATCAATTCTATTTGAATAAAAAAAAACTTCAAAAACTCATAAAAAAATTTTGAAAAAAAACTAAAAGAAGACTATTATTATTGATTTAGAGCCTTATTCACATAAATTTTGAGACATGCCACTTGTCAAATGTATTACACATATGATAAATTCGATTTTCCTTATCTGTAGCTTTACTATAAAATTTATTAATTTATTATTTATATAAAATTTATTATTTCTAATTTTTGTAACTTTTGCTCTTCCCTGAAATTTTGAATTAATTTATAAACACCCGGATATTTACTACTACAACCTTCGAATTGTGTGTGCCACGCATCGACACTTTTATTAGTACGAGGTAAACTATCGACTGATTCATTTTAAATAATTTTTATATTGTTAAATTTCGATTTAAAAGTCTAATAGTAATGAAATTTAGATAATGAATCGGTTTAAGCTTTAATAAATAATTTAGAAAAAATTGAATTTGATTTCTTATTCATAATTTAGGTAAAAAGATTTTTTGAAATGAATTTTAATTTGTTATGTGTTTTGATATTTTGAATTATAAAGAATACAAAAATACAAAAATGTAAATTGTTCTCTGCGAACATAATTTTTGCGAACATATGTACTGTACCCAATTCAATGACATGAAATCTATTAAAGAAGCAACATATTCACAATTTTAGAAAAGTATCTTTATACAGCTAAAAAATTTATAAAATTTTAAAGATAAAATATCCTTCCGTAGTCATTCCCTAATATTATATTTCGAAATTAATAGTTATTAACTTGGCAAAATATTTTGAATTTTTCAAAAACTTCTAAAAATAAAAATTTAAAAAGAAAATAAAATATTTTCAGGAGTAAATCTTTTTGTTTTATTAATTTTATTAGAAATTAAATTAATTTGCTTTAAAATAAATTTTTAATTAATAAAATTTTGTGTTTTTATTTTATTTTTCTAAAAAGTTCGCAAATAATTTTAATAAAGAAGTGATTTAAATATTCATAATTCATTAAGTAAAATTTATTTATATTTTCATTGTTAAAAAATTATGTATTATAAAATATAAAAAATTAATTGTTTCAGAAAAAGCAAGTTTTTTCTACAATTAATAATTTTACATTTATCATTATAACAAGTATTGAAGGTTTTAAGTCTTAAACCATGTATATAAATTGACTTCAAATTAGGAGAAAAATTTTTAATATAATTTAAATTAATTATACTGTATTCCCATGTTCGATATTGCTGCATCAGTAAAACAGCTTTGGTGCAAATCTCAAAAAATGGAATCAAATGAAGACAAAATGAACTTTTATTAACTAAAAAAGTTTTTTTGCGAGTTGAAAATTTTACAGATTTTTCTTAGAATTCAATTTTTAGCGCTGGACTAAATGTAAAATTCAAAAAAATTATTTTTTAATTTTCACCAAAATCTTAAGCTTTAATGTCACATCTAGTGGCTAGTGTCCTGTCCATTAACGATTAACTTTTAATTGAAGAAGGTTTGAGCAAAAATTGTTACAATATGTTTAATTAAATTGAAGACTACTTTTATTATAATTATAAGCAATTATTTTAAAAATAAATGTTAAACATTTTTTAAAATAATTTGTTAAACGTAAACAAAAGCAAAAAATTAAAAAAATATTTTTATTAAGAAGAATAGATCGAATATTGATAGAAACTTTACTAAATTTTAAGTTTTTAGACTCTTTTTCTGAATTAATTTAACTTTTTTTCGATATTTATGATAAAAATTTCCAAATTTTTCAAAATTATCAATTTATTTTTTAATTTAAACGAATATTTTGCTTTGCCTTAACTTATTTTGCTCCAAACTTCACCACCGCTTTTAATTAGCCTTTTAAATTAATAATTTTAACCTTTAGATTCACAATCTAGTAAGTTCTAGAAAACATTTTTAAATAATTTAAAATTATTAATTATTCTAAGACACATGTGTGAATAATTTATTGATTGTCAAAAATGAAATTCAACATGTAAAATAGTCTTATAATAATAAAAATTTTTAGGAAACAGTTGCATTATATTTTATCATTGAAATAAAAATCAATTTTTTTGTTAATGTGTTTTTTTTAACCAGGCGCTTTAGTCTAATAATGAAAAAATTTTGGCGAATTTTTCTTTTTTATCTACGTTTTTGATTTCATCACTTTAGGAAAAAAAATATTTTTCCTAGTTTTGCAAGGAAAATTCTCAATTTATTTTTCTTGAGTTTGAACAAAAAATGATTGAAATTGAAAATGTCCCTTCAAATAATCAAAATCGAATCAAATGATCCTGAAATAGTTATCGAAAGCGATGGTACTGAAGATGAAAGTAACCAGGATAATGCCATAACTAAATCTTTTACTTCAAAAACGCAAAAACGAATAACAATTGTGTGGACTTTTCGAAAGCAAATTGAGGAAATTTTGTCCATGCTGAAATTGATCCTAAAAAGACCACATACAGGACTAACTTAACCATAAGCAGTAAAAATTTTTATTAAAGATGTGATTACCGAAAATCTCAACTACATCTTTTTTGTTTAAAAAACTCAAATTAATTTAGGTAAATAATTATTTTTTGGGTCAAAGGCCCAAACCAGGTAGGAAAAAAGGCCAGAGTTTTAAAAGTAATACGAAATAATTTGCCTTTTTTATAGATATTTTTTATAAAGAGGATTGGTTTATCAAAATCTGAAATTTGTTATTAATCAATTTTATTAAAAAGAGTAAGAAATTTAAGCATGTTATATGCAAAAATGAAATCACTAAGAAAAATTAGTTGTAAAAAATAAACACGCCAAAATTATTAGCTGCAAAAATTTTGAATTAAAAGAGAAGTGTATTGAAAATGTAATTCTTGATTAAGTGAATGCCGCATGACTGATCAAAAAATTAAAATCAAAATTAAATTAGTGTTCAACAAAATGGCATTCCAAAAAAACATAAATTTAAGAAAACAAAAATTTAGTTTTGCCACCAAAGTAAGAAAAAATAATTTATCAACATAATTTATAAATCAAGGTATTATTTCGAATATTTCTATTTTAAAAACCCAATAAACAAAAAAAATTGACCAATTTTTAATACACACCCTTAAAGAAAAGTTCTGATTGCAATTTTGGCAAACAAAATTTCGATCATATGCACCAACTATGCTATGACGCATACTTTAAATTCTGGAACAAAAATTCCATGCTCAAAATTATTTCTATTTTTTCAGATTAATTTTTAATGTTATTAGAAACTTTCCCTTGAAAAACAATGTCAAATCCGACTGACTCTTATGGTAGGTGAATTTTTCATGTTTGTTTAAAAAATAAAACCCAAAATTTTTTTAAGATTATCTATTCAAATTCTTGATTATTGGAAGAACCGGTGTTGGCAAATCTTGCATTCTCCATAGATTTGTCGAAAACAAATGTAAATTATTGTTTTTATTTATTATTTATGGCAATGAGAAAAAAATTCAATATTAAAATTTAAAAGATCATATAGATCTAATTTTTTAACTCAATTTTTAAAATTTTTATTTTTGCTAACAACAATTTAAAAAATTTAAATCTGTCCTCAAATCAAATTTTGTTCGATTTGAATGACCCCCAATTAAAATTAATTTCTCTTAGTCAAAGAAGATACCACACACACAATTGGAGTAGAATTCGGCAGCAAATTAGCCAATGTGAACAACAAATCCATAAAACTTCAAATATGGTAAAATAAAGAAATATGCTAGAATTTTTTAAATTAAATTTATTAAGGGATACAGCTGGTCAGGAGAGATTTCGCTCGGTGACGAGAAGCTACTACCGTGGAGCTGCTGGAGCACTGCTGGTCTATGACATAACAAGTCGGGACTCATTTAATTCCCTTCAGAATTGGTTGAGTGATGCGAGAAATTTAGCCAGCCCTAACATTGTAGTGATCCTTGTTGGTAATAAAAAAGACTTGGAATCTCATCGTGAAGTTTCGTATCAGGAAGCAAGCCAATTTGCTCAAGAAAATGGTAAACTTGGTGTCAAAAAGGAAATTTTTTAAATAAAAATTTTTAGATCTGATTTTTGTCGAGTGCAGCGCTCTAAATGGCGAACTTGTCGAAGAAGCTTTCCTAAAATGCGCTCGTATAATTATGACAAGTATTGAAAGTGGCCAAATTAACCCAGAAAGAATCGGCTCTGGCATTCAGAACGGTCTATCATTGCGAAGTTTGCAATCTAATGACAAACAAAAAAGAAATTATTCCAATTGCATGAATGCTTCATGTACCATTTAAGCTTTTCCTAATTTCTCCTGTCTCAATGTTTTTTATCTCTTTCAACTAAGATGTGATCGGAAAACAGCTTTTCCAAACTACGAATCTTATCTAAAAAATTTAGTTCTTGCTTTGTTTCGAGATTTCTTTTTAGTTTTTTCTTTTGTATTAATAAAATAAATTATTTTGTTTATAAAAAAAAAGTTTCAGCACACTATAAAGTATACATTTAAAACTGGACAAAAAAATTTATTATTTCGCACTGTTAAAAACTGAAATGTACAAAAATTATTAAATACTAAAGAGAAAAATTTTCAGACGCTTTAATTTTCTTCAAAATTGACAGCTAATATTAAATTAATTGAAAAAAAATTTAATAGTTAATTTAGCAAAAAAAGCTGGTTTGATCATTTAATAAAGAATTAAAATTTCATCGGTATTTATTCTTTTATATTTTGATGCATTTTAAGATCTAAATAAATAAAAAAATTTCAAAATTTGTATAATAAAATACAAAATATATAAAAAATGTAAAGAATTTCACAAAAAAAGTTGGAATTTAACTTATTTTATTGTACTCTTAATTGGTTTTTAATTTTGACCAAGAAAAAATACTATTATCAAGATTGTTTAAGTTATCTTTATTTTATTTAAGGTTTCAAAAAATGAAAAATTATCAATTTAATAAAAAATACCGAAACGAAAGATAATTTAAAAAAATAATTTAAGAATATAATAAAGGAAAGAATTTTTTACTCATTTTATTCACTATCAATGACCATTCATCAATGACCACTGTTTTAAATGGTACACTGAAGTAATCTAATAATTCAGCAATTGACGGTGAATATAGAACTGTAAATTTTCGATCGTTTCGATCAGATTCGATGAAATATGGCAAAATATTGTAAAATTTAGTTGTTTATTAAGTTAAAAATCTTATTTTTGATAAAAAATAAAAATTTAAAGAAAAAATTTATTTTTCAATAGCAGTCTTTTCATTTTTTTGCCGCATGCACAGTTCACCGTCAATCTCAATCTAAAGAAGAAGGCATAATCAAAAAAATATAGCTAAAATCCAAAAATATAGTTTAAGAAATATTAGGTAAAGATTATTTTCAAAACTAATTTTTTTTCGAATATGCTTTATAATTTTATCGCATTAAATATTTCACTTCAACACAGTCAACAAAATTTTGAAGAAATTTTAGAGGCTCTGTAAAGATTTTTGTGAAGGTTTTATAAAAAATGTTTAATTAAAAATAAAAATTTACATCAGAATTTGAATTCGTTTTTGTAGTCTTTAAAAATTTAATCAGTTGACATCTGAGTTGAAAAAACCAAAAATAAATTTTGGAATCAAAATTGGCTAGACTTTTTTAATAAGATAAGAAAAAATCCAATTTCAAGTAGTCCCCTCTGGAAAAAAATAAATATATTTAGAACAAAAAAATTGAGTCAAAAAAACTTAGATCTCTCAAATAATAGGGATCTGAAAACTGACAAAAAAGGAAGGTTATTAGGAGAACACTTAACCACGTTTAGTCTTAACCTCAACTAAATTAATTATGACTCCTATTTATGTAGCTGTCAAATTATTTTCTATTTAATTTTATTTTCAAATAAAAAAAAATCATTATTTTGGATAGAATATCTTTTAATAAAAAAAACATTTTTAATAGTTTTATTTAGTTTTTGTTTTATCCTAATTTTGAACCCTGCACCCACAACAACTTGAATTTTTTGGCCTCTAATTTGATTTTAAATTTTCACTTTTTGATGCGGGATCAAGCTCGTATTTTTTGTAAGCATCACAAGGGACCGATTTTAACATGGGGTCAGCGGTCGCTAATGCGTAAAACCTTAGAACAAAAAGTTATCTCACATTATGTCGCTAGGGTTTACGGTAAAAAAATACCTCGAATAAAGGAAAATGAGTAAATTTAAATAGTCACATCATCAATAAATAAAAACAGGAAATTTTTGTTATTTTTCTGTATATATTTATAATGTATCCAAAAAGCGAAACAATAAATTTAATCTTACCTCGTCAATCCAGTCTGGAAAAGTGTAAAAAATTTTACATTTTTACATTTTCTAATATTTTTTGTCTTGGATTTACAGAAGTAAATTATTTTAAAAAATCTTCTAAAATATTGCACAAAAAATTTTCGAAAATATAAGAATACAAGGCGTCCGGTCCAAGTTTATCCGGAATTTTCCTTTGGCGGCATTTTTATCAACCAAATGAGACGGATTAACATAGTTCGACTGTTATTTTGTTTTATATTATTTTCCAAATATGAATAGAAAATTTACAATTTTACTTAAATAAAAACAATTTAATTGTAAAATTTTGAAAATTTAATCCTGGATTTATCGACTTGAAAAAATTTCATTGTGAGAATGTGTGCAAAAATGCCAATTTTTATACAAATTTGCCAAAATTCTTTTCAAAGAAATATCGGAGTTAAGTTAGAAATAAAAATGGATTAAAAAACATTGTTAGTAAAAAAACGTTGTTTTAATTTTTTAAATTAAAAAATTTGATATCTTATCTTCTTTGACTGAAAATTGAAAGACAAAAGCTCTAAAGTCGACTTTAGACCAAAATCATAATTAAGTATAAGGAATACGTTTGATTAAAAAAATGCGATACTTTTACAAGCATTTTAAATTATAATAATTTTAAATATTTAATTCACTTATGAAAGAAAAATTGACGAGAATTTTAGCTAATTGTTTATTGACTTTGTGAGAATGTCGAGTTTTGAATTAGATAAAAAATCAATTACAAAATTTAATTATTTCAATTTTATCTTGGTAATTTAATTTTAGTTTAGATTTTAATAATGGAGACATTTGAAAAACTTATGTCTATGTTCATGTCCGAGCAATGTTATGAAGAAATATTTTTCAAGTTCAATTTACTCAACATCCCATGCATTAAGATGATAATAAGCAAAGGTCTAGGATATGGAATACTACTGGGAAGTTTAATGCTACGTGTACCCCAAATTTTGATAATTTTAAGAGCTGGAAATGCCAAAGGAATCAGTTTGATATCAGAAGTATTAGGTCTTTTGGCTGTATTTGGATCTATGGCATATGGGTATTACAAAAGCTTTCCAATTGCAGCATACGGCGATACCTACTCTCTTTATGTCCAAGGATGCATTATTTTATTTATGGTGTTATTTTATCAAAATCAGAAAATACAGCTTTTCCTGTCACTATTCATTATCAGTCTTGTCACTGGTCTTCAATTTGCTAACATGATTCCTGGTCAAATCATCTACCTCTTGAACACTTTAAGTTTATTTCTGTCAGTATTCTCGAAGTTAATTCAAGCATTTGAAAATTTAAAAAATTCAAGCACCGGTAATCTTTCATCAATAACTTTAATTCTTCAATTTCTCGGTTGCGTGGCTCGTATCTTTACTTCAATACAAGAAACTGGAGATTTGTATATGATAATTACCTATGTTGCCGTGTCAATTGCTAATGGTCTCCTTGTAGCTCAATTGGTATACTATTGGAACGCGGATTCTGTCAAAATCAAAGAAAAAAAGAAAAACTAAAAAAATTAAAATATTTAAAAGCATTTTTACAGTAAATAAATTTTTTCAAAAAAACCTTATTCTTTTTCTAAGAGCTTTTGAACAAGCTTAAGTTTTGATTTTTAATAATTTTAAAGCATTTTTCTTTATTCGAAGACAAAGCTAATAATTTTTTTTTGAAAATGAGAATTTTTAAAATTCAGAGTTCAATAATTATATTCTGTTTTTTGGGTAAATTTTGCTAAAAAAAAAAATTAACAGACTTTACCATTGAAAAATTTTATCATTTATTTTAATTTAGTGTTTGATTATTAAATTTTTAGAAGAACATAATCATTTACTTTATTAAAATAAAAATTCTAATTTTTTATTCAGAAAGGAAAAATTTTAGCAGCCAGTTAAGATTTTCTTAAAAAATTTAGTGTGGTAAACTTATATTTGTAAGAAATTATTTATATTGTTTAGGTACATTTTAAGTAAATTTTTTCTTAATTAAATATTCGATTAGAATAGAAGAATTACTGACAAACATAAAATTAAACAATTTTTGGGAATAATTTAGGTATTTTGAAACGGAATTGAATTGATAAATTATTTTTTCAAATTTTGTATACCATTAAATTGAAATTTTTCGTTAGATTTTATTTTATATAAATTTTTCAAACGTAATCCTCAAAGAAATTCGCAGTCCCTAGTTTAAAACGAATAAAAAAATTAACTTTTTTTCAACACCACTATTATGCTATTAAACACAAAGATATTTTGAAAATAAAATTTGAATGAATTTAAATGGAGTAATTATTTCTCTGTATTCTCCCTAAGATAGGGTTCATTGATAAAAAAGGTCAAATAAATCAGAAAAATTTTTTAAGAAACATCACCGGTACTGAAGATTTGAATGGTGGCCAGCACAAGATAACTTATTTCGTAAATTTATCTATAAAAAATCTAGACATTACCATAGTCGTGTCTTTCCTGTGAGTATTTTTGATAATAATAGTAAAATTAAATTTCAAAAATTTTAATTTCAAAAATCAATTTTATTATTTCATTTAGTTAAAATTGTCCAAAGTAACTTGTCGGAAACTTCTGACACCCTTTTGCACCTTATTTAGCTAAAATTTAAAAAATATGCAAAAAATTAGGTACGATGTTAGACCATCTTAAAATAAGTGTAATGTATTAAAGGATAAATTTTCTCAAAAATTTTTACCTTAGAAAAATGCTCTTTTTTTAGTATAAATCCTCCCAAAAAAGCTAACCAAATTTTTTCAAATATTAAGATTACTTAATATTAAAAAATATTTACCAAAAATTGCGTAATTTTACACAGAGTTTTTTAAAAGTCACAAGTATTAAAACAAGTCCAAGGCCGGACTTAAACTTTAATTTTAGTGATTTTAACTTAAACTAGGTTTTTTGACATAAATTTGGTAAATTTTACCATACCTTTTTCATGTCGTAGTTTAAAATCTTAGCCATTTAAAATAAAAAAAGAGTTTCAACTTGTAATCTCTATTAAAAAGTCCAGGTTCAAGAGATCTTTCAACATCAAAAACATTTTGACAAAAAGTTCAAAAAATGTCTGATTTTGTATAAAAAAAAATTGAGCCGCCTAAATTTTTCTTTAAATTATTTTGTTTTTTAAACATAATTTTTTTGAATATTAAATTTAAAAAAAAGTTCATTAACTAAAAAAAAATCAATCGGATCCACTATTGAAAATTAGTAAGCGTCCTAGTCTAATAAACATCATTGTAATATTTTTAGGACTTTTTTAATTTTATCCATTTAAGATGGTTTTAAAAAAAATCTCAAAATCAAATTTTACAAGATTATACTCGACAGTGATTGGCATTGAAACAAGCTGTGATGATACGGCAATAGGAATTGTTTCGACTGATCATCGAATTATAGCTGAAAGCAAATACAATCAATTTTTGATGCATAAAAATCTAGGAAATGCAAAGCAAAAAGGAAAATTTACATCATGGCCAGGGGGAGTAATACCTAATTTGGCGCGGAGACTACATAATCAAAATCTAATTCATGCTGTAAGCGATTGCATTGAAAAAAATGGCAACACATGGAAAAATATAGACGCCTTGGCACTGACAATCAAACCAGGCCTAGAGCCTTGTCTCTGGGAAGGCATTAAATTCAGCATCTTACTTCTCAAAAAATATAAAATTCCTTTCATACCAATTCATCACATGGAAGCGCACGCTTTGACAAGTCGCCTCTTTGACCAAGAAATTCAATTTCCATTCATTACTCTCCTGATAAGCGGAGGACACTGTCTGATCGCACTGGTAGAAAGCTATGATCACTTTTACAGACTTGGCGAAAGCATTGACATTTCACCAGGTTGGTTTGCAAAGTTTTAAGCACAGAGATGGAAATTTTATTTTTAAAGGTAATTGTATTGATAAAATTTCAAGACAGCTTGGTTTGTTTGAAACAAGTAGAAGTGACTGTAGCTCTGGAGGAGCATTGATGGAAAAATATGCCCTAAATGGCGACACTGCGTCTTTTCCAGCCTTAATTAACATGACCTATAACTATTGCCGAAAAAACAAGAACTGCAATTTTTCCTATTCCGGTCTATTGGCATCTACCCATCGACTTATTGATAAACTAATTGAACAAGATTTTCAGCTTATTGAAATAAATGGCGAAGAAAAAAGATTTTTGAATGAAAAGTCAATGTCTGATATTTGCGCTAGTGTTCAAAATGCCATAAGCTTACAGCTTGAAGATAGACTCAAAAGATCTCTCATTTATTTAGAGTACAGAAATATTAAGGTTAAAAATTTAGTAGTGTCTGGTGGAGTGGCATCAAATCTGTACATAAGATCCAGTATTCAAAACTTGTGCCATAAATTTAATGTAAGATTATCATGTCCTCCTGTTAAATACTGTACTGATAATGGTGTAATGATAGCATGGAATGGATGTGAAAAATTGATACATAAATCAAAGGATATTGTGTATCCTATAGAGCAAAACGATAAATTTTTTAAAAATCTAAAACCTCTGGGTAAGGCCGAGTTCGGTATTGATATTAGTCAAAAAATTAATAAATTAAATATTAAAATTTAAATATTTTTTTTATTTTTTTGTACCATAAAATCTTGCAAACTACTTCATGGAATTCAAACGAGAAAAAATTATTTAAATGAATTAGAAGCCCGGGTTTATTTTGAAATTGTTTATTTAAATTTATGGAGTAAAATGTAAAAAAGTTTAATTTTTGAAAAGAAAATTTCGGTACTTTCGGAATAAAAATTGAAAAAAAAATTAGAAATTAAATGTCAATTATTTAGAGGATTTTCATTTTATACATTTATTTTATACTTTTATGTTTAGAAGGGGTTTTTTGACCGCTGTATGAGACTCTAAACCTTTTTTTTTGGAGAAATCTCATTACAGTATACTTACTAATCCTAACCCTTTGAGCCTTAGAATTAAAATCAGTGGCGAGTTTTCTATAGCTAGATGAAGGGTCTTTTCTAATCTCTCTAAAAATGTAATTTTCATCCCTAAAAGTTAGCTTCCGAGGTCTACCAGAACGGCTTCGATCAAACAAAGTACCAGTCTCTTCATATCGTATTTTAGTTAAAGAGATACATTTTGGAAATACACCTAACAGCTTGGATATCTCAATTGGCTTTTTATCTCCACTTATAGCAGACCTACGATCTGCCATTTTACTAGGCTAGATACATTTTTTTTACCCATTTTTTGGCAAAATTAAGATTTTTGGGTAATGTTAATTTGAAAGGACATCAGGAGTTGGAGAGTTTTTAAATTAAGCATTTTAAAGGCACAATTTACTCAAAATTAAAAGATATGTAAGAAATAATTATAAAGGTGTGAAAAAAAATTGTTATAATTTTTTAATTTTTTGGATTATCCGAATTTCTTAACTTTTGAACCGACTTTTATTTTTTAATTTTTATAGGAAGTTTTTTGATTATAAATATTTAAAAGTTAATTATATTTTTATGCCAAATCAATCTTGACCTTAAAATTAATGGTAACAATTTAAATAATGATGAAAAAGTCAAATTCTTAGGCATCACACTAGACTCAAAACTTACATTTAGTTCAATGGTGGATAATTTAAAGAGCGTTGTAATTCAAGGCTTAATTTAATAAAACATCTCTCAAATAAGAAATGGTGTTTAAAGTCAAAAACATTAGGTAATCTTTACAAATCTTTGATAGGATCAATCTTGGATTATTCTTTTCCTTGTTTAAATTCATTCTCAGAAACTAACATTAAAAAATACAAGTTATTCAAAATTCAGCAGTTCGATCTATTTTGAAGCCGAAATATGATACCCCCTCCAATATAATACACCAAGAGGCTTTCAATAAACTTAAACTACTAACAGTTTTAAATCGACACTTGAGTTGATTGGGAGATATGTCAGGGCAGGATTGAGTCATTCTGTTCCACTGGTCGTCAGACTGATGGAAGAATAAAGAGAAGGATTCGAATCAAGATATATCGAATATCCAACTCCATTGTGTAATTGCTACCTAACAATTTCTTCTTTTTTCCTGAACTATCAAATATTTAAACATGTCTAACCTCTAGCTATTTCAACATATCGTTTTTAATTTTCTTTTTATTGCTTAGACTTATATATCCTTATTTTTATTATTTTTAATTTTTTTTAATCTTATTTAACTTTATTTTAATTGATTTTTTTATATATTTTTATTTTTGAAGGAACATTAGCTCGGTACAGATAAACAAATAAATAAATATGCCGAGTGTGATATATCAAATTGTAGAGAAAAAAAATTCTACAAATCAGCTTTTTAATTTTTTTTATTTTAGACTCAATTTTTGCGTCAAATTCAATAAATTAACAATTTTAGACAAATAAAATAATTAATTTCTAAATTTTTGCAACATACTGTATTTTAAGTTAATTATTAACAAAATTTTAGAAGATAGTGAGAAAATTTAAATATTAAAAAAATAAATAATACATTATATTTAACTTAAAATTTGGCAAATTACATCCTAAAACTCCGAGGTAGTTTGCAAGGTTCTAAGGTGTCTCATTTTTTATGCGACTCTAAATTCAGAATTGAATAATGCTGCTATTTTTACAAAGCTTTAGTGTCCAATCCACATTTTATTTAAATGGCATATCCATTACTGTTCTATACATATTTTTATGAAATTGTTAGGCAAAATATTTGTTAAACATCCATCTTGACGAGAAACAAATTAAATTTTTCATGATCATTCATTTTTAATTTATCTAAAATATCACTTTTAAGTCTTTGTGTATTTAATTAATATAATCTTAGGATAGATTTTAATTTATTTTTTTTTCATTTTTAAAGGTTCAGTTTCCAATTACCGTATTCCCTCATTCGATTATGCTGCACCACAAGCTAAGAAACGCTTTTGGACCATGCACCAAAGTAGTGTTGATGTCAGTGCAAGTGGACAGTAAACGAGCAAAAATTTTCCAAAACCGTGACCGTGTTAATCAGACAGGTTTTTACGGGCGGTTGTTGGCCCGTTTAGTAACCGTCTAAATTAAAACGGGCGGTCTAGGATAGGATCAGAATTTTGGCGGGCAGGTTTAGAATTAAATAAAAAAAAAGTTCTTACATAATTTATTAAAAAAAATTTTATAAATATTCTTCAAAAACTTTAATTTTAGTGACTTTGACGGCTTACAACCGCGAGAAACCGCCCGTCTATTGAAGCGGTTGGCTCAGACCGCATCCAACACTTCACCAAAGTACATCTCGATCATGCATTAACATTTCTAATTAAGAACGCATGGTCTAATAGCGTAGTTACGGGTTTAAGTCCGCATCAAACTCTGAAATTCTTAATTTAATGCGTTATCAAGACTTGATTTTAAGAGAAAAAATAAAAAGAATTTTTTTTTGGTATTCATTTTGTGCAGCATCAAGAATTAAGAAAAAAATTTTAATAATTTTTTAACTTAATTTTATTAGATATAATTTTTAAAAAAATTCAATTTTTCAGTTTTAAAATATTGTGAAAGTTAATTTAAAAAATCTTGTTTTTCTATTTTTTTTTAATTTGCAATTCAACTGAAAAATTATTACTATTTTTGGATAGGGGCTTAGGTACTCTATTGACGGCTACGCCAGCGTATAAGGCGATATATTAATAAAACTCTAGTTCAAATTGAAATTCTAGTATAATTTAAAATTTTAGTAAAATAATGATTGGATTTATTTAAAACCGCATTAAAAATTCTTCATAGTAAGTTTTTGAACATTGTGACAGTCGCTTAAGATGAAATTACATTCAAATTTTTTCTAGGTTCAATAATATCCCGTGTATTTTCTTAATTAAAATTTTTTCCATTTAAAAATGGAAAAGTCAAATTTGAAATAAAATATTGTAAAGCCACCCATTGAGTCATAATGAATGAATATTAAAGATAACTATTTTAAAATTAAGCTGAGATATTAATTTTAAAACTAAAATGGTTAAATAATTTTTAATCTGCTGTTTTAATATTAAAAATCAATAAAATTTAAATTTTATTTTTTAATTTAATTCTTATTAGAACTTTACACCCAAAAACCCACTATTAAGATAAGTTAAGTAAGACGATTAAGTTAATTAAAGAGCAATTTTGAAAATTCATGTCTTGAATTTTTTTTTTTTTTTATCTGCATCGAGCTAATGCTCCTTCAGAATATAAATATATATAAAAAAATAAAAATAAACTAATAAAAGGAAAATTAAAAACGATATGTTGAAATATCTAGAGGTTAGACATGTTTAAATATTTGGAAGTTCTGGAAAAAAAGAAGAAATTGTAAGATAGCATTTACACAAAGGGGTGTGGTATTCGATGAATCTTGATTCGAAACCTGCTCGGTATTCATTTACCAGTCTTATCACCAATGGAACAGAATGACTCAGTCCAGCCCTAACATACCTCTCGCTCAACTCAAAAAGCCGATTCGAGACTGTTAGAAGATTTATTCTGTTAAAGGCCTCGTGATGTAAAATGTTAGAGGGAGTATCAAATTTTAGTTTAAGAATTGATCGAATAGCTGAGTTTTGAATAACTTGTAGTCTTTTAATGTTAGTTTCAGAAAATGAGTTTAAGCAGGGGAAGGAATAGTCTAGAATTGACCCAATCAAGGATTTATATAGGTTACCAAGTGTTTTAGAGTTAAGACCCCATTTTATATTTGATAGAATTTTTATTAGGTTGAGCCTTGAGCTACAACGTTCTTTTATTTCATCAACCATTGGAGTAAAGGTTAATCTTGAGTCAAACTTAACTCCGAGAAACTTTACCTCTGTCTGACTTTCAAGTTTATTCCCAAAAATGTTGAGGTTTAGATCAGTTTTTTCTTTGGTATATTTCGAAAAGACCATAAAACAAGACTTTTCAACTGAAATTTTCATTTTCCATTTGCACAGCCATTCTTCCAATTCGTTGAGGTACTTGTTAATCTTATTTTCTAAGTTTCCCTTCTTATTGTAAACAAAAAATGTCTGCAAAAAGAAGAGAGTATTCATTATTTGTTTTATTTCGTTTTGGTACATCATTTGTATATATACTGAACAAAAGAGGACTAATTACAGAACCTTGAGGGACTCCCACAGTTATGGGATATTCATCACTAATATGACCATTAACGTTTACTTTGAATGACCTAGAGTCAAGAAATGATCTTATCCAATGAATAAGATAAAGTGGTAAATTCATTTTAATTAGCTTGTGGATCAATCCTTCGTGCCAGACTCTGTCAAAGGCTTTGGAAATGTCAAAAAATAAACATCACACTTTTTTCTTTCTATTATAGGATTCAACGATTTTTTGAATAAGGAACATCAGATTGTCAGCAGTTCGACGGTGTTTTCGGAACCCAGATTGTTCTTGAATAATCAGAGAGTTTCTTTCGAGGAAGTTATAGGTTCTGGTATAAATTAATCGTTCAACTAACTTACCAAGACAGCTTGTTATGCTAATTGGCCGATAATTTGATGGATCTGGTGTTGGAGAGGATTTTTTAGGGATCATTGTTATGTTGGCAGTTTTCCAAGCTCTAGGAACATTACCCTGTTCTAAACTTGTGTAAAAAAGGTACATAATTTCATACAAGGTACTCTGAGGTAAATTTTTCAACATTAAGTTGTGGATTAAATCGGGACCTGGGGCTGCTTCATCTTTGAGTTTACTAAGCGCAAAGATAATATCAGTCAAATTGATGGGTTCGAAAGATATGTCCTGTTCATTTTTTTTGGAGAACTTTGAGATAAAATCAGTTATTTCGAGGTCTTTATCAGGGTCAATTAAGTCGGTATTAGGACTAAAGGTAGAGGCCAGTGAATCCCCAAAGATTTTCCCTTTCTCTTTATTTGTTTTAAATTCCATATTGTTCAAAACTAGTGTAGGAATTAGTCTTGACCCTTTTTTGTTTCTAAATTTATTTATTTTCTTCCAAAAAGGCCTGCTAGAAAGTGGATTTCGGCCATTTTTTTTTATGAACTCGAGCCAATTTTGATTCCAAATTTCCTTTAGTCTGAGACGTAGTTCTGAAGTCATTTGGTTGAATTTTTGTTTCAGCAAAGGGCAACGAGTTTTTTGGAATAAACGTCTAGTTTTTCTACGTTCTTTAATCAATAAAACTATGTTCTGAGGCAAGCTAGATTTAAAAACTTTTTGTGATTGAAATGGGACACTCTTGTGGGCTGCATTTAGGATCTTTTGAGTGATAAGATTATTGAGCTCGTCAATGTGCTGTGTTATAAAGCTGGATTGGGTATTGGGTAGGTTAAGAATTTCTCGTAATAATCCCCAGTTGGCCTTTTTATAGTCAAACATGCTGGTAGAGGACTTAATGTTTATAAAGTGAGCTGCAGAGATGCATGTTTGAATATGATCACTAGTCATGTCTTGGTCTTTTAGAACTTTAAAGTCAGCAATTTTATCTAGTAAGGGTGATGACAATATTCAAATTCAAAGAATTCAAAGTATTCACTGTAAAACCTATGGTTTTGTGAAATTTGGTACAAAATAAAAAAATAGAACAAAATTTGATGCTAAAAAAGCTTATAATTTTTTTTCTGAAGGCTTTTAATTAGTTCTGTAAGCGCAACAAAGTGCAACATACTTAGTTGCACCAAAAGTCAAAGTCTGCTAATGATGTGCAAAGTCTCTGTAAAATGCACTAGCGCCAAATTTTTCCAAATTTAAATTATGCTAAATTTGCAGAGTTTTACCATATAGTTGATAATAGTGCAACTTTGAATGTTGCACCATGTTGCATTTACAGAGCTTGCTTCTGACTTTTAAAAGAAAAGTTATAAGAATTTTTAACTTTTTGTTCTGTTCTATTGTACTAAATTTCACAAAACCTAAACCTATTGTATGTTGGGGTTTTATCATTAATAACTGAGATATCCAGATCGTTTAAATTTTTTTCTAAAACAAGTCCATTTTCATTCTCTCTAAGGCACCCTATTTGTTTCGTCTTTGCATTTAAATCTCCACCAAGAATAAAGTTACAAAAAGCTCTAAGGGTAAAACTTTGCTAGGTGGGTTATAAAGGCTGAATATATACAATTGGCTATTTTTTAGATTAATTTTAATAGAAAGCAATTCAGGTGAAAATTCGTCAAAAGAATGGTCCTGCAGAAACTCAATCACTTCCTTAACCAAAATTGCTACTCCTCCTCCATTTTTGTTACGAGCCTTTACTATTGGTTGGTAATTTTTAAAATCGAAATAAATATTTGATTCACTCGGATCAACTTTTATTTCATTAAGCAAAATTATGTCGGGGGATTTCTGAGTCAAAAAATGTTCCAAAAGTTTTATCTTACTGGGTAAATGAAAACAGTTCCAATGTGTAATTACTAACCTGTTAATGGGATTTCTCCTCGTTTTTGAATTTAGATGTAATGACATTTTAAAAACATAAGAATTAAAAAAAAAAAAAATATTATTTTGAAAAAACAAATAAGTCTACTTATTATTTATTTATTATTTATTTATTTGTATTTCTGTATCGAGCTTTAGCTCCTTCAGATTAAAAAAAAAAAAAAAAAAAAAAAAAAAAATCAAAATTAAGTTAAATAGAATAAAATAAAAATAAAAAATAAGAAAAAAATAAACTAAGAATAATATAAGTTAAAAAATAGAGAAATATTAAGATTAAAATTAGATAAATTAAGATAGAGACTAACAGAATACATTTTTTATATATTTGATGATTCAGGAAAAAAAGAGGAAATTGTAAGATAGCAATAACACAATGGAGTTGGGTACTCGATATTTCTTGATTCGAAACCTTTGTTATATTCTTCCACCAGTCTGACAACTAGTGGAACAGAGTGGCTCAGTCCTGCCCTAACATATCTCTCACTTAACTCAGAAAGTCGATTTGAGACTGTCAGTAGTTTAAGTTTATTATATGCCTCATGATGTAATATGTTGGAGGGAGTATCATATCTTAGTTTTAGTATAGAACGAACCGCTGAATTTTGGATTACTTCTAATTTTTTAGTATTAGTTTCTGAAAGAGAGTTAAGACAAGGGAAAGAATAATCTAGAATAGATCCAATCAAAGACTTATAAAGGTTTCCTAAAGTTCTGAAGCCTAGGAACTTTATTTCTTTTTGGTTTTCGATTTTATTCCCATAGATCTTTAAATTAAAAATAGAACTTTCTTTGTTGTTTTTAGTAAAAATCATTGAGCAAGACTTTTCAAAGGAGATCTTCATTTTCCACTTGAAAAGCCACTGTTCTAATTCAACTAAGTACTTATTCATCTTACTTTCTATATATCCATTTTTTTTATAAATAAAAAAAGTGACCAGATCGTCTGCAAAAAGAAGTGAATATTCATTATTAGATTTATTTCTTTTAGGAATATCATTAATAAATATACTAAATAATAAAGGACTAATAACTGATCCTTGGGGAACGCCAGCAGATATTTTGAATTCATCACTAGTGTGATCATTTATATTTACTTTAAATATTCTACAGTTAAGAAATGATTTAATCCAATATATTAAATAGGCAGGTATATTTATTTTTATCAGCTTGTAAATTATTCCCTCATGCCAAACCTTATCGAAAGCTTTCGAAATGTCAAAAAATAAGCAACATACTTTTTACTTTCTATTAAATGATTCGACTACTTTTTGGATAAGGAAAACTAAATTATCTGCGGTTCTTCGATGTCTTCTAAAACCAGATTGTTCCTGGATTAGCAACGAATTTTTTTCCAAGAAATCATATAATCTTGAGAAAATAATACGTTCAAGTAGCTTACCCAGACAGCTAGTAATACTAATAGGTCGATAATTAGACGGATCTTGTGTAGGAGAAGATTTCTTAGGTATCATTGTGATATTGGCACTTTTCCAAGCTTTAGGAACTGTACCTTCTTGAAGACTGAGATTAAAAAGATCTATTATCTCTTTTAATAAATTTAAAGGTAAGTTTTTTAACATTAGATTGTGGATAAGGTCAGGTCCACAAGCTGCTTCTCCCTTTAGCTTTTTTAATGCCGAAATCATTTCATTAAGGCTAATCGGTTCGTTGAAGTTGGGCTGACTATTACTCTTAAAATATTTTATATTAGAGTTAGTTATTTCTGAATCTTTTTCAGTGTTTTCAAGGTCAGGATTGAGACTGAATGTTGAAGATAATATTTCTCCAAATAATTTTCCTTTTTCCTCATCTGTTTTGAAATCTTGGTTGTTAAGATTTAGAGTAGGGATTAAATTTGGTCCTTTTTTTGATCTAAACTTATCTATTTTTTTCCAGAATGGCCTGCTTGATAATGGGTTTTTCCCCATCTTTTTAATAAAATCAAACCAATTTTGATTCCAAAATTTTTTAAGGCTAATTTTAATTTCGAATGTTAATTGATTATATCTTTGTTTTGTCATTTGACAGCGAGTTTTTTGAAAATATCTTCTTATTTTCCTTCGTTCTTTAATCAAGTCTACAATATAAGGAGGTAAACTGCTCTTGAAAACTTTTTGAGACTGAAAAGGTATACTTTTTTGTGCAGCAGACAATATTCTTTCGGTAATTATTTCGTTTTGTACGTCAATCGTCCCTGAAGAAGCAACTAAGTTAGGGCTCGGGACATTTAAGAATTCACGAAATAAATGCCAATTTGCTTTCTTATAATTAAATTTTTTTGATTGTGCTTTCATAGTTATTAAGTAATCGAAAATTATGGAAGCTTCAATTGGAAAATGGTCACTTGTCATATCCTGATTACTGAGAACTCGAAACTCACTAATTTTATTTATTATAGAGGACGAAACTAGAAATAAATCAAGAATTTCAAAGTAGTCTCTATTAAAGATATTGAAAGTAGGGGTTTTATCATTAATTACGGAAAAATCCAATTCATTAATTATCCTTTCCAAAATAATTCCATTTTGATTTTCTCCTAGACAGCCTACTTGTTTTGACCGTGCGTTAAGATCACCTCCAAGAATAAAGTTTTTACATTTCTTATTTATATTTTCAAAAAGATTAAAATTAAGAAGTACATTTGGTGGGTTATAGAGGCTAAACACATAAAATTGATCGTGTATTCCATAGTTTAACTTAATTGAGAGAATTTCCGAAGAAAACTCCTCAAATGAAAAGTCTTGAATAAATTCTATGCCTTCTTTAACTAAAATAGCTACACCTCCTCCATATTTATTACGTGGCTTAGTAATTGAAATGTAATTATTAAAATCAAAATAAATATTTGATTCACTCAAATCAATTTTTATTTCGTTAAGTAATACTATATCAGGACTTTTCTGAGCTAAAAAATTTTCTAATAGTTTAACCTTACTAGGAAGATGAGCACAATTCCAATGTGTAATTACTAACCTTTTTTAAAGATTGTTGTTTTTTTCTTGCAATTGGAAATATTCATTCTGAATTTTCTTCAAAGTTGAACGGACTAGCTGGTTGATGAGTTATTGTGTATGTTTTTATTGTGGATTTATTTTCTTGATTTGTACTTTGTTTTGTTTGATGTTTCGTCCAAGTTGTCGTTTCTGACTCAAATGTTTCGTCGTCTTCATCTGCAGAGTCTAAATACTGCTTTTTTGGGTCGTTTTCTTCTTGTTCTGTTTCGGATTGTCTTTTGATTTGGTTTCTTGTTTGAACAAATTGAACATGCTTGTATCGATCATTTTGAACAGATGTCGGCACCATATAGATACTGTTTGTAGATTATATAGAGTTCAGTTCAATAGTATTTAATTTATCGTAATTTGCTTAATTAGTTATCACTTATTCTTCACATTTCAAAACCTATTAATAAAATATCAATTATTTTTTTTATTCTAAAAAATTAGCGCTTCAATTCACAAATAGATTGATTTTTAATTTATTAGCTATTTTTTTTTTAATAATTAGCTGCTACATTCAATTATTTTCTATTTTTTTTTATTTTAAGTGTATTATTTTAATAAAAAGTATTTTTTTTAATAATTAAGATGTATTTTTATAAAGTTAGAGGTAAAAATTAAAAAAATAGAGGTACTCTTTAAAAATTTAGAGGTAAGAAAATAATTTATGCGATTTTTTTTAATCAAGGTGCTAAATTTGATATAATTTTCTTGTTTCTTGAAGCAGATAATTAATTTTTATATCAACAAAAAATATGAGTCTTTAATTAGCAAGATGATTTTTCATTTCTGAACTTCAAATTTTTTTCCGTTTATGAACCAATTTTTAGCCTTAAAAATAGTTTTGTTATGAAAAATTTTGTAAATTTTTTGATAAATGTTTTGATTGAAAAGGTTGCAATTTGATAAAAATATCACTTTTTATTCCAAAAATGCTGTTTAGTAAAATTGAGTACAAAAAAAGTAACAAATTATAAAATATCTAATTACACAAAAAGTAAAGAAAAATGAATTTTAATTATCGTAATTAAAAGAAAAAAAAAGAAAAAATATTTTTAATTAGATTTTCTCTTGAATTGAAATTTTTTGTTGTCTTTCTTTTTCAACATACCGTTTTTAAATTTACTTATATTTTATTTTATCTACTTTTTACAGTAAATTTAAAAAATAAAAGCTCTTAATTATTGATGTAATGTTTTTTTTGGTCATAATAGAATGCTCTAGTAAAAGATTTTTTAAATGATATTATTAATTATTGTCGACAACCAGATTCTAAAATTTACTTAACTAGTTTATATTCAACAAATCCTTTTGAGCAGTTACGGAATTATTTGTATTAATTGATAAAGTACTAAAAAAAAGGAGTATATTAGTTTTGTATATTTTTAAAAATCAAGAATTGGTGTAAATACTATGACGAGCTAAAGCTCATCCAGATTAAAAAAAAGACGAATGAAAAAAATAAAATTAAAATTCATAAAACTAGTTTTGAAGTTTTTAGAAAAAAAAGTAATTAGATATTTTTATATTTTTATTCTGAAGGAGCATTAGCTCGATACAGATTAAACAAATAAAAATAATAATGCATCCATCATTTTATTTTAACACTCATTTGGAAATTAATGGTCACAAAAATTGAAAACTGGTCACATAAATTTTATTGTTCGTCACGAAAATAATAAAATCATAAATAAAATTTTTAGAATTTTTTATTACTGGTCACATAACAGGCAAGATCCGACAAAAAGACATGCGGATAAAGGTACCCAAAATTTAGAAAATAAATTGTGCGCAACTTACCTTACATATTTGTTTTTTAACGCCGCCCTTAAAAAACTTATTGCTTAAGATGAAAATTTATGATCACGGAATGCGGAAATTTAAAATTTTTTTATTAGAATAGCGGTGAGCAAAATTATTTTATTAATTTAGTTTTATTGAAATTGTTTTAGCTGATAATTTACAATTTTTTTTTACAAATATTTCAATATTCTTGATTCTCAAACTTTCTATAATTGTTGAAGTCTGACTGAGCTTATTACACTGGAAATTAAATTGTCATACTACGGTTTATGGCTTAGGACACAATTCAAAAAAAATAATTAACATACATATAGTTTTGTTATATTAGTTTTTTATTTTTTTTCGCTTGAGTAAAGCTTTTTTTGTTTGTTGAACTGATTTGTGATTCTATTTTAATTTTCATTTCTCTATTAGTATCTATTGATTAAATGCATGTGCGTTCAAAACTTGATGTTAATAAAGAAACAGGATTCATTCAAATAAAGATTATTAATTAATAATGTGATTAAAGTAAATATTTAAAAAATTACGCAAAATTTTGTGAGAATTCAAGAATGTGGTGTCTAAAAATTTCGAATAAAAATAAGAATATGACCAAAATTATCATATTCATCTTTTCACTTTTATTGATCTACAGTAATTATGAAATTTTAAAATTTTAATTGAATTTTGGTATTTTTTTCTTTAATATTTTGGCATTTCAAATTGTTAAGAAATTCTTCTAAGTAAAAATTAAAATATTTTAAATAACAAATAGCAGCTTAAAATTTTTCTTATTTTTTTGAAACAATTAACGATTTTAGCTTCCATCACTGAGTTTGAAAAGTTATTTCAATAATTCACAATTGTGTTGTTCGAAGAACTAATGTCTGGTCACTCAATTGAACAATCTTTCTCTGACCAGTAAGCCTCTGTGCATATTTCTTTCTGGTCTATAAGATGGTTCAATAATCCAATTGACATGTTCAATTCTGTTTTAAGTCTATAGCTTTCATGAATCATGTTTCCTCTTGTGCGTCTTGCCTCCAAGGCATCTAAAATAAATAAAATAAGAAAAAAGAAGAAAAGTCGAGCAAAAATTATGGTTGTACTTAAAATGTCGGAATGGAATGCAACGGAATTTGACCCTAAAATACGGACTTTTTTTACGGAACACCAGATAAATTACGAAAATATAACACGAAATAAGAGAAATGCTTAATATTTTATACCGAACAGTTGCAGAATGAATAAAAATAAATTTATTCAAGTTCAGATTTTCGAAATTAATCTTTTATAATCAATTTTAGATGAAGGTTTTTCTTGTTTAGATCTTAAATCTAAAAAGGATACCCTAACCCTCCAGCTATATGCATCAAAAGGCCTTCAATAATCTAAAATTAAAAACAGTCTTTTTGAGTTGAGTGAGAAATATTCAGGCAATAAAACTAGATTTAAATTTTGTGATGAATAATTTTCTAAAAAAATGATTAAATTTCAAACTTAATCATTTTTTAATTATTTTCCTATCAGGCATTTTTTTATTTCTTGAACCTTTTGATCTTCACCATTTAGCACCGAGTTCACAAGCAAATTTTTACGGTAGCTTTTTTCTGATATAATACACAGAATAGTTTCGAAAATTTGAACTTAAATGAGCTTTTATTTAAAACAATGCACAGCTTTCCCGTAATTTAGTAGGCCTTCCGAAAAAAAATTTCTTATTTTAGTAACTTCCGTTTTCGAATGGAAATTAAAATTTCCTTCCGAAAAATGCAGTGGCATTAGTTTTAAGATAATCTCGAGCTCAACTTTAAGTTAAATTATTTTATGATAAGGCTTAGGGTTTTTATTTTTTAAAAAACAAGTATAAATTCGAGTCAAGTAATTTTCTTGAATTTTTTGGGTCTTGTAAATCTCATGATCAAAAAAAGAAAATTAAAAAAAAATTCGATCATCATTTTTTCATTAAATTAGATCACAAAATGTATAGTTATAAAAAAATAATTTCATAATAAATTTTTTTTAAATTAAAGTCAGCTTTTAGTCAAAATATATTATTTCTGTTTTGGCCGGGGCCATCACTTTAAATTAAATTTTAAACGTTCTATGCGGGAAAAATTCTAGTCTAAATTATTGTGGCTTTGAGCTAATTTTTACATTTGTTCATAGATATTAAAACATTTTATTTTCAAGAACTTTAAGAAATCAAAATTAAAGAAACGAATGATCGATGTTGAATTATCCTTATTTAATTAAAGGACGAGTTCCAAAAAATCAAATTGAATTTTTTTTTTTTAAATTCACATTTTTATCTTATATAAATCATCTCAGGAGACACAATTTAGCCTAAAATTAAATTTTTATTAAAAACATTCTAAATTGGTTTTGAAAAATATTTTCAAAAAAAGTAAAGAAACGAATAAAAACACCTTTTTTCAGTTGCCTATAAATACTTTTCTTTTTGAGTCTACCAAATTCTGAAAATTGGATTTCATTACTTTTGGGACAGTCTTCAGCTCATCCAGTGAACTTTGCTCTTGATAGCATATTTGGAAGGCAAAAATACTATTTAATTTTTTTGCTCTTGAATCATATCTCAATTAGTCTGGCTCGATAAATCTTACAAAAGCTCGGTATTGTCTTGTGAACGCTTCATCTTTTCTTATCCATTGATGGAAGAGTTGTTTCCTAAAAATGACAATGTATCAGGGGGGTTTTGATGGGTAGAAAAAAATTATAAAATTATTTTGCTAACAAAATATATTAACAATAAACTAATTTCTTATAAATTTAAACGGATATAAATATTTAAACATTTTAATCTTCTATTTTTAGTTTTCACAAAAACTTCTAAAATTTTGATTTTTTTTAAATCTTTTTATTCCTTTTTAGATCTTACACTCTATAAGTGTTTTCTGATCTTACTCTGCGTGCAAGTTCCAAGAAGATACTGCAAATTCAATATGTGCTCTAATGTAACAAGCGAATAACTTTTTCGAGGAAGTTGAGTCACGTGAAGTCATAAATCTTTAAATAGTTTTTGTCATTTAAATGATTAAAAAGCTGGTCTTTCAGATTTTGCTTTAGAAGAAATTTTTTTTTGAATCAGTAGTATAGTTATAAGGAAATTATATCAGAGCTTTAGCAGTTTTTTTAAATGTATCTAATTTTAATTAATTGTATCTTGAATAATAACAATGGATCTTGTGAAATTTTAACAATATCATAATTTTTTAAGTAATTAATTATTTTCAACAAAAATGAATTAAAATTGAACAAAAAAATTAATTAATTTCAATAGAAAATAATTATTTAGAATTCTAGGTAATTAGTACATCTCTAAGCCGCTGCAGTCTTTTAATCTTTACGCATTAACTCATTGGAATAAAGCATATGAATTAATTTTTATCAATTATAAAAAACAAGAAAAAAGTTCTAAGTTTCAAATTAATTTTTTTAAAAAATAAATGGAATTTAATTTTGCAATCTTATTAGATTGAAATTAAATAGATTAAAGCAAAAAAAGAATATTTAGTTTTTATTGTTTTAAAATAAGAATCTTTAAATTTTATTCATTTTTTTATACAAATAAGAAAAAAAGATTTTTTAATTTACTAAAATGATTATAATAATCAAAAAAATATATAATCAAATGCTCTTCCATTTTAATATCTCAAATATTAAAAGTTTTTAAAAGGAAATTTCTGATTTTTTTATTTAATTAATATTCTTTTTACTATCATTTAGTTAGGTATCTCAAATGGTATCCTTTGGAAACAATACTAATGAAAGAGGTAAAAAGCAAAACATGGTGTGAAGCACCAAATTTATCATAAAAAATACAATTTGTTTTTGATACATTCACATTATGCCATTAGATTTTTATTAAACATCCTTTTTCATGTAAAAAAAATTCCGATCATTTTATTTAAATCAGGTGTTTTTTTTCACTTGTTTTTAAAAGATACCTTTTCTGGTAGATAATAGTTTGTTTAAATATGGCAAGGGTTTTTTAAAGTTTTAGATAAAAAGTTTTTATTAAAAACTTTTATTAGATTGAAAAATTTCATGGTTATTTTTTTGCTAAAAAAATTCTAATTTACTGTATTTTTAAAATTATTTATTTTTTTAATTTATCTTTTTTTAAAGAATGTTATTTTCTTATTTGTATAAAAAAATTAATACAATTTAAAGATTCTTGTTTTAAAACAATAAAAACTAATAATTAAATTCCATTTATTTTTTAAAAAATTTAATTTGAAACTTAGAACTTTTTTCTTTCTTTTTCAAATTTATTTGAAAATTTTCATTAAAAAGGCGAAAAAAGACACCATTTATTTATTGATCTAAATAGAATTATTTTTTATTTTCTAA
This sequence comes from Brachionus paranguensis, assembly GCA_016802215.1. Taxonomy (NCBI): domain Eukaryota; kingdom Metazoa; phylum Rotifera; class Eurotatoria; order Ploima; family Brachionidae; genus Brachionus; species Brachionus paranguensis. The sequence continues at coordinate 6,661,585 of JAESIX010000002.1, read as the reverse complement.
CGGAAATTTTTTTAATTTTTTGCTAAAATTTCTAAAATATTCTAAAACAAAACGTTTATTTTTTAAACTTCTTTTTTTTTTAATTATGTGTCAAAAAAATATAGTCAAGAGAAAATCTTCGTTTTAGTGCCGGAAATAAATTTTGCCTAAAAGTTTCTATAAAATTTTTAATTGAGTTCATCTGATTTTCATAGTTAAAAATTTAGCATTTTCATGATCCTAAAAAGCATAGTTGTCTAAAAGAAATATTTTCCGGTACTTTTTTTAGTTCTCTAAAATAATTTGCTTTTTTCACCAAACTAAAATCACCCATTTAAAATTTAACTTTAAAAAATTTTACTCAAAATAAAATTTTATAAACTTTTATTTTAGAAAGATTACTCTAAAAAATGAATAATGACTCTATTCCAACACAAGTTCTTGATCCTTTTGATGTAAAGTCACCGGTAGAATGTTATAAACTCCGAATTATTGCAGTTTATTGCCTGATTATTTTTTTCCTTAGCTTAGCTGCCAATTCAGTATTGCTTTGGATTTTAATATATTTCAAAGAATTGAGGAACTCAATGAATGCTTTTATGCTTGCTTTATCTGTCTGTAATTTAATAGGATCATTAATAGAATTACCTATGGTTGTAATAAGCAATTTTAACTGCAAGTAAATATGCTTCATTCAAATTAAATTTAATAGATTTAATTTTTATTAAAGATGGGTATTTAAAAGAAGCGGATGCCAATACGGAGGATTCTTTATGTATGCAATTGGATGTATCAGTATCTTTTTACTCACAGCAATTTCGTTTGAAAGGTGCAAAAATATCAGATAATTTTAAAGCCGAAAAATAAATTTTTTTTTCAAGATTTTATATTATCTATAAACCATTGAGCATTAAAACATTAAACTATAAATTTTCAATCATTATAATAATTTTTTGCAGTTTATTTGGTTCATTATGGGCTGCATTTCCAGTTTTGGGCTGGTCTCATTATTCGTTGGAGGGTGCTCTAACGAGCTGCAGTGTTGAATGGAATGAAAGGTTTAAAATTGAAATTCAAAAGAATTAAAACTAAAATATTTTTAAAAGAACTGTGAATGTTGTGAGCTACAATATCACAATTTTTACTTTTGTCTATGTGCTGCCTTTATGTGCAATTATATTCTCAAATATAAAGCTTATAATCATTGTAAAAATTTTTATATAAAATTAAATTAAATAAAAACATTAATTGGTTTAAGATTCGTAATTTGCCAAAATTTCTAAACAATTCAAATGGGTCTTTAGATCGAAAAATGATCAAAAAAATTCGAGTAGAAAAAGAGCTCACTATTTCGGCACTAATTTTAATAGGTTTAAATTTATTCTTGGCTTTAACTTTTTGGGGGCGACAAATTTTAATTTTTGAGATAATAAAAAAAACTAAATGTAGTGACAAATTTAATCTATTTTTTCTGACTGACAATTTTATGTGTTGAACTGACTATTTAATAATTTTGGATTGACAAGATTAGCCCTATTTTACCGGAAAAAAAATGGATGACAAAAATATTTATTTGAATGAAAAAATTAAAATGATTTAATAAATTAAGACGAATTTAAAATGTTTTATTTGTTATTAGGTTTTTACAGTTGATTTCCTTAGCCTTATTCGTTTTTTTGGTAAATCCGCATCATTTTACTAATCAACGACTGGTGCTTCGTGAGATTACCTTTCTTGTTAAAAATGTAGAATTTCAAGTTGATTTTCAAGTCGTAATCGAAAAAAAGAGAGTTTTTGATATTATTTGTTTTTAATTAATAAAAATAAAGGATAAATAAAAGACTAATCAATGAGGTTTGACAGGCACTTGTGGTAATGCACTTGCATCACTATCATATATATACATCACTTACATTGCTATTTAAATTTACATTCAATGCCTAAAAAATGATTTAATCCATGAACCAATATATTAGGTATCTTCGAAATTATTTTTGGACATACTTGATTAATTGGATTGTCCTTAATCTTCAGAATCTCTCAAAATAATAATTTAGCTTATTGGTTGTGACTAAGGGATGACTGGGAAGTTAAAGGAAATTTAAAAAAAAAAAAGTTATCAGGATCCCTGTATCTTGCTCAGCGCCCAATAATTTTAGACTCTGCCTTTTCAATTGAAATTAATTTTCAAAATTTTTGTCTGTTACTACTTTAATTAATTATTAATTAAATTTTTCATCTTTTCTGGTTGAATTTGTCAGCCCGAAAATATTTCATTTGTTATTAAATTAGTTTATTTGTCAGTAAGTTGGTTTTATTGTCTCTCAAATCATAGATTTGTCAGTCATTTAATACATTTATCATCCAATGTATTTTTTTTGTCATTCCATTAAATGATGGCCTTTATTTTTTTTTTAAATTAAAAATTCATTTTTTTATTAAATTGAAGCTGGCTTTATGATTAGTTGGACACCTTATGCAATCGTGAGTATGTACACTGCCTTTTTTAATCATGGAAAAATGGATCCATTAAGTGCCACTATTCCTTCACTGTTCGCCAAACTATCGCTTGTCTGGTCATCCGGAATTTATATTTTCACAAATAAACAAGTGCTGAAAAAATTCAAAAAGCAGTTTTTCAATATAGATGAAGAGAAGAGTTTGACTTTAACGCAAAGTATTTAATTTTTCTTCCATTGGATAATATATGTATTGAGTTTTACAAAGGTAAATTTCAAGACCAAGTTTCAGCATCAAAAGAAGAATTGCAATCTTTACCAGCTTGAATTTACTTTGAAAATTTTATATTCTTGGTTTCAATGCTACATATTAAGTCAATGGTGTCAGTTTTAAATAATTGTCTAATTTTATTTTTTAAAGAAAATAGTGTTATTACTTTTAAAAACATATGAAGTAAAACTTAATAATTTTTGTAATAACTTTTTTAATATTTCTAAATTAGCTTCTTTATTATTTTTTTTCGATCTTTATTAACTTTTTTGTTGTCACGTAATTATTAGTAGTATTAAATTTTTTTTTCCTTTTTCAGTAGAACAGAAATAATAAAAAAATTCACTAATTTTTATCAGGATTAAAAAAATGATGCTAATAAGCATGCTGCATTTAGAGAACTATTCATTTTGAACTTTTATAAAAATAATTAAAAAAATATCGTTTTTAACTATTTTTTAAATATTAAATTTTACCATTTAGTTTATTAAATGTTTTGCTGTTAGATTAAATAATCAAATAAATACTACAAAAAATTAAATTAAATATAATTTTTTTCATTCTAGAATAAAATTTTTAAATCATTAATTTTTGTATATTTAATTATATCTAAATTTTGTTTTATTTCGAGGGGTTGAATCTTTTTTATGTTCCTGATTTTGTTTCGCTCACTTTCCGCATTTCAATTACTTAATTCTAATTTTAAAACTGAAATTCATGCATGTCATTTATAATGCAATAAGAGTATTGGTAAAAGTGTGAACTGTTACACATAAAATGTTAGTGCACTTTGCCAACTTTCGGTATTAATTATTACCAAAAAAGTTTTTTTATAATTTTAAGAAATATTGACAAAAAAATATCAAAATTTATATTATATCTTGAGCAATTATTCATAATTTTTTAATGGTTTTTTTTTGCTTTCTGTTAATCAAATAATTTTATGAGAGTAAAAAAAATATTTGAGACATTTTTGAAATCTTTAAAATCTTTGGTTTTGTGAAATTTGGTACAAAATAAAAAATTAGAACAAAAATTAATGCTAAAAAAGCTTATAACTTTTTTCCTGAAGGCTTTTAATTAGTTCTGTAAGCGCAACAAAGTGCAACATACTTAGTTGCACCAAAAGTCAAAGTCTGCTAATGATGTGCAAAGTCTCTGCAAAATGCACTATAGCCAAATTTGTCCAAATTTAAATTATGCTAAATTTGCAGAGTTTTACCATATTGTTGATAATAGTGCAACTTTGAATGTTGCACCATGTTGCATTTACAGAGCTTGCTTTTGACTTTTAAAAGAAAAGTTATAACAATTTTTAACTTTTTGTTCTGTTCTATTGTACTAAATTTCACAAAACCAAATCTAATAATAATAATAATAATAATATAAGTTACAACAGGCTAGCAAGCTAGACTTGCGAAGATAGGAAACAGTAGGATCCCATCTATGGTAACTGTAGTATATACACTATGATTGGAGCAAATTAATCTTTTCCAGATTTTTTTACAATTCACTAGCCTTTGATTAACCTTGAAATTGAATTTATGTAATTTAATTGATTAAAAAAATTAAAAAATAAAGTTTTGAAGAAAAAATTAATAATAATAAATGTAATCAAAATAAAGTAAATTAACGAAAGTTAAAAAAAGTTAACAAAAGAAAAAAATCATTAATTTACCAGATTTGCGTTAATTATTGAAAAAAAATGTCCAAAAAATAAAAAAAAAATTGTGCTTTTTTTTAAATGAAGATTTTCTTAATTTTCGCAAATTTTTCAATTGATTAGCTAGTAAAAAAAATACTAAAATTGACCTAAATTTTAGAAAAATTATTGATCTTTTCATTTTTCGACCAAACTCCTTTATTCATTATCCATGTTCTTAACTGAAACCACGTTATTTTAGATAAAATAATTATATTACGCTCCTCTGTTTTTATCACCAAAAAATACACTTCCATGTCTTCATGTTGAGCTTTCCTGCAAAAATATATTTTTGATAATTATTTATATTAATTTTCTGGGACCAAAATAAATGATGATTTACCAGCATAATGGAATCGAATATCTGATTTTAATTAGGAAATAAAATCTTTCGAATTTCTTTATAGTACTGGCATGTTTCAGCTTCTTTCATTATAAAACAGGAGGACCAGTTTCGACTGGTTAGCAATTTCTGTATAGAAGATCAACTTGATGCAGTAGCTTCTGTGTCAGACCGGAGCTAAAAAAAGAACTAAAAAAGAAGATGAGCGCATCTTCTATTGACCTGTTGGAAAATATGGGACAAAATATTTTTATTAAAATTAGGAAAAAGATTTTTTGACAAATATTTTTTTGGATTTAAAAAAAAGTTTCAATGAAAAAATTTTATATACGATGCGAGTTCTCATAAATTAAATTTTTTTTTGAAAAAAAACCTAACCATTGAAAAAAAATAATCACCATTCAGAGTTGGTCAAAAGTCAAAAATCAACTTAAAAATGTGCAAATTTGACCAATTCTATCCCCATTCTTATTTATGTCACGTCACGTATTAATTGATAATTTTTTTATCAAAACCGTTGACGTCTTCTAAATACTTAAAATATGTAAATTTTATTTTTCCGTGAATAATCAATCAAATTTTATGAACTGTTTATTAATTTCATCATTTATAAGGAAAAAGACTCTTTTTAGATTGAATAGGATTAATTTTTTATTTTTGTTTCTAAAATAATAATGAAAATCAAAATTTTAATTATCAAAAGGTAAATATTTAAATTTGATACATTTAAAATTAAAGCATTATCATCATACAATCAGTCATAAATTAGGGGTTTTGAGTAGAATGAACTAATTGGACCATTTTCAAAAGATTTTCAAATTAAAATTAGCGTTAACGTCTGAAAAAATGTTTAATTTGGACTATATTGGATTTCCTTAGTGATCCTTAATCATGTATCTTTGTATAGTTTTTATACTTAAATTATCACTGGTTGCAATTCTGAAGGAGCATTAGCTCGGTACAGATAAACAAATAAAAAAAAGAGTTATGTTATATTGTGTTGTTGTTGTATTTTCTTAGTTTAATGTATTAAAAATACTAAGATATTAAATCCAAATCAGTTTTTGAACATTATTAGCTATGACTAGAAGAGGACTCAGAATGCGCTCTTCAAGACAAGATAATAGTCCGTCAACAATTAGTATTGTTGATTCAAAAAATCAAAAATTTAATTTTTAATTTTTCTAGAATTTGGAAGAATTTGTTTCAATACGTTAATAAATAAACGGTTTTGCGCTCTTTAAGTTAATTAAATTTGAAAGGAAAGACTAAAGAGTAAAGAACAATTATTGTAATTATTAAATACGAAAGAGTTCTGATCATTATTTTATTGATCTGTGAGCCACAAAACCAAAAAATAAAAATGAATTAATTTCTATGTTATATAATTTGGAATTTTTGTATATTTGCTTACTCCAATATAGACCTTTAATATATATATTTGTTAATCTGAGTCGAGCAGTAGTTTCTTCAGTCTGAAGAAATATTAGATAAAATGAGACCTATTGCAGCGTTGCTTTGCCACAAGGATTTTAGGTTAAATTACGTAATTTTACGTTAATTTACGCAAAAAATTGTAATTTACGAAATTTTACGAAAATTAACGCTGTAGCAAATTTCTACAAAATAAATCAAAAAATTAGAAATAAAGTAAAATATTTATCACTAAAAAAAGAAAATTCTAGAAAGAAACTAGATAGTAAGAAAGCGATTAGAAAGCTGATTTGAATATTTATTGAAAATTTAAATTTAAACTTTACCTGTATAAAAAAAATAGTTGGACGTATCAATAAAAATTGCTGGTATCTTTTTTTGGAAAAAAATAAGCTTATCAATGCCTAGCATTTTGATTTTAAGAGTTAACATGGTAATGCTGATGTTTTGAATATTAAAATACTCAATTAAATTGAAACAAAAATTAAATAAATAAGACATTTTAAAAAACGAGTGTTCAAAATTTTGACAAGTAAAAGAAATATGTTCCTATTGACCGTATTTAAACAAATTTTGTACAAATATTTTATAGACTTTGACAATTAAAAAAATTTAAAAATATAGTTGTCTCATTGTTTACTAAAAGTAAAAGGCCACCTAGAACATCTTTACCTGTAAATCACAACTGTCCTCTAAATTTTATCAAGAAAATAAATATGTTTAATACCTTATATTAAAGAGCAAAAAAAATGATTAAAATTAGCCCTTAATCATTTTTATGTCATATCGTTCAAGAGTTATTTGAGTTTGTCCAATTTTTTTTTTTTTTCAAAATGGCCTGCAAATTCACCAGATCTAGATACTCGCAATTTTTACCAACAGAAGGTCATTGTGAAAAAGAAGAGTAACAAAAGATACCCAAACTTAGAAGAATTTAACGAAGAAATATAATTTCCCGTAAAAAAAGTCCAAAAAATAAGATATAAGGGGCTGTGAAACGCTTTAGTTACAGAGTAAAAAAAAAGTAGATAATGTAAACAAGTTATTTATTTGTGTACCGAGCTTAAGCTCCTTCAGAATGAAATAAAATAAAAACAAAAATTAAAATTGAATTAAATGAAATAAAATCAAAAAATAAAAAAAAAATAAAAATGACTCAGTCCTGTGCCAGCATATCTCTGACTCAACTCAAAAAGTCGATTCGAAGCTGTTAGTAAGTTATTAAAAGCCTCGTGATGCATGTTGAAATCAAGAATTCAAGCAAGGAAAATAATAGTCTAGAATTGATCCGATTAAAGATTTATATGTTTCCTAACGTTTTTGATTTAGACCCATTTTTTGTTTGGCAGTATCTTTATTAGATTTTTCCTTGTATTGAAATGTTTTTTAATTTCGAGAAATGTCAACAAGTCTATTAAAATTAAATTTAGAATCAAATTTGATACCTAGAAACTTGATTTCTTTTTGGCTTTCTATTCTATTTCCATAAATTTTTAGGTTAAGATTATCACGTTCTTTCTTGTTCTTAGAGAAGACTACTGAACACGACTTTTCAACTGATATCTCCATTTTCCACTTAATTAGCCATTTTTCTAGTTCGTTGGTGTATTTATTTATCTTATTTTCAAGGTTCCCCTTTTTCTTGAAAAATAAAATAGTAACTAGATCATCTTCAAAAAGTAGAGACTATTCACTATTTGTTTTTTTTTCTTTTAAGGATGTCATTAATATATAGACTAAATAAAAGAGGACTAATAACTGAACCTTGAGGAACACCTGCAGTAATTTGGTATTCATCGCTCAAGTAGTCATTCAAATTTACCTTAAATGTCCTTGAGTCCAAGAAGGATCTAATCCGGTTAATTAAGTAGTGTGGTGGATTTATTTTAATCAATTTGTAAATTAAGCCTTCATGCCAAACTCTATCGAAGATTTTAGAAATAACTAAGAAAAGGGAACAAACTCTTTTCTTTCTATTAAATGACTCTACAATTTTCTGAATCAAAAAGTAAAGATTATCGGAAGTTCGCCGGTGTTTCCTAAATCCTGATTGCTCTCCTGAATAAGTTGAATTTTGTTCTAAAAAATTGTAGAGTTTTGAGTAGACTAAGATTTCTTTTAATGGATTTCTGGGTAAATTTTTTAGCATTAAGTTATGTATTTGGTTAGGACCTGAAGTGGCTTCACTCTTTAGTCTTTTTAAAGCCAAGATTAGTTCATTTGGGCAAATAGGATCATTGAAATTACACTGATTGTAATTTTTGAGGAATTGCTTTAATTAGTAGGTCCTTCAAAGAAAACTCAAAGGCGATGCAAGTTAGGACGATCAGCAGTTAGATGGAAATCAATAATAACCAAAGAGATCTAGAAATATAAATATAAAGTTTATTGTTCAGCATCGAAAACGAACAGTATTCTAAGCTTATTGAAATGAACCCTTAGCATTCAAGACTTGCACAGCTGGAAAAATATACACTTGTTATATTCGATCTCACATTGCTTCCGCAGTATCTTGGAACTCGTACACAAACCAAGATGAGAAAACAATCGAAAAATTTCAATATAGAGCCTCAAGAATTGTTAGTAATTTTAAATAATTTTAACTAAAAATTCAAAAGGTGTAAAAAATAAAAAATTGCACACAATTTATTAGTGAAATAAAAATATGTCTCATTTAATTTTCTAAAGAACATTAGGTGAGAAAAAATGACATGATTTTCCTAAAATTCGAGTCCCTGTTTTAATTATAACTTTTGACGAGCTTCTTATGCAAGTGAACATTTTTCAATTACAATAAACATATTTATTGAAAATATCGAAATTGGTTCCTCGATCACCACATTCTGGTTCATAAAGCTTTTTATCAAATCCAATAGCTAGTCACATCTGTATAGTCTTGATCTATTTCAGAAATTTTTTCAAAAAATATTTGCTCTTGGGAATTTTTTTACTCTGTAGTCTTATTTATTCATCCGGTTTGACTTGATTCACTCTAAATGATATCTGATTCAATCTGTTTGCACCTGAAACAAAATGAGCTAATTCTTGAATTTAATGAACTAAGTGTCCTAAATAGAGCCATTTCTTTAAAATATTTTTTAATGATTTTTTATTGATGTTTTTTAGAATTATCTTAATGTTTTTTGTGTGACAGCTAAAGAAAATATTCTTAATCAATTTTTTAATTTTTTTAGTATTTTATTAAAACAATAAGGGATTTTTTTTGAATAAAATGTAATCTAAATGCAACTTTAGATAATAACAAGGAAATTGAAAGAAAAATTTTAGTATTTTATTTTAGTTCTTAAAATTTTCGATTGAATAGAAATTTAATCAGAGATGACATATCAATTTAGTATTATAATTTTTTGCCTTCTTTATATTCTTAATTCAATAAAAGAAGAATGCTTCATTTCATAATTTAAATGAAACAGAATTTTTATTATACAGTGGAAATTTTATTTTTAAATATTAATGCAAAATTTTTTTATTTAAATTGGCTAATTCAAGAGTTAAATTTTTAATTAAAAACTAACTTTCAAGAAAAAATTATTTTGTAAAAAATTTTTGAAGCATTTTTCCTATCTTCTGACGGAAATTTAAAAATATTATTTGTTAAATTTCTTAATTCGAAAATAAAAACTTATTGAAAAATGAAATACTTAAATTAATCTTGTAATTTAAAAATTTTAATTCATTTAACAAACATTTAGATAATTGATTTTATTTTTTCGCCATATTCGATTATAAGTTCAAAAATAAATTACTTACAATATATTCTAAATTTATCAACAGAAAATTGCAATCTATTATTGATTTTAAATTTGTTTTAAAAATATTTATCAAAAAATATGTTTTTATCTGATATCGAATTGAATTGATCAATAAACTTAATTAAATAATTCAAATAGTGTCATCTTAGAAATTTGATTAGTTAGGAAGAAAATTCAAATATTTGAATATTTAAATCCTTTTTCAATGTCATTGAATAAGAATTATTTATTTCTGATTGTTTTTAGTAAAATATGAGTACGAATAATAAATTGTTCGATAATAAAAAAAGAATATTTAAGAATGTCATAGAGTAAAATTTAATTTAAAGCTTTGATTTCAAATTAAAAAAAAGGAGGAAAAAACAGCTTAAAATCACTTAAGCGGTAATCATTAATCTGTGATGTAAAACGGCCTTTTATTTTGTATAAAACATTGTGAATAAAATAATTTGTGGATTAAAATGATTTTTTTTTATAAATTCTGAAAACTAAAATAATTCTTTACTAGTTCAAAATATTTTTTCTAAAAAAAGATATCAATTTTATTCTCATCTTAATAGTTTTTCTCAATTTAAGATAAAAGAATTTTATTGTCTTAAAAAATTTTATACCTTTTTGATAATTTTCATTTAATTGATTAAAAAAAACATGTTTTTATATCGAAATTGGAGGAATTAATTTTTTTTTTTCAAAAAGAAAATTTTAAATTTTGAAAGGGGTTGTGAAATTTTATCAATTCGATTGTTTCAATTCAAAAAAAATTGAATAACTTTTTTACTAAAATAGATAATTAAGTTTTGTAAAATGCTTAATGTTTAAGCAACTTTGCTTAATCTGAAAATACATGTCTGTAAAAACTCTGAAAATTAATTGCACAGTTGATTTAAATACTTTTAAATGGCGTGCAAAATGCAGAAAATTGCACAGTACTTTGCAGACTTATTTTACTGCACTAAGCAAATTTGCTTAAAATTAAGCATTTTACAGAACTAAATTATCTCTTTTACTAAAAAGGTTATTAATGTTGTTGTGAATTGAAATGAACTTCACAACTCCATTTTAAATTTTATGAGAAACATATTAAGATTATCAGAAAATTTAAAAAATTGTAAAACATAAAAATAAACTTCAAATAAATATAAAATTTGACATTTTTTAAATCAATTAAATAAAATTATCAAAAAAGTTAAAAATGTTCTCAAAATAAAATAAAATAAAATCTTTTCAGATCTTTTTTTAATTAGGAAAATTTATTAAATTTCGTGTTGAAATATGATAGTTATCAAAAAAAATGTATTTTTTAACCCTGTAATGTTTAATTTATTGTCATTTATCCAAACTAAATTGATTTTTAAAAGTCATGCAATTATTGACTTAGAGGAAATTTTATTTAAAAGCTTTTTTTTTTAATAATAATAAAAACACTATAAAATATTAAATTCTAACCTTAATTTTAGTTCATTTCAAAATCTTTAGAAATCTGGCAAAATGCTGAATGGCACACTTTCAATCATTAATTCTGACCCCTTCGAAGTAGAGCCTACGGTCGAATGTTATAAATTGCAAGCAATTGCAATCTATTGTCTAATTATTTTCTTACTTAGCATAATTGCTAATTCAGTATTGTTATGGATTTTGATCTATTTCAAAGAGCTGAGAAATTCAATGAATGCTTTCATGTTAGCTTTAACTGTCTGCAATCTACTAGGCTCATTAATAGAAATACCAATGGTCATTATAAGTAATTTTTATTGCAAGTAAGTGAACAGTCATTAAAAGGATATTTATCAAAAAAAAATTTATTTTAAAGATGGATGTTTAAAAGAGCCGGATGTGTTTTCGCTGGATTTGCTATGTATTCAATTGGATGCACCAGTGTTTATTTACTTACCGCAATATCATTTGAAAGGTAAAAATTTAATCAAAGTTTCAAAATAAAATTTTTTTTTCAAAGATTTTATATAATTTATAAACCATTGAGCATTAAAACACTAAACTATAAATTTTCAATCATTATAATTATTATCTGTGTCTTGGTTGGAATCTTATGGGCTTCATTTCCGATTTTCGGCTGGTCCCATTATTCACTTGAAGGAAGTCTAACGAGCTGTAGCGTTGAATGGAATGAAAGGTTTGAAATTGAAATTAAAAAATTAAAAAGTTAAAAAATTTAATAAAAGAACTTTGAATGTTGTGAGCTACAATATCACAATTTTTACTTTTATCTATGTGCTGCCTTTGTGTGCAATTATATTCTCAAATATAAAGCTTATAATCATTGTAAAAATTTTTATATAAAATTAAATAAAATTAAAATAACAATTTGTTTTAAGATTCGTAATTTGCCAAAATTTCTAAACAATTCAAATGGGACTTTAGATCGAAAAATGATCAAAAAAATTCGAGTAGAAAAAGAGCTCACTATTTCGGCACTTATTTTAATAGGTTTAAATTTATTTATTATTTATTTAAAGTTAAAAATTCATTTTTATTAAATTAAAGCTGGCTTTATGATTAGTTGGACACCTTATGCAATTGTAAGCATGTACACTGCTTTTTTCGATCATGGAAAAATGGATCCACTTACTGCCACTATTCCTTCAATGTTTGCCAAAGCATCGCTTGTCTGGTCTTCTGGAATTTATATTTTCACAAATAAGCAGGTGTTTAAAAAGTTTAAAAAGCAGTTTTTCAGCTTAGAAGAACAGAAGAGTTTAACTGCAATTCAAAGTAATTTTTTTTCTTCGTGTTAAATGTTAGCTTTGATTTATTGATTTTATTTGTGTAAAGGTACAGTACAAAATCAATTATCGACATCCAAGGGTGAATCCCAATCATTATCAACGTGATTTTTTTAAGCTTGTTTCACTTCAAATAATTATTCATTCAAGCTTGTGTCAAACAATTATTCAATTCTTTTTTTATAATATTCAATTTTATTTAAAATTTCTGAACATTTCTACTTTAGCCACTAAAAATCTTAAATTCTAAGTATTGTCATTTCTATTTATATTTGATGAAAATAGTCAATTCCTACATTCTAGAGTGTGTTTTTTTATTATTAAATAAAAAATTTTCTTTAGATTGTTTAAATTAATTTAAATACTTAAAAAAATCCTATATCTGAAATTTTCCTAATCAATTCAATGTGTTTTCTCATTGAATTGATTAGGAAAATTTCAGAAACAAATCTTGGTCATTGCCAAAAAATGACACTTAAAATTTTTCTTATCCAGTTGCATCTAACTAGCAATTATCTTAAAGAATGGTAATAAAAATGAAGTTCAAAAGTTTTAACGAATCTCATGAAATATTTAACTCAAATGCCCGAGGGTTTTTTTCGTCCCTCTTTGGTATTTGCTGAGCATATCATAATAAATTGAGTTATTATTGAAAATTCTGTTTTTCTTTCAATTTTAAACTCAAAATAATAAAAATTATTAATCAATCTTTGTGAGAAATGTTTTTTATTTTCATGCTAAAAATATCTACTTTGTGCTGAAGAGATTTTTTTACATTCTGATATTTTTAGATCCGCTTTATATTTTAAAAACTTAAGTCTGCTAAACGAAATAAATTACATTTTTAATTGCGGGATCCTTAAGTGGGCATTCAACTTCATTTGCAAAAAATTTCGCTATTTTAAGTTTTTGATTTTTTTAAATGTATTTAATAGATAGATAAACCTTTGCTAGTAAATTATATTTTCAATTTAATAGAATTTAAGGGCAAAAAATTATTTATTTATAATTTTACTAATTAAAATCAATAAATTCGTTGTCAAACGAAAAAAAAACAAAATTTTTAATATTCATTTTTTCCAAACTTAAAATCCAATTTGGATGCAGACAAAACTCTCTTAAAAACAACAAAATTTTCTTTAAAATAAAATAATTAATAGAAACACACATTGTTTTTTTTTTTAAAAAAGTCAATTTTAATTTTTTTTAAATACTTATAACTATCTGTTTAATAAGTTGTTTGTGTGCTTGCAAAATATACAGTATTGTGAAAAAGTTGAGAAACGAATGAAGATTTCCTAATTATCTTTATTAAAAGAACCATTTTTCCTAAAATAAAAAAATTTAAACAAAAACTTATTCAAAATAAAAAAATTAAATCTTTAATCTAAGAAAAAAAACATAACATTAGGGCACACAATTTAGTCTTAAATTAAACATTAAAAAATATTGTGAAAAAGTTAAGAAACGGGTTGAATAAAGCTTCTAATAACGTGTTAAACTGCCTTTTTTTCAAACAGTCACTAATTCTTTCTGGCATTGACTCTACTAAGCTCATTTTTTCATGAAACAGCCTTTATTTGAATAATAAGTTAATTAATTGATTAAAAAATGATATGATATTTTAGTGATTTACTTGTAGGGGTTCTCCTTCTGTAATTAAATTTGATAAAATTTCTTTGGGTAAAGTCGAAAAGCTTAATTCAACCAAATAATCCCGACCAAAAGTGGCGTAATAAGGGCTAAAACCTATAGTAGAGTGATTTGATGTATTTTTTTGTTACTGGACAAATTTTAAACCCAAGGCCCAATTCAATGAATTGTAATCCTTCATCCACAATCTCAATATGTCTTTAATATCGGCATTTGCTCGTTCTACTGACCCCTGAGCTTGTGGATGACGAGGCTTGCCGTGGACAATTATCATACCAGTACATATTTTTTTTTAATTCCTTTATCATTTTCGCTACAAATTCTCTGCCATTGTCCATTTTCAAAATGTACGGTGCTCCGAAAATTGTAAAAATTTCAACCAATCTTAATGCTTGTCAATGGGTTTAAATGAGAGAATTTGTTGTGATGGTCTTGATGGTGCATGCACCATTTCCACACAGCATCGGACAAGGATTGGAAGTCAACCAAGTCGATTTGGCCACAGTGCATTAAGAAATCAGAAACGATTGGTTTAACAACAACTTTTTTAGAGCCAGCTTTACATCGCTTCATTTGGCACCCGTGGCATAATTGGTTATAAATTAAAATAAACTATTGGTTGATGTTTTCAATCTTATTATTACAGACTTTAACCATTTTGTTGACTCCACCGTGGCCGATACTAAAATGAACGGTATGAATCTCATCAAAAATCTCCTCAAAAGACACAATAATCAGTATTTTGTTATCATCTTTTACCTTACTTATCAACCAAGTAACCCCACCATTTCAAATAATTAATATTTTTCAAGTAGATAATAATCACTTTAGTTTTTGGTATTCGGATTAAACTTTGCATGGAGTATCGAATTTTATTTTTTGTTGTATATTTTCAGGCGTATTAACCTTACGGAAATTATCTATGACTTTGTCAATTTCGTCATAAAATGAGTTTTTGAAGAATTTAATTGATTCACTTATAGAGTCCATATTACTAAATAATTTAAAATTTTCAAAATTTTATTTTAATTAAGATGCATTAAATGTTGTGTATATAGATTAAGTGTTCAAAATTAGTATTTAATTTAGCCTAAAATGAAGTTTATTATTTTGTTTATTTTTATTTAGCTAAAATATGTTGCTTGACTATTTAGTTACGACATAATCCAAAAAAAAAAGTCAAAATATAGCTCAATTTCTAAAAAATCATTAAAATTTAATTTTCATCTTTTAATTTTAATTTCTAATAGTTTATATTAATAAACTATTAGAAATTCTTAGATGCTCTTGTGTTTTAGCATTTTTTAGATTTGCCAGAGAAGTATGTTTTAAGAATTTGACCGTAGCTCAATCCATTTTTATAAGCTTTCAAACAACGCCAAATCTTCTGATCAGTTTGTTATTTATTTCCTTTCCAACAAATTCTCTTCTAGAACTCTCTAATAATCTTTTCATTGAATCAAATGTCTGATTTGTTGACCTTCTAATGAATTGCTTTTGATAGCACCATTATCCTTCTATTGGATTCAACTCACAATGGTACTTCGGAAGGAAAATTACTTTGACTCTCATAGTCCTCGCTAGGCGAATCTTGCGTGGAAAACGTTTGATCAAAAGAGAAGTCAGATTGATTATTTTCTGAAACTGTAATAGGAGTGTTTACATGATTGACCTCTGCGAAAATAGGTTTTTTTTGGCTAAACCTCCCAAATTTTTGATCGAATTAGCTCTATTAGTTGAATGATTTGGCATTTTTAATGTGTTTGATAAATTTTAAATTAAGATCATATAAAATATTGCAACATAATAAATTTAAAAGATGAAAATTAAATTTTAATGATTTTTTTTTAGAAATTGAACTATATTTTGACTTTTTTTTTGGATTAATTAAGCTTTAAATAAAAAAAGTGAAGCCTGAGATTTGTTCAGAATTTTGTCTAGTTTTATAATTTAAATAAAAAAGATAGGGTCTTGAGTCAATCCTCCGGCGAGAATCAAAAAAACTGGTAAAAAGCACAAAAAAATGTTTTTTTTTAGTTTAAAGTGCAACTTAATTCCACTTAAAATACTTGAAAAATATATCATTTAATAGAGAATTTTGCGCTCTTTAAAAATATATATATAATATGTAGTAACTTTTGAATGAAAACTCATCTCAAAAATTTCAAAAACCTAAACCACTGTTTTCAAAAACTATCAAACTTCAAGACCCTCTAGTCAAAAATCTTTTTTTTTCCTCCCCCCTAAAGAAACAAGTTTTCCTAGGTTTTCATATACGTAGATTACGAATATGCTATCGAAAATTGTCGATTAAGATAGTGCTGTCGTTTTGCTACGCGCGAACCTTATATAATTATTTTCATAAGTGGGTGCAAAACAAGACATTTTTTTGAAGAATTGGGCTTTTCGCAAAGAAACAGAAAAATTTTTAAACGGTTTCTTTACTTTTAAAAAAATTAAACAATTTGGATTGTCCTCCACATGTTTATCGGGTATTCAAGACTAGAACTGACTGGTTTGGTTTGAACAATGTAAAGAAGCGCAAATGTTAGGAAAATAATTTTTTAATTAGTCAAGGACACTATTTTCTTTACAAATTTGACTTAGAATTAATTCTTTGCAATGTTTTACTCTGCACTTAAGCAAGTTTAAATCGGTTGACTATTTATGGATGGGATTTAATCGAGCTCTAAATAATTTCACTGTTGCTCTCAAATTTAATTTAATTAAGCTCCACTTCCTCAATTCATTCGTGCTCTGAAATGATTAACATGATGTCCAAATTAAATTTTACTGAGCTCTGTTTCATTGATTATGTTCTCAATAGCATTTATATCGAGCTCTTAATAAATAAATAAATACGTTGTCCGTCGTCTTATCTTTCTTATAAATAAATTTTTCTTATCAGTATTCTTATATTTAATATTCTAAAATGGACAATTCAGAACTTGAATACGAAAATGCTCCTGCTCACAATTCGCAGTTACCAGGCATAGACGAAGACCAAGAGAACGAGCCAGGGAAAGTTCAAGTTTTGGGTTTTAATTAAAGTTTTAGTCTTGTAGGAAATTCAAGCTTTCCTGGCGATGTAAAAATAACTGGTAAATGGCTTGATGGCTCATGTACATGAGAGTGAATCGTGTACACCATGAGCAAGCAAGATTTCAAGGCAAGATGAATAATTGCAAAAAAGACCTTTACTCGACGTAAAAAGAAGACCAGGTCGACCAAGAAATGTGATTTAAATATTCATATATCATTAAGTAAAGTTATTTTTACAATTAAAATGTTACATAATAAAAAACTTATTAAAAATAAAAATTTGAGTGATCATTTAATATACTTCGGAGCTCATTTTCAATTTTTTTCAGAGCACAAGTGAAATCATTTAGAGTACGATTAAATTTATCTCACTATTTATTAGCCCAATCTTTCATCATATCCAAGCCATCTTGTTTGAAGGTTCAGATAATCTATCAGCAATACCTTTAAGTTTTGCATCCAATTAATTTTTTTTCTAAAAAAAGAAAATTTGATTAAAAAATTTTAAACTTTAAAATTTATTTATTTATTATTTATTAATTCTAAGCTAAGGCCGATCGCCGACCACTTGCTCAGTGACCCGTCAAATAAAGGGCACTGTATTTAGTATAAAAAAATATAAAAATTACAAAATTGAGAATAAAAGGTACCAAAAAAAAGTAAAAAAGTGCCATAGTTTCTATTTAAATTTAGGTATTCAATGATAAAATAAAATTAATCTGCGTAAAAAAAAAAAAAAAAAAAATCATTCCTAATAAAATGTTTGACTTTTAATTGATAAGAGACTGTCGGGTATGAAAACTAAGCTACATCAAATTTACAAATCTGGAATAATAGGCCCGATATGTTATCTTTACTCCCTGTCTTATATATATCTCTGAGCTTTTGGACTTTTACATCGTTTTTTTGATTTGAACGATATTCAGTAGTGTTATTCAGCTTAACAAGTTTGCATTTGTCCTGTAGTGACATGTTTTCCTCTTCCAATTCTCTGGTAAGTTCCAGGATATCGCTAATGAAGTCATTCGGAATCAGTTGTTTTGCTAGCTCAATCATCATCTTCTTAGTGAGTTCATTTTCAATTAATCGATTGAAAAAGTCAACCTTAATGTTTTTGATGATGTAATCCGTAGGCATGATATTCAATGACAAGAATAAGCTTGTTGTACGACACCTCCTTGGTATAGTTAGTAGTCCTTTGACTATGTTACCCTCTGTTCTTTTTATGTCATTCAGTGAGCTCGCATTTATGTTCATATTCTCAAACCCATAAGTTAAAACTGGCCTCACATGGGTCTTGTAAAGATGGGCCTTCATATTTGGATGCATTTGATTTGTTACTATACCCAGAGTCTTCAGTTTTGACACTGCATTTATGGCTAGGCTCTTCCTTTTGTTCCAATGTTTAATATTATTGAGCTCATCTGATATTTCGAACCCAAGATACCGCATTGTATCGACTCTCTTAATTTTCTTCCCATCTAGGATCAATGGATTATCAGACGTGTCTATTATTCTATCTTTTGCTCCCTTACTAAGACGGTCATTAAAGGCCATATAAAGCGTTTTTTCTGGATTATATTTTATTCCAGTGGTTTTACCATAACTTTAAAATTATTGTGCCCTAAACCATCTCCTTTTTAACTTACCCAAAAAAGAAATAAGGAATAAATTTGATAAAATAAATACTAGTTATGTATTTTGACTATTTTAACTATTGGTTAATTTTTAATTGTATAGTTATTTGAAAAAAAAAAATGGAGGAAAAAATTGGTCTTTTAAGAGTCAAATAACGCTATGAAGAGAAGCTTTTTCATTTTTATTTAGATTTTTTTGAACAGATTTTAATATTGTCTAAGAATTCTTTTTTAAATTTATAAAAATTTTATGAAAAAATTAACATCGATCCTACAAAATTTTATGAAATTTATTTCAGTAAATTTTAATTTAAAAAACTACTTCTCTGCTTCGATTCGAAACCATCATCCTAATAAAATAAAATTTTTTAATTAATGCATTCTTCACTGAAGTAGTTGAATATTTTTTTAAAATTAAAAGGTACATACTTCGTAATTTAAGTTATAAAACTTTATTGTGAAGATTAAACAATTTAAACTAATATTTATAAAAAATGATTCGCAAATTTTTCAAGACATTTTGTATAAACTTATAAATTTTGTTCCATTTCAGCATTCGATTTTACATTTTGGACAATTTATTTTTCAAATAACTAGGCTTATAAAAGAGAGATGAAATTTCTAGCGCCATATGACGTTGAATGCACCGATTCTCTTCCGATCAACGAAGTTAAGCAGCGTCGAGCCCGGTTAGTACTTGGATGGGTGACCACCCGGGAATACCGGTACCGCTGTTCTAGAATTTGTTTTTTTTTTGTTTTTAAATAAAAATTTTGTTCAGTTAACAGTAATAATTGGATAAAAATATTTGAGAAAAACAACCCATCAAATTTAGTTATTAATCTATAAATCAATTTTTTGAAAAAATTCAAATTTTATTTTCTTATAAAATCATGAAAATTAAACCTATAAAACTTTTATAAGCCAAAATTCTCTTTGAAAGAAGATTATTATTAGAAGAAAGGGAAATTTTTTTTAATCTTTATTTTTTTAAGATTTCGTTACCAAAAATTTCTCGAAAGGGTTTCATCAAGGAAAGCTGACTGTGTGAATATTTTGATTTTAATTCAAATATTAAAAGAAAGCGCCAATTCATACTAAATAGCTAATAAAATGCTGATGAGTATTTTAGAAAAGGTTAGAGAGAAAAAAAGAAAGAAATCTTAGTTATTAGTCTAAAATTTTTATTTTAATTAATTAGATTTTAATGTAAAATATATTTTCAAATTATTACTAATCAACTGAAGTCTTTTTTAGAAATTAGAAATTTAACAAGATCTTTCAATTAAAAAAGCTTATTTGAATAAAAGTGGTCTATTTGTACTTAGATCAAATTTTTTTAAGTTTTTTTATTTTTATGACGTGAACATTTGATCAACGAATACTTTTTGGGACGCTTAAAATATCTTCTGTAATGCCACGTTCATAAATTGAGGAAGATTTTGTAAAAGTACATATAAATCGTCAAGAAAATATATCCATTATAAATGGTGTCTAGTTTCATTAAGACTATCAAAAAAAATTTTTATGGCATATATTTGAAGTTTTTAAGACAAATCATTTTCAATATTATATAAATATAAATACTTGCTAAATTTAAGTAATAATATCAAAAAAATTCTTGATTTTTCAATCATAATTATTAACCCAGAACTTGTATTATGTACTTGTAATAATGAATTTTCAAAAGCTTTTAATAAAGTAAAAAGAAAAAGATCTTTAATCATCTTTTTTATTAAGACATTCTACTATCAATAAATCTTTGAGTGATTTTTATAAACTTTCTGAAGTACTAATTCAATTTAATAGTCAAGAACATATGGCAAATAATATTTTATTTTTCATCTTCAAATCGAAATTATCTGATAAAATTATAAAATCATCAACAGAGACGGAATTAATAATTATTTTTAACTAGAGTTCAAATTTCTATTACGAAAAAAAAATTCAAAAATTCAAATTATTAGTTCTCCTTTTTTTAAAAAACTGTTTTTAAAGCTAATTAAAAATCTTTTTTTCCATTTTGCTGTTTCAGCAATAATACGCTTTAAAGTACATTAGCTAATTATAGGTGCTTTAACTAATTAGGCAAAAGATTCTATAAGTTTGTTCTATGAAATAGTTTTGTCTATATAGCCTTTTCATTTCTTTGAAATATTTAAAGAAGTTACCTTTCATTTGATTGCTTATAACTTTTAGATAAGGTTTTCTTTTTAAAAGAACTGAAAATCTTATTCGAAATACGATAAATTATAAAATTAAATGTTGTAAAACTAAGGTTTACAGCTACAGCTACAGCACTATAGATCGGCACTACAGCACTATATGAACTTGACTTTTTCGACCACAAATTCTTATTCAGCATGAAAGCCTAAAATCCAATTTTTTAGGGGTTTTTAGGATTTATTTTTTCTTTTTTTTTTATTCAATTTACATAATCTTTTGTATCTTTTTCTACTTTGCCCATGGGACTAAAGACTTTAATAAAAAAAATTGAAATTTGTGTAAAAAAAAAAGGAGGAAATAAAGGAATTAATATTCCAATTTTATTCAATTATCATTTTCATTTTTTTTTACTTTATTTTATTTTATTTTCATTTTTCTTACTTTAATTTAAAAGCCAATATTGGCGTTTATTTTTGAAATAAATAATAATAATAATAATAATATTTATCTTTTGTTAAAAATATTTTTTCCAAGCTATAAAATGGTGTACTCATTTGTTTGCTTAAAAATATGTAGAGAAATAAAGACTTTAAAACATACTGCTTTATTTTTTCTTGGGCCTCTTTCAATTTTGAGGCCCTCTTTTTGAATTATTTAATTGTTGATTTTATCTTTAAATAAAATTTTTTGTAAATTTAATCAAGATGTATTTGAAAAAATTTTGAAATAAAATCTGTCACGTCATGAACATTGATTATATCAAAAAATCGATTTTAAATACACAATTTATTTAGTGGAATATCACCAAATTATAACTAAATCCTTTAACTTGATTATAAAAGAAACTTAGATTGCAGTAAATAATCAAAATTTTATCATCTTTAAGCATATGATGCTACTTCAAATATCAATTCACTAATGGCAAATGTTTAAAATAATTAATAAATGTATTGCTTTTAAAAGGAGTTATCTAAGACCTAGGAAAATTTTGGGAAAGAGATTAATTTATATTAATAAAATTTTCGAGAAATTAAATTTCGAAGATCTTTTAAGTGTGGATAAGTAGATTTTGACATGGAATATTTTATCTTTTGTATTTTTTACCCAGTAACTACTCTTTTATTTTTCTTTAAATTTTTTGACAACAAACAAATTCTTTTGGCATTTTGGTATTAACTAGCGACTATTTTTTTTTATTTTTGTTTAATTTTTATTAAAAGCATTTGGATCGGCATCTTGAAGTTGATGATCAATTCAAAATATCATTTTAATTCAAAAGGCTAATCATTAGATATTCAAATTAATTTTTCAATTTATTTAAAGAATTTTATTGTAAAATGCATAACATGTTATGAAGATTTAAAAAAATAAATAAATTTTTATTTCAAAAATATTTGTAGGCAAGATCGATCTTTTCATATTAATACTTATTTGGAATTTAATATTTGAAGTTCATTTTTAAATTTTATATTTAAATTTGAATGCTAGAAACAAATTTCAAAATAAACACAAAAAAACAGTTTAAAAATTTAAATTTAAAAATCGATTTTATCAATCGATTGTGAAAATATTTTTTTAAATCTAAATAACATGTTATGCATTTTAGATTAAAATAGTTTAAATAAATAGAAAGATTAATTTGAATATCTAATGATAGAATTAAAATGATATTTTGAATCGGTCATCAGCTTCAAGATGTCTTTAGATCTTTTTAAATAATTAGGGACCTCAACAGACTTCTCGAAAGTGAAATAAATAACAAGAGAAATTTTTTTAATAAAAAACAAAATATATAAAGTTCTCCAAGTATTCACGTATTACTTTTTCTTTTTTTTCTGGTATTGACTCAACTATCTGATTTATTTGCTATCGTCATAATTTACTGCATTTCACATGATCAGAGACGGCATAAATATGCATTTTTAAGGGTTGAAAATGAGCTATAATAATTGAAATTTTTAAATATTTTGATTGTTTTAATCAAAAAAATATGATTAATCAACTGAAATTTTTTACTAAGGCAGTTAGGATTATTAATTTAAAGAATATTTTTTTTCTTTTTGGCGCACGAAAATATTTATTTAAAAAAATTGTAGTATAGCATGTTTCACAATGTTGCAAATTTTTTAAAAGTTAATTTCATCTTTAATTTTGATTTCTAAAAAGCTATTATTATTAGTTTATTTATTAATCTATGCCGAGCCAAAGCTCTTTCAGAATAAAAAATATAAAAAAAATCAAAAAATTAAAAAATTAAAAATAAATAAATAAAATTTAAAGTTATATCTATTAAAATAACAATATCATAGTTGCTGCATGTTTAGGTAGCGAATGTTTCAGGAAAAAAAGTAGAATGTAAATTGTTGGTTCGATTTATAATTATTAACAATCATTTTTTTTTTAATGTGGTCTTGGATTCTTGGTTGTATGTGTTAGAACTTTATTTTTAAAAATTTATGTTGTTATATAAGACAGTTAAATTTAAAAATTTGAGTAAAATAAAAAAAGTATATTAATAGAGTGTTTTTTAGTTTTTTAGTTTTAAATTTTAAATTTTAAATTCTTAATTATTTTAGAATACTTTTATTAATTTTCTCTTCAAATTTTCTTCAATTAAAAAACATTAAAAAATAAGATTGCAATTTTATTTTTTAAAATAATATAAACATGATTGATGATTAATATTATTTTAGCTAAATTCAACCTGCCGATCACTACCGCTTCTTGACTTATTTTTATTCAATTTTTTTTCTGGCAATCGTAAATGATCTTTTGATTGTTTCCTTAACTAATTGCAATAAATAATAAGAAATAGATATTCTTCTTCTATAAACAATCATACAAAATCAATGTTAGATTGTGTCACAACTGTAATTGAGGGCTCATAGCGTTACTCATCCTATCAGCTCTGTCTATTACTTTTAAAATTTAAAATCCACCCATAAATGTCAAAAGTATGAATTGCAGAGCCTAAAAATGAATTTTCACTCTCATTATATTTATAGGCGTCAATTCCTCAAAATAATCTCATCTCTTTATTTTATTAACTTTTTTTAATAAAAATCAACTTATTAAGCACTTAAAATAGATTTATTGTCTTTGTTAAAAAATTTCCTATTATAAAAATAACTTTTCAAACCTAACTGTAATTTAAAATTTTTCATTTATTGAATCTTAGATAATTTTAAAATAGCTCTAAATTTTTTTCTCAACTAATTAAGTCGTCTTTTGTTTATGGAGACCAATCATTATTTAAAAAATCAAGGTAACGTCAACAAAAATTTATTTTGAGAAATTTTCTAATTCTTTTTATTAAAAATAATTATTTTTTCTTTTTTTAAGTAAATGTTGATTCGTTTGAAATAGAGCCTCCTGTAGAGTGCTACAAATTGCGGATCATTGGAGTTTATTGTTTGATCCTCTTTATCTTTGGTATAGCTGCTAATTCAGTATTGCTGTGGATTTTGATCCATTTCAAAGAATTCAGAAACTCAATGAATGCGTTTATACTTGCTCTAACTATATGTAATTTCTTAGGATCAATGGTACAAATGCCTATGGTAATTGTTAGCAATTTTTGTTGCAGGTAATATCAATATACAAGTTCATGGTAGAATTCAAAGCAGGTTTTTTTGATGCAGAAAAAATTTTTAAGAAATCTATTTTAAACCAGAGTTGTTTTTAAGTCACAAGTCTTAAGTCAAGTCAATGACTTAAAAATTTTTTTTTTTTTTAAGTCATAACTTTGACTTATATTTTTGTGACTTATAAACAAGTCTGATTTGAACAAGAGATATTTGGGCTTTGGGGGCTCTCGTCAAAAAGTACAGTAGAACTGCTATGTGCGAACCTTGCCTCAAAATTTTAATTATTTAATTAAATTTACCTTTTTTTTACTGAAAAATTGGCTTTTATTCTTATACTTTGAAAAAAAAAAATTTTAAGTCAAGTCATAACCTTGACTTAAATTTTTGTGATTTAGACTTAAAACTGTGACTTAAAAACAAGTCTGTTGAACTAAAGAATTTTAACTATTTTTTTAGAAAAAATTTTCATTTAACAAAATGAGTTCACAATTACTAAGTCATCTTAAATTTTTTAATATTTATTAAATTCATGAAATCATTTTTGGCCTGCATTAAATAAAAATGCCTTTAACTTAGCAAACTCATATAAATTGTTCATTTGTTTCTTTTTTATACAAAGATGGATTTTTGGAAGAAACGGCTGTATTTTCGCTGGATTTGTGATGTACGCGATTGGATGTACTAGTCTTTTTTTGCTAACCGCAATATCATTTGAAAGGTAAAATTATAAACAAATTAACCAAAGTTTCAAAACAAAATTATTTTTTTCAAGGTTTTACATTATTTATAAGCCACTAAGTATTAAAAAATTGGATTACAGATTTTCGATAACCATAATTGCCGTTTGTGCTTTATGTGGAATATTGTGGGCTGCGCTGCCAATTTTCGGCTGGTCTCATTATTCGCTAGAGGGAGCTCTAACCAGCTGCAGTGTTGAATGGAATGAAAGGTTTGATTTAAAACAGGAAAATGTTTTTTTTTATAAAAAATTTAATAAAAGAACTGTGAATGTTGTGAGCTACAATATCACAATTTTTACTTTTGTCTATGTGCTACCTTTGTGTGCAATTATATTTTCGAATATAAAGCTTGTATTCATGGTAAAATTTAAATATGATGTTGAAAAGAATTAAATTGACATTTGAACTTAGATTCGTAATTTACCAAAATTCTTAAATAACTCAAATGGAATCTTGAAACGAAAAATGATCAAAAAAATTCGAGTAGAAAAAGAGCTCACAATTTCGGCACTTATTTTAATAGGTTTAAATTTATTTATTATTTATTTAAAGTTAAAAATTCATTTTTATTAAATTAAAGCTGGCTTTATGATTAGTTGGACACCTTATGCAATTGTAAGCATGTACACTGCTTTTTTTAATCCTGGAAAAATGGATCCACTTAGTGCCACAATCCCGTCGCTGTTTGCCAAAGCATCGCTTGTCTGGTCATCCGGAATTTACATTTTCACAAACAAACAAGTGTTTAAAAAATTTAAAAAACATTTTTTTAATTTAATAGAAAAAAAAACTTAAATTTTTTATACAAGTAATCTGAATTACTTCAATTAAAGACTAAGATTTGGCTAACGACGAATAAAATCGTTCGGGTGTCCAAATTCATTTTGTATTCAGTAAATTTTGATAATGAATTTAATTTAAAAAAAAAACAGCATTTTCCTTCTTTTTTTTATTTTTTTAAAATTGTAAAATTTAATAAAAAATATAATTAAATAAATTATTTTATTACCTTTTTTCAAACTTGAAAATGCGAATCAATTCCTGTATCTATCAAGTCAGGTATTGTGCCTTTCGTTTTCACTCTTAACTGGTTTAATATAATATACTAAAGATATATTTAATATAATAGCTAGAGAATATTTTATTAAAAGCAAAGAAGACTGCAATATTGAGATAAATTCAGTCTTTAAAATCATCGTCTGCATTGAATCAATGGAATCAAAAAAATAAAACGAAAATCATAGGTTTTTTCAGTTAATATAATTAGATTTTCTTATTTTTTCATGTTTTATTGTCTGTACTAATTTTTTTGTATTTTTTTTTCTTATTTTGTCAATTAGAAATTAAAAAAAAAATCCTCCCTTCCAATTTTCCAATTTTTTTTGTATTCCCATCGTTTTACATGGTAAATTCAATATAACAAAGCTCATGTAACGAATGACATTTTTTAAGTCCCGCTCATTCGTTATAGCGCCAGTGGATTGTAAACCTAAATTATAACTACATTTTTTAAATGACTTTTTACTGTTTATAAATCTAGAAATGCTTAATATTCAAATCATTAACAAAAACTTAACCTTCTTCGTATTCGTTTTATTCGTTATATTGTTTGTATCAATTCTTTAAATCATTCATTGTTAGCTTTTTTCTAACTTTTCTGTTTTGGTTTGTTGGTATTGTTTGTAAAACATTGTTAAGTGTCATTTTATTCGATGGCTGAAATCCGGATTATTCCTTAAGGAACTTTTATTTTGACTTTCTAGTTAAACTATTTTTTTGAAAAATAACTTCATTGATTTTGATTTTCGATTCTTCTTGAATTTGATGGTTTGAATGCACTTTGTCTGAGATAAAACAAATTTCTTTTTAACCATCAAAAGTAGATATGGATGAAAAAATATAAAAATGTGAAAAAAGATTACTAAAATAAGTGATAACTAAATGAGTGTAAAAAACTGAATGTGTGAATTCATGGGACTTTTTACTATTATTGTTGTTAGTTTTCACTATGGTCCTTTAAAAATTGAGATACTAGAACATTTAAGTTACTTAATACCTCATTTATCAGGTCCATACTATAACATTCAAATTGATACAAAAAATTTATACATAATAACTCAATTTTCATTTTTTATCTATTTTTTTTCTGTTCCAAGCTAAAGAATTTTTCCGCAAAAATTAAATAAAAATCATTAATTATTACTAATAATTAAGATTGTACTTAATAAAATAAATTAACCCAATATTTAATAGTAACCCATTTTTTTAATATTATTTACACTTAACCTTAAATAATGAAACTTTTTATTGAAAAATGAAAACTAATAATTAATTATTAATTTCTTGTCTTCTAATAATTTTCGTGAATGGATTTTTTTTTAATCTAAAAGAACTTCTACTCGGTATATTTTACTAATAAATAATAAAAAAAATTATCCAAAGTAAAATTAAATTTGAATCTAAATTATCTTTTACTTCAATCAAAGGTGAAATTAAGAAACGCTGTAATCGAAGGGTTAATTCAATTAACATTGTTTAACAATAAATGTTTTATAAAATGGTTAAATTTTAACTGGCATAAACCTAAATTAAAACAATTTAAAAGCATAATCGGACTTAATAAATATTAATAACTTTTATTTTATAATTTATAATAAAAACCTAGGATTTTTAAATCAATAATATTAAAAATATAATTAAAATCAAAATTGGGGTTAGAGTAAATGTCATGCTGGGGATATGGCTAATTTTACCCCTTAACTCCGGGAATTGTCTGCGAGATTCTACGGTAGTTGTCATCAATATTTTTTTAAGACAAATAGAACCACTTTCGTTTTATTTTTCTAGCTGATAAATTGTAAAGATTTTTTTGATGAAATTAGTGAATTTCATACCCCAATATTATTTCAAAATTAAAACTGGTTTTTTTCTGAAAATTATTAGAAATCTTTCAAGTAGCATTTTTTTAGTAAAAAAAAATAACAAAAACTTAAGAATAAAATGCAAAGTCCAATTGCCCAAAATTTCGAGGATACAATCCCGGCTGTAAGTTAGCCTTAACAAAATTTTTAATAATCTTTGTTATTATAATAAATTAATGACAGATAAAAGAATTTATTAAACAATACAATAAAATAGCCGAAATTTGCTTCAACGATTGCGTCAACGACTTTACAAGCCGCAAGGTTTTAAATACCGAGGATACTTGTGTTACAAACTGTCTTGAAAAATACCTAAAAATGAATCAGCGTGTTTCAATGAGATTCCAAGAGCATCAGATGTTAGTTAATGAAAATCAAGTAGTTGCTGCTCAAAAAATGGGCCTTTTTAAATAAAAACTCAAGCAATATTGAATAAAAAATTATTCAGAATTAATTTTTATTTATTTTTGTGATTTAAAGTTTAAATAAATTGAAAACAAAATTCTTAAAAAGCCTCTATCAAAGTATTAAGTACTCCATCGCCATGCGCCGGTTGCCAATAATAAAACATGTTAATGTCACTTGTAAGCTCGCATAAATAAGTCTTACCATCAACCACGTAGGGTTGGACATCTGTATTCTCTAGCTTCAAACGTGAATTATCAATCAATTTTTTAAATGCCTTTTAACATTTTCTAAAATCTAATTTTTGAATTTATTTTAAAAAAATGTACAATGCATCCGGCTTCTTCAAGTCTGTTTCCCCAAATATAAATATGAGTCAACACCAGGTTTCGTTCCAAAGCTTCAGCCAATGCACACAAACCCTTGGCTCCAATATTATTTGACTTGATTGATAGTCTTAAAAAACAATCAAAAAAAAACCCCAAAAAAAATTAAATTTACTTTTGTAAATTTGTGTTTGCATATGTTATGGCATCGGCTATTAGAATAGCCCCGTCATCTTCCAGTCTATTGTAACCAAGGTCCAATATTTTCAATGGGTTATTTCTATTCAATAAAATAGCCAAATCGTTTGCACCATCTCTAGTTATTCGATTGCTTGAAAAAAAAATCAAGAGTTTGTTATACAGAACTGTGACATGATCATTGGAGTACATATTTTTTACTTAAATTAGAGTTTTTTAAGAGTCACAAGTCTCGAGCCAAGTACAAGTGCGGACTTAAAATTTTTTTTTTAAAGTCCAAGTTAAAGACTTTACCATCATCAAAAAAAAAAAATTTCTTACCCTGGTAAAAAATAAGACCCTGTAGTAGGTGTACTTGTAGTTTTTATTTTAAGAATTATTATTGCTCTCAAATAATTTCTTTAGATGTTAATCAGCAGATTTTAAAAATGCCACTGAACTATATTCAGACTCCAGAGCAAAATCTGGAAGATCAGTAAAGGCAAAAACATGTCTAGCAAAACAATAATCAAATAAATTATTTTTTTATTGTATTTGTTAATGATTTTCAACATAAATTAATTATTTGAAAATTAATTAATTTCAACAAGTAGGTAATATTTTTTCGATAATCAGATGATAAATTTCTGGAAAAAAATACAAAATTTCCTTTTTTTTGGATAATAATTAAATTTAAAACCCGGACTTGAACTTCAATTTTGGACTTTTAAACAACTCTGACTTAAATTTTGGTAAAAGATGGTAAAAAGTCAAAAGCCTAAAAATTAGAATTTTTCAAATAATAGATTTTTTTACTTTCTTAATTTGTTCATTTTTTACTGAATTTCATGTAACTTTGGTCAAAAAATTTAAGACATAATTGAATTTTTTTAACCAAAAAATGGATTTAAAAAGTATTGAAAAATTACCTTAAATATTCAAAACCGTTTTAATTTTACACACCCATAATAAAATTATTGACAAGAAGTTGAACAAGATCTTCTAAGGAAACCCCTAAAGAATCATATCCAAATCTTAATTAAAATCCTATTTAGTTCGGGATAATTTCTTGATCAAGTTCAGTTTCGGATCTTACAGCTCCCAAACAGGAAAAGGAGAATTTTCTAGGAAAGTTAAGATTTTATAATAATTTATTTATAGGTTCATTTATATCCTTAAAAAAAAAATTAATAAACAATATGCAATTATTTTAAAAAGATTAAGAAATAAGCAAAATATTTAATCTAAATAATACTTTTAGAATAATAATATTAAAAAAATAAAGGATGTGATAGAGGTAAATGTTGGTGAAGAAAGAAGCGTCGGTTTAATTTTAGGATTCAATAATTTTACAAATTGAATTTCAAGTTTAAATGAAAAAAACGATAACTTTTTTTTTAATTTCTTAATTATTTTCAATAAAAATTTGTGAAAAAAATATTTAATTTTAATAATAAAAAAATAATATGAAATGAAAAAATATATACAGTGGCGGAAATTAACTTGTCACATCATATCATCTGATATTATCTGATATCAAATAATATGATCTGATTCCAGCTATCAGTTGGTAACAGTCAAGATTATTTCTTTGTCCCTTCCTCATATCCTTTACTGTTCTTCAGTTAACAAAAGAGTCCTCTTAGTTAGTATCTAGTAAATTTAAAGTTAGATGTATGTTACCTTTTTTAAAACATTGTAGTCTAATTAATCTGTGACAGACTTTCGCAAATTTTTCATTAAAATAAAAGCAATTTATTGATTATTCACAAATATATTTGAAAAATTAGAACCGAACCGACCATCTCTTCAGACTTAAAACAAAAAAATTTAAATTTTAAGTCAAAGTCCATACTTGGAATTCTTGACTTTTGACCAACTCTGTATTTTTGCTGTAAAATATATATGTGAGAAAAAGAAAATTTTTCTTATTTAAAATAGCATTCTCAGTTTTTTAAATTTACATTTTAAAATAAATTAAAAAAAATTATTGCTAATAACTAATGAATAATTTAATCAATTAACATGCCTAAAATATAGAATATCTTTTTTATTTTCATTTTATGTCCATTCATGAGAATTTACCATAAATTACCAAAATTTACGTCACTATAACTTACTTTGATAATTAGAAATGATCATGTCAACACAGTGTATCCAACAAAAAATTGCTTACCAACTCAGATCCAAGTGTACTAGATGAAAATTTGACAAAAGTTTGTCACTTATCCAGTGAATTCCGTAGTCCCTCATCTCAAATTTTTTCATAATTAATTGTTTTAGTGTTTGGTTAACTTTGAGCATGTTCGCAAAATGCTGGGCGATTTCATCCATCCAATTGGCAAATTGAAATTGTGGAACAGGCCTGCTAACATTTAGAGATTTCAAAGTTCGATTATAATTTAAAATTGTAGCAAGAGCAATTAAGCTCTCAATTTTCTTAGGGAAAAAAAAATAATTTTTTTTCTTATCATATTAATCCAAATCATACCAGATCAGTCTCGCCAATATCCAAATGATGTAGTGTTGTATTCACTTGGAGCATTTGAGCCATGCACATACCACCCTTATTTCCAATTTTGTTTCCATTTAAATTCAAATAAACAATACTGCTGTTTTTCTAATTTTTTAGTTAATTTAAAATTAATGAAAATTATTTCTTAATAAAAAGCCTTACTTGGAGAGCTAAGGCGATTTGTTCGGCACCGTCTGGACCAATTTCATTGCACATGAGATTCAAAAATTTTAAAGTACTATTTTCCTGGTGAAAAATGTAAATTTTTTCAAGAAGTTGAGATATTATTTTTAATTTACTGAGATTAACTTAGCGATCCATGTGGCGCCTTCGTCATCCAACTTGTTAAATCTTAGATCTAAATTGAAGACCCAAGAGTTGATTTTAAGTGTGTGATACAAGCAAAATGCATCATCGCTTCCAAGTTTTATGCCATCGAGAAAATAATTGTTTCCTCTTAAATTTAAGTTATTGCTTAAGTTGAGCTTTTCAGTCCTTTTTAAAAAATTAATAAAAAAAAATTATTTTTTTTTAAATTTACTTCACCAAAGGTTCTATTTGTGTCTTATTTTCTAGAATAGTTTTTATTAAATTACTCACTTCTTTTTTGTGAAGTCTACACACTGATAGATAATGATCAAGAGTTTCGTATCGATTGGTCATTTTTATGCTAATTTAATATTTCTTTTTCTTAACTTAATTCATTCAATAATATTTTTTTTCAAATTAAATCAACTGTTTTCTAATCAATTACCATAGAAACTAGAACTCTAAAACGAAGCTGTTTTAAGAATTCTCAAATTCTTTTTTTAACTGGAATATCTGATAAAAAAATAAAATCTTATTTAATTTTTTTTTTATTATGTATAATAAAATATAATTTCAGAAAAATCTTAAAAAGTAAAAACTTAATTTTTGCACTATCTCAAGAACTAAAAGAGATAGACCCAAACGGATTTCAAATTTTGATTCTTTGGACAAAAATTAGCTAAGAAAAGTAATCTTCTAGAAAAATTATTTTTTTTGTTTCATAAGTCCAGCTTAAATTTGAAAAAACGATTTTTTCAAGGGTTTACTCCGTAAATCGGCATCTAGTCCCTCATTTTTCGTCCAAATAAAAAAAGGATTAATTTTTTAGATTCCTCATAGTTAGATTAACAAAATGTGGGAAGCCGATTTGAAAAAAAAAAAAAATTTTGATTTTTTTTTGCCTTATAAAAAGAAGCATTTTTATTAAAATATCAGCATCCTAATTTTAAGAAATAAAACTTTAAAATTTTATTAAATTAATTTTATTTTACTTTTTTTTTTAATAAAAAAAAACATTTTTAATTTTTGACCACTATTAAAATCATATTAAAATCTAATTTACACACTATAACTGGATCTCTTTCAGGGTGATCCCGGCCTTCCCAAGAATGTGCTGGCAGAGTTTTGCTGACACACATCCGCGTATGATCTGCCACTTGATTTCCGTGTCCGCGCTCGTCCCGAATTCGCATCTTGCGGACGCGACGCGCAGACGGACTACAAAGTCGTCTAGACTTTCTCCGTCGTGCTGACGAAGTTGAGAGAAAGTCTCGTAGTCGAGATTCTTAAGCGGGGAAGTGATCGGTTAACTTTTTCTTGATCTCATCGTACGAGTCCTCAGCATTCTCATCTAGGGTTGAGTAGACCTCGCGCGCCGCTGCTCCCATCACATATACCAACAAAGCCTTCTTCTGCGCCGCTTGCGTCACGCCAGACGCCAAGACAAACGTTTCTAACTCTCTGCACCACGCTGGCCACCTCGTGCCTGCCGTGTGTTTACATTCGTCATCTAGCCGGAACGATGCCGGCGGTGGAAGGCTTAGAACTACTGCCATGGTTAATCCTCGTCGCCAGATGAAGTATCCTCTCAAGTTAAATAAAAGGGGTTAAGCCGAAACTCTTTATTCTTCTTCAAAAATAATAAAATATGAAAAGTGATAAGTGCATGCGTGTCGAGAGTGGGGTGTGCTTCAAGAGCGATCTAGATGTTTCGGTTAGTGTGTGATCACCATGCGCTAACACGATACAACACCCTTGGTCGCCATAGAAAAATTACAAATATTGAATGATTTCAATTTTTTTTTCATAAATTGTAATAATAATTTTAAAAATTTTGAAATAAAATATTAGACTTTAATTCTTATTATATCCTACTAAATAACCCAAAAATAATTATAATGTTTTAATTAAAATTTTGAAATCATTCAATATTTGTTATTCTTCTATGGAATTTTTGAGCCTAATTCACCCCATAAACAAAAAAAAATTATGATCGGTTTAGTAAGTTTCGAGTTACGTGCAGGATACTTCAATTAAAAAAAGGTACTAAAAATTTTGTCGCCAAAACAATTCATGTTTAATGATATCAATTTAATTTCAGTAGATAAATAATGCAAAAGATACGTTTGAGATCGATCCTTAGAATGGGAGTGAATATATATTTGATCAAAGGCTTATATTTATGGAATTAAGAATTAGGAATTAAATAACAACATTTTATTTTTTATTTATTTGTTTAATCTGTATCGAGCTAATTCTCCTTCAGAATAAAAATATATAAAAATAAAAATTTAATCTCAAAGTTATATAAAATAATTTAAAAAGAAAGAACAAAAAATATTTATTATTAGATTTTCCCTTGTATTGAAATTTTTGTTCTTTCTTTTTCAACATACCGTTTTTAACTTTCTTTTTAAATTATTTTATATAATTTTGAG
The DNA here is from genome assembly GCA_016802215.1 of Brachionus paranguensis. Classification (NCBI taxonomy): domain Eukaryota; kingdom Metazoa; phylum Rotifera; class Eurotatoria; order Ploima; family Brachionidae; genus Brachionus; species Brachionus paranguensis. The sequence goes on along the minus strand of JAESIX010000002.1, from coordinate 6,626,967 downwards.
ATTAAATTATTTTTATATATTTTTATTCTGAAGGATAATTAGCTCTATACGGATTAAATTACGATAATTATTATTCATTTTTCTTTACTTTTTATGTAATTTTAAAATATTTTTTATTTTTATTTATTTTTCACAACATTTTATTTATTTTTTTCTATTTAAATGTCAATTACATTTAAATTTATCACTTTTCTAACTTATTAATACATAATTAATTGAAATGAAACATTTATACAACAAAATAAAACAAAAATTAATTATTAATTAAACTGATAATATTCAATAAAAATTACCACTTTTAGTTTTATTTTATCTTTCTTGCTTCGTTTATTAAATAAACTCTTTTGAATGGACATTAATATTAACCAATGTAGCCTTATCCCAAAATTCAGTCTGTAATTTTAAAAAACGTCTCTAATCAAAGAAATTCTTAATAACATTTCTCAAGACCAGACTTTAGAAACTAATTCTAAGAGAAAAACTAGAGAAAAAGGTATAAGTTATTTTCCTTTTTGTACTTTTCGCTCTTTGAAGGATGCTAAAAATACCTAGATCGAGAACTTGGGGGAAATAACTGGATTATAAAAAGAGCAACCGAATTATTGCAATATAATTTGGTATTAATGCAAAAAATGTGCTATTCGACTTAAAATTGTACTCTATTTTGAAACAAACGAAGCAGTAAAGATAGAAATGACAAAAAGGATCATTCGCCTACTCAATAATTTTTTATCGAATTTGAGAGGTAATCAGCATGGTTCGAAAAGCATGACAATGAGTAAATTGGTCGATTTTGTTACGCCGAGATTACAAATGCCATTAGATGTTGACCAACCGTTCATAGCCGGATATGAATATGATGCTCCAGGCATTGAAAAAAGATGGTTCAGATTAAGAGTCTGAAACCGCAGATGAAGACGAGCAGCCATTAGCAAAAAAGAGTAAATTGGAAAACAATGAAAAAGTAATTAAGAATAAACACGGAAGACCAGCCGGATTAAAAAACAAAAAAAAATAAATTAAGTATTTTTTTGTTCTTAAAAAGTATATTTTAATTTGATCTTTATTTTTTTGTATCGAGCTAATTATCCTTCCGAATAAAAATATATAAAAATAAAAATTTAATCTCAAAGTTATATAAAATAATTTAAAAAGAAAGTTAAAAACGGTATGTTGAAAAAGAAAGAACAAAAATTTCAATACAAGGGAAAATCTAATAATAAATATTTTTTGTTCTTTCTTTTTCAACATACCGTTTTAAACTTTCTTTTTAAATTATTTTATATAACTTTGAGATTAAATTTTTATTTTTATATATTTTTATTATGAAGGATAATTAGCTCGATACAAAAAAATTTTTTTTGTTCAAATTTTTTTGTTCAAATTAGGTAATTATTGTTTTATTTTTCAAATAAAAAATTTGTTCCTAATTCAGTATTACAGTTTTTTTGCATGAAATAAACACAGGTAATAATTATAAGCCGTAATTTAGACTGAATTAGAATTTACAGTTGAATATGAAAGTAGATTGTTTGAGAAACTTGACAAAAGACACAAACAAACTTATGACCATTAATAAGCAGGATTCAAAATAAAACTAACAGAACTTATGAAAGAATTAACTAGGAGTATGAGATGCTGAGTAAATATTATAGATGCTTATAGATATTATTTTAGAATATTATATTTTTTTAGATTTTAATTTTTTTGTCCAATCCTAGGATCGAACAGTGACTAAAACATCCAAAAAAATTCATATGTAACAACCACTCGACTGTCCAAGGAAAGAACCTACCAGATCCCAACCATTTCGGTTGCGTCCAGGCGGACCCAGTCCCGGTCTGAAAAAAATTTAGATCGGACCTAGGACCGCGGAATAGAAATAAAATAAGAAAATAAGAAAAAATAAAATTTTTGATTATTCAATTTTGAAAAAAATTAAAAGTTGATATCTAAATGTAATTTACATTTATATAACAATTGAAAAAGAAAATAAAAGAATTCATTTATCTTTTAAAGCCTAAAGTAAATATTTTTTTAATCTAAAATAAATTAAAAAAAATAAAAAAAATAGATGAAATATTTAACAAGAAAATAAGAATATTTTTCGCAAAATGTATTTATTAAATAAATAAGGTAATCGAATATGCATTATTTCTATCTTTGTCTAATGTTTCATTAACTTTAATTCTTTATCCATTTTTAAACATTCAAAGCTTCTAAATATGTATAAATAAAAGCCTGAAAGTTGGAATTTAAAAATATTGAAAATAAATGAAAATTTTTATTTTATTGTCTTTTATAGCTTTGACAAGAGCTGTCGAAGTTCATGTTTCAACCACTTCGGAGCTTAAAAATGCATTGAGCAGAGCCAATCCAGGTGATTCGATCATCATGGCAGATGGTGTTTATGAAGGCCCAGTGCGAATAACTCGAAGTGGCACATCTTCTAACCCAATAACCCTTTATGGTTCAAAACAAGCTTATATCACGAGCAGCGGATATGGAATACATTTGCAAGCAAACTTTTGTATATTAAAAAGATTCACAGTCAAAGACTGTAAAAAAGGAGTTATTTTAGACTCAGCAAACTTTAATGTAATTGACAATTTAGCTGTTCACCACATAAATGAAGAAGCAATTCATTTACGCTACGCAAGTTCGGATAACACAATACAAAATTGTATAATTAAAAACACTGGCTTGAGCAATCCTGGAATTGGTGAAGGGGTGTACATTGGGTCATCTTTGAGCCACTGGGTTAACAATAAACCGGATTTATCAAATAGAAACAAAATTTTAAAAAACAGATTTGGTCCTTATATTTCAGCGGAGGCTATTGATATCAAAGAAGGATCAGAGAGCAATCTTATTGAAGGGAATACATTCGATGGAATTGGAATGAGTGGTGCAAATTATGCTGACTCTTGGGTTGATGTTAAAGGAGCAAATAACATCATTCGTAATAATGTGGGAAATTACTCGTTGCTAGATGGTTTTCAGGTAAATAAAGGGAAAAAGTGCTTTGGTAATGTGAATTTTAGATCACAAAAATTAGTACAAAAAATTAAAAAATTAAACGGATTTTTAAAATGTCCGAAAAAAAGTTTTTTAAATTGTATGAGATGAAAAAATTTATGTATAAATCATCTGCAAATACTTTAAATTTTTTTGAAAATGCACACAATTGTGAAATTTTTAATAAAATCAAAAAAAATAATATCTAAGTTGCCACGTATTTTGTACTAATAGCTCAATTAAGTTTCTGTAAATTCTATCAGATGATACTTAATAAAGATGATATTTAATTCAATGATTGATGAAATTAAATAAAGCTGTAGTTCGAGGTTAAATTTAATGAAAATTTTGTCAAACAAAAACGGAGTCTAAATTTTAAAACTTTAGGAAACCTTTATAAATCTTTAGTTGGATCCATTTTGGATTATGCTCTCGTTTGTCTTAACTCTTTCTTAGAAACTAATATTAAAAGAATACAGGTAATCTAAAATTCAACAGTTCGGTCTATTCTTAAACTAAAATACAACATTCCTTCCAACATTTTACATCATGAGGTCTTAGTGTTACCTTTTTGACAATTTCTTCTTTCTTTTCTTAAACGTTCTCTAGCTAAACATGCAGCAACAATGATTACTCATTTAAATTTTTTTTTCTATATGTTGTTTTAATTGATTTTTCTTTGAATTTTATTTTCATTTTTTTGTTTAATCTCAAAGAGCTTTAGCTAGACACAGATATAAAAATTAATAAAATAAAATTATATTAAAAACATAATTAATTTGACTTAAAAGGTACCGTAAAAAAGTTCAAAAAAAAGTTTTTAAAGTGTGTTTCATAAATTTAAAAATTAAAAGTTATTAATTATTTACATAAATTTTTTAAATACATAAATTTTAAAATATTCTTTTTTAAATTCAGGAATATACAGCAGTGATTTAAAATGAGGATTTACATAAATTTTTCTAAACATACTATATTTTACGAAAAATAATCTAACTTTTAAAAAATGTTCGTAATTTTATTAATTACGAAAATTTAATCAGAAAATTTTAAATGCGTTTTAAAATTTTTAATTTAATCTCAGATTTTTACATTTTTATAACATTTAAAAGCTTTATTTTTAAATTTTTGAAACAGGATTGTAATTTGTTAAAATGCATTGAAATTTAATTGCGCATTTAAAATGTTTTGATCAAATTTGAAAAATGAAATTGATCAAAACATTTTACTATGCCAAAAAATTTCCAAGAACACAATAGATTACAATAATTACAACATACAACATTTAATTGCTATTGAATCACTTCCTTACTTCGTTTGTTTAATTTGGCATTCATTTAACTTCTTCAAACTCGTTTTTTTCTATTGTTCACTCAAACGTTCTCTTAGCTACTAAATAATAAAATTATCTAGAAAAATAATTTGCAGCATAAAATAAATGTCAAAAACACTAAAGTAAACTATGGGATCTATAGAAAACAGTATTGTAATTTTTTTTGTAAATCAAATCAATAAGCGATTTAAATCTTATTGATGTTTTAAATTTAGTTGTTTTTTACATCAGAAAAATTTTTTTTAGGTAAAAAAGGTGCAACAAAATATGTTGTAGTATTTTTTTAAATTTAGTTATAAATTTAATTTTAATTTATCAAAAAGCGAAGAATTTTTTTCAATTTGTATTTGAATTTCACAATACCAACAAAATCAATGAGATCGTTCATGAACGTTCAGGAAAATAATAAATAAAATTCTAAAATTCACTAGCTATGCCTAGTACTTTGTGTTAAATTATTTATTTTAGATTCATAAAGTGAGTGGAAGTGTTTCAAATAGCGGATGCAATAACGAATTCCGCGATAATATTTGCTCTAAACTAAATTCAAAAGGTGTTTGTGTAAACTTATACAATAATAGTTGTTCAAACAAGAACATAAATAATATTAAGTCTTAAAATCATATTAATAAAAATATTATTCAAAATAATTCTTTCTACCATTTAGTTTAAATAAAATGCCTTAAATCTTGCAAACTATCCTATGACTTAAATAAAAATAGAACGGAGGTATTTAATTAATAGATTATTTATAAAAACATTTTGTTATAAAAAATTTTAATAAAAATTAAAAAAAATTATTTAATTTTTAAAATGAGCTCATAAAATAAAATAAAATTTTAACTCTTTTGCTTTTAAATTTTTTACGATTTAAAAAATAAAAAAATAAACATGAATAAAAAAAAATTTCGCATCCACCTCTGGCAGACCTATCTCATCAAGTGTTAACTTTCGACAGAATTAAAACCTTAAATTTTTGCTTAATAATTACACGAATGAATCCAAAGATTCCTATATAACTAATACTTATCCGCTAGATTATTCCGGCAAAACAAGGAAATTCAGCATTATTTGATTTGGTTTAAATTTTTTAAGAATTAATTAGTGATGAAATCGAATTAGTTTTTTGGACACAAATTGAAAATGGAAAAATGTATTTGACGCATAAAAAAAAAAATTATAGTATAAAAAAAAATTTAATTACGCATAAACCAATAAAAATAAAGTCAAGTATAAAGAATTAGTCTAGCATATGATAAAACAAGTTAAGCATAAAAAAAAAATTATAGCATAAAACAAATATAATTTAATCTATATTTAAAGCTAACTTGGCTTTTGGGGGTCGACCACGTCTTTTTTTAAATTGAGTTTCTTCAGTATTTCGGTTAGGGTCAACGGTAGCCTTTCGTTTAGGTGGACGACCCCGTTTTTTTGCCGGTTCAACAGCATCAGATACTTCAGTCACTTTAGATACTTGAGCCAATTCAGGTACCTGAACTCCTAAAAAAAGTTTTGATGAAAAGTCTTTTCTTGCTTTTTTTTGCCTCGTCTAGGCCGAGTAATGAATCGCTTTGGTCTTTCATCATTAATCAGAAAAACATATAATTCACTAGCCTTAAAAAGGTGTGAACACATAGCATAGGCCAAAAACCATCGACAGGTGCAAGTTTTACTTGCAATACATATAATATGAGTAGAATTTTGACCAGAATAAACAATTGTGTTATTTTCCATTTTAGTAAATGACTGAGAATCAAGTTTACCAGCTTTTCTTTTAACATTTGCGTCAGGGATTCTTATCCACTTAAACTCAACATCTTGGCAAGAATGAAAAGTTATCAACTCTTTACAAATAATTTCGATTGCTAATTGAACCCTCAAAAGCTCTTTTTTGTGAAAAACTTCTTTATACGGCCATTAAAGCTCTCTAAAGTATTATTTGTTGAAGCAAAGCCGGAAACTGAAACGAAAATTTGCCAGTTATTCCATTCACTTTCAATCCATTGTTTTTTAAAATAGTCACTAAATGACTTAAGATCAGGTACTTGAAATTGAAAATTGAATTCAATTGAATCTAGATTTGATTTATTTTTATTTTCTGAAATTAAATTCGAAAACTTACTATTTTTAAATTAAAATTCGAACTTAACTTAAATTTAAAAAGCAACTTATAGTTTAGATAAATTCAGCCTTGTTTTTAAGTCACAAGTCTTAAGTTAAGTCAAGTAAATGATTTTAAAATGTGACTTAAAACTGGCTTTTAAACAAATCTCGATAAATCCGACTAATAATTTAAAATTATTAAAATTTGAATCGAATATTTGAAAAATTAAGTAGTTAATTTTAAATTTTTTGTAATCTTGCAGCGTTGGTTTAATCAGAACACCTTGGCGCCGGGGTTGTAATAAATTATAAATAATTAAATAATAAATTAAGTAATAAAATAAGAGAATATTATGTCTCCAAAATGAAAAATCTGACACACACAAACAATAATCTTCTTAGCACAAAATTTTCTAAAAAATTAATATAAATGTTTCCGCACAAAATTTTTGTGTTAAATACATAAAATGATAAAATTGAAAAGTTGTGTTTTTAATTTTATTTGAATGAATATATGTTCATAGAGTATAATTTTTTATTAAATTTTAAAAACAAATATTTATGAAAGCCAAAAAATTTGTAAGTCTCAATTATGTTGAATATTCAAAATATTTTTAAAATCGTAAAATATATAGTATTTATTTATGTTCTAAGGCTGAGGCCGCAGATCGACCACTTGCTCAACGCCCCGTGAAATAAGGAAGCGTTGTATTCACTAGCTTTAAAAATAAAAAAGATAAATAAAAAAAAAAATTTTAAATTGAGTTTTTGAGTAAAATAAACAAGAAATAAAAATTGATAATAAAAATTTGTTTTTTTCTTGAAATAGAAATATAAAACAATAGTGTATAAATGATTCTCAATAATTAAATAAACTAAAAAACGATAAAAATTGAGGTATAAGGTATTGTCTATTCACGATTGATGTTCGGCCCTATCATATCTTAAAATCTCATATATTCTCTCCGCTCGCCAATTACTTCCATTAAACAGATTTTTTAATGGGATTATTATGGGATTATTATTTCAACACAATAAAAAAACTTTTCAACACAAATTTAAACTGATCGTCACAAAATTAAATCTTCTCATCACAAATTTTTCAAAAAAAGAAACAAACTTTTTAACACAAAATTTTATCTTCTCAGCACAAATCTTATAAAAAAGTGAAAAAATTTTGAACACAAAAATTTTTTTTCAAAAAATCGTTGAACACAAAAAAATATAATTTAGTTTAAATTAAGGGAAAAAACTTTTCAACACAAAATTTATTGAATTAATGATGAATTTTTTCAAATCTAAAATCACAAAGCTTATTGATAAATATAAAGTATGTTTTTAATCATTGTTTTACTCTCTCACGAACCATTTTTAAGAATTTTTAGCTCTACCTTTTTTTGGCTTGTTAACAAACTGATCTTTCTTTTTAAACAATTCTTGTAAAGCTAATAAATGTGAACAATATCCAAGTTTCAAGTAGTATTTACACGAACAATTTTTTGTTAAATAATTAGTTTTAATAACAATCTTTGTATAAGTAAGTACATTGGTATATTTTCAAGTAGAAATTTAAAAATTTTCAAACTTAATTTTAATAATTTAAAAAAAATTTGAAAGCATTTCTTAAGAAATTTAAACAATTGAAACAAAAAAAAAATTTGTGTTGTTAAGCTTTTTTTGTCTTTAATTTTTATGATAAAAAATTTTCTAAATTATTTTTTTTGTGTTCAAAATTTTTTCACTATTTTTTAAAATTTGTGCTGAGAAGATAAAATTTTGTGTTAAAAAGTTTTTTTCTTTTTTTGAAAAATTTGTGGTTAGAAGATTTAATTTTGTGACGATCAGTTTAAATTTGTGTTGAAAAGTTTTTTTATTGTGTTGAATAGGTAGAACCGATTATTATTTCATTACAATAAAAAAACTTTTCAACACAAATTTAAAATGATCGTCACAAATTTTTTAAAAAAAGAAAATAACTTTTTAACACAGAATTTTATCTTCTCAGCACAAATTTTAAAAAATAGTGAAAAAATTTTGAACACAACAAAAAAATAATTTAGTTTAAATTAAGGGAAAAAAAACTTTTCAACACAAAATTTATTGAATAAATGGTGAAAATAGTTAAATGCTGAATTTTTTCAAATCTAAAATCTCAAAGCTTATTGATAAATATAAAGTATGTTTTTAATCGAACAAGATGGTGAATAAGAGAGCGAAACAATATGGTCATTTTGACAAGCCTTTGTAGTAATTTTATTGGGCATATTTGAACCAGACTTTACGACAGTAGAGTTAGAGATGGGCTCGGCATCATTAAAAGAATTTTCTAATGATGTCGATTTCTTTTTATTTCTTATAGTCTTAATAGTTTTTTTTGGCATTTTATCCTTGGTGAGGTAAATGATATTTTTTCGATTTCTAAGATTCATTCTTAGACTGAATTTGGACAAAATTTTCAAGTAGAAATTTAAAAATTTTCAAACTTAATTTTAATAATTTAAAAAAAATTTGAAAGCATTTCTTAAGAAATTTAAACAATTGAAACAAAAAAAAAATTTGTGTTGTTAAGCTTTTTTTGTCTTTAATTTTTATGATAAAAAATTTTCTAAATTATTTTTTTTGTGTTCAAAATTTTTTCACTATTTTTTAAAATTTGTGCTGAGAAGATAAAATTTTGTGTTAAAAAGTTTTTTTCTTTTTTTGAAAAATTTGTGGTTAGAAGATTTAATTTTGTGACGATCAGTTTAAATTTGTGTTGAAAAGTTTTTTTATTGTGTTGAATAGGTAGAACCGATTATTATTTCATTACAATAAAAAAACTTTTCAACACAAATTTAAAATGATCGTCACAAATTTTTTAAAAAAAGAAAATAACTTTTTAACACAGAATTTTATCTTCTCAGCACAAATTTTAAAAAATAGTGAAAAAATTTTGAACACAACAAAAAAATAATTTAGTTTAAATTAAGGGAAAAAAAACTTTTCAACACAAAATTTATTGAATAAATGGTGAAAATAGTTAAATGCTGAATTTTTTCAAATCTAAAATCTCAAAGCTTATTGATAAATATAAAGTATGTTTTTAATCGAACAAGATGGTGAATAAGAGAGCGAAACAATATGGTCATTTTGACAAGCCTTTGTAGTAATTTTATTGGGCATATTTGAACCAGACTTTACGACAGTAGAGTTAGAGATGGGCTCGGCATCATTAAAAGAATTTTCTAATGATGTCGATTTCTTTTTATTTCTTATAGTCTTAATAGTTTTTTTTGGCATTTTATCCTTGGTGAGGTAAATGATATTTTTTCGATTTCTAAGATTCATTCTTAGACTGAATTTGGACAAAATTTTCAAGTAGAAATTTAAAAATTTTCAAACTTAATTTTAATAATTTAAAAAAAATTTGAAAGCATTTCTTAAGAAATTTAAACAATTGAAACAAAAAAAAAATTTGTGTTGTTAAGCTTTTTTTGTCTTTAATTTTTATGATAAAAAATTTTCTAAATTATTTTTTTTGTGTTCAAAATTTTTTCACTATTTTTTAAAATTTGTGCTGAGAAGATAAAATTTTGTGTTAAAAAGTTTTTTTCTTTTTTTGAAAAATTTGTGGTTAGAAGATTTAATTTTGTGACGATCAGTTTAAATTTGTGTTGAAAAGTTTTTTTATTGTGTTGAATAGGTAGAACCGATTATTATTTCATTACAATAAAAAAACTTTTCAACACAAATTTAAAATGATCGTCACAAATTTTTTAAAAAAAGAAAATAACTTTTTAACACAGAATTTTATCTTCTCAGCACAAATTTTAAAAAATAGTGAAAAAAATTTTGAACACAACAAAAAAATAATTTAGTTTAAATTAAGGGAAAAAAAACTTTTCAACACAAAATTTATTGAATAAATGGTGAAAATAGTTAAATGCTGAATTTTTTCAAATCTAAAATCTCAAAGCTTATTGATAAATATAAAGTATGTTTTTAATCGAACAAGATGGTGAATAAGAGAGCGAAACAATATGGTCATTTTGACAAGCCTTTGTAGTAATTTTATTGGGCATATTTGAACCAGACTTTACGACAGTAGAGTTAGAGATGGGCTCGGCATCATTAATAGAATTTTCTAATGATGTCGTTTTCTTTTTATTTCTTATAGTCTTAATAGTTTTTTTTTGGCATTTTATCCTTGGTGAGGTAAATGATATTTTTTCGATTTCTTAGATTCATTCTTAGACTGAATTTGGACAAAATTTTCAAGTAGAAATTTAAAAATTTTCAAACTTAATTTTAATAATTTAAAAAAAATTTGAAAGCATTTCTTAAGAAATTTAAACAATTGAAACAAAAAAAAAATTTGTGTTGTTAAGCTTTTTTTGTCTTTAATTTTTATGATAAAAAATTTTCTAAATTATTTTTTTTGTGTTCAAAATTTTTTCACTATTTTTTAAAATTTGTGCTGAGAAGATAAAATTTTGTGTTAAAAAGTTTTTTTTCTTTTTTGAAAAATTTGTGGTTAGAAGATTTAATTTTGTGACGATCAGTTTAAATTTGTGTTGAAAAGTTTTTTTATTGTGTTGAATAGGTAGAACCGATTATTATTTCATTACAATAAAAAAACTTTTCAACACAAATTTAAAATGATCGTCACAAATTTTTTAAAAAAAGAAAATAACTTTTTAACACAGAATTTTATCTTCTCAGCACAAATTTTAAAAAATAGTGAAAAAATTTTGAACACAACAAAAAAATAATTTAGTTTAAATTAAGGGAAAAAAAACTTTTCAACACAAAATTTATTGAATAAATGGTGAAAATAGTTAAATGCTGAATTTTTTCAAATCTAAAATCACAAAGCTTATTGATAAATATAAAGTATGTTTTTAATCGAACAAGATGGTGATTTATTGGGCATATTTGAACAAGACTTTACGACAGTAGAGTTAGAGATGGGCTCGGCATCATTAATAGAATTTTCTAATGATGTCGTTTTCTTTTTATTTCTTATAGTCTTAATAGTTTTTTTTGGCATTTTATCCTTGGTGAGGTAAATGATATTTTTTCGATTTCTAAGATTCATTCTTAGACTGAATTTGGACAAAATTTTCAAGTAGAAATTTAAAAATTTTCAAACTTAATTTTAATAATTTAAAAAAAATTTGAAAGCATTTCTTAAGAAATTTAAACAATTGAAACAAAAAAAAATTTGTGTTGTTAAGCTTTTTTTGTCTTTAATTTTTGTGATAAAATATTTTCTAAATTATTTTTTTTGTGTTCAACGATTTTTTCACTATTTTTTTAAAATTTGTGCTGAGAAGATAAAATTTTGTGTTAAAAAGTTTTTTTCTTTTTTTGAAAAATTTGTGGTTAGAAGATTTAATTTTGTGACGATCAGTTTAAATTTGTGTTGAAAAGTTTTTTTATTGTGTTGAATAGGTAGAACCGATTATTATTTCATTACAATAAAAAAACTTTTCAACACAAATTTAAAATGATCGTCACAAATTTTTTAAAAAAAGAAAATAACTTTTTAACACAGAATTTTATCTTCTCAGCACAAATTTTAAAAAATAGTGAAAAAATTTTGAACACAACAAAAAAATAATTTAGTTTAAATTAAGGGAAAAAAAACTTTTCAACACAAAATTTATTGAATAAATGGTGAAAATAGTTAAATGCTGAATTTTTTCAAATCTAAAATCTCAAAGCTTATTGATAAATATAAAGTATGTTTTTAATCGAACAAGATGGTGAATAAGAGAGCGAAACAATATGGTCATTTTGACAAGCCTTTGTAGTAATTTTATTGGGCATATTTGAACCAGACTTTACGACAGTAGAGTTAGAGATGGGCTCGGCATCATTAAAAGAATTTTCTAATGATGTCGATTTCTTTTTATTTCTTATAGTCTTAATAGTTTTTTTTGGCATTTTATCCTTGGTGAGGTAAATGATATTTTTTCGATTTCTAAGATTCATTCTTAGACTGAATTTGGACAAAATTTTCAAGTAGAAATTTAAAAATTTTCAAACTTAATTTTAATAATTTAAAAAAAATTTGAAAGCATTTCTTAAGAAATTTAAACAATTGAAACAAAAAAAAAATTTGTGTTGTTAAGCTTTTTTTGTCTTTAATTTTTATGATAAAAAATTTTCTAAATTATTTTTTTTGTGTTCAAAATTTTTTCACTATTTTTTAAAATTTGTGCTGAGAAGATAAAATTTTGTGTTAAAAAGTTTTTTTCTTTTTTTGAAAAATTTGTGGTTAGAAGATTTAATTTTGTGACGATCAGTTTAAATTTGTGTTGAAAAGTTTTTTTATTGTGTTGAATAGGTAGAACCGATTATTATTTCATTACAATAAAAAAACTTTTCAACACAAATTTAAAATGATCGTCACAAATTTTTTAAAAAAAGAAAATAACTTTTTAACACAGAATTTTATCTTCTCAGCACAAATTTTAAAAAATAGTGAAAAAATTTTGAACACAACAAAAAAATAATTTAGTTTAAATTAAGGGAAAAAAAACTTTTCAACACAAAATTTATTGAATAAATGGTGAAAATAGTTAAATGCTGAATTTTTTCAAATCTAAAATCTCAAAGCTTATTGATAAATATAAAGTATGTTTTTAATCGAACAAGATGGTGAATAAGAGAGCGAAACAATATGGTCATTTTGACAAGCCTTTGTAGTAATTTTATTGGGCATATTTGAACCAGACTTTACGACAGTAGAGTTAGAGATGGGCTCGGCATCATTAAAAGAATTTTCTAATGATGTCGATTTCTTTTTATTTCTTATAGTCTTAATAGTTTTTTTTGGCATTTTATCCTTGGTGAGGTAAATGATATTTTTTCGATTTCTAAGATTCATTCTTAGACTGAATTTGGACAAAATTTTCAAGTAGAAATTTAAAAATTTTCAAACTTAATTTTAATAATTTAAAAAAAATTTGAAAGCATTTCTTAAGAAATTTAAACAATTGAAACAAAAAAAAAATTTGTGTTGTTAAGCTTTTTTTGTCTTTAATTTTTATGATAAAAAATTTTCTAAATTATTTTTTTTGTGTTCAAAATTTTTTCACTATTTTTTAAAATTTGTGCTGAGAAGATAAAATTTTGTGTTAAAAAGTTTTTTTATTGTAATGAAATAATAATCGGTTCTACCTATTCAACACAATAATAATAATGTGTGTTCAACGATTTTTAGAAAAAAAATTTTTGTGTTCAAAATTTTTTCACTATTTTTTGAAAAATTTGTGGTGAGAATATTTAATTTTGTGACGATTAGTTTAAATTTGAGTTGAAAATTTTTTTTATTGTGTTGAATAGGTAGACCCTTTTTTAATTCTCCTAGTACCTCATTATTTTTTTTGCTAGTCTAGTTCTACCACATATTTATAGTATTTACACTTTTGTGTCATGTCAGTAAAGTAAATGGATAAGATCATATTTAGAAGACCGTACTTTCCAAATATACATTAACGATTCAAAGTCAACAAAGAAACAAATAAGAGCTGGTATACCCCAAGGAGGTTGCCTAAGTGCTTTACTCTTTGCAATTTTCATTAACGACATCAAAGACAGTCTGACTAAAACAGATGTGAAATTCAGTTTATTTGCCGACGACATCTCGATATGGTTTAGCCACAAAAGCATCAAAAAAATTAATGAAAATCTGCAAATGGCATGTAAAATAGTACTCAATAATATACTCAAAAATGGGGGCTAAGAATAAACGTGGATAAGACCTCGTATACAGTCTTTTCAAGCGATCACAACAGACCTACATATCACCTAACAACAAATTTAAATCTCAGTAGTGAAGGAAAAACAATCAAGAAATCACTGAACCCTACTCTGTTAGGAATAAAACTAGACCCAGGACTAACTTTCAAGGCACACATCGAAGAAATAATTAGTAAATGTAATCAAAAGTAAAACTTACTTAAAATCCTAAGTTCGAAAAATTATGTGATATTTTTAAATCATTTATTAACTAAAGTTCGCGCGATGCAAAACTTCCACACTATCTTCAGATTTGGATTTCGACCTCATTTTTAGATTCTACGTATATGAAAACCTAGGGTTAGCCAAAATTTTAGGGGGGGTTAAAAATTTATTTTTTTGGATAGGGGGGTCTGAAACTTTACAGCCTTATATTGAGTGTATCTTATTTAAAAGATTTTATCTCAGAATTTTATCAAACATATCTACCCGATCGACACATTTTCTGATAGAGAATTAAATGTTCTATATTCTGAGATGGTTATCTTTAAAAAAAAAAAAAATTGAGAATTTTTTCGGAAAAAAATCGGAAAAATTTTGACATTTTTAACTTTTTTTGGGATCTACTTTTTTCCAAACCCCTTTACCTATATATTATTATATAAATTCTAAAACTAGACAAAATTCTGAACAAAACTATGGTTTTACTTTTTTTATTTATTTAGTTTAAAATTTTTTTTAATCGATCAAAAAGTGTCCATTTTAAAAAAAAAAAATTTTTTTTTGAAATATTACTGAGAAAAAAAATATTCAATTAATTAGGTTATACCTAAAAAGCGGAATGCGGAACGCGGAATGCGGAATTATTTTGCGGAATTCCGCAAAGGTTTTTAGCATTTCATTCCGCAAAATGACCTACTAAAATGCGGAATTCCGCTTTTTAGTATCAATATTTTTTTTGTGGAATTTATTTGCGGAATATGCGGAATTAAACATTTTTCTTCTCAAAATCTACTTTATTATTCTAATATTTTTAATAAAATCATAATAAAGTTTAATTAATTGTAGACTTACATACTTGGTCATATTTAGAACACGACCAAGACTTACTTTTACCTTTTCGATGATAAACGCTTACTTTAGCACATTTAAAATGATACCAATTTTTGCAGTCGTCACATTCAATAGAATTATCCAAACACAATTCTTGGCAAACTGGACACGTACAATGGTCGATTTTTTGGTTAATTAATGTTTTAATTTTTTTCCATGTAGTTTTGTTAAAATACGGCATAAGTTCCACAAATTTGAATGCCTAAAGAAACAAGTCACTGAGTTGGCTCTGATCGATTTGAACCATGTTAGCCTTAATAATAATTTTCCCATCTAAAAAGTTGCTAACAGAGTTAGAATAATCCTCTAAAAGGAGTTCTTCTAAATATTCACGATGATTTACGATGACTAAGGCTTCTTCGACCCCTCCTTTTTCTCCCAGTTGAACCACTGTTATTTGATTTAGTAATACTAGATAAGTTTGGAATTTTATAGTCAATATTAATACCATTAACTGGCTGAACTGCCATAATGTGAACACATGTTTATTTTTCTATACATGAACAGTTAGGTTTTGGAAAAATCTTTTCTTGTGAACAAATGTTTTTTTCGTCAATAACCATCCAGACCTTAAGTTTATCATCAAATTTGACCTTATCATTGTTAGCCATCCATAAGGCTCGACTTATTTTTGAATTAAATCTGTTCCTTAATTCTATTGGCTTTGGCTCAACATCATCGGATGATTTTGGTACAATTTCTTCGCATTCATCCGAAGTATGATCTTGTAAAGCAGTATTGACAGGTGCAGTGACAGGAGCAATAAAACTAGACGATTCTTCTGCTAAATCAATAACCTCTACGACATTACTTTTCTCGACACCCTCTTCTTCTCGACACTAATAAAATGTATAGGGAAACATAAAAAGAGGTTCTAATTTTTGTGTAATTTTAATTTTATTTTCAAAATTAATCTAACAAATTCGTAAAATGTTTCATTCCGCATATTTGAGTATGTAAGTCTACAATTAATTAAACTTTATTATGATTTTATTAAAAATATTAGAATAATAAAGTAGATTTTGAGAAGAAAAATGTTTAATTCCGCATATTCCGCAAATAAATTCCACAAAAAAAATATTGATACTAAAAAGCGGAATTCCGCATTTTAGTAGGTCATTTTGCGGAATGAAATGCTAAAAACCTTTGCGGAATTCCGCGAAATAATTCCGCATTCCGCGTTCCGCATTCCGCTTTTTAGGTATAACCAATTAATTATAGCAGTGAATTTGTTATTTTTAAGTGTTGTTGATGAGCTGCCTTTGTTTTGCCTGAAAAATATGCCTTTAGGACGTCACCATAAGTTGATCCCTTATAATAAGCATCGACTGACCTCCAAAATCTTCGTAATAATTTTTTATAAATTTCTTTTCTAATAAAATCGTCTCGAGCATCATCAATTAACTTTTTCATTTTATCAAAACTCTGATCTGTTCTAGTTCGAACGTATTGTTTAAGACAACACTCAAATCAACATAAGTAATCTCATCAATTTCAAAACTAGTATCTTCAAAAGTTTCATCAGCGTAAGGATCACAATTTGAAGGAGTTACAGAAGATGATTCTTCTGATTTTTTAACAACTTCTTTTTTTTCAGCACAACTTCCAAAATTTGAGATTCTACTTTGGTAAAAGGCAGACTTAAGTGGCATTTTTAATTTACAATAAGTGTGAAAATTACAAAAAATTTTAAAATGAATTCAAAATTTTATAATTATGTAAAAATATGTCAAAAATTAACAATTAATTTTTCAAATTTGAAAATATTTCAAAAAAAATTTTTTTTTTTTTTAAATGGACACTTTTTGATCGATTAAAAAAAATTTTAAACTAAATAAATAAAAAAAGTAAAACCATAGTTTTGTTCAGAATTTTGTCTAGTTTTAGAATTTATATAATAATATATAGGTAAAGGGGTTTGGAAAAAAGTAGATCCCAAAAAAGTTAAAAATGTCAAAATTTTTCCGATTTTTTTCCGAAAAAATTCTCAATTTTTTTTTTTTTTAAAGATAACCATCTCAGAATATAGAACATTTAATTCTCTATCAGAAAATGTGTCGATCGGGTAGATATGTTTGATAAAATTCTGAGATAAAATCTCTTAAATAAGATACACTCAATATAAGGCTGTAAAGTTTCAGACCCCCCTATCCAAAAAAATAAATTTTTAACCCCCCCTAAAATTTTGGCTAACCCTAGGTTTTCATATACGTAGAATCTAAAAATGAGGTCGAAATCCAAATCTGAAGATAGTGTGGAAGTTTTGCATCGCGCGAACTTTAAATATAAGTTTATTGTATTGTCATTGATACAATATAGCTTCATCCCGTTTATAGCCTGCAATGACAAATTAAAAGAGAAGATTCAAAAAATTCAAAACAAAGCCTTACGTATAATGCTCAAGGTGCCAAGACGCACTAGCGTTAAATTGATACACGCGATTTGCAATATTAAAACGATCAAAGACCGAATAAAAGATTTATTTACGATGTACTTGAATAAAGCTAAAGACTCAGACATTGAGATTAAACAATTGATCAATACACACGAAAAAGTAAACCGAAAATCGTTGTTATCAAAATTAAATTAATTTTGAAAGAAATAGAAAAAACATAATCTTTTGAAACAGTTTTGGTATATGTGTTGATGTACCTACCTCTTTTAATTCTATTTTTATTCAATTTTCTATATTTAGTGTAATTCAAAAAACTAATTTTTTTATACAAACAAAAACAGAAAGTCAATTTTTATAAATTCCTATAAATTTTTATTTTTTTACGAATTTGCTGAAAGGAGAGTGATCGATCTCCAAGGGGCTGACCAGTGAATGCTGGTTATTAAAATTACAATAGTGTTATGTCAGTGTTATCCTCATATTCTATTTCATTCAATAGATTGACGGTTTTAGTGATGTAATCTTTGTCACTAACCTCAGTCAAGAGGTCTTTGGTGATTGATTTTGTAAATTGATTGTCAAGGAATCTTCCAAAAAATTCTATAAGTGTATGTTTTAACCTTACATTTGCCCTTTTGATGTTATTTATTAGCTTCAGGTTTGTTGTCCTACATATCTTTGGTATGTAGTATACATATCTAAGCATATTGTTTTGAATGTATTAAAATGATTTTGAGAAATAAAAAAACAAAGAATTCCTCAAATTAGATAAAACAGGACATCGAAATATCAGGCGCAAAAAAATAATAAAGAAAATTGTTTAAACGATGCCAAACCGTTCGAAAATTTAGTAGAATCGACTGTTCACATATTCACAACTTCGACGAATATGGATCAAACTTAATATTCTTTAAACATTCTATTGATTCGAAATTATTAAAAATAATATTTAGATAAAAACTAAAAAATTAAAAACACAATTTTCAATTTTTTCATTTTATGTATTTAATACAAAAATTTTGTGCGTAAACATTTATATTAATATTAGAAAATTTTGTGCTAAAAAGATTTTTGTCTGTGTGTGTCAGATTTTTTTGTGTGGATTAGATTTTTCATTGTGGGAAGTATAGACACCAGAAAATAGGTCCAGAAAATTTTAAAAGAATTGTGTTGACTGGTGAAATTCAATTAATTTTATGATTTCTTTTTCAATTATTTTTTTGATTAATTTTTGTTTTCAAATATTAAATCGAATATTTATTAAATTCAGTTTTACATTTTGTTGATACAAAAATTTTCCTATTTTCAAATTCTAATTGAAATAAATTAATTTTAAAGTTTATTTTTCAAAATTGTTAATTTTCAAAAATTTAATTGAAGTCTAATTTACATTCGAAAGGCTCTTTATTACGATTTCGTTATTAGAATATATTAAACAAACATTCCAAAATTCATAGTACCAAGATTTCAAGGGTCTAAGCCAAAAAAATCGGCTAGCTGTAAAAAGTGTCATAATATTTTCATTTCATAACTCCAGTTTTAATAAAGAATAAAAATAATTAAAATAAAATTGGGGTTAAATATATTATGGTGAGGGATATTAAAATTCAGTACATAGCTCCGGGGCTAGTTTGCAAGGTTTCAAGGTAAGTTTCTTATGGATTTTTTACTTAATTTTATCAAGAGAAATTATTTTACATTCAATAAAATGATCCCTTTCCATTTTTTAAAAAATAGCTTTTCGGTTTAAGTCTGATATATTTTAAATAGAATTTAGAGTAAATAAATCCTTGCTAATAGAATAACTAAGGGTTTAAGATAAAAAGAGCTTTTGTTAGGGAAAATAGTGACGCAGAAACTTTTGACTCCCAATAAAGGAAAGATGCTTTGCATTATTTTCATGGTTTTTTAATTAACATATTTAAATGGAGCTACCTAAAATCTAAAGCTTAATTTTTGAATCAAATTCTCAAAATTCTTTATTTATTAGCTAAATAAAGAAATAAAATTACTTCTTTCTAAAAATTGACACACAAAAATGTCTAAATCAGTAAAAACTCAATGAGCTTTTCAACTTTAAATTCAGTTCGGAAATTTTAAAGATTTAATTTTTTCTGTCCTAAAAATTTATGTTTAAGTAATAAGAAATTTATTGGATTTAAAAATGGTGTCAAAACGAAAATTACAAATAAAGTTTTTTTAAATTCAAATTCTGTTAAAAATATTTTAATGCTTATGAAGATTATTGAGCGCATATTTTTAATATTATTTTATAATTTATTTCATTAAATTCTGTTTAAAAAACAACTTCTCTGCTTTTATTCGAAACAATTATCTTAATAAAAGGCAATTGTTTAATCAATGCATTCATCACCGAAGTAGTTAGATATGTTTGTATAAAGTAAAAGGTACATACTTGTAAATCTAAGTTTTTAAAACTTTAAGTGAAGAAACAATTTGAATAGATTTTTATAATAAAAAATTAAAAATATTTTCCAGATATCTTTTATTTTTATAATTGAGCAATTTAAGAAAGATCAAAAAAGAGGTAAAAATATCTAGGAATTTAATTCTCAAAATTAAATTCACCATATAACGTTGGATGCAAAGGTCCTCATCCGATCACCGAAGCCCGGTTAGTACTTGGATGGGTGACCGCCTGGGAATACCGGGTGTTCTAGACTTCCTTTTTTTATTCTAAGTAAATTTAAACTCTTATTATCTGACCAAAAATGTTGCATATTAATTTTTTTTGTTTGTATTTAAAAATAATAAATTTTAGATGTGGATGCCAAAACTACTACAAAATAAATTATAATGAATTTTTTTTAATTTAGAAAACATTAATAAGCAACATTTTTGGTCAAATAATAAGATTTTAAATTTACTTAGAATAAAAAAAGGAAGTCTAGAACACCGGGTATTCCCAGGCGGTCACCCATCCAAGTACTAACCGGGCTCGACGTTGCTTAACTTCGGTGATCGGACGAGAACCGGTGCATTCAACGTGATATGGTCCTAGACATTTTTTATCTCTTTTTTGATCATTCTTAAATTGCTCAATTAAAAAAATAAATTATTCTAAATTTAAATCTATTTTAAAGTTAATCAAAATTATCTTGAAAGATTTGTTAATCATTTTTTATAAATATTTTGTTAAATTGTTTAATGTTCACTATAAAGTTTTATTACTTAAAAAAAGAAGTATGTTTTTTTAATTTTTTTAAAAAATATTCAACTACTTCGGTGATGAATGCATCGATTAAACAATTGTCTTTTATTAAGATGATGGTTTCGAATCGAAGCAGAGAGGTAGTTTTTAAACAAATTTTAAATGAAATAAAACAAAATAAAAATAAGTAAAAAAAATTATCAAATAATTTTTAAAAGCATAAAAATATTTTAAATCGAATTTTAAAAAGTTTTAACATAAATCTATTTAATGAGATTTTTTATTCCTTATTTAAAATAGAATTTCTATATTCTTTTTAAAGATTTTAAATAAAATTTTTGTATATCATTATATTTCGTTTGTTTGCAATTCTACTCTCTACAAAAATTCTGCGAGTTTTACACTCAGAAAATGCTCAGTAATTTAAAATTGTTCTTGAGATTAAATTCATACAAAAATTTTTTAGATATCACCTTAAAGTCTACTTGTTTTTTAACTCAAAAAATTTCAGAACGCAAAAGAAAACAGACACTTCTTTCATTTTTTAAGAATGTGTTCATCATTTAATCTTTCGGAATTTCAGACTTTTTTTATTTTATTAGTTCAATTTTTCATAAATATAAATTTTATAATTATGAGCTTATTATTGACAAATAAAAAGCATAAATTCTTTTGAAAAACAAAAATACTTTATATTTGTAATTAATTATTGTTCTCTTAAATGAATTCAGGAAGAACAAATACAAAAAAATAATGTTTTATTTAAATTGTTTTTAATCTAAATTTAATAATTTGTCCCTTTCTAACCTAGCGGTTAATGAGGCGGCACTCATCACCTTTTCTAGTACCTTTTTGTACAATGGCTTCGACCTGACATACAGATACTGCATCGAGTTGATCATCTACACCACTACTATTGCTACCCAGTCAAAACCAGTCAGTTTTTTTTATTATGAAAGGTGTTTAAACATTCGTCCCATAATGCAGAGATATTTTGAAGATTTTTTCACTCCCAGCGGATTTTAAACCCTCAATCCTCTGCTTGCATGACTAACACACAAACCATTCGGCTATAATAAAAAAATCAGAAAGAGAAATAAAATTTAGAAAAATTTAAATGAATAAAAAAGAAAGCCTAGAACACCCGGTATTCCCAGGCGGTCACCCATCCAAGTACTAACCGGGCTCGACGTTGCTTAACTTCGGTGATCGGACGAGAACCGGTGCATTCAACGTGATATGGTCCTAGACATTTTAGCTCTCTTTTTTGAATATTTTTAGATTGTTCAATTCAATAATAACTTTAAATGAAATATCAAAATTTGCCAAATAAGCTAAATCATATATTTTCTTTTTTACTTGAATACAGAGTTGTTTTAAAGTCCAAAATTTAAGTCCAGACTTTAAATTTTTCAAACAAAAATTCGACATCGAATATAATTAAAGATCTAAGAAATAGAAAAAAATGAGTAAATAAATCTGAAAGGTTTAAGCTAATTTAAATCAATCGGTTGAATCATTGTTTAAGTTAATTTCTGATCTCTACAAAACTCTGCAAAATTTAATACGATGCAGAATTGTGCACATTGTTTGATTAAGGTTAAACAAGGTTAGCTGGAAAAAAAAAATTTTCAAGTCCGGACTTGGACTTGGCTTGAACTGTGTGACTTTTTAACAACTCTGCATGAATATTCATTTAAAGCAAAAGCTTATTTAGATTAGTTATTTTGCAAAACAAAATTTAATTTAATTTAAATGACGCACTTTTACAATACAATACAATTGATCTTTTGATTGTTTGTTGCACTTCTAGAACCAATTTTTTAGAACCTTGAAAAAAATTTTACAAGCCGTTTGTTATAGTATAAAATGTCTAATTTTACTAATTAACTATTTTCTTATCTATCAAAATTTTAAAAACTCTCAATCTTTTTTATATAAATTTAAAAGAATACTCAGATTACAATATTCGCTTTTAGATGGATTCACTTGTGACATCCCAAATATTTGTATTTTAGTCAATACATTAGGCCCCATATTAAGATAGCTTGAAAGTCAGATTAACACCAAAAAGTTTTTTACAATGGAAAAATTTTTCTTTACTTAAAAATTAGCTTCAATAAAATCTTTTAAACCATCTTAGCATATACATTATGATTTATTTTTTAAATTTTTGATAAAAATATAAAATGAATATTGCGCATTTCGTATGGTTGAGTAGCTATCCTCCATGCGATAAAAATTATGTTAAATTTTAAACAAAAGCTCTCATTTAAAATGGATTGTGAATTTTGCTATGCTTATCAAGAAGAACTATTCATTTTCGTTCTTCCATGTGGCTATTCTGTTTGCTATGACCACATTAAAAATCAAGATGTCCTATTCAAATGTTTTAAATGCCTAGACCACTTGATTGATAAGCAAAAATGTTTGGAAATAAGAAAAAATCAAGCCAAATTAGACACATTAAGATATTTGCAAAGAAAAGAAATAGCATTGGAAAAATGTGATCGTGTGGATGATTTGAAAAAAAATTTAAATTGTACTTTGAACAATCACTTTTTGGACATGATCAATCGAATAGATTTAAAACGAGAAATTTTAAAAAATCAACTAAATGAATCAGTAGACCGATATTGCCTCTCATTGATTGACAATGTAAAGAAGCTCGAATTAAATTCAATCAACAGTATGCAAGAACAATTGGATGGTATTGATACAAAAAAAATTCGACATCAAGTCGACAACCTTAAAGCCCCAGTAACCAAGTCCAATCTTTTTTCAAACAAAACAGAAGGCAAAAATTTTTGTGAATTTGACTTTTCTGAAATTGATCAAGTATTAGATAATTTTGTGAAAATTAAAAAAATTAAATTTGAAGAAAGTAAAAAGCAATCTAGCATCAATGTGTCGGAATTGTTTGGAACTGTTTCGTCAAATATATCAAGCCAAATTTCCAACCTGTCTTCAAATCAGCCAAATGAAAATAAATTAACTAATAAGATAAAATCCTGCCACATAAAATTTAGTCTACTGGGTGAATTTGACTTGAAAAAATTTGAAGAATTGAACACTGGTGAATTAATTTCGTCATCGCACTCAAATCCTTCAAATCTTTTGGTAGTTAATCCGAAAAATGAAAAAAAAACTGAAATAATTCGAAAAGATTTGTCTAAAATTACTTTCATCCTGAAGACAATAAAAGATGAAATTATCAACATTGATACAAGTTTTAATACAACACTTTACCAGAATGGAAATATTTCGCGGAGTTTTAAGTATCCCAAAAAGCCAATTCTATTTATGGACATCTATAAATCAAGTATTTTTACTATTGACAACGATTATTTTGTGACTGAACGACAATGTTCAAATGGACAAGTCGAAAAATCATTTCAGATTAAAAATAAACAAGTTTGTTCTATGAAGGTGCTCACAAATAATAAACTTTTAACTGGACATGACAACAGATTATGTGTATGGAACATGTGTACTGGAGTAGAATTAGAATCATTCAATATTTCGGCTCGAGTCTTAATAATTGAAAGATTAAATGACAAAGAATATTTATGTGGATGCAATGATGGCCGAATAAGGATATGGTATACTCAGCCAATTTCAAAAAAGTGTCATGAAGGTGCTATTAGTTGTATTCAGATATGTGACAATGGAGACATTCTAAGTCTTAGTTCGAAAGACGGGATTCTTAGAGTTTGGGAGCCGAAAAATTTAGACCAAAAATTAGAAATTAAACTTACCAGTCCAATTTATTGTAAAATTTTGAAAAACAAAAAATTGGCTTACATGGATTCCAAAGGGAAAGTATATTTGAGCGAAAAAAATTTTATCGAACAGGGTTTACTAAAAATTTAGTTTACAATTATTTAATTGCACTCATTTTTGACTAAATTGATTAGATTGAGAACAATTTAAACTGAATAGAGTGTTTAATAATTTTTTTTTGGATTTAAAAAATTACATTTTTATCTATTTATTTTGAAATTTTTTAGTCCAAAATCGTAAACAAAATCAAAAAAAATTTTATTAACAAATAACCAGAGTTGTTTAAAAGTCACAAGTCTAAAATCAATTCAAAGTCATGACTTTGTCTTGTTGGATAAAATGATAGATTTCTAAGGAATATTCAAAATATATAAGAAATATTTTTTTTTAAATAAAGTAATTTAAAAAATAATTATTAAATATAGATATTAACTTAAAATAATTTTTAATTAAAAAATGTTTTGTTTCTATTTAAATCTTTAAAAGATCAAAATTACACCGCATAAGTGTTGTATTTTCTAAATTTTTTACTGTCATTCTTGATCTATGTGGTCTATTTTATTTAGCCAGCATATGAAAATGTTCGCTCAATGGGACCTGATGATGCTGGAATAGATAAATATTTTAATACCAAAATATATAAATCAGGAAAACATGATTTGTTACGTTGCCAAAATGTCTTTAAATTAACATCTGGAGCATATTATATATTACATAATCATCAATCTGACGTCTGAAGAATTTTTCATCGTTAGATTGCACATCTTCGGTACTCGGATTTTTTTTTGCGAAACTAAAAAATTTTCTTCGTTTTAATGGTGATTTTAGGACGCTTGAATCGGATTCATTGTTGATTGTACTTAACGACCGTCTATTAGAACTTAAAGAAGCGTTCTCTATAACCTGAGATTGGTTAACGTTTAAATTGAAAACATCATTAGTCGACGCTACTATTTTTCTCTCTAGGTTTCATTTCTGAGAATTCCTCCATGAGTTGGTTTTTTAATTTATTTATAATTCTTAATTTTTTTACCTCGTCTTTATCGAGACTCAATATCCACTCTTTTTGAAAAATGGGTCTATAAAGTATGATATAAAGAGAGAAAAATCTGTTCCGATTTCAGCTAAAGTAGATGGATTTTCAATATTAACTAATATTGACTTAAAAAGAAATCTCAATTGAGATTCTAATTCTTGCCTAAAGGCTATAAGATTCTTGTTTTTAGGTTCATATTGTTTAAGTCCATTAATAAGCTGAAACAAAAAAGGGACAACTGACTTTAAAGTCAAAAGACTTGACCTTAAATTTTTTTTTTCGAAAAAAAGTCTTTTGACTTGCAATATTTATTTCAATTTTGCTACCATGATCACGAACTCAAAGGTTATGGTATCCAAGAAAAAATCAGATAGTTTTTAAATTTATTTTATTTATTTTTTATAAAAAAAATTTAAATTAAATTTTTAAAAGCTTAAAATTGCTATTTAAAAGCGTTGTTGATTCTAAATTTTTTGTAGTGAATCTTGCTCTATGTGGTCGATTAATAAAGCCTGATTTTGAAAATAATCGTTCGACAGGACATGAGGAAGCAGGGATTGAAGAGAATTTTAAAACTAGCTCAAATAAACGAGGAAATTTTCTCTTATAATTATTCCAAAATTCTTTTAAAATGGTGACCGGGTCATATTCGATGCTTAAACAGTCGTCGCTTTCCCGTTTAAATAATATTTGATCATTTTCTTTTGCTTTCATAAAAAAAAAGAATTTTCTCCGTTTTTTTGGCGATTTTAAAAGACTTTCACCTAAATCGTTTCTTAAATCGCCTTATAGTTGATCTCTGAGGACACTTGTAAATACAAGTTTTTATTTACATCCATTCCGGATATTTCGAGCCACTCCAATTTAAAAATAGGATCCAAAAAAGTAGCTTTAAACCAAGAATAGTCAATGTAATTTTAGCTTTCGGTGTTTTTGTTTGTTTTTGTCAAATGCTTTAAGAATGTAATAAAATCTTTCGAATATTTAAGATTTCAATTCCGAAATTAATGGCCGCAAAAACAACGGTCGATAATTGTTCAAATGTTCAATTAACTGTAATAATGACGGAATGACTAAAATAATGGTCGAATAATTTTCACCTAAAATTAAATAAAAAATCATTAAAATTTACTATTTTTATAATTAAAACTTACCCTGAATTTCATTAGTGACAAATTCGAAAGGTTCCAATATTTCACAAACTTGATTAATTTTGAAAATTCGTTTTGGTTTAGTCTAAACCTGCACTCGTCGATTAGATCAAGTCCATCGTTTAGATCATTTAATTTAATTTTTGTTATTCTTTATAAACATTTTAGTTCGCTGTTCCATCTAATTTTTATCGGTTTTGTGATTGCGTTATAATTTTTTTCGTTTAAATAATTTGAAAAATCTTTCTTTTGACCATATTTTGTGTAAAAAAAGAAACTTTGCTTTGACCAGCGCGTTTTGCTTGGTTGTGCTTGGACGTCCGGATATCGCGGTTTCTTTCGCGCCACTCCTGACAAATGTTCTCGGATTCGAGATTTGCCTTCTTGTTAGCCTCTACAGTTGCCTTGTCTGGCCTGCCGACCTGTTTCAGCGCCTTGGTCTCGGCAACCTTTTTATTTTGTAGTTCGTTTGGCTGCTGCGGCGTTAACATCTCCCCCCTTTCCTCTGAGTCACCTACTTGATCCACTAGAGCTGGCTGGTTAGATTGCGCATTTCGTATGGTTGAGTAGCTATCCTCCATTAAATTGTCTTGCTTGAAAAGCAGCGTTTGTTGGTGCAATTTGCAGCTCATTTGGAGTCACTCTTGACAATTGGTTTGATGGTGCGTTTGGTTCCGCATTTGGCAGTGCTTTTGGTGCCAAACTCAGTTGCAAGTCCTGCTCATATTCGTAAAAGCGCTTAAAAAATGACGAATTTCGCGTCAAAGCATGAGTGCAAAACTGGATATTACGCATACAAGTCGGCCGTACCGTTCCAGATGCTTGGCTGTTTCAAAACGACCATCAAACGGAACAGTATGTCAACGAAAGCAAGTGTCATGGTAGTGCCGGGAAAGGAGCGGATCTTGTTAGGCTTTAGTACGTCAAAAACACTCGGACTGGTAACTCTCAACGTCAACTCAGTGGCTGAAGGTAGCAGTAGCATAAGTTCAGCAAAGACCAGCTAGCTGAGCGATTTCCAAAACTATTCAGTGAAAAAATCGGCTGCGTCAAGGATGGCAAAGTTAAAATTAAGGTGGAAATTGACGAATCAGTAAAGCCAACACGCCAGCCGCAAAGACCTGTCCCGTTCTGTCTGCGCGAGGCAGTAGAAATCGAACTCTTAAAGCAGGTAGACGAGGGCATCATTGAAAGAGTAAGAGGCGGACACACTCCATTGGTAGAAAATCTGGTAATTGTCAACAAAGACAATGGTGCCAAAACCGGCTCATCCAGGCTATAGTCAACGCAAGAGCCGCCATCAGTCAGGCTAACGTGTGACTCAAAAGCGATGAACAAAGCCATAAAACGCACAAGATTCCCGTGTCGGACCGTGGAAGACCTATGCACAGAGGTTCAGGGTGCCAAGCTGTTCAGTAAATTGGACATATCAAAGGCCTTTTACCAGCTTGAACTTGATGAGGAATCCAGACACCTCACCACGATCACCACGCATATAGGTCTTTTCAGATACAAGCGCCTACACATGGGTATCTCTTCGGCTTCCGAAGTCTTTACAGAAACGATTCGTTTGATGCTCGAGGACTTGCAAAGTCAAACAAACATGACCGACGACATCCTGGTCTTTGGAAAGACAAGGGAAGAACATCACATCAACCTGCTGGCAGTTCTGCAGCGACTCGAAGAAAGAGTTCTAACACTCAACAGAGAGAAATGCCAGTTTTACACGACCGAAGTAGACTTCTACGGCTTGAAGTTCTCCGAAAACGGTATGTCTCCAACAGAGGACCGCTGCCGCGCTTTGAAGGAAGCGCATCCGCCAGCCAACGCAAAAGAGCTAAAGGGTTCCTCTGCAGTATGCAATTTAGCGCAAGATTCATGCCTAACTGGTGCTCCGAAAAGTTGATGGAACATTCTGGCTAAAAATAAACGATTTCGTGGACGAATCTAGACCATTTGACAGCGCAGAGGACTTAATAGACGATGATCGGTATCTTTTTGATGATAATACCGAAGCTCAAATACCTGTGATTAATGAAATTGAAATACCCGAAGCTACAAATTCATCATCACCATTGTCATCCAGTAATGGATCATCTTCATCATCATCAGCAATGTCATCCAGTAATGAGGTAGGTCCATCCAATGTGAAAGTCCGATTTCCATTTTTAGCCAGAATGTTCCATGAACTTTTCGAAATGTAAGTCAAATTCCACTGATCATAAAAACAACAATTCCAGCTATGCCAACTTCTGGAGAACAAGAAACTGCCGTAGTAAGAAGAAGATTTATTAATCTTTTAAATTTTTTTAGGTCTTATTATTGAATTTTTATAAAAATAATGCCAAAGCAGAACTTGAATTTTATTATTTTCTAAAACGAAAAAAATAAAAAATGAATTTTTTAATATTTTTATTTCTTAATCTTTGGTGCTGCACCAAAGGCATAATTAAAAAAAATTATTTTTTATTTTTTACTTTAAAATCGAGTCTTGATGACGCATTAAACTAAGGCTTTCAGTGTTTGATGCGGATCTAAACGCGTGATTACGCTATTAGAGCATGCGCTCAAAGTTAACAACATTTTAGCATGGGTGAGATGTACTTTGGTGCATGGTCCAAAGACGTGTTTTAACTTGTGGTGCAGCATAATCGAACGAGGGAATACGGTATTATGAAAAAGACAAATATAAATGTCTTTGTTTATGTAACTAGATTTCTATACATTTATCTACCATAGATGTCTTCCTAGTTAGACATCTTCGCAAGCCTGCTTGTCGTTTTTTATTATTATTATTAAATTTTAATTAAATAATTTTTCAATAAATTTTATTTTATTTTAAAGTTTAGAGTTATTACTATCAAAAATCATGGCTTGCCAAGATGTCTTACTAGGAAGACATCTGTGGTAGATAAATGCATAGAAATCTAGTTACATATACAAAGACATTTATAGTTATTTACATTTGCTAATTCGTCATTTAATATTGAGTAACTACCAATAAACAAGCTGGTGATCTTTATCAGGATCGAAAAATTCCAAAATTTAAATTAAAATTATCTTCCAAAAATTCATCTAATTTACCTAAAAATAACCCATTTCACCGAATTACCCCATTTTCCGGTGAATTTAACCCTTTTGACCCAAAATTGTGTAATAAATTTATAAAAAATTGTTTTTTTTTAAATTTTATTATTGAATAAACAATTATATGCAAGATAAGATATAAACAATTATATTCAAAAAGAGTAAATACACATTAAAAAAATTTCCTAGTCCAATAATTAAGGTTTCATGGAGTTTAGTGATTTTCAAGTCTTCAAGATTTTTTGAATCAAAAAATTTAATAATTTATGTTTAATTATCTTCTTTGAAATTTTACCTTAAAACCATCTATCAAAGAATACAATAGGTTAGTAGTAGTATAAATGCTGTGGGAGACTTTAGTCTCCAAGTGTTTGCGTACGTAGACGCCCCACTATAACAGCCTCCAGCAAATTTTTAAATAAGCTATTTTTAATAGACTTATTTTTACATTTTTATAAATAACTTTTTTTAAATATTTTATAAATAAACTTTTCTCTCCTTTTTTTTTAACATATTTTCTTTTATCCTATTCTTAGAACAATTAATTTAACTGAGAAAAAAAAAAAAAGAATTTTTATAAGAAATTAAGTAATTTGTCGATTCTGTTTTTAAAAATGTTAGTATTTGTTACACTCTTAGTCACCACATCCAGAGTGTTCCAATTTCCCGCAGTACGGTTTGTAAAAAAGTTGTGTCGAACTCCACAATTGCGGATTAGCTGTCTCTCAATTCCTTTATGACAATTTCTTGTGTTCCCCGCCGGGCTGTCTAGACCATCCGAAGCAAGCTTCTGATCTCCATTTATGAATGTCACCCTATCGTGTCCGTGCTGAATTTTATGAAGTTGAATGAGATCACCACGCCTGCGTCTCTCTTCAAGTGTGCTCCATCCTAGAGCCTCTCTTCTCAAAAGATAGGGTTTTGATTTCAGTTCAGGAACCAATTTCGAGAATCTTCGCTGAACTTGCTCGAGGAGATCTATATCGCTTCTTCGATAGGGATTCCAGGCTCCTACTGCAAACTCCAAGTGAGGACGAACAAAAGACTTGAAAAGAAGGTCAACCAACTTTAAAGAAAAGTATTTAAAAGTGAGCCGTATTCGACTTGCCACCATTGTTGCTCTTGCCGCTGCTCGTTTGGCCTGTTCACTTGACTTGAGGTCAGGAGTTACGATAATGCCAAGATCGCGTTCTTTCGTTGTCTTTTCTAAGATGAGGCCACCAAGTTGATAATCATATTTCCTGTTGTTTGCTCCGAAATGCATTACGACACACTTCTTTTCGTTAAATTTAGTTTGCCAAATGTCAGACCATACTCTCAATCTGTCCAGATCTGACTGGAGTTCTATCGAGTCTTCTATGCAGACCACTGACCTCGCTAACTTGCTATCGTCCGCGTAGAGCTTACAAAGTGAACTACAAACTTCCGGCATGTCATTAATGAAAATGATGAAAAGAAGAGGACCAAGCACTGATCCTTGAGGAACGCCGCTAGTAACAGGCACCCAATCTGATACCACATCACCGATCACGACTCTCTGCTTACGATTACTAAGGAAAGAATCGATCCACTTGATTATTAAATTTGGAAAACCAAATGCAGCTAGTTTAATGAGGAGCAGTTCGTGAGACACTTTATCAAATGCTTTCTCAAAGTCCAAGTATATAACATCCGCTGGCTGCCTAAGACTCATACAGTTCGTCAAAAAGTCCATCGTTTCTAGAAGATTAGTAACGCAAGCTTTGTGAGCCATGAATCCATGCTGTTTATCCGTGATGAGATTGTTCTTCTCGATATGCATTACCATGTAGTCTTTGATCAGCGATTCCAGGACTTTGCATGGGACAGATGTCAGAGAGACCGGGCGATAGTTACTTGCCATCGTTCTACTACCTTTTTTATGAATTGGTGACACATTTGCTATTTTCCACTCGGCAGGAACTTCCGACCTGATCAAAGACTCGCTGAATATTAACGAAAGAGGCCTTGCCATCGACTCGGCGCACATTTTTAGAGCATGTGTGCTTACTTGGTCAACTCCTGATGACTTGTCGCTGTTCAACTTCTTGAGTTTGGTCAATACCTTGTCCGAGGTCACTATGTCCTCAACTGAAAAACTTAGATCAGGTCTAGCTTTTACTTTCAGATTAGCTTTCGCGGTAATGATAGCTTCTTTCGAAGTCGGAGGCTCAAACACTGAGAAAAAGAAAGCATTTAGTAATTCGCAAATGCTCACTTTATCTGTGACGATATGATTGTCTAAGTCCATCAAAGCTGCGATGCTTTCCCTTGACGAGTATTGCCGGTTCATGTAGGAATATAGAAGCTTTGGGTTTCTCTTCGCTGACTGCACCAGCTTCAGTTCGTATTCGGTTATAGTCCTTTTTACCACATGCTTGACCAGCTTGCATAAGATTTTGTGCTTATTAGCAAGCTGTTCACTATGTCTGTCGATGCTTTTACAGATAAAAACTCGTCTCTTTTGACGAACAAGTGAAGCAATTTCGGAATTCCACCATGGGGGCTTCGAATTAAGTGATTTAACCCTTCGTTTTTTGACGAATAATTTGGCGGCCTCACCGAAAGTGATGAGAAAATCGGAGTACAGATCCTGTGCGCACCAATTATGTGTTACTTTTCGGAAAATGTTACTTTTAAAGTACTCGCTCATAGCCATAAAGTCTCCGCTACGCCAATTGAGTGACCTGCTATCGAAGGTTTGGATCCGCGAAGCTCTTGAATGCAGCTGGAAGATCAAGCTACAATGGTATTTAGAAGCATTTCCATCTAATGGAGGGCCAGACTTAACATCCGAAACGCGGTTCGGATCACTCACTAGCACAAGGTCTAGTTGACTGGTCGGCTGTTCATTACAAAAGAACGTTTGCTCTTTAACCATTTGCACAAGGCTCGAATTGCTGATGGCGATGCCTACATGGTTGCACGTAGTTGATAAATCGTGAAGCAGGGGTGCACCGTCCTCATTCCACTCAATCTGAGGTAAATTGAAATCACCCATGAGTATAATGCTTGAATGCTTTCCGTTTCTTAATAATTTACTTGTCAATGCTATTGAGTTCGCAATCTTCTTTGAAATTTTACCTTAAAACCATCTATCAAAGAATACAATAGGTTAATGGGTTAAACTTTTTGCCACTCGCCATGTTAAATAAGTTTAAGTAAAAATTTTGTGGCAATTTGTGTGATCGAATTTCGAATTTTCTCATCATAATTTGCTTAAGTTTAGAATTTTTACGAAATAGGTCACCCGATTAGGCTAAGTTACAATATTGATAATTCTTCATTAAATAAAATATTAATATTTATCAATCATAGAATTCTTGATAGAATGTTATCTTTTGCAAAAAAGCTATTTTTCGCCCGAAAATTCAAGAATGAAATTAAAGAAAAATGACTAAAGGAATTTAAAATACAATTTAAGGAATAAGGACAATCTGATTGAACCGGTGACAAAAACGGATGCATCGATTTAACAAATGTCTTTTATTAAGAAATTTGTTTCGAATCGAAGCATAGAAGTACTTTTTTGACAAAATTTAAATGAAATAAAATAAAATCAAAATAAGTTAAAAAAATTATCATATAATTTTTAAAAGCATAAAAATATTTTTAATAGAATTTTAAAAAGTTTTAACATAAATCTATTTAATGAGATTTTTTATTCCTTATTTAAAATAGAATTTCTATATTCTTTTTAAAGATTTTAAATAAAATTTTTGTATATCATTATATTTCGTTTGTTTGCAATTCTACTCTCTACAAAAATTCTGCGAGTTTTACACTCAGAAAATGCTCAGTAATTTAAAATTGTTCTTGAGATTAAATTCATACAAAAATTTTTTAGATATCACCTTAAAGTCTACTTGTTTTTTAACTCAAAAAATTTCAGAACGCAAAAGAAAACAGACACTTCTTTCATTTTTTAAGAATGTGTTCATCATTTAATCTTTCGGAATTTCAGACTGATTATTTAATACTTATTTTTTAATAATTCTGTTTCTGGTTTAAATGTCGAATTTTGTAATTTTAGCTCTGTTCTTATATATTTAACATAATTATTAAATAAATATTAGTAAAAAAATATTTTTTTTAATTGAAAATTTGTTCCGCAAAAAATACCACAAATTAAATTTTTTGGTAGTTTATTTTGACAAATAGCAAACAAATGATAGAAGAAAATAAATATAATTCTGTTTTTGAAAATTAATAAAATTTTTAAATAACTATGAATAAAAAAAAAGCCTAGAACACCCAGTATTCCCAAGCGGTCACCCATCCAAGTACTAACCGGGCTCGACGTTGCTTAACTTCGGTGATCGGACGAGAACCGGTGCATTCAACGTGATATGGTCCTAGACATTTTTTATCTCTTAGTTGAGCATTTTTAAATTTATTAAATAAAAAAATTAATTATTCTCAATTTTAATCTATTTAGAAGTTAATAAAAATTATCTTGAAAGATTTGTTAATCATTTTTCATATATATATATTTAAATTGTTAAATCTTCAATATAAAGTTTTAATACTTAAAAAAAGAAGTATGTACCTCTTACTTAATACAAACTAATCCAACTACTTCGGTGATGAATGCATCGATTAAACAATCATCTTTTATTAAGATGATGGTTTCGAATCGAAGCAGAGAAGTAGTTTTTTAAATTAAATTTAAACAGAATTTTAAAAATTTTACAGAATTTTAAAAATTTTTCCACAAAAAACTCTTACCGTTTACATTATTACCCGCCGAAAATTTATTCATTTCTTTTCGCCGTCTAAAAATGAGACTGCATTGCTAACGAGTCAAATAACTCGAAAAACCGTGCGTAAATTGCGCTAGTTTTTTCTTACCGCACCCAAAATTAAAAGACATTAATTAATTTTAATTTGTTTCAAAATTTATAAAAAACAACGTTATTTTTTTTTTAATTTAAAGTGTCACTTAAAGAAATTGAAGCCCATTAGTTAGTGAATCACATTTATTAACAAAAAAATCCGATAAATTTAAAAAAATTT
The DNA here is from genome assembly GCA_016802215.1 of Brachionus paranguensis. Lineage (NCBI taxonomy): Eukaryota > Metazoa > Rotifera > Eurotatoria > Ploima > Brachionidae > Brachionus > Brachionus paranguensis. The sequence goes on along the minus strand of JAESIX010000002.1, from coordinate 6,592,014 downwards.
AAATGAATAAAAAAGAAAGTCTAGAACATCAGGTATTCCCAGACAGTCATTATTTAAGTCAAAATAAGAATTAGTTATTGCGGCAAACACATGAATTTTTGATAGAAATAAGGCTAAAAAATAAAATTGAGAATTACTTAACTTAAAATATAAAAAACAATTAAAACTTTATAATAAAATATTAAAACTTTTAACTTTAAAAAACAATTAAGATTTAAATGAGCCATATTTCAGACATGGTTAACTTTATGTGGTCTCTGCCTAAAAAAATGAATTAATTTTCCCTGCCAAATAGAAAATGATTATGAAATACTGTATAAGTTATTTTGTTTTTTATTAACAAAATAAAATGCCCAAAATAAAAACAAAATAATTAAGCAATATTTTTTTTAAAAGATTTGCTTAAAATTCTTAGAACAAATTAATATTTTAGTTCAGGAAGCAAATCGATGTATTTAACTTTTATAATCAAAAAAAGTCACTTATAGGAAAAAATAAAAATTATTTTTGATTACAAAAAAATTTATTTAAAAAAATCTTAAGTGAAATTATTTAACAAAACTTCGAATTGAAAATATTAAACAAAAACTTAAAAAAAATATTTACAAATTCTCTAATTAACCATTGTCAATTCATCGAAACTATTTTTTAAAAGCACAAATATCAATGATATATTGTCAGTTGAACCGTGCTCCTTGGCATACATAACCAAAAATTCAGCCATATTATTACAATTTCTATTCTCATAAATTAATTTCGTTAATAATTTATCATTTACACTTTCCCAGAAGCCATCACAAGCTAGAATAAAGTAATCTTCGCTTCCATCTAAGTCAAAATGCGCGACATCTGGTTCACTTGTTATTCCGAAGGACTGATAGAGAACATCTCCAAAAGATCGAGATACCGACAGTGAACCATTTACTCGCCATGTATTCATTTCATAGCTAACTGTTCCTCCACAAGATTCAATTCTTATTTTTTCACTTTCTATTTCAGGTCTATGAATAGGACTCAAGAATTTTATTTGGCCATTTTTTGCCAAAAAAAATTGACTATCTCCACACCATGCTACTGTCAGACTCTGATTTTCTGTTGCTTTTTCCTCTGAAATTATAGCGACACAAGCAGTACAACCGCTTTTGAGGGATTCGTTTATAGCTTTATATTTAAACTTTTCATTTATAGAGCTAAAACTTTTTTTAATTATTTGATTAATGTTTGGCTCTGAACTTTGAAAGTCTTGAATAATTGAAAATGGTAGATGGGTGCTCACATATTGGACGCAATCGCTGCCACAATGGCCATCATAAACAGCGAATATTGAGCTCAGTTTTTTTGAGTTTGCTTCATCTTGGGAATTTGACGAACAAAAATTTGACAGTACATCAATATTTTCTAGTATTGAAGTACGGTCCTCCATAGTCCTTCGCTTGTTTTTTAGGCCATATTCATAAAAAATTGTTTTCTTTTAAAAAATAAATAAAGAATAAATCAATAAAAATTTATGAAAAAAAATTACATTTTTAGAATTTTTATCCGTTCGATTGATCGAAAAAAGCAAATTGTCTATTTTTTGATTATTAAAATTGGAACGTTCATTAAGCCATTCTTTTATAATGCTTGATATTGAATTTCTGAGATAAATTACCAATTTTTCGCGAGTAAAATCTTTCAAGAAAATGTAATTACATATGTAAATATATGTTTGATAAATAAGCAGGGTTGGTCAAAAGTCAAAATCAGAATTTGAAATTAAGAATAAGAAAAAATTTGAGAGTAAGGTTTAATTAAAAACTAGAATTTTAAACAATATAGATAATTTTAAATTTAGGCTTTTATCTTATCAAAAATGAATATAATTCTAATCGAAATTAATCAATTTTTCTTACAAAAAGAAAACAAAAAACAAAAAAAAATAATACGTCAAAGAACAGACTTGAATTTTACTTCATGACTTAAAATTTTGACCAACTCGGTAAATAGTATTAAAATAGAAGATTAATGGTAAAAAAAAACAGTGAAACAAAACAATGGGAAAAGACAAAATAATGATTTATAATACTATCAAATCTTAAATTTTTTTTATTTGTTTTAAATTAAAAATTATGAATAGCTTATTATGAAATTGATCAACCCTTCAGAATTTTATCTATTGAAAATTATTTTCTATCGTTTTTTAGCATATCACTAAAATTTGTCAACAAATTAACTTTTTTTTTAAACAGGCTTGTTTAATTAACATTTCAAAAGCTAAAAAACAAATTTAAATCTAAATTAAAACAAAATTTGACAAAAAAGAATTCTAGGTGGGAATTTTAATTACAGAAAATAGAAATTTATTTTTTTTGAAGAAATAGATATAAAATTGATTTTAATACCACTAAATGTGTGTGTAATTTCTTTTTTAAGTTAAAAATATTCAAGTAATTTATTGGCAATTAAAAATTTAGTATTAAGTCGAAATATTTTGTATCAAGTCAAAGTGTGGTGCTGAAAAAGTCTAAATATGCCTTGGTAAAAGATTAATTGAGTAGAAAAACTAAAATTTTCATCTATTGTCATTGAAACCACAAAAATCTACCATGTTACTTTATTTTATAAAAAGATTCCTTTGTGTATACTTTATTGAACTTAATAGAATAAAAAAAAAGTATACGGCTAAGTTAGATGTACTTTATGTAGTTTTCTGATTGAAAAAGCTCTAAAATTAAAATTAAAAATAAATAAATTCATAAATTTAAAAAAATTTAAAAATTAAAACTTAAAAGAATTATTTAAGTTTTGTTTAAACAAAAAGGTAAAAAAAACGGACCCAGATCGCAGCCCTGGTTTAGGGATAGGGGTTAATAAAAGTGAAGAGATTTTTTAAATAATTAAAATTGGTAGATGCATTAAAAATTACATACTAAGTAAAAAAAATACATGGGCTTATATGACATTAAGTGCATAAAGTACGTAGAAGTCAAGATAATTGGTTAGGTTTGATTATAAGATTAGGGCACACATAAATGGCTCATTGACAATACCTCAAAAATTCAAAAATAGAATATAACTGAAAATGATTTAAACTGTTTTATATATTTTCAAACAAAATTTAGAAAAAAAATTCTAAATTTATTTTTTTATACAAGTTAAATGACAAAGCGTTAAAAAGTACTTTTATTTTTTAAAAGAGAAGTATTTTTTAAGTGCAAATAAGTGCAGAAAAGCTAAGTGTTTTACCATGAAAATTTTGTTTGGTGAAAAATTTGGTAAATAATTTTTACAAATTTTTTAGTCAAGTAGATATTTTTTTTCTTATTTCCTAAATTCAAATTAAAAACTAAATTGAATTCTCTTAATTCAATGATTCGAATATTAATTTGTATAAATTTAAAATTTTAATTATTTTTTTAACAATATTTCTAAAAAATGACAAAATTATTTATTGACTATTTATCTAATTTTTCTCAAAAAAATTAACATTTCGAATTGATCGACTTTGAAATCCGCCACATAATAGGCTTTTCAAACAAAATATGGTGAACTCACAAAAATATGCTCTTTAGACGCAGAAGAAAACCAAAATTTATTGAATATTCAGATGATACATTGTCAAATGGTTGTAATGCTTACTAAAGGGGCCTAATAAATGCCTCTATCTATTCTAAATTCTTTTTTGTTTAGCCTTCTCATTAATAAATAAATTCTAAACTTAAAAAATTTACTTTTAGAACCATCATCATTTTGATTTGACATTGATAAATCAGTGACAATCTCTTGGAAATACTTGTTCGAATAATACCAAGCAATTCTTTGACTCAACCAGTACGGGATCCGTCTAAAAAGAGCTTTTTAAAAAAAATTTAAAAATTCTTTTTAATGAATTACTGATTAGTAAGCAGATCAGTAATAATACATGTTGACTCAATGCATAATTCATCGAAATAGACTGATGAATAGTAGGTTGGTTGGCGTAGGTTTTTATCGACTTGAATTCCGCTCTCAATGAGTTTAACAAGTAAGTTTAGATTTTCGTTTTCGTTCGACATTGTCTACCTTTGCAATGAATGACTTACCGGGATTAAAAATGCTCAAAAATTTCAAATCACTTTTTTTTAATCTCTTCATAAACAACAAATTATCAAAAATCCGCTGATATTTGAATGTCAAAAGTTCGAAAATGCATTAATCTTGATTCGACTTGGTCAATTAGACAAATGAACGGACCAAAAATTTGTTTGAAAAAAATAGGATTATGATTAATTTTAAATGAAAAAAAAAAATTAATTTAAATCTGAATTATGTTTTGCTTTAAAAAAATGTTAATAAGTAAAAATAAAGACGACATCTTTTTAAAAAAAATAATTTATGAATTTTTAAAAAAATCTAAAAAAAATTGAAATTACTTTAATTTTAAAACCAAGCCAAATGCACAAATAGAAGTCTATTTTTGGATGTAGATTGTCGGTGATGAAGCTTCCAAGGCTCCTCATTCGCGGTTTCCACTAGAATCCTCACATGTTAGCATTCTCCTTGGAGGTCTGAGACCATCAACAAATTCTATCTACCTTAATTGTCACTGATGAATACTCCTAGGCTCCTCATTCGCGGTTTCCACTAGAATCCTCACATGTTAGCCACTTCCTAGGACGTCTGAGGCAATTAATTAAAATAGAGTGATCAATTCAAAAATTGATCTTCATTTAAATAGATTTAAAAAAAAAGTTTTTAATTTTTAATTCAAAACCTATTTTTTAAATTTGCACTTACAAACTAAAAAAAATGAACTTGGTTTTTTAAATATTTAATTTGAAAACAAAAAATTAAATTATTAACTGAAACTGCATTTGAAAATAGGCTTCAAATAAATATGCTACTAGTTAAATAAATATCAAGAGTTATTCTTCTCTTTCAGAGATTTTAAATATTTGTTTAGAACATTTTTAAAATCTTTTTTTTCAATATTTGTTCTTTTTATTAAAAGAATAGATAATTAGATCTTAGATATCATGGGATCTAAATAGAAATATTTTAATAAGAATCCTTCCTCAATAGAACTGCTTTTAAAAATTTAGAAAATCATTAACCATTCTCCAAGCTTAATCTCTCCTAATGGTATAATTAGAAATGCTAATTGCTATTATAAATTTTGCCTTCTCCATTGGAAAGCCTTTAATATCTACAAAAAATAAATTAACTGAATAATAAATTGGTTTAAAGTTATATGCGTTCAGAAATAATTAAATTTGGTAAATTTTAAAATTTACATAACAAAGTTTTAAAAATCTAAATGAATTTAATTTATAATTTTTCATAATTTTTTTTTAATTTAAAATTTTTAAAATGTTTCAAATAAAAAAAGGAAAAATTTCAAAAATGTTTTTAACTACGCGAAGCTTTCGTCTAGAACCCAAGTATTGTAATCCAATAGCCGATTTTTTGAAGGATTTATTAATAAGTTCATTAATAACTATTTTGATATACTTCGTTTTATTTCTATTTATCTCCTTTTTTATTAATTTTAATTTTTTTACCGATCCATCTCAAGAAATTCAACATTTAAATCTATGTATAAACGAAGAAAAGATCGAGTCCAGTGATCTGATAGAGCTTAGTAACAAAATGGTCCAAGTTCTCTCAGAACAAAACCAAAAATTTTTTTTATGCTATCGATCTCTTATTTATATTTTGAAGGTAAATATTCGAATTTACGACAAAAATTTTCTAGATTTATGCATTTATGACTCTAATTCGACAGCTCATGATATCAAGTCTAATATTCACTATTCATTTGGCTATTCAAATTTAGCAATTGTGTGGTCAGACTTGGAAAAACATGACTCTGAATTCAGCCATGAATTTAACTCTTTTTACGGCTATTACAAACTTTCATACCGAACTGCAGAAATTTATCTCTACATGTTTATTAAAGCTCCATCTACTCGACTTGAATTCGAATCGATGACACGTTCAGGGATATTATACACTCAATTTGACCATGTTATCAAAAAATTGTATTCGTCTTCCAAAGAAGTGTATTCAAGAAATAGAGTTAGTCTTTTAAACAGAATTCCAAGTTATATGGTGGATGAAATGGTATTTAAAGTAAATATAAGTAGCAGCTACATATATCTGCCAGTGGATCCCTTCAATTTGATAATGTTTTTTTACCCAAATATTTGGCAACTATCAATATTAGATGATTCAATAAATAAATGTATATTTTAATTATTTTTTATTTAAATAATTTTTGATAAATAAATTTAAAAAAAATAAATTATTAGCTCACTGAAAAATTTAAAATACGAAATATCCACTTGAAAAAAATATTTAAGTATATAATTATTAGACATTAAGTGAATACTTCGGTATAAATGGAATAAATGTAATTTTAATATAAAATTTGAATCGAAAATGAATTATCTAACAGATCCATTCCTTAAAAAAATTTAAACATGTTATAAATTCAGCAAATTCAGAAAACTTCGTTGGATATTTTAATATTATAACATTTTGATATAATTATTATCAAAATTAGATAAAATAATGAGACTTGAAGTAAATGCCGTTAAATGTATTAAAAAAACATTTGAAAAAATTTTAATTTCAAGTCTGTTACAAAGATTTTAGAGATTGAAAAAAATCTTGTGACATTTTTAAATTTAATTCACTGAAAAATATAATGTAAAAAATTAGTTTAACTGAATTATTAAATTCATATGAATTCGTGTCATCATTCAAGCGAAAGTAAAGTCACTGATTTATAAGATATGATAAATTAGACAATTCGTATTAGAAAAGATGGCGAATAATAAGTAATTTAAAAACTTATTTGATGACTAAAAAAATCGAATTGATTTATTTTTTGATTTACTTTGAATTCCTGAATATACTAAAAGCGCTATTTATAAAGCGAGAATAAATAGCGCTTTTAATTCGGTATACGTACATCAAAACTTTATCATATTATTAGTATCAACAATTCTAAGATAAAAATTATTAAATAAATATTAGTATAAAAATATTTTTTTTAATTGAAAATTCAAATTTTATTTTTTCCCCAAGAATACCACATGTAAAATTATTTAGTAGTTTATTTTGACAAATAGCAAACAAATGATAGAAGAAAATAAATATAATTCTGTTTTTGAAAATTAATAAAATTTTTAAATAACTATGAATAAAAAAAGAAAGTCTAGAACACCCGGTATTCCCAGGCGGTCACCCATCCAAGTACTAACCGGGCTCGACGTTGCTTAACTTCGGTGATCGGACGAGAACCGGTGCATTCAACGTGATATGGTCCTAGACATTTTAACTCTCTTTTTTAATCCTTCTTAAATTGCTCAATTAAAAAAATAAATTATTCTAAATTTAAATCTATTTTAAAGTTAATAAAAATTATCTTGAATGATTTGTTAATTATTTTATATATATATATATTTAAATTGTTTAATCTTCACTATAAAGTTTTAATACTTAAAAAAAGAAGTATGTTTTTTTAATTTTTTTAAAAAATATTTTACTACTTCGGTGATGAATGCATCGATTAAACAATTGTCTTTTATTAAGATGATGGTTTCGAATCGAAGCAGAGAGGTAGTTTTTAAACAAATTTTAAATGAAATAAAACAAAATGAAAATAAGTTTAGAAGAATTTTCAAATAATTTTTAAAAGCATTATTTATTCCTTATTTAAAATAGAATTTCAATATTCTTTTAAATATTGTAAATAAAATTTTTGTAAATCATTATATTTCGCTTGTTTGCAATTCTACTCTCTACAAGAATTCTGCGAGTTTTACACTGAGAAAATGCCCAGTAATTTAAAATTGTTTTACAGATTAAATTTGTACAAAAATTTTTTAGATATCACCTTAAAGTCAACTAGTTTTTTTACTTAAAAAATATTAGAGCGCAAAAGAAAACAGACACTTTTTTCATTTTTTAAGAATGAATTCATCATTTAACTTTTCGGAATTTTAGACTGATTATTTAATACTTATTTTTTAATAATTCTTTTTCTGGTTTAAATGTCGAATTTTGTTATTTTACCTCTGTTCTTATATATTTAACATAATCATTAGTTGTATTTAAAAAATTTTCTTATTTTATTAGTTCAAAAATTTTTCAAAAATATAAATTTTTTTATAAAGAGCTTATTATTGACAAATAAAAAGCATAAAACCTTTATATATGTAATTAATTATTGTTCTCTTAAATGAATTCAAGAAGAACAAATACACAAAAAAAATGTTTTATTTAATTTGTTTTTAATCTAAATTAAATAATTTGTCCCTTTCTAACCTAGCGGATAATGAGGAGGCACTCATCACCTTTTCTAGTACCTTTTTGTACAATGGTTTCGACCTGACATACGGGATACTGCATCGAGTTGATCATCTACACCACTATTATTGCTACCCAGTCAAAACCAGTCAGTTTTTTTATGATGAAAGGGGTTTATACATTCGTCCCGTAATGCAGAGATATTTTGAAGATTTTTTCACTCTCAGCGGATTTTAAACCCTCAATCCTCTGCTTGCATGACTAACACACAAACCATTCGGCTATAATAAAAAAATCAGAAAGAGAAATAAAATTTAGAAAAATTTAAATGAATAAAAAAGAAAGCCTAGAACATCCGGTATTCCCAGGCGGTCACCCATCCAAGTACTAACCGGGCTCGACGTTGCTTAACTTCGGTGATCGGACGAGAACCGGTGCATTCAACGTGATATGGTCCTAGACATCTTTTCTTTTTCTAAATTTTATTTAGATTTTTTCATTCAAAAAATAAATCTCCCATAACTTATAATAAAATCCCAAAACAGAATAAAATTTTAAAGTTAATACAAAATTTCTTGGAAGATTTTTGAATCATTTTTTATAAATATCTTTTTAAATTTCTTAATCTTCACTTAAAGTTTTATAACTTATATTAAGAAGTATGTACCTTTTACTTAATACAAACTAATCCAACTACTTCTGTGATGAATGCATCGATTAAACAATTGTCTTTTATTAAGATAATGGTTTCGAATCGAAGCAGAGAGGTAGTTTTTAAATTTAATTTAAATGAAAATCCTTTTAATTAACTGAATATCATTCTTTGTTATTAAGGACTTTTTATTATTAATTTTTTAATTGGTTTTACGAATAAAACGTTTATTTCGTAGATTAATTTCAAAGTACAGTAGGCATATTTTGGACGAAAATGAAGATTTTATTAAATAAAATAGCGTCTAAATAAGCTATATATGGAATTTTTATCCTTATTTTATTTTTGTGTGCCAGCAGACAACATAAATCATACCTTCTGCGGCATTAAAGATATTGAACCACCAAGCAAATGAACTCGTTCAACTGGGTAAGAAAATGATAAAGTTATTGCTTTGGATAAAATTAGATGACACCAATTTCAAGTTATCTATTCCTTTGCAATCAAAACATATACTTTTTGGTCAAAAAACTAGACGAGAGAAAAAATTTAATTTGACCCTATACATTCTATCAAACCTTTTTTAAAATATATTATTTAAATATACAATTTAATTGAAATTTTCATTTTTATGTTCAAATTTTCCTGTAATTTTTTAAGCATGTAAAAAAAAGTTATTTTTTTCTTTAAATTAAGTGATTTTGTCGATAAAGAGGCAATACTATATAACCTCCTTTAATCGTAGACATATTTCATAACAAAAAAAAATTAAAAACAGATTAAAAAGAATTAAAGGTCTTTTTATTTATTCTTTTTATTCTATATTAATTGAAAAAGACTTCTCAACCTTTTGAGCTGTCAAAGCGATTTATTAAATTTTGTTATGTTCTCATTTATTAAAAGACCATGCCCTTGATTTTTTGACATATATCCATTAATCAGAGAAAAGAGAAATATTTGAATTTTATTTGAATATGTAAATTAAAAAATTAAAAAAATATTTACAAACATAACAAAATTTGTAAAAAAATAAAACTTTTAATTTAACTTATTTGATGAAAAATTATAATTTAATTAAAATTTAATTGAAAAAACTACTTAGATCTATTTTAAAAATAAAAAATATCACTTATTATATCCATATATTTATTGAAAAAGTAATAATAAACAGTCCTTAATAACAAAGAATGATATTCAGTTAATTAAAAGGATTTTCATTTAAATTAAATTTAAAAACTACCTCTCTGCTTCGATTCGAAACCATCATCTTAATAAAAGACAATTGTTTAATCGATGCATTCATCACAGAAGTAGTTGGATTAGTTTGTATTAAGTAAGAGGTACATACTTCTTAATATAAGTTATAAAACTTTAAGTGAAGATTAAGAAATTTAAAAAGATATTTATAACAAAAATCAAATATAATTACCAGATATTTGGTATTAACTTTTAATTTTTTTAATTGAGCAATTTAAGAATGATCAAAAAAGAGAGTTAAAATGTCTAGGACCATATCACGTTGAATGCACCGGTTCTCGTCCGATCACCGAAGTTAAGCAACGTCGAGCCCGGTTAGTACTTGGATGGGTGACCGCCTGGGAATATCGGGTGATCTAGGCTTTCTTTTTTATTCATTTAAATTTTTCTTAATTTTATTTCTTTATCTGATTTTTTTATTAATAATGTAAATTGATTAATTGATATATAGTAAGATGGGGCAATTATTTAATGTGTGAATGGGGTGAATTTTTTTTTGATTGTATTTTAAGGCAAAATTAAAATTATAATTTTGTCCAAAAAGCAGCATTATGGGTAGAAAAAATATCGAGGATTCCGAAAATACCATTACTTTATTCATAGGACCTCATTAATGTGGTCAAAATTTATATTTTTGTAAAAGGTCCGAAAAATTACGAAATTACCTATTTGCCTAAATGGGTTAATGCACTAAATTAAATTTTCACAAGAAACCAAGATACCAAATAGCTCAGATAAGCATGATAGTGAAAGCCCTTTGCCTAAGCTATCAATACAAAACAAAAATTAAATTTAAGTATTTTTTATTAAGTCAATTCTGAGTTAACCCTAACCCCTTTTGCTAAGGGGGTGAGTCGGAAAATTCGGTCTAATTCGGTTAATAAATTCGGAGTTTTCAAAAAAAACTGAGTCAATAGACAAAAAATAGAAAAAATAGGTCACCCGGTTAGGCCATCTTACTAACCTTAAATTTTTTTAAATTTTAAAAAGTTGATTAACGAAAATTTTATCAATAAATGTGTTAGTTTTTTGACTAATATCCACAAAAATATTTTTTAATAAAACATTTAAAAAAAAAATATTTTTTCATTTTTTATTATTATTTAAGCGATTTAAAAAATCCTACATTCATTCATCCATTTTACCCAGATTTACCGTTGCTAGATCTGAAAAAGGTGTGGAAAATATTCAAGTTTCTGATGAAAATAATCCACGAGAAGAAAAATGTCGTAATTTAAAAACATCCACAAATCTGATGAAGAAATAGTTGACTTTGTTTAACTGAAACGAATTGTAAAAGTTGAATAAGAAGATGAATACGACAATGATGAATCAGACGAACAGAAAATATTGTCGCATAGTGGGGCTTTAAAAGCGAAAATTTATAGTGAAAATTTCAAAGCTTAAGATATTTTTCTACTCGAAAACGCCATTATGTTGTAGGCTAGCTAGTTTTCTCCTAGCCATTTGAATATAAAAGAAGTTGTGATTAATGATACTACATTTACAATTGGAAATCTTTTTCAGATTGAGTCAAGCTTCCTTGATTTAACAAAAAAACAATCAAAAATTACGTACTTCATAACTTATCCTTTTAGTAATAAAAATTTCAAATCTTAAAAAAACTTTTTTCATTATTTTTTTGCTTACGGTTAAGTCGTTATTACGACCGTCCTTCGACTTCAACTTAGTCGGGTAAGCCTGTATTTTCACTATCTGTTTTTATTCCCAGATTCAGCTTATTGATTCATTCTAATCAATGTGCTATTTTTTGGTCATTTATATTTTACTTTCAAATCTTTTTAAAATACTAGTAAAATTTTTCAGCATACCTTTTTAAAAAACCATAAAACTATTTATCAAACTGAATTTTTAAATTAAAATAATAATTAAACTGATAATAATTTTAAATTTTTTTAAATAACAAATGAATTAAATTTTTGTCAATTAAATTTTAAAGCAATTTTATTTAAAAAATATATGATTTAATTTCAATTTTTTATCAATGCACTTACTGCTTTTTATTGACTACCACGTTAGGGTTTGTTCCCAAACTCATTAGACTCTTTTAAGTATCTTATAGCCAACAGATGACTACATATTTTAAATTAAAAAAAATATTTACAATTGCAATGATGTGCTTTTAGATCAATTTTCGTTCCTGCCTTTGAAAATTGTAAATGCTTAATTTTTTTCGAAGAGTGAAGTTAATTTTAATTGATGAATTAAAAGACTCGACCGGAGAATTTGTGCAAGCATAACCAGTTTGCCTTTTGAATACAAAATCACAAAATCTTCCCTTGACCCAGACGTCATCAAAATATTTAAAAAAATCCTTACAATTTTTTTCAGAAAACACTTTAAACTCTTCAATCCTTAAATTGAATTCAGCTTCATTCATTAAATAGTAAATGTTACGTAAATATTATTTAATTTTTACTTTGAATTCATCTGATCACTATTTGTTATTTTTGTGTGCATAAAATGATTAGCAATCAACTCATTAAAATGTTTTTCGTCTTCAAAAGATTGCAAAAGCTCAAATTCTATTTTTTTTAATATTTTCTTCTCTAAGAATACGTGATGAAGATTTGGTAGAAACTGATTTGTTTGAATCGTCAAATTGTACAGTGGCTGTTTATAGACGATTTGACGAAATTTTAAATTGTTTAAATTTTTTTTATCTTCCTCTTGAAGATAACTCAACTAATACAAAAAAAAATTTCAGATTTAAATAAGACAATCTTAAAAGAAAACGACGTAGGAGTCTTGTTTGGGAATAAATTTATCAAAATAAATCTAAAACAAGTAAATATTTTTGTTTATTTTTAAAATAGGACGTTTACCCTCTAGGAATGATTCGGTACCCTTTGGAACGGAACTGGAACCCTTTTGGAACGGAACGTTTCATTTTAAAAAGAACCACTGTAATTAACTTTTTAACTTTCTTACATCGCCGAATCTGGCGTAATTTTTTGAAATAAATAATAATAAAAGTTTTTAAAAGGAAATTTCTAAATTAATATTCTTTATACTATCATTTATTTTTGTATTTCAAATGGTATCTTTTGAAAACAACACTTATTAACAAGGTTAAAAACAAAACCTGGTGTGAAGCAGCACATTTTTCATAATTTGTAGTGATGTTGGTTTTTAACTGTTCGGTAAAAAGTTTGGAATTACTAAAAGATAGTTCTTTTTGGTTTCTTCTTTATTAAATCTAAATTTTAACTTGGTCAACTTGTAAAAATCCTGGTCAATTCAACGAATTTTAACAAATATTTAAGAGTAATTTAAAGAATTTTAAGAAAATTTAGAGAAACTTGGAATCACGAAATAAGAGTTAAACTTAGGGCGAATGGTAATTTAATGATTGACCCTGAAAAAGAAGAGTATAAAAAAGTAATTCTAAATAATGAAAATGTGTTTGAAGGAAACGGCAAAAAATGTTCAAGTAAATTGGAACGTGTGAACTGCGATGAAAAACACTCTGCTTATTACAAAGGATGCCCTAAATATAAATTAGCTATAAAAATATCATTCTTTTTTTTTCCTGAACTACCAAATATTTAAACCTGTCTAACCTAGATATTTCAACATATCGATTTTAATTTTCCTTTTTATTACTTAGACTTATTTATCTTTTTTTTTTAATATTTTTATTTTTTTTTTATCTTATCTAACTTTTTTTATTTTTTTATATATATTTATATTCTGAAGGAGCATTAGCTCGATACAGATAAACAAATAAATTAATTAAATTATTAGCTTAATCAATTTTACAAGTTTGCAAAATGTGCCAAGCGGATTTTATCGTAATGAGAGTGCAATGTACTCAAATGCAGCTGATGTAGTTTAACCAGCTGTATGCGTGAAATGAACCAAAACATAGTTAAATTGCTGGAAATTAAAAATACAGTCGTCACTATTGACTAAAGGTTATCTAAAGTTGGAGATTTACAAACGAAAGTAGCTAACTTCAGCGGAATATTGAGTGATTGAAGCAATAAAATAATAATTAAAAAAATTGAATTTTTTTTTCAATTTTTTTGAATCAAACATTCTAAATCAAAAGAATTTGAAATTGAAGACTTTTCAAAAATATTTTTGTAATTTGACCGACATGGAATTTCAAAATTTAATTTTTTATTTTTAAACGATCAGTTTTGCAACGTTTTACACTAAATAAAATAAAGTGAGAAAAAAAAAACAAAATAAATTTTATAATTTTTCTAAATTTTTTTATTTTCCTCATGTTTATACTGTTAATTTGTTTTTAAATCTGAATTTTTAATTTCAAACATTTTCTTATTTAAATTTTAAGTCAATATTTTCAATTATATTGATCAATTTCTCTTCATATTCATCAATATTTTGATTATTTTGTGACGATGTGTGTTTCTTCTCTCTATTTTCTATTTTCCCATTCTTGCCGAAATAATTTAAAAATTTTTCTTTTAGAAACTCGGCAACCACTAAACCTTCTTCATCCGGGTCAATTGCTCTAGCCGATTTTGAAAAACTGTCTGTTATTATTGTGATAAAAATGCTCAGCAATGTAAATACCACCACAATATAATAGAATATTGTAACTACCGAAATAAATAATGAATCTCTTTCAACATAAATCTCTTTGTAGAGTTTGTTTAGAGTCATCAGAAAAGTTGATTCAAAAGTGGAAATAATTGTGGAAAAACCTTTTGCCTTGTCATGCATTTCCAGATAAATAAGTTGAGAAAAAGCGCCCCAAATAAGCAAAAACAAAAGCGAAAAATTAATCAAATCATTGCCACACAGTCGCATTGTTACCATAAACTCTTTGATACTCCGATTAAACCTCAACAGTTTCAGGAATTTCAGAGTTCCCAAAAAGGACAAAAATCCGAGGCACACAGACATCATTCCGTTCCAGTAGCAAACCAATTGCAGCTTAATTACTTTATCCTTATGGCTTTTTATTTTATCAATTAAGTCTTCTTTGGCATACAATCGGTACAGGTACATAGAAAAAGTGAACCAAGTGAACACAAAAATGGTCCATTCCACATAATTCCAAAAGTTTTTGAAATAATCCAATTTTTGTTTGATTATCAAACGAATTTCTTTGATCATAAAAAATATGGTAAAAATCAGGAATATAATGTTTATGGCTATGATAAATGCAGTAAAGCTGTTCGATGGCTCGAAAAGAATCACTGGTTCGAAGAAAATTGTCTTGATTATTTTTCCTGTTGGTATTATTTCGAGTAAGATGGTGCTATAGACAAACAAGTTTAAGTATGGATTGTAGACCTGGAATTCATAGAATACGCCTCTGGTGTGTGCATCAATCCAAGATAATTTTTCCAAATTTTCCAAATCGGTCTGTATCTGCTCTAGTGAATTTTTTCCTATTTCTAAAAAGTAAACGTATCCACCTCCGTAAAAGTTGTAATACTGACCAAGGTATGGATAGGTTTCTAGTTCGTCTGATGATTTGTACTGAAAATGTTCAGAGTATTTGTTTGATGTAATATTTGGGTTGTGTCTTGTCCAATATAGATCGAATTTTGATTTTTCCTGATTGAATAAACCATAATCATAATAGCATCTGTCAATGTTTATTTTTTCAGTTATTGTAGAAACCTTGCACGACTCTTAGATTAAAAATATATGAATAAAAAAAATTTTCTTGCTTTCTTTAATAAAATCCAACTTATTTGTGTGTATGAAAGAAAATTATTTTTGTGTAAAAGAAATTTTTGAAAGAAAAAATTCTAGTTAATAAACTCGATTTTAAAAATATTATTAAAGAAAATTATTTTTTGAAAACTTGAATTTAAAAATGCAGCTTTAATAAATAGCTAAATTTTTTAAAAAAGGTCTGGTAAAATTTTACAAATTTTAAAACTTTAAAATAGTTTCATATTTGAGCCATTTAAAAAAAAAACAACCTAAAAGCAAAAATAACACATTGCTGAGTTTCATGGCAACTCGAAGCCTATTATGGTAATCATATGATCAAAATCAAATTAATAAAAATATCAATAAAAAAGTATGAAACAAGCATCATTTTTTATTTAAAAATTGGTAAATAGAAAAATCGTCCCGTTATTTTATCCCGTTTTCTTAATAAAGAAAATATATATTTGAATTGTTATATTTTCACTATAAAGTTTTAATACTTAAAAAAAGAAGTATGTTTTTTTAATTTTTCGAAAAAATTATCCAACTACTTCGGTGATGAATGCATCGATAAAACAATTTTCTTTTATTAAAATGATGGTTTCGAATCGATGTAGAGAAATAGTTTTTAAACAAATTTTAAATGAAATAAAATTAAATCAAAATAAGTAAAAAAAATTATCTAATAATTTTAAAAAGCATAAAAATTTTTAAAATCGAATTTAAAAAATCCTTTTTTTTAACATCAATTTTTATTGTCAGACTATTCATTTATTGACAAATTATTTTATATATATTTAATAGTATAATTCTTTATTTAAAATAGAACATCTTAATTCTTTTTAAAGATATGACATAAAATTATTGTTAATCATTTTATTTCGTTTATTTGCAACAGCCGAAAGACTACTATCTCCAAGAATTTTGCGCGTTTTATACTTAGAAAATGCTAAGTGAATCTAAATTGATCTACAAACTAAATTTGGACAAAAATTTGTTTCATATTATCTAAAAGTTTATTTTAATTTTTTTCATGGCTTCATATTAACCTATCATATCAAAAATTAAATTCTCATATGAAAACAAATAAAATCGTCATATTGATAATTAAATTTAAGATTTTAATTAAAGTATATCAGTTAATCAATTTACATTATAAATAAAAAAATCAGAAAATGAAATAAAATTTAGAAAAATTTAAATGAATAAAAAAAAAAAGCCTAGAACACCCGGTATTCCCAGGCGGTCACCCATCCAAGTACTAACCGGGCTCGACGTTGCTTAACTTCGGTGATCGGACGAGAACCGGTGCATTCAACGTGATATGGTCCTAGACATTTTTTATCTCTTATTTAATCCTTCTTAAATTGCTCAATTAAAAAAATAAATTATTCTAAATTTAAATCTATTTTTAAAGTTAATAAAAATTATCTTGAAAGATTTCTTAATCATTATATATATATATATATATTTAAATTGTTATATTTTCACTATAAAGTTTTAATACTTAAAAAAAGAAGTATGTTTTTTTGATTTTTTTAAAAAATATTCAACTACTTCAGTGATGAACGCATCGATTAAACAATTGTCTTTTATTAAGATGATGGTTTCGAATCGAAGCAGAGAAGTAGTTTTTAGACAAAATTTAAATGAAATAAAATAAAATTAAATCAAAATAAGTGAAAAATGATCTAATGTTTTTCAAAAAGTCTTTTTAATCCTTAATAACTTTAATTTCTGAATTATCACTAATATTTCATGATGATTTTATTTTATTAAATAGCATGTTAAATTTTCCCAACCTATATAATAATACTAATTTACACTTAAATTTCAGATTAAAATAATAATTAAAAAAAGGCTGATTGAACTGATTGTTTGTAATCTAAGTCCAAAATAAAATAATCCTGAAAATTTAATTCTAAATAATTCAATGACGAATTCTTATTCAAAAAATTAATGCCTAAATAAAAATAAGAAATAAATGATGAAACCTTAATTCAGAATTAAATACCAATACCATTTTTATCTTAAAAATATTAAAGCTTTAACATCAAACCTTAAAAAATACTAATTGATATTTAATTAATTTTTAACTTTAATGAGTATTTATTGGTCATAAATATGCTGAAATTTTATAAAATTCTAAATTAAACCCAATTTTATTCCTTTAATTTTGAAAATGTCTGATCAAGAAATAATTTTTGTGGTTAGCAATTTTGGAATTGACAATAAAAAGAATGCACATCTGATGGTTATCTATCAAAACCACGACCAATCTGTACGTTATTAATCAAAAGAATAAGAATTGATGTAGATAGGTAATTGGATATAGAGTTTTTAAATTATTATTAAAATAATCATAATTATTAGTTATTTTTAATAATTGTTATTAATTATTTTTCATACTTAAGTTTTAATAAATATTTTGTTATTATTTTTTTTTTTATTTCATGATTATTTTATTTTGCATTAAATTCTTCATTTGAGAACAACATTAAATGAATTTGGCATTAGTTTCGTGAGATTAAAATAAAGAGGATTATTTTATTTTGGCATTAATTTACAAACTACCATTGAAATACATACGAAGCGATCGTCTATTTTTCCTATTTGGTTTCTAAATTATTTTACGAAATTAATAAAAAGTTAATTTTTAATTTGATGCAAAAATACATTTATTTTAGTAAAAAAAATTTTACTGAAATTCTTCATCTTCGTTGTGATTGCAAGATGAATATTTTGATTTTTACTTCAGAAATTTTTATTCAAACTCAAATAAAAATAAATAAAAATTTGAGAATTCATCACCAAGGAGAAAATAATTTTTGTTAGGAAAATAACGAAAAATAATTTTTTGATTAGTTTTTTTAGTGATACAATCAGAATTTTTGATACTAAAAGAAAAAATCGCCTTTACATAAAAACATAAAAATATTTAAAGCAGAATTAAAGAATTCTTATTTTATCAAATTTATATACTAGAATATTTATTTATAAAATTATTTTAAATCATTAAATTCCATTTATCTGCATCGGCCGAATGAAAGCAAGAACTTTACAATTGTCTTTCTGTAAGATAACAGTTTCAAATCGAAGCAGAGAGGAAGTTCATTCAAAAATTAAATGAAATAAAATTTTAGACATTTGAAATATATAAAATTTTATTTTTAAACCGAAATTTAAATGTTAGGAATTTTGAAGAAACAAAAAGCTTTGAAAAATCAAATTGACAACGAAAATTGACATTTTGATTTTTCAGTTTTCATTATCTCGTTTTTACTTAATCTTCTCATCCAAATTTTCCATCCATACTAGAAAGGTGGACTAAGTCTTTAGATTTTAGAAGAATCAATTAAAGATCAATGAAAAAATTTAAGATTAATCATTGCAATTTAAAATATTTGATATTTGGTGTTTAAATAAATAAACAAAAATTAAAAGACTTTTTCATAAATTTGAGTTTTTATTAGTTAAATTTTGATCAAATGATCACTATAACTTCGAAAAAATAATTTATTTTTTGAATAGAACTATTTAAAAAGGTTCATAAAAGAGATAAAAAATGTCTAGGACCATATCACGTTGAATGCACCGGTTCTCGTCCGATCACCGAAGTTAAGCAACGTCGAGCCCGGTTAGTACTTGGATGGGTGACCGCCTGGGAATACCGGGTGTTCTAGGCTTTTTTTTTTTATTCATTTCTCAATTGCATTATCGTACATAAAATGTTTCATTTTAAGTTAATAAATTTAAACATTAAAATCAATTATAAAACAAATTCATTTATTAAATTTTTACTTTTTTTTACTTAAATGTTTAAATTCTTTAATGTACAAAATTTAATTTGAAATATAATAAATAATTTAAATTGAAAAATTTTTTTGTGAGATAATACAATTTATAAATTTTCTAAAAAGAAAGCCTAGAACACCCGGTATTCCCAGGCGGTCACCCATCCAAGTACTAACCGGGCTCGACGTTGCTTAACTTCGGTGATCGGACGAGAACCGGTGCATTCAACGTGATATGGTCCTAGACATTTTATCTCTCTTTTTTGAACCTATTAAATTGTTCACAAATATATCTATAAAATACTTATTTTTTTTACAATGGTTGTACTGGAGAAAAAATCTTCGCCATGTTAAAAGATTTCTATACGAGGAGTTGAAGTTTTGCCTTTCAAATAAATTAAGAAGACATGGTAACTGTATTTTTAGTCAAATTATTCAAAATTAATCTATTGATTAATGTTAGTTAATTAATTTAAAAAAGTCCGAAATTAATTTGATCAATTTTTTGAAATTTTTTTATCAAATAGCGTACTTTGTTAAGGGGAATATAAATTTAACTGATATTTTAGTAATTGAGTCAACTATAAAAATGATCTAAGAACAAACCCAATATTTTCCTTCGATTCGCAAATAATCAATTGCTTACTCAATATAACTTAGAAACTATCCAGGAAAGACGTAAAAAAATTGTTTAGTCCAAATGGTACCCTTTAAAGTTCTTCTATCTACCATTCAACTCAACTAATAATCAACCATTAATTTAAAGTCTAATTACTCCATTCTATTGTGACCATTTTAATTTATTTTATTTTGTAAAAAAAAAGTTGAAAAAAAAAGAATTAATAAAAAACCAATAAAAGGGAAAAAACAAAAAAATAGAATAATTAAAGACCTTACTTCGGAAAAATCCTAAAAAAACATCGTATAAAAAAGTAATTTGTGAAGTAAACTTAATAAAAAAATAGCAAACTATAAAGTTGAAGAAATATTCTAACCTTTAAAAAAATATTAGCAAGTAATCTATATTAAATTCCCAAGCACTTTAGAAAGCTTAGTATTTAAACCGAAAAATGAAAAAAAATTAAGCAGTTCACTTCTGAGTTGAAAAAATTTATTTTTTTAGAATGAAAAGAAAAATTGAGATTAATTTCAACTTTGATCTGAAATAAGAGGGATCTGAAAACAGACAAAAAGGTAAATAAGGTTCTTTAACGTTCTGTAACGTTTAGTCTTAACATCGTTCTATTCCCAAAAAAATTTTTATAATTTAAAATTTAATCCTTAATTAGAAAAAAAAATTAGAAGTTAATGAAAAATATCTAGAAAAATTTGTTAATCATTTTTTATAAATATTTTTTAAAATTGTTTAATGTTCACTATAAAGTTTTATAACTTAAACTAAGAAGTATGTACCTTTTACTTTTAAAAACCAATCCAACTACTTCAGTGAAGAATGCATCGATTAAACAATTGTCTTTTAATAAGATAATGGTTTCGAATCGAAGCAGAGAGGTAGTTTTTTAAACAAAATTTAATTGTAATAAAACAAAATTCATTTAAAAAAATTATCAAAAAGTTATAATAAAGCATAAAAATTAGTGTTGGTGTCCGTGCAAGCGGACAGTAAACGGGCCAAAATTTTCCAAAACCGTGACCGTGACCGTATTAACCGGACAGTTTTTAACGGGCGGGCTATGGCCCGTTTATTTTAGCGGGCTGATTTTTGGCCCGTTTAGGAACCCGTATAAATTTATACGGGCGGTCTAAGAAAACCGTATAAATTTAAAGTAAAAATTTAAATTTTTTCCACATTTTTTTGGAAAAGCCCAGTAGCGTTAAATTTGAGTCATTAAATTGGTTTTCTAAAATGCTAACGAAAAACATTTTATTTTTATTTATTTATTTATTAGATTTTAATTCTCTGCGACACTATTAATCAAGTAAATATGGTTTGTGTTAGAATTAAAAAAAAAAATAAATAAATAAAAATAAAATGTCTAGTTCAGTTCTTTTCCAAAAAAATGTGGAAAAAATTTAAAAGTTTACTTAAAATAAATAATTTTAACCGTTTAAATTTATAGGACGGTCACTTAGACCGCCCGTATAAATTTAAACGGTAACTAAACGGGTCAAAAATTAGCCCGCTAAAATAAACGGGCCAAAGTCCGCGATTAACCGCCCGTCTTTTGGACCGGTTAGCTCTGTCCGCATCCAACACTAATAAAAATACTTTAATTACTATTCTTCAGAGTTGGTCAATACTCAAAGTCATGAGGTCAAGTCAAAACTTTGACTTTAGATATTTTTTTTAGTTTTTGAATTCTTTTTGAAATTAAAGTTGACTTTGAGACTAAAATTAGACAAAAATTATTTCATATCACCTTAAAGTTTAGATCTTAAACGAAAATAAACACTCATTCCATTTTTAAAGATTTGTTCATCGATTTAATTTTCCGAATTTCAAAATATAAACAATAAAAATATGCAAAGAAACTTATTACTTTTAAATAAATACCCAATTAAAAAAAGTTTAAACTTTAGTAACTTTTAAGTTCAAAAAAATTTTTTTCACTCATTTATTTAGAAAAGATTTATATCATTATTATGCACTTATTATTTTCATAATTTTTTGTTTTATCTAAAATATTAATTAAATTATCTGATAAATTTTTTCATTTTTTAGTTCTTATTAAATATTAATTTTTTCAATATATTAACTAAATAATAATGAGATTTTATTGACAAAAAATAGATAAATCTTTTGATAAACAATAAATTTAATTAAAAGAACTACAAAAATATTATTTTTTATTAAATTTGATTTTAATCTTAATTTTAGCATATTTGTTTATCAATCTTCATTTATTTAATAAAAAATCAGATGAGAAATAAAATAAAATATAGGAAAATTTGAATGAATAAAAAAAAAAGCCTAGAACACCCGGTATTCCCAGGCGGTCACCCATCCAAGTACTAACCGGGCTCGACGTTGCTTAACTTCGGTGATCGGACGAGAACCGGTGCATTCAACGTGATATGGTCCTAGACATTTTTTATCTCTTATTTAATCCTTCTTAAATTGCTCAATTAAAAAAATTAATTATTCTTAATTGAAATAATCTATTTAAAAGTTAATGAAAAATATCTAGAAAAATTTGTTAATCATTTTTTATAAATATTTTGTTAAATTGTTTAATCTTCACTATAAAGTTTTAATACTTAAAAAAAGAAGTATGTACCTTTTACTTTTAAAAACCAATCCAACTACTTCAATGAAGAATGCATCGATTAAACAATTGTCTTTTATTAAGATAATGGTTTCGAATCGAAGCAGAGAAGTAGTTTTTTTACTTTTATTAAAATAAAACAATTCTAAAATAAAAGCTTAGTTAGAAAATTTTTTCATTCTTGAATTTGAACACAACTATCATTCATTTTCTAAGACCTTTGTATATTCTGGCTTTTTATTCATAAATTTCTATGTAATTCTTTTACTCCATATTTGACAAGTGTTATTTTAATTATTTTCTAGGAATCATCCGCAAACCAGTCCACTTGTTAATACATTCCTTAAGATGACCGCCCACCACCAGACAGTATTACTGCTGGTACATGAGTCTGATCTGAAGATCGACAGAAACAGATTTAGCTTTATTCTAGTCCAATTTTTATTTTATTTATTCATTAGATTTATTTTTATTAACTAGATTTTTATTTTTATCAAAGCTGTTTTTAAGACGCAAAAAATTAGAGAAATTCTTGATTATTTTATAATGTTTAATAGAAATTAATAATTAAACTTACCGTTTTTAATTCTCAATTGTCTGATCATGGGTTTACCTATTAAAAATGATGTTTTGTCAGTCATAAAATTTTCAAAGTCAGCATTATTTTCTTCATTTATAAACGCTGTTACAAAGCCATTTCTTGTCCATTTCCAAATGTCTTTGACTTCAAGTATACTATCCAAACTTTTGAGATCGAACATATTTTGAATCTGTTTTTGATACATAAATGAGTTCATGTCTTTATTGGTAAATGAGACCATGAACAAGACAAACAAAAAAATTGTATAAACAAATATTTCTCTCAGAATAGCCATTGCCTTTTTTTCTCTTAAAAATTTTAACTTAATCTCTTTCATTTTTTTAGGATCTTGAAATCCTTCCGATTTAGAATGAGAAAATTTTTTGTTATCATACTCAATTTGGTTATCATCCACAAGTTTGAGGTTGATGTCAGCGTCATCGAAATTTGTAAAATTCTCCGTCTTCCTGAACAATAAAACTAGCAGCGCAGTTGTAAGGGCTACTTGTATAGGCTGAGTAATTAGAAGTGAAGAAAATATTCCTGATATAAATGATCCCAACCATTTGGATACTTTTTCATCACCAAATGCTATACCTTTTGTAATTATAAAAAAAAGCGAAACTCCTGTGAATATTACACTGAGAATATAAGCTATTATTTTGCACCACCACGGAAATTCCAATCTCTTTTTCTTTTTGGTTTTCTTATCTTTTTCAGGGACTTCATTTTGCACATTTTCATTGATATCTGTGAAGCTTTTACTCGAATGAATTTCATCAATCTTTTTTTTGTACATCTCTTTTCTGGAAACACGACTTTTTGAACGTCTAAAAAGCTGAATCAATAGAAAACTAGGTGGAAACGAAATCAGACTTGTCATTATTCCAATTCCAATCTTTAATAAAAAATAATAAAATTTTTTATTTTAAATTTTAAAATTAGTTGGATAGAAATTTTTATGAGTAACTTTTTTACAAATATATTTCTTTTCTACCAATAGCAGCTAATTAACCTTAGTATCATAAACCGATATAAAAATTTGAATTTCAAAGTTAAGCTCAAAGATGTTTTTTGATGATAGGGGATACATCAAAATCATTATTTTTTTTTCACAAATATAAATAATAATTTTTTTAAACTATAAATTTTTTCAAGTTTTAGCTTTATCTAGAAGCTAAAAAATTACGTTAAAAATATTAAAAAATTCTGAAAATTCTATATAACTTAATATCAAGTGATACAGTGTTTCAACAAAAAACCCAGAATTGGTGTAATTACGTTATTTTACGTAATTTTCAGTAAAATTGTCCTAAAATGCTTCCGGACAAAAATAAAGTGTTTAAGATAATAAAAAATGGACTTAGTTGAAAATTTTAAACTATTTTTTTTTAAATTTACAAAAATATAACTAATTTATCTAATTTAATAATCAAATATTGTAATTGAATAGCCTTACCGAGTAAAACTTACGTATGATTACGTAAGTTTCCTAATAAGTACTAAAAATGTGTAATTTTATCAATTGAAGTTTTTTATAAAAACACTTTAGAACAAAATTATTAGAAGAAATGAAAAATAAATTATTTAGGTAAAATTTTAGAATCTTTCACATCAATATTGACATAAATTTTTAAAATTTGGGAATCGAAGAAAACCTAAGATGCACTTAATAATTAGTCTCGAAAAAATTAATAATTAGATATCTGAGGTGCCAAAAAAGTTTCTGAGCGGGGAACATTATTTATAATTTTCTAATAGGTGAAACAAACGAAATATAACATTGAATTTTAGTAATTTTGGTGTCATATTTAAATATCTATGCAAAATAGTAGCTATCTTATTTAAATCATTCTTAATGGAGTGCAAAATGCATATGTTTGCACGCCATTTTGCAGAATCTTTCTTATGGTGAAACAAGCTTACTACAGGTTATAATATTCTGCAAAGTCAATTTATTTAATTCCTTTCAAAAGTTATTAGCACCAGTTCTCGTCGGATCACCGAAGTTAAGCAACGTCGAGCCCGGTTAGTACTTGGATGGGTGACCGCCTGGGAATACCGGGTGTTCTAGGCTTTTTTTTTTATTCATTCAAATTTTCCTATATTTTATTTTATTTCTCATCTGATTTTTTATTAAATAAATGAAGATTGATAAACAAATATGCTAAAATTAAGATTAAAATCAAATTGAATAAAAAATAATATTTTTGTAGTTCTTTTAATTAAAAATAAAATTGTTTTTATCGGTAATAAACATAATTTAAATCAAAATCAATCAATTTATCTTACAAAAAGAATTCAAAAACTAAAAAAAATATCTAAAGTCAAAGTTTTGACTTGACTTGAAAAACAATAATATTTTAAGTCCAAATCCAGACTTGACTTAATGACTTTGACTATTGATCTTATTTTGTTTTATTTCAATTAAATTTTGTTTAAAAAACTACTTCTCTGCTTCGATTCGAAACCATTATCTTATTAAAAGACAATTGTTAAATCGATGCATTCTTCACTGAAGTAGTTGGATTGGTTTTTAAAAGTAAAAGGTACATACTTCTTTTTTTAAGTAATAAAACTTTATAGTAAACAATAAATAATTTAACAAAATATTTATAAAAAATGATTAGCAAATTTTTCTAGATATTTTTCATTAACTTTTTAATAGATTATTTCAATTAAGAATAATTTATTTTTTGAAAAGAAAAATTTAAAAAGGTTCAAAAAAGAGATAAAAAATGTCTAGGACCATATCACGTTGAATGCACCGGTTCTCGTCCGATCACCGAAGTTAAGCAACGTCGAGCCCGGTTAGTACTTGGATGGGTGACCGCCTGGGAATACCGGGTGTTCTAGGCTTTTTTTTTATTCATTTCTCAATTGCATTATCGTACATAAAATGTTTCATTTTAAGTTAATAAATTTAAACATTAAAATCAATTATAAAACAAATTCATTTATTAAATTTATACTTTTTTTTTTACTTAAATGTTTAAATTCATTAATGTACAAAATTTAATTTGAAATATAATAAATAATTTAAATTGAAAAATTTTTTGTGAGATAATACAATTTATTAATTTTCTAAAAAGAAAGCCAAGAACACCCGGTATTCCCAGGCGGTCACCCATCCAAGTACTAACCGGGCTCGACGTTGCTTAACTTCGGTGATCGGACGAGAACCGGTGCATTCAACGTGATATGGTCCTAGACAATTTTTATCTCTTTTTTGAACCTTTTTGAATTTTTCTTTTCAAAAAATAAATTATTCTTAATTTTAGATTTAATGCCAAAATATAATAAAAAAAAATAAATTTAAAAGTTAATCTTTTAAGAAGTTAATAAAAAATATCTTGAACGATTTGCTAATCATCTTTAATAAATATTTTGTTAAATTATTTATTGTTTACTATAAAGTTTTATTACTTAAAAAAAGAAGTATGTACCTTTTACTTTTAAAAACCAATCCAACTACTTCAGTGAAGAATGCATCGATTTAACAATTGTCTTTTAATAAGATAATGGTTTCGAATCGAAGCAGAGAAGTAGTTTTTTAAACAAAATTTAATTGTAATAAAACAATATTCATTTAAAAAAAACTATCAAAAAGTTATAATAAAGCATAAAAATTTTTTAATTACTATTCTTCAGAGTTGGTCAATAGTCAAAGTCATGAAGTCAAGTCTGGATTTGTACTTTAAATATTATTGTTATTCAAGTCAAAACTTTGACTTTAGATATTTTTCTTAGTTTTTGAATTCTTTTTGTAAGAGAAATTGATTGATGTTGATTTAAATTAGGTTTATTGCCGATAAAAACAATTTTATTTAATTTTTTTCTTTAAAATTCTGGTCTTAAATAGAAACTAAATCTTCAGTTTTAAGTCAAAGTCGGACTTAGATTTTTGAACAACTCTGTCATTCTCTCCTAGATATCTCAACGTTTTACACTCTGAAAATGCTCAGTGAAATTAAAGTTGTTTTTGAGATAAAAATTAGACAAAAATTTTTTCATATCACCCTAAAGTTTAGATCTTTAACGAAAACAAACACTTCCATTTTTTTAAGAGTCTGATAAATTTTTTCATTTTTTAGTCCTTATTATATATTTATTTTTTTAATATATTAACTAAATAATAATGAGCTTTTATTGATAAAAAATATGAAAAATCGTTAGATATACAAAAAATTAAATTAAAAGACCTAAAAAAACATTATTTTTTATTCAATTTAAATATTATCTTAATTTTAGCATGTTTGTTTTTCAATCTTTATTTATTAAATAAAAAATCAGATGAGAAATAAAATAAAACATAGGAAAATTTGAATGAATAAAAATGAAAGCCTAGAACACCCGGTATTCCCAGGCGGTCACCCATCCAAGTACTAACCGGGCTCGACGTTGCTTAACTTCGGTGATCGGACGAGAACCGGTGCATTCAACGTGATATGGTCCTAGACAATTTTTATCTCTTTTTTGAACCTTTTTGAATTTTTCTTTTCAAAAAATAAATTATTCTTAATTTTAGATTTAATGCCAAAATATAATAAAAAAAAATAAATTTAAAAGTTAATACAAAATTTCTTGAAAGATTTTTAGACTCTTTTGTATAAATATGAGTTAAAAAATGTTTAATCTTTACATTAAAGTTTTATTACTTATATTAAGAAGTATGTACCTTTTCCTTGCTACAAACTAAATCAACTACTTCAGTGAAGAATGCATCGATTAAACAATTGTCTTTTATTAAGATAATGGTTTCGAATCGAAGCAGAGAGGTAGTTTTTTTAATTAAAATTTAAAAGTAATAAATTTATTTATAAATTAAAAAAAAGCAAAAAAGTTTTTTTTTTTAAATGTTATTTAAAATATTTTTTGATCAGATTTAATCCGTCTAATGTAAAAAAATAGTAAATCTCTCTATTTTATTTAATTTTATCAATCATCAAATATTAAATTTAATATTTATTTTGTTATTAAATGAATTTAATGACATTATTAATGAGAATTTTGAAGATTAATTAAAATTTCTTTACAAATTGTTTTTTTTAAAAGAATCACCTGTTGAGGGGTTAAACTAAATGGTCCAATTGTAAGTCCTCCTGTTTTTGGTGATGTGTCCACTTCATAATAAAGTATATTTGTAAGCATCGTCATGTACAAGATTACGAAGCCACATGTCAATCTATCCAGTCGTGTAAATGTGCTTAATGCTGGACGAGCTATGATCGAAAACCAAAGATGTCCATCACTCAGTTTATCTTTAGTTTCTCTTTGAAGCAAATACTTCAAGTCTTTTAACTGCTTATCTCCGCAAACCTGAATCCTTCTGTCAATCAAACCATCTTTTTTGTCAACTGCTAGCCTTAAAATTTTTTTTTTTAATTTAAACAAAAAAAAAAGATGAGAAATTCTTGCCATTTTTCACAAATGAATATGAATCTATCTTTTGTTTTTAAATCAGTCACGACTATGTGTTTAAGATACCACGATGATAAGCCTCGACCCTTGCCTGAATTATCATGGAATATTCGGCACATGAAAATGTTACCCAGTGATCTTGGCACAGCCATTAAGAAAGTATCAACAGCACTGCGTTTAAATAGAACCGCATTTTTGTTTTTATCAGAACTTTTCAATTGTCTCACTGTCGATTCATCTTTTTCACCCGTCAGATCAATAAAGACATTTGATTGTGTACCAGCGTTTTTTCTTGACCCAGTACAGACGATTATTTCATAGAAGTAGCTATCATGAACAGAATTATCATCAAGGATATGAATTTTGGCCTTTTCTGTGTCTTTTCTATCAAAATAAAGGCAAATAATGGCTAGGAAAATGAAGGCACAACTAGTAATAATAACTGTTAAATAAATTGTTGGATTTTGATCAAATGATGAGTTGGCAAAGACATAATCAAAATCTATAGCTGGAGGCATGACTAAAAAACCACCTGCAAATTCAGTTAAATGATTAGAACGACAGTTGGTGTACTCAAAATCGGTTCCTTCTTCAATCACTTCCATTCCTTTAAAATTTTTTTTTGGGAATAAATAAGATTCGGAATTATATCTTTTATTGAGATTCTTAAGATTTAAATACTGTAAAATCCTGAAAGTCAATCAATTAATCTTTCTTTAATTTTTTTCGTTATTTTCGTTAATTTTGTAAAATTTAACTATCCTTATTAATATTTTCAATTTTAATAAAAAGTTACATTATTTTCGAAAAAAATAAATTTTTGCATGGAATTTTATGAAGAATTTAATTCATCTTTAAATGTTACTAAAATTCATTAATGATAATCTAATTTCTGATGATGTGAAAAAACAAAAAAATTTTTAAAATTGATTAATAGTTTATTAATCAAAAAAATGCAGACTTTTTATAAAAATTTTTAAGATTTTTTAATAATCATCTTTGAAGAATAATTACTTAAATTTTAAAGACATTCGTTCGGAAACTCTTAAAGAATCTTTTTGAATTTTTTTGACTGGGAGATTTCCACTTTTTCCAGCGTAAATTTTAATGAAAAAATTTTTTTAATTTTTTCTATTTTCATTAATGTTAACAAAAATCAAAGAAAAAATTACGATTATTTTCGATAATTTCAATTTTTAACATTTATGTTTTACAGTTATTTAAGTAAAATTTGCCTACAAAATTAAAAGATTGCTTTCAATTCAATAGTCAATAACAGCAATTCAATATTCAGTATTAAAATTCAATAAAAATCTTGCAAATAATATTTCTGAAATCAATGAAGTTTTCTTTATTTAATTCACATCTTTCTGCTTAAAAAAGTAAAAAGAGTCTTTAGGACGAGTTTTTAAAATCAACTAAATTTATATGCTTGATTGCTATTATTTTACAAAAAAAATCAAATTAAGTATTTAAATATGACTTGAATTTAAATAATTTGTCGAAATTTCAATCTATTTTTAATAAGCTTATCTTGCTATTAAAAAAAGATAGAAACAATCTCTTATAGAGCTTAATAAATTTTAATAAAAAAAAAACTTTGATTTTTAAATTTAGAAAAAACTTACCATTCGATGACCAATCACCAGTTTGTTTGTCAATAAAATAGCATCCAGCAGTAAAAACCCTAAACGAAAATGCGCTCATATTAAAATCAGGATTTTGGTCATTTAGATTATTTGGTAAATTAGTGGTCGTGTTTTTCACACAGTATTCATTGAATTCAATTTCAGTCAATTGCCTGAAAACAACACCAGCATGGCTACCATTCAAATAGGAAAAAGTTGTTGACATATTGACAAAAAATTGATAAAACATGGTATTATTATATTCTTTTAAATGTCGAGGACAAAAAATTTCAAAAAAGTCAAATATTTTTTCTTTAAAACTTGGATCCTCATTAAACTTTAACAGTGCCAAAATTGCTTTGGAACCATTTTCAGGCTTAATCTGAACATGAATTGAAGATCGCGGATTCGAAACGCTGAAACTGAACCAAACTATTTTTTCAAACTGGTTGCTGAGATTATTTGTTTGAACCACCTGAAAATCTGGAGAAATCTGACTGGAATCTTTTTTTATGCGAATTTGAAAAAAATTTTCTGAATTATTGATTGATAATTGTTGGCTAGACTCGTCAAATAAACTAAGACTCACTAAACTAGAGCCTGACAATTTAAGCTGGTCACCATTTGTACCTAAAATCGGCTTAGGTACAGAAAAACTTTGCAATAAAATGTTGTCATTATTGCATTTTCCATTTTGACACTTGGTCAAATTAGGAAGTTTAAACTGGCCATTGTCAAGATTTATATTTTTTTTGATGCCATCTATTGAGCTTTTTATAAACTTTAAATTTACATTTTTTGTTTTAACTTCTGATTCTTGATTAAAACCAAGATGATCAGAGGATACATTAAGCAATTGATTGAACATTTGAGACACTGTGTTAAGTCCTTCTATAGATTTATTTGTAGTGTCATTAGAATTGCCTTGACTTAGAGCAATGAGAGAGCTAGCCGCTGAATCAATAATTCTGTCCGAAGCTGATTTCAATTGACCAAAGCTTGTTTTTTCCTTGTAAATTGAAATTGAATCGGTCAACTGTTGGTTCTTGTCAATGGCCGTAGAAGCAGCTTCAAACGTAACTTCTTCACTGTTTTCGGTTAATTTAGACAGGACCAAAGAAGTTGTTTGTATACTTCGTAGATCGTTGACTGGCAAATCACTGGCAACTTGGATAAATAAAGACTTTATTTGAATATTAGCGTCACCTGGTAGGGTGGAATTTGTAGAGTTTGTTGAATTAGTTTCGTTCAAGTCAGAGTCAATATCTGAATATATCATGAAGGTTAAAGAGAGTAGATTTTTTGAAGTATCCATAGGGTCATTTTCAAAATAGGAATTGAGCATACTTTGACTGGTAGATGAATCTAATATTTGGCTTTTGAATTCGGAGACAAATCCAGGCTTTTGGATGACAAAAATTTCTTTGGGTATTTCATAATTAGCGACAGAACCCAAGTCGTTGACTATTTGAATCGCTATTTTTAAGAAATAATTATTTTCTTTAGATCCCTCTGGCAACTTGACTTTTAACATGCCGTTTCGATTAATTCCCAATGGAACAACTGTGGATGCTAAATTTGCTTAAAAAAAAATTGATATTCTGATAAAAAGTTGCTTTATTAAAAATGATTTGAAAGTGCGAAAATTGTTTTTTTTTTGGTTCAAATCAGAGTTAGTCAAAAGGTAAGTCAAAGTCTGACTTTGAAAAAAACAAATAATAATAAGAAAAAAATTGTTTTTATCGGAAATGAGCATGACTTAAAGCGAAATCAATCAATTTCTCTCAAACAAAAAGAAATCAAAAGTCAAAGTTTTAACTTGACTTTGACCAATTCTGGTTCAAATGACTCGGAAAAATTTACAGTAAATCCTTGCAAACTATCTCATGGGGTTCTGATGTAAAATGGATGGTGTAATAAGTTAAAGAATATTTTTCGATTTTTTTTTTATTAATATAATTTTATATAAACGCGGTGTAATATAAAAATTATATATTTTATTTAGTTAGTATACAAAAAATTGGTAATTTTACACAGGTTATTATTATTTATTTCATAAAATTACGCTTTTCTTGAAGATTTTACTGGGTTTATTTTATTTCTGAAAATAAGAAATATTACAAAAAAATTTTAAAAAATTATAAGGTTTTTTTTAATTTTCTTAACAAGCCCTGGTGTTAAAGTTAAAATGAAAAAGAAAAAGCAGGATTTTAACCGAGTCCTAGGTACTGGGCTAATGGCTTTTTATCAGATTTGTTTAAAATCAAATATTTTACATTTAATCAAAAGTTTAATTTTGAATTACTTTAAATTTAGTTATTTAGACCAGCACAAGAAAAAGAAAAATTCGATTATGAAAATCTCAATTCGGAATTAAAAATTTTAATATTTAATTTCGGTTGTAGCATTCATAAGATATTTTCTTTTGAAAGTTTTTTAAAATTTTTTTGATAATTTTTCAACTTGACGTATTAAGTAAAAATTTTCAAATTTTTAAGTTATTTGTTATTTTTTACTGCAAATGTTTTGAGAGATAATTTTTTCTCTGGCCGTAATTATTTTGATAAATCAAGTTTAATTATTATAAATCTTTTTTTAATATCCTCATTAAAGTTTGCGTTTAATCACTTTTTTTTAATTAATTTTTTCCGGTTTTTCTTAAAAATATTACCATTTTTTATTTAAAAAGGATTTGGTGAAACATGAAAATATAAAAAAATAAAAATACCTAATGAAAAAATAAAAAATCTTTGATTTATTCAAAGAAGCAAGCAACTTTATTCTTATAAACTGTACCAAGTTAACCTAAAAATTTAAGCATAATTATTTAATGTGAATTTTTTAAAAAGCATGACTTTTTTTAAAATCAAAATAAAGAGTATCATAGTAAATAAGCATGATGTTATATTGGATAAAAAGTGATTAAATAAAAACTTTATAAACGATATTTAGATATAGATTAACAATGAATGTTTCTTAATAATTGAAAATAATTTATCACTATAAATATATTAAAAATCATAATAATTTATCTAATAAAGTTGAAATGTTTCTTAGAAGCTTACTCTTTCTAAGCTTAATTTATTTGATAGGCTGTCAAAAATATGGACCTTTCCGTCAATTTAAAAATTCAAACCTTTTCCTCAAAAACAATGGTAGTATACTTTTGAACGAACTTAAAATAATTGTAAATTTTAATTAAATGTTTGAATCTAAAGAATCTATTAGACTGGAAATAAATGGTTCTTCAGTAAATTTTTTTATAATAGCTGATCAAGGCGGTTCCCCTAACCCACCATTTTACACGCCAATCACCAGATATGTCTCTAATTTAATGGCGGAATTGTCCAATTCACATAACACACATTTTCAATTTGCACTAGGGGATAATTTTTATGATGATGGAGTAACAAGTGTAAACGATACTCGCTTTAAGGATACTTTTGAAGACATCTATGATAGTTCTAATTTAATCAATACTCCTTGGTTTTTTTGCCTGGGTAAATTAAAAAAGAAAATTTTAAGAAGGTAAATTTTTATCTTATAAGGTAATCATGACTATGGTAAGAGAAAAAAGGGAAACCCATTTGCTCAAATTGATTATACATACATGTCGAAGAGGTGGATTTTGCCAAGTTTTTTGTACGATATTGAGATATTCTTGAATTCAGAGCTTTTGATCAAAGCTGTGGTGATTGATACGCAAAAAATTTGCATTGTAGGAACCGAAGGTGATCAACAAGATTATTTAGAAAATGTTATCAAGAAAATTGAGGAGTCTTCAAAAACAAGTGCACATTACTTTATGGTAATGGGTCATTATCATGTTTGGTCAATAGGTAAAAGAGGTCCGAATGAATGCATGTTGGAAAAGTTAAGACCAATTTTTCATAAATATAATGTTGACGGATACTTTTGTGGCCATGAACATTCAATGGAACATTTTACTGACACATTTTTTAATAAAACAGTCGAGTATGTAGTATCTGGAACGGGAGCAAAAGTAAGAGATAAAATAATGAATAGAGATAAAGTGTGCTCTGATAAAATAAAATTTTTTTGGGAAACAAACGAAGAGCATTTTGATGACTGTGAAAAGTGCTCTGGTGCTTTAGTTTTAGCTAAAGCTGATAGAAATAAAATGACTTTCAAACTGATTGATACCAATAGAACAGAAATATATGGCTTTGAAATTAAATCAAGAAAGTCAAGAAATAGATTGACTGAAAATTAATCTTCCAATTGAAAGAATATTAATTTAGAAACTATCCATTTTTTTTTGAATTTTTATTAATAAAACTGGTGCAAAAATATTTCTAAATTTTTTCGAATTATTGATTTTTAAGAGAAGCTCTTAAGTAAAAATTTAGATTTGATTTTATATTAAAATTTTTAATAGTCGAAATTTAAAGTTAAAAAAAAAACTATAGATAACTTCACCAAGTCTTTTAAGACTTTTTGGAGATTAAATTCAATGGACAAGAGGATAGACTTTTACCATTGATTCTTATTATATATTTAACGACTCTTAATAACTAAAATTTACTTTTAGAATTTGTTTTCCTTTTTTCTATCTTAACTCTTTCTTTTTTTATTCTTTCCTCTGGGTGAGGATTAAAAACAAATAAAGAGAGATTAAAATACATAAAAAATGTGATTCACGCATAAAAAGAAAACTCTTTATTTAGAATGGTGAAAAACGCATAAAAAGAATTTATTGAAATGTGAAAATCACATAAATTAATTTTTTTAATCAAAATTAGACCATTTAAAAGTTATATAAAAAATTTAAGTCAATTATTTTAATAAATTATTCTTCTTATTTCATTTAAAATGAATTTTTTTTGTACAACAATGTAACTGTCTAATCACTGACTTGTGAAAGTTTCTAGGTATTCTTTTTATTTTTTTATTCATCTTTTTGATTTATTTTTTTTTATTTAAAAAGAGTTTAAATCACAAAATAAAAAAAAAATATCAATTAAAAAAGTTAAGAATACATTTAGTAAAGGAAAAAAGAACTTTTATGTGTTGATTAACATTTGAAAAAATATTTTTGACAGATTTAGATTTATGCGCTGATTTTTAAGTTTCACTTTTTTTATTTGTTTTTAATCTTCACCCCTTTCCTCTTATCCGATTAAAAGGATAATTTCGAGTAAAGAAAGGAAAAGATACAAGTTAGTACAAGTTAGTTTTAGTTTGTACTGTAAAATCTTCCATTAAAATTTTAGAAAATAGCTTTAATTGATCATCAATTTTCAGTGATAAAAAAATTAAAATTTTGCAGATCTAGCCGGTTTGGTGAGCAACTGTTCACATTTTATATGAACAAATAATTATGTTGTTTTTTTTTTTAAAAGCTAAAAGTTGATTTTTGAAAATCTTTTGTGCTATAAAATAATACAAAATAAATAAATAAAATATAATTAATTTTTTCTATCATGTAAAAAACTGAAGGATTTTAGCTAAAATTTTTCTTTTATTGATAAATTTAAATTAAGGTTAGAAGAAAATTCTCAGAAAATAGCCGCATTGAGAAACATGCGTCTGTATTTTTTTTACCCAAAATTAAATCTTATATTTCTTTATTAAATCAACCAAGTCGATAATCAAATTCAATCTTAACGAAAATTCATTTTTTTTTAATTTCCGGCACATTTATTTTAACTAATTGAAAATTTTTTATATCTTTAATTTTCATTTATCAAAAAGGAAATTGTTCAATTTGTTCCAATGAAAATGAGAATAAAAAAAATAATAATAAAATAATAATGTATACATAATTAAATTACCAAAGTACAGATATTCGGCTACATATCCTCCACTATCAATCCAACCAATGCAATCTATCATAAAGTCTGTCATCAAAGCAAAACCTGAATCAGGTTCAACAACACACGAACCATTGAAAGGTGGTTTTATTAGAGACAAGTGAAAAGTCGAATTGACGTCTATGTAATCACCCTCTATTTCGTACAAGGCTTGAATCATGCATTCAACTTTCCAGAAATAAAATTCTGAGTATTTAGTAAATAAATCTTGTGAAATAACCATTTCTTTTTCATTTAAGCCGAATAAAAAATTGTCTTTATCAGTCCCATCAATACTTTTCCAACTATTCAGCGATCCAGATTCGGATACTTGGACATTAAATGTGTACAAGATGTCTAATGATTCCTGGCATCCATCAAAGCATTCACTTTTAATTGATAACTGGTTCTCAGCAAAAATTCTCGTGGATTTAACAGATCGAATGCACAAATTTGGAAATTTGCATCTAATTATTTTGTTAAATTAATTACTTGTTTAAAATTAGTCTTTTGATTCAGCTTACTCTAGTCGTAATCTTGGTGCTCGAGGAGCTGGGACAACATCAATTTTGATAAATTGGTAAAATTTTAAATCATGATATTTCAACACAGTCAGAAACAAATGAAGTCTTTTAGACCGAAATATTAGTCCACCTGGTTGAATTCTAAGAGTAGTCTTTTTTGAATCGATTTCAAAACCAGCTGAAAATTTCAAAAATATTTTAAAGATAACGATTAGAATGGTTCAAAAAGGCGACTAAAAATTTGTAGAAAAAGATTTTTACAGATGGAGACTTTTAAATTTTTTCCAAAATTTTATTTTCTTCTTCTGATTATTTACATTTTTAATTAAATTTTTGAAATTTTTTCTTAATCCTGTAATTTAAAGTTTTCGCTTAAAATTAAGTTGTTTAAAAAGCACAAATCTCAAGTTAGATCCAAGTTCGGATTTGGACTTTATTTTTAGTGACTTTGACTTTAGCTTGGCCGCCACAATAAGTACCTGGAACGGCAAGAAATTCATGTGGCCGGACTTAAATAAAAATAAATAAAAAAAATTTGAGAATTTTAAACAACTCTGAAATTCTAAATATTTAATAATAAAATTGCACAAAATTTAAGTCAAATAAACTCAATGACTGGACAGTACCCTCACAAAATTTTTTTCAATATAAAATTAGACTGATCCTTTTTATAGAAAAAAATTACAACTGTGTGAAAAATGACCAAGGTTTATCCATAGCTGAAGTTTGTTAAACAATTAATCTAATGGACTCAGTATACGAAAGATGAAACTTGAAAATAAAAATTCATATGTGCCTTAGACAAATGCGCCTAAAGGTTCTTCAAGATAATTTCACGAATTTCTACTATTTAACTGATAACGTACACTTTTTTTTTGTTTATTCAAGATAGCATTTTGACTCCCTTAAAAAAATTTTAAATCCTCAAATCTTTTCAAAAAATTTTTCATTTAAATAAATCTTTTTTAAACTATCAAGACTGTATCTTTTTCTTTAAAAATAATTAATATCATTAAAATTACATTTATTTTTTTTAAATACTAAAATAAAATAAAAAATGCTTGGTACATCTAGGCTTAAGTATTTTCGAAAAATTTTATCTAATAATATCAGAATGACTCGTGGTCATTCACCAGTCAACCAAACATTTTATGATACCAAATATAATAATTTTCGAATTTTTTTTAATCTAAACTTCAAATAGTAAAAATTTACTAACAAAACGGTTCTAAAGAATTGTAATTAAATAAATCAGTTAATTAAAAAAAAACAGTGAGATTAATGGAGTCAGATGAAGGTTATTTGACTCAAAATTTTTAGTCAGAATTCAGTTTTATTAAAACGTTTTTATTTTAATTTTTTTAAATCGTTTTTAATTTTTTATTATCTATTGAATTAAAAAAAATTTTATTGAATTTTTAAGCGTAATTTGAGCCACGGATTTCCGAATTCCGCTTTTTAGGAGAAACCTTCTAAAAAATTACGGTTTATTTCTAACAGATAAAAAATTCAATGGAGCAACATTTATTTAATGTGCACAACTTGTTTAAATGATTAAATCTTTCAATAGATTTTAATATTATTAATAATTATTAAAAATTACTAATTAATTTTTAATTGTTATTCTTATAGATCATCTTAATCTATTTTCCTAAATTAAAGGATTAAAATATGAGATTTTTTGGAACTTCTTTTTATAGTCTATAATTTGTAAAGTCATTTTTTTGTGTTTTTTTTATATTCGCCAAGACCCAAAAATTAATAAAAAAAATTTACCTGGATCAGTAAAGCACTCAGTTATTAAAGTCAAATTTTTTTTAAAATCGAATAAATTATGAGTCAGAGTAAAGTTTTTTAAATTCAATGAAGTTAAATTTTCACTTTGATTTTTAATGAAGCAAAAAAATTCATAACTAAGCTCATCAAATTTAGCAATTTGATCATAATCATAAGAAAACCTTGCTGGTTCTATTTCAAATGATTGATTAAATCCGACCTTAAGATAGTCAAGATTGTTCTCAAGAGTGAATATTTCGATTCCAGTCGGCACTATCCAAATATACGCCTCAGTAGAGTTGAAAAATAAATTATTGATATTTTTTATGTAACCTGTATCGACAGTCAAATTTGCCTCAAGCCTAATTTTATGAATTCCATAGAATAAGGTATCATTAAATATTTCTAGAATAAGAGTATTTAAACTCAGATTGTCATTAATAATAATTTCAGTTTCGTTTCCATTCGAATCCAATTGTAAAATTGTCCATTTGTATGTCAATGAATATGCTTCCAAACATTCTGGTGTTACTGTCCCAGGAATACTAAATGATTCATTTCTGCGGATTTGAATTGGATGAGAAAAGTTTGTATAGTCCTTAGGAAGTTCGACCAGTAAACCACAATCAACGCCTTAAATTTAAATTATAAGATTTCAGTAAGATTTGAAAACAAAAAATAAAATAAAAATCAAAAAGCTGCAAAAATATTTTTTAAATCAGACTTGTTTTTAATTACAAAAGTCTTTATCACAAAAATTCAAGTCTGACTTAAATTTATGTGATGTTTTATTGTGGAGCTGGTCAAGCCAAAGCTCCTTCAGCAAAAATAAAAAGTTTTAAATTATATTAAAAAAATATTAAAAAAAAATGTTTAAAAATAAGAAAGTATTGTTAAAAATTTAAAAATAAGTTCAAATATTAGATAAAACAGGATTTTGAATAAGTGGATAAAGTTGATCAATTATAAGATAATAACCGCACAATGGAGGATATGTAATATCTCTAGATTCAAAGTTGAGTTTAAACTGGTTCACAAGTCGACATGTAAGGGAAACTTGCTTCTGTAGACTTCTTCTAATATAATTCTCGCCTAAATCAAACAAAAGGTTATCGACCCTGTGCAACTTCAAATCTTGAAGGGCACAGTTTAGTGATGTTGGTTAAGCTTGGTTATCTGGTTAACTGGTTATCTGGTTATCTGGTTAACTGGTTAACTGGTTATCTGGTTAAATTGGCTAACCAGTTTTTTGGTCGACCAAATTTTGACCTTAATTCAATTATCTAAACAAGTTATGTAATTTTTTAAATTTTGAGATTTTGGTTAATCAAAAATTGGCTAACCAAAATTTGGTCGACCAAGCGTTGGTTAACCAACATCACTAGCACAGTTGAATAACCTTTCCGAAGGGGTGTCATATTTAAGTTTAATTATACTACGTGTTGTAGAGTTTTGGATAACTTGGAGTTTCTTTAAATTACTTTCGCTATATTTGTCATGCGCATTAAGTCACTTAATCAATTAATATTGATCAATATCATTAACAATTTTAAATAAAAATATAAAAAAAACAATAAATTGATTTTACATTAAGTCAAATTTTTAATAAAAAATTTTTTAATAAAAATCATAAAAAAAATTATTTCCGTTTACAACTTGAATTTTGCTCTTACAATTTCTTTTGCATTTACCTAAACAGTAACATTTTAAGAACCCTTGTCCTGCACTAATCGAATGTAGCCTATTAATTTCTCTTAATGACAATTCCTTACTTAAATCGAAACTTTCAAATTGTAATAATTTTTGTTTACAAATTTGAAATTTATTTCTTGTATGCCACCCGGCAATAATACCATATTTGGTAGCTAATTGATATGATTAATTTTTGTAATATATGCTTAAACATTAACTAAATCTGCCGGACCCCTATCAACATCAGAGACAGGTACATGAACCGTGTCTCTGATTTTAGCCTCTCCTAATTTGTGAATATGTTGATTAAGCATTTTATCTGCAAAAATATCCATATTTTCTGAGCAAGTAGCTTCTATGTCAGAAATTTTAATTGCGTTAGCTTCAAATCTACCTATATTATTTAAAGGTTCCTCATCCTCAGTATCTTCTTCTATTATTTTTGGCAGCTAAAATTGTTTCGATTTTAGCATCGATTTGAACCCGAGTATAAACTTTTCGACTAAAATTGGTAGCACATTTAAGTTATATGAATACCCGAAAATTTTATTTTTTTTAATATACTTAAAGCAATATTTTTTTAATCATTTAGCTTAAGTAAATAGTTTTACTTAATGCGCATGACATTTAAACAGGGAAAAGAATAGTCAATAACTGAATCTGTAAGGGATTTGTAAATTGAGCTTAGAGTTGTTTTACTCAGACTCCATTTTTTGTTAGAGAGAATTTTAATGATGTTTTGCCGGGACTGACATTTCTGTTTAATTTCGCTAACCTGATTATTGAAGT
Organism: Brachionus paranguensis; assembly: GCA_016802215.1. NCBI lineage: Eukaryota > Metazoa > Rotifera > Eurotatoria > Ploima > Brachionidae > Brachionus > Brachionus paranguensis. The sequence goes on along the minus strand of JAESIX010000002.1, from coordinate 6,550,923 downwards.
TCAATCTTTCGTCAAATGTTACGCCCAGGAATTAAATGAATTTTGAGTATGGAAGATTTTTGTTAAAGAATTTGAGCTTGAGTTTAGGTAATGTGCTGCTTTTTGAAAATATTATAAAAGAGGATTTTTCGACTGAAATTTACATTTTCCATTTGGTTAGCCATGGCTCTAATTCACTCAAGTATTTATTAATTTGTGATTCGATATTACCTTTTTTCTTAACGATAAAAAATGTCACTAAGTCATCTGCAAATAGAAGGGAGTAGCAAGTATTAGTCTTATCTTTTTTTGGAATGTCATTAATAAATATATTGAAAAGCAAAGGGCTAAGCACAGATCTCTGAGGAACCCCTGCACTGATTTTGAAATGACCACTCAATATATGATTAACATTTACATTGAATAATCTTGAGCTTAAGAATGATATGATCCAAAATATGATACTTTTTGGTACGTTTAGCTTAATAAGCTTAAATATTAACCCCTTGTGCCAAACTCGGTCAAATGCTTTGGATATATCTAGAAAGATGCTACATTTTTTTTTCTGTTAAAGGATTCCATAGCTTTTTGCGTAAGAAACATTAGGTTATCTGCTGTTCTCCTGTGTTTGCGGAACCCTGATTGTTCATTGCAGATAATGCCCTTACTTTCAACAAACTTATATAGCCTATTGAAAATTATACGTTCTTAGACTTTACCAAAACAACTTGTGATACTTATGGGGCGATAATCAGAGGGATCACTGTCAAGTTATTTAACCGAGTTATTTATTTTATTGATCATTTAAATATAAGCTAAGTAAGGTGTAAAAAATCAAAGTTTTAAAAATCAAATGAGCTAAAGATTCAAATTTGTGTGAAACTGCATTAATTGTTTAGCCCTTAATAATACTCTTTTAGATATTTCGACTAAGAAACTTTAATGTGAAATAATTTTTTTTGTATAACCTTCTGATGCTTGTTCTTTATCTAAAGCGCAAAATAATTAGTAGATCATAGATGAATTTTTGATTTTTTTACCAAAATTTCTAATTGAATTTAAATATTTAAATTAAGAAAGTATTAAGTTTTGAATTTGGTTAAAATTGTTGTTTTAAGGCTTTAGAAAAATAGAACAGGCTTTAAAATGAAAATTATTTTTTTGTCCTGTTTGACATTGCCAAAAAGCAAAAAAAAATTTAAAATTTTATTAAAATTAGAACCACTTACTTAGATAGCAAACTGGTGATAAATCATCCATAAAACTTGATGAAAAGTTGGTCACACATGTTCCATTTTCATATTCAAATTGTATATCGAAATTTTTCTTTGCAATAAAACTAAAATCTTTTACACTTGAATTTTCTTGGTATTTAAATTAATTAGTCAATTTTGCTTAGCAGAAAAAATAAATGTTACCTTTTCGAATTTCGGCAACACTAGTATAAAATATGGATGAATTGGAGAGTTTGATAGAAAGATTGTATTTTGCCGAAATTGGATATTTTTTACTGATTTTAATTTGATCGTAAAAATAGCCCATATCTATTAAGGAATTAATTAAGAAACGATATTTAATTCCAGTTGTGTCCAAATTAGAAATAGTTCCATTAGTGTTGTATATTAAATCCCCAAATTCGTTCTGGTCATTTGACTCCAAACCAAGAATCTCATTTTCTAAATGACCCAAAAATAGAATCGCGCCTTTAGGAATCTGAATGGGCGTTTGTAATAATATCTGATTGTAACCTTCATGTACACTTAATGAGTTATTAAAAATAAAGCTTAAATCTGCTCTATTGTTGTCGATAAAATAACTTGAACACGTGATTGTGTCGCCACAATTTGACAACTTGACAAACTTAACATTTACAAAAGATTTTAATCAAATTTTTTTTTAATTTAAAATTTTAATTTTTTACTGATAATTGAATAGTTCCGTTTTTATTTGCAACTAATTCAAAACCTAAAAGATTAGCAGTAAATTTAAACTCATTGTTTATGACCAAAAAATGGCTAGTGGTTGAGTAAATTGTCGCTTTTGTCGATGAACTTGGAATTACTGGTCCAAAATGTTCAAAATAAAAATTTCCAGTGGTATTCAAAAGGTCTGGAAACTGACAATCTCCATAATCTATTAAGATCGAATTTGTCTGAGTCTGGGAATACAGATGCACATTACAATCAAGCGTATAGCCCTCAATTATTTCGCATATTACTTCCATTCTTTTAGCTGGCAAAAAAATGTTTAAAATATTTTAATAAAATTTAAACTTACAGCTGGTCACATAGAAAGATTTGGTAGTGTTAAAAATTACCATATTATAAAGTCCTTCAAAGCTATAAGTCTTATTAAAAATATTTTCTTTTGAATAATAAAAATCGTGAGCTGTCAAAGCTTTGAATAAAAAATTCAATTGCCTATTCGAGTCTATTTTTATTATGTTTCCAGAGCTAAGATAATAGTCTTCGAAGTAGCTCTCATTTAAAGTTTGAAGTCCGACTCGACCACTTGAATCAAATCTTATGGTTATTATCCAACCTTGGGGCACTGGTAAATATTCTTCTATCCAAAAAAAATTAAGGCCCAAATTTTGCGGATTTAAAGTAAACGTTTTCACAATGACTTTAGCCGAAAATGATGTCGTTTTAAGAAAATAATTTCCGCAACTTTCATTTAGTTTCCCATTTCCGCATTCTGTCATTCTATTCAGAAAAACTGTAAATGGTCCGACTGCACTGGCGTAATACTCAAAACCAGCTAATATCGTATCAAATTTGAATTCTGTATTTGGTAAAATAAATTCAGGAGATATCGAAGTAAGAGGGGCAATTGCATCAATTATTTCGGGCACTCTGACTCCAAAACCATCAAAAAGTTCACCTTAAAAGATTATTTAAAATAATGCTGTTTTGCAACTGTGTTGAATTTAGTCAGAAAAAAAATGGATTCGGCATTGTGAAATTTCATACAAAACTTCCAATACAAAAATAAAAAAATTTTATAACTTTTGTTCTAAATGTCAAAAACTTTTGTTTCACCTCCTGCAGAAGTCTGCAAAATCTATGCGAATTCTGCAAAATTGCACCCTATCTAAAAGTATTAAAAATAAAACGGAATTAATTTGCACAGATTTTGCAGACTTCCACAATAGGTAAAACAAAAGTTTTTTCACTTTGTTTCATTTACAGAACAAGTTTTTGACATTTAGAACAAAAGTTATAGAATCTATTTATTTTTGTATTGGAAGTTTTGTATGAAATTTCACAATGCCAATGGATTCGAACATCAGAAAAAACAGTGAAAATAATATTTAGCTAAAAATAATAAATAAAAGATTATCTTAAAAAATTTATTGTTTGTTATTTTAAACTAGACTATTATTATTTTTTAGTTTTTCTTTGAGAATTTGTGTAAATTACACGAAAAAAATGCACAAAATTGTTCAAAAGTGAAACATTTTTTTCAAGTCAAAGATATGATTTGGGTATCAAATTTATTTAAAAATAAGTCCAAGTTTAATTACTTGAATTAAAAACATTATTTACTCATTGCTTTAATTGTATACACGTCTGAATAAATAAATTAAATTAATTTTTATATTATTTTACTTAAAAATGATATTTTTGAAATGTCAAATCAAGTAAATCATTATAAATATTATACTTTAATAAATTTTACTAAACTTGCAGAATTCGAATTAATAAAAAAAAAATGTATTACATTAAAAATTTTTTTTAATTAGAGTTCATCTATTTTTATTTAATTAGACTTAACTTTAATAAAATAGGTTTCTTTTTATTTAAGTGGCGATTTTTTTATCAAATTAGTGAGATGTTTATTAAATTTTGCGGCGAATAAAATTATGGGCTCTTTTTATTGGTTTTTCTCTACAAAGTTTTATCTCTTCAGTCCAAAATGTTTTTTTTCTGAAATCCTAAAAAATAAATTAAAACTAGTGAAAATTAAAGGACATCAAAGAACATTGAAATAATCAAAATAATTTTCGTTAATACTAACCTTTCCTTATTTTAATAAAATAAAATTTATATTTTTCTATTAAAAAAAATGTATCTCACTCAAAAATCATTTTCACGCAATATTTAAAAATACCCTGTTTTTATAACATTAATTATTTGGGGGGGTCTAAAAAAAAAAATTTGTACCCAGGGGTCTAAAAACAGTCGACCGAATATCGAGTTGTTGGTCTTTGAGACCCTAAATCTATATGATAGAACATATATATATAGACAAGTTATATCATTTCTGAAAGAGCATAAAATTTTCTAAAAACTCGATTGTTTTAAAATAAAAAAAAGAAGGTGTGCCGATTTTTATAGCTTAAAAATATCAAAAAAATGCACTTTTTTCCATTTAAATCGAATCTCGTCCCAGGGGTCACTTTTAACCACTTTTTATTTTTACATAATATAAAACTAGACAAAATTTGGAACAAATCTATGGTTTTACTTTTTTCATTTATTTCTTTATTTTTTGCATATAAAGCAACCAAATCACGTGATAAATTGTTTATTTTGAATATTTTAATCGTTTAATGGAAAGAAATTAGTGCAATATCAATTGTAACCATTTCTTCTTCAGGAAAGAAATCTTCATTTTCAGACTCTGATGATTCTGATGACTTTGATGAGTAAGAAATATCATGATGTTGATTATTATTTATATCATTTTCATGATCTACTTCCATCTGATATTCGTCCTCGTACCTAACAGTTTTAGCAATTAATCCAAGATTATTTACTCTAGATGGGTGATGATTAGATTTTCTTGGCATTTTAGATAATTTTTAATTGATAAGTATTAGTTTTTAGGATAGTCAAATTCATAATCCATTAAACGATTAAAATATTCAAAATAAACAATTTATCACGTGATTTGGTTGCTTTATATGCAAAAAATAAAGAAATAAATGAAAAAAGTAAAACCATAGATTTGTTCCAAATTTTGTCTAGTTTTATATTATGTAAAAAAAAAAAGTGGTTAAAAGTGACCCCTGGGACGAGATTCGATTTAAATGGAAAAAAGTGCATTTTTTTGATATTTTTAAGCTATAAAAATCGGCACACCTTCTTTTTTTTATTTTAAAACAATCGAGTTTTTAGAAAATTTTATGCTCTTTCAGAAATGATATAACTTGTCTATATATATATGTTCTATCATATAGATTTAGGGTCTCAAAGACCAACAACTCGATATTCGGTCGACTGTTTTTAGACCCCTGGGTACAAATTTTTTTTTTTAGACCCCCCCAAAAAAAAAATCAAATTTAGGGTTTTAAAGGTCGTAGATTACGAATATGAAGTCAAAAATTAGAAATTTAGCTAGCACGGAAGTTTTGAATTTCCTGCACTTTATGTCAATCATATCTGACTTATTATTTTTTTAATCTTCATGCTTTGAAAATTTAATATTTAATATTTAGAAGGATAGATCGAATATTAATTGAAACAGTACTAAATTTAAAGTTTTTAACTTTTTTTTTAAATTAATATTAGATTGTTTAATAAGTTTTTTCGTCGATTTTTAAATGAAAAAATCTCATTCAAGATTAAACTTTTTTATGCAATGTTATACATCATTTGAAAGAGCAAGAGCTCTTATTTTATTTTTTAATGAATAAATGAAGTCTCGAAAAAAACGAAAAAACTTATTAAACAACCTAATAGAACTTTTTTTTGATTTTTATGTTAAAAATTTTGAAATTTTTCAAAATTATCATTTTATTATTAAATTTAAAAAAAAAATATTTTTCTTTGCTTTAAGTTTTTTTGCTCCGAACTTCACCGCCGCCTAGTTTGGCGTTTTTTCCGAAATAAATGATAATCATTTATTTAATAAAATTTGATTAGAATTTCAAAAAGTTAGAGATATGTTAATTGATTTAGAATAATTTGAAAAGGAAAATAAAAAAGATCAAATAAAATAAAACCTTACCGTGAAATGATAAGCTACCAGAGTTACAATCTCCATAATCTACTGAAATATTTGTTGACAAATCTGTCGTTAATATTTCGCCTACACAATTTAAAGTGCTCTTGGACGTTCGATTCGAATTTGGACAATTAAAATTAATTTTTTTGACTAAAAATAAAAAATTAACAAAAATAGATCTCTAATCAGAAAAAAAATACCATTTGTGATATTGATACTTTTTGTTACTGTAGTATTCGAATCAATAAATGTTGCTGCTACATCATAAGTATTGACATTGTCAGACTTTTTTGGTTCAAAACTTTGTTTGAAATGAAAATAATTAAAATAGTAATAGTTTTTAATCAAAGCGTTGATATAAAATCTCCAGTTATATTTATTATTTATCTTGATTGCTCGACTGGACACAAGATAATCTGAGTTCAAATAATCGTTTGTGGTATCTATTGCGATTGGAAAGTTAGCCCAAATTACAACCATTTGTCCTTTGTTAACTTTTCTCTCAGTGGACAAAATATGCCTATTGTAGCCATATGACGTAGGAAAATTTTGTAAGCTGACTCTAGATGAATTAGTATAGCTTGATAAGTATAGTTCAGAAATCCATTGTAAGCATGATTTAGTTTCACCACATGAATTGTATGTTTCGATCTATTTTTTATTCAAAATTTTAAAAATTAAAATTGAACATTTTTTATTTTACATATGTCCATAATGTAGCGGTTGTGGGATTCAGAGAGTATATTTCAAATCCGATCAAAGTGGTCTCAAATTTAAACTCAGTCAATGGCAAAGCATAGTATCCTTGTGCATCAAACTTAACTGGGTTGACTATATGCTGTGGAACATTCATTCCGACATGAAAAGTCGGCTCAGCTAATAAAATAAGAAAAAATAAAATTTATTTTCAAACTTATTTTTTTTCAATAAAAATTTTTATGAAATCTTGATTTTAAGATAATTATCTAAAAAAGAAGCAATGTCTGTGAATATCACATTATAACTAATGAAGTTTAGAGTCCCGATTTTCTCTCCATTCAAATCAATGACCTACAAAATATCAAATAACGAATGTGAAATAAGAACAAATTCGTTTCAACGAACGGAAAATCGATGCCCATTTTAATACATTACAACGTTAATTGAAACTTTCTATAACGAATACAATAATTTTTAGCACATTCGTTATATTATAACGAATTGTGCTAAAAGCTACTTATGTACCAAGCTACACCAACACACACATATGAATACAAAGATGCACCAGCAGACAATATTAGAATTCAAAAATAAAGATTCTCAATCCTATTCTGTGTAAACATGCCAGGTGATAAAATGAAACCAGTTGTTATCGACTAATTTGAGAAACCGCAGTGTTTCAAAAATATTACATTTCCAGTCAAAAATCGAATCTATCGAATACAGTTCGACTTTAAAAAAATCAATGTTTTGGATGCAATTTGTAAATTAAAAACAGCTTGGGACAGCGTAGCTTCGTCTTCAATATCAGCATATTTTAGAAAAGGAGGATTCTTAAAATCATCTAATTGTAATGTCTTAAAGTTTATTGACAATAATCAGTTAGAGTATGATAAACTTGGTTCAGTATTAACAAACAAAATTGTGAATTTTGACAAATATGCCTTTCGACATTGTGATGATATGGCTCCTTTAGGTGAAATATACAGTGATGATTTATTTGCAATTCAATAAATTGAGACCAACGAAGAAATAGACCCAGCAATATTAATAAAAACAGAGTGAATAAGCAAGAAAAAAAGCAATTGATGGGCTAAATTCGGCTAGAGAATATTTAATGAATAGAAAAGAAGATTGCGACAATGAGATAAATTCAGTCTTTTAACTCAATGTCTCCATTGAATCAATGGAATCAATGAAATAAAACGAAAATCATAAGTTTTCTCAGTTTATGTAATTATTTTTTATTATTTTTTCATGTTTTATTGTCTGTTCTTATTTTTTTGTATTTTTTTTCTTATTTTTTTTATCTCATGTAACGAATGACATTTTTTAAGTCCTGCTCATTCGTTATAGCGCTGGTGCACTGTAAATCTGTGCAGAATTTCAGCCTAAGCGATAAAAATTTAGAAAAACATGCAATAGTAGTGTGATTTTAGGCCACTGGTCGGAACGTAGACATGTCTGGACATAGCATCTATACGCCAGCATAATCATAGCCTCTAAATTTCATTTTTATTAAACATAAATACAAATAAGTAAATTATCTAAAATTTTTAAGAAATTAATAAAAGAAAAGAAAAAAGCATTTAAATCTTTCAATCATTAAATAATTTTTTATTCTTTTATTGTTCAAGACAACTAAGTTTTGAGACAAAAGATGCAACAATTTTAGTGTCTGACCAAATATCACAACCAATTTTTAGAAAATTGCAAAGTATTTGAAGAAGCTAGATTTAGGTGGTACATTGGATGCATCTGTTGGGTCTATAGTGATAGGTGACCAAGACTTTTCACCTAATTTTTTGTTTGGTCACTTATTTTTTTCAATGGAATAATAATTCATTTAAAATTTATCATATTTTTAATCACTTTTAAAATAATTTTTGATGACTCTAACTAGAAAAAAAGTTTAATCTTATTTGATAAAATATAATTTATTTTGAAGCTAAATAAAAGTTTAATTGTTCAACCTAATATATTTTGAAAAACCAAAATGCACCGATGGAACAATAAGAAGCTAAAGAAACTTTAAGGAATGAGAGAAGCCCAGTAAAGTGTCCTAAATGCGATAATTATTTTGAGCGAAAAGGGTTAAAAATACATATGAAATACATTGCTAAATATTTACGCTAAAATTGCAATAAAAAAATAAATTTTTAGTTTTTTCATTTAAAATAAAAAATTTTATACACATATCAGAAATCATTGGAATTCTCCTTATCATTGAAAAAAGATGCCAATATCCAAGAATCGATTAGCAATCTATTTTTCTTTTTATTACTTTAAAGTATTTATTTTAATAAATTAATTCTAGAAATTTTTAAAAAATTTTTTTTAAATTTAAAAAAAGTTTACTTTCTGACAATGAATACAAATTTTGGTTAGAAGTTATAACACCATCTGATTTTGAGAATGAAGATGCAATTACCACGCAATTGATTGTATTATTAATTGTTCTATTATTATCCTTGCAGTACAAATCAATTGTTTGATCTTAAATTAAAATAAAATTAAACATTTTTTTAAATATATTTTTATTTACTTTTTGAAATTGTCAACATTTTTGTAATCATGTTTTCTGCTAATGAATTTGTGTTTCTAACAGTAATATTATAGTTTCCAATCGAGGAGTAATTTACTGAAAAAGGAACAGTATCAGAATATAATTTAGGTTCAGTTAAAACATTAATTAAAATATTTGACTTTTGCCATAGCTCAATTTTATGAAGATAATTAGCTGTTCCATTTATTACCATATCTTCGTAAAATTCATATCGATTGGTATCGTAGAAAAATCTAGCAGTATAACCCACAGATTCAAAATAAACCATGTCGCCTTTCTTAGCCATAAATGGCTGGGTCAAATAGAAACGATTTTTGCCTTCAAATACTGTTGTTGTCCAGATTGTGTAAGTAAAAGTAAGTGCCTTGATTGGATCTTTCATTAGCTGATCAGCGCAGCGGCTGGTTCTGACACAAAGTGTTGGTGAATATATCAAAAATTTTGCTGTTCCTGCTAGACTGGCAAAATATTCAAATCCATAAATCCAAGTGTCATTTACAAATTCGGTATTTAACATTAAATAATTTGCGTTCCAAGTAGATTTTGTAGGCGCCTCATCAGGTAGTGTCATGCCCACAAAATTTTTAACATGATCTTTTTTTTTAAATAAAAAATTTATTAATTTTCCTTTTATTTAATTTTATTTCTTACCATTAAACGAAAAATTTTCAATTTGACCATTTCCATAATCGACTTCATACGAATCTGATTTGGATCTAGACTTGATAAAAAGGGTGCAGTTGACCATTAGATCTAAAATGTGATCCAAATCCCAGCAAGTCAAATGATACCAATTTTCTGAAAACAAAAAAAGTTACAAATATGCACCTAGAATAAATAAAAAAGGTACCATAAGTTAAACTGAAGTGGCGAACTAAGTTGACCGTGCTGTTCGAAATTTTTGCCTCAATCGAATGAATGGCTGAACTCTGGTTATAAAAAGACTGATACTGTTTACTAAAAAAGAAGTAGTTTAAAAAAAATTTTGTATCTATGATCATATTGACATAAAGTCTCCAATTTTCAGTCGTATTTAGTTTTCGAGAGGTTAATGGGACGATCAGATAGTCTGACATTATAGTCGAATCATTGGTAGCGTTCACAGCTAATACTCTACTAAAATCAAGAACGTTTAGAATGTAGCCTTTTTTAATAGATATAGGTGCGATAAGAATTCGATTATAGCCTGGGACCAAAGTAAATGCTTGTTCTCTAATAATCAATTTTGGATTCCAAACAGGTGAATCTCTGAACACTTTACTAAAGCATGAGTCTTCTAGACAATCATCATATTGAATAATCTAATGAACATCATAAAAAAATTAAAAATTAAATATTATTTATTTATTTAATATTATTTTGATCTAATATTCTAAATAATTTTTAAAAATATTTTGTTTACTCTAAAAGTGACCGATCCTCCGATAGCTGCAAATGCTTCATATCCAATTATATTTGTGTCAAATTTGACTTCAGTACTTGGAAGAGAAATTACTCCAGACACCTGATTTCGGATTACATTTGTGATGTGTTTACTCGGATTGTATGAGCCAAGGCGAGAATTTTGAAATCCTTTAAATGTTAAATTCAATTTTAAATAATTTTAAATCAATTAATATTTGACAATTTTGAATTTATCAAGTCAACCTCAATTCTTTACTGATACCAGTAAATATGCATTTTTACCACATTTTTTACCCTTAAAATTTTTGTCTACTAAGTGTTGCTGTTAACTGATTCTTTTTGGCAATTTTTTAGGTTTTTTTTTAAATTTTTAATTTTTTATAATCTATGAAGTTTTAAGTGAAATAAAAATAAAACAATAATAATAATGCGTACCCATGATAAAATTCTTGAAGAATCTTTAGGTAAATGCAGAACGTAAGATTTTTAAAATTTCCATTAAGATCTTATAAATTATCTTTGGAATTATCAAATTGCTAAAATATTTAAAAATAATTTAAGATTTTGTTTCGAAATCTTAAATGAAAATTTTTTAGAATTCGATTCTACAAATCTTCCAAGAATTCATCAGATTTTAAATAATAAATCTATAGAGAATTTTGGTAGATCTTGTATCATGAATCGTAAAGAACTTATGAAAATTTATAAGGAGAGTTAGGAAGTTTTCAAAATTTTTAAAAAAAGATTCTTCTTGGGATCTTACTTTATCTGGCTTAAATCAAAAAACTTAATACATTGTTAAACAAAAAAAATAGATTAAATTTAAATAATTTCATTATGGACTCAAATTTTATCCTTGAAACAAACTGATCAGCGTTTGGACAAGTTATCCCATCTAGGTTCTCAAAAACTTAACATGAATGGTGTCGTAATATTTCGAAATTTATCTTATAGCTTTCAGATCGTGTAGAACATCCAGGTGAAAAAGAAATGGAAAGAAATAATGAAATGAATAAACTGAAAATTGAATTAGCAGAAGCGAATAAATAGTAAACCCATCCAAGATTAGTAGTGAATGGGTGAAGTGATAAAACAAGGATCAAAAAATATTTAAAACAATGTGATCATCAGCGAAATGAATGAACAAGTGTGATTATTTATAATGAACCAGAATTAAAGAAAAAAATATTTTAACTGAAAAGAGAGCTGAAGATGAAGAAAAAATTAATGAAATTCTGTTTACTATTGGAAATTATGATGTCAAGCGAGCGTAAACCAGGTTCAGTTACATTAGAACTCAAAGAAGAAGCAAACAAAAATCTTTCACAAGAACCGCCTTTCGATATGGAATCCGCGGAAATCAGATCGTCAAGTTCAAGAAGCAATAATTGTCGAACAGAAGCATCACGTCTAGATAGTCTTGAATTGTTAAAATGTATGTATCTAAATGCGACTTTTTTGGACAATAAAATAGACCAATTCAGTGTTGTTATTGAAATACATCGTCCACAAATCGTGGCAGTTAGTGAGACCTGGTTGCTAGTTCTAACTTAAGTATAATTGAACAAATTACTTAAATATTATGGTTTATTTTGTGTCAAGTTTTCTTTAGCTTAAATAATTTCTTTAAGTTCTAATTTTTCTTTATTTCATAATGGATGAAGTCCAAAAAGCTAAGTGCAAAGCAGTTTCTTTGGAATTTCATTTCTTCTCCCAAAAAATAATCCCAACTCTTCACCAAACTTTAATTCATTTATATATAAAACATATTCATTTAAATGTTTCAATTAGGCCCTTACTGTCGAATGTCTAGAGTACTAAAAATGCTCAAAATTTTTAATTTTGACGAACTCTATCTATTCTCAAAACTTTCCTTCATAGACACAATTAAACACAATTATCTATCTTCTCAAATTTTTAAATCGATGCTCAATGAGCCCCCGACTAAGAAATCACTCTCATCCGACATAAAGCTAATAACAGATTATTTTAATATTGAGGCCCACAATATTACCAGTAATATAAATAAATTAAAAGAGAAATTAAAAAATAATCACAAGACTAATGATGGTATCTCGGACTTTATCTGGCAGTTTCTAAACAATCTAATGTGGTAATATGGCTTGCTGAAAACAGTAACTGTGGTCTCATCAACAAAAATATAATCTTTAAAATCGCAATCTTTGAATTGTTGACACCAAATTAATCTTTGAAGTTTATTTAAATCACTTAACCTAGGAGACTTCCTTTAGTGTTTTTTTACTAAAAAATTTTTAGTAAAAAATTTCATTAACATTCTAATTAATATATTACAAAGGTAATTGAAATTGTAATTCAAAAAGATGGTGATTGGTCAGGACATTAATTTTATTAAAAAAAATTCAAAAAATAAAAATTTTTTATTACAAATCTTATTGTTCAACAATAATCTTAAAACCCTAACTTTTTTTTTCTTTTTTACAATTTTTTACCAAAATTTACCAGTAAAATTTTTGTTTTTTACCAATTTTTACGTAAAAAATGGTAAAGAATTAAATTTAAAAAAAAAATCTTTTTGCTAGACAAAATAATATTTTTTAGCAAAATTTTATGAAAAACAGCAAAATTTGAATTTTTTTTTGCATTTTTGGAGTTAACATAAATTAACGCAAAAAATGGTAAATTTACGCAATTTTACGTAAATTTGTGTAAATTATAGTTAATTTACCAATTTTTACAATTCTTGTTTTACGTAAAAAATATTCAAATTACCATTTTTTACGTTAATTTACACAAATTTACGTAAATTTGCGTAAATTTACCATGGATCCTTATATCAAATCACCACTGTAAATAAATAAATAAATAAAGATACGTTTAGTTTGGAAATCATTAAGAAAACATTAAGTACCTTATTGTTAAATAAAGATACATGCTGGATTCTTATTGAATCATCGAAAATAGATGTAAATTTAAATCAATAAACATATATAAGTTATTTAAAAAGGATAATGTTCAGACTGCAAACAGAAATTAACAATGATTAATTAAATTTAACCTTAAATTAACTTTGTTTATGTTTATTTTAAGATATACTTAATAGTGAAACAAAATTTTATCTCAATATTTAACTAATTACCTGAAATACTATTAACAGTTGTATTTTCTTCTATGTCAAACTTTGTCTCGATTAAATCGTTGACATCATTTGTCGCTACAACCACGGTACAATGTATTGTAAAATCGACATTATTTTCTGTATCACCACAATATATTTCCAAATTTTCGACTTAACAAAAAATTACAAAAAATTATTTTTTTTAAATTTTATTAACAATTTACTTTTTGGATCAAATGTGAATTTTTTGTTCATCGAGAATGTCTCAATGCTAAAATTAGCCTCAAAATTTTGTTCACCTACAAAATTCACACCAAAATTAAGATAACTCAAAAAAATCCAATGATCTATTATCGGATTGATGCAGAATCTATTTTTCTTGTTCATATCAAGTTGTGTTAGAAAATATTTTGGCGAAACAAAATCAATCAAAAAATCTTGGAAAAAATCTGCACCACTATCAATACTGACCCTGCCAGTCGAATTCTGTTTTAAGTGTAATAAATAACCCTTTTTAACCTTAACTCCATAAGGTAATCTAATCATGTTGTAGCCTTGTTCCACTTTGATTTTCCATGAGTGGAATTCATTGAAAGCTTCATAATAAAGAACATTGTCAAAATAGGCCATACAGCTTGAGCTTGTACCACAATAAGAAAAACTTCGAATTGATAGATAAATATGGCCTTCAGTCCATGCATTCACTTCAAATCCCATCAATGTAAAGTCGTCAATAAATTCAGTACTAGTAAGCAAATATTCCGTTCGGCCATAGTCCAAGGATTCTATGCCATGAAAACTGAGGCATGTACTATGGCTGAGTTCACTTTTTAATTTATAGTTTTGACTAGAATTTGTTTTGTTAACAAAAAACTTAAAATCAGTCAAGTTATATTGGGATAGAATGAGCATCAGGCCTTTGACCTGTTGATAGCTTGAATTTTTAAAAAATATTTCACCCTTAAATTCTGAAAAAATTAATGACAAAATGATTTTTTTAAAAATAAAAAAATATATACTTTTTGAAATAGTGATGTTTTTATTCAATGTTAAATTGTTAAATGTGGCTATAATCGAATGTATTCCATTTGAATGGAATTTTTTTTCAAAATAAAATTGAAACATCTTAAAATCGGAAATAACTGGGTTTATGGCAAACCGTTGATCTTCCATTAAACTTAATTTTGAAAGAAGAATATTCGATTGATTTTTATAGATCAAAAAATCGGATAAAACATGACTTGAATTTATTGCTACTATGCCATCATAACTTTGGTTAAGAACCAACATGTCTCCTTTTGACACATTAACTGAATCAATTAAGTATCTGGCGAATCCCTCTGTTATATTTAGTTCCCAGGTATGCTTCACTGTGTATATAGGATACGTCTCTATGTTCCTGTTCGTCAAATAGTCCGAACAAGAAGAACCACAATTGGCAAAAGATACCAGCTAAAAATGTAGAAATAAGTTGATAAATTTGTTTAAATGGAGAAAATAATAATTAAACAAAACAAATATTTATCTTGATATATTTCAAATATATTTCTAAATCATGAGAAAGATTTTTTATAAGATCATCTCGTTTATTATTTTTGATATCTCGTTAAAAGTAAGAATTTTTTTAAAATCTGAAAAAGCAAAAGTCAAATTTTAATTTTAAAATAATTTTTATCAATTTTTTAAATAAAATTTATTTAATAAACCTTAAATATTTTATTAATGATATTTTTAACATCTAAAATTTCTTTAGATGTCTTGCTCATTAAAATTTTGTCTTAAAAGATTATTAGTCATGGTCAAATCTGGCTTTTTCTTTTTGACTGTTAACTATGAAAATAAGAAAAAAGAAAATAAAATTCTAAGTTTTTTTTTAATCTTCAATTCTTCAATCTTTAAATTAGGATACTTCTTCTTAATAAAAAATTTAAGTTTCTCTTAATTAGATTTAGGATTCTTTTATAAAATAAGAAAAACAGCTCAAAAATTTTCTAAGATAAAACGTAAAAAATGATTTTTTTTTAATGCTAAGAACCTTTTATTTATTTTTCAATATTCTTATAAAATTCGATATATTGACAAAGAATATTTTTATTGTTTTAATTACTACTGTTAAGACCAAAGTCTTGACACGTCTCTTCTTATTATTTAGAACTGTATATTGTGAGGTCTGCAGCTGGAGCGCATGCTTCAGCTACTATTTAAACCACTAGATTATTGTTATAATTTCGGATTCCATTAAATAAACTTTTAACTAAATTAAATTGTTTTATTTATTTCTTGGCTTTAATCCCTAAAGTCCAAACACGAGACTTTACACTACCATTTTCAATGATTTTTTACATTTCATCAATCTTTCCAACATTAATGATTCTTGACAGATGCTAAAATTTTTTATATTTGGATCCTTGACTTGATTTAATCATATATGTTATATGCATATATGAATCAAGCAATTTCAAAAATTTAATCAATTTTTACAGAGGAAAATTTATATGAAATTATTTGAAGAGAAAAAAGCTTAAGAGCGAAAAAACAAAATCTACCTAAAAATAAACGTGTTTCAAGCAGGTCAAAATAAAGACAAAAGATCTGAAAATCGGGACCCAGGCTCAAGGGGTAAGTGTGGATGGACCACAGAAAAAAAATCTGAAATCTGTGAAAATTTGAATTATTCTCTAAAAAAACGGGTAAGATCTTCAAAAAACCTTTAAATTTCTGTTAACTAGCTTATGAATTGACAAGGCTTATAAATTTTAAACCTTGTCTTTAAAAATATAATTTTTTTAAAATCAATTTTATGCTATTTTGTATTCTACACACTAAATTTTACACATTTTTTATTTACATTTATTTCAATAAGTCCAGATTTGATTCCATATATCTCAAAGCCTATTAGAGAAGAGTTTCGTCTAATTTCAGTATTTAGGAGTAAATATTTGACCGCTTCCTGCAGGTCGAAATATTCAGCCGTTTGATTATCCGCTGTGACTTAATATTTTAAGATAATTAAATTTTTATCAATTTTTATACAAAAAATACTGAAATTGAGCAAAATAGAATCATTGTTTCCAAAATTTATTTCAATTGTTGGATTGTCAGAATGAGTTTCTAAGTCAACTTTGCAACCAATGGTTAAATCGAGAGACTGGTCCGGATCAGAGCATGTCATTTCCAAAAATTGGCATTCTTAAAACAATTATTATTTTTAAAAAATAAATTTTTTTTAATTACGCATGTCTGATCCAATGCAAATGCCCAGGAAAAATATGAAAATTTTTAAAAACATTTTGAGAAAAAATTTATTTTGTTATTTTGGATGCTAATTTTCGGTTATTTATGTCTAGAATAAAAAAATATTCTAAATTCTAAAACCAATAGATTTTACTAAAAAAATAGCTTGAGAGCAAAATGTTGAGCGAAAATAAAGTTAAGCAACTTCGATAAATAAAATTAATGACTAAAAACCCAAAGGAATTAACTTTTTAATATAATTTCCTTTTTAAATTTGAAAAAATATTTTTTCTTTCGTCAAAAATAGCTTTTACATTAAATTTTTTGAATCAATAAGAATTAAAAGCCAAAAGCTTAATTTTGTAATAGCTTGATTTGATTTCAGGCTTTTCTCAAAAGATTACTTGTTGTTAAGATTTGAACATCGTCTTTCAATATTTTTACATTTTAAATTGATTAATTATTAAATGGAAAAAACAAGAAATAAATGTTATCCCATATTTTAAATCTTAATTACGATAAAGCTGGATTTAGTGAGGCAAAAAACTTCAGTTGCTCTAAATATTTAAATTTTAATTAAGGTTTGATCAAGAAAAATTTGACAGCGAAATTTAATTGCGTTGCAAATTTAAGAATTTTCAAAATATTTTTAAAGCTTTATTTTTAAATTTAAAATAAATTTAATCTTTTTCTTTTTTAATTTATTTAGAAACCGATTCTTTCTAAAAAAAAATTTGAAATATTCAAGAAAAAAAAGAGAAGATTTGATGGTCCGGTCTGGTATTTAAGACTTGGTATTTTCTAGAGATATTTTCTAAACAAATAAAAAAAAAAAAAAATAGAGATATTTTCCACAAAAATTATTTATTATATAAATGAAAAAAAAATGAAAATCTAATTTTTGATTTTTTAAAAAGCAATTATCAATATCTCTACCAAAGTTCAAATATTTAAAAAATTTTCATAAAAGCCTTCTTTTAGAAAAATAAATTTTTTTTTGTAAAATTAGATATTTTAGAACTTTAACTGATATTTACAACTCACCATAATAATAATCGCAAAGCTAAGGCCTGGACAAGTCGAGATAGGATGAAACCATTCTAACGAATTTTGACCATAGAAAAACTTAAAGAACTCTATTAGATCATCTCTTATTCTCCTAGATACTAAATTGGCAAGACCTAATAATTTTCTTAGAACAATTCTGTATAATCTTTATCGAAGTCCTGACTTAATAAATAGGGCTTTCTTAAATTGAGTTTATAGCTTTTATTAACCAAGATTTTTTTATTTTTCTTGTAGGTGAAAACGATCAAAGATTTATAAGATTTAAAATTTAATTTTTTTAATTCATTTAAAAACCAAGTTTGAGGTTTTTTAAATTAAAATATTGTAAAAAGTGACTCTAATTACATCACTTAAATTTATTGAAAATAAAAACAGCTAAATATAAATAACTTTCTAATAAAAAGTTTCATTCTAAAAATAAAGATTAAGGGTTAATAATCAATCCATTAGCATTTTTAGCATCATAAACGGATTTAAAAAAATAAAATATCTACAATAATTAACAATTAAGTTTTCGATTAAAAAAAATTTAAAGAAGAAGAAAATTTGTTAAGTCCTAATTTTTTTATTTTAAGTTTTTAATAACTATTTTATTAAAAATTTAAAAATACTATTATAAATATCTTTGCGACTCAGCTATTTGAATTAAAATTGCATAACGTATTTGTGCGAATATAGCGACATGTCATTAATTTTATGAGCACTATTTTTTGAAATTGAAATCTTTCATTTTTTATTAAATGTCTGTAAAATAAAAAAATCGAAAAATTAACTTTTAAAATTACTATGATTCTCAACAAATTTTTTCAGTCGGTTTTTTCAGAGTCAAGCTATCCCGAAGTCGATTCAGCAATTTTAAATCATGTACCTAAGTGCCCGTTTAGCATTGTTGTAGTGCGCTTAATGGTCTTGTCCTTCGTTACTTTGACATTATATTTTAGTATAATATAGTTGCTGAGTGCTTATGATCTTACAAGTAAGTGCCAAGTATTAATTAATATTAATATAAATATGAATGAGAAATAAGAATAATATGTCTATGAATATCTACATATAAATATATCTTTGCATATGTGTTGTATAAGTTATAATAATAGATTCTTAATCAAATAGTTATTCTTGCTATTTAAATACATTTTAACTACAAATGGCACCTAAACGTGGAAGACGAGTCACCAAGCAACAAACATTAATGAGGTAAAGCCAAGAGAAATCATATTTATTGAGTTAAATACTTTAAATGTTAACAAAAAGTAAAAGGTGTAGACGGGATAAGTTCACACTTACTGAAAAATGCTTCAGAAGGTGTTTCTTACTTGTTACCCTCTGCATTTAATTATCAAAAAATCTTTTGAATCTGGTGAAATACCTGATTGTTGGAGACTTGCAAACGTCTCTCCGATATACAGCACTGATTTGCTACGAGGATTTGGCGATATTTTACGTAAATTAACGCAATTATATGTAAAAAACTGTTATTTAACGATAAATTTCGTAATATGACGTAAAATGGCTTTTGTAAAATCACGATAATTAACAATAAATAACCTTAATTTACGTAAAATTACAGTTTTTCAAAAAAGCCAAAAAAACAATTGATTTTGGCTCTTTTTTGAATTTTTCCATTTAAAATTTGAATTTTCTATTTTTCTAAATAATTTTTAATAAAAAGAAATATTTTGTAATTTTACGTAAAATATTGTAAAAATCTATTTTTTTCCAAGTAAATTTTTGTAAAATAAAATAATAAAATGTAAAAAAACGTAAAAGTTTAATTTTTGAATATAAATCAACAGTTTGACCAATCTCCATCGCGTTGTTTTACAACCTTTATTGCCTAATTTCAACTCAATTGTTTACATTAAAATAAAAATCAATCTTTTTTAGTTACTTTTTTTAAATGCTTAATATATGCTTGACATTTCATTTTTCAGTGACAAATTTTAATAAAAAAGCACGTTTTACTAAGAAAGAAACTTTTCTATCACAAATAATGTACTTTTAAAAAAAACAATGAATTCAGATCCTTATAGGGATATATTGGCGGAGTTTTTATTAAAATTTGTTCATTCAAAACTTATATTTAAACTTAAACGTCTTGGTATTGATGGAATGTTATTACAATGGATTGGATCGTTTCTTAGTCATCGTAAACAAAGAGTTGTAGTTGGTAAAACAGAATCCGAATGGCTTAATGTGACTAGTGGTGTACCACAAGGCTCTGTCCTCGGTCCAATACTCTTTGCAATTTTTATTAATGATTTGCCCAACAAACAACAAAAACAAATGTCTACTTTATGCCAGCAACTGCAAGATATTCTGTATTATCGATCGATTCAATCCCTGTGAATCATTTAAGTTACTTCAAGGTGATATTGAATCATTAATGAGTGATCTATGGATCTAAATTTTGATAAATGCGAGATTATGAGTTTTAGTCGAAATCAAGGGCTTCAAAATGATTATATTATGAGTGATTTAGCGAATGGTAAAGCTCATCTTATCTCAAGATCCCGGATTCAGAAAGACTTAGGAATCTGGATCCAAAACGATCTAAAATGGCATTCGCAAGTATGCTCGGCAGCCTCAAAAGGCAACAGAATACTAGATCAAGTTCTTCATAGTATTAAATTTCGGCCACAGATGGTCATTAAATTACTTAATACAGGTCTTGTAAGGCCTCATTTAGAGTATGCTATTTCAGTATGGTTCCCATATCTAGAGAAAGATTAAAGATTTATAGATGCTTTTCAACGAAGAGCTACTTCTACCATTTCTGGTTTTAAAGATCGAAACTACGGTCAAAGACTTAAGGCTCTAAATCTACGAATTTAAACCAAAGGCGGATGAGAGGTGACTAAATTCAAATGTTTAAAGTAATAAAAAACATTGACTACATCAGTTGGCGATCTCCACTCACTTTTTCAAGCAGAAGTACAAGAGGCCAAGAGGTTGTGCCCAACGATACAACTTTTTCACAAATCGTGTAGTCAATGGCTGGAATAAGTTGGTAGTGGATGCAGTCGAGGCTCAATCAAGCGATATTTTTAAAACAAAAATAGACAAAAACCTTCACAATATTTTTTGCACATTATCTGTTATCAGATTTTACGCATTTATTTATGCGTTGAAATTAATCACTATATTAAACTATACTATACTATACTATATTTAAATGATAAAAAAAATGTTTTTTCATTTTGATTTTGATTTTGATTTCAATGATAAAAAAAATTATTTAATTCAAAAGGTTTAATGTGAAAATCAATTTTTATCCTTAGAAACTACGAATATATGAAAAAAGAATATATTTTTTTAAATTATTTAATTGAGAGTTGAGAAAAACAATTTTTCAAGTGATTATTGAAAAAGATAATTATTTATTTAAGAGTTTTTATTTGGTTCTTGAAATTTTTAGACATATTAAATTAATTAAATAATCAATTTTTAAAACTTGCCTGCATTGGCCAGCGTCTTATTGGAGCTTTTACTGAATAAAGCTTCTTGAGTAAAAAATGATCTTCTGGTTCTACATAGACTGAATCATGAAATGAACCAACCAATAAAACGTTTTTTTCATTTTGAAGAAATCGAAAGTAATTACAAAAAGACTTCAGCTCCAACGTCATCTGGCACTCCTAAGAGCGCCCGTAAAAGGGTTTTGAGTCAAGAAAATCAAGAGAATTTATCTCCTGAACGTGTGTCATGTAAAATTCGTTTATGTGTTAATTACAATACGACAAATTTTTGTTCAAAATTTAAGAAAAGAATTGTGTTGATTTTGTGCAATAAAAGTAGTGAGTATTTGTAAAAAATGCGATTGACCGTGGGTATTTTTTTAAAGTCAAAGAAGAGACCAAAATTTAATAATTTATCATTTTTATTCAACAAATTCAAAAATTTCAATAAATTTAAACATAAAATATATGATTTATTCTTTATTTTTTTGTAACGAGTCATTTTATCGAATGTTTTTTGTTTTAGACCGCATTTTCTATTTTAGAGATATTATATTATATTAAGCCTTGAATTGCAGCGCTTATTTATTATTTTATTTTATTTTTTTACTGTACCGAGTTTAAGCTTATTCAGAATAAAATAAAATAATAATATTCAATTGACTCCTTAAGATTATTTATTTTTTAATTCATAATTGTCAATTATAAATTATAAAATGTCGTAACCAATCACTTTGTTGGGTTTTGGAATCAATCAGATTTTGGCTGTCCAATTTATTTGGTAGTTAATAACCAGCATTCACTGGTCAGCCGCTTGGAGATTGAGCGCTCTCCTTTCAGCAAATTCGTAAAAAAATAAAAATTTAAAGGAATTTATAAAAACTGACTTTCTGTTTTTGTTTGTATAGAAAATTAGTTTTTGAATTACACTAAATATAAAAAATTGTATAAAAATAGAATTAAAAGAGTAGGTACATCATCACATATACCAATGCTGTTTCAAAAGATTATGTTTTTTCTCTTCCTTTCAAAATTCATTTAACTTTGATAACAACTACTTTCGGTTTACTTCTTCGTGTGTATTGATCAATTGTTTAATCTCAATGTCTGAGTCTCTAGCTTTAGTCAAGGACATCGTAAATAAATCTTTTATTCGGTCTTTGATCGTTTTAATATTGCAAATCGCGTGTATCAATTTAACGCTAGTGCGTCTTAGCACCTTGAGCATTATACGTAAAGCTTTGTTTTGAATTTTTTGAATCTTCTCTTTTAATTTGTCATTGCAGGCTATAAACGGGATGAAGCTATATTGTATCAATGACAATACAATTAACTTATATATCGTTAAAAGATGATTTAAAACTATCAAATAATTTTTCGAACTTAGGATTTTAAGTAAGCTTAACTTTTGATTACATTTACTAATTATTTCTTCCATGTGTGCCTTGTAAGTTAGTCCTGGGTCTAGTTTTATTTCTAACAGAGAAGGGTTCAGTGATTTCTTGATTGTTTTTCCTTCAATACTGAGATTTAAATTTTTTGTTAGGTGATATGCAGGTCTGTTGTGACTGCTTGTAAAAACTGTATACGAGGTCTTATCTACGTTTATTCTTAGCCCCCATTTCTGTGTATATTTTTGCACTATTTTACATGCCATTTGCAGTCCAGTTTGGCAGTCCAAAACCGAACGGTCTTGCCTGGTCAATAAGCTCGTCGCGATCGCGAATTCGCAAAATAAAAAAAATTTGATTTTTTTATGCCGTAAAAGCCCGACATGATTTTAAATTATTCATGCAATCTTGTTAACCACAAGTAAAATTTAAAATTTCAAATAAATCCATTTACATATAAAAAATTAAATTGTTTAAGTGTAGAGCAGCGTAAATGATCAACCCGATGCAGTAACCTCTGTGTTAAGTAAAGGCTTTAAATGCATAATTTTTTTTATTTTTAAATTTTTAAACATTAATTTGGATTGCAATTTAAGTTGCTAATTGAGGAATCAAATTTATCATTAAATCCTTTTCTATATGATTTTGAAAGAAAAAGGGTAATTCAAGCATAAATCTGTAAGAAAGTCAGAAAATAAAAATTCGCCAAGAAAGAATGCCATACAAAAATGAGCTTTATGGCAAAGTAAAATAAAACTGGGGTTCACTCTTAATATAAATGCCTAATATTTTTAACCAGTTTAGTAGCTCCCCTTTGAACAGTCTCCAGTACTTTAATATCTTTTTTTACCACTGGTAACCTGGAAATTTTTGAGTATTCCTATGTGTCCTTACAAATAAATCCATGTTTGGACAGGAAGTCTGTCATGCATTCTGAGATCTATATTAGAATGCTTATTTTTGTTTGCCATGTATTTACATTTTTCTGTATTAAAGCTCAACAGTCATTCTTCAATACATTTCATTAGCTTATCTACATCATTTTGCAGATCATCACGATCAATCTGATTTCTGATAGTATTAATAAGATAAGTGTCGTCTGCAAGAAGCTTACACACAGATCCAACAGTGTTCGGTAAGTTACCTGAAATTGCTTCTGTTGTTGCATCAAATTTTCACAACAAACTTGTCAAGCACTGACTATTTCTAACAAAACCATGTTCTTCTTTAGCAATTTAGTTATGTTATATTTTTTAAACCTTCATTGCATTTTAAAACATAAACTCAAACTTTTATCACCCATTTCCCCCAAATATTTCACCCCTTTCCCATGGATTTCATGATTAATTATTTTAATTAACTTTCAAATTTTGTGTTGAGATATTTTTAAGGTGTCTCAACACAAAGTCTAATCCAACAATTTTTCCCATAAATTTTTTTTTTGCTTTAAAGTATTTAATTTTAAAATTTTACTATCAAATCTTAAATTTAAATTTAAGATCAAAATATTTATCTGAAAACGAATTTTATGATATTTTCGTGAGACAAGTTAAGGATAGAAATATTTTTTGTATATCAGAACGAAAAACCAAATTTTCTACATTTACAAAAAAAGGTTAATTTTTTTCAATTTCCAAAAACATAAAAAAAAATTCAACAAATTTAATTTTTTTCCTAAAACCAAAATTTAAATTTGATGATTTCAAAAAATTTTGTCTTATTTACAAAATTGAATTTTTTCCTGCTTACCCAACCCTCTGGTGTCCAAATTAAAACTATGATTTAGATTAAAAAAAATAAAATTTAATTTTCAAACTTACACACATTACCTTAATTGTTTTTTGATTTTGATTTTGATTTTTATTTCAAAAGTTGGATATTTCTAGGACTAAAATACTTAAGTGTCTAACAATTGAATAAGTTAAAACAATTTATTTTTAAAGTCAAGACTTTATCTTGCGGCTTTTGCTTGATTTTGATAGTCATCGAATTAAGCTTATAAATTTATTATTTTTTTATCTTTAACAGAGCTGAGCAGGAGATAATGATAGTGAAAAAAATCGAAAGGCACATCTTAAATTAAATAAAACATTGTAAAAAATCATTTTATTTTTAAATTGAATTTTAATGTAAATGACCAAAGCTTTGAAGTAAAAAATAATAAAAGATGAAAAAGTAAAATTTTAGCGAATAAAAATTGATAAGCTCTTATTTTTTATTCGAGTTACTTTATATTTCGAATTGGTAAATACCACAAAGCTAAATAAAATAAAAAAAAACTAGAATTTAAGACAATCAATCACACACACGTAATCACTAGGTTATTTAACAATGAGAAAATATAAATTTAATGAAAAATCGATTTAGAAATTAACCATCAAACTATATTTTACAATATTTGGCATATCCTGGACTCTCAGATTTTTGTTGAACTGATAAACAAACGGTTATAATACCAAGAGTCCAAAATACTTAAAATTCTTAAATAATTGTTTAATTTTGATTAAATTTTAATTTTTACATAGTTTTAATAAAAAATAAAAATTCGTTGTCTAGAATTAATTTAAATTAACAAAATATTTCCTAGTCGTTCCTTATATTCAGCCAAAAAATTTTATTGCTTCGTTTTATGTATTGGATGCACTGCTGCTGTGACTTCGATTGACAGAGCTTCCTTGTGAATTTTTGCCCATCATTGAGTCTAAAATAAAAATATTTCAAAATAATTATAAAAAGAATTCATTAAAAATATAAAAATTTAGTTTCTTATTAGATTTTTTCTATTGAATTTATTTATGCTAAATTGCTAAAAACCAAAATTAGAGCAATTGATGGAATTAAAATTTTCAGAGTTTAAAAACAATCAACTATGAAGTTAAATAAAAAAATCATTTCGAAATAGAAATACTTACAATAAATATAACTATTTTTTTAAAATATATCTTTGAAAAAAATTAAAATCATTAGAAGCTATTGTAATAACCAAGATAAAATATATTTTTGTTAGATACCAAATAAATTGATATATTTATCAATATTTTTTTTTAAATTTTCAGGCATTTGATTTTTCCTTTTGAGTGTCTAGGAAGAATTAATAAAAAAAAATTAAATCTAATGTTTGACAATACTTTGAATATCTATAAATCAATCGAAAATCGGAAATATTTTTATTAAAATTGTACTAAATTTCAATAATCTGCAAAAGAAGATTTAAAATGACATAATTACACAATTAACTTTCTACTTTATTTTGATTAATTAAATTTTTATTAATTTCTCCAAATTATAAATTTATTTAGAAATGTTTGAATCTTTATAATTTAGTGTAATCAATCTTGACAATTTTCAGTAAATTTTTATTTTTTATTTCTGAACTTAATGCTTATGTAGCTGAAATTTTTAATAAATAAACAAAATAATGCCAAGTTTTGAAAAATAAAGCATTTTTAGTACGATTTGAGGCAGGTAATTAAACTCAAATTAACATGTTCAAATACTGTTTAGGATTTGGGTTACAAAAACTTAATAAATTGAGTTAAAATTTTAAAATCCAATTCAAAGGTTACATTTAAATAAAAAAATTTAAACTTATAATTTTTATTAAAATTTTTTAAAATTTGCAATTTTTTTCTAAAAAAAGTATTAATCGATCTTTTTTAGATAGATTTAAAACCTTCAGAGCTAAAACTAAAAATTCCTGACATACTCTTTAAGGTGGTTCTAATGTAGAATGGGTCGAACAATTAATGATAAAATGTTTTTTTAATTTTTTTTAGATTATTCAAATTTTGAGTTTTTGAAGATTATGGAAAGTATTTTCAAATTTTAAAAAAATTATTTTTTTTTAAAGCCTAAATTTTGCTAGTTATTATCAGGATATGATACTGACCTGCTGTTCAACGATCTTAAAAGGACAATAGTTGAATTGAAACCCAGAAGTTGAGAATTCTTTCGTTTGACTCAATTAAATTGGAGTAATCTTAGCTATTTTTTGTATATAATAATCAATTAAAACTGTAGAATGTTTCATTTTCAGAAGAAAAATACAGCAAATATTCAAGTTTTTTTATTTTAACTTAATTTCATTTTAAATGTAAAGATTTAATAAAATTGAAAATTTTAAATTAAAATTTTTAATAAATAAAGCTGACCCAAAATAATGATAAATTTTGTTAAATAAAAAATAATTAAGGAAGATAACTTTTTTTCTGCCAAAAATTGTTAAAATTTTAGAGAGTTAGCTTTTTGCATTATGGAACTATTTTATTATTAAAGCGTCATTTAAATAAAAGTCAATTTATTCGCTTATTAAAAGTATTAGTTTTCTCAAAATTTAGTTTAAAGTCATTTAATGCATCGTACAAAGTCAAGTTAAAAAATTCATCAATTAAAAAATAAATTTTATCAATTATAAAAAATTAAGAAATCAATTATATAAATAATTAAAAAAATTAAAAATTAATTAATTTTACTTTTACTAATAATTTTTACTAATTTTGTTGACAGCTTTTTTAGTTACCTTACTCCTCTTATATTTACTTAATTGTCGTGCATGCTTCAGCTGGAAAGGAATCAAAAAATTCTTCACCATTTGACTTCTCTCTCTTCAAACCGAATGCAATTTCTGAATTGATTCTAGTACATTATTAAACAGTAATTGATGAAATTTTTTTCGACATTTAATTTTTTCAAGATACAATTAATTAAGATTTATGCCGGATAATTAATCTCATTGATAATTAATAGTTAAAGTTCTATTTATTTAAAAATAATATCCTTTAATACCTTTTAGTTCTATATAATATTAATAATTGTCACTTAATCTTTTAAAATGACAACTTATACTTTTAAATGACGATTAATACATTTAATTGACATTTTTCTAATGACTTTTAATCAAAATAAATTACACTTAATATAAGGCCTTAAGATAATTGCACAAAAAAGAAGGCTACAACACTATCTTAATGCTATTACAATTCATTGAAAGAAGAAATCTTTTTACTTAGAAAAAAAATCTATGATATAAGTTTACATGCTATTAATTTTAATTTTAATTTTTAATCTGAAGGAGCGCTAGCTCCGTACAGAAAAAAAAATAATACTTACCAAAAACAAAAACAAATAAATAATAAATAATTTACAATTTGTCTATTTTAATTGTTTAATAATTTATATTTTAACTTATTTTACTTTTATTTTTTCTTTACATTTTTTTTGAAATCTTATTTTTTTACCTATGCCGAGCTAAAGCTCCTTCAGATTAAAAAATAAACAAATACTATACAAATGGCTCAATTCCTAACTACTTCGTTTAGAATGACATGGGAACTCTGGCTTTATTTAATTTAATTTTAATTTTATATTACATTCTGAAGAAGCTTTAATTCGATACAGATAAACAAATAAATAAATAAATAAAGGTAAAATATTAAACATTAAAAAAATAATTAAATCGTCATGTAAAATAAATTTATTTTCAACTAAAAATTAAACGGGTTGCAGGGTGGAGTGGATTCGAGTATGTAGTAGATTAGAAAACTATTTTTAAAATTTAAAATTAATAATTAAACTACAAATTTATTACAATCGTTAATTTAATTATCCATATGACGATTTTATTTATTTTCTTAAAACAATTTATTTTTTGATATGAACGGTTAATGTGCATTTTTTTTATTTAAAATATTTTTTGCGAGGTCTAAAAATTGACTTAATTATAAATTTTAAATAATTTAAAAAATTGTGAGTATAAAAAATCACAAAAAAATTATAAAAATATAAAAGTGGCACTAAAAGGCGGCCATTTTGATCTATAAGCAATCCTTTTTTTAAATCTCTTTCTCGACTTTGTTACTATTAATCTCAAAAAATAATTCCATCATTAAAGTTCTAATTTATTAATTTAATTTAATGAACTTGAAATTAATATTTTATTCCCAATAAAAAAAATTAGCATTTCACGCACCTAATTTAGTGATCTATTAATACCCATAGCACCTTTCCTGTTTTCAAGTTCACTTACATCTAAATCGAATAAACTAATTACCATTGTACACAACCGAATGAGTTTTCAAAGTATTCGGAATGGACTGGGCCAAGCTTTCGTTGTTATTCATGTTTCCGTTTTGATTGCTTGTGTTGACCGAGGAATTGAGCGAATTGGGCGAGTGGAGAATGGACGACGAGGATGAAGAAGATGAAGAGAGAGAAGAGGACTTGACTTGGGTTTGTATATTGGGCAATTGATGAGCTGACGTTGGTGAAATGTTCGCTTTGTTTAAAGTAGGGCTTGAGGGAACTTTTATGGACACATTTTCTTTGGCAAGTCCGAATTCCTCGAGGCCTCGAACCACATGTCTAAAATTAGTCGGTGCCGAAATTTCATTTTTTGTTATTTGTCTCATTCCGCTTGAAGATTGGGACTTTTTGGGTGGCGGATGATAATTTGGGTTGAAAGAGCTGGATTCATTGAGAGAAATGTTAACTAGACGGCTCGTGCCGGACAGTGGTGGCAGTCCATTGGAGTTGTCCGAAGACATTAGGCTTTTGCTCTCATTTGGACCAATGTGCTGAATGTGCTGGAAGTTAATCGGGCCAGAGATGAGCGATTTTCGCGAGTTGGCGCAAGCTGACGCACTTGAGCTCGAATAGTTCAAAGCAGTGGAACCTTGGTGTCCTGTTTGGTTCAAAGTGTTATTGTTCAGAGTTGTGTTTGCCAAAGAGAGATAAGTTTCTTCGCTACGATTCAGTGAGCTTTTGCGAAATTTACTTTTAATTAAGGATCGATTTCGAGGTGCTATAGATATTATGTCATCTTTTAATTTAATGAGCATTAATCAATTATTATTTAAACAAGCAAATGATTATTATTTAGCTTACCTTCACCAATATGCTTGAAGTGTATTAAACTGGTGGCATCTTGTGATTCAACTGATATGCATAAAGAACCGGATCGATCAAGTGGCTTGGTCTACGAAAATTATATTATAAATAAAGAATTTATTTAGATTAGTTTAATACTTTTGAAAATTGTAAAATTTGAATCCATTCTCCTTTGACTACATTGAAAACATCAATTCCGCGTTCACAAAAGCACATCAGGTACGGGTCTTTGTAAGCCACATGCAATGGCTTACTAGGCCACATTATCTCTTCCATTCGATTTCGACGCCCATTAATATTTACATAAACTCCTAAATCTAAATTTAAAATTTTTAGCTATATTTTTTAGGCTTTTTGAATTCAAAATTTTCAATTAGTTCGATTTTAAAAGTTATTTTAAAAAATTCTAAACATTTATTTCTTAAGACTTTTAAACAAGATAACAACTTTTTTATTTTCATTAAATCTTAATTTTTTTTATGAAAAAATAAGATTGTTATTACCTATCAAATATTCGTAAAGGTTTCCTTATGTTTTTGATTTTAGACCCCATTTCTTATTTAAGAGACATTTTATCATCTTAAGTCTTGAATTACAGTGCTCTTTCAATTCATCCACCAATGGATCTAATGTAACTTTGAGTCTAACGTGATGCCTAAGAATCTCACTTTTTCTTCTTTATTTAAATTGCTATCATTAATTTAAAGGTTAAGATTGATTTTAACTTTTGTACTTTTCTCAAAGATCATGACTTTTCATTAAAAATTTTCATTTTCCATTTTAAAAACCATCTTTCAACTTCTTTTAGGTACTTATTAATCATAATTTCAAGATTTCCTATCTTTTTAAAAATAGTTCCAGAACTCCAAACATACTGAAAGATTATTATTTATTTATTTGTTTACTGTACTGAGCTAACGCTCCTTCAGAATAAAAAATTAAAATAAAATATAGTAAAATTAATTTAAAAAAAGAAAATAGGGGAGTATTAAAAATGGGCATAATAAAATAAAGAATTATAGAGTTACATACATTACATATGTTTAATAATCTGAAGACTCAGGGAAAAAAGAAGAAATAGTAAGGAAGCAATTACACAATGGAGTAGGATATTTTATATTGAAAGATTATATATTGAAAGATTTTTATCCTTTAATTAATTGTCAGTTAATCACTCTTAAAGTATGATTAACAAGTATAAAAAATACTGAAAGTTTAAAACATATTTTCAACTATTAAAATTGTCACAGATCAAGTTAGGCGAGAAATTTGCAACATTTGAAGAATTCCATTTCCACATATAAACCAAATCCGCAAGTGATTTCTTGAAAAATGAAAAGTTAAGTTAAAGCGTCATTCTGTTCCATTGGTTGTCAAGTTGGTTGATGAAAACAAAACGGGTTTTGAATCAAGATACGTCGAATAGCCATGTGTAATTGCTAACTTACTATTTCTTCTTTCTTTCCTGGACTGTTCAATACTTAAACATTTTGCACCTGTCATTACTTACAATTTGTCTATTTTAATTGTATTTTATTTTATATTTTAACTTATTTTACTTTTATCTTATTTTTCTTTACATTTTTATTTTATTTTATTTTTCTAGATTTTTTATTTTTTTAAAACTAGAGATGCCAAGCGGTCAAAATGAAAGCTTTTACGATTTTTAAGGACTATAACTCTTAAAATAAATAAGATTATCACTCCAATTTTTGTCTGCCTTAATAATTTTACCTAAAATTTTATTTTCCTTATAATATTGACATTCATGATGATATATTTTGGGGAAATCTATTGTGCATACCTAGAAGTACTAGGCGGTCAAAATGGCCGCTTTTGACACTAGAAAGCCCGGCTGATTTCTCATAAAAATTTTAAATTAATTTTTTAAGATAAATTAAAAATGTTCTCTGAAAATTTATTCATTTCATAAAAAATTAAAATTAGGACTTCTAGTTTAAAAAAGTTTTTTTTTTAATTTTATTTATATGTGATAATATTCAATTTTTAATTTTTCAAAAAGGGCTCTAAAAAAAACCCCAGGCGTTCTAGTGTTCTAGTTCTTTTGCATTTAATTTGAAATAATACTTGAAATCAAGTTGCAACTATATTTGAATTTTTGCTTTTTATATTTAACCAACTTTGATTTTTTATGTATTTTATGTGACAAAAAAAAACTTTTATTTATATTTTTTAACAAATAAATCGAATATTTTTACTTAAAAATGATCTAAAATTAATATAAATCTTGGTTCTTAGAAAATTTAAAACGAACAAAAGCAATTTAAGACATTTTATATTTTTTAATTTTTTTCCGAATGCATCTCTTTTTAATTTCAGTTTATTTCAGTGTTAGGCGGCGGCCAATTTTGGCCGGCTAACCTGCGGCTGGTCATAACTTGCAGACCGGCCGGCCGATAAAAACGGCCAGTTTTGGCCGTGAATTGACCGGTCGTTTAAAAACCGTATTTAAAAAGACCGACCGTGTGATGGCCGGCCAAATTTTAGGCCACTAAACGGTCCGAAAAAATTTTTTTAGTAAAATGCTTGTATTTTAAAAATTCTAAATTTTCAATATAATGTGAAAAATAACATTGTTAATAAATTAATATAAATAAGAAAAAAATTTCATTTACTTTAAATTCTAAATAGCACACTTATCTAGTAAAATTATTCATTTTTGATCATGAGATGCATGGATCAAGTCTTCCTTTAGTTAAAAATTTCTTTTAAAATAACTATTGATTTTGATCAATACTAATTTGAGAGAGTAATAGAAAAAAATTGTAAAGGTAAATTAAAAAAATTTTTGCTTATTTTTCTGATATTTTTTAACATGTTTTTAACACTCTTTAAAAATGTGATAAAATTGAAATTTATGTGAATGAATTGTACTAGACAACTGTGATTTTATTTATTTTATTCTGAAGGAGCTCAAGTTCGGCACAGTAAACAAATAAAAAAGTCAAAAAATTAAAAAACTTGCATTTCGTATTTATTTCTATTATTATTTTCATTTTTAATAAAATATTGTCACACACACTTATTCTTACAGTGCATTTACGAAAACAGGAGAATGTGTACAATTACGTCTTTTTACGTAATTTTACGTAAGATTACATAAAATTACATCAGATTATGTAAAAAATTGTAATTGACAATAAAAATGCTTACGGCCAAAAATACCTCAAAATCTGTCTGAAAAAATCAAATTTTTGATTTTTTTTGTATGTTTCAAATCAAAAGATGAAAAAATTCTTACAAATTTTTATTTTTTTTACGTTAATTTACGTAATTGTACCTTAAATATAGTATATATAACTAAAATATAATTTCTCTTTTTTTTTAATAAACAGTATGTCCCAAAAATTTTGAATCAATCGATATTTTTGAAAACTTTTTACACATGGTTAATTGATTGAGTTTATAAATTTTTTATTTTCTCGCTGCGTCCATTAACAATGTTCCAAGAGTTTTTGATATTTTCCATTGATTCAAAATTTTTGAGACATACTGTAAATTAAAAAAAAAGAGGAATTACATTTTCTTAGTGAAATTTACTTTATTTAAGGTAAAATAACGTAAATTAACGTAAAAAAGAGTAAAAAAAAAAGAGTTGTTCTTAAGTCACAAATCTTAAGTCAAGTCAAGTCAATGACTTGAGCTTTGGGGGCTCTCGTCAAAAATTACAGTAGTACTGCAAAGTGCGAACCTTGCCTCAAAATTTTAATTATTTAATTAAATTTACCTTTTTTTTGCTGAAAAATTGGCTTTTATTCTTAGACTTTAAAAAAAATAAATTTTTAAGTCATAACTTTGACTTAAATTTTTGCGACTTAAAAACAAGTCTGAAAAACAAGTCTGAAAAAAAATAAAAACTTGTGAGAATTTTTTTCATCTTTTGATTTTGAAACAAAAAAAAAAATAAAAAATTTGATTTTTTCAGCGAGATTTTAAGGCATTTTTGGCCGTAAGCATTTTTATTGTCAATTAAAATTTTTTACGTAATATGATGTAATCTTACGTAAAATTCCGTAAAAAGACGTAATTGTACCCATTCTCCTGTTTCTTTAAAGGCAATGTATTTTAATGAAAGATATTTTTTATCTTTACGGAGCATGCTCCTTTAATTTATTAAAAAAAATTAAAACCTACTTTCAAAAACGAGTAGATACTCTTCGTTGGTGATCTGGACGGCCAAGAGTGCATTGATGGGATTCTGGGCCAAAAAAAGGAGCGACGCGTCCTTATCATGCTGATTGAGAGCAATGGGCGCACTCTCCTGCCCAATTGAGTACAGCGCAAACTCGGACTGAAAGCCGATGCACAGCTGACTGCCGATTATCTGAATGGACTGCACGTTCATGGTGAGCTCGATTTCGCGCAGCTTTTTCACCTTGGGCCTCGTCGACAAACAACTAATCTCGTAGATGAGCACACACTTTTTGACGGCCACGCACATCAGCGTGTTAACGGCGGCCGAGTACGAGCCGGACAGCGACGACGACACCGAGCTGGACGTGGCCGTGGACGAGCCGCTCAGCGTCTGCCCCTCGCCCACCGCCTGGCCCAAACAGAACATGCTGCAGCCCTTGCTCTCCTCGATCTTCACCACCTCCACGCTCAAACTGTCCACAATCATGGCCGGAAACAAAAATATCTGATGGTGCTTGCCCGATATGGCCACTATCAAGTTGGCCGCGCGGCACACGTCGATCGCAAAGCTCTTCTTGTCATGAAACCTGGATATGGTGCAGTCGCCGGCCCTCAGGTCTATCTTCTCGATGCCCTCGTCGCTGGCCACCAGCAAGCGCTCGCTGTCGAACACGCACGCCGCGTTCACATTTCGCATGGTGCTCGCGTCGCAAATCTCGCGCGCCTCCATTTTGTTCACGTGGGAGACGTGCGGGTCCGACGACAGCTTGGCCGCCTGGACCAGCCGCTCGTTCAGCTCTTTGAGCACGTTGATCCAATAGGAGCGGTCTTTTTCGTCCTTGGCACAGAACAAAAATTTTTGGCGGCACGGCGGCGCCTTCAGCTTCGACACGCTCGTCATGAAAATGCAGGGCAGGTCGCGCTTGTTCGCGTGGATCACGTCCGACTCGGACACGGTGTCCACGCAGAAGAGGGGATCGCGGATGTCGATGATCAGCACCGGGTTCAGACTCGGCTTTTGGTCGACTAGCGGACACACGAAGAGACGAGCGTCCGACAAGAACACGTAGTGCTCGGTCCAGCCTTTTTTGACGCCGCCCGCTCTGGGCACTTTCAGGTGGCCCTGCATGAGGGTGCCGGTGCCGCGCGCAAAATCGACGCCCTTTAGTTTGACGCGTTGGTTGATGCTGAGCGGACAGTTGGACGGCAGATTTTGTCGACACTTTGGGTGGCACTTGAAGCCGCAGTCTTTGCGCTTGCAGCGCACGCCTTGCCGGGTGATGCCGTACATGATCGCACAGCAGTACTCGCACCGCTCTATTGTGCTAAATGAGATCACTTCGAATTTGTGCTCGCTGACCGGCTCGCTGTGCGAGATGTGCGTGCACGACGAAGTGGTGGACGCCGAGCGCTCAGTGGCCGCCTTTTCCTCAGCCTTGGGCTCGTTGATTGTTTCGCTGGAGTAGTACGAGTTTGTCAAGTTGGCTGTGTGGCATTTTTGCTCTGTGCTGGCCGAGGTGCTCTTGAGCTCGCTGATTTCTTGCTGGTAGTTGGATATTTGGGCGCGCATGTCCTCTATTTGGGCGTGCAGCTCGACGATCTTTGTCTGCTTGAGGTCCAGCTCCTGCTTCAGCTGGGTGTTCTCCTCGGCGTACTGTTGCTTGACTTGGATTTCCTTCTTGAGCGTGACCTGCAGGTTGAGCACGTTGATGCGGTCGCGCTTCTCCGAGCAGCGGTTCTTCCAGGCGGCCGGGTTGGCCGGTTGGCCGGCGCCGCTGCTGCCCGTCGTCTGCATCTTGAGGCTGTCGACTTCTTCGATGAGCTTGGAGGCGAGCGAGCGCAGGTGGCCGCGCACTGTCTTCTCGTCGTTCAGCATCGTCAGTATTTCGTTCATTTGAAGGTCGTATTTGTTCATGGCTTGTTTGGTCTCGTTGAATTGGTTCATTTCTTGCTCTAATGAGTGCTTTTCCAATTGGAGTCGGTTGATCATGTCGTTGAGCTTAAAACAAATAGTTTTGGACCATTTTTGAAAATTAATTGCGACCAAAAAGGAAATTTTTAAATCGTGATTGATGAAGCTTTTTTAAAATGGGTTTTTTTTTTCTCTCTTTCGAGGGTTTATTTGAATAAAGATTTTTGTTTATTGATGGATTGTAGTTTTTTTTCTTTATTTTTTTTCCTCCTAAATAAATTAGTCTAATAGACCGAGAGAAAATGTCAAGCTGAACATTAGAGTTTCAAAAGGAAGAGTTTGTGAAGAGTTCGTTTTTTTTGGTTGAAATAGAAAAAAATTTTATATTTTAAAATTTTGAAAATTTGACTAATTTAAAAATTTTTTTTTTGTGTGAAATTTGGTATTTAGAAAAGCGCTCAATAAATCACTTACTAAAAATAATTTTTTTCCCGAAAAAGTCATTTAAATTACTTAATAGTCAAGGATTGAAATTTTAATAACTTTTAATTGTTTGTCAAGCACTCAAGTGGATATCTTGACCTTTTTTTTTAATTCAAAAATTATCAAACTGATTAATATCTAATCACAAATAGATCACTATAAGAAAAATTATTCTCATGATTTTTAAGGAACAGCAATAATTTATACACGCCGATGGCTCTAAAAAAATTTTTTTAATTTTTTTATAGTTTAAAATGTTAAATGAATACTTTTAAACAGTATTTAAATAAATGAAATATTATTCAGTCTTAAAGATAGGAGCACTTGCCTTTTGATTAACCTTGGAATTTTATTTTAAAAAATTTGATTAAAATTTTTTAGTTTTATTTTTGTGTGAAATTTGGTATTTAGAAAAGCGCTCAATAAATCACTTACTAAAAAATAATTTTTTTTCCCGAAAAAGTCATTTAAATAACTTGATAGTAAAGGATTGAAATTTTAATACTTTTAATAACTTTTAATTGTTTGTCAAGCACTCAAGTGGATATCTTGACCTTATTTTCTAATTCAAAAATTATCAAACTGATTAATATCTAATCACGAATAACTAAAAAGACTTCTTAAAACAAAAAGTATTCTCACGATTTTAAGAAACAGCAATAATTTATACGTACCGATGGCATAATCAAAAAATGGTGAAAAAACATTTTAATATTTCCAATTAACTGTTTTGTGATTAAAGAACCAATTTTGAAGTTTTCAATATTTAAGCTGTCAATTTTCAATATTATTAATTTGATTTTTTTTAGAATTTGTGCAAAAATTTGAATTGCTTAACTTGAATTTCTTGTTGTAAAATTTGGAATTGGAGTAATGATTGAACTTTTAATAACTCTTGATTTTTTTTCAAGCATTCAAGTGACCAAGGAATAAGGTCAAGATATTTTGACCTTATTTTTTTAATTTAATAATTATCAAACTGGTTAATATTTAATCACAAATCGATTACCAGAAAGATTGCACTTAAAAGAAATTTTATTCTCATGATATTCTTTTACTGGACCTAAGAAAAAATGTAACTTTTTCTATTTTGAACGTTAACAGCACAAAAGAAGAATAAAGCAGAGCTATCATTGCTGAGCGAGTAATAAAGTAAAACAATAAAAAAACTGTATAAAACTAAATTTAAAAAAAATTTAATTTTAGAGGTTAACACAGCATATTACAGAAGTTCCTTCGAAAATTTCGCAATGATGCCTACAACCAAAGTGCAAGAGCTATTCCTATTTTATTTAATTGTAAAACTAATTTATAATTTATATTTTTATTTTACATATTATTATAATAATTATTGTACAATTGGATTTATTTCTCAAATCAATAATTCTAATCAATAAAACGTTTAAATCTCTAACACATCATAAATTAAGAATTATGAATTCGAAAAATTAAAAAAATTAACTATAAGCTTTCAAAAGAGTCAGTAATTAGTGATATTTGACATTTGATAATTGCTGTAAATTCAAAGTTCATTTTAAATGAAAAAAATGAATTTATAAGTAAAATTATTGAATTTTTAAGTGTTTATAATTTTTTAAGAAAAATTGGTTTATGTAATTTTTTATCATTTTTAATAAATAATTTGCTTTTTTGTGTGAATCACATTTTTTATGTATTTTAATCTCTTTTTATTTGTTTTTAATCCTCACCATTTGTTGCTTAAAAATAACCACTGTTCAATTCAAACTTTTTTAAATCATAATAAGAATTAAAGTTTAAAAAATCCTTTTATTGAAGATAACATTGTTTTATTTTGTATTTCCAAAAATTTAGAATCTAATTTGATTATGAGATAACACAAATTTAGTAAAATCAAATAAACATAATAATTACAAAAATATTCAAGTCAAACATTTGAGATATTAATAGTGAAAAAACATTGAGAATTTTTTAGATAATTAAAACTAATAATGTTTCTAAACATATAGATAGAGTGACTTCTAACTAAAACTAAATTAAATAAAAAATTTCCTCGGTAAAAAAATATTAGTGAAATGATTGCATCTTTTATGGTTCAGAATATAATGAGACTCAAAATATATTATTGATAGTAATCTTAGAATGATCAAGAGAAGTAAAGAAAAAAAAAGAGTATTTTTATGATAAAAAAGTTTGGTTTAGAATACAAAAAAAATCGCTATTTTCAAAAAGATTTTAAAATTTTTGCGGCATTGTGAAAATTTCATACAAAACTTCCAATACAAAAATGAAAAATTTTTCTAACTTTTGTTCTAAATTTCAAAAACTTGTTCTGTAAATGAAACAAAGTGTAACAACTTTTGTTTCAACTACCGCGAAAGTCTGCAAAATCTGTGCAAATTCTGCAAAATTGCACCCTATCTAAAAGTATTAAAGATAAAACGCAATTTATTTGCACAGATTTTGCAGACTTTCGCGGTTGGTGAATCAAAAGTTGCAACACTTTCTTTCATTTTCAGAACAAGTTTTTGACATTTAGAACAAAAGTTAGAAAAATTTTTCATTTTTGTATTGGAAGTTTTGTATGAAATTTCACAATGGCAATTTTTGCAACAAGTAGCTGTTAATAGAGTTAGATTGTGAGAACCAATTTTTAAAAACTAAATTCAGCTTCTGCAAAAATCTTGCCTTTTCTCTGAATGTGCACGCTATAATTAGGTACTTCTGCTTAATTGAACTTTACTAAACATTTCCAAAATTGCCACTGGAGTCAAAAAAATAATTAAATATTAAAAAACTCTCTTGAAAATTTTAAACAAAAGGTTTTTATATTAAATAAAAGAAAAAATTAATATCAATTATTTTTTTAATAAAAACTAAGAAAGCTTAGTATCTAAATTTTATCTTTGTCCCAATTAACTAATAATCAATTTTATTAGGAAAAATAGAAATAAGAACTAAATAGAAAGAAGAAAATTTTTTGTATAATGGTTAATTCTTTGCCATTATACAAAAATTATTTACAATTATTTTTTGCCTTTTTTATTAGCTTCTCATATGATCAGAAATGGCCTCTTTTGAATTTTTTAAAATAAAAATAAAATAAATTGTCAATTCTATTTCGCATTTCAGGAGGATTAAGGACATCCCTTTTTAAAAAAAGATAATGAAAAAAACCCTATCATTTTATATTTTAAAATTTAAATCTAAATTTTAAATTACCATAAATTATCATTTCAAAGTCGAATTTTTAAAAATCAAATAAATTTAAATTCTTTTCAGCTTACTAAGTTTTTTAATTTAAAAATCTAGGGGTTGTGAAGTTCGTTTCAATTCGATCTTTTCAATTCAGAAAAACTTGAATAACTTTTTTACTAAAATAGATAATTTAGTTATTTTTTTGCTCATAATTAAGCATTTTACAGAACTAAATTATCTATTTTGGTAAAAAAATCATTTAATAATCATTTTTAAACTCAATCATCAACGATTTAATTGAATTAAACAAAAAAATTGTACATACCTTTTCATTCTCTTCCATGTGTTTATTTATTTCATTTTTTAAAAGAAAAATTTCTTTGTCTTTGTGTTGGACGGTTTCCTTAATTTGTTCTTCGTATTTGTTAATGCTTTCTTTGAGTTGAGACGAATTTCGGTCTTTTAAACTTTGAATTTCATTTAAAAAATTCGAATTTGTCTCCTTAAGCTGATTGATTTCATTTTCGCAAATTTCTAAATTTGATTTTACTAAATTAAGATCTAAGCTCATTTGATTGTTCAACTCGGCTAAATTGGACTCGTGGCCTGATTTTTCTGGCCCAGACTCGTCAGACAACTGTTTCATATAATCAATCTTTTCATTTTCCATACTGACAACCATTTCATTCAAATTTTGAAGTTTTAGTCTCAATTCTTCAATAAGTCGATCTTTTTTTTCCGAGTCATGTCTTGAATCCTCAAGTTCCTTTTTAACATTCAAAATTTCATCCTCTCTATTCATCGATTCGTTTTGTAATTTCACATTTTTAGATCGCAGCTCATTAAATTTTTCATTTAAATCGGTAAACTCCTGAACGACCAGTTTTCGCTGTTGCTGAGCATCCTGCAAGTCTTTGGCCTGAGTGGTCACACGCTCTTTCAAGTCAACTACTTGCATGGTCAATTGTTCTTTTTCTATTTTGAGCGCCCGTACTGTTCTCTCCAAATGTTTGTTTTTGTTTCTTTCTTCAACCTCGCATTGTTTTGCTGCATCGTACAAATTGTTTATTTCGTTGAGTTGTGAGGTCAATTGGGCAATTTTGGATTCCGCTTCGGTGTTCGAATCTACCTGGTCAAGGGGTTGGGTGAACCTACTTAGCAATTCTTGCTTTTCGGATTCTAATTTTGTAATTTTGGATTCATATTCACCGATTAGTGTAGTTGAATTGGAGTCAATATGAATCGATTCGGTCGTTTTGGTAATGGTAACGGAAGCCATGTCTGTATAGGATCCATTGTGGATATTTAGTTTATCAAAGTTTATGTAGTTGATCATAGAATGACAGTCGTTTAGGATGCTATTTTTGGTGTATGTATAGCCAATGAATGGTAGATGGTAACCTTTGAATGCGGCGTTTTTGTTAGGTGGCAGTGTTTCCTTTAATTAAAAGAAGGTAAATTTAGCATATTTTTTTATTCAATAACACTTAGATATTAAAAAAATGCAGATTTGGAGACAAATGGAAAAATTGATGCTCATTTTAATTTTAAATTAATTTTATTTTTGCTCTATTTGAATAAAAAAGCTCACTAAAAAATTTTAATTTGTAAATTTTTTGAAGATTTTATTATGCTTAAAAAATTTTGATGATTTTTTTTAATTTTTATTTTTGTTGAGCCTTTAAAATTTTAAATTTTGTGTAATTATGAATAATTTTGTATTGAAAACTAGATTTAATAGTCTCATCCTTAAAAAATTAATCATGCTTAAATTTTGTACTTAAATCGTTAATTTTTAATGCAACATTAATGAAATATTTATTTTTATTTTCTAAAAAAAATCAACTAAAATTACAAACTCAAATTGTCAAAATTTTTTTTTAAATCATTTAAGTTTTTTTTTCAAAAATATCCACTGTATTCTCCGCCAATATTAAATTGTAAGTAATTTTTTTTGCCAGTTTTAAAATTTGTTAATTGATCCAATATTTTCGTTTCGCTTTGATAGAAATAAAGTATCATTAGAAATAAGAATTTTATTTTTAATTAGAATTTTAGACGCTCAGTTTTTTAAACGCCCAAAATTGGTTGCGTAAATTTTATCAGATCAATCAGAAGCGCCAAGATCTAGACTCTGCAAAAATACTCCAAAAAATGCACACAATTTATAATACTTAAAAATTACATTGAAGAGCATTCACAGAAGCTGGATTTAGGTGATTCATTGAATTATCATCTGATACAATTAAAAGAAATAATTCTAGCATTTGAAAAAAATTGGAATAAATTTAAAATTATAAATTTAGAGTGGAACAAAAGTTTTTTTTATTGAATATTAAAATGATGACTAGATGATAATGCTTGATAATTTAAAATGATCCAAAAAATTTAAATTTAATTAAAAATAAAATAATACTAATCAAAGTTAGGAAATATTTTCTAGAAATTTAATAAATAATTTTTTTTTCAGAAAAAGGATTACTTTCTATCTTTGAGTCTTGTGTTGCTTAAGACTATCACTAAAATTAAATACCCCTTTTTAGTGACATGTCATTAAAATCAAATAAATGCTTAAATCAAAAGCATAAAAATTTATTTTAAAAAATCATTTTCACTTTTTCTTTGATTTGATTCTAATTTTATATCATGAATAATCTAAAAATGGCATTTTTTTATAAGGACTGAACTAGTTTATTGACAAAAGCAGATCACTCAGTTTTATTATATTTTCCTTATTTGGATTGTATTTAAAATATTATAACTTAAAAAAGGGTCTACATCATTATACCTCACAAATAAAATTTTTTCATCCATAAACAATTGTCTGTTCATCACAATTTTTCAGCATTTAATTTTTTTAACTGAAACAAAAACTTATCTGCACTTATTATTACAATTTTTTTACAATTTAAACTTTCTGATAAAAAATATAAAATTAAAGATCCACCATTACTTTTGTAGAGAATTTCACGACACGCATTCACATCTTTAGAAAGAACGTGAAACTATCTACAGTCGATCCTCCATATAACGAACCCCCATATAACGAAATCCCGATATTACGAACCTTTTCATTTAACCACTCATTCCATGAATTACATAATGGGTTTTTTTTCTTACAGGGTCTTGAGCTATTAACAAAAGCACTGACATGTAATGATCAGGGTAAATAAAGATGCAATTGGAAAATGAAATTTCTTGTGAAAATATTATAGCAAAAATAAAAAACTTTTATCTTTTTATCTATTATAAATATCTATTATTCAAGTTTTTAAAAAATAAAAATTTCGCAAAAAGAATATGCTTTGTTAAAAAACTGGGGTTGGTGCTTCAGTAGAACCTTTATTTTTGGGCTGTGAATATTTTACCAAATGTAAAAAAATAGTAAAATCCAATGACCAACTCGTCAGAGTACTTTCGACCTTATTCTCAGTAGCAATTTGTTCATGACATTAAAACAAAAAGAAACAGTTAGTTCGATTTGCAAGTGGGTTCAGGCAAAAACAGGCTACTGAATTAAAGAAAAAAAAAAAAGAAAAAGTAATCACCTTAGGACGATTTTTAATCTACGCAAAAAATAAAATAGAACAATAATTAAATAAGTAAATTGATTACCTTAAGCTTTATTTCGTCTTCGGTGTCAAAATTGGAAGTGTCATAGGGACTGCTGACTTCGGGCTTGTACGGAGGAGTCATGTTTCGAATATTGTCCCAGTCGATGCCTTCGAAAAAGGGATGACTTTTAAAATCGTCCAGACCATTCTTTCCCAATCGCTTGTCGTTGTGGCATACAAGCTGTCTGAGCAGACTT
Organism: Brachionus paranguensis; assembly: GCA_016802215.1. Taxonomy (NCBI): domain Eukaryota; kingdom Metazoa; phylum Rotifera; class Eurotatoria; order Ploima; family Brachionidae; genus Brachionus; species Brachionus paranguensis. The sequence continues at coordinate 6,507,652 of JAESIX010000002.1, read as the reverse complement.
TTGGCCTCCTCGCTCACCGGCGCATAGTCCGCATCATCATCTTTCGGTATCAAAAACTTGTTCTCATGGTTCATTATTTTGCCATAAGTGTCCACCAATGACTCGGCATAAAAGGGCGTTTCGCCGTAAAGCATTTCGTACATCACAATGCCCAGACTCCACCAGTCGCACTCGGGACCGTACCGGCCCTGGTTTTCCTCCATTGCTCGGAGTATTTCCGGCGAGATGTAGTCGGGCGTGCCCACCGCCACATTCGATTGCACAGTGCCGTCGGCGAACATTTTCAAACATGAGCCAAAGTCGGCCAGCCGAATGTGGCCGTTGACGTCCAGCAAAATGTTGTCGGGCTTGATGTCTCTGTGCACGTAGCCAAGTTTGTGCAGCGAGTCGATGGCCAGCACGGTCTCTGCCAGATAGAACTTGGCCATGTCCTCCGGCAGCCGGTCGAATTTGGACAGCAAGGTGAGCAAGTCGCCGCCGCAATAATAGTCCATTACCAAATACAAGTTGTCGGTGTCTTGGAACGCGTAGTGCAGTTTTGTTATCCACAGCGGGTTGCCTTTGACCAGCACGTCTCTTTCTTCTCTGTAACATGCTGTCTTGAAGAAATTAAATTTAAAAAAAAATTTTTTTTTTAATTTTATTCAAAATTATTTTATTTTTAATAATAATAATAAAAAAAAAAAAAAATTTCAGTCATACCTCTGCCCTTTTTAGAATTTCCCATTTGTTCAAAATTTTCATGGCATAAATGTCGTCAGTGTTTTTCATGCGAACAAAAGCGACTTCGCCGAAAGCGCCGCGGCCTATCACTTTAATGATGTCGAAGTCGCTCCGAGTGAGACGCAGCTGCCTGATCTTGTCGACGTACTGTTCGGCATAGTCGAGAAAACTGTTTATGTGTTTGTCTCGTCTGGGCGCCAGACCCAAGCATTCGTCATAGAGAACGATGAGAGCGTCGAGCAGGCTCTCGGCACTGAATTTGTTAATGGACGGCTCGACCTCATCGTTGGACAGCACGAACCGCTCAATACTGTCCGACTTGTTCGCTAGCATATTTCGCAATAACAAAAAAAGATAATTTTTTTAATTTTATTAATTTTTTGTTTTTTTAATTTGACTGATATTTAATTTATTTTTATGTATTAAGAAGCAGTTATAATTAATTTTACATTTTATCTAAAAAAAAAATGAAATAAAAAGATGATTAGGGCGTATGTGAGTAATAGATTGCGATATGGAAGAAAAAATGACTAGTGATGAGAGAAGATAAAGCTCCGCTATAGTCCATCTGACCATTTGAAATTGAGAATGGATCGTGTTAGATTTCAATCAAAATCTATTGAGTGTGTATGTGTGTGTGTGTGTATAGATTAAAAATTATGAATTTGTTCTCATTTTCTCTCTTTCTCTCTGTCGACTATAGCATTGAATTAAGTCTATTTTAATTATATATTTTATGTATGTTTCTAAATGAAGATAGACCTGAGTCTATTTATGTTGTCTTTAGATTAGTTTTGAATTATAATTTTGTTTATGAATAAGATAGGCTTTGTGAGTGAATAGACTGGGTTAGTTGTTTGTAGTGATTAGAGGGGATGGGGGCAGGGGGCTTTTTGTTCACTCAATCGACCGGACTCTTATTTGTGTAAAAATTCTCTTTGTAAACTGAATATTTTATTTGCAGCTGAATGGTACGCATCCGCATGTGAACTCAGCTTATTTCTCTAATCCGAACACTCAACATATTTTGTGTAAACAAATAGGCTTGTTCAAAAAGTACTGGTCAATGAGTTGAAAAATAGAAAAAATAGTTAACATAAAGGATAAAAATAGTTGGCTCATTATCCCTTTATAATAAATTTTCTTTTCATGCGATTTGTTTCTTAAAGACAATTAGCTCTTAGAATAGATGCTTACGAAAATTGTCTTACTGACCAATAAAACCTAGAAATCTCTTCAGCACACTTAAAATTCTTTTCACTGTGCCCAAAAATCTTTTCAATATACTTTAGCTTTTAAACATACTGTAAAGCGACATGATCTAATCTAATCAGGACATTGTATGAAACTAAGCAATTTTTGTAATAATAGCCCATGTACTTTAAATGAAACTTAAGTGACATTAAGTGAAACAAGGTAATTTTTTTGTAAAATTTTGAGTAACATTGAACTTTATGTTCAGGTGTGCTTGAAACCCAATTATTTAGATTCAGTTAATCTTTTTAAATTAATCTCTTAAAAAATAATTTTATATCTTTAGCAAGTACCTAATTTTTGACTGTCATTGAACTTGGAAAGCATTAATATGCAAATTAAATTAAAAGTTTTTCTAGAAAAGAACAAGTAGACATGATATTGACTTGTTTTTAAGTCACAAGTCTTAAGTCAAGTCAATGACTTAAATTTTTTTTTTTAATGAAATAAATTTCTATACACAGTTTTTTGTTGTAAGCTTTTTGACTCTTAAAAGTTTCTTTTCATATTTGTCAAATGTCTATGTGTCGTCAATAAATAATTTATTCTGTGTTCGGCAATTTTGCATGCACACGAAAGTGTAGCAACATGCAGATCAACGCAAAAAACATTAGTGACTAACCATGATTCACCAGTGACTGACTATGCGTCATTGGTTTGATCAGGCAGACCTTCGCTGTCTAACAATATATCCCCGTCATGATCTTGTGATTGAACTGTAATCATCAACAGCTTAGTATACATGTGTTTCAAATAGTAAATGTGATGTCGCAACATATGTGCAGTTGAGTGTGCGACGCATATATATATATATATATACATATGTAAAAGTTGTTACAATATTTATATATATATTTATGGCACAATGGCACAAACAATATGTAACCATAAAGTCTTTTTATATACGCTATTAACTTTTATATATTTTGACACGATCTAACTTGTATCCTTTACAATCGGTTAGACGGCCGTTTCTATTTAGATATTTGTTTTAATAAAATACTGAACCAAATAAAACTGAAGCTTTTAATCAGCAACATAACAGGACATGTGTTTTAATATTTTAGATAAAAATAATCTCTACAAACTGTTAGAAATAATTTAAAATTTAAATCAATCCAGTCTTTGCCGTTCAGTAAGACCATAGTTGATCTTCTTGATCGCCAATATCATGTGTAACAGAGTTTAGTGATTTTCAAATGCCTGCCTTTCTACTAAACAAACAAATTTTTGCCTATGGATCTTCAAATTGTATGCTCTCTTCTATTTGGTCCTGAATACTCAAGTTGTTATACAAAAATTGGCATAGAATTGAACAACATGTGTGTTGTACATGCGGTATTCAATTCCTTCATAATAGACAAATAAACCATAATCTTTAAAAATATATTGGTCAGAGTTATCTGCATTTATCCATAAGGTTCCGCCTTCATACTAAAAATATGTTTCGTTGAATAACGCACATTTATAAATAGGTGATGCATTTCTTAAAGAAATATAATTTAATTTATTTTTATTAAAAAAAAAATTGTGACTTAGACTTAAAACTGTGACTTGTAAACAAGTCTGATTGTGATCATGGAAATGATGTTATTATTAATTTCATTGACTCCTCGGACTCTGTTTCAGACTCCAATCCGGACTCATAAAGTGATTCTGATAATGAAAAGAATCGTTTTAATTGTGTTGTTTTATCTTGTCTTTAAATGTTTTCAAAATTTGAAAATATCTTTTTTTAATTTTATTTTAAATAGATAGATCCATTTTTTTACTGTAAAACATTTTAATTAATTATCTATAAAAATTACTATAAAAAATAAGTCAAAAGAATAAGACATATTTATAAAAAAGCATAATTATCTTTTAGAATATAATTATTTAATTAAAAAAAAGGAGGAAATAAAGGAATTAATATTCTAATCTTATTCAATTATCATTTTTATTTTATTTTTTTTTTTTTTTTTTTACTTTATTTTATTTTTCATTTTTCTTACTTTATTTTCATCGCCAATATTGGCGTTTATTTTTGAAATAAATAATAATAATAATAATAATTATTTAATTATCAAATAACAAATAAAAAAGCATCTGTTTCAACTAATGTCCGAGGGCTTTTAAAGTTTTAAAAAAGCAATAATTTCATATAATTACCCATGGGCTTTAAAGACATCCTTGCTTAATACCAAAGGATATTACGCGAGAAAAAACGGTACTAAATGCAAAATGGAATCTTGAGAATCATTAAATTTTTGCCACTTAAGAAAAGTATCAAAACAATCCACAAAGAGCTTAGAATCGATTTAATCTGTGACAGAGAAAACAAGTTTTTTTTACAGGTTCATCACCACTAAGCAAAACCATGAATTAATAGCTCATGAGATCACAAGGACTATCTGCTTCAGAGCAACTACAGAAACAACTTAAAGTACGAATCCTTATTTGATTCAATCCCAAACATACCGAACTCATAGCAAAATTTATTTTAACAATGTAGTAGCATTAGTATAGTTTTTTTGCGACAAGTGAAACCCCTTGTAGAACAGCACAAGTTATATAACAGAGTTTTTTTATACTCTAATATATACAGCGGTTCTAAACAAAACCGTACCAACCGTCCGACCCGTTGTCGGCCTTGTAAAATGGTCGGCAAATGGCCAGCCAATAATAATCTTTTTTTTCTTATAATTTAAAACAAAATAATAAAATTACGATAATGAGTGCTGAAAAGTAGGCGCCGCAATTCGGAACTGCCCTGAAAATGTTTCCTTTCCAATATTATGTTTAAAATGAATAAAAAAATTCTAAATGCTGATAATCATAAATATTTTGTTGTAGTTCTCTATATAACTACATCATCTTTTCATTTGAAGAACAGTTTATTTTGACTTAAAAGTATTACATATTATGCATATTTGGTTTATAAAAGCATGTCCTATTAGTAGCACATGATTATTATTATTGTTATTTTTTCTTTTCCATTTTTTTCCTATCTTTTCCTTCTTTATTTTAAATATCTTCGAGTATTAGCCGCTTAGTGCCGAATAAGTAGGTTTTTAGCAGTTATTCTAAATTCTTATTATCTTAGTCATTTTTTTTAGAAAATAAAAATTAAAGTTTTAGAAAATTAATAAATTGGGGTTGTGAAGTTCATTTCAATTCGATAATTTCGATTCTGAAAAACTAAAAGATTATATTAAATTAATTGGGGGCTGTGAAGTTCGTTTCAATTCAGAAAAATTATAATAACTTTTTAACTAAAATAGAAAATTTAGTTCTGTAAAATGCTTAATATTTAATCAATTTTGCTTAATCCGAAAAAATATGTCTGCAAAAACTCTGCATAGTAATTGCATAGTCGATTAGAATACTTTTTAATGGCGTGAAAAATGTATATCATCGCAGAGTATTTTGCATACTTATTTTACTGTATTAAGCAAATTTGCTTAAAATTAAGCATTTTGCAGAACTAAATTTTATATTTTAGTTATAAAGTTATTATAATTTTTCTGAATTGAAACGAACTTCACAGCCCCTAATAAATTTAATATAATCTTTAAGTCAACTGAGATTTAAAAAAAAATCAAAAGTAAAATCAAAATTTATACATATAGCTTTTATTATTCATTTACCACAGCTTGGTAAGCTTTTTTTAAAACCACGCTTTTTGCCAATAATTTCAATTACTAATTTCAAAATAATGATAAAGTTTAAAAACTTAATATCTTTCCAAATTTTAAATTTTCAGTCAGGTAATGGGTTTTTTTGAAATTGCTCGAAGTGAAGTATTTGAATTACTAAGTTTTTTTTAAGGATAATTGATTAAATATTTTTAAAATATCTTACAAATAAAAACAAATCTTTGCTCTTAAAAAAGGCAATAAAAGGATGTATAATGATTTATCATTAATCCAGAATGAAATTGAAGAAACAATTTCTGATACTGAATAAACTAATAAAAAAATGTTTTTTTCTAATTATTACTCTTTTTTAAATAAATTTTGTTGTCTTAAAAAGCTTAATTAGCCATAAAAATAACCCTAATACACTAATTTACCTTATTATCATTAATAAAAAAATGAAACTTTAGACCACTGTAACTTTTAAATGGTAGGTCAGATTTTTAAAATGGAAATAAAAAATGTTTCTCGTTTAAAAGAAAACTCATCAGTCATTTAGTAGTATTGCGTGGATCCTATCCACAAACTGTAACGTAGAAACGTCCAGCTATAGCAGTAAAGTAAAAAAATAAAAGACCTTAGTTTTTCATAATAAAATAATAAAAAAAAAATTAATCAATTGTTTCTAAATCAATCTTTCCCCATTCATCGACAGCCATCCGTCTAGCCTTGCTTTAAATTTGTTCAAACTATCGGCTTCAATAATACAGTTTGGCAACAAATTCTACCAACCAGTAGCCCTGTTAGAGAAAAAGTGCATTCTTGCACTGATAAACTTATGGTAATCATTAATCTCACGAGAAGTAAAGCTTTGTAATCTTACCCTCTTTCGGTCCATTTTTTTTAATCTTGTCTCATATTCAATGTTTATATTGGCTATTTAAAACATTTTTTTATTGTTTCTAATAGAAGATAAAAAATTGGATATAATGTACATATAAATGATTTTCGTTTTTCTTTGTCATAATAAATTTGAAAATAATTCTAAATTATTAATTTTCTAATTAATAATTATGATAAAGTGATTAAAAACTTCTTTATTTTTTTACAATTTCTAATACTTTTACTATTACTTATTTTATTTCTTCTTAAAAGAGACTAATTCATCAACAAATAATATATAAAAAAATATCAAATCCAAGTAAGGTTTAAGTCACCGCTTTAAGTTGTTGAAAAAAATAAATTTTGGAGATTTTATAAATTAGTAATGGGAAAATTATGTTTTTTTTCTAAACTGAAATCGTTAATGGAACAAATAATTTTAGTTGTTTTATTGATCTAATGAAATTTTTGATTTATTGAATTTAATTTACCTCGATTTGAAGAAGTAAAATTCAATAATCAAAAATTATATATCTCTTTGACTTTTATTTAGTACCCGTTGCCAATTGAAAATTAAACACAGGTATATAATATTTGAACTATCATTACTTTTAAACATTTTACAAAATTACTTGGCTAAGCTGATTAGTAATTTAAAAATGATTTTTCATTAATAAAAATAATAAATACAGAATGAGTGAGTCAGTTTTAGTCAATTCTTCTGATTGAATTGCAATTTGAGACCATTCTTAAGAACATCAATTCTACAAATTTTTTCATTAACATACTTTAGAAATAAAATATATGAGATAATATTTCATTTTATAAAAAAAAAGAAAAATTTGTTCGAGAAATAAATAGTAAGACCATACGGAATTTAAGAATATGTGTCGAAATATTGAAATGATATTTTAATTTATGATAATTTTTTGTTTATTTTTAAATATTTTTAAAAGATTAATTTAATGAAGCATATTTTGTTATATATGACTTAAGCCTAATTTTTTCAACAATTTATCCATCTTTTTACTGGCCTATAACTTAAAAAGTCTTTTGAAGTTTTAAATACTTATCATCCTTATTCATAATAGACCGATCACAAAGTTGAAACCATTAGCTTTTGTATGAATACCAAGCAGTGTTTGGGATGACCAAATGTAACGATTGGGTTTGTTACAATTACTAACCTTTAGATTTAAATGCAATCAATTTCTATATAAATTTCTTTTGGTCCGATTGTTAATAGGACTTAAATTTATTTTTAATTTTTCTTGGATTTAAAATGTCGAAAGTTTATGAGCTTTTATTTTATCTAGACTTTTTTTTGAATCGGTAGAATTGGTCTCTTGGAAAATATAAATGATTATCTGTCAGATATTATTTTTCAAATTCAACCAAATGATTAAAACTTTTACAAATTTAATTGTATATTCTTGGTCTAAAAGTACTATAAAGTTAAATTAATAAATTTCATGACAAGAAAAATTTTTTAATAATGAAATTATGATAAAAATTTGAAAAAATTGTTATTTTCACACTCAATTTTCTGACCAAATTATATATGTTTATTTTTGATATTTATGTTAAAGTCTACTAGTCCTAGTCAACTAAGGTAAAAATTAAATTCACAAAATTAACGGCATTGTGAATTTTGATACAAAAAACAAAAACAAATTATAAAAAATTTACAGGACATATTTCAATCCATCAGAATTTAAGTTTTGAAATTTTTTATATTTTGTTTTTTTTTAATAAAAATTTTCAATGCCAAAATTAACCAGATTTTTTAATTACACATAAAAACAAATAAATACCATAAAAAGTAACTTTTGAAATATTAGTTTTTTAAAAAATTAATAAAAACTATAATTTATTATTATTAAAATAAAATGCCCGAGATAAATCAAAGTTTTTCAAATAAGAAATTTTGAGCATGATCAATTTAATAAACATTTAATAAAATACTTATATTCATAATACAAAATCGTCAATTACCTGAATAATTTAGCGCAGTAATCAAACATGTCCAATTAAATCTTTAAATTGTTTTATGTAGGAAAAATCCATGAAAAAATTTTTTATTTTTATGCACCAAGTCTGAAACCAGATTTTATGTCTTGATAAAATCTAAATGATCAAAATTTCAAAACAGATCTAAATAATTTGACAGAAAAATTATTTTTTAAAAATATCTTTAAAAATATGTAACGAGAACTAACCTACCTTTGTTTTGCGATTAAGCCTGATCTTTGATTTTGCCACCAGAATAAATGAGACTAATTAAAAATTTATATTTGATTTGAAAATTTTCTAGCAAAAATCATAAAATAATATTTTTGCTTTTATCTTTTAAATCCCAAACCAATTCATGACCAAACGTTTTTGAATTTTTGCCCAACAATATTTATGGTATCTACTTAAACCAAGCTTAAGTACAAAGCTTTAAGAAAATTTTTTATTCATCGATTTGTATAATAGCAATTTTTTTATTTGTTTAGAAATTTAAATAATTTTTTTAGTTATTTAGAGCAAAAATAAAATTATTTGAAAACAAAATATTTATTTTTTTCTAAAATATAATTTTTTTGCTAATATGAGAAAAATAAGAAAAAAATCGAAAAATGACTGAAAATTTAATCATAAAAAAATTCAAAATTATTTAAAATTTATTTTTTCTAAAAACAACGTACAAATATTCGATATTCGATTCCGAAAATTAAGCACTATTGATGTAGATATTGGTTTTAGTACTTTTAAAAAAATTAAACTTTGATCATAATTTGATACAGCTGATCTAAATTTTATTTAGTCACAGAAGTAGAATATATAATTAATTATAAATTGAAGTTTTTTTTAAAGGAACCAAGATCAAGTTTTCATAATCAAAGCTCTGCATTAGAAAAACAAATATTTACGTTGAAATTAATAATAGCATAAAATCTAATCAAATTATTACACTACTAAAGAAAATAATTTTTTAGATTATTTTCATCTAATATTTTCAGATATATTTTAGTTAAAAAAATAAAGTATTAAACTCATACTAACGAATTATTAGTATCAATAGATCGATAGTTTTGAAATTTTTTATGCAAAACAGATACTTTAAAATCTAAATAATTATTAATCTAAATAATTATACGAAATATGCAATAAGGGAGATCAAAACTTAATTTTTTGCGCTAATAGCCATACCATATCGATCTATTTAGTTTATTATTTATTTAAACCTATTTACCTCTTAGTATGAATAAAAAGCATTATGATTAAAATTTTAATTTAGCTTTATTTTCAATTGTTCGAGCATTATTCTTTAAGTGAACCCTAAAATTTGCACCCAAATTTGTAGCTTAACTTCGCCAATCATTCAAATTGAATTTGATAGCCAATAAATAATAATTTATTTTTTATATTAAATTATTGTCAAGAACAAGCTAGAAAAATATTCAGTTTTACTATTTTTAAAAGCATTTTGAACTTATTGTTTCACTTTGTGTCGATCAAACGATTTAAAAAAAAATTATTTTTTATTAAATTAAATTTATGAATTATAATTTTTTAAATAATACAAATAATTTACTCTTCAAGTCTTCTTAAGAAATATTTTCTTTTTTCGAAAGAATTTTATGCGGCGTTAATATGTTTATAGTTATTAAAACGATTAAAGAGTTTATCAAGCGGAACACATAAATTTTGAAAAAAACATGCTCAATTTGATGATATTTTTTTACAAATTATTAAAATTTTAACTTTAATAGACTATTTCTAAAAATAAAAGATCTTATTTAATATAAAAATCTTTAAGATTAAATTTGGTGTAATATTTTTAAGAAAGCGGTCAAAAATAAACAAAATCTTATTAAATACTTAGAACTTGAAAAAATATTTCTAAAACAAACATTGAAACTTTTAAAACTCAATTTTATCTTTACAATTCAAACTTTGTTTGAAATAAGTCTTATTAGATCAGAAAAATGGCATCCATAGCAAATATATTATTATAACAACATATGCTGAAATTATTTTATTTTTTTTCGAATGTCCATTAATCTTTCTTTTGATTTTTAAATTTTTAAATAATAAATAACTTTTTAAATATTCCTTTCAGAATTCAATAAAGGTCGTTGTTAATAGAAAACAAAAAAAAAGAATGAACGATTATTTCAATAATAGGAATAAAAATTAAATAAAATTTAATCACTAATTTTTTTGAATATATACTTATGAATGAGAGAGAATCTTAAAACTCTCTCCACGAATAGTGGTGGTTAGTTGGGTGTCTGTAGTATAAAATTGGGGGATCAGTGGGGTGTCGGTTTTCTATAAAAGTAAAATTTTGTCGTTTCTCTAAAAATAATATTGAAATTAACAAAACAATAATCAAAAAACTTAAGAAATTCGTAATCAAATGATACGTTTTGCTTGAATTTTTAAATTCGATACGAGATAACTGAGATCTTTTATTTAAATCTAAATATCTCAAATACCATACTTCCTGGACAAAACCTAGACACATTTTTGGAAAGATCTTGAAATTTTCTACATGAAAAATGAGGGTCAGTTGGGAGTCATCAGGTTTTTTAAAATATAAAATTATTTAATAATTCAATATTCAAAAAAAATCAAAATATTGGAAAAAAACTTATTTACCTTCAAAAAGGACAGAAAATTCCAGATCAAAAAAATAAAAAAAATAAAAAAAATATTTTAAAAATAACTTAATTTGAATTTTATTTAAAGTAAAATATAACAAACCAAAAAAATGTTTATTTCATTGATTTTACTATATTAAATTTGATACGAATATATCATAAATTCGCTAAATTTTCCTTTCTAATGAACAAAATCAACAAAAACAATATTTTGTTTCATTTTACATTTTTCATCGACTCAACTTATTTTTCGAATACTATAAGAGATCAATTTAAGAACTTCTTTTGACAGCCCAAGGTTTATCATTTAACATCGCCCTCATTCATTTATTAATTTCAAGAATTAAGAAATTAATCTAATTTCATGAAAAACATTCTTCCAAATTCTACCAAAAAAAGCCTATGTTTGTTTTATTTTCTTTATGTTTCTCATCTCTTTTTTTTCTAATATTCTTGATGTTCCTATTGTAGAAAAAATTTTTAAACATTTAATTTATTTTTTCATTTTTTTAATTTTCAAAATGAAATTTAAAAAAATTGAATTTTTTATCCTTTCAATCAAATTGGAAATAAAAAAAGACTCTCGCCAAGAAAAATTCTAAATCATTTTTTAAAAATACTATTACTGTTAATTACTTTATATTTATTTAAACAGAAATAGAAAAATAATAGAATAATTTGATCATAGAATTCTTCTAATATTTCGAAGTAAACTAAACCACAATTATTTTTATATTTCACAAATAATTCTTTTCTTTATGCATAAAATTTTTTTATTTTGTAAAAAGCAAAAAATTCGATTTTAACAAACAATTGTTAAATGAAAATTCTTGACAAGATTCAACTAAAAAAAACAGTTATCTGAATAAAACTTTAAGCTTAATTAAACATTTAACTTTGTCATAGCAAAGTTTAAATATTGTAAATCCTTCGAACAAATTTAATATGAAAAAAACAATTTTTTTTAAAGCTCTAAACAAGCTTAATTTATTTGTAAATCATCTACATAATAAGTCAATTCGCTCTAAGACAACCATAGTAACCTAAATTAGACAAGATATAACACTCTTAATTTTTTTTTTCTAGACTCTATAAAAATTTCTAATTATTGAATAAAATAATTTTAAATTAGAAAAACGATCACTTTTATAATATTTTTTTAATGCTTATATTTAGATCGTTAATTAACTTTCTGAGACGCTTATATTATGTCAAAAATAGATAGTTCTAAAATTAAAATTACTTTTTTGGCAATGACTTAAAAACCATTCTAATGCTTAAAAATTCGAAAAAATCCTTTTGAAAAAAATAAATTTCAGCTTTTTCAAGTGAAAAAATCGAATAGCTTGTTCATTGGAATATTTCTAGCTGACATATAATGACAAAAAAGACTAGATGGACCATTTGGGAAATTTAATAGCCTTTTATTTTTTTAAGCTTTTAAAATTTTTGAATAAATGATTACGAGATAAGAGTTTATCAGCATTTTTCTCATGTAATTATTTGGAATTTAAAGATTAGAGTGGAATTTTAAGACCATTTTTGAATAATTTTTGCCAAGAGCTGATTTTTTTACTTTGAAATATGCATCTTAAACTCTCATATTTAAAATCTTAACTTATCTAAATGCTTTCTAAAGCCATGAGTTTTAAACAACATATTTTATCTAGAATAAATGTTATGACGAACAATTTTATCCAAATGAGGATAGAATTAGCTTAGCTTAAGAAGTGCTTTTTGTCTGCAAAAGAAGTTGGATTAAGTTAAAAAATAAAATATTATGGTAATTTATCCTTTTTTATTGGTACCGAGACTTGTTTAGTAAAGAATCAAAATATGGTATCAACTAAACCAAATGATTTATTTTATTTAAAGAAAAGGAAAAAATTTAGCTAAAAAATATTTATCATCCTTGTACATCAAAGAACAATAAATCATCGAACAATTAAAATAAAAATGTTAGGATTTGTTAATTTTTATTTATTATTAAAAATGAAAAATATCAATCATGAATTTCGATTGAAATATTTTTAGGTTTTGCTTTTAAGTGTTTTTTTTTAGGAGAAAAAAGATGAAAAAATAGCGTTCCAACTTATTATTATTTAATGAAAAATGTTAAACGTTTTTTAAGCCTCTTGAAAATTGAGCTAAATTTTTCAAATTTTTTTTATTTAAATTACCCTTAAGTTTGAGAATTTACTTATTAGATAAGCTTTGTAATTTTTACAGGTAATTGATCTTTTTTTTAATTTTGCGCTAATTTGGACAATGCGTTTATCTAAAATAAAATATTGGATTTTTTTTAATAAATTTTTTATCTTATCTTAGATCAGTAGAATTGTTATTGCAAGCTTAAATTCTATTTAAAACCAGATTTTTTTAATAACACAAATGTTTATGAGATTTTAATGTATTGTTAATGACTTTATGATAGATTAGTTATAGAGAAGTTTGTAAATTATCTCTAAAATAAAATAAAATGCGAAATTTTTGAATTGTTCTTATACAAAATCTATCTAGTAAACAATCTGAACAAAGTCTTAAAAAATAGCTAAAAAAGCCGGAGGATTTTAGGAGAGTTGAGGTGTACAGGCGAAAAAATTGCTTATAGATTAATTAAAGTATCATAAATTTTTTGTTAAGATTCTAGAGAAAAAAAAATTTGATGCAAGGATAGTCGAAATTTTTATTTTCTATATTAAAAAATAAATTAAGCAGATTTAATCTAATGGAAAAAAATTAATTATTTTTAAGTTTTTAAAAAATCTCATTCCTGTATCCGAGTGCTTGATTATAATTTAAATAAAAACCTGTAGCTCCAAAATAATTTTTATTGATTACTATTTCGTTGAAAATAAAAAAAATAAAGATAATGATCAAACAAACAGATAATTTGGATTGCTTCAATCCTAAGGAATATTTTGGATAAAAGAAACATCTTTTCTTGGTTGAGTAATCTTTGATACAAAAAACAAAAAAATATAAAAATCAAGAATTTTTACAAAATTATTGATAATTTTTTGGTTTATTTTGATAAACTATTTTTGTTTCAAATAATTAGAAATTTGATCAGATTAAAGTTATCTTAAATGATTTTCATTTTGCAGAATCCGTGTATTGATTGTACAAAAAATTTAAAGGATCGATGATATCAATTTTAAATTATCTAATAATTATTCTTTTTGATACATAAGAGTTATAATTTTCTGATGAAAAATATAATGTAAAATCTCTTCTTAAATTCAGTTATCAGAAAAATTGTTTTTAAATTAAAATTGGCTTTTTAAAATTTTAAATAAAACTTTTGTAAGATTCAATATATTAAAAGTTTTTATTATAATTTTTTTTAGTAAAATTGTTTGTTGATCTACAAAATTATTGAAATTAAAATAATCAACATTTTACTAAAATAGAACTCTTATTGCGTATACCCTTAAAAATTAGTTAGTGTTCACAATTCCAAAATTCACGTTTTCACCAATTTTATGCACTAGCGATCTCATGGTAAAAAGATCCTACAATGTTCTTTAATCCTAATTTGGTTTTAATGCAGAATCAAAAAACATCGAAAATAAAATCAAAAATTAAAAATTAATTTAAAAATATTATTCAAAAATAATTTTTTTTTTCACCAGATTTTTCCAAAAATATTTATATTTTACCTTAAATACCGTTTAGGTATCTAACTTTAAATGTTACCATATCTACTTTAAAAAGTTAAATTCATCGTATGGAAAGATCACTGCGGATAAATAATATTAATTAGAATTTGAAGTAAAATATTTTGCTTGATTTTATTCATTGATTAGCAATAGACAAATAAGACAAATACTTAATTTGTAATTGTATAACATGGTTTTATTCAATAAAAAATGTTAAAATATTAAATAATTTAAATTGAATATCTAAATTTTAACAATCAAAATTTGTTTACTAAACATTGTTTTGTAAATTGTTCTTTGACTTATCATTTAAAGTGTGTAAAGCATAATTGGAACTATTCTGCGGTGGATTTTGAACTGGATTTTTCGAATATAACCAAGTGGCTAGCGAAACAATGCCTATGGCCACTATAGTTGATAAATCTAGCGGAATGTCGAATATAATCCAGGATAAGACCCCTGTAAACATCAACTCCAGAGCACTGGCAAACGTTTTCAGAATCGAGTTAAGATTTTTCAGAAAAAAGCTTGTTACTATTCCGATTGCTGCATTGTTTATCATAATCAGGACAACTTTGAAGTAAAAAACTTGACTGAGAGATTCGATAGAAAAGGCCTCTATCAGGCCACCTCGACTCCCATCATTGGGGACATATAAACACAATAAAAACACATTGCATATTATTGAATCAATATACATGAACACATTTTGTAACATTATATCCACATTATTATCTTTTTCTTTAAGAATGTACTCGTTGTAGACTCCAGCAAAGCATGAGGAGAATACTTGCACCAAAATCAAAATCAAACTGGTGTTCACATAATCTCCCAATTGGATTTCCTTGGTGGAACTAGACGTTTGTGAATAGCTTATTTGTTTTATTATGCATCCGACAGTAAGTAAAATTAGTGACATCCATTGAATTTGGCTAAGTCGTTTGGAGAATAGAATTTGGAAAACGACGCCAGTAACCACCACTCGAAATTGAAGAAGAAGAAAATATGTTGTCGGATCATATGAGCTCAAATTGACAAAAGTGAGGTTATTGTATAAACAATACAAAAAACTCGGTACAAAATATTTCATAAAAACTTTTTTTTTTAAATTAAAAAATTTTATATTAATACATTTTTTGATTACTTTTTTGGTTTTTTGTTAATTCGTTCCACATTGTTAACAAAGAATTACTAAAAATAAATTTTAGAAAAATGTTGCACTAAAATGATGAAGTCATACTTTTTTAAATAAGCTGCACTCGAAAATATGAGTTTTAGAAATTCTGTCAAAAGAACCACAGTAATCGGATTATAATTAAATTTGTTGTCTTTATTTTTACTAGCGGTTACCAAAAGACCTAAAAGAACTCTTTTATAAATTTGAGTAAATTTTTTCTAAAAATTACCTTGGTTAATAAACAAGGCCATGTAGGCTATGAAGACAACAAAACTTAATTTTGTTGGAAACAGATTTTTCAAGCTCGACATTGGGTTCTTGCTGCTCATTTCTTCATTTACTTCACCAGAATCTTCATTTAGAAAATTATTGTTTTAATTTCATTAAGCTAAAATTTTTGTTTTTTTATGATAGACCAAGTAAACTTAAAGCAGAGCTCGTTATATTCAAACGACTTTTATCTTTTTAGACCCAGATAAATTTATAATTAACATTTAGTAAAATTAAAATATTTTATTCAATTTGTTCTTGAATTAAAAAAGCATAATTAATTGACAAAGATTGAAATTTTTAACACAAAATCTCAATTTGGAAAATAAGATCAATTGCAACCCAAAAAAAAAAGAAGAAGAGAAATTTATAGATTCCTTAAAAACAGTAGAGTTGGCGTAAGCGTAAGAATATGCTAAGTATTTTGAATTTAAAAAAAAAAAAATCTTAAATTAGCTGATGAGAATATGCTAAATTATAAATTTAAAATATTCTATATTTTTTGTCTTGAAGTTTAAGGTGATATAATCAATAAATACAAGGTCTTTTTTAAAAAATATTTTTCTAAATTTCTTTTATTATTTTATTCCTATAATCTTTTTTATATTTAATTATTTTAATCTTCTTTTGTCTATCAAAATTTTTTGGTTATTTTCGATTAAAAAAAATTGCCATAATAAATTATTAAATATTTACTTGGATACATGATGCGTAGCACACACTTTTTATTTTCGGAGTTTTGCGCATAAACTTATATTTTATAAATATTGCCTCGAAAAAATATTTAGTATAGTCAAAGTTACAAAGCAAGTACTTTTTTATTGAAATAATTTACTAAAAATTAAGAAATAAATAATGCTCTAAAGTCTGTAGAAAGTTAATTTCTTTTTTTTTGACTAAATTATTTAAATAATTTATTGAAATAAATTAATTAAATTTAAATGTTAAAATGTTAAAATTTTTCAGCTAAATTTTTTTTTTTTTTACCACACTTAAACTTAATTTTAATTTTATTCTTTTTTAAAAAAATGAATTAAATTTAAATTATATTTTGAATAAATCAAATCTTAATCGGTCTTTTATGAACAGGAGCACTAGCCTGTTGATTAATATTGAAACTTGAGAACAATCTTAGCAATTTTTATAATATAATTTCTATAAAAGATAATCTAAGTCCTAAATAATTCATTTATTTAAAACTCCTTTGTGAAATTTTTTTTGTTTATTTGATTAATGATTTTTTAAATTACTGCAGATATTTTTCTCCTGAATGAAACTGCTAAAAAAATGCGTAGTTTCCATAGAAATTTCATAAATTTAAATTTACGTGCAATTTTAAATTAATGCAGTTTTTCCGAGGTGTAATTTATTTAGAAATTATTTTTTTCGCAGAAAAAGTGAAGGCAAATTTATCTTTAATTTGTCAAAAAATTAAAAAAAACACCAGAATCTAGCTCTGTTGTCTTAGCCCTTTTGTTACCTCTTTTAATTGTTTTTTATTCAAAAGATTTAATCATTCTTGAAATTTTTTTTTAATTATAATTAATACTATATATATGTTTTTATTTCCATTCAAAAAAACGAATTAAAAAAAATATTTGAAAAAATCCTTACGATTTTTGAGTGTAAGAATAGCCGGATAATTTTTTAAATTTCAATAAAGGTCCCAGAATTTGAATATTTTAAAAGTTGTTCTTGTTGTTATTGTCAACTTTTAGTCAGCTTGATAATTTAAGCCATTAGAATAAAAAAGGATTCCTTTCAAACTGCTTCATTCATCTTTTACTAAAGTTTTTGATATTATAATGCAAGATATTGAATTTTTAACTAGATTTTAAATTAATTATGTTGTTATCAATAAACAAAAATATATAAATATTTAAAATTTTATTGTAAATAAGAATACGATTCCAAAATTATTTGGACGCTATTTTTTAACAGAGTATCTATTGACTAGTTTGTTACAATAAAATAATTTATTGACACATGAACTTTTTTTTGAGAGGCAAAAATAAAAATATATATAACCAAAAGTTTTTTCTAAAAGACATTATTTATCTATCCATTTAGCTTAAGTCTAAGAGAAATTAAACTCCAAAAAGCATGGAAATCTCCTAACATTTAAACACAAGAGGCAGTTAACTACCGAACAATCAGTATAACAAGCTGTCTAGTAAAACTGTTGGAACGTATAGTCTACATAGTTATTTAGTTATTTAGAACAAAACTCATTACTAATTCAAGATCAATCAGGTTTTAGAAAAATCGACTAATCGCTGATAATCTTTTCTTCCTAATTCAAAAAATTGTAAAATCATTTAATTAAAAGAAAAAAGTATGTTTCAGGTTTTGAATCATGATATGCCGAATACCCGACTCTTTTGTGTAATTTCTATCTTACTATTTCTCCTTTATTTACTGAACTGTTCAATACTTTAACATTTTGCACCTGTCATATATTCTGAAGGAGCATTAGCTCAGTACAGATAAACAAATAAATAAATCATTGCTTACAATTCGTATATTTTAATTGTCTTTTTTGTTATATTTTAACTTTTTTTACTTTTATCTTTTATTTACTTTACATCTTTATTTTATTTTTTCTTGTTATTTTTTTTTAATCTGAAGGAGCTTTAGCTCCGCACAAAAAAAACTTTATTGACAATTATAGACGAAAAAACAAGTTTTTTAAGGGGTTTAAATCTTTTGAAGACCGAATTTTGATCGGAACGGAATTGATTTTGCACCTTTTTTCCTCTTTTGATTGCTCGTAAGTCTCAAATTTTTATCAAAAAAGTCATAATTTCGGAACTCAATATTAAATTTAATCCATCTTTGAAATTTTTAAAAATTAAAATTAAAATTTTAGCGAGATTTAATTTTTTTAAAAAAAGAATATTTAAAATTTTAATTCAAAACATATTTCAAAAATTAGATCCATTCTAAGTGGCCTGAGGTTTACTTCAAATTATTTAAAAAAATAAATAAATAAATATTTCAAAAATAGTCCTATTTCATAGTCATGTGCCAATAAATTATTTTATTGCAACAAAGTGTGTCAATAGAGCCACCCTTTTTTTAATTTTTCTTTTATGAGTTCACAAACGATATAGTTTTTTTTTTCATTTAATTGAAAATAAATATTTTAAGGGTTTTCATCAGTTTATGATTAATTTTTGAAAAATTCACAATTTTTATGTGAAAAGCTTTGTTATCGAAAAAAATCTCATTTTTTGCAGTAATAAAAGATCATGCTTTTTATTTATTATTAAAAATCTTAGATATTTTTTGATAAATAATAATTCTTTTGTTATTAAATATTGAAAAATTAAAAATTTTTGTCAAAGACAAATATTTACCAAACAATCTTGCACATAAAAAATTTTATTGAAGAGATCACATATACTTCATTGTGTTTCGAACAAGCATCTCTTTTGGCATGCTCTCAGATGGAAGAAGAATTTAACAAATTTTACGTTTTAGGGATTATCTAAAAAAAATTTAGTAGATAATTTTTATTAACTAAAATTTTTTTTAATTAAATTTTTATAAAATTAAAACTCATAAATTTCCTCTCTCAGCTTGTTCTGCTTCAATCGATTCAAACAGAGTTTTGAAATTTCCAGCACCAAATCCCTACAAAAATACATAAAAAAATTAGTATTGATTCAAAAAAAGACAAAATTACATTGTGGTTATTTCGTTGTATAATCTCTATAAACAAAGTTGGTCTATCTTGAACGGGTCGACTGAATATTTGCAATAAATAACCATTATCGTCAAAATCGACCAAAATATTGTGTTTTTGAAGCTTTATGAAAAAAAAGATAATTTTTTTAAGCAAAATTTATTTTTTATTCTCAAATTACCATGCTCAAGTCTTCCAGAATTTTTACTTTAGATCCCTTTAATTTTTCTCTCAAATGGTCATAATAAGTCGAAGGAGCTTTCAAGAATTCAAGACCCCGAGCTCTCAACTTTTCAATTGATTTGATGATATCATTTGATCTAAGAGCAATGTGTTGTACACCAGCACCTCCATTATAGTCAACATACTCCTGGAAAATTTTTAAAAATAGAAAAAAAAAATTTTTTTGATTTTTTTTAAATCTTGAAAGTACTTGAATTTGAGATTTTCGCTTTCCAGCAGCTGGTTCATTGATTGGCATTTTAATAGTTTCGTCATAATTGGTGACAACTATCGATCTTAGTGAAGAAAACTCGGTGTGAATAATACTATCGTCAACAGACCAGAAGCGATGGAATTGTAGTACTTTTTCGTACCACTGGGTTGCCGGGAGCATGGCATCGTCCGGTTGGTTGCCAACAATGTGATCAATAAATAACAATTCTGGATCCGGACTTGAAATTTTTTTTAATTAAAAATTTAAAAAAAAAATTTAAATTTACAGCAGAGTATCAAGAGGGTCAGCGAAAAAGTGAGGTTTGAACCCGGGTAAAAATTCTCCTTTGTAATTTCCTCTTTCAACAAGAGTATGGGTCACGTCTCCATACTTTGAAAAAATTATTAAATCAAAAAAAATAAAATTTATTAAATTTTACAGTTTTAACTGTGGCCATTCTAACTGATCCATTTTCATCTTTTTTCTCACAAATGTCCTTGACTACAATTGCTCCGTTCTCCTTTGCCTTTGCCATAATGTTGTCCAAATCAACCACTGAGAAAGCTATGTCTTTCACATGATCACCATGACGAGTGAGCATATCACCTATTTCTTTGTTATCTGGATTCAAAGCCGATTGAAAAACAAAGACAATGTCATTTTTTTTGACCACATGTTTGACTATGTTTCGTTCACCGGTTTCGAGACCCTGGTACAAAAAGTGTTTGAAACCGAAGCGAGTACAGTACCATCCTGCAGCTTGCTTAGCATTGCCAACCAAAAAAGTCAAATGATCGAATGATAAAAATGCGCCCTTTTCTGGTTTTGGCCCTTTGTCTGTATTGTAACCGTTTTGCATATTTAAATTGGAATTTAACTAAATAAAAAAAATTTACTAAATTTTTGGTTTAAATAGAATTCCAAAAAATATGGGTGTGATATTTTCAGATAGTATATTAATATGTTTTATGTTCTGATTTTATGATTTTTTTAAATGCAAATTATGCTGCAAGTTTATTAAGTTTTAAAAAAATTAAGCATAAATTTATTCCAAACTGGTTTTACCAGCTAATTTGCCGAGATTGGATTGACAAATAATTTTATAGTTTTGTCTAAAGATACTTAAAAAGAACTCCTAATTTTGGAACCATAAGTTTATGAAAATTTATTTTATAAAAACTTGATATTCCATTTTCCAGGTTCTATTTTTTTCAAATAAAATTAGAACTCTCTGAATATTTAAATTCAAAAACGTGAAAGACATTTTATGTGTCTTATGTTTTTTAAAAGCTTTTTGCTCCAAAATTTTATGTTGTCAGACTAGAAATTAAATTTTAGCGTCTGTTTGATTGCACTAAAACAAAAAGAAAAAGAAAAAATACAGGATCATGTCAATTTCATGATAAATTTTTGAATCAAAATAAAAGTGTCAATTGAGCCACCAAAAATATATTATAAGTTTTTTAGAAAAGCATATTTCTTAATTATACTTTCTTAAATTATTTCTTCATTTAAGCTTAAATGTTTTTGTTTCAATCCAAATGAACTACCTTTCGATACAAATAAATAAGAATTATCATTAAATAGGTAACTCAATTTATTATTTAAATGCTAAAAAAATAAATATTTGGAAATGTATTTATTGTCGAAATTATTAAAAAAGCAATCAAAAATGAATACACAAAAATCAGTATTGAGTATCAGAAAAATTATGAATTAATATCAAGAAAAGTATTTATAAAATCAAAAAATTCTTCAATTAAATTCAGTGAAAATAATAAAATTATTTTCTAATAAATTCTTTCTTTCCCAATGTTGGTCTTTCTCTCTTTCTTTTTTGTACGATCGGAACATATCTAGCTATTAATGGAGGATTGACTTCTTTTAAGCTTTTAAGCCATAGCCATACCAATTACATAATATTTTAAGCACTAAAATTACCTAATACCCTAATACAATTAAGGTATTCAGTAATAGAAGAAGAGAAATGAAGTCGTCATTCCATTTGAAATAAAATAATTTAATCATCGAATATAATTTTTTTTCTTTTTATCATATCACTAAATGAATTTAATACTATGATTTTAGTACTAAATTCTTGAATTAGAAAGGTCTATAATTTTTTTATCGCTAAGTTAGCTTCACCTGTATAAATTTACTTATATCTATATAAAATAAATTTTCGCGTTTAAAACGATTTTATTAAGGTAAAAATGCTTTTTATATTTTAAAAACTTTTTCAATTTAAAAAAGCTTTATCAATGCAAAAATGTTTTTTTTTTGTTCGAAAAAAAATTTAAATCCCTTAAAATAACTTTTAAACTTTAAAATATTCGGTGGCTTTTTCTTTCGTTTTGGTCTTTATCTAGCAGTTGGTTGAGTGTCCATTCTTTTAATAAAACTATTTACTTTCCAAATCATTCATTTAAGAATTTGGTGAAAAAATTTTATTAAAATTTTGTAAATAATTCAAATATCAAAAAAGATTTTTAAATGAAAAGTGTTTTTTTTTTTTTTAAATCAAAATACAAAGTTATTTTAAATTCATAAAGAATAGCTAAAATTAAGAAATTATTTTAGAATTAAATGCTAAATGAGTTAAATACTACAAGAGAATAAAACTAGACAAAATTAATACAACGTGAAATCAGTACTTATCGAAATTAGAATATTTTGCTAATTTTAAATTTTATCTGACATTAAAAAACTTAAATAAAACATATAATAAATCGATTTATCATTATTAATTTTTGATTAAAAATTTTCTTATAAATCTGATTTCTAATGTATTATAAGCTGATTCATGCTATTCTCCATTCATTTAAGAAATCTTTAAATTATCTAATTAACTCTAAAAAAATCAAATTTGAAAATATCCAACTTTAATCCAGAGCAATTTGGTGTTTTAACTCTAACAAAGACCTTTCCAAAAATGTTATGGACATCTTAGAAAACATAATAAGTGTATTGCCACAAGTGGAAAATTGAAGTTCATGATCAAATTTAAATTTCAACTCAAAATTTTTGATTTCAAAAATTCGCTTTGGTCTATTGTCATAATTACATATGAGATCCTCAACAAAATCTTAAGCTAAATTCGCTAACCCGCGATGGCTCTCATCTACTTTATCGGAGTTGTGTTGACCAAGAGTGTACAAAAAATGTTTCTGACGAAAATTGTCACGATGTTTTAAGATAAAATCGATTAAATTCCTCGAAATTTTCGAAAATAGATTCAAGTTCGAAAGATAGACTTTTTGGCATTTTTTTATTTACAATTCAAAATTAATATCCTTGGGATATTAAACAGGACATGTCCTTAAAGCCCATGGGTAATTATATGAAATTATTGCTTTTTTAAAACTTTAATAACCCTCGAACATTAGATGAAACGGATATTTTTTTTATTTATTATTTGATTATTAAAAAATTATATTCTTAATTATTTAATTGATATTTGAAAATTTTTTATTTACAAAAAGTTTTACATTAATTATAAAAAAAATCGACTTATCTATTTAAAATAAAATTAAAAAACGACATTTTCAAATCACGAAAATATTTAAAGACAATATAAAACAGCACAATAAAAACGATATTATTCATTATCAGAATCACTTTCTGAGTCCGAATTAAGGTCTGAATCAGAGTCCGAGGAGTCAACCAAATTAATATTAACATCATCTACAAAGCCGTCAATCTCATCTGCATGATCATAAGAAATAAAATTCTTTTATAAGAGATTAATTTAAAAAGATTAACTGAATCAAAATGACTGAGCTTCAACCACGCCTGAACATAAAGTTCAATGTTATTCAAAATTTCAGAGTAAAATTACCTTGTTTCACTTAATGTCACAAAATTGGCAGTTGAAAATTTTAGCATTTATCGTTTTATCAAATAAATTGGTTCTAATTCTAATAAAAAATAAAATTATTAGTCTTGAATAGAAGTAATCAACTGATTTTTTCATCATTTTCCAATTTTGCCATCGGTAAAAATGAATTATTGCTTTTCCTTAAATTATATTTCAAATTTCTTGAGTAATTTTTCACCAGTTTATCTTTTGAATTTAAAGCTTAGATGATATAAAAAAACATGTAAATAAAATGAAACCATTCTTTCAAATGTTGTTCTATGTTGAAGCCAATAAAGACCGTCCTCTAAAAAGTTGTTTAATTAAAACCTTTTTAATCAAATTAATATTGCTCATTATTAAAGGTACGATTTTTAAGCTGTTGTCGACCAATTTCCTTTTCAATTTATTTTTTAAATTATTGGATAAAAAAATAGTTCCTGGAAACGGAGTGACAGTGGCATTTCTTTTAGATGTTTAAGGAAAAAGGAATTTTATCAATTTGACCAATACTAACAAAATTAGTTAAATTACTAAAAATTAGTATTGTGAACTTTATTTATTTAGTAAAGTAGATTTAAGTCCTCTGAGGATAACGCCGCCAATGCTACCACCGTTCCGTTTACCAACACCACAAAAAAGCGTTTCTTTTTCAAATTCGAAGATGCTAAAAATATTTTATTTTCTGAATATTTCTAATTATTTTCAAATAAAAAGCAAAGATTAGCAATCACAAGGCATTTAAAGACTAATTTTCATCTATTTTTTTTATTAAGTTATTAAAGAGGTTATTTACAGATAAATTCACATTTATGGTAGATAACCTTTATTTTTTTATTTTAAATAAATAGAAGCATTAAAATTTTAGATTAAATTTCAATCCGGTTTTAAAAACAAACGTTTGCATGAGACCTTTTATTACTAACGTGCTACCTTTTAAAAATGACATTTTGTTTTTCAAATAACCAAGGTGTTTTTGAAAATGTTCAAAGCATTCCAAATTTCATGTCTTATTTGACAAGAAATTTTTTCTTATAGTTAATATCAGCTATCAGCTACAGGCAATAAATAAAATAATAACTAAGTTAATTCTAACTTTTTACAAATAAATTTATTTCAAAATTATTAAATTGTATAATTAAAGAGAAAAGTTTAATATTTCAATTAAAAAATGTCCCAAGAAGAAATACATGCTTCTGATGTAATGGAAGAAATAATTGAAATTAATAAGCGAGAAACGCTTAAGCACCCAAAAAAACGTCCTCCTGAGCCAAAATCTATAATAGGCACAATCAAACGACATTTCAAAGAGAACATACTTTTGGTAATGACTGTAATTGCTGTTTGTATTGGAGTTGGTCTTGGTCTTTACTTAAGAGCAAATACCAATTTTACACCTCCGACCAAAAAATATTTTGGTGTGCCTGGTGAACTTTTTTTAAGAGCCTTGAAATTTTTGATTCTACCTTTGGTCAGTACGAGTTTAATCACTGGCATTGCTGGCTTGGGACTTCAAAAAACTGGAAAAGTCGCTGCTCGGGCTTTTATTTTCTACTTTAGTTCAACTTTCATAGCTGTTATAATCGGCTTAATTCTGGTTACCACAATACGACCTGGATATTTGAGCAGAGGAGCAGTTGCTATCAACAAAGACTCGTTTTCAAAACAAAAAGTGAACACAGCCGATACTTTTATTGATCTTTTAAGGTGAATTTTTTTTTTGTCTTAGATTCTTATTTTGTCATAAAACAATTTTATTAGAAATTTAATTCCAGAAAATATGATTCAGATGACATTTCAATTGTATCAAACTCGTCTTGAGCCTCACTACAAAAATGTAACTGTAAGCGAAAATACGAATAGCAGTTATTCTAATAAATCTTCATTTAACTTGTCAAGTATTTAAAAATTTGATTAAAAAAAACTTAATAAAAAAATTTAAAAGATGAAACTAACAGAAATAAAACAGTTCAAATAATTGATTATTATAATCAAATACCAGATTCCAGAAGTGGTTTGGACGTTTTAGGCTTGGTGCTTTTTTGTATAACATTTGGTGCTATGTTAGCCCAGATAGGCGAGAGAGGTATGGTCATGGTGCATTTTTTGGAAATATTAAATGAAGTTTCGATCAAAATAATAAGAATTGTTATGTGGTAACAAAAAAATTAAACCAGAATAAAATTATTTAAAAAAAAAAAATTTAAGGATTTCTCCTTTGGGTATTATGTCTTTGGTCTGTGTGGCCGTTCTTGAAATGGAGGATCCAGTTGCTGTTTTCAAAAGTATATCTTATTATATGATGACCGTCTTTATTGGTCTGGGTATTCAAGGTAAAATAAATTTTAAATTAAAGAGGAAAATTTTCATTTAAAAAACTATTAAAGGATTAATATTTTTGCCTTCGGTTTACATAATCTTAACACGAAAAAATGTTCTAAAATTTGGTAAAAATATGAGTGAAGCTCTTTTGGTGGCCTTGGCGACTGCATCAAGTGCTGCAACTTTGCCCATTACATTTAAGTGTATTGAAGAAAAGAACAAGGTATCAAAAATGATTTCACGTTTTGTCCTTCCAGTTGGTGCTACAATTAATCTAGATGGTACGGCTTTATACGAAGCTGTAGCTTCCATTTTCATAGCTCAATTGAATGGCATAAATTTATCATTTGTTGATCTTGTGGTAACTAGCATTACTGCAACTTTGGCGTCTATTGGTGCAGCAGGAATACCCTCGGCAGGATTAGTTACTATGATCATAGTTTTATCTGCTTTGAACATACCTGCGGATCAGATTTCTCTCATTTATGCAGTTGACTGGTTTCTGTAAATAAGATAAAATTTTTATTTTTGAATATAATTTAATGAAAATTTGTTTAGAGATAGATTTAGAACAATGATTAATGTTTGGGGAGATTCAATTGCTACTGGAGTTGTAGCGCATTTAAGTGCCAAAGAAGTCGCTCAGTATGAAGAAGAACAAAAAGTAAAACGATTGAATGCTACGAGTGGTGGTAACCGAGAATCAAAGCAATTTTTGGGAAAAAATTTACAAAATGAAAACGAAATCCAAAATATTTAGATAAGATAATTAATAAAATTGTTAAATAAAACAAAATTGTACTTTTGTTGTTTTTATCTATTGAAATATTTTTAATTAGTAAGGGTTTTGTATTTAAATTTAATTTATTTGTTTTGTATTTAAAATCTAATACCCGGATCCGAGCATCAAGATCAAGGAATCAAAAATGAAAAATAATGAATCAATAGTGTAAATAAAAAATTAGAAAAAAATTGTCCAAAAGTCTGTGTTTCTTATCAAAATATATTTGTCTTTTTCATATTTTCTAACTTTTTCAGCAATCTTTCGGACAATCATCCTCACTCAAGGACTCAAGATCTAAATTACTGATAGAATTTTTTTTGATAGAAAAAATATCTTTAAAAAAAACATAAAATTTGATTATATTTTATTAAATTTGATTTTTTTTTAAGAATAATTTTTAATTTTTTTGCAAGAATAATGAGTAACAAAATTTGTAAAACAAAAAAAGTTATTCCTCAAATTAATTTTTTTCAATTAAAATTTTCATTTTAATAGATTTTTGGAAAATTTTAAATATTTAACAATTTATTGACTATCAAAAATTACGAGAGATTTTTATTCTAAAAAGGATTCTATGGCAAAATTTTTCCGAATTATTTTGTCTTTATTTTTTACTTTTTTCGGTCTTTGTGGCTTAAATAAAATAAAATAAATAAAGTGCGATTCGAATCGAACATTATTAAACGACTTCAATTTTTTGTCAAGTCAATTTTAAATCAATAAAATAAAATAATTTTTTTTATGAATTTTGTTATCTCATTTTTCATAAATTTTAACAAAAATTAATTTTTTGGAGGATTATTTGGTTATTAATCTCTTCTAGTCGGTTTGTTGGCATTCAGCTATTTGATCAGTGTTTTTATAAGTCCAAGAAGTCTTAATTTTAATATTATAATATAAAATTTTAAATATAAAATTTAAAAAAGGTAATGAATTTTTTACCTTCAAACAAAACTGGGATCCTTTAACATTTGTTTAGGAGATATCAGACTCTATTAGAATATTTCTTTTGATGTAAATGTAGGTAAAGGAAAAGTTTCTCTTGAAGATTTTAACAAATTGAAGTTTTAAGTTAAAATCATTTATACATAATATTTTGAATGAGCTAAAAATATTCAATCTTTGTTCAATAGAATACAAACGCAAAAACAATTTTAATAAAAGCAGCAAATTATTTTATATTTATTAAATAATGATTTAAAACAAACCATCAAATGAACTTGATTGAATAGATTAGAAAAAGAACGCAAAGCCCTTTTTCGTTCAGGAAACAAATTTGTCAAGAGTGCAAAAAAAGGATATAAAAAATATTTTATTTAAAGAAAAATCTAAGAAATTTATTTCTTGATAATGATTACAGAAAAGTTTTTCTATCAAAAAAATACACAAAAGTCAAATTTAATCAAAAATTTCATTTTGCTCGGCGTTTTTTGGGTAGAATATGCGATGAGCAAATTTGTCGGCCAGAAATGTTAAAACAAATGCCAAAACAAGTGTCACAATGCCAAGACTTAAAGTTAATCCAGCTATACTTGGCCTAGTAAACATAAAAATTTTCATTTGTACATCGACACCATTCCATGAAGACTCAGTCCAGGCAGAAAACTTGTCAGTTTCAACCAAAACACCTTTTTCAAATTGATCAAAAGCAGGTGAAACACTTGATGTCAAAAAAATAGATGATGCCACACAAGTTGAATTTTTTACATAATAAAAATTTCTTATCGAAATATGATTCTCTCTTTCATATTTTTTAACTTTTTCAGAATCTTTCGAACAATCATCCTCGCTCAAGGACTCAAGATCTAAATTACGACTGAAGTATCTTAAAAGCATGCTGCTCAACCATTTGCCACTTATTGGATTATCATCCACTCCAGTGTAAAAACTCAATTTTCCTTTAGGTAAATTGGCTTCCAAAAGTGTCAGGTAACTTTTCCACTGTGACGTAGTCATCATATCTTGGAAATATTTACAAGTAGCATTTTTATAAAAACAATATACTAGTCTGTTCAATGTGCTCAGGCTAACTTGCTCACTCAGTTCAGTTTGAGTCGGATTATGTAAAGAAAAAATGGTTTGAGCAATGCTTGTGGTCAGAGCTTGAAGTTTTTCAGCAAATTTAGTGGTGAAATTCACAGCCTCATCTTCGCTCAAATCAGCCGGAAATGTAACATTCATGTTCTCTGGGGTGTCAAAGACGCCATGATAAAAATTCGAGTTGAACTCTTGATTAAAATCAGCCAACGATATGCCTCCAATTAAAATGTTATTGCGCAAAAATGAATGTATTGATGAAGTCGGAAGTTGTTGATTTATATTCTTAATAGGCTTAATATTGCTTGAATAATCTAAAATTTTTAAATTAATTTTTTTATTATTTTATTGTGCTGCTACGATAAGTAAATTTTTTTGGTGTCTGTCAACATCATATTTAAAATGAGAGTGACATTTTTTAAAAAATTGATCTTGAGAGGGTCACCGATATTCTAGCCAAACAAAAAATGAAAATTTTAAAGAATTTTTGTTAAAACATTTTCTCATTCTTTTTATTTTTTCAATATTAAATCAAAAAGTTTTATTAAGATTTTTTTGCTTAATCTAAATCTATGACATATTACGACTGTTACTATAATAAATTTTAATTAAATTAAATTTAATTTTTTAGTATTACATAGACCAACCATTTCCGTTTAGACCACTTTTTTTTGCCTCACCACCTTAGAGAGCCTAGCTACTCCATTGATCTTTAGTGATTTTACGTAAATATGTAAATTGACGTAAAACTTTAATTAAAATTCTATCAAAGTAAATTTTTAATGAACTTTTGTCAAATAATTTAAAAATTTTTAAGAATTAGTAATTCTAGCCTGGCAATTAAACAGAAGATTAAAATTATAAAGAATGTTTTTTAAAATTTTATTTTTATTTTTTTTTTAAATATCAAATGAAAAAGTTGTAATTAGATATTAAGTAATGGGTGTTCAAAATTTTGAAAAGTAAAAAAAATATGTTCCTATTGACTGAACCAAATTTTGTTAAAATATTTAACCAGACAAAATTATGAATAAAATGAGTTTGAAACTAATTAAAAAAATCATATTCTAAAAAAGAATAAAATTTATTCTCTTGATTGATTACTTTGAAGTAAATTTGTCAATATTCTAAAATTTTTAAAATCTTTTATTTTTTCCAGCTAAAATTTGCATCATTTAAAAATAGCTTTAACATTTTTCATTATTTTTTGTCATGTTAAAGGATTATTAAGCGAGGACCCAAGAAGTCTAATTTTAAAATATAGTCGACATGACAGAAGTCTCGATAATAGCTTATTTTATAATTAAGAGAATTGGGCGAAATTAAATATAAAAGGAAAAACTTTAAGACGAGGATCAAATTTTTTAATGCAATTAAATGTTTGTTCATGTTAATTTTCAAAAAGAATTATGAGTAAGAAAACATTAGATAATGGTCTAAATTATTTGAAAATCTTGATTAATGAAAAATAAGAAAATAAATTTTTTAAGGAGAAAAATTTCTCATGTTTAGATAATTTTTTCTGTTGTGAAATTCAAAACTAAAAAAAGTAAAAATTAAAATTGTCATAAAAATTTAACACATAATAAATATTTGTTTGGAATGTAATAAAGTATAATATATCTTTGGGCATCTCTACCAGAGTTGCTCAAAATTCAAAAAGTCAAAGTTAAAGTTAAACATAGCTATTACATTTTTCATTATTTTTGTCATGTTAAAGGATTATTAAGCGAGGACCCAAGAAGTCTAATTTTAAAATAAGCTATTATAGAAACTGCTGTCATGTCGACTATATTTTAAAATTAGGCTTCTTGGGTCCTCGCTTAATAATCCTTTAACATGACAAAAAATAATGAAAAATGTAATAGCTATTTTTAAATGATGCAAATTTTAATTGGAAAAAATGAAAGATTTTAAAAATTTTAGAATTTTAGATTTTAACAAATTTACTTTAAATTAATCAATCAAGAGAATAAATTTTATTCTTTTTTAGAATATGATTTTTTAAATTAGTTTCAAACTCATTTTATTCATAATTTTGTCTGGTTTCTGATTCGGCAAAAATTTGGGTCTGAGGGCAAACCACAGGCTAGATACAAAAATACATATATCAGAAAAATCATAAAAAAAATATCAATTGGTAAAATAAAATTAAAAATTAATAAACCATTTTGCAGATGAGACTATCCGTTTTCAGACTATGTACCTTTAATTAAATTATTTCTATATAATTTCGATAACCAATTTTTTATTTTTTGATCTTTGACCAGGTAAAAAAAAATTTTTTTGACCGCACATAAAAAACAATTTTCGTAGATTTTCAAGTATGCTGAATAATATTTTAAGATTTTTTAAATTCAGACATTAATTTTGCTACGCACGAACCCTAGATTTTATCTATTTCTTTAAAAAAAGCTATTCCTATCTGAAATTGCTTAAATTTGTTTTTAAAAATTATTTTGATTTTAATTTTCCTTTTTAAACGTGAATTTACGTAAAATCGCTAAAAATTTGCTTATCGTAATAGAAATCAAATTTAAATTACTAGTTAATTTATCAGTTAATTGGTTGATGGTCTTGGCCACATTCGGATCTTTAGCATAACTAATCGGATCTCTGTGGATATACAAATTTTCATTTTGGTCAAAACCAATTGCTCCAAGCTGATTGAGCTCAATAATTGAAGTGATATTATTTTTTTCTAAATTAAATTTTAAATATAAAATCAATTTCTAAATAAACATGAAATACTTAATATAAATGACTCTTCTCGATCTTGACCGAAGCTGAGCTTAATTTCTGGAAACTTTTCCCGAACCAAATCTCTGGCAAATCTAGACGAGCCACCATAATCGAAGGCCTCGTTGTCAAAAAGCACAACCAAAATGCTGCTATAGTTCATTTGACTGCGTTGCTTGGCAAGCAATTCAGTGATACCAAACAGACCAATCAATGAGCTAATAGGCTCATTGGCAGCAGGTGTAAAGTATTCATAAAGAGTAAATGCGTCCAATCGAGCTGACAGAATGGTAATGGGCAAATCGTTGGACGGTCTCTGACTCAAAAAAGTGAAATAATTCGAGCCACCCAAGGGGTCACAGAAAGAGGAGCTTTCCAAAGTGTGCATTATATTTGACCTACGGGTGCAAACAGTGCTGCTTACTGCACCAGTCATTCGTAGTCCCAACTGCATGCCACACAGTGATTCACTTGACTTAATGCTAAATGAATTGGAAGTGTATTTGTCAAATATATGCTGGTTAAATTTATCATAGCATTCATCAATCACTTTTTCGATCTCACTCAAGTCATAAATTGTATAAAATGGAATATTGAAGTTTTGGAACATGAAATTTGTGCCAGATGGATTCCATTCGCTGGGCCCATAAGTCTTGTTTGTCGAGTACAGACTAAATTTTGAATTGGGACTTGTCGAGTCATCTGAAAGGTTTAAATCTGATTCGGTAAAGTTGGATATGTAGTCCAGGTTGGAAACTAGAACTATTCCTTGAATGCGAGAATTCCCCGAGTCATGCTGGTGCAGTTGGACTATTTTGGCAAAGTAGCTTGGAAGTGTTACTACAACTAGATCTGGGATGTCCAATTTGTTTAATTTTTCCAACCGACCAAACTCGGTTTTGTCGCGAACTGTATAAACAATACCCTCATAGGAAGAGTAATCAAGTTTTCCGCAACCGATTTGATGACTCGAGTTAAAACGACGGATGCAAGGAATTGTGTTTAATAAATTTACGTAAGTTCTTTCTTTATTCAAGTCCGAAATGATTGTTCCGACCAGGACTGGAAGGAAGAAAAAAAATGTATTCATTATTGAGTCTTAAGATTTTGGACTTGGGTTATTAATAATTAAGATTTCGTTTATTTAGTTTAAAGTCATCATTTTTATGTTATTTTTGATTAGAATTTTTTCGAGATAATTTTTTTTTTAAAGCAAAACAATTTTAACTATTTAGCTAAATTTTCATTTAAAATAAAAAACATTGTATTTTGTTGAATTTTATTGAGTCAATTCAATTTTAACATCATAATTAGTTTAAGATTTCAATTTTTTTATAATAACAAGTTATTATTCAATAATCACTGCAATAAAAGAAAAAATATTTATAAGTATATTTATAAGTATATGACATGTCTTGGTTCAAAACCAGCTTTTTATTTTTTATCAGTTTGACAGCCAATCTAAAAGATGACTTAATACTCTATTTAAATATCTTAAGCTCGATTCAAAAAGTCGACTCGAGGCAGTTAGAAGTTTAAGTTTAGGACCTCATGACGCATAATGTTGAAAATAGCATCATGTTTAAGTTAAATTATAAAAAAAACTGCTAAGTTTTGTTTTTTTTTATTAATTTTTTTTATTTGTTCATCTTTACCTGAGTTTTATAATCTTAAATCACTAATTAA
This sequence comes from Brachionus paranguensis, assembly GCA_016802215.1. Lineage (NCBI taxonomy): Eukaryota > Metazoa > Rotifera > Eurotatoria > Ploima > Brachionidae > Brachionus > Brachionus paranguensis. The sequence goes on along the minus strand of JAESIX010000002.1, from coordinate 6,473,867 downwards.
AATGAGCCAAGATCAGGAATGACTAAAAAAGAAGATAATCAACCAAATCAATATGAATATAGAATGATTTATTTTCAAACTGTTTATCCAATTTTTTTTAATTAAAGGGTTATATTTCTTTTAAGACTTAAATTTTTAAATGATATAAAAATTATTTTTAAAAAAATAAAAAATCAAAATTAACACAAATTTAATTAATAAAAAAATATAAAAGATGTCTAGATATTTTTTTTTATGCTACAAAATAAATAAATTACAACACGTCAATAAAGAAGTGTGAATAAATTTATTGATTAAGTAGGATGTCACAGATTTTTTAAAATGCTTTGTGAAATTTCAAAGATTTGGACAATAAAGTTTAATGATGATGACTGGAAGCAAAGAAAAACAACCGATTGAGACACTAGCAAGAATCTAAATAACTGATTCCGAAGATGTACTATTAACAATTTTTTAGTTAGAATAGAAGAAGAAAAAAACAATCAGTCCAATATACAACCAAGTACAATTGTTGAAATGCCGAGTGAAAAGCATGTTGAAAAACCAGTTTTAGTTAGTTCTAGTCATCTGCAAATTCAAGCAAACATACAATGAGAAAGACCATGAAAAATTCAATTGTAAGATCAAAAATAACTGGCAACCAAAAGGCCACGAAAAAATAAATGCATCTTTTCTTTTTATTAATTTTAGGTTTTTTATTTCACTAAAAAAATATTTAACCTAATGTATGAAAACAAATATCTTTCTTTTTACTTTTTGAAGCAATAAAAAGAAAGAATTAAAAACTATTTGATATCATTTCTTATTTTATATCAAATGAATAATTTTACATCAACATAAAATATATGCTTTTTTTAATTAATTTTTATTAAAAAAGTAAAACCAGAGTTGTTTAAAAGTCACAAGTCTCAAGTAAAGTTTTTTTTAAGTCCGGACTTGGACATTAATTTTAGTGACTTTTAATTAACTAGGCCGCCACAATAACTATCTGGAACGGCAAAAAATTCATGTTGCTCGGGCTTTAAAAAAAAAAAATAATTTAAAAATAAAGAAAGCTTAAATTTTTATACTGTGTTCATACACAATAAGTCTTTTTTTTTAATTTTAGGACTATTTTTCTAATTATTAATTTTAAAATATCTAAAAATATAACATTGGTCTTAAAAAATAGAAAATAAATAGAATACATTCAAGATTCGATAATTTTAACTTTAAGAAATTCCAAAATAATGAATCATTCTGAATTTTTTATTTTGCAATCTGTTAACCTATTAAAAAAATATTGTTTGGTAAAAAGGATATGGAGACAATCCTTGTTAAATTTATACCTAAAAAATTCTAGAAACACCCAAATTAAAATAAAGCATAATTAATTTTCATCAAATGCAATACCTTTAATGAATTTCTTTCCTTAAATCTTTGCTCATTTAATTTAGAGAAATAATGGATTCATTCAAATCATGCTTTAACTTTGGACTCTCGATTTCATTGCATGTAGCCTTTAAATTCTGATTAAAAAAAAACACGAAATATTTGAAATTCTTTTTCAGCACATGTATAAAAAGGTTATTTTGAAAAATTTAGCTATTAAAAGGACTGTCTTTTAGAAAATATTTAAAAAAAAAATTTTTTTCAATTGAGTTTTATTCTGATATAAAATTTTAAAAAATGGAGTCTAATAAAAAGCCAGGCACGGATTTGGACGATTCAGAAAACGAGAAATTTGTCGAGTCATGGTTGAACGAGCATCCAAGTTGGTTTGAAATGTACGTACTCGAAAATATGGATTTGAATACTGTGGAAAAATGGCTTCGGATTAATGACAAAAAAATTTGCAAATGCAATTTTTTCAATGAGTCCAAAAGTAAAAATACATTTGTAAGGCGTAAATCTTGTATTCCCGGCGTAGCTGCTGAAAATGGAAATGAAACTCTACAATGCTCACAAATAGAAAATAACATGCATAAGCCTGTTAGAAGCGAAGGGAACAAGTATATCAATAACTTGGCACGATCTTCATCCTTTGACTCGTTATTCTTTGAAAAAATGAGCAAAAAAATTGACGATGAAGAAAATCATAAAGTTGTCTTTAACCTTGAAGAAGATGCCATTGATCAAGATGAATTTATGGTGAATATGAACATTTTAGAAAGATCGGTTTTTTCAAAATCAGATTCGGCATCAAATTCTCAACTTTTGAAGTTGCTCAAGTCTAAAATTAAGCTGCCGAATATTGGCAAAAAATTGAGTTTGATGGAAAAAATTGATGAAAAGAAAAAAATTTGTGGAAATATGTTCGAGCTGTTGGTCATGGTCATACAGGATACGGCGAGAGAGGTTTTGCCCAAAGAGGCATCCGAGACGATCAAGACTAACCTTAAGGTCTTGGTGAATTGTGAATATTCATCAGTTCTTTTGTTTGATAAAATTCACAATAAGCTTTATTCGTACTGTTATGATCAACTTTTTTCCAAATGTAATGAATCTGAAGATTTTCTTTTCCATGACTTTGGAACACAAATTGACGCTAATTGTGCATTGTTGGGAAATGTCATTCGTAAAGGAAAAACTATAATGCTAAATCCTGACCAGGTAATATTTGAATTATTTAATCAAAAAATTTTAAATATCAACCAATGCTACCTTTTTCACGTACTTAGTTTTAATTTAAAAAATTTTCTCTAAATTATCTTAAATGATAGGCTCATTTAATTATTTTTGACTCAATAATTATGATATATAAACTAGAATTTTTGGTCGAAGTCTAATTTTAAATTTAAAGAAAAAATTTAGTTTTTTTAAATTTTGATAAGCTAGATTTTATTCAATTTGAAAATTTTCAGAAACAAACATTTTTGCCAACTTTAAAACCGATTAAGAATCGATTAAAATAATTTTGCTTTATTGAAAATGATGACGTATTAATTCATCGAAAAACTAATTCATAGAAAATTAATAAAATTAAACAAAACTCATGGAATAAATTTTGGAAGAAAAATTTTTCACAGAAATATTCTCATAGAATTTCTTTTTTCATAGGAATTATGCTAAAAATTTTAATAGAAAAATTAAAAGATTAAATTAATTCAAAATTTTTTTTACGAACAAATTTTAAACGAATTTACGTTTTATTAACTCTTGAAATAAATTTTTTTCAATTAAAATTTTCGTTTTTTGTATATTAAAGGAAAATTTTAAATATTTTTCTCTAATGAAAAATTAGGAGAGATTATTATTCTGAAAAAAATGATAAATTTTTTTGAATTATTTTTCTATATTTAATCCCTTAAAAAAATTCTTTGAAAATAACTCTATGAAATAATTATAATAAAAGATGTGATTAAAAAATTCTTATTTTTTTTATGACAAAAATAAATATTCCATTAAATTTTTGATTTCAAAAAGGATCAAAACATTTAAATGTGCAATTAGATTTGATTTCACTTTTTGAGATAAAAGTCCTTTTTCTAATGTTTTAAGAATAAATACAATTTTTGTGAAATTTCAGATTTAAAAAATGTTGAAAATATTTTAAATGTGCAACTTAATTTCATCGCAGGATTTAGAGTTTATAAAGAATCAAAGTTTTATTTTTAATTTCATATAAATCTTGAATTTCTGAGTTTAAATTAAGTTACGCATTCAAAATATTTCATCATTTTTGAAATCTGAAATTCCATCAGAAATTTTCTTTTATCTTTTATTTTCAATTTTTAAATTTATTCCATAATAAAAAATAATAAAACTTATTAAAAAATAATTTTTCAACTGAAATTATATGATATTATTTACTAAATTTTTGAAATATTTTTTTTTTGTTCTTCTCAATGTAAGACTTAGAAAATTATCTATAGAACTTATTTTACTCTTTCCTGTTGATCGATGCACATTTACGATTATCTTCAATTCACTTTTTAAATTTAAAATCGGACATCTATTGATCACTTATTAATTAATAATATGTCCCTTTCTATCCTTGCGGATTATGGGGAAGCGCTCATCTCCTTTTCCAGTACCTTCTGAGCTAAGGCTCCGACATGAAACAGAGGTTACTGCATCGAGTTGATCATCTTCACCGCCGCTATTATTACCCATTCGAAACGAATACCCCTTTTTTATTATGAAAGGGGTTAAAACATTGGTCCCGTACTGGAGGGATATTTTGCAGGGAAGATTTTTCCATCTTTAGCGGTTTTTTGAACCCTCGATCCTCTGAAAGACTAACACACTAACCATTGGGCTATATGGGTTGATACTTTTTATTTAAAAATTTAAAAATTTATTATCAGAAAATTAAAAAAAAAATGGAATTTAGAAATAAGATAAATTGGAATTTTAAAATTGAGAAATTTTAAGCATTTAAGCCTTTTTTTTTGGGCCATGAAGTCGAAAGGGATTTTCATAGAACAAAGTAATTTTAAATCAATAAAAATTTAAATATGTGATTTTTGAATATTCAGGCTTGAAAAGAAATCAAGCAATTATAAACATTAATTAATTAAAATTTTTGTTTGATTTCGGAAAAAAAAATCTGAGAATTTATTTTAAAAAAAAGGCCAAGATAAATTAAAAATATTTCTACTTACTTGAATTTCACAAAAAAATCTAGAAATAAAAAGGACTTCTTCCTAAATCTATTAATTTTTCTTTTTTTTATCTAAAAAATAAATTTTTTTAAATATGTCTTAAAAAATTTTTCAACTCTTAGATTTTTTGAAAATGCTTTTGCTTTAAATAAAAGCAGAAAAGATGAAATATTTTTATTGTTTCTTATTAGCAGGGACATTAAAATTTGCGATTTTTTTGACCAAAAAATGTTTGTTTTCGCGAATTTTGAGTTTAATTTAGTTTTGAAATCCACAAAATTTTCGACAAAATTTTGAAAAAAATGCAACAATTCAATAAGATTTTGTGTAAATCAATAATTTAATATTTTAAATGGCTTTATTACATTTATTAATAATTAAATTCTCTAAAAGCAAATATCTTTTTAAATTTATCTAATTAAAAAAATGCAATTAATTTCCTCTGTCATAATCATCTTCATTTCTTCATTGAAGCTATATCGGCATCGTGAATTTTCATACAAACCTTCCGAAAATTAAAAAAATAAAATTCTTTTTCCTTAATTTAAATTGACAAAAGTGAGCCCTTTAAACTTTGATGATGTAACAACATGAAACAAAATATGTAATTTTATTTAACACAAGAAATATTGATGATAAAATAAATAATCAATATTTTTAGATTCCTTTTTTCTTGTCTCTTTAATCTATTCTAATTGGAATTTTTTTTTTCAATTTAAATTTATTTTATTTCAATGTTAAAATTGCGTCATCGCTGTTTAAATAATTTTGAATTAGGTTGTTATAATTTTAAAGAAATACAATTTACATGTTAAGAGTGGTTAAATTTTAATGTAATTGAAATTTAAGAATAACAAAAAATTCAATTTTCAATTCTAAATTAACATACAATTTATTTTAAAAAAATCAATTAATTGGCAAACATTTCTTTATATTTATATTTAAACTGGACTGTTTAATGAAATATTGTTTGTTTTATATTTTAAAGCTTACAGGAAAATCTGAGGTACACGATCCAAATTTTTTTATTACGAATTTAAATTTTTAATTGAAATTTTGTTTGATTTGAAACAAAAAAATATTAATTTTTGATGGTTTCATCATTTTTTCAATTTATATTCTGTCTATTTTTGGTTAAAATAAATTATTTTTTAAAAAAATTTCGGCTTTAAAAGCGAATTTAATATTTAAATTTTTTTCAAAAGTTTCTTTCGAATTACAAAATAAGATCTAGATAGAATAATTTCAAAAATTTATTCAAATATACGAGTTACCATGCAAAAAAAATTGGAATTTTATTAGAGAAAATTCAAGTAATCAATAAACACTCATTTAGTTTTTTCCTAAAAAAATGGTGACTTTTACGTTTTTCGCTCATGATTCTAATAGTAGTTTTAATTTTAGCCATTAGTGTAGTGGTTAGGTTTTTAAACAAAAAAACAACTTCGTACAAAATTCAAATATTTTAAATACCTGATAAATCCTGATCTTGCTTAATATTTGGAATTCTATATTGGCAAAAAAGTAAATATAAAAATTAATAAAAATTTAAGTAGATTTAGTTTAATAATATTTTAGGGTTAACTCATGAATAATTAAAAATTTCTACTAAACTATATTTAGATTAATAAATTGCTTAAAATGAATTTTAATATAAAAAATGATTTCTAATTAAAGGTTAAATCTATGCACTATGACTTGATTTTTGAAAAACGAACAGACATAAAAATAAACTCTATACTTTGTATTCCGATCAAAAATGTTGACCAAGAAGTTATAGGGGTGGTTCAATTGGCAAATAAAATTGATAATAATGGCCAATTTTGTAGCAGTGATCTTAAAATTTTGAAGCATTACATCGAGTATTGTGGAACTATTTTGGTAAAATCTCAAATGTATTACTTGTGCGCCTATGAATATGAACGATGTCAATGTTTGCTAGAAGTTCTGCATGGTTTGTTCAAGGAGCAGACTGATTTGGAAAAAATATTTTACACAATAATCGAAAAAGCTCAGATTTTGCTCAAATGCGAAAATTGTCTCATACTTATACAAACAGATTTGGGCGAAAGTGAAGAAAAAAAATCATTTGACGTTTACCAAATTGGCGCCATGCCCACACACAGTGTTTTAGACAATCAAGTGGTCATATCTCATGATTTGGTAAATTACGTCCTAACTACAGGACAATCAGTCAACTTAAAAAGTCCTTACTCGGATCCAAGACTTGATCCAAGCGTTGACTTAGGTTTCGATTCTTTGACAAACAACAAACTTTTGATGCCCATCAAAAATTTGAACGGTGAGCCCATAGGCTGTATTCGGGTTCTAAACCGAATCGACAACCAGCCATTTGACGAAAATGATGAGCAATTGCTGGAAGCTTTTTGCATATTCTGTGGTCTAGGCATCACCAATACTTTGATGTTCAGAAAATTGGAAAAAAGTGTTGCTGAAAAATCAGTTGCATTCGATGTCCTGTCCTACCATGCCAACTATCCAAAGATTGAAATGGAAGCTTTTGTGGAAAAATTGCCTCCTAATGAGCGGTTTTTCGCAATCAATCCTTTGATCCATGTAGACTATTTATGTTCGTACAGGTTTGATGATTTCTCTCTAAACCACGACGAAATGGTCGTTGCCAGTTATGAAATGTTCAAAAGACTTGGTTTAATTAAATCATTTAAAATTGACAAAAAGACTTTGTTTCAGTTTTTGTTAACTGTTAGAAAAAATTATCGTGATGTAGAGTTTCACAATTGGTCACATGCTTTTAATGTTTGCCAAAACATGTTTGCCATTTTTATGGTAAGAAAAATTAGAAATTAAGTTTAAAAAAATTCAAGCTTTAATCCAAGAACTCGAAAATTTCAAAATATTTACAGGATACCGAAAAAATGGCCTTAATGGTCGGCTGCTTGTGTCACGATCTAGATCACCGAGGAACAAATAATATTTTTCAAATTGAGTAAGATTTTTTTTTCATAAAAAAAGAATATGCCATGTCATAAACTCAAATCAACTAAACTTTGACACACTGTGGAAAATAATCAATCAACTGACTTCCTTACTTGTGACTTAGATTTTTGGCATTTGAATTAGAAAAATTAAATTTTTTACAAGGTTGCCTGGTTTTCAGAGCCAAATTGAAAGATCCTGATTAAAAAGAAAACTAATTTTAAAATTTAGGAATTTTTTTATTAATTTTGCATATAAAATTATTAAGTTTTTTTTTTAGTTTTTTTTATATTGTTAAGTCTCTGAGTTATTATTTAAATGTTTAAGAAAAAGGGTTCTTAAATATAAGCTATTTGTGATTATTGCTTGGGACTATTGGATAAATTCGTTTAATAAAATTTTTGTCAGATGGCAATGCATAAATAATAATACTTAAGTAAAATAAAAATTAAAAATTAAAATTAAAAAAAAAAATAAAAAAAAAAAGATTTTCGCCTTAGCTGAATAATGGCGAAAATAATTTTTAATTTTATTTCAAAAAACCAATTGAACTAGATCAATAAATTTTTTTTTAGGATGACAATTCTTTCCATGTTGCAAAAAAAGTCATGATTAATTAACCAAAAATACCATTCAAATTTTTAATGATTTCTTTGACAAAAGATGCGTTAATTTTTTGAAAAAATTTCATAATTTAATACAAAAAATTTAAACATTTCAATAATTCTAAAAAGAAATTCACTTTTTATAAAAAAAGTAATTGTAGCAGTAAAAACAATTTCTAGCTTTACGGAATTATTATTTAATAACATAATGAAATTAATGAACAAATTTTAAAAATTAAAAAAGTTTTTTAATAATTTTTTTGTAATAATTGAATGTTTATTCTTTTAATATACTTTTTCATAAAATTTTGCTCTAAAAAAAATTAGAGCCTATTTTTAATGGAAACTTTTGATAGCTATTTTTTTTGCTGATATTATATTTTTAACAGAGTTTTTTCAACTAATTATTTCAACTTTGATAAATTATGTCTTATTTTACACTTAGTCATTTTGAAAAATTAATTTAAAATCTTTATATAGAAGTCAATCGCCAGTGTCTCGATTATACGGCATTAAGGCCACGATGGAAAAACACCACTTCAATCATTGTATAATGATTTTAAACTCGCCTGGTCACAAAATATTCGCCAATGTTAAACCAAAAATTTATCAATTATTAATCAGTTTAATCAAAGAGGCCATTTTGGCAACAGAAGTAGCCGATCATATGGAGTAAGCTTTTTAAAACTAATAGAGCTCAATTTAAGAACTATGATTTCTATAAATTTTAAAGCTTCCGAAGAGAGTTTAGTAATTTGGTGCAAAGTAAAAATGTAGACTGGAATGAAGAATCTAATAAAATATTATTAAGAAAAAATTTGATGACTGGTAAAGATTTAAAAATAAGAAAATTTTTTTTTTAATTTTTCTTAAAGCTTGCGACTTGGCATCAGCAGCAAAACCATGGAAAACTCATAAAAGCGTGGTAAATCAAGTAATTAAGGAATTTTTTGCTCAAGGAGTCCGAGAGCGGACTGAATTGAATATTGAACCGACTGAGATAATGGACGAAAGACGATCAGATCAGCTTCCGCGCTTACAAATGGGATGGATAGACGCTGTTTGTTTCCCGCTGTATCAAAATTTAGCCCTTTTATGTGATTCATTTAATGGTCATTTAGAACGGTTGAAAGAAAATCGATTAAATTGGTCTCTACTAAATGAAAAAATAAAGTTAAGTCAAATTAAAGAACCAAATAAAAGCCATTATTTGAACGGTAGGCTGTAATAAATAGAAATTATTCTACTTAAATTTAATGTGTATTTTATTTTTATAAAATGTTTATAGTATTCTCTAGAGTGTAATTTTAATTGTTTATTAAATAAATTTTAGATCTCAATATTTAAAATTTTTTAAAAAATCTTATTTTAATTTCTTCGGTTTTTTTCAAATTTTTTTGTCAGATTAATTTTAGTTTCAAATACTAAATCGAATATTTATTACTCTCAGTTTTTGATTTAAAAGTTTTCTAATTCCAATTTTTATTCGAAAATTTTTTTAAGATTCAAATTCTCAATTAAAATAAATTGATTTTCAAATAGATTTTTAAAATTTATTTAGGCTCAAATACTGCATTTGAAATAAATTTCACTTCGAATTCTTCTTATTTAAATACCAAAAGTGAATTACAATAAAATGAATCAAAGATCCTTTCACTCAAAGCGACAAAAACGCTCTTGAAAAGGTTCAACACAACGCGACAAAAATAATACTTGAGTTGAAAGGTTTAATTTAATTAATCAGAAGAACAAGAGGAGATATAGTTTTTTTATTTAGAAATTAATTAACCTACTTCAGGAGAAGTAATAATTAAAAATACGAAGAATAAAAAAAATTTTCATAAAATTTTGAATAAAAAATATAAATAGTGGTGGGATCCATACAAGCGGACACAAAACCGGCCAAAATTTTAAAAAACCATGTTCGCATTAACCGGCAAACTTTTGAGCGGGTGGTCATTTAGCCTCAAGACGGTAAAAATTAAAATTTCTGCGAAAAAAGAATAAGAATTCCTTAAAAAAACTTTTTTTTTTCAAAAAAATAAATATTTTTATCTATATTTAGATATACTTCTACGTTATTTTTACATAATTTAATAATTTCACGATTTATTTGACCACCCGAATTTTTTTGGCGGTCAAAAAATCAGACCGTTTTGTTGACCGGCGAAATGACCACAAAAAACCGTCCGTGAAATGGACCGATTTGCTCTGACCTCATCCAACACTAATAAAAAAGTATTCGAAACAAAAAGAGAGGATATTCAATGGCAGGCACTGGCTGATGTTCAGAAACTCCTACAGGTCATAGAGGCGAAGCTAGGCGCGAATTAGTGAGATGTCGTGATCCTGGACAAAAGTTTTTCAACAACAGAATAGCAAACATCTAGACTAGACAAGCACTTCGTAACCGCCTCAGGGCATCATCTACTGTTGACAATCTCTGCATGATCCACGTTATGTTTCGGTTAAACTACTTCTTCTACTAAAACGATATTAGGAAATTCAAATGCAAACAAAACCAAAATTCTTCCTATTTTGATAAATTAAAATTTGATAAAATAAAATATATTTAAAAAAATTTGAATTTCACAATGCCTACTAAAACAAAATTAGAAAAAATCAAAATCGATGTAAAATGCATCTTTGGGGAAATTAGAGAAGCCGCTTCTCTAATTATTATTGTACAAATTAATTGTACAATAATAATTAGATAATGATTATTGTACAAATTTTTTTATCACTCTTCTCCAATTCATTTTTAAACTGATTTGAATTTAAATAAAATCCTTATAAATGATTTTTTATATATTTAAACGAAAGCTTGTTGTGATTTATTTTGAATTAAGGTGATATTTTATTAGCTTACCTTCTAATTCAAGCCAACTCTATTTATCATCGTTTCAGTTCATCCAAATTTTAAATAAATTTCTTAAAGGAAAAGACAAATTAAGTTAGAAAAATGTAACATTTCACTCATTTCTGCACACCAGCAATAAATTCTGGTCAAATGGGCATTTTAGTCGTCGAGTAAAATAAAATAAAAATAAAATCTTTTATTGAATTCAAATACCGTAAACCTTTGCCCAGCATACTAGGAATAAACCTGAAATTTAACCGGATCCTAGTATGCTGGGCAAAGGTTTACGGTATTAATTTAATTAAATACAATCATAAATCAGAAATTAAATAGAATCTCTTTATTTAATTATAGTTAGAGATTATTTTTCTTTAAGTATAATTAAATAAAAAAAAAATAAATTTTATTTTAAATTTTAAAAATATGGTAAATCCATATTTAAAACAATTTTTTGCATTTAATTTTTTTTCTGACTGTGCCAACTATTTTTGCTTATTTAATTTAAAATTACACGTTTTAACATAGCACCAAATTTTAGCAAAGACACCTGTAAAAAAATCTATTTTAATTTGACTTTAAAGAAAAAATTGATATTTAAATACAACAGTTACGATGTTTACCTTTAAAAGAATTTTTAATACATTTGCACATTAACAGTTTGTAGTTAACAAATTAAGTGGGCTAAAGAACTTTTAGAAGCACATAAAGACTGTTTACATAGAGATTAATAAAGTTAGACCAGTGAGCTTATAAAAAGGTCTAGCAGATAGCGATCTAAAGCACTAAAATAATTTCACAAATGACTAAACCCAATATAAAATCTAAAATTTTGCCAGATTTTGTCAGAAGACAATCTAGGCGCAACATTTTATTATGCTTGACTGCACTCGGTGCGCTTACTGGAGTTTTATTCGGTTTTACCTTGAGAGCAACTACAGATTTCAAGCCTCCAGTGAAGAATTACTTCGGAACGCCAGGATATTTGTTTATACGAGCCCTTAAATTTCTAATCTTGCCTCTCATTACAACGAATATAATAACAGCAATAGGTGGATTAAGTACTCAAAAAACCGGAAAAATAGCAATTCGCACATTCTTGTTCTACCTGACTACAACTTTTTCTGCTGTTATTGTTGGTCTTGTTTTAGTAACAACCATCCGACCGGGTGAACTTGGAAAGAATGCTTTTGAGACTAATAGTCCAAAACCATTTATTTTTAAAAGGGCTACCATTATAGATAATTTTGTTTACATCCTAAAGTAAAATTTAAAAAAAAGATTAAATTTAAAATTAAGATTTTTGTTAAAGAAATTTGATACCTGAGAATATGATTGAAATGGGATTTGAAGTGCTAGAGACTAAAATTTTGCCAAGATATAAAACTGTCTACAACTATTCAAGTATGAAATCAAAAATGTATTTTTTTCGATTCATTTTTAAAATGGCACATAAAAATTGGCAAAAGTTAATTGTTAAGATAATATACAAAATATCTAAACAAAGTAAGAATTTTTCTTATGTTCTGAAAATATCTGGAAAAAAGAATAAGAATTATAAAACTCTGAAACAGTAAGGATAATTTTTTAGCTTAAGAATAGTATTTTTTAATGGAAACATTTTTTTTAACATTGAAATTTGTACTTCTATTGATATTTTTCAAACGTCAGTAATTAAATGAGCTCAATTTCAATTTAATATGGCCAGTTTTGTCCGATAAACAGTCAGTCTTGTAAAAATTATAATTTTGAACTCTTATTAAAAATTCTTAAGATTTAATAAAATTTTTAAAAATTCAGTAAATAACAGAACAAAATGCCCAAATATTTAAATTGTCAATTTTGTAAGGAGAATAACCATTTTTGCACCTTTGGTCATTTTTCCGCAAAATCTAAAAGAGAATTTGCACGTGATTACTGGCAATTACAGAACTATTTTTTCATACGTGTAAAAATTTGAAAAAATTTTATCGGTTAAGCATTATTCTTTTTTACCAAATTTCAAAAATTGAATTTTATTTTAGGAAATTCATTCTCCATTGTGAATTAAAGCTGAATTTTAGCTTATTTTTAGGTTATTGTTTAAAAATGACCTAAAAATAGTTTAAAGACTAAAAACAAAAATTTGATTTATCAGAATTTATCTTAATTTAAAATTCGGAAGAATATCCCTAAAAAGAAAAATCTTGCATAAATATTATTCCTTCCTTAACTATTATTAAATAAAAATAAAAAAAGTTTTTATAAAAACTTTTTTCTAAATAGAAAAAAAATTGACTTTAATATCAAATATTTTCAGTCTACTATGAAAAATTTTCGAAAAATATTTATGAAAAATTTTCGAAAATTTTTCATTTTTTTTTTGTAAATTAATTGACTGGGTACCTTTATTTATTTTTAATACGGATCTGTCCTTAGACTCTCTGCCAAATTCCGGATAAGTGTTTCAAGCGCCAAAAATAAAGTTCAGTATTTCTTGGTGTCTTTAAAGCAAAAGTAATGTAATTTTTTTCACTATGTTTTTATACAAATTATGGACAAATATTTACCACGAGGTTTCATTTCAATGGTAGATAAAAATTCCATCTATAAGGAAAGCTAAAAATGGAATCTAATTTTACAAGGAAAAAAGATTCATTTCGTTTTTAAATGCTTTTTTTAGTTTTTTCAAAATTTTAAAATCTGGTGAAATTAAGTCATTTATATAAAAGGGTCTAGCTCACTCAATTTTGGTAACTTAATTTTTGGGGTTGTGAAGTTCGTTTCAATTTGATCTTTCCAATTCAGAAAAATTTGAATAATTTTTTTACTAAAATAGATTATTTAGTTCTGTAAAACGCTTAACTATGAAAAAAATTGGCTATGCAGTAATATAAGTCTGCAAAGTACTATGCAATTTTCTTCATTTTGCACGCCATTAAAAAGTATTCTAATCAACTGTGCAATTACATTGCAGAGTTTTTGCAGACGTATATTTTCGGATTAAGCAAAGTTGTTTAAACATTAAGCATTTTACAGAACTAAATTATCTATTTTAGTAAAAAAGTTATTCAAGTTTTTCTGAATTGAAAAGATCGAATTGAAACGAACTTACTTCACAACCCCTAAATTTTTACAGATTTAAAAAAAAATTTTAAATTTTAATTTAAACATTAAAATATAAAATTTTTTTAATACATATTTAAACTAAATTTTTATTTTATTCTTTTAATAAAATGTATATCAAATTTAAATTTTTTTTGAATAAATGAGTACTATTAGGTTTTTTTATGGACAGGGGCACAAGCTTGTTGTGTTGATTACCCTTGAAGCTGAAATTAAAAAAAAAAATAATTTTTAAAGTAAAAAAGATTCAGTTTCTTTTTTTTGAATGCTTTTTTAGTTTAGGGTAGTTGTTTATTTTATTTTAAAATTACTGAAATAAGATATTTATTATATTTTTTGTTCTACCTGCCTTAATAATGTTATTTACATTTATTTTTCAAAAAAAATTTGGATTCTGAATTTATGTTTTTTATGTCATTAAATGTTTTGTTCTAGTTGTCTCGATATGAATTAGCATTTACAGTTTCGTTAAGAATTCAATTATTTTTTTTACTATAAAAATAAGATGAAAATGTGAAAATCTCTTTATTTTGGTAAAAGCCTATTAGACCAAGTTTCTTTCAAATTCCAAAGGTATAACATATTTATTCGTTAGATACTGACATATTTTTAGGCATTACATAATTTCTATTTGCTGTATAGATTCCATGATTTATTCTATAGATTTTCTTACATACAAACTATTTGTTAAATTCAGCCACTATGAAATAAATTTTTGCTTTCTATCAATAAAAGCTTTTATTAATTAATTTTTATTATTTATTTTATTTAATATCTAAAGGCACTTTGCTCAATAAAAATGGCTGTTTATTACCTGTATATTATAAAATTTATTCTATTGTCAATATTTTTATTTTATTGCTAAAAAAAAAGTTGATTTAATTAAGCAAGTTTATTCTTTGACTTAATTAGTTTATTTTTTTTTTTTTTTTCAAAAACTTGATTTAACGTTAAGAATTTTTAATAAAATTCAAAAAAATTATTTTACTGTCAAAGTTTTTTTTTGTATTGTTCAAAATTTGATTATGTATAACACGAATCATTTAGTAACCTAGCTAAAGGCTAAGTGTAAAGAATACAAAATATCATACCAATGGGACTAAAGCTGTTCTAATCAAACGATCAAATGATTATATTACACAAAATAATATTATCAATAATACTGACGTTGAATTTTATTTTTTAATTTTGTAAAGACTAAATAAAAAGACAAATAAATAAAAAAATAGACAATAAACTAAACAATTATGATATTATTACTTTCAAAATAAATTGTTGAACAATAAACTAACTTTTACACATTTTTTACTAGATATAACAAATGAGAACAAATCAATTCGAGTCATAGATTATTATGAGGCAGTGGATGACCGAAAACGAGGAATTAACGTTTTGGGACTAGTCCTATTTAGTCTTACTTTTGGAGCCATGCTAGCTAAAGTTGGTCCCAAAGGCCATACAGTTCTTGAATTTTTCGAAGGATTAAATGCTGTATTTGCAAAAATAATGCAATTGGTTATGACGTAATTATTTATCAAAAAAATTAAAAGTTTACATAATTTGTTTATTTTTTTAAAATCTAGATGTTCACCATTGGCAATATGCTCATTAGTGTGTCGGATCATTCTAGAAATGGAGGATCCAATGGTTGTTTTTAGAGGTCTGTCTTATTACATGTTGACTGTATTATTAGGCCTAGCTGTGCAAGGATTAATCGTATTGCCAGTTGTTTATGTAATTGTTACTGGGAAAAGCATTTTTCAGTTTGCTAAAAACATGTACAGGGCACTGATTAGTGCGTTTGGTTCAGCATCCAGCGCGGCAACTTTACCAGTCACCTATAAATGTATAGAGGAAAGAAATAAAATTTCAAAATTAGTTTCTAGGTTTGTGCTTCCAGTTGGCGCAACGGTTAACCTGGATGGAACTGCATTGTACGAGGCTGTTGCCTCTATATTTATTGCTCAAATAAGTGTAATCGATTTATCTCTTTTGGACTTGATTCTGACCAGTTTGACAGCTACTGTGGCCACTATGGGCGCTACTGGAATACCCTCTGCAGGTTTGGTCACCTTGCTAGTTGTTTTGTCCGCTCTAAATATACCAGCTTCACAAATTACTCTAATTTTTGCAGTGGACTGGATTTTGTAAAATTTAAAAAAAATTTTTTTTAGAATACTCAATTTTAATTTTTAAAGAGACCGTTTTCGTACCATGATAAATGTCTGGGGTGATGCTGTGGCAACCGCATGCGTCGCTCATTTGAGCAAAAAAGAGATTGAACAATACGAAAAAAATTTGTCCAGTAAAAACATGCGTTCCATTTCTTCTGAATTTTACCAATTAAACGAAATTTTTGATCAAAAATATCCCTTTTAAAATTAATTATTTTGCAGTTTTTATCAACCAAAATCAAATGGTTCCAAGAACACAATATAAATAACAATTTTTTAAAAACTAAATTTATAAAGTAAATGTGTAAAAATAAATAATTCCTTTTACTATTATTCATGAGATACAGTTATTGACCAAAAACCTAATAAGTTCAGGGTAATTTTTTGATCAAGTTCAGCATCGGATCCTGCTAGTTCTAGACAGGAAAAAGTAGGATTTTCATATAAGTTATCTGTAGGATTCTTTTAGTTCTTTTAAAAATTTAATCATAAATTTACAAGGGGTTGTGAAGTTAGTTTCAATTCGATCTTTTCAATTCAGAAAAACTTGAATAACTTTTTTACTAAAATAGATAATTTAGTTCTGTAAAATGCTTAATGTTTAAACAACTTTGCTTAATCCGAAAATATACGTCTGCAAAAACTCTGCAATGTAATTGCACAGTTGATTAGAATACTTTTTAATGGCGTGCAAAATGAAGAAAATTGCATAGTACTTTGCAGACTTATATTACTGCATAGCCAAATTTTTTCATAGTTAAGCGTTTTACAGAACTAAATAATCTATTTTAGTAAAAAAATTATTCAAATTTTTCTGAATTGGAAAGATCAAATTGAAACGAACTTCACAACCCCAATTTACAATGATTTTAATAGGAATATGGAATTATCAAAAAATTTTATTTAAAATTAATGTTTTTAATATTTCATATTTAAATCTGAAATTTATAAGAAAAAAATTGACAAATAATAATAATTTTAAAATTTGCTTTTCAAATATTATAGCACTCTCAAGACTAATGTAATTTTTTGTCAAATATAATGCTTCTTCTCTAATGAAAAACTGCAAATAGTTTTCGAAAATTAAATCTGTTTAAAGTCTGTTTATAGCATCTTATATTATTTCGTCCAAAGCTAAATAATTTCAAATATTGTCTTAGGATTCATCATTTACAAAAAGTAATTTTTTTCCTTAACAAAAATAATTTTAATTTTATTTATTTGTTTATCTGTACCGAGCTAATGCTCATTCAGAATAAAGATATATAAAGAAAAAAAAATAAAAATAAAAAAAAGGATAAATGAGTTCAAATATTTCATTCAAATTTTAATTATTTTAAATATTTAATTTAATTTATCTAATATTCAAGTTGCTTTTAAATTTAAATTATGTTCAAAATAAAAATAAATCAAATATAAATTCAAATTTATCTTATATTCAAGATTTTATCCCAATATATTACATTTTCAATTGTCTTTTCAAATTTTGTATTTATCCAAGTTTCAATTTGATTCCAAAAAGCTAAATTTATTTCATCACTAAGTTTTTTAAAAAAAGAGTGAAAAATGACTTATTTTTCTGAATTTCTCACAAGTCTTGTTAAAACATAACTAATTTATGTATTAAGCTTACAAAAACAGAGAGAGTGGAAATTCATTCAGAGGCAACTATCTGGAAAAGGATTATGAGTATGATATACATATTTGGTAAGACCACAATTAGAGTTTCCAATAAAAAAAATTATCTCCCTTAGAAATTATACTTCCTTTGCAAAAAAATTGAAATTTAAAGCGGTTCGAAAAAAAATGCATTGCTCATCGACCGACCCACCCTCAGCCGATCAAAATGACGACCGGTGTAGTCCGACCTATAGTGGCGTAAATTATACCGGCAAAAATAATTATTTTTTCTAGTATTCAATTGAATGGATCAAATGCATTTTGAAAAAATTAAAAATTTTTATTTTTCACAAAAATCTCAAGTTTTAATGCTGCATTAAATCTAGAAAACTTAAAATATAGTACTTGAAATGAAGTCACAAAGTGGTCCATTGCTTGATTAACTTAATTTTAAAATACTCAAATTAGGTTTTGATTTGGTTAAAAATGAATATTGATAAAAATTTTGGACATTAAAATTTCCTAAAAAAAAATATTAATTTCCACCTCTTTTGTTAAGAAACAATTTATAGAGAAAAATTATAAAATGCAATCTAACACAGCAAATAAATATTAACTAAATTTATAATTTTATTTTTTTGGAAAATAAATATTTGAAATTTTGCTAAAAATGTCTACAATTAGATACATCAATCTATTTAAGTCTTTTAATCAATCGAAAAATTTGATCCGTATCACACCATGTTGGTCAAATAAAACTTTAATAAGAAATTTTTTTACAAGCAGAAGTTTTCAAAACTCTGACTCGAATCAATCAACAGAAGGCGAACAGAAGTTAATTGACTTATTACGAGCCCGTTTTCCCGCAGCTAAATCAATCGAGGTTGTGGACATATCTGGTGGATGTGGCGCAATGTACACCATTTATGTCGAAAGCGAAGATTTCAAAAATTTAAGAACAGTCAAACAGCACCAACTTGTCAACGAATGTCTCAGAAACGAAATTAAAGAAAATATGCATGGACTTAGAATCCAAACTGCGGTGCCCAAATAATTTTTTTTTTAAAATAAATTAAAAAATTTGCAGTTAGGAATAAAATTTATTTTTTTTTATTTTAATTTAAACCTTGATTCACCATGAGGCTTGACAGTCTCTTGGCACCGAAACCTGTTTTATCTTTTAGTTATTTTTGATTTAAAGATGGCTACAGCTATGCAAAATACAACTTTGGTAAATCCGTCTCAGCTACTTCCACTGGAATTAGTCGACAAGTGCATCGGATCACGGATTCACATAATAATGAGAAATGATAAAGAAATAGTGGGCACTTTGCTTGGTTTTGACGATTTTGTCAACATGGTCCTTGAAGATGTGACTGAATTTGAGAATACAAGTGAGGGCCGGAGGATTACAAAACTCGACCAAATACTCCTGAACGGAAATAACATAACAATGCTTGTTCCCGGTGGTGAGGGACCTTCTGTTGATTAAAAATAAATACTCAGTCAAATTTTTAAAATTTATTCCAAATTTACATTATTACTTTAAAAAAATTAAATAAAAAATCCTAATTCCCCCCAAAAAAGCCTAATTTTCGTATCTTAAATCATCTGTGTCATTTTTTTTCAGGGTAGTTGATTCACGCTTCAAAACATTCAGCAAAGTTTGAGAGCTCTCCAAAATTTTCATGTAAGCAGCCTCGGTTTCGGCGATTGTTTTGTCGAATTCATTGCGAGCGCTGATCTTTTTTGCCAAATTTTCATTTACTTTGGCCAATTTTTCGCTCAGCACTCTAATGTCGTTCTGAAGTTTGTGCTTTTCTTCCTCTTCGACCATGATTTGACGCTGTAAATCGTCTCTTTTCGAGCACAAATCCTCAATGCCTAATTAAATTAATTTAAAAAAATTTTTTTCTAATTTTTTGCTAGAGTCTTACATTTTACTAATTCATTATTGTAATTTTGAAGAGCGGCGCCTTGTTGAGCCATTATTGATAAAATAATCTAAAAGATTTGGTTATAATGTTGGAAAAAATGCTTTCAAAAATTTGAAATTTATTTTCAAAATTGTTGTTACTATGCTTACAAATAGCTTTGAAATAATCAAGAAATTTTTAAATGAAAAGACAGCGCTGATCTTTGAGTCTTAAGAAACAATTCAACCTGTAATTTTTAATTAGAATTTATTTACGATAAAAATTATCTTTAATTTAAAGGAAATTTTAAAGAGCTGTTTCATAAGTGTTATCGTCTATTGCGAAAGCTTGGTTCAGAACGAAATCAGGCTCCGTACAAGTTCTCTCATTACAAGAATTAAATTCTTGAAACTTGAATTTTTCTGCATTAAGTTGCTCTTTTTCGCAAAGATGTGCTACGATCCCAGTTCCAATGCTATCACCCCACACATTAACCATTGTTCTGAATCGGTCTCTACAATAAAAAAAATTTAATATATTTTTGTATTTTATTCTATTCAAAGAAAGTACAAAAACCAATCGACCGCGTAAATAAGTGAGATGTGAGATTGTGGCAGATTTAGAGCTGACAAAACTACAACCATTGTTACAAGTCCAGCTGATGGTATACCCGCTGCACCAATCGAAGCCAATGTTGCAGTAAAACTTGTTACAACATAATCAGCCAAAGATAAATGAATATTATGCATTTGAGCAATAAAGATGGCACCAACTGCTTCGTATAATGCTGTGCCGTCCTGTTAATAAAAAATGTAAAATAAGTTGTGTATTTAAATATTTAATGATAAGAATTTTGTTTAATAAGATTTTATTTATCTATCTTGAATTATTTACTAGCTTAAGATGTATTCTGCTAAAGATATAATTTTTTAAAAAGAGTAAAGTTAAGATCAACTGAGCAGCAGAATGATCACGAATTTTTTTATGAAGGTGCTGGAAATAAACTTAAAGTTGTTTAATTTTTAAAACTAATTTGATGTGGGGATGCAAAATGATGCTCATGATAAAATTTTCCTGACCATGCTCAAAAATTATCTTAAAAAAAGAAGCATTTTAAATTAAATTAAATGCAGAGTCAAATTTTCATGTAGAGCAAACCATGTTAAACCATTCCCAAGTATTGTGCATAATTCTTCATGCATGAAATTTTTGCAGAAAAAAAAATTAGTTGAAAAAAGTTACATTTTATGCTTCTGTAATAAAATTCAAAATCAAAAATTGCTTAGAGCCTTTTTTTATGATAAATTTTGAGCATGATAATTTAAATTTGATGGTAAAATTGAATTTGCCTGTATGGCAACTTTTATAAATAGAAATCATTTTTTTTTAAACTTTGGAAATATTTTGCCTAGACTATGAATTAGAATTATTGACCTTACCTTTATTGGTAGAATATAATTTAAATAAATTAATGTGGAAATTGATTTAAAAATTTGTGATAATATTTATTTAATATGAATGAATTTTAACTAAAAAAAAATTAAAAGATGCTTTACTTTTTGTAATTAATATATTATTAAGTGGAAAACTTTGCACCAAAAAAGTCAATTAAATAGTTAAAATAAATTAAACTGATAATTTTAGGGAGATTTTTAATGGTGTTTTTTTAATTTAAAAATACTTTAATTAGACAGCTTAACTATTAAATTGTCAACAAAAAAATTGAAAATTTCATTGAAAAGCTTGGCAAAGTTATAAAAAATTATCTAAATTAAAAAAAAAAAAGTTGCTTTATTTAAATTCACCACATTTTCTTTGAAATATGGAAGTCAAATAAAAGGCTAAAATTTAAATACGAAATTTGTTTGCAGTGTGTTTGCAGAGGCTGGAGTTTGATTCAACTTTATTTTTTTTACTTGCATAATAAATTAAATTATCATTCTGCAATTTTCCATGAAAAAAAAAATAAAAATTTTGATGTTTCCTCAATAAAAAAAACTCTGGATCTATTAAACCTCAAAATCAGTGATATTAAAATTCAATTTCAAGATCAGGTAAGAAATATCAGGACATTAATTTAAAGGTCAATCTTATAAAATAATTTATCAGACCATTGGTACGAGATTTCTGTTACAAATTTCGTCTAAAAACAAAATCCAAAAGGCAAAATGTTGAAATGAGCTATTTAAAAATTTATTTTATAGAATTTAGGCTGATAAAACATATTTTAGAATTTCTTATGCAACATTTTTAAAATACAATATCAGTGAGGTTGATTCAATGTTGTTCAAAAGTCATAAATTCTGAGTTAAGTCTCTTGACTTGATTCTAAATTTTAAATTTTAAAACTAAAAGGATTTAAAAAAAATTGAAAAAACTATAAGTTGAAAATCATCATTAATTTAAAAAAAATTTAAAAAAATCTAAGATAGTGTAATTTCTAGATAATAATTTTATCATCAACCTAAGAAAATCTATTTCTATGGTTCCAATTTATAGGACTAAATATAAAAAATAATCTAATCTATTTGAAAAGCAACAGAACTGGCAAAATGTAAATAATTTTAAAATTTTTACATTTAGATATTTTTATATATTCTAATATTTTTGTGCAATATTTATATTTTATTTTGGATTTTTGATATTAAATTATTAAATTTTATTTTCTTTGCCTCAGTATTCTCGGCTTTCTATCTTAGAGTAAAATTATTCTAAACTTAAAAAATACAAGCCATAAAATTAATATCAAGTCAAATGACTTGACTAAAAATAATCAGTAATTTTTAGAAAATTTTTTAGAAGTAAAGTTGACTTTGAAAAGACTTTAATTTGATTTTCTTAGGTTTAATAGACCAAAAATTATGTGCTAAATTTGGAAATTATCGGTGAGGATGACAAAAAGTTTAATTGTGTTTTTTCATCAGTAGAAAAGTATTTTCTTTTGTACTGTAAATTCTACAAATCTTCTAAAACCAAAATAAAACAGTCTAGAACCGTTTGACCAAAACTTCTTTCTAAAATCTTTGATAAAATCAACACTTACCATGTTTATTGTTGCTCCAACCGGTAAAACAAATCGACTAATTGATTTTGGGATTTTATTATTTTCTTCAATGCACTTGAAGGTAACTGGTAATGTCGCATTGCTGTTTTTTTTAAATATAAATCTCAATAGAAAAATATTAAATAGAATACCTTGAGGAAGTTGCCAGAGCTACAAGGAGAGCTTCAATCATATTTTTGGCATAGATAAGAACGTTTCGCCGCGTCAAAATCAAGTAGATAGCCGGCAAAACCATGAACCCATGGATAAATAGACCAAGTAAAACAGTCAAAGTATACATGGAAATTTTTTCAAAAATTTCTGAAATATCTTCCATGCTAATTATTGATCCACATATTAAGGAACAAATACCAATTGGCGAAAACATCATAACATAACCAATAATTTGTATCAATGCCTGATTAATAGCCTCGCAAAAATCGTACAGAAATTTTCCATGATTGTCCATTCTGGATATTGTAAACCCAAACATCAGACAGAACATGACTAGTCCGAGCACATTCATTGCTGGTCTTTCTCCAGGAACTGGATACCAATACTCAATTTCACGGGTATCGTTTGTTCCATTTAATTTATATTTTGGAACAATTTTGGACTCGAACTGAACAAATCCTACTTGGACTATGTTATCAGGAAACAAGTTTCTTATTTTAATAAAATTTAATTAAAGACTAACTTTTATTTTTTTACCTGATTAAATCTAAAGCAGTGTCTAGAGGACTAATTTTTTGTCCATTTAAAATGTCTGTAGTTTGGTCGCCAATTTTAGTTTGACTTACCGCACCCGGATGAATAAAGATCACTAAAATTAATCCCAGAATAACAGCCAAAAATGTTGTTGTTAAATAATAAGCGAATGCTTTCAGTGCAACATTGGCTGTTCGTTTGGCTATACCGAGGCTGGCTATGCCGCAGATTAGGCTGGACGATATCAGAGGCAGAATAAAAAATTTAAGCATTCTTAGGAAAATTTCGCCCAAAAAACCAAAATATTGTTTTTTATTAGGCTCGATTTTTGTGTATTTACGTAGATAAAAACCAAGAACAGAACCAATTAAAACAGACAGAATGGTTGAGAATAACAAAATGTTTTCTTTGAATTTTTTTCCTACATGGTTTTTTATGGTAGATCGCTTGGGTATTTCGGAATAAATTACTTCATTCGGCTCAATGTATTCATTGTTATTCATGTTGATTCAGAATTGGATTTTTAAAACAAAGTAAAATTAAAATGAGTCTATCTTTTATGAAAATAATCCATTTTAATTAGAGAAGAATTAGAGAAAGTTTTCAAAAATATTTTTTATATTAGTCAAAGATTTTGGTAAGCTAGTTGAAAATATTTATTATTTTTAACCTTATCAATGGTCTTATATTTCATTTATTTTTTTATCTTATATAAATCAGAAATTGCATCTTGGTTTTCTAAAAAATGACCTTTATAAATTTAAATTTTATTTTATTGAAAGTTTATTTAAAATTAAAAAAAGTTAAATCATAATTTCACAGTTCAAATCAAATGTAAAATTAATTATAAAATTTCAGTATGTACTTAGTCAACGAACATTCAAAATATTTTAGATAAATTTATTGCGCCAATTCAGCGTTGACATGATTGTAATACCCGACAGATCCAACTTGGCTACGTCAAGTTTTAATACCAGAAAATATCCTAATAACACGATGTATGATTAACACGTGTTATTGTTCGTACAGTTGTGCTCTAATATAGTAGTGCTGTCTAAGGTTGGTCGAACGGTTAGAAGGAACCGGTTTTTAACCGGTTAAGTTTTGAGCCGGTTAGGATGTATAACAGGTTATTAAAACCGGTTAAGATGTATAACCGGCTTTCAAATTTAGCCGAATTTTCTGCTGTTATTTATTCTAAATTTTTTTTTTCTAAATAAATTGTTTTTAAAAAAATCAAATTATGAAAATTTTGACTTTACATTAAAAAAGTATATTTCAAAATAACAATATAATGTTGAACATGCGTTTTTTTCTCATAAAAATAATTTCAAAAAATTAGCTTTCTATTGAATTTATTTTTCTTGAATTAAAAATAAAAAATTCTTAGCACTTTTACAAGCAATAAAATTTAAATAAATATCTAAGCTTATGAAACTTCTATGATATAAATAGATTTAAAATCTTAATTAAACTAAAATTAAAAAATATTCTCATTTTGTATTAAATAAAATAATCTCACTTATTTGAAATTCCGGTGTCAAGTAATTTGAATGACTCAAATCCTCAGATGGTGCTCCTGTCTTGAAAATAAGAAACGAAAGTTTTGTATGACAATATATGAAAAAATATGAGAACAAAATAGTTTACAAGTAATCAATTGTTCGGCAGAATTATCTTGCAAAACTAGTTCTAGTTCGCTGGCGGTTCATTTAGCTAACGTTCATGAGATTCATGAAAATGGAATTGAAGATAATTCTGGAGAAACAACTAGTCCTAAGAGTCCAAGAAAATACTTTTTTGATCAAAACAAAATTTCTGAGCTCTTTATTGATTTTGTTGCATCAAATATCCAATCATTTAGCATAGTAGATGATACAAAGTTTAGAAAGTTTATCTTTTCGTTAAATCCACGTTTTGTACTTCCTGATAGAAAAACTGTTCGGGAAACGATTAAAAGAAAGAATGATAAAAAAAAATTAATTAAAGGATATCCTTGCAATTAATATATCGAAGATAAATTTGGCATGTGATATTTGGACGCAATTGAGTAAAGATCCTTATAATGCAGTTACTTGCCATTTTATTACAAATGATTGGAAGCTAAACGAATATCTTTTAGATATTATTTATTTTCCACATACTCATGATGCAAGTTTTATTAGCAATGTAGTTTTAGAGGTAGAATTTTTTTTAATAAAAATTTTTAATTATTTTTCTATTTTGCAATATAGACACTGAATGATTTTCAAATATCTAATAAGTTTCACTCATTTACAAGTGACAATGCTGCAATTATGGTTTTAGCGGCGGAAACAATTTGTTCCAACCAAGAAAATGCTCTCATGTTCGATGTGCAACACATTTTTTGAATCTAATAGTGCAAACTGGTTAGGAAAATGATTTGTTCAACAAAACAATAGAAAAGATTAGATACTCCTGCAAAAAAATTCATTTATCAACAAAATTAATTCAATTTTTTGAGAGTCAAACAGTTTCAAATAATAAGCAAAAATTAAAAGTTGTACTTGATGCCCAGACTAGATGGAATTCCACACATGAAATGCTACAAGCCGCAATTAAAGTAAAGAAATCAATTACAGCCAGCCACCAGAAAAAGATTCTGTTTTTTAAAGAATTGAAACAACTGATTGGAATTATGCTGAAAAAATAATAGATTTATTGGAACCATTTAGACAGGGTAAAATTAATTAATTTTTTAAAAGATATTATTCTAAATGTTTTTTAAAAGGAACTATTGATTTTTTTTTTTCTAAGAAAGTTTCTTCATCCCATTTGTTTCCATGCTTTAAACAAATAAAAGATCATTTAAAATGTGTGAAGCTGACAAAAAATTTGATTTTGTTCATGATGCGATCAAAATTTGAAGAATACTGGATCAAAATTTTGGATAAAACATTAATCTGTCATGTTTTGGACCCAAGATTAAAAGCACATTATATTGATTGTAGATTAGTTTTTTAGTAAAACAATTAATAGATATCTATCAGACTTCTATTGATTCTAGTCCAAGTCAATCGAGTACGTCAACAAATATAGAAAAAAAAGAAAGATCATTGACTTTAATGGAGCATATGATTTCTAAGATTACAAACACAAAAGAAAATGATGAAGATGAACTCTCAACTTATTTAAAGGAGCCTCCAATTATTTATTCGAATGAATGTGATATTTTACAATGGTGGAAAGAGAATAACAACGATCTTCCTATCATAGCTCAGATTGCAAAAGACTATTTATCATTAATGCCTACGAGTGTTTCTTCCGAAAAATGCTTTTCGATTGGCACACAAACAGGAGATAAGAATAAAACACTCAAATAAATTAAATGTTTGATAGAAATAAAAAATTTAAAAAAAAAATCTTTTTTTGTTATTTCCATTACCTAAATTTTTTTTGAAAATAGAAATTTTTAATTATTAAAAGAGACCGATGATGTCGGTTTTTTAAAATCCAAATAAAATTCTAATCGATTTTTAAATCCTATTTTACTAATAAACCGGTTTTAATAACTGGTTATAGTTTCAAACCGGTTAAAATAACCGGTTTTATTTTTCGACTGATTTTTTAAAACCGGTTAGGTTTCTAACCAGTCGACCAACCCTAGTGCTGTCTCTAACTAAGCTCAATGCAATCAGTATATTTAAAATTACTGAACTGTTCAGAATATAAAGTCGAAATCTGGTCTTCAAAATGTCAAAACAAATTAGATGTTTAACGGGACATCGGAAAATTTTGCTAAAATAATTGGGAAAATTCATCATAGCCAAACCGATTAGAATATGACAAAAGGTATCCTTTAATAACGGAACGGTACCCTTTTGGAACTGAACTGGAACCCTTTTGGAACGGTACGTTTCATTTTAACTAGAACCACTGTATTATAAACATGGTAAAAAATTAAAAATCATTTAGTAATTTATATTATTTTTTTAAATTATCTTGTATATAATTTGGATTTGAATAGTTATTTTTTTGAATTATTAAATAATTGGAAAAAAAATCTAAAAAAGGTATTTAAAAAAAATTGGTGAAGAGATCTCATAATTGAAATTTATAAATGAAAAAGAATAATTAAAACTTTGAATGAAAAAACAATTTTTGCAATTAGTAACCAAGAACTTTAAAAATGATTAAAAGCTTTAAAGAAATATTATCTTAAATTAAAATGAATTTAAAAAACAAAGTTAAACTTTGATAATTAATATATACCTTTTTTTAGAAATATTTCTTTTGGAAAAACTTGAAAGAATCCAAAAATCTTAATTATACGATGAATTGATTCGTCAAATATAAATCTCATATAAAAAAATAAATTATTACTAAATATTCAGTAAATAAAATTTGTTTCGGAATATAAAAAAAAATGAAAACTTAATTAATATAAAAAATATTTGAAAAAAACTGTCACAAAATTCTAATTTAGATAAAGTAACTTAACTCAGATAAAGATAAAATGATTAATAAAACTAAGTATAAAAGAAATATATACTCTCTAAAGAAAAGTAATTAAAAAACAAGAAAATGAAATTTTCAATTTTATTTAAAATTTTTGTCACCATATTAGCAATATGCTCATCTTCTTTACTAGCTACAGATTCATCATCTAGTACAATTGGAAGCTCCTCTTCGCCTGTTTCATCATCTAGTACAATTGGAAGCTCCTCTTCGCCTGTTTCATCATCTAGTACAATTGGAAGCTCCTCTTCGCCTGTTTCATCATCTAGTACAATTGGAAGCTCCTCTTCGCCTGTTTCATCATCTAGTACAATTGGAAGCTCCTCTTCGTCACCATCATCATCTAGTACAATTGGAAGCTCCTCTTCGCCTGTTTCATCATCAAGTACAATTGGAAGCTCCTCTTCGTCACCATCATCATCTAGTACAATTGGAAGCTCCTCTTCGCCTGTTTCATCATCTAGTACAATTAGAAGCTCCTCTTCGCCTGTTTCATCATCTAGTACAATTGGAAGCTCCTCTTCGTCACCATCATCATCAAGTACAATTGGAAGCTCCTCTTCGCCTGTTTCATCATCTAGTACAATTGGAAGCTCCTCTTCGCCTGTTTCATCATCTAGTACAATTGGAAGCTCCTCTTCGCCTGTTTCATCATCTAGTACAATTGGAAGCTCCTCTTCGCCTGTTTCATCATCAAGTACAATTGGAAGCTCCTCTTCGCCTGTTTCATCATCTAGTACAATTGGAAGCTCCTCTTCGCCTGTTTCATCATCTAGTACAATTGGAAGCTCCTCTTCGTCACCATCATCATCAAGTACAATTGGAAGCTCCTCTTCGCCTGTTTCATCATCTAGTACAATTGGAAGCTCCTCTTCGCCTGTTTCATCATCTAGTACAATTGGAAGCTCCTCTTCGCCTGTTTCATCATCTAGTACAATTGGAAGCTCCTCTTCGTCACCATCATCATCTAGTACAATTGGAAGCTCCTCTTCGTCACCATCATCATCAAGTACAATTGGAAGCTCCTCTTCGCCTGTTTCATCATCTAGTACAATTGGAAGCTCCTCTTCGCCTGTTTCATCATCTAGTACAATTGGAAGCTCCTCTTCGCCTGTTTCATCATCTAGTACAATTGGAAGCTCCTCTTCGCCTGTTTCATCATCTAGTACAATTGGAAGCTCCTCTTCGTCACCATCATCATCAAGTACAATTGGAAGCTCCTCTTCGCCTGTTTCATCATCTAGTACAATTGGAAGCTCCTCTTCGCCTGTTTCATCATCTAGTACAATTGGAAGCTCCTCTTCGCCTGTTTCATCATCTAGTACAATTGGAAGCTCCTCTTCGTCACCATCATCATCTAGTACAATTGGAAGCTCCTCTTCGTCACCATCATCATCAAGTACAATTGGAAGCTCCTCTTCGCCTGTTTCATCATCTAGTACAATTGGAAGCTCCTCTTCGCCTGTTTCATCATCTAGTACAATTGGAAGCTCCTCTTCGTCACCATCATCATCTAGTACAATTGGAAGCTCCTCTTCGCCTGTTTCATCATCTAGTACAATTGGAAGCTCCTCTTCGCCTGTTTCATCATCAAGTACAATTAGAAGCTCCTCTTCGCCTGTTTCATCATCTAGTACAATTGGAAGCTCCTCTTCGCCTGTTTCATCATCTAGTACAATTGGAAGCTCCTCTTCGTCACCATCATCATCAAGTACAATTGGAAGCTCCTCTTCGTCACCATCATCATCAAGTATAATTGGAAGCTCCTCTTCGTCACCATCATCATCAAGTACAATTGGAAGCTCCTCTTCGTCACCATCATCATCAAGTACAATTGGAAGCTCCTCTTCGCCTGTTTCATCATCTAGTACAATTGGAAGCTCCTCTTCGCCTGTTTCATCATCTAGTACAATTGGAAGCTCCTCTTCGCCTGTTTCATCATCTAGTACAATTGGAAGCTCCTCTTCGCCTGTTTCATCATCAAGTACAATTGGAAGCTCCTCTTCGTCACCATCATCATCTAGTACAATTGGAAGCTCATCTTCGCCTGTTTCATCATCTAGTACAATTGGAAGCTCCTCTTCGCCTGTTTCATCATCTAGTACAATTGGAAGCTCCTCTTCGTCACCATCATCATCAAGTACAATTGGAAGCTCCTCTTCGCCTGTTTCATCATCTAGTACAATTGGAAGCTCCTCTTCGCCTGTTTCATCATCAAGTACAATTGGAAGCTCCTCTTCGTCACCATCATCATCTAGTACAATTGGAAGCTCCTCTTCGCCTGTTTCTTCATCTAGTACAATTGGAAGCTCCTCTTCGTCACCATCATCATCTAGTACAATTGGAAGCTCCTCTTCGCCTGTTTCATCATCTAGTACAATTGGAAGCTCCTCTTCGTCACCATCATCATCTAGTACAATTGGAAGCTCCTCTTCGCCTGTTTCATCATCTAGTACAATTGGAAGCTCCTCTTCGCCTGTTTCTTCATCTAGTACAATTGGAAGCTCCTCTTCGTCACCATCATCATCTAGTACAATTGGAAGCTCCTCTTCGCCTGTTTCATCATCAAGTACAATTGGAAGCTCCTCTTCGCCTGTTTCATCATCTAGTACAATTGGAAGCTCCTCTTCGCCTGTTTCTTCATCTAGTACAATTGGAAGCTCCTCTTCGTCACCATCATCATCTAGTACAATTGGAAGCTCCTCTTCGCCTGTTTCATCATCTAGTACAATTGGAAGCTCCTCTTCGCCTGTTTCATCATCAAGTACAATTGGAAGCTCCTCTTCGCCTGTTTCATCATCTAGTACAATTGGAAGCTCCTCTTCGCCTGTTTCATCATCAAGTACAATTGGAAGCTCCTCTTCGTCACCATCATCATCTAGTACAATTGGAAGCTCATCTTCGCCTGTTTCATCATCTAGTACAATTGGAAGCTCCTCTTCGCCTGTTTCATCATCTAGTACAATTGGAAGCTCCTCTTCGTCACCATCATCATCAAGTACAATTGGAAGCTCCTCTTCGCCTGTTTCATCATCTAGTACAATTGGAAGCTCCTCTTCGCCTGTTTCATCATCAAGTACAATTGGAAGCTCCTCTTCGTCACCATCATCATCTAGTACAATTGGAAGCTCCTCTTCGCCTGTTTCATCATCTAGTACAATTGGAAGCTCCTCTTCGCCTGTTTCATCATCAAGTACAATTGGAAGCTCCTCTTCGTCACCATCATCATCTAGTACAATTGGAAGCTCCTCTTCGCCTGTTTCATCATCTAGTACAATTAGAAGCTCCTCTTCGCCTGTTTCATCATCTAGTACAATTGGAAGCTCCTCTTCGTCACCATCATCATCAAGTACAATTGGAAGCTCCTCTTCGCCTGTTTCATCATCTAGTACAATTGGAAGCTCCTCTTCGCCTGTTTCATCATCTAGTACAATTGGAAGCTCCTCTTCGCCTGTTTCATCATCTAGTACAATTGGAAGCTCCTCTTCGTCACCATCATCATCAAGTACAATTGGAAGCTCCTCTTCGCCTGTTTCATCATCTAGTACAATTGGAAGCTCCTCTTCGCCTGTTTCATCATCTAGTACAATTGGAAGCTCCTCTTCGCCTGTTTCATCATCTAGTACAATTGGAAGCTCCTCTTCGCCTGTTTCATCATCTAGTACAATTGGAAGCTCCTCTTCGCCTGTTTCATCATCTAGTACAATTGGAAGCTTCTCTTCGTCACCTTTATCATCAATACAAACTGAAAGTCTAAATTTTACTTATCAATTCAATTCAACGATTGTTCCAAACAAATCAAATATGAATAGATATTACAATTTTTATTATATTTGTTTTTTTATTATTTTTTTTTTGAACTTTTCAAATTAGAAATTTATATTTTTAAAATAAATAATATTTAATTTTTTTTAATGAAATAAGAAATAATATTTTGGGCTTTTTTCTTAATTAGTGACATTTAATTATTTTGAGGAACCAGTGGTTGCCTTAAGAGTGAAAAGATAATTTTGAATTTTTAAAAAAATATTTAGGCCTTGGAAAAAATTGATTCATGTATTAGATAGATTAATTTCTTATATTTTTATGTATTAATAATATTAAGTAAAAGCATCAAAGATTTTAAATAAATTTTGCTAAAAATATGCTTGCATAACAATTACAATAAATTTTGCTCCTATTTTACGACATCGACCATCTCTTGTATCATTTCTTGATCTAATTCATGTCCGACTACAGACTGGATACATCTGGGTCCCCACCTCAGCGATCAACTTACTGTTATATGCATACATTTTACAATTATTTTTGATTATGTCCTTCAGATCGTTTATGTATATCACGAACAGGAGAGGCCCAAGGACAGACTCTTGAGGCAGCCCACTGGTAATTTAACGAATGTCTTAGGATAAATATACTGTCAAAATATACTTGAGCATATTTTGTCTAAATAAGGTTATAAATAACTTTAATCAGACTTGTACAGAAAAGGAAAAAAAGTCCCAACAAGTCATTAAAAAGATAAAGTCATGACTTTGACTTGTTGGAAAAAATTTAAAATTAGATCTCTGACTTTGTATTTTTAAAATTATTATCAATTTATTTAAAGAACATTATTATTAATTAAAAAAAAATTTCTTTGTTTTTACTGTGCAGATTTTCACAAAGTTCTCAAAAATAATTCATTTTGTCTTTGATTCAATTTATATAACTAATGTCAGAATTTAATGGTCCATGTTGGCCAGAACTGAAATTACACAATGATTCAGACTCTATAAACAAATTTTATTAACGATTCTAATATTAAGTGTTTATAAAAACAAATTATTGTCGTTTTGATTTCTAAACAATATTTTTGAATGACTTAAAGTATTCGCGATGCATAACTTCCACACTTTCTTCAGATATGGATTTCAACCTAATTTTTAGATTCTACGTATATGAAAACCTAGGGTTAGCCAAAATTTGAGGGGGGGTCAAAAATTAATTTTTTTTGGCTAGAGGGGTCTGAAACTTTACAGCCTTATATAAAGTATATCTTATTTAAGCTTTTTTATCTCAGAATTTTATGAAACGAATCTACTCGATCGACACATTTTCTGATATAGAATTAAATGCTCTATATTCTGAGCTTGTTATCTTGAAAAAAAAAATTGAGAATTTTTTCGGAAACAAATCGGCAAAATTTTGACATTTTTTAACTTTTTCGGGATCTACTTTTTTCCAAACCCCTTAACCTATATATTTTTATACAAATTCTAAAACTAGACAAAATTCTGAACAAAACTGTGGTTTTACTTTTTTTATTTATTTAGTTTAAAAATTTTTATAATCGCTCAAAAAGTGTCATTTTTTTTTTTTTTAATTTTTTTTGAAATGTTTTAAAATTTAATAATTTCAATTTTAATTTTTGACATCTTTTTACATAATTATTAAATTTTGAATTCATTTTGAAATTTTTAGTAATTTTTAGTAACTTTAAAATGCCACTTAAGTCAGTCTTTTATCAAAATAGAATCTCAAATTTTGGAAGTTGTGCTGAAAAAAAAGAGGTTGTTGAAGAATTAGATGAAATATTTAAATTCAATGAATTCATGATTAAATTCAATTCGTAGTGATATTTAGTAATAAATATAACTTTATATTTTTATAATAAATTAAATTAAGAATTTTTTTTTTCATTAATTAAAACCTAAAGTCGTCAATTTTAACATTCTCAACTGAGTAATAGTATTACTGGATAACGCAACATTTGCGCAAATGAAGGATGTTTTGTGTGAATGAGTGATTTTGAGTTTGAGTTAACTGCTGTGGAATAGTGGGATGTAATGAGGTAAGTGAGATCTGAAGAAAAGAAATAATACTTAGCAAACGTGTAAAGTAAAATAGAAAAGTGAGATATATGGAGAATAGAGAGACTATATTGCTAAATTTGAATATATTTGGGAAAAAGAGATATCTAAGTATGTAAGTAAGATATGTAATTAAGAAATTAATAAGTATAGTACTAACTAGAGACATATTAATATACACAATACTTTATAAAAAGTTCGGTATTAAATTATTTTAAGAAAAACTTGGAAATACGCCCCTTAGATCTAATCATTTAAGATTAAGAGTGGGGAAGAAGGGTCAGGTAGACGCTAGGACGGGCCTAAAATCGTAGGATTTTTTGAACTTTGTGCCGATATAGACAAAGACCACGTCAGCTTGTTTAATAAATAAATTATTTAAAAAAAAATTCATTGAAAAAGTTTTTGAAGCGTAAACTTATAAAAATTTTATTCGGAATAATTCACAAAAAAAATAAAATTTCAAAACACCTAATTTACAAAAATATTGAGGTAATAAAAAATCGACTTCACTGTACTTTGATTATCAAGACCTAATAGGCAGTAAAAAATTCGGATTAGTTCGTGGATATTTTTTTCTTAAGGAAGACAAGTCCGACTTGAGTGACGATTTGTTACAACTTTTGGCATCTTCATTCTCATTTTCACCATCTATTATCTCGTACACTTGTTCGCTTTCCAACTTGTCATCACTGTAATTGTTTACATAGTGCTGGTCCGTCTCCACATAACCACAGCCATTCATTGTTGTTGCATGATGAACACAATTTGTACAATAATTGGGCAAATTTACAATTTTAACTAATTTAGCTGTGTTGAAGTGTTGGTCATGGCTGCATATCAGGGCCACTTTGTTCAAGGTGTTAGTGTCCAAAAATTTACAAGGCGACATGGTGCCAGTTTGGCCAAAATCCATTAAAATCTGCTGATATGGGTTGATGCAAAACTCGTTAGGGTTCGCATGTCGAGGCGATGTGAACTCATTTTTGTGCTTCATTAGTGTCATGTAAGGCTCTTGTTGATTTTTACATGGATTCAGTAGAACAGAACTAGAGTTGGAACAGTTTGACGAGGAAGATACCGAGCTAACACATGAACATTTTCTGTTTAGGGTTTCGTTTTTCTTAGGCTTGTTGGAATGCCTAAACGAGTTGTAGTTCGAGTTCAGTGGCATCGAGTTTGTGGTTGTTGTGAAAGTTGATTTTTGATTTGAAGTTGAGGACGCACTTGATGGGGTCGAACAATTTTGATTTTGTTTAAAAAGCAAATTTTCGTTCTTCAAATTTTTAATTAAATAATTTTGATTTGTGTTATAGACAAAATTGGCAGGTATGAACTGGCCTGTGTCGTTCATGTAAGTCTGCGACGTGTCCAACAAGTGCTGATATTGTTCATTTAGACTTTGATTGTTCAAATCGGCTAGCACCAAATTTTGATCAGGCTTAAAGTTGGCATGTGTGGCACTATTGCTCGACAAAAATGTCGATTCACTTGACAGAGCTTTTTTTTTTTTTAGTTTTGATTTTCGTCTAAATAAAAATTTTAATTTTAGCAAATTTTTTTTTCAATTTAATTTAATTAAAAAAATGAACCCACTTTAATAAAATTAAATAGATTACTAATAAAATAAGACCTATTAGCAAAAAAATGGTTATTGTGAACAAGATGACATTGAAAAATGTAAAAAAACTAGATGATTGATTTATTAGTGGGTTTTGGTTGAATGTTTTTGTCGTCGAATGAACAATTTCTGTCGAGTTGAGGCTAAAATTAGGCGATCTGTGAGAAAATTCGTTTTTGTTCGAAATTTTGATTGCATCCGTACCGGTTCTGGGCTCAATTTTGTTAATCACAAAAGGCTCATTAGCCAAAAGCTGAATGCGCAAACTTTCGCATTTTTCCGCCGAATCGTCTTGATAGCTGAGGAAATAGAGCAAAAATTTTTCTTTAGAATATTCTTTTTGGTCGTACTGAGCCATGATTGAGTTCGGACTTAAAAAATGCAGTGGATTTGGCGGCGGTGCTAGTCGAAATTGGGGAGGTTGTGGCACAATTCGAACAGTTGGTTTGGTCATATTGCTGCACGGAAGGGGGACACAAGCTGGATTGAATGAGACAGACCGATTCGTGGAACTGATACCGATCATTTTAAAAACTTTGATAGCTCAAAACATCTAAAAAATTTAAAAAATTTAAAAATTTAAATAGTTTATTTTATTTTATTTATTAAAATTAGTTTAACTCAAAAGGAAAAAAAATTTAATGAAATCCATAACAAAAGAGCAAAATTGTATAACTTTCTTTTCTGTAAGTAAAAAATTGCACAGACTTATGGCACTGATCATTTTAAAATTTTTATTAGGCTCAAAACATCCAAAAAATAAAGTGTTTAAAAGTTTATTTTATTATTTAAAATTAAAAAATTTAACACTAATAGTTTAAAAATTTTCTATAGATTTTTGCTTTTTTCATGTTCAGAACAAACCATGCAGAAAATAAATTTAAAATAATTTATAGTATTTCTCTTTCCAAGCTTGACTAAAACGCATAGCAAAATTAGAAAAAAATCTAAGCAAAATTACAAGGTTTTTAAGATATTTTAAAAGATTTGTTTTCTTTTTTTGGCGACGGCTTTAATAACCGCGACACAATTAAAAAAAACTTGCTTATTGGAATTTTATTAAAATTTTTGATTAATTTCGATCCGCTTCGGGAACACTTGAAAACTAACTGCTGTTCTTTCGGAGGGTCAACCAACTTTGCTAGTTAAAAGCAATTATTATATTAAAATGTCCTAGTTTGACTAGAAAGCTCGACTCGGTGCCATCAATCGTTTCCTGTGTCTCTTGTTCCGAGTCGAACTTATAAATCAAGCTCACTATATCACTTTAATACTTGACTATTAAAAAGCAATCAATCTGGCCTACAAAATAGCTTACCGCACTAAAAAAAGATTGATGTAAAAATCACAAAATGAATAATTCATAAAGTATAGGTTATTTGCGTCCCTAGGCCAATTTAAATCGCTTTTAAGCCGATTTCAAAACTTGAATACGACGAGACGAATGGCACTACACAAAAATGTAGTTGCAATTAAATTTTAGTTTTTAATTAACAATAAGCATTTTTCAATTGATCCAATTTCAACTTATTTACAAACAAAATAATTTTTTTTAAACATCATTAAATTTAAAGTGTTTTTATTAAAATAAAAAAAAAGAAAAAAGAGGGGATAATAAAAACATGAAAATATTCGCTAATTAAAAAGTGTAGTATTTTTATATCGAATTTAGTTTGTTCTCGGCTTAAATCACTCACAAACAATTCGCTCTAAATTATATACATAAACACCTTAAACGATTTTGAGTTTATGGTCAAAAAATAATCGAAGCCGAAAATTTTTGTATACCTTTGAAAAAATTTAAATTGTTTTTGGGATACATGGCTTTGTTGTTGTTGATGAGTCCAATTGAAAGCAACAACTCATCATAAAGTTGAATAAAATCAAGCCTGCCAAAGTTAATAGGACTTACATGAGTCTTTTTTCTAGACAACGAGTTTATTTTCCTTTTAAAAAATAAACTCGGTTTGTATATTTTTTTAGTAATCTTACAAAAAAAATTATTTTGTAATTCTAGAAATAGGCCGAGTCCAAACAAAAAAAATTCTAATAAATTCTTGCTAGATACTCAAGGTTTCTGGTAAAACAAAACCAAAATTTTCGATCAAATAATATTTTTTTTGGATCGAGTGTTAGAAAAATTTATCATTTTTGAAAAAAAAAAACGAAGCCTTTGGGCTAAAGTTTTAAATTTCAACAAAAAAAAAGGATTAAAAAAACTTCAAATTTAAAAATCTAATTCAAAATTTGCATAAGATTTAGACAAATTAAATATTGGTGAGCTCGGCTTTATTGAGCCCTAGTTAACTAGTTCCGAAATATGTTGCATTTGTATTTTTATTGCAACTATTTGCCTCTGAGATATAAATATTAATATATGCTCATCGGCGGAAAACTGGCAGCAATTCAATCAATACAATAAATTATTCTTATCAATATGCTTTTATCTGGCTTGATTTATTCGAAAAAAAAATTTCCAAACTTGTCATAATTCCATTTAATCTTTGAATTAATTAAATTTTGAATAACAATAATTATTTTACTTAAAATAATAATTATTTTGATTGAACAACTAAATCGAGTCTAGAGCTCGTTCAACAAATACAGATAAATAAATAAATAAATAAAAAAATTATTGAATTATCTAGTGGAATTATCTAAATTGCAGAGTTAGCTTTAGACTTAAGGTAGCACTAGTGAGCTCTCTTATCGAAAAGTTATGTAATGTTTTTTGATATCTGTTCGCGATATTTACAATAAATCATAAAGATAAGTTACTAAAAAATTAATCTTTCTCGCAATCGAGCCGCGTTGCTTGGCCTGCCATCAAAAAAATAATTCAAATCTCATTTAAAACAGATAAAAATAATAAATTTTTAAATTATTAAATAATAGTTGTTTTTTGTTTATCATTGCAATTTTGCTAAGCCTCGATTTCTTAATTAGACCATGCGATTTATCTTAGTCAGCTTTTTGTGCGCCTTGCCACAAATACCAATTGCACTAATAAATTAAAAGTAATGAAAAGTTAACTGCTAGAATCAAGAGTGTTTTAAATATTGCTCAATAAATTTTCAAAAATAATAATCAAGAGTCCAAACTGACTGTCAAGTGTTTTTTTTTGGAGGCTTTGGAAATTTTTGAAATTTAACTAAAAAAACAAACAAACAAACAAACACATAATACTCGGACTAATTGGTAAATATTTATGGCTTAGAGAGTCCAAGCGCTTTCAAGACCTAAATACTTCAATCAATAATTGTTTACTGAATTGGATCAAAATTTCAAACCATCGAACTACCTTTGATTCGATTTGAAAGATAATCAACTTAATGATTTTCGCTTCTGTATAAAACGATTCGCTCATGCGCCTCATTTAATCTTCTCTCAGCCCACAACTCATTCCTCAACTGCTAATTCAATCAGTTCCGAATTTAGCCTAATTCCCTCTATTCAAAAATTTTTCAATTTTTACAAACATTACCAAAAAACAAAATGCTAAAATATATTGTAACAAAATTAATTTTATAAAAGACTATAATAGCCGCAAAATTCATTCAGTCAAAACAATTTAATTTAATATTATTGCTATAAGGATAGCAAGCCTTAATTAGACGAACATCCTTTGGCATTTAAAAATCCAATTTTTTTTAAATTTGAATTCTCAAGCCACCTTATTCAAAATATTAGCTATTAGTCCATTTAGAAATCAATTCATTCTGTCTAGTTTATAATACCAGTGGAAAAGTTTAGAATTTGCTTGAGACAAAGTGGAAACAGACTGAATTTTTTAAAATATATTCTCATTAAATTTTTTTTAATTTATTATTTTTAATAAATTTTAAAAAAATATTTAAATCCTATTTTAATGCAAAAAATAAACAGTAATTTTGAAAATAATTTTGAAATAGAAGTAGAAGTTTTGATATGAAATTTTTTGTTTTATTTTAAAATAATCTTAAATAAATGAAAGTAATTTAAAGATTTTGTTTTAATATGCATTTTGCTTAAGCTTTCGAGATTTTTTGAAAGTCAAAAAAATTTCCTCATTTAATTTTTTTAATTTATCACTTGGTCATTCACTTATTAATTGTATTTTTATGACAAATAATTTTCATTTGAATTTTCATTCAAACTTTTTAAAGTAAAAATGGATTAAGAGCTACCTTGATTTTAAAGAGAACTAAAAATAATTGAAACTAATAAAAAAAATTAAGTGTAATAGTCGTTTAAATCATGAAAAATTTTCAAAAATAGTATCTTAATTAATGTAACATTTTTTTTGACATTGGTTATAAAATTTAACAAATTTTTAGTAATAAAAAGGTTTTTAAAAATCAAACTTTTTCGTTAATTGTATGAAAAACATAGCTCAAGTATGAGGTAACCCCAAGTCGTCCCTAAGAGTCACTGTAATATTTTTTTTTATTATAAATTTAAAAAAAAATTCATTTTTTGAATGGCCTCTTTTCAATTCATACTATAACAAATGTTACATAATCAATTTTTACCTCAATTGCTTAAAGTGGTGATTAGTCTTCGTCTTAATCATATTGTAATAAAATAGTTGATATAAAAAATGAATAAAATTTTTTTTAGTAGACTTAGATAAAAATAAAAAGTTTGATTAAATAAGATTTCAAGTTTTTTCTTTTGAAATTCTTTAAATTAAATTTTAAATTTTATCTTATTTTAATTTCAGAGAATTAATAAGAGATAAAATAGTTGTCATTTACTAATTTTTAAAAAAATTTAGTCATTTATTTTTGCTGAAAAATTGATCATACCATTTAGCATTGTTTGACTAAAATAGCATTAAATCATCGGTATCAACTTTCTAGTGATGCTATAAGGTTTTGAAATGATACCATAAAAATGCATTCAAAACCTTATGAAAGATTAATTTGCCATTAATACTACTTTTCATGAGACCAAATTTTCTCAGATTACCCCGTAAAAGCGGCAGTGATAGTTCTTCGATACGGTTTTTTAGTACTTTTTATTAAGTAATTTTTCATTTTTCTTGTTAAATAAAAAAATATGAAAAACCATATAAAGTAACATTATTTTTGAAACTCTTAAAGGATCATCCATTCCCTCCTTTTTTTTTTGCTGAAGGAAAAATATAATAAATAATTTATTTTTAAAAAGAAAAATAAATACGTTAAGAATTATTTGATGCATTTATTATTATTAAAAATACATTTATTCTTTTATATTTATTTTATTAAATTCTATGTAGAAATAATTGCCTAAAATATTGTACTTAGTAGACGGTTTAAAAATTCATTTAAAAAAATTGAAATTTAGTTAAAAATTTTCTCCAACTCATAAATTCAGTCACATTAATCTCTAAGTCGAGTTTTATTTCCTTATTTTTTTTTACTGACAAAACCTGTTCATGGAATAATATTTAACTAGAGAAAATAGTGAATAGAGCATAATTAGACTGATTGAATCTCAAGCTAATTTAAATCAAAGCCAAATTAAAAAATGCCTTTGTAATTAAAAATGTAATTAGTTCGAAAAACATTCAAATAACGATATCTTACAAGAATAAAATTTAATTAAAATTTTATTTTTATAAAATTGCTATTCAACTCTGAGGCTATTGTAAAATAGAACAGGTAAAATGGACTATTAATTAGACTCATTTTCTTGTTTTTTTCTCGGATAAGCTAGAAGACTGAGCCCTAAGGTTTCTCTCATTGCTCGTCTCGGACTAAGACCTAATTAGACATTGCACGGTTTGTAAAATCTCCTTGATCGGTTTGATGTTCATTTAAAATCAATATCATAAAACTGGTCAAAATTTATTTCAAATCGAACATATAGATCAATCACTTATTTGATATTTTCGCAAATTGGTACAAAACATAAAAGTTAATTAACTCGATTCTAGACTTGGTATTTATTTTAAACGTCATTTAAAATAGCATAAAATTATCTGATAATCTTAAAAAATTTATGGCTTTTAATAAAAAAATAAAGTAATAAAATTTTGCCGGCCTGCTTTGGACCAAATTTTGCCAGCAGATAACTAGAATTTGAAAAAAATTCTCATTAAATGTTACATCATCATTCTGCTAATCTATTGCAGGTACCCCTCTTTTAAAAATTGATTTTTTTAATTTCTTGCGGAAGATTCATTAAGGAATTATAATACCTGGTTCCGTATTTTGTTTGAGCTGCTTATTGAAGATGAGAATTGTTTAATTAAGCAATGAAAAAATAATTTTCATGACAAAACGCTTGTTTAATATTTTACCTTGCTCGGCAGCTTAGCACGATCTGTGTTGCCTCAAGTTTAGCCCGGGACTTGGACTTAAATTATCTACTGATGTGATTAGCGATAAATTAAATTTCTATTCCATAATTTTTCATTTCCAGTCTAAAATATAAACAAAAATTATTAAAAAAAAATTAACTAATTCCTTTCAAATGATCTGGAAGACTTGAGCCAAAACTAAATTACTCTTTAAGAAAAATAATTAAAAATCAGACAAGCCTTGATAAAGAGCTACGATTTTCTAAACAAAATTGCATTCTGATTCAGTTTAAATTAGTCAGTATTTATTACTCAATCAATTTGGCCCTAGTTTGTGTATGATCACTTCATATGGGGAAATAATAATAAAAGTTATAAATCAAGAGAGATTTGATTTTTTTAAGTTACTTAATGAAATAAATAATCAAAATTGAGTTCTATTGAAAAACTTGAACTTTATTTTAGATTTCATTCGGAAATTCTACTCAAGTCAAAAATTAGACGCTCTTTCCGCGACTAATCGGAAGAATTACCTAATATTATTCAATTTGAACAGTTTTACATTTAGTCTAATCATACCGTAATTAAGAATCACTACTCCTATAAGGGTTCTGGTATTAAATTGCAATCAAAAAATTTCTAAAAATTCTAATGCCAAATCTTGATCCATTTTGATGAATTTTTTTTAATTCTGCTTATACCAATTCTGCAAATAAAAAATATAAAACATTTAAATTAAAAAAAAAGTTCTAAAATTTTTATATTTTTTTAATTCTGCTCATGCTAATTTGATCTTTTAAATAATAAAAAATTTTAAATATATTATTTAGAGACAATTTTAAAATTTTAATTAAAGACAACTCCTGATCGATGTTTTGATATATTTTATTTAATTTTACTTAAAATATGCTTCTGCCGATTCTGGCTATTTATTAATATAATAATATAAAAATATTAAATACAGCCAACTTCAGACCGATTTTTGATTAATTTTTAAATTTTTTTAAAAATTGTTCTTTTGCCAATCCTGGCTATCAAAATTAAACAATTTAAAAATTTTAATTAAAAACAACTCCTGATCGATTTTTAAAATATTTTTTTATTTTATTTAATTTATGTCGGTGCCAATTATAGCTATTAAATAATAAAAAAATTTAAAATTCTAATTACAGGCAACTTCTGATCGATTTAAATTTTTGATAAATTTAGTTATAAAATTACAAATCGATCAAGTATTGTTTAAGAGCTTGTTTTTTTGATTAAATGGTTATGCAAGAATTTTTTCCCGCAATTAAAAAAAAACTCTTGACATAAAAAACCATTTAATTAATGATAAAAATAGAAAAAAAAATTATCCGAGAACTGTAAAGTTCAGGCTATTTAATTCATTTAGGAGCTAATGATTGATTGTCTGGCTAAAAAATTACTACAGAGGAACTTCAACCAAATATTTAAAAATTCTAATAGTTTCGACCGAGTCCCAGACGAATATAGCCAAACATTAATCAAAAACTAAACTAGGTATGCCATTAATGTCATGCTAAAACAGGTGTATAGTATAAAATTAAGATTAATTAAAAAGCATCGTTGGCATGAATCGATCGATTTAATCAATTTAAAAAAAAACAACAAGTATTTAAATTTAAAATTTTTCTTAATTAAATCCCAAACGAGTTCATTTTTTGAATATTGACTTAAAGATCCATCTTGTTGAATTTCAGCTAAATAAATTGACATTTTGAATGTCATTCGTGTGCTTTTTGAAACTAGTTGATCCAGTCAATAGAAGCTCTTATTTTGAGTATTCGAAAAATTGAAATCAAATATCAGTTTTTCGTCATGGTTTGGCTTGTTGATTATTTTTTTAAATCTTAAATTGAACTTAAAATTCAATAAAAAAACTCCATATGTGTCTAGAACTTCGTCTATTTTGCCAACAATACAACTAGCTCAGCTTGAGTTTTATGTGACTATTTTTGCAACAAATTCTCTTATCTCTTCAAAACTGACCCAAATAGATTCTATTTTGAGTTGACAAAAAAAAAGTTGCTTTAAAGATAAAAGCGACACACAGAACTCTATGATTCATGTAATATTAGAAAAATCATATTTACACCTTTTTTTCGAAATTGTTTAAATATTTAAATAATACACGGGTTTTATTTGAAAAAAAAATATAAAGTTGGATCATTTGACTATTAATTGACTATAAACCTGTTAAGTTTGGACGAATTGAAAAAAATTTAGGCTAGCTTATTTATCTATTTCTAATAAAAATAACATTTAAATATAAATTAATTGACCATTAGATTAGCGCACATGCCTATTTTAAAGGTGTCTCTTTTTCGATCAAGTTTAGTCTCAGTCAAATTAAAGAAAAATCTTAAAAATTTTATTTTATATTTTTTTGAAAAAAAAAAAGGATTAAGCAAAATTTGATTAAAAAATTTCGACTTTTCTAAAAATTATTTTTATTAATAATTTTTTAAGGCGTTGATTGAATTGAACTGAATAAATTGAAAAATGTTCAAAGACCCGATATATTTATAGTCGAATTTTATTAATTTTTGAAAATTCGCGCATTGATATGACAATCAGAGAACAAATAAAATTTCTATAAATTAATAAAGAAACACCCAAAATAAACTTTAAATATTTCAATTAAGCAATATAGTCCAAAGAAAATTTTTTTTTAAATAAAATAATGATATATCTTTTCTCAAACCGAGTTTATTTTTTTCTTTTTTTGAAAAATAAATTTGAAGATTTCCCGGGACACCCGAACGGCAAAAGCTTTCTTTTGAGCCCCCTTGCTAATGTTTGTGCTAAATTTCACTATTTAAAAATATTACCTTCTTTATTTAATATAAAATAAAATAGACAGAATTTTGATCAAATTTAAATTTTCAAATTTGATATTAAATTCTAAAAAAGCTCATATTTTAGAGCAAAATCGTAATGTAATGATATTGCGCATTTAAACTATTTGTATTGAATTTTAAGATTGAAATTTGATCAAAAATTTTCTTTTGGAGATGAAACACAAAAATATATTATTTCTTAATAAAAAAAATATGAACATAATGCAGCTCGAAAGAATTTTTAGATGATTATGATCAATTATCTAAGTAAAAATCACAATTTTGTATTAAGTAATTTTTTTTTAACTTTTAGAATTTTTCATAGCGTCAATTATTTT
The DNA here is from genome assembly GCA_016802215.1 of Brachionus paranguensis. Classification (NCBI taxonomy): domain Eukaryota; kingdom Metazoa; phylum Rotifera; class Eurotatoria; order Ploima; family Brachionidae; genus Brachionus; species Brachionus paranguensis. Next base: position 6,428,876 of record JAESIX010000002.1, on the reverse strand, counting down.
TTCTCAACAATTTCTTATTAAAAATCATAAGATTTAATTTTAAAATATTTAAGGAAAAAGTATGCCATTTTAATAAGTTCAACTTGAAATTAAAAAAAAAACTTAAATAAAACTAGAATAATTTATTCCCATAGTATTGTCGATTCTAGGCGGTTTTATGCACGATCGTTCATTAATATTTTGGGAAAAAAAATTTAATAAATATTTTTGTGACTAAAAATTTATTTTGCTAATCAAATTTAATAGACAAGATTAAATCTTTATAATGTAATTTTTATCAATTATAATAAGATATATGAACGTTGTTTTCTTTCGTAAAAAAGCTGTTCTGTCGATGGGTCTTTTTCCCTTGCCTGCTTATCTTATGATTAAAGAGAATAATCGACTCAAATAATTTTACAAAATTCTACCATACCCAATTCAGCAAAATTAGTCAATTTAAATTTTTTTTCACAAAGTTAACTTTTTAAGTGAACAGGACAGACAAAAATTTAAATTAAAAAATCTAATTAAATTTTTTAAAACCCGCAAACAAATAAAAAAATATTAAAATTAGAAGAGAAAATTTTTTGTTTTTTCCCATACTTTAAATGCATTAACTGACCAAATTGTGACAGAGAATTTTATTATATGGTTGATTAGATTTTACTTAACTATTCATTTTTTTAAAATACCCTAAATTAATTTTTATGATTTATCTCGTTTAATTTGCTAGATCACAATCGTTAGATGATCTGAAAATGTTGATGGTAAAGTTTTCGGTAGAAAATGATGAAGAAAAATTAGGGGAAATGTTTTCGAAAAATAAATAATCTGAAAATTTCCTATTGAATTGTGAATCATTCTGCGAATTTACTTGATTAATTTAAGAAGGTATTTGTTGCGTTAATTCTTTTTATATCTCTCTTAATTCTAATGGATGCTTATTTATATAAATTAATTAAATTTTTTCATTAGATTTATCTAATTTTGTTTATAAATCTAGTTAGAAAAACATAAATAATATTTTTTCGAACTGATAAAAAAATTAAAAGTTACCGTAAATTCTTGCGAACTTCAAGTTCATTTCTTTTGGAGTTCCTACCATCCAAACCACAATAAAAAAAATTTCTTATTCTATTTTAGAAACAAACTTAAATTTTGTTTATCTTCTGCTTAAAAATTTTAAATGCTCACCAAAAATTAAACTTAATTCTTAAAAAAATTTAACATGGTTTTGATGGTAGTTACTCCAAAAGAAATAAAACTGAAGTTATTTCTAAGAAAAGTAGGCAAGATTTTACCGTAATAAAACATTATTTCTAATCTTTTGGTATATTCCATAAATAATTTTTGAAAAAATACAAACGTCATAATCAATAAAATTACGGCTTAATAATATAATGTGATTTTAGAAAAAATTGATAATTTAAGTTTAAATGTAGCCTCGAGATGAGCATTTGAAGACTAGACCATTAAAAATTTTGCCTATCAATTAAATTTATAACTAGATGAAAAACTTAGCTGATGCTCATAAAATAAGACAGATCAGTTCTAATATGAATAAATTTTATTAAGCCCAATTTAATTGAAATAAACAAGATCTTTTTTTTTAAAGTATATTCGATTTTTTTATTCGAATACTGTCAATATTCATCATCCGGTGACTAGATATACCAAGTAGTAACGAATTTTATAAAGAATGAACATTTAGACATCCACTTAGAGCTTATTTTTCTATTTTTTTTAGGAAAAATCCCTTATCTTTTAGAATAACACAAAAATAAATATCGATAAATAATCAATGAAATTGTATCTACTTGGCCCAAATTGAATCAAATGCACTCAGGCTTAAGAATTTTATTTTCAACAAATCGATATGGCTTTTAATCTCGTGTTACTTTATCTTTCAGCTTAATGTTTATCTTTTCCATGGTGTATTTGGTTTTTGAAATAAATTTGAAATAAAATTCGAGATTTATTTTTCTTCAAAAGAGCCAATTTTTTCTAATTATATAAATTTGAAATTTTGTACACAAATGATCATTTTTTCTATTTAAAAAATAACGCTTCAAATGGCTCGAGACAAACGTGATCAAATAGAGCTAAATTGAGATTTTAAATTCAAAGAAAAAGCTCATTAATTTAAAAAAAAGTCCGATTGAGTCTAAGCGAAATAAAAAAAATGACTTTATTGATAATTTATTTTATTTGCTTCCTTTTAGGACTCTTTAAATTTCTTTGAAGAAAAACCAACAACACGTTTTACTTGAAATATCATTTGTACCCTCATTTATAAATAAAGGACAGAGTTTAAGGGAAATTTTTACCATTAAGCTCTTTGAGTAGAGCTTAAAAATGTATTTCAGATAAATATCGAATTTCTTTTGTTTTTTAATTAAATTTTAAATTTAAATATAAAATTTTAATTGAAAAAATTTAATAAAATATTTTACTAGAAGCTGTTTTATGTCAAAATATTAAGCAATAAACGAAATATTTATGAGAAATTCATTGAAAAACTAAATAAAAAAAAAACAGGAAGAAATAAATTTCACAATTAATTATTGTCTTTAAATGAAAATTCTTAGCATTAGATTCATTGAGATAGTGTAGAAAATGCTAAAAAAAATAATTTTTTTCATTAATAGTTTGACATTTTTTTTGTATGAGAAAATTAAAAAAGGTCTGAAATTCTTTAAAAATTGCACCTCACGTTAAACAGGTGAATACGACTTTGCCTCAAAACGCATTGCTTTATCATATTATTTTCAAAATTAATTGAAGGTTTACCTGAATTGATAAGTCCAAAAATGACCGGTAAATGGTCAAATTTGAATAAATAAAATAATGTAAAACCTGGAAAATAAGTCAATTTCTAGGATTAAATAAAAAAATAAAATTTTCATTCTAGATTTTGAAATAATTAATTAAATTTTTCTTTTTTAATTTATTTAAATCCGACATACCACCTATTTTTTTCTCAAGCTATATTATTAGAATTGAAATCACATAAATATTTATCAATGACTTTCGCAAAACAATTATTTGTCTGGATTGATAATTTTCAGTAAGACTTTTTTTCCATGATATTTGCAAAGTGTCTGAGTAAAAACATAGTTCTGAACAAAAAAAATATTTTAAAAATTTTAATTTATTGTGACATTCCAGAAAATCATGCATTTTATCACTTAAATGTTTTTATCTGAAAATAATTTAAAAAAAATCTAAAATGAAACTTAATTTAACTAGAAGTTAATCAAGAGTTTTTATTTGAATTTGAAAGCGCCTTCTCATTAATAGATTCAAAAAATCCGCAAATAAAACAGAACAAAGAAAATAAATTTAAAAAAATTTTTTTTTTTGATTTTGCTTATGTATATTTCATATGGCTAAGTAAAAATGTAACGACGGCACTTAAGACGAGCTGAATGAGTTTGTTTTTTTAATTAAAACAAGATTAAAAAGTTAAAAATCTCTTATTCAAATTGGAAATTTAATACAAATATTTAGCCCATGTTCATTTAAATACCTTGTTTTCATGTTTGCTGAATGTAAACTAGAATTAAATTACTAAATTTGATATGAAGCATAAACAAAGTTAATCTTTTTTCTAATCCGACTTGGGGGAAAATCGATAAAAGTGAACTTTTTTCTTTGTTCAAAATTCCTCGACCAATGCACATGATGGTGCCATAGATAGAAGATAAGTACTCATTAACTAAGAAATGCACGTATTTGTAAACAAGTTAAACAGTAAAGATAAAACCTCATTTCCTTTTCCAATATTAATCACAGGAACTTGAGAAGTCTAAAATATGCTTTTTTTCGAATTTACCTTACATGTTCGAATCCGAAATCAGACAGGCACACAAATATTAATTTTCTTAAAAAATCGGACAGACAATATTCACTTAAATTAATTAAAATAACTCTTAAAAGACTGTGTAAACGAAATTTGTATATTTAGATTTTTTATTTGTCTGTGTAGTGGAATAGTGAGCTCTATTGGCCATCACATACTCTCAAATGGGCACAGGCCGAAACAAAAACACGACGACATATTTTGTTTTTAAAATCTTAAGAATTAATAAATGCAGCATTTTTAATTCTAAGGCGTCTAAGAACACTTAATAAATTTTTATTTTCTATTTGTGATCTGAGATCGACTATGGTAAATATTGGCTCATAAATTTTGAATATTTAATAAAGAGATTATTAAAAATTACTAATAGGTGAAAATTAGCTGGAAATTTAATCTTGATAGACATTGACCATTTTCTTAGATACATATTTTCAAGCAAACATTCAACTCTGATAAGAAAAATAATCTGCTGCAAATTAGGATTTAAATTAATTGATAAAGAGCTATCTGCACTTTGAAATTGTCATCGAAGTGTTCGAATTAGATTATGTTATCTATGTGGTCTAATGCACTTAACTTGATGATTGAAGCTTAAATTTGTTAAAATTTCTTATTTTTTTTTGATAAAAATTGATATACGAATTCCTTAATTCTACGACTTCAAAACACAAAAGCCTTATGAGTTTATTAATATTCTAAAAAAATAAAGGTCGGGCTTCCAAGCTTATTTGAATGGCCTTGACCAAAACCATGTTTTCAGTAAATTTTTAAATATCAAGTCTAAAATTAAAAATTTTTATTTTTTTCTGAAATACAAAATTTAATACAATTTTAGAATATTTTTTTTTAAATATGATGAAATATTTTACCTTATATTTTCTATCTGATTATGTAAACAGTTAGTCGACTTTTAATGACCAAATTTTTTCATCCCAAAAAGTGTATTGTTCACATAAACTTAAACATTAACTTAAGTTTCAACAAACACTGAAAATTTCTATAATTAAATAAATATGATGAAAAAAAATAAAATAGAATATAAGATTTGGAAGAAGGCTCTAGACCCTTGAACAAGAATTATTCAGTTAATCGGTGACCAATTGTTCAGTTAGACCCATTTTATTTTTAAATTGATATTTGTAAATGATATCTCTTATCTTTTTTCAGCCTCAAGCCATTAAAATTCCTTATTCCATCAAAAACCTGAAATATTTAGAAAGATCCGTCAAGTTTGGTATTAACACTTTTTAATTTAGAAAAAAATAACCCAAAAATTCAACCGACATTTAATTTTGGCACACTCAAATCCTCTAGGAGGTTATTGCGGATACTAATGAATTTCTAATGAGTGAAACAAGCTTTTAAACTTTCATAGGACGTCGTCAAGAGTTGACTCGCTCTACATGGTTTAAAACTATGCAGCTGTTTTATATTCCTCTTCTATCTTTTAATTTTAAAATTCTTTTGGCTGACTTGGAATGGAGCTTAGTCCATCCTTCCAGCACAGTGCTAAAAAAACACAGGAAAAAAATATTTATTTTACTTTCGAATACAAAAAGAATAAATTAAATTTTTTGTTAACTTGAAATTAAAATTTATTAAGTGATGAGATGAATGCACACATAGATTTTTAAAAACTTGGAAAATAAATTATAAAATTAAAGAATATTTATTAAGTGAAAGTTTAATTAAGTTTTTTTGGTTAATATTCATTCTCCTTCTCATACTACAATTTTATTTAACAAAAAAAACATTTTATGATTTTTTTCGAGTGCTTAAATTTGAATAAATTAGATTAATTTTATTAAATAAATAAACTTGCTCTAAAAAAGCATTTTAAAAATTTATTTTTTAACCTTCTTTTTTGAAAAGAAACGATAAATCATTGAATTCCTTAATGCTTTGGGTCTGTAGTCCGAGTTCCTGCGTAGGTGGAAAATTTCGATTGTCTGACAACTTTTCTTGGAATAAATTAATTATATCGGATGACAAATTTATTCAAAACCGAATAATTAATGAAATTTTCTGATATTTCAGAACAACAACGGAAATTAATAAAGCTTGTGACAGCAATTCTTTGAAAGATTTCGATTTTATTTTTACCTGGTGCTATCGAAATTTTTTTTTAAATGCGCAGTAATTACCAGATATTATTTATTTGATTTAAGACAAAGAAATGGAATAGAATTTATGTTTTTTTTATTATGGGTCAAAACAACATAAACAAAAAGAATAATTGAATATTTTTTAAAGATAATTATTATTAATTTTTTGTAGACTTAAACAGTGTGTATTTGGAAAGAAAATAGTTTACTCAGTCTTTCAGAATGGACTTATACAAAGATTTGTCCTAAAAAAAATTGGTACTACATGACTCTCAATGGTGTTCCTCAGTGGGCTCACTACTTTACATTATTTATTCCACGAGATGCTTGAAAAAATTGAGTGTCAAATGATGGAGATTTCATTTTTATTAAAAGATCTTTTTCGAACCAAATAATTGACAGAGTTTTAAATTTGTCAAATTAATATTGGAAAGAAATTTTCAATAATACAGTCAAGTGTACATTTCTTCATCGGGACAAAAAAAACCAAAATTTGATACAGATTTGAGCTAAAAATAAAATAAAAAAAAGCCTAAACAATGATTTTTTTTGAAGAAAATTTAAAAACATATTTAAAGATAATTATAATTTGAATGTATTTTAAAGATTGTGTAATATTATTGATACAAATTTTTAATTTGTTAATAAAATATGTACAAAAAATTTTAAATGTTTTTGATTTTTTTGAATATTTAATAATTGAAATATATTAATAATTTGGCAATACTTTTGAAAATAATAACAAATTTAAAATTTTCTAAGAATTTAATAATTTTTTTAAGCTTGTTTATTTATTATTTATTTTAATTTTAGTTTTGATTTTAAACAACTACTAAGACTAGAATAAAATACCAAAATAGCTTAAAAAATAATTTAAAATATAAATTAAAAATCTAAATTAAACTATCAATTAATAAACTCAAAAAATAGAATAATTTAGAATAATTTAAAATAGTTAAAATTATTCAAAACAAATTTCTGATAAAAATATTTTCAATTAAATATCAATTTTTGAAATAAATCCTTAAAAAAAAGAACTTACTTTAAAAAAAAAATTATTCCATTTTCATACTTTTAGATTACAAAATCAAATTTAAAAAAAATGTTATTAATTAAAATTTATTTTAATTTTAAATTGGAGATGGGGAGTTTAAATTAAAAAATTCACAAGTTTTACTGAAAAAATTTGTTCTAACCCTTTTTTTTTAATTTTTTACAAAAACTTAAGATAAATAGTTTAAAATTTAACACAAAAGTTTTAGATGAAAGATAAAAAAATACTTTTGATATTGAAAAAAGACTTCCAACTTATTTTTGAAAATTCAGTCAATATAGATAAAATCAATAAATTTAATAAAATGATAAAATAAATTTTCATCACTGCTCGACCAAATTGAACCTAATTAATTTAAATTTTAAAACTATCCAAAAATATTGCTTTTTAGTTTTGAATTGGAACCCATCGATGAAAAAGTTCAGGAATTTTTTTAAATTATTGTTTCGAAATATTGATTAGTTAATTAAATTAAATTAAACTATCTTTTCTATTTATTTTATGCATTCTTTTTTAATCTAATCAAATAAAATACATTTTATCTCAGAAAATTTTAATATTTTGTAAATCCAACAGATAAACAAATATTTAGAATGGCCCAACTGAAATGATCTCGATTTACTTGATGAGCAAAAGCCAATATTATGAAACACGCTTTGTCAAATTCATGGTAGCTTATCTTTCAAAATTAATTAAGAGAAATGCATGCAAATTTTAGAAATGATTAAAATTCATAGAATATTTGAATACGATCAGTATGACATGAAACATTCAAAATTCACAAGCTAGTTCTGAATATATTTAGGGCCAAAACTGACGACTCAGCTAGCCATCAAAAATATTCATTAGCTAAAATTTGAATACAAATCCGGTCTATTTTCGATGTATGTGCTGCAAATTAATAAATATAATATTTGCCGGATGACTGATTCTAGAGACTAAAATGTTTCTAGGATTTTTTTCAAAATTATTTTTAGATGCTTGAACATTGATGAATTTTTTTATTAAAATTGAAAATTTTATTTTTTATGCTTTTTATCTATTTTGTTACAGACAGTTGAATAATAAAAAATAATTTAGAAAAAAAATAATTAAAATTTTTTTGTTAGATTCAATATTTGGTTGATTTGATGATTCAATCATCAAAAAAAGTCTTTTTTAAATTTTTTTTGGAAATTATGGTGAATATTACTAACTTTCAATATTACTAAACTTTCCATTAAAAATTTCAATTGTTAATGTTCATAATTCACTAAATATGAAAACAATAAAACATAAAACAAATATATTTTGTTTCAAATTTTTAAGTAAAAAGTCTACTCTTGAACCAATGACGAACATTTAAATAAAAAGTGACATTAAATAATGTATAAAATTGATAATCGATAACCAAAATTACTAATTTTTTAAATTAAATTATTTTTAATAATCAAATTTTCTAATTCAATATCAATTTATTGTACTATGTGGGTTAAAACGAAGCTTTTTGCCATTCGGACAAAGAGATAGAAGAATTTTATTCTTTGATTGAAATCGAAATTAATTAAATTTAATTCAAAATGGGGTTAAAATGTCGATTAAATATATTGAATGTAAAAAGACTTTTAGAAAAGAATGTATATTTTAAAATTTATAATTTTTGCACCTCGAAATTTTTTTGTTAGCTCCATTCCTCTTGTTGCTTTTTAGATATTTTGAGGGGAGAAAAGGTAAAAAAATTTATTTTTCTTAAAAGTTCTAAGTAATTGCTTAAATGATTTTTTTTTTAAATTGGTACATTAAACCACTAATGAAAAGTCCTTTTAACCATAAGATTTCTTTATCAATAGAATTTATCTTGTAATTTAGATGGACAGTTTTTCTTCACTTATTATCAAGTATATAATTTTTAACCTATAACAAACAAAATCATATCATGAGACTTTTGAGTTGAAAAGCAGAATGGTTTTAGAATAGAATATTATTATGAATTTCAAATACGAATTGAACATAAATTTTTCATTTTTTTTTAATTACGCCAGATTCAGCGATGACAAAAAAAATTAAATATAAAATTATGAAAAAAATCAAATGAAAAAAATTCTAAAAAATGATAAATTTAATTTAATAAAAAATACTGCAACAAAAAAACCTTTTCCTTCACCTTTTTTTCTAAAATAAAATTTAAATCTTATTGATCTTTTATTTTTTGTTATAATTTTAACATTAAAAATTAATTTTTGCTGCAGTAGTTTTAAATATTTTTTATTAAATTCAATTTTAATTTATCAAAAAATGAAGAATATTTGTTCATTTGATTTTTTTTAATTTTATATTTAATTTTTTTGTAATCGCCGAATCTGACGTAGTTTTCGAAATAAATAAATAAAAAGTATTTAAAATTCAACATGCATAATATAATCTTTAATAGCAGCATGGACATGAAATTAAGAGTTGTATTGTAATTCTGCTTGTCTTCCATTTAATTATATCCATTTTGATATTACGCAATGTTTATTCTAAAAAATTTAACTTATTAGGCTTTATTCAAATTTTTGAATTAAATCTAAAAATTGGACTTTAAAAATTAAGTTTAAATTTTTGCTAGAATATAAGGCTAAACTGGACATTATTAATGGAAAATAAGCATAAGTTTATTTCTAAAAAAAAATTAAATGATTGAAAATTATAAATGGTTTGAATAGTAATAAATCCAAAGAAATGAACTTGAAGTTCGCTTTATCTCTGAGAGCACGTAAATTTTGGTAAATTTGCGTAAAATGACTTTTGTAAAAAATAGTAAATTTACGAAAATTTACATTAATTTACGTAATATTAAGTAAAATATTGTAAATATTTGTAAAACCAAAAAAGTTTGAATAAATGCAATTTTTTAGTAAAATTTTTAATATTTTTCATTTTTGCTTTTGAAAAGATTCAAAAATTAACATTTTAAAATTTTACTTTTTTACGTAAATTTACGTAAAATTCAATTTTAATATAGGTAAAAATAGGTAAAAAATACTAAATTTTTGGAAAATTTATTATATTTAATTAAACATATTTTTTTCTCATGTTATACTTATGATTTGACCACTCTCCATCTTTAGCTATTACAATAGGAATAACTTTTTTTAAATGGTCAATCTCTTACATTTTTCTGGACTCAAAGTATTTTCAAATTTCCGGATAGCAGCAATAGCTTAGTCATCATTTGAAATCTCCTTTTTCCTAACAAAATTTTTAAGATAGTTCCAAACCATTTCAATCGGATTCAAGTCTGTCGACTTGGATAGAGATTTAACCATAAATATTATTAACAAACTTACCCTGAAATAATGTTAGAGATAAAAAGTAAATTTAAAAAAAAATTGATCAATAAACCAGTTTTTTTTTAAATTCTTTTAAAGGAAAATTGGTTGCCTTTGTGCCAAAGAATTCTAATTATAAAGAAGCTTGGAATAGAGCACAAAATAGTCTTAAGATGGACAAACAAAACAACCAAATTAGATGATAAAAATTATAAAATTTAATAAATTTTCCAAAAATTTACTATTTTTACTAAATTTACTAGATATTTTACGTAATTTTACGTAAAATTTGGTAAAATCCATGTAGCAAATCACCACTGTATCTAATTAGTCTTTTCATATTATAATAAAGCAGTGAAATAAATTTAAATGGTTTTAAAACATTTTCAGTGGAATGGTTGATTTGTACACAAAAATTTTGATATTGATATTTTTTATTTAAAAATTTATTTAGTTCAGTTCTTTTAAATCACTAATTTTTTTTTAACTATTCAAATTTAAATCCATTTAGTAGATTTTAGACATGAATCATTTATGAATTTAAATTTTAGCATATTTTTGAAATATTATAAAAATGCTTGATTGATTTTGAATTTAAAAAAAATAACTATTAAAAATCTGATTCAATCGTTTTCATTTTTTTATGGATATATCTTTTAATTTAATTAAAAAACAAATTTATTTTGATTATTTTTTTAGACTAATTAGGACAAAGATTTTAATTAAATATTTTCAAACTGATTTACTAAAAAAAATGATTATAAAGAATCAAACCATGATTAACGATAAAAACACAAAACGAATTATTTTGTAATCCCTGAAGAATTTAAAAAAAAAGCTAATAAAACTAGACAAATACATAGACTTATATATTGAAATCATCAGAAAATCAGAAATTTAAAAAATCAATATAAGCCAATATTCAATATGATTCTGATTAAATACGATAATTAAATATATTAAAATCACATTATATCAGTAGTTTCAAGGATATGAAGGAAAAAGACTGACTTTATTGTTTTAATGTCAATAAAGATAATAAATACTTTCTTCAAAAAAACTAAGTATCTTCTTTTTTGAAGTTATTTCTTTTAAATTAGTCTCCTGATCCTGAATCGATGGATTGATATTCAAAATATTTTCTAGAACATTTACAACCAAGTTTCTCTAATGCAGAATATAGAATAAAGATTTTTAATTTATTAAAAATTGTATTCTTGATATCAGATTGTTTAAATTTAAATCATAGAATACTTTCTAAATTTTTTTGGTTAAAAAATAAAATCAAAATTTTGTGAAATTCCCGTTGGTTAAAATCTTTTTTTAAATTTCTGCCTCTACTCTGTTTTGTATGATTCTATTCATTCGGCTTACAATCATCTACTTGAATGGATGATTTTAATGAGTATTAGCTGAAATAGTTTTGTATGAAATACTGATTTTTAAAATTTTAAATTGAATTTTAATTTGGAATTTATTATGAGTAAGTCGGTATTCAATTTGTTTAAAATCTATTTAATTAACCTTAGATATCATTGTGGTATTTTGGTCAAATTTTTTTTTTCAAGCTGAGCTAACCTTGAAAAAGTAAAATAGAAAATCGATTTAATTAGTAAAATAAATAAAAAGCCACCTTTGCAAAATAATTTGATCAATTTATTTTAATTGAGTCTTGAAAGCGTACAAAAAAACAAAGGCGCTGCAGTGAAATGAAAAAAAAATTTAAATAACTACCAAAAAAAACAACTTAAAAGCTAAAGTTGTTTTTTTTTTCATTAAATTTTAATATTTAAAAGAATTTTAAAAATTTAATTTAAATAAATCATAGTTAAACAATAGCGCTTTCAATCAAAATGCCGCCCAATATCAAATTTTGAAAACAAAATTCACAGTATATTTTTTTCATTAATTTAACGACTCATTAATTAATTAAATTTTAAGAGATTTTTTTGATGATACCTTTAAGAAATTAAAAGCCTAATTTCAGATGATAGTTCCATGGCCAAAATATGATAACTTATTAAAATATTAATTAAAATTCCATACAAGCTGGAATTTTTCAAGAAAAACTCTATAAACCTGTCATATTAAATTAGAAATAAACTTGTTTTCGTTTGGCAATTCAAATGGTAGTGAAAAATACACATTATAATTACAATTTTAATTAATAACAATTGATTTAAAGATAGGCGATGGAATCTTTTTTGGTATAAAAACAAGCTTAGAATCCATGTAGAATATCATTCCTTGTTTGAATTAAATTTATTATTTGCTCGGTCAATTTTTTTAAAAGAAAAAATGAGTTTCAATTACGATGAAAGAACTTTGAGCAATTCATTGGTCAGAAACGGTTTGGCTTCTGGTTCAATTGCCTATTCATCAGGCGGTTCATATGAAGCTGGCTCAGGCCAGAGAGCTTCAAGCCGCATTGCATCAGACTTATTGCTAAGTGCAGCTAGTGGTAATGCTGCTGGTTCTGGATCAGCTGGTTTCTCTGCTTCTTATGGTTCCTCAGTCGGATCAGCTTTGGCTGGTGGTAACTCAACTTCTTTAACATATGGTTCAGGTGCTGGTGCTTCATTAGCTTATGGTTCAGGTGCTGGCGCTTCATTAGCTTATGGTTCAGGTGCTGGTGCTTCAGTAGCTTATGGTTCAGGTGCTGCAGGTGGTAGTTCTGTTTATTTGAGTGAAATTGAGCAAGCTATTTTGAGATCATCTGATCCAATTTCTGTCAATGAATCAGAGGAAATAACTGTCAATGGTCAACGTGGTATTTGGGCCAATAAAGCCGAAGTAGTCAACTGGAGAGGCACTATTCCAATCACTCAGTATTTAATCAATGAAGACTCAAACCCTGAATTGATCACCAAACGAACTGTTCAACAATTGGAATACATTCAAGAACTGGCCATTAGATACTTGAGACCACCAACTCCACCGGCTCCAGGTGAAATAATCATCCAACAACAATCAAACACTTTGACCCCTCCAGCTCCACCGCTAATTATCCGTCAACAGCCAGCTAGACCAGCTACTCCAGAACCGCTAGTTGTTCGTGAAGCTCCACCACAACCACCTGCCCAAGTTGGACGTAAGTGTTTTCAACAAAATAAAAAATTAAATTTTAACATTTCTTTATTAAATTTATTTATTTTTTCTGAATAAAACAGGAAAAGTAGTAACTATTTCTGGCAAACGCATTCCACCACCACCAAGAAAAGTAGTGATTGAAAGACTTGCTCCTCTTCCAGCTAAACCACAATCAGTGATCATTGAAAGATGGTTGCCATACTCAGAAGTTAAACGAAGAGTCATATTCCAAAAGCCAGCTGAAGCCGATCCAGTTGTTGTTAAGCCAAGAAATGTAATTGTTCAATGGGAAGCTCCACAAGTGAACATTAGAAAAGAAATCAAATATTTAGGCGTGATTAGAGCTAATCCAGCCGAATATGTATCAAGATACGGTGCCAGCTTGAAACAATCAGGCGAACTGCCATCATTTGTAACAGACATCAAAACTCCAGATGGTCTTGTGTTGGCTGCCAACTACAGATACAACAGCTTGTATGAATTGGAAGGAGATGTGCAGGCATTGAGATTGGTCGACTTGGACCGTGAAGGTTTGGCTGAATACAGATCATATTTGCAAAGATTGGGAATTAGCTATGATGCTTCTTCCGCATCAGCTGGCGCTTCATTTACTTCCTATTCGGCTGGTGGAGCATCTTACGGAGCTTCAGGTGCTGGATATAGCATTGGTGGCGGAGCTTCAGGTGCTGGATATAGCATTGGTGGCGGAGCTTCATTTGGTGCTGAATCATCATCTGCTTCAAGAGTTTCAATTTCTGCTTTAGCCGAACAAATATTCAATCAATTGGATACAAATAGCGACAATTCTGTTTCAATTGGTGAAGCTGAAAAAGCTGTTCTTAGATTAAACAGTCGTTTGGGAAGAAACTATGGAGAAGATGATTTGAGAACCTTTTTCTCTAGACTTGATACAAATAGAGATGGAAGAATTGACATTAATGAATTTAGAAGAGCTTTCTACAGTTTATTAAATTAAATCAATTTACTAATTCAAACAATTGAAAACAAATAGTCTAGATTGGTAAAAAATTTTAGATTCTATATTTTTTATTAGTAGAACTTTTCTAAATTTTAATGATCTTAAAATTTGGCCATTAATTTTAATAAATATTCTAATTTAATTAATTTTTATATTCTTTTTCACGACACTAATACAAATATTTTTACACTTTTCTTGTAGATTTTAGCACTTTTTAAATTTTATTTGGCATATCATTTATAAATGTTTCAAAGAATAGTGTATTTATTAGCTCGCAGCATTTTATTTCCATATAAATGTCCAATTTTTGACCTACTGTGTAAATGATCATAACTATAAATTTGTTACCTCTTTAAAACATTTGAACATTACTCCATTGTAAAAAAAAAAACATTTTTAATTTTATCCGAGAAAAAAAATCAACAAAAATTTCAACTCAATTTTTTTAAGATTGATAAAATAGAAAAAATAAAATCCAGTGCAAAGAAGTAAAATTTGAAATATTTTGGTTAATTTTTTGGGCAAGATTGACAAAAATTAGATAATAGAATTAATTCTATTAAATTTTTTAATAAAAATAAATTTTTAACTTACGAAAAATCAATTATGAAAATAACAATGAAAGCTTTTTACTTAAAATTATTTTGTTTTTTTTTTAAAATCTTTTTGTACAAAAAAGAATTTTTTTAACTTGTGATTTATTTAATTTGTAAGACTTAATTAGTTGATTAGAAAAAAAATGAAATATGTTTAATTTAATTTAAAATTTTAGCTAGGTCATGTTACATCATTATTTATTTTGAAGGTGATGTTAAATAAAAAAACAAAGTAAAATGAGGATCAATTTTTCAGGTAATCTGAGACCAAAGTATGCTGCAGAATGGTATGTAGTCTGTTTCAATTTGATATATCAAGAAACAAACACTAATTTTTTTCAAATCAATCGAACATTTTATCAAGATAATTTTTTCCTAATAATAAATATTGATCAATTTACAATTAACCAATTTGGTCATCAAAATTTTTCACTAACCTGAGATGATACCATTGATCACATTTGATCACATTATCAACATGATCCAAAGAAGGTTTCAAAGCATAAATGAGAACAAAAATTTGTACAATATAAAACTGATTTATTTAATCAAGATCAATTTCAGATCAATATTTTCGAATTAAAATTTTATTTAAAAAAAAAAACTACTTTTTTCCTATTAAATATCTTAGGAAAAATTAATTAAAATATCAAAATGTCAATCGACGGCTAAGATATTCTTGAAAATTTCATTTCCGACAAATTAATTTCTAAAAAATTCCAGAAGATTTTCCGCCTGGAGGATTCTTTATTCTTGTCGACGTTTTTAATGGCTGGTCATCCCATTGTTCTCCACCTTGTTAATTAAATCATTAAATTTAAAAAATTTTAATTCAAAAATTCTCTACCTAGTGAAAAAGAGGAATCTTGTAAATTTCGAGCCCCACTTTTTGTCAGCGGTCTATGGTGAAAATTACCGTGACCGGCCGCTGGAGGTTCATTTAACTTTGAACCAGCCATTTGAGACTCAAGCTCCTTTGTAATATCAACAACTGGTCCTGTGTAGACCTCTCTATCTACTTTGGCCGGATTCAACCCGTCTCTTTTCTTAATTCGCTCAAAAACATGTTCTGGAAATGCCGGAGTTTCAACAAATCTGCCAGCACCTTGGGACACATGCAAATTTCCTTCTTCACACACAATTTTTCCATTCGAAATCACGACCATGGGTACACCTTGACAAGTCATTCCTTCAAATATATTGAAATCAACTGCTTGGTGATGTGTTTTGACAGAAATTGTCTTCGATGTGTCCGGGTCCCACACAACCACGTCAGCATCCGAACCCTTTCCAATGTAGCCTTTACGAGGATAGATATTGAACACTTTGGCCGCATTTGTGCTTGTCACAGCCACAAAACGGCATGGATCCATCTTTCCCGCTCCAACTCCCCTGTCCCAAATGACAGTCATGCGGTCCTCGACGCCATTCACTCCATTTGGAATCTTGCTAAAGTCATCTTTTCCCAGCGCTTTCTGATTAGTGTTAAAAACACAATGATCAGTGCCAGTGAGTTCCAAGTCACCACTGGCCAGCAAATCCATCAAATAGCCTGGCGTTGACACATCGTCTCTCAGTGGAGGTGACATGACATGGCCGGCGCTGTGACGCCAACACTTGTTATAATAATGAGTGCCATCAGTGGCCAAACCAGCAGCTATCGGTTCGCCAATCACTACAGTTCCCTTGCGTTTGCCCTCAGACACTGCCATGGCTGCTGATTTGCTCATCACATGGACTATATAGACAGGACTGTTGACTTCATGAGCTATAGTTATGGCTCTATTGGTGGCCTCTGCTTCAAGCGATTCGGGTCTGCTCAACAAATGACCCTCTGGTCCAGTGATTCCTAAATTTTTGATTTTTTTTTGACATTCATCAATTACATTACCATTTTCAGCATGAACCATTGGAATAGCACCAAGTTCTTTGCATTTTGTGAACACCTTAATCATGTCCGCATCATTGATCATCAAATAATCTTTGTAAGCCATGAACACTTTGAATGAGTTCACCCCCTTCTGGTTGACCAAAGTCTCCATTTCTTTGCCAATTTGGTCATTGAAATTTAGTAGACAAACATGAAAGGCATAATCACAACAAGCATTTAATTCAGCTTGACTTTTGCTAGATTCAAAAGCGTCCAAAAGCGATTTTTTCTTAGTGTCCAAGACAAAGTTCATGACCATGGTGGTTCCACCAGCCAAGGCGGCTTTTGTTCCAGAATAAAAATCATCAGCAGTCCTAGTTCCCATGAACTCAAGTGCAAGACTTGTATTGGTGTCAATTCCACCCGGAATTACATACTTACCCTTGGCATCTATCACTTTGGCACCTCCCGGAATCATCAAATTATCTCCTACGTCCCTAGTAAATTTTTTATTTTAATCAACCAAAAAAAAAAAAGAAAAAAACTTTATAAGGCCGTCTTCGATGAAAACATCAGCATGAAAAATTCGGTCATGGTTCACCACTCGACCACCTTTGATCAAAATTCTATTTTGAGCACTCTTAAATACAATTATTTGTTAACTAAAGAGAAGAGAAAGTGTGAATTTAATTCCATCCGACTAAACCTTTATATGCACTGGTATTTTTTTGACTGGTAAAGACAGTGGTGATTTTTCCTCTGATAAACTGGGAACAGGCATTTTTTTTAGTTTAAAGTTAAAGTAAAATTTCAACAAAATTTATGCACCAAATAATTTTTAGATTTTAAATTTGATTTGAAAATTGTCTTCGTGCGCTTTGGTGAATTGTTTAACAAACATGATTTATTTTACCTTAGCATCAAAAGTTTGACTGGATAAACATTTGTCAAAGGCAAGAGTTGACTTGTGTTCCACATATTTGTGTCTGGGCTGTTCTATTTGGTGATTTTTTTTGCCAGTTTGATCAAAAAAATCGCTTAGCCTCAAAGAATTGTGTTCGCCTTTTTCCGACCTAAAGCCCAATTTAGTAATTTTTGTGTTCGATCTTAAAGTCATTTTTAGCAATCAAAAATGACTGTTTGTTCTTAAATACCAGTGAGACATATGTAGGATGAGTCAGGTTTAGCATGGAAGCATATTTGGGCACTTACCATTTTTGAATAGATCGAAAATTAAAAAATTTTTTTATGTCTTATTTTTTTAACTGAATGAGAAAAAATTAGTTTTTAAATTAGAAAAAAAAATGACATTTGTACTTGAATTTTTATTGATCAGTTTGAATCGATAATTTCTGAATATTAAATTACTATACGGGATTTATCGATTTTTTTTTAATAATAAAATGGCGATTTTTGTTCAGTAAACTTTAATATTAATTCAAAATTAGTCCCGAATAAACATTAAATTCACATTCGTGTCATAAATATGGTAATAAATATTGGCTGTTGTTTTTCTGAAAAAAAAACTTAATTCACTTTATGTTTCTGTTGAAAATATGAGAGGTTCTACAACTGGACTAAGCCTGTTTTAAGTGACTTGATATTAAAAAGGACCTTATTTTGAATGAAAAAATTATTGATTTTTTTTATCATGAACAAAGTGTCTAAAAATAAGAATAATGATAGCAACTTTTTAAAAGTAATGATAAGTCCAATATTGGCTCTAATATCGATCATTAGTTTTTTTTATTAAAAAAGTGGAATTTGTTGAGATTTGTTTAGCTGCAGACCGTGTTTTTTGGATAGATTGCTTGAAAGCTTGTCACATTTATTAAGTAATCTAAATCATATAAAAATAACAATAAACAAAATTAAAGTTTGATATTTTGATAAATTTAAAGACTAAAAAATGTATAGGGTACTAAAAAAATTCAATTACGAATTCAAGTCAAAAGTTCATTACTATTAGCTTGATTATGTAAATTTTTTCAAAATAAATCATTAAAACGAATAATTTTGAAAATATGAATTTTTGTTTTAAAAAATAATCCTATAATAATCAAATTCAAAACATGATACATAATTTAATATCAATTTAGTTATTTTAACACAAGAAGAATATATATCAAACCTATTTTTTTTTAATGAATTAAACTGCTTATTTTTAAAATTTTATATTCAATATTTTTATTTTGTTTCTTTTCAAATCTCATTTGAATTTTTTTTAATTTAAATTCTTTTTTAATCTTTTATAATAAGTCATGTATGAAGTAAAATTTTTTTTTTAATTTTGAATGCTATTGAATTGAAGCATCTTCAAAAAAAGTCATCAAAATTAAATATTCCGTTTAAGGGGTTCTGCTAAATATTTAATAAAATATTTAATGTATCGTCTCTAATTTTTTTTCTAATTCATAAAACAAAATATATCAATTATAACAATCAAAATTAAATTATTTAAATTATTATAAAAAAAATTTGAAATATTTCAAAAATTATACTTTCTCGACAAAAACTAGACCCATTTATGGAAAGCTCTTGAAATTCTCTATAAAAATATATGCGTCAGGTTTTTAAAAATATAAAACAAATCAATTTTCAAAAATTGCAAAAAAATCCAAATTAAACGACATGTTAAAACATTTAAAAATATTTTTGCTTTGTAAAATTTATTAAGCTTCTAATTTTGGAAAAACAAGTTTATGTATAAGTTTGCAAATATGTGCATTTTTATAAATTATTATTTTAAATATTATCTTAAAATTGTTTTAATTTTTTCTAATTTTTTTGATCCGGATTCGGGTTTTAATGGCAACCTAGTTTAATTTAGATCATTTAGAGTTGACTCAGACTTAAAATGGACTAATTATTGTTATTTTAAAAATGTTCTCTGTCATTGAATGAATATAAATTTTAAATAATTTCTTATAAAAATATTGAAGCTATTAAATAAAAAAAAATAGGTTCAAATAAGATCTACTCTGAATGAGACTACAGAAGCGATCTCAATCCCATTAATCAATAAATTTTATAAAATCCTATTTTAGCTCTAGTTCCTGACTTAAAGTAAATTCTACCACATTATTATTTCGAAGGATTTAAAGTGGTCGAATTAAGTTAATTCAGTTGCAAACAAAGCGAACTCAATTTTAGGATCTATACGAAGAACCATTAGGGTTTCAAAGAAGGAATCATTTGGTGGGTTGTATAAGGCATTTGTTAGACCAAATTTAGAATAAAGATTACATGTTTGGAATCAATTTATAAACTTAGCGATGATATTATTTAGTGATATATAACATCAGATCAAACTCGAACAAAAAGAATCCAGATAAGCATACTTGAATAGGAAAAATGTCCAATAATTTTTCATTTTAACTCATTAAATAAAAGATAATTTGATGAAAAAAATTTTTTTCATCAAATTATTAGTTGGAATTTGAATTATGTCAACTCTAAATTAATGAAAAAAACTAAACAACAAAACAAAAAAGATAAAAACAAAATTAAGATACAAATTGAAACAATTGTTGTCAGGTTATAATGAATAAATTAACAAAGCAAAAAATATTATTTAATTACGCTTAGTAAGGCTACCTCTACAGTTTCATTCATATAGATGATTAATATGGTTGTTTCATTAGTCGGCTATTAATCTTTAAAATATTAAATAGATCTTCATATTTAAGTCTTGAGATCTAGATCAATTAAGTTTCATTTTATGATAAACTTAATTTAGAATATGATAGGAAATATTAAGAGAAAACTTCTTTTTTTATTATTTGGATACTACATAATAAATTTAATCAAATATTTTCATTATTATAATAGTTTCTGCATTTAATTTAATAATTTTAATGCTTTTTTATATATTTTTTCAAGTATTTTTATTCTTAAAAATCAAGTTTTGTTTTTTGATAATTTTTTTTGTTCTTTTTAAACTCAGGTCAAATTCAAATGCATTTTTATAGCGGACTGAATAAGATGATTTTTTTTAAGTTAAATATCATTGAGGAATAAATTCTCCAAAGAGAAATACTAAAATCTAATTTCATATTTTTTAAATAGAATCTTGGGTGATCCTCAGAGAAATTAAAATTAAAAAAAAAATAAAAAAAAGGAAATTTTTCTTTTTAAGTTGAAAAAATAAGTTCATCACATGATCATTCTATTTTTGATTGACTTATATTAAGTAATGTTAGTTTTTAAATAATATATATTTATACTATGATGCTTTTATTGATGTTTTTTTAATAAATTTTAAATCAATTTTTTTTTTTAACAGAACGATGGATTTCTATATCATTGAAGCATAAACGGTGACTAAAAGTTTAATAATTAAAGAAAATCTCATAGAGAATAAATTACAAAAAAAACTATTCAAATTATTAAAAAAAAATTTATTTGAATGCAGTTAATTTTAATCTTTCACAATATTTATTGCATTCATGTTCATCTCTGAACGCATTAATAGCCTTTAATCCGAGATCCGATGAACCAAATCGACTGGCGATACAACTATGGATAACAGGTTCAGTTAATAAAATTCTATTTTTAACATAAATTGTCCTGAAATCTTTTAAAATCAACTCTTTATTAGAAAATTCGAACGAAAAGTGTGTCAGACTATCGAGCTCTTTTTTAAAATTTTCTATATCTTTATTCAGTGAAATTTTTGATTCCTTTAGACTCAATGACATTTTTATAGCTCCGATAAAAAAATTTCTGAATCCTATTTGAACCATTTCCGGAACTTTAAAAATGTCAGTGCAACGAAGGTTAAACACATGAACAATAAATTTAGCCATTAAATGAATATCTAAATTTTGATGCAAAATTTCCTGGCTTTCGTAAACTTCTGTCCAAAAAAAGATCTTTTTTCCGCTCCATTTATTTACTGAACAATTCATTAGATACAAGTTATGCGAAATGTTCAAAACATCTTGAGATATTTTAATCCAATTGTTGGACTCATTTTTAATTGAAATTGGCCCCAAAAGAGATCTCTTTTCAAAATTAATCACAGTACAGCGATCAAGCTCACCAATCATGACAGATAAGTTATTTATATCTATAGGTATTTTTTTATTTTCAAGAACTTCCTTAACACTATCTAAAGAATTGAGTTTAGATCTTTTTAAGAGTAAAATTCTGCTAATGTGTCTTAAAATTCTTGATTTTAAAATTACATCGGACATTAAACTGTAACTGATTTGTGTTGCAGAATTTTTGAGAAAATAAATTTCCTTAAAATCTAACAACTGCTTGATTTTATCTTCGTGAAAGATAAATTTTTTAAAACTTTCGTTGTATTCTAGGTCTAGATTGCAAATCAAGTTCAAAACTACACAAATAGAATTTTCCCGCCATTTTAAATTCAAAATTTCTTGACGTAATTGCATTATGTCAACATTGGACTGATGAATTTCTTCATCTTCAAAATTGATCATTTTTAATTTATTTTTTGAATAATTAAAAAATGCTTGTGCATGGCGGCAAAATGATGCATCCAATTTTTCAAATAATTTAAAAAATTTGAAATCGGTCGAATCACGGCAATGGAACAAAAAAAATATATCAACATTTTTTGTATCAATCGTTTGTTTCAAATAATCAAAAATTTCTTCCTTGAGCGTATGATTGATTTTGGCACCTTGAAAGAAAAAAATTTATTTTAAAATATTTAATATTAAAAATAGATCTTTTACTAAGAATGTAACCACAACTAAAGACCATATAAATTTATTTTCAAACACACAATCTATTTTTTCAGGTAATGGGTTATATTCGCGGACGTTCACTATGTGTTGGTCTTGTCTCCTATGTTAGATATTAAGTGAAGAGTGAATTAATTTAACCTTTAGCTTTGTCTACAACAAAATAAGCAAAAGAAAGCTTTTTTTTCATTTAAATTTAGTATCATGTAAATTAGAGGAACCTTAAAAAATAAAAGTTGCCCTTTAAAGTTCGACCAGTTGATTTTAAAAGATTTCAGGACAATTTATGTTAAAAATAGAATTTTATTAACTGAACCTGTTATCCATAGTTGTATCGCCAGTCGATTTGGTTCATCGGATCTCGGATTAAAGGCTATTAATGCGTTCAGAGATGAACATGAATGCAATAAATGTTGTGATAAATAAAGATTAACTAGATGCAAATAAATTTTTTTAATTATTTTAAAAGTTCTTTTTTGTATTTTTTTTTAATTTCTGTTTTGTATTTTTTTTTAAAGTAAATCCTGTAAACTATGAGGAACGTAAACGAACTAAAAATAACCAAAGATACTTAGTGATTGTGAAGTCTTGATATTAAAAGAACCAATAAAGAACTAAAATTTTTTTATTATATTCTTTTTTAAAAAAGAACTCAAAAAAACCTTTAAGAACCATTAGGTTCTTTTCTTATTGTCTATGTTTGTAATTTTTGTTATACTCTCAAAAAAAATTTTTGACTAAATTTAACTAATTATCTAAAATTATTTACAAAAAAAAATTGATATAAATTTAAATTAGGGAAAATATCTTGTCCCTCTTGGGTCTTAATGTATACTTTTTTGATTGATTTTTATGTTTTTCAAATTTTAGATTTGGTAGAAAAAAAATTGTCAAAGATTTTTAAATGTATTAAGCAAAGAGCAAAATAAATATCAAAAAGGGTCGAAAAATATCTTGAGCCTTTTAGTATTAAGACTTAGAAACTAGAAACTAAAATTTATTGTGATCAAATTTTAATTTTATGGTCAAATAAGAATAATTAAAAATAAATTAATACTTAATATAGTTTTTAAAAATAATTTCTAATTAATTTTTTTATGTTATTTTTTTAAATATGTGACTTAATGCACCTTACATTTTTCATAAATTCTTTAAAAATCAGACAAAGCACTGGTTGATCGTGTTTACGTTTTTTAAAAAATACTTATAATCTTGAATTCTGAAGAAAAGCTTAGCTTCGTTGTCATTTTCCATTTTGAACATATACTCTCAAAAAAATTTTATTATTAAAGTTAAATTTTGTGATCAAATAAAATGCACATTAAAATGCCAATAAAATGCCTTTTGGTAATAAAAATCACCTTCAAAAAACAAGTCATGTATCTAATATGACCGAGTCACAAAATTGACTAGCTCCAAAAAATTTTGACAAAAAAGAAACAAAAACAATTTTATGCCAAAGTTTTTAAAAAAATTAAATGAATCTTGATCTAACTTAGAAAAAATTGATTGTTTGTTCTTCTATCCTAAACTATGTGCTTTGAATAACCCAGATCGACATTTTTTTCCTGGATCCTTTGTTTCAAAAACAATGGCCTAGAATCAAATTTAGTTATTTTTGATGAGTAATGAATTTACTTTTTCATGCTTTTTTTAGCCTAAAGGTTAAACTTTTTGTAATGCTAGCTAGGATAAATTTAAAAGAAAAACAGATATTTGAAAGAAAAAGTAAGATACAGTTTAAAAAATAGAAATTAATTTCATTTAATGCTAAGATCAATATGTGAGATTGATAATTAATTTATTTATTAAATAAAGAGACAAATAATATAAATTAATTGTCGATAGTCATGAATTATGGTCACATTCTTAACAATAACAAAAACTTTTTTAGTAGGCTTATTAATCAAAAAGATGATTAAGATAACGTTTAAGCTTTGTATAATTATGATATATAACCTGAATGGTTTCAGTAATTAGAGTACCTTGTTCTTTTCTGATAGAAATTTCCATTTCAATTTTTTTCTTTTTATTTTCATTTTCAATTTCTATTTAAAAAAAAATTATATAATTATTAATTTTTTTCGAAAAAACTACCTCTTTCTCTTTTTTCAATATTTTCTTTTTGTTTATTCAAAATGAAAGCTTGATGTTTAATAAGATCTAATTCATACGATACATCATAACCTTCCTCTAATTTTCTCTTGGGCAGTTCTTTTAGTTGTGACAGTAATTCATCAATTTTGGCGTCTATTTGTTCATAAGTTTGAAAGTTTTCAATCAATGCTTTTTCTTTTTCTATTGTTTCAATTGAATTATTTTCTTCATCAATATAGATTTCTGTATTCAATTTCGAATCAAATTTGACTTTTAAATCTTCCCTCTTAAAATAAATTTTTTATGTCATCTTAAAGAATTAATGACTAAACATTTTTAAATTTTAAGCTTACTTTAGATATTTTATAATGCTTACAAAACAAGTTTTTGTTTTCATCCACTTTGTTGTTTTTTAATTTTTTTTCTTTCTTTTGTTTACAATCATCAAAATTACGGTCTTGGCATGTAAACTTTAAATTTAGAATAAATTTAAAAATTAAGTGATCATTTCTCATTTTAAATTAAGTTACATTCATCCTGAAAAATACTATCTAAATACAAAATTAAATAATTATTAAAAAAAAAAATTTAAACGATTTAAATCGCTTCCAAATGTTAAGCAAAAGATTGAGTTTAATAATAATTTATTTTTTAAATTCTAAAGGCAAAAAAAATATCCGTTGATTCTTGTTTTTAGGGGACTGGTGTTTCGGTCTGGTAAAATTTGATACTTGTGTTTTATGAGTTTTAGATGCTTATAAATATGATTGCATTGATGAGTCTTGAAAAATCGTTTTATTCCTTTTAGAGCTAAATTTGTAATCGAAAATTTATCAAAGCCATATAAATTTATAAATAAGTTTTATAGAATTTATTACAAAGGCATTATTTAGGGGTGGTCAATAGTGACCAGCTGGTTATACTTTTTATTCAAATAAATTTTATGAACAATTGTTTACAGTGTTAATTGAAGAAGAAAAAGTTAAATTAAAGTTTGTGAACAAAAAAAACTTTTGAATTTTTTTTAAATGATCAAAAAATGAAACCATCTAAAATATAAGTAAAATTTGTCAATTTCAATATGTTATATATTATATAAACTGTAAATTTATTTTTGAAATTAAAGTATTCAGAATTAGATTATAATCTTAAAAAAAAATTAAAACTCAAAAGAATTTCTATTATTTGAAAGCTTTGAATCCCATACAACTTATCACCCGTCTATTGAATATTGGACTTCTTTTTTCTCGTAGGACATATCTTTAAATTTTCAAGAATATTTGAATGAGGTGATGGGGCGTTACAATGAGTGTTTAGTGGTACATGAATTAAATAATTGAAGAAAAAGAGGTATCCGTTTGTGGAAAAACTTATTGAAAATAATATTAAATCAACACATATTCAAAAAAGTATAATCATAGAATTTAACTAAAAAAATGGCTTTTTTATATTTTAATATTAATTTTCGATTAATTTTATGATCAATTTTTTTATAATGGAAGATTTAAATACTTAAAACTTTAAATATTTTTTTCTTCATTTAAATCTGTGACCAATTGTTTATAAAATTTATTTACTAATTTTTTTGAATAAAAAGTATGACATTCACCAAATTCACAAAATTATTAAAGTCATATTAAACTCGAAGTCATATTTGACTTAAAAAATATTTAAATCAAACATAAAAAGTTAGATTTGACTATGACCAACTCTAAAATATACGTTTCTGATTTAAAGTTTTTAATAAAATGATACTAAAAAACCTTTTTTAATAATATTTTCTGAGCATTTGATGCAGTTGTGGCAGACTTATCTTTAGAGGAAAAATATAAAATTTTTTCATTATCAATATTATATATTTTTATTATCCATATTATTATTAAGTCACGTATCCAGACCAATTTATATTCTGAAAGTAGAAACGATGCTCAATTAAACAAGGGCACCAATTTTATTCTCACCTTACAAAGTTTCAAAGCAAATCCATCTCAATGGAAATTGCTTTTTTTCACAAAATCAAAATTTATAAATAAATAAATTAAAAAATCGATGAACAGTGTTTTGTTCAATATATATAGCATTGGATACTTTAACTCAAAGAGGAAATGAACCATAATCAAGCCCGTTTACAATAGGAGCTAGAAGAGCCAGCCATAAAGTGGAAAGTTTAAAAGACCAACAACAAGCATTCGAGAACTAGAGGCTAATCCAGAGTTATTTAAAAATCACAAATATTAAGTCAAGTCCAAGTCGGGACTTAAAATTTAAAGATTTAAAGACTTGTGACTTGTAAACAACTCTGGGCTAATCCGATTCGAATCAACTAAAAGGCTCTTGAAGAGCAGATGGTGAGGTTAGAGGCCAATTTTACGGATTTCCGGCCTAATTTAGAGGCTCTTTCCACGGTTTCATTAAAGTTCTTGCCGCTCCGAACACTCATAAAGCGAACGGAGTTAAAATACAACTAGAAGAGAAACGGGAGCAACTCAATCACAAGAAAAACTAGCTCGAAAACCTACACAGGAACCTGCGAGATCGAGATGTACTTATACGCGAACTCGAGGAAGATATTTGAAGTAGAAGACGGAAAGATTAGGAAAACGAGGATTTGAGAAGGCAGATCGAACCAGAATTGGTTAAAAGTCAAAGTTAAAAATGTGTTGATTTAAGATAAAATAATTATTAATTTTTAGCTTAACTTTTAAGCTAACTTTATAATTCAATTTAAAAATTTTAATAATAACTAATTTTTTAATATTAAACAATAATTATCAAAATTTAAGAACAAATTTTTCGTAAATTAGCCTTGGAAAAAAATTTTATTTTTAGTTTGGTCTTTCCAGTATTAATGACTTTTTTAAATTTTTTTTACAAAATCTTTGGAAAATTCCATGTGATAACAAAAAATTAAATAACTAAAAACCATATTAAATTATTATATTTTTATCTTATAGATTATTTAATTAGTAATTAAATATATTAAATGATTACTTATTACTATTACTCCGAATATGTCTTCACATTCATCAGCGCCTCCAGAAGCTTTTTATTTGTTTCAGGATGAAACAAATGATCTAAAGCTATTTATATTTTCTGTAAAAGGAAAAACAGTAACACGGTCAACACCACCTGAATGATTTCGATAGCCAACAAAAGCAACTCTTAAGTCAAAATCAGAAAATTTTTTTCTAAGTTTTTCAACTATTTTATGTATGACATTCTTGGTCTCACTGATGTAAGGAACCATTCTACCACTTGTATCAATCATAAAGCAAATGTCAACTTTTTCTGCATCAGCTAAATCTTTGAAGATGGTTGCTTTTTTTTTCTTCTTAATTTCCAGCTCAAGCAATCGAGCTTCTAAGATCTATTTCCGATTTGTAAGCTATTCGAGTAGTGTCATCTCTTTACATTTCGACTTTTAGTTTTTTGCCCAATTCTTTTACTTTTTCCTTTTCGCTTATTAAACTACAACTCATTGTATTTATTTTGTATATAATTTTTTCTTTTTTTGAATTTTCTTTTTCAATTTTTCGAGTTCCTTCTCCATTAAATTCACTTTGTCATAAAGCTCACTAGTTTTTAAATTTGACAAATTATTAGAATCAGTTGATGTTCCTAGCTTTGAAGTCGTGTCTATTTAGCCAAATTCGAAAACTAAAAATTATTATTTTTTAATCTTTTTTTATTTATTTAATAAATACTCTTTTCACGATTTGATAAAGCTGATTTAAATTCATTAGTTCTATCAATAACTCATCGTCATCAATTTCTGCATTGTCCGACTTTTTGATAAAATGATTAATTTTTGCGCCAAATTCCTTCTCAGCTAAAATTTTAGTTAAATTGAATAAAAAGTGGTATTTTAAAATAATTTTTTTACCTTTTAGTTTTAAAAATTTCAAATTTATTGCATTAATAATTTTGGGAGCATCTCCGCAAAGTAGAAACTTTTATTCCCTTATTCCTTTTATTCTCTGTAAGCTGTTAAATTTAATTCTTTTTCCAAAGAAAACAATTCTTTCAAAACATCATCATCATCGGTCTCAACATTTTCAATTTTCCTGACTATTTTTTCGATCATATAGCCAAGCTTCTTTTCACCTTTCAATAAAAATAAAATAATTCTTAACTTAAAAAAATACATTCCTACTTTGAGATTTTATTTGGTCTAAATTGGTCGCCGTTACGTTAAAAGAATTTTTTAAATCGGACGAAAAAATTTTAGCCATCGGCATGGTTGGATCGGTTGTTTATTTCTATTTTCATTTCAATTCGATAAAATGAATAGTTTTGAAAAGTTTAACTTTTTAATTTTGAATGAATAATTTTTTTTAAACAAAACTTTTTAAAAAAGCATATCTTGGAGAATATTCACGATTAGAGATTAAATCTTTAAAGCACGCAATTAACCAGCTTTTTGTTAGTTTCTCTATTCTTAATAATGTTAATAAATTTATTGAAAGAAGAATTCAAATTTTTCAATAGAAATTTTTAAAACAATTCAAGTAGTCAGAAAATATTTTATCTCTCTAATTTTCAAAATTTTATTTCGGCTTTAAAAAGCCTAATCTTTTATTTTAATAAAAAATAGTATTTATTTCTTCTCTTTTGGGTTTTGTTTGGTTTGTATAAATAAATGAAAAAAATTCAAATTATAAGATATTTTTCAGGATATTTGTATCTTACAAAAAAATGTAAAAAACAGTAGAATTAATAAGATTTCTGATCTCGAATAAATGACTAAATATTTGATCATAGTAATTCTATTTTATTTTTAACAACAAAATTCGTTATAAAGGCGAAATAATTTGAAAAAAAAACGCTTTTTGAAATTTTTTTTTTGAAATTTTGCTTTTACTAATTTAAAAAAAATTGTTGTGAATTTTAATAATTTTTTTTGCTGTTTGAACCCACTAGCTTCCTCTTTATTTTGTTCAGATTAATTTCAGTAGTCTCAATACACACTCATTTAAATATTGATTGCTTGCTTAGTTATTGTTAGTTGTCTTTTTAATGTGCTTTTGTTTTCCAGGATTTTTTTCTATTAAAGGACTAATGCAAATATCTTTGGAGTCACAAAATATTGGCGATTTATTATTTTTAACTAAAATTACTAAAAAAAAAATTTTTTCCCTAAATTTGCATAACTGATATTTATTTTTCTAAATCGTATTAAAATTATAAATTAAACATAATTTACTTTAAAAAAAACTAGAAATCAGCAAATAGACGTTCAAGTCGACTTTGAGTAATTTTTGGAGTCAGAAGAGGATGTTTTGTACTATTGGGAATTTTTTTTTTGAATTTGAACAATATTTGGATGATTTAGTATATTATGGTATGAATTTGGATGAAAAATGTGAGTTCTGTAATCTGGTTTCTAATTTAGATCTCAATAATTTTTTGCTTATTAAAATTCGGTTCGTATAGTGACAAAAAATAAACAAAATTTTTTAAAAAAGTTAAATTAAAAAATTATTTTTTTTTAAATTTAATTAAATATTAAAAAAACTAGCATCAAACTTGATTTTTAAAATAAATTCAAATTTTTAGATTAATTAAGCGATTTTATGAAAAGTGAGTCATTTTAATATTCATCTAGTAAAATAAATGAAAAATCAGTAATTTTAGTTAATGAATTAGCACACGCCCTAAATATTTATGTAACTTTAATGATATTTAAAGTTCACAATTAAGTTTTTTATTTTAAATTTTTTAAAAGAGCAGGAGCAATAAGAGCAAAAAAAATAGTACAAGTAGCGGCGTAGCCAGAGAGGCACTGATTGGTGCTCAAGCCCTTTTATTCAAAAATAAAAAGGGACTAAGCCTCCCTTTAAAAAATTATATTAATCTAAGAGGTAATAATTAATAATTTTTAATATAAATAATTTGGAATAGTCCAAGAATTTTGATAATAAAATATAAATTATAAAAAAATTTAAAGTTTTGAAAAGAAAATTTTGAAATTTTTAAAAATTTTTTGATCACATGTTAAAATTGAATGTCAATTTTTAAAAAATTTAAATATTTGTAAAAAGTTTAGACACAAATTAGCTAAAAATGGCACTAATAAAACTCATTTCGTCCGATCGAAAAACAATTAAATTGCTCTCAGCAGATAGCTTGAAAAGTTTTTTGGTCAAAGGTATTGGATTAACTTATATTTTCAATTAAGATAAATTTAAAATTTAAGCTGAACAAAAACTAGGATATAAAATAGAAAAGATATTTCACGAAATAGATGGTACAGAAATATTGGATGAAAACAATTTTAAATTTTTACTCGATAACTTCAAGGAAATTACTTTGATTGCTTCAAACATGACATCTAATTACCAAGAAAATCAAATATCAAGTACTAAAAGCAAAATTAATTCTGAAAAACACCTTCAAATTCAAAATTCAGTTTTAAAAATAACAGAAACGGAACAAAGTACATTTTTACAAAATTTAGTTAATCTTAATAAAAAACGGAATTTTTAAGGCCAAGAAGATGATGATGGTATTAAATATTTTTTCAATGAATATCAACTTGCTTTTGATATTTTACAGAATATTAAAAATGACATACAAACCAAACTTGTCCAGAAAAATCAAATATTTAAAATATCAAATAATAATTTTTTATAAATTGAGCTCTGTAATAAAGTTTGATATCATTCAAATCCAAAATATTTATTTGCATTACTGAAAAGAATTTGTATCATATTTTAAAACAGGACTTAGGCTAAATTATTAGGAGAAGGGCTCACATCTAACAACTCCTGTTCCAAGAGTTTATTTGAATGAACCAATTTTTACACTTAGTTGATTAAATGGGGTTTTTGGAGGATAACAAACAAAACACAAAACCATGTATTAATCATATAATATTTTAAGAAGAGTGACAGGTTGTATTTTGCGCGGATCTTTTTTATATTGCTTTTTATTTAACGATCAAGTAGTAATAGGTGAGTCTTTAAAATCTTTATTTTGAATCACTTTTGAAAAATCAGATTTTTTAAAATATATTAAAATAATATTATATATTATTTTTTTTACATCGCTGAAACAACGTTCATTGAAATATAAAATAACAATTACAACATATTCATTTTAGAAAATTCACAAATTAATTTTAAAAGGTGAAATATAAAGGCAGGTTTGGGACTCGTTTGATTTCTTAAATTCAAATCAAAAAATCAGCTGGCAGACCTTTCCGGTAAAGTCACTTCCGACAAAAAAAAGCACTTCGGATAAGTCAAATACGTCAATTTAATTAAACGAAGTAGCAAAATAAATTTTTTAAATTAAAACTTTTGAAATTAAAAATTAGAAATTTAATTTTAGTTTTATTAGGGTCTCATTATCCCACACAAATAAAAATCTATCACCCAAAAATAAATATATGTTTCACCACAAAATTTTGCTAACTCCACAAATGAAAAACTTTTTAACACAAAATTTATTTTTTATTCAAAATAATCTTGCAAACACAAAAATTTTTAATTTACAAATTAATCTTGAAAACACTAATTCTTTTTAGAATAAAATCTTTCCAGCACAAAATTTAAATTTTTGAAATTTTCCTTATTCCAAATTAAACCTAATTCAAATTTTAGAATTAATTTTTACTTATTATTGCCACATAATGCCAATGATACTTCGAAATAAAAAGAAAACCTCGGATTATTTTGAAATTTCAAAAAACAAAAAAAAACCGAATAAAAGAAAAAGATTTAAATCGGGAGATGAGTCTTTTAATGCTACTGTTAAAAGGGAATTTACACGTCGGAAAAAAATTAGTGTTTATAGCTTTATTCATACATGCTTTGATATGGTAAATCATTTTTCCGTTAGTTCTAAAAGGTTTGAAATTGAACCTACGCCAACTTCAAGGGCAATAAAGACAGCCAATTCAATGGTTAGTTGGAAAAATTTTTAAAAAATTGGCAAATCGAGCTATCGAGTTTTAACGAATATTATAATATTGACATCAAAAACAAAACATGTGAATGCAAATATTTTGTTAAATATGCTTATTGTAGTCACCAAATTGCAATTTTTAAACTATTGGAGAAAGATGAGTTTGTGAATAAACCAATAAAGGGACGTCCAAAGTTTTTTTTTCAACACAAATTTTTTTGATCAAAAAAAATGTTTTTTAAACTTGTCATCACATAAAAATTGTGTTAATCAGCAATTTTTTTTATTCAAAATAAAATTTATTTTTTTACTATTTACCACAAAAAAATTGTGTTTAGCAAACTTTTGTGTTAAATAGATTTTGGTTTGTGGTGAATATATTTTTGTTTGTGGGTAACAGTTTTTTAATTGTGTGGGACCAATAAACCCGTTTTATTATCAAAAATACTTACAGGTTATAGATACAACTGTCGTAATTGATTGAACTATCTACGAAAATTTAGGCAACTGCTATTCAATTTAGTGTTTTACTAATAGTTCTCAAATCTACTACATACCCGAATCCCGTTTACCTAACCCTTTAATTAATTTAAAATTAAAAAATTTATTTATTTTTCAATTAGTTAAAATTGGCAGATATGACTTATCGAAAGTGACTTGTCGGAAGCGACTTTCTCGTAAAGGTTTGACTTCCCAAAAAATCAATATAATTTTTCAAAAAAAAATTCAAATGCTATTTATTTATAACATTAGTTTCAATATATTCAATAAACTGAATTTCTCATTACAAAAGTTTTCTTTATTAAATCGGAATTTTTATTTTAAAATTTTTAAATAATGAAAAAATGAATAAATAAAAAAAATAAAAAGTCCAAATAAAAAACGTTAATTTTTAAAATTATTCGACAAATCAATTATATTTATTGATTCAATTTTAGAATAAAAAACAAAGAATATTAATTAAAAAAATGTTGTACAGAACAATAAATTGCTTTTTTATTATTTTCTACTAATAGAATAATCTCACACAAATAGAGATTTAAAAATTATCAAATATATTTATTTTTCTTTAAATAAACCAATGTTTTCTTGACTTCAAAGTGTTAATCTTTGTTTCATATGAAACAAATTTAATGTTAAATTTAATGTTTAATTTTTAGCTAGAAAAAAATATTATATGAAATTTATCTGGAGTAAAAATTAATCAATAATATGAAATTTTGCAATTCAAAATTTAACTTTGTTTCGTTGTTATACAGCTAAAATTATCTAAAAAAATTTTTTTAAAGCTATTAAACATTTAATGTTTAATTAAAAAAGAAATAATAAAGCTTATATCATTATTTTTATTGAGGTTTTGATTAATTTAGTTTTGATCATGTGATAGTGATCATCAACTTCAATTTGCCACTTATTCGCTAATGTGATTTCTTGTTAAATTGTGTTCAGATATTTGAGCCAAGGGTATCGTCACCCAACCTTATAAAAATTAGTTAAAAATTAAAATTGATCAATTAAATATCCTTTTAATTTTCTTTCTTCAAGAGTAATAAGTTTTAGCTTTTTAAGATTTAGATTTCTCCATTTAGTTACGTAACTCTTTATTGGACACCTTCTATGATTGTTGTGCCTTTCTTTATCGTCGGATTTCTAACTTGAACAGCATACTCTTAATAAGTTTGAAGCAGAATTTGTCTTAATTTACAAGTTTAAGTCAAAGTCTTCACTTTCTATTATTTTCCTCCTTTTTTCAGTATTTTACGATTTATTTCCTTAAATATCAAAATTGATTTTTTAAGGGTATGCCTAAAATAGAAATAAAGATTGAAGATTTTTTAACTTTTGATTTTAATAAATAAATTTCAAGCGGCTTTGTTGTATATCTACTTAATTTAATAAATACTGCTTACATCCAACTCATCAGTCATTAATACGTAGTATCTTGGAGAACTTTAGATAGCTATCTAAAATATTCTAGAATACAATTTAAATACAGTGTAAATTTAAAAACTTATTTAAAATTTTTTATATATTGTAATTTATTATAATTTTCTTATTTATTTATATATTTGTTTATCTATAATTTTCTTAGTGTACTGTCGTAGTTTTATAAATTCATACACAGATAAAAATATGTGTAATTACAAACAAAGTACTAACAAATTTGAAAAACAGATAAAAAAAAACTATGAGTAAATTAACACATACTGTGTATGTCTTAATACATATAATTAACACATATAATTATCAGTGTAGCGGCTTTGTTGTATATTTACTAACATAGAGCCTAGGTCTATATTGCATGAGAAATTAACGTGATAAGAAAAATTTTTAAATAAAAACTTTTAAATTATTAATTCAATTTTTTGGTAAATGCAACTTAAATCCCTTTTCCACTTAAAAAATTTTACCAGAATGTGGGAATTTGACTTGGTTTTTTTTACCGCTCATCAATTAACAACATAAATAGATTTATCTTTAAATAAAACAATCTTTTATTACCAAGTATTTATTCTATGAAAGAAAAAAAGAAATTATTGGATTAAATAAAACTGAAGCCCGATATTAAAAAAATAAAAGAAGTATCAAAATAATGTTATAAAATTTTAAAAAAATGGATGAAAAATATAAATTGTCTAGTTAAGTAAATTAAAGAAAGCTCTTCGGAATTCATTGATGTCCAATTTTCCATCACCATTTAAATCAATACTTGAAAAGAAAGCTTTAACTTCATCTTCGCCATAGCTTCTACCCAAGCGACTGTTCAGTCTTAAAACAGCCTTTTCAGCTTCACCTATTGAAACAGAATTGTCACCATCAACATCCAATTGATTGAATATTTGTTCGGCTAAAGCAGAAATTGAAACTCTTGAAGCAGATGATGATTCAGCGCCAAATGAAGCTCCGCCACCAATGCTATATCCAGCACCTGAAGCTCCGCCACCAATGCTATATCCAGCACCTGAAGCTCCGCCACCAATGCTATATCCAGCACCTGAAGCTCCGTAAGATGCTCCACCAGCCGAATAGGAAGTAAATGAAGCGCCAGCTGATGCGGAAGAAGCATCATAGCTAATTCCCAATCTTTGCAAATATGATCTGTATTCAGCCAAACCTTCACGGTCCAAGTCGACCAATCTCAATGCCTGCACATCTCCTTCCAATTCATACAAGCTGTTGTATCTGTAGTTGGCAGCCAACACAAGACCATCTGGAGTTTTGATGTCTGTTACAAATGATGGCAGTTCGCCTGATTGTTTCAAGCTGGCACCGTATCTTGATACATATTCGACTGGATTAGCTCTAATCACGCCTAAATATTTGATTTCTTTTCTAATGTTCACTTGTGGAGCTTCCCATTGAACAATTACATTTCTTGGCTTAACAACAACTGGATCGGCTTCAGCTGGCTTTTGGAATATGACTCTTCGTTTAACTTCTGAGTATGGCAACCATCTTTCAATGATCACTGATTGTGGTTTAGCTGGAAGAGGAGCAAGTCTTTCAATCACTACTTTTCTTGGTGGTGGTGGAATGCGTTTGCCAGAAATAGTTACTACTTTTCCTGTTTTATTCAGAAAAAATAAATAAATTTAATAAAGAAATGTTAAAATTTAATTTTTTATTTTGTTGAAAACACTTACGTCCAACTTGGGCTGGTGGTTGTGGTGGAGCTTCACGAACAACTAGCGGTTCTGGAGTAGCTGGTCTAGCTGGCTGTTGACGGATAATTAGCGGTGGAGCTGGAGGGGTCAAAGTGTTTGATTGTTGTTGGATGATTATTTCACCTGGAGCCGGTGGAGTTGGTGGTCTCAAGTATCTAATGGCCAGTTCTTGAATGTATTCCAATTGTTGAACAGTTCGTTTGGTGATCAATTCAGGGTTTGAGTCTTCATTGATTAAATACTGAGTGATTGGAATAGTGCCTCTCCAGTTGACTACTTCGGCTTTATTGGCCCAAATACCACGTTGACCATTGACAGTTATTTCCTCTGATTCATTGACAGAAATTGGATCAGATGATCTCAAAATAGCTTGCTCAATTTCACTCAAATAAACAGAACTACCACCTGCAGCACCTGAACCATAAGCTACTGAAGCACCAGCACCTGAACCATAAGCTACTGAAGCACCAGCACCTGAACCATAAGCTAATGAAGCACCAGCACCTGAACCATAAGCTAATGAAGCACCAGCACCTGAACCATAAGCTGCAGAACCAGATGAAGCGACCAGAGCTGATCCGGCCGATGAGCCATAAGAGGCGGAACTACCATTGGCAGCTCCCAATAACAAATCTGAAGCTATCCTCGATGTAGCTTCACCTGCTCTTGAACTTGTTGAAAAAGCATTTGCATCTAACACAGAACCAACTGCATAAACTCCTCCAGAATTTGCAGCATTAAATGAAGCTCCGCTCCTTGTCAAAGCATTGTTTATAGTTGTTTCTTCGTAATTATAGCTCATTCTTAGATTTTCTTGACGGAATTTTTTCTTTTCACAATGTATCTTATTTGTCAAAAACTCATCTGTATTTATATATTTTTTTTTCTTTTCGAACATAGTTTTTATTAAATATTTTCATTTGTTTTTAATTAATTTTTGCTTCATAAATTAAATGGCTAAAAAATAGTAAAAAACAATCCTTCCATGGTTGAATATTGCTTTCAAATATTTTCAAAACAGTAGTTGTTTAAAAAATTTAGTTATTTTGTATCATATTTTAATGATTTTTTTCTCTTCACATTTAATTTTTTTTTTAAATCTTTGTCATTACTTTTATTTTTA
This sequence comes from Brachionus paranguensis, assembly GCA_016802215.1. Taxonomy (NCBI): domain Eukaryota; kingdom Metazoa; phylum Rotifera; class Eurotatoria; order Ploima; family Brachionidae; genus Brachionus; species Brachionus paranguensis. Next base: position 6,391,538 of record JAESIX010000002.1, on the reverse strand, counting down.
AATACTAATTTGATCTGCTTTCATGGTTTTAATTGTTTTATTCGTTAATTTTTCTTAACAAAATTAAATCTAAAATTTTATGCTTTACTTTATTAAATTCAATATTTTAAAAATAATCTTGACTAAAGGCACTTTCATTTATAAATATCATTCATAAAATGTTTAAACTCTTCAAATTTTTTTTTCAAAATTTACAGATATAATGAAAAATAAATTTTCCGATTTGGAATTATTTACTTCATTTCTTTATTTAATGAATTTAAGTTCAAAATAAATTTTTTTTTCAGTTTATCTTTCGTTTTGAAAAAGATTGTAATTTTTTATTTAATCAAAATGAATTATATTATTTTATAAACTATTTGTATTTTTTATTAGTAATCGAATCTAATAATTCGCTTTAATTCAAAAATTTATTATCAAATTAAAGAAAATATCATTAATTAATAACAAGGTTTTTTGAGGAAAAACAAGTAAAATATTTATTTATTTTTTAAATCAGACAAATTTATGAAATTATCCCATATAAAAAAAATTAAAAAATGGCATAGTTATTGAACTTAAAATTAAACATTAATAAGATAAAACATTCCATTAAAATTCTATGGAATCTAAAAAAAGCAAAATATAAAGAGCCTTCATCTCAAATAAGAAAAAGAGCATGCTTTTTTTTATTTAAAAAAAATAAATTATTTGATAATGATATTTCAATTGAAAAATACCTGCCAAAAAATTTAGGTAAAGAACATAGAAAGAGAATTAAAACAATAAAATAAAATTGAAATGAATATAAAAAAAATATGAACTAACAAATGAAAAGTTTAGTAGAAGAAATTGGTTAATTAACATTCCGATTTTAAATTGATTACATTGAAAAATAAAAAACAAAAAAAATTTGTCTCACAAAAATAAAATTTAATGAAAAAAATTGATAATTTGGATAAACTAAATAAATTAAACATTAGAATTCGAAAAGAAAAAAAAATATATAAATACAGATGAGTTTTTGACAAATAAGATACATTGTGAAAAGAAAAAATTCCGTCAAGAAAATCTAAAAATGAGCTATAATTACGAAGAAACAACGTTAAACAATGCTTTGACAAGGAGCGGAGCTTCATTTAATGCTGCAAATTCTGGAGGAGTTTATGCAGTTGGTTCTGTGTTAGATGCAAATGCTTTTTCAACAAGTTCAAGAGCAGGTGAAGCTACATCGAGGATAGCTTCAGATTTGTTATTGGGAGCTGCCAATGGTAGTTCCGCCTCTTATGGCTCATCGGCCGGATCAGCTCTGGTCGCTTCATCTGGTTCTGCAGCTTATGGTTCAGGTGCTGGTGCTTCATTAGCTTATGGTTCAGGTGCTGGTGCTTCATTAGCTTATGGTTCAGGTGCTGGTGCTTCAGTAGCTTATGGTTCAGGTGCTGGTGCTTCAGTAGCTTATGGTTCAGGTGCTGCAGGTGGTAGTTCTGTTTATTTGAGTGAAATTGAGCAAGCTATTTTGAGATCATCTGATCCAATTTCTGTCAATGAATCAGAGGAAATAACTGTCAATGGTCAACGTGGTATTTGGGCCAATAAAGCCGAAGTAGTCAACTGGAGAGGCACTATTCCAATCACTCAGTATTTAATCAATGAAGACTCAAACCCTGAATTGATCACCAAACGAACTGTTCAACAATTGGAATACATTCAAGAACTGGCCATTAGATACTTGAGACCACCAACTCCACCGGCTCCAGGTGAAATAATCATCCAACAACAATCAAACACTTTGACCCCTCCAGCTCCACCGCTAATTATCCGTCAACAGCCAGCTAGACCAGCTACTCCAGAACCGCTAGTTGTTCGTGAAGCTCCACCACAACCACCAGCCCAAGTTGGACGTAAGTGTTTTCAACAAAATAAAAAATTAAATTTTAACATTTCTTTATTAAATTTATTTATTTTTTCTGAATAAAACAGGAAAAGTAGTAACTATTTCTGGCAAACGCATTCCACCACCACCAAGAAAAGTAGTGATTGAAAGACTTGCTCCTCTTCCAGCTAAACCACAATCAGTGATCATTGAAAGATGGTTGCCATACTCAGAAGTTAAACGAAGAGTCATATTCCAAAAGCCAGCTGAAGCCGATCCAGTTGTTGTTAAGCCAAGAAATGTAATTGTTCAATGGGAAGCTCCACAAGTGAACATTAGAAAAGAAATCAAATATTTAGGCGTGATTAGAGCTAATCCAGTCGAATATGTATCAAGATACGGTGCCAGCTTGAAACAATCAGGCGAACTGCCATCATTTGTAACAGACATCAAAACTCCAGATGGTCTTGTGTTGGCTGCCAACTACAGATACAACAGCTTGTATGAATTGGAAGGAGATGTGCAGGCATTGAGATTGGTCGACTTGGACCGTGAAGGTTTGGCTGAATACAGATCATATTTGCAAAGATTGGGAATTAGCTATGATGCTTCTTCCGCATCAGCTGGCGCTTCATTTACTTCCTATTCGGCTGGTGGAGCATCTTACGGAGCTTCAGGTGCTGGATATAGCATTGGTGGCGGAGCTTCAGGTGCTGGATATAGCATTGGTGGCGGAGCTTCATTTGGTGCTGAATCATCATCTGCTTCAAGAGTTTCAATTTCTGCTTTAGCCGAACAAATATTCAATCAATTGGATGTTGATGGTGACAATTCTGTTTCAATAGGTGAAGCTGAAAAGGCTGTTTTAAGACTGAACAGTCGCTTGGGTAGAAGCTATGGCGAAGATGAAGTTAAAGCTTTCTTTTCAAGTATTGATTTAAATGGTGATGGAAAATTGGACATCAATGAATTCCGAAGAGCTTTCTTTAATTTACTTAACTAGACAATTTATATTTTTCATCCATTTTTTTAAAATTTTATATCATTATTTTGATACTTCTTTTATTTTTTTAATATCGGGCTTCAGTTTTATTTAATCCATTAATTTCTTTTTTTCTTTCATATAATAAATACTTGGTAATAAAAGATTGTTTTATTTAAAGATAAATCTATTTATGTTGTTAATTGATGAGTGGTAAAAAAACAAAGTCAAATTCCCACATTCTGGTAAAATTTTTTAAGTGGAAAAGGGATTTAAGTTACATTTATCAATAAATGAATTTATAATTAGTGAATCCTACTGTTTTTTATTGGTACTCAATCCAGGAAATAAATTAATAAATAAAAAATTTAATTTAATTAAACGGGCTTGGACAATATTCGAAAAGAAAGCTCGTATGTTCATTAAGAAAAATACAAATGTTTTCTTCTTTAATTATTTCACAAAGAATTGTTTTCTTTAAAAAAGACTAAAACAAAAATAATACAGATAGCTTCATTTTAGTTCCAATCCTGCATCACTTGTTTGTATTTTATTCTAACAAACAAGATGATGCAACATCATCAACCAACGTTTGTTGAATGCGTGTAAGCACGACATCACATCCTCCCCAAGTGTATTTGAAAGTTCACTTAGGACTGAATAATCTGATTTGGGATCATTTACCGCATCGTCTAAAATAAAATACTTGAATGCAACTTCTTAAAAAGATAACTTTATAAAATTGCTAGCTAAATAGATTTAACTTTATTAATAAATATTCTCACGGTCGATTAAATACTAGGTTAACTTAATACTTTCGTCTCATAGTTAATTTGTTTTTTACACTCTCTTGTTAATCTTTTAGCCGCTAACTCAACTTTTGTTTCATCTTATTGATCATTGAGACTACAGTGCATTGATGTGTTCGACTCTGAGTGAAACTCATACTGTGTAAGCCCATCACCTTCATCTTCTTCCAATCTATGATTAGTTACACTATGACCTTCTGTGTCCACGTCTTCCAAACCAATTCTTCTATTTTGTTCTTCATTTACGATTCTATACGGTTCCATCTCATATTTAGCTGATAACTTATTAACTTTATTTTGTTTAACTAGCACCCAATCTCTGGGTTTCAGATCAACTTTTCTAAAGTTAAGATTAGCATTACACCTTTTTTCAGTAGCTATTGCCGACTTCATATCATTGCTAGCCGCCATTTTAAGATTTTCTTCCCAGTCCAATTTACAAGAAACAATATTAGGAAACTTAGTGAAATTGCTCCTATTAAACATAAGAACAACTGGTGCCACTTTCGTTGTACTGTGTGGAGTTGAGTTGTAAGACCGAATCAACGTATTAAGCTCTCTTTTCCAATTTTTCCCAGACAAGTATGCCCTTGTAACCAATTTCCCGAGATTCTGCATAAATCTCTCACATTTACCATATGCACGTGGCCATAATGGCGTAGTTTTGCGGTGTATAATACCAAAATTGGAACAAAAATTTCTAGAAGCCTTGCTTTTTGTTGAAGGGTGGGCCATTATTAGATCTAATTACTCATGGTATTCCTAAAATTGTGAAAGTATCTTCAATCTTGCAACGGTAGGTTCAGCTGAAGTAGACTTTGCAATTTTTACGCTTAAAAACCTTGTACAGTCTTCTTCAACAACCAACCAATATTCACCACTTGGTAATGGACCGAAGAAGTCAATACTTATTTCATCCCAAACCAGTTCCGGCATCTTGGACATAGTAACTGGCACTTTAGACAACTTCATAACTGTACAGCATTGGCAAATCCTATTATTTTTAACTTCTTGTTCTACTAACTTGTCTAGACCTGGAGACCATACTTTTGATCTTTGTAAGCCCTTGGCTTAACAATACCAAAATGACCCTCATGTATAATATTTAAAGACTAAGTTTTTTTAACAGTTTATTTGATACCCTCGAAGACATAAAACAACCCACAAAAACAAAATGCTAACTTTTAGGATACGACACTCATGGGCAACCTTTACAGCCATTTTTTGTAACGAACTTAGTAAGACTATCTTCCAATTTCTTAAAAGAAGTCCATCACTAGTAACAGCCAGTTCTCCTATTACCTAATGATATAAACCAAGCTTCTTACGATCTTCACTGTTAATAAAAGTCTTAGCCAGTGAAGCCTTTACAAACTGAATAACGCATCAATTTTAATCTCTTTAACAACCTTTTCTTTGGTAATTGGCTGAAGTAAAGAAGTGTTAACAATGAAGTTCATAAACTCTTTAGTAGGAATTACCACCAGGGTAAGGATGTCTGGACAAGTAATCTGCAATATTAGATGTACCAGGACGATGTACCACCTCATAATCAAAACACGATAGTTTTAGTTCCCAGCGCTCGATCCTTGCTTGTGATCTACCACTTGAACGATTACATATAAACTGCACTGCTTTGTTATCTGTGGTGAGTTTCAAATTTTTACCAAACACAAAAATATAACATCTTTCACAACCATACACACAATCTAAAGCTTCCTTACAACCTGAGCATATTTACGTTCGAGTTCAGTAAGTGTTCTGCTAGCGTATGCTACAACTCTTTTATTTCTTGTGTCCTTGGGATCTACTTAAACCAAAACGCAAGCTAAACCAACCGGACTAGCATCAACTATCAGCTCTGTATCCCAATTCAAAGTAAGCTATTGCTTTAGGGGATAATGATTGCTTTGAATTTTCAAGAGTCTTGTCTTGATCTTTACTCCATGCAATCTTATTTCCATCACTGCTACGAACAAGCTGACGTAAAGGTTGAGTGATAGTGCTAAAATTTAGAATAAATCTGGTATAGTATGTAGCCAAGCCTAACAGACTTTCCACTTCTTTTTTGTCTCTTGGAGGACCTTAGCTTCTTAAAGCTTTTACTCTCTCGATGCTTGGTGCAACACTCTTTTCGCTAAAGACTAGACCAAAGAATTCAATCGACCGTTTGCCAAATTCACATTTATCTGGATTAGCAGTCAAACCACTCTCTTCTAGTCTTTGTAAAACTTTGTGTAGACGCTCTTCATATTCTTCTTGTGTTCTTCCAAACACCATAATATCGTCACTTTCATTAACAACACCTTCTAACCCTCGAAGAACATCTTTGATCAAAAACTGAAATATTTCAGCTGCTGAACAGTAACCAAAATTTAACCTTTTATCTCTAAAAAAGCCTATGTGTGTACTAAATGTCTACTTTTCACACTTAACACTAAAAGAATTTTCCCATTTTTCTTTGGTACAACATGAATTGGAGATATCCATGTTGTAGTACCCTAAGCCCTTTCAATGATGTCCTGGTCTAAAAGTTACTTTAACTCCTCTTCAACTTTCTCTCTTAAATGAAAAGGGACACGGCAATGAAATTGCTTTGTTGGCTTCACGTTTTCGTCAACATGAAAGTTTTCCAATCTTTGAGCTAAACAAATTCGGGTACTTAGATTTAAGACTCTCTTACTAATCCAGTTTGTTAACAACATTAATTATCCCAAGCTCCTAAGCTGTTTTAAAGCCAATTAAACAGTCAGCTTCTCCTTTAACAACTGTGAAGAACGTTTTTGAAGTAAAACTATTCCATGTTATCTCTGCTTCGAACTCTCCAAGCATAGGTAAAAGATCACCGGATTTATATGGATAGACTCGTATACTGCAGTTTGCCAATTGAACACACTTTCTTTACTTCTCAAAACACACCTCATCAACAATATTAACAGTAGAGACTGTATCTATCAAGCTACAGTCTCTACTGTAGCTCAATGATGTTGTTAATACGTTAAAAAATGCGGATAGGAATGAAAATGATGACTAAATATTTGCAATTAGTGGTAGTAATGGCTTACCTAGGACAGTAGTTAAGTTGAATGGCTATTCGATCAGTCACTTGATAGATACAGTCTCTACTGTTAATATTGTTGATGAGGTGTTGTTTTCGAATCCGCAAAAAAAATTAGGTGTTTTGGGGTAAACCGCGAAGCAGATACAACAAAACCCTAAAATTTTACCATTTTTTGACCAATATCTTGGTAAATTAAGGACATGGTATCTCAAATCAGTACACCATTTTGTAGAAGAGATAGTTCCCTATCAGAATTGGTGCAATAAGATTAGGATATGCATATTAGAACATGAGATATTAGGACTTGAAGACAAGATACTTTTTTTTTTTTTTAAACTTTGAAGGGCTGGGGTCAAAAAAATTTTTTTTTTACTCCCCCAAAAAAACTTGTTTTTTTAGGTTTTCAAGTATGCAGATTAATAATTTAAAGTCGGTTCTTCGAAGTTCAGATAGTGCGGTAGTTTTGCTACGCGCGAACCTTAAGTAAAAGGATTTTTTTTTAAAAGAAATTTTTTTAAATCATAATTAAATTAAAATTTCAAGTTAAAAAATCTGTATATATAATTGTTTCTTGCTGGCCAATTTTTTCATTATTTTTGACTGTATTTTTCGAATGCTTTACAATTTCTTCAAAAATTGTTTTTCTGTTCTTATTTTTCATCAAACGACGAAATTTTAATTTTTCGTAAATAATTATTCTTTTAAACACAACTTTTGGTAACTTTCTTAGATTGCTGAATATCACTTTCATCTAGATATTAGCCAAGATTAAAATAATTAAAATAAAAGACAAAAAAGTGCTTTTACCCATTCATCGTTTTTTATATAATCCAAAGGGTCATGATTATGAATTGAATTTTTGAATTTTTTTTTACCATCTATCTCTTCATTGCAGAATTCTTCTAGGTCGATGCTAAATTTTGTAACTTCATGTAATGTTTCAACGATGGTTCTATTTTCAGCAGATGAAAAAAAGTCTAATTTTTTAAGGTTTGCCAGTTTTTTATCATCAGCTCGCCATACAAGCTCATGGTCCAGATGAATCGGAAAATCGTCCTGAATATTCATATTAGCTCCTTTGTGAAGCAAAAAAATCAAAGCTAGGTAGTTTTTATTTATCACTGCCAAATGTAATGGTGTGAAGCCGCAATACGATTTAAGATTCAAATCAGTTTTAGAGTTCATTACTAAGATAAGAACCAAGCCAAATGTATCAGGTAGACTTGATGCATGGTGGAGAGCAGTGTACCCTTTTCTGCTATCTGATATATTTATTTTTAACTGAGAAAAATAAATTAACTCTCTGGCCAATTCACAGGATCTATTCAGAACACACAAATGAATTGGTGCATAACCCTCGTGATTCTTTTGATTGAGCAAATCATAGCTTCTATTTCGGTCAATGAACTTGACCAAGACTTTAAGAAGGCTTATGTTGTTGTTAAGGCACGCAATATGAATTGGATTGTTGCCATCATAATCACTTATTGCCAAGTCTGCATGGGCTTCTAGCAAAAAATCACACAATTCTATCTCTTGCATGTGACACGCCATCAAAAGTGGACTCAGACCTGCTTTATTCCTGGTGTTGATTGAATTTTCTTCCGGGATTGTTGAAATTACATCTACGAAAATTTCCAATAAATCAAAATTTCGATGCATAATGCTCAAATGGATAGGTGTATTGCCATCTTGGTCCGAGTACTTGAACAGGTGACGCTGAGACTTTAATAAGTCGTGGAAGGATCTGCTTTTGGAAAAATTAAGTAATGAATGACCCATTCTTTCGGTGAAATCATTTATTTTTTTAACACAAACATCTGTCAGTGAAGATTCAATTTTAAAATTCAATTTTAGTTTATCAATCGTAGGTAAAGATGAACTTTTCATTTTGGTATCTTGGGTTTTGATTTTTTTGCATTCGTGAATCTCCTGGTCTACATCGCATATTTGCTTAATCTTCCTCTTTGACCAATTGATCTTTTCTTTCACAGTTGAGTGAAATAAAAGACTTTTTAGATTATTCCTCTGATCATTGCAATAATAAAAGACCCATTGTTCACTCGAATATTGAGTGCTAGGCTGCAACAATCGAAAGTAAACTTTGATTTTTTTTTCAAAATTTTTTTCACGCTTTTGAAAAAAATCATATTTTGGAGTCTTGATTGCCAAAGCAAAATTTACATGAGAATCACATTGACTGAATGTTGCAAATGATCTCCAAACTAAATCGCCTTTTTGGTCCATTTGAAAAAACTCAATTTTTAAATCATCGGGATCAATTAATGTGGTGAACAAAAAAATTTCATCTCCACCAAATATAGAGCCTTGATTTGAGCTTATCCTCAAAATTCTTGGCGCTTCTCGATTCGTGATAGATGTATCCAATGGTCCATAGATAGGTTGGTTACATTTGCCACTGAAATTCGGGTAAGCGTCACGAATAATATCGGTATAAACCGGCTCAGCAAAGCTTTCCATGAATCTGTTTAATTCAGAGTTAAATATCTTGAGTTCTACTTTTATTCGGCATTTATCTATCTCACCTAAAATAGTTTCCTCAATTTTTTGAAAATCAGCATCGTTAAAAGTCTCTTTTAAAAGTGGACCATTATTATTTTTATTTATTTGAAAATAATTATTGTCAATGTATTCATACAAATCTTTTTTGGAAGGCTTAAATATTAAAAAGTTTTCTATTTTACACTTGTACGTTTCCATGTCAAAAGGAACCAGATAGCCACTGTTTTCATGTGGCATCATTGTTTTGCTCAAAAAGCGGATTGTGTTGTTTTCACAAAAAAGAAAATTCGGATTGACAGAGCCAGGTGAATTTTGGTCGAAATTTATCACTGAAATAAAGGCATAAAATTCAAGTTTAGGGCTAAAATGAATGTTTTTGACTAGCACCTCAAAGTTTAGCTCGTGATAAATAGAATTTGTGGTATGTTTATTGAAACAATTGCTTAAAAACTTGATGCAACCATTAGGTTGACGTGTAATTTCTATAAAATTATTCATTTTTTTCATAAAATTTAAATCAAAAAAACTTTACTTCTTTTAATGTTTTCTAAAATATCAAATACATAAAATTTTCTATTATTTATGATGAATACTCAAGATTTTTTAGGAAAATTCCCAAATTAAGATATCATTTTACGAAAAAGGGATAATTTACCTAAAATAAGTTTAGACTGATTAAATTTATTAATCTTTACATATTTATAAAACTTTTCTCTTTATCTAAAATTAAGTAAATTGACAAATGTAAAAAATGGTAATTTTACGAAAAATTACGTAAATTTTGGTAAAAATAAGTGAACAGAACGGGACTTTATATTTTTCATTGTGTTAATTGTGAAGTTGCCAAGAAGTCGAATCAAAAGAAAAAAACAATCCTCGTGTTTTCCAACTTTTTATTGAGCTTAAAAAAAACCAAAGAAAAACCCCCAAAAAAAAACTCCTTTAAACAATGAAGTAATATTTGCTGATCTGAATTGTATTGGAAGCTGAAAATTGGAAAAATATTCTCCGGAAATTAAAATTAAAGTATTAAAGAAAAAATAAAGACTTCTCTACATAGACTATTTTATTTATTGAATTGAATTAACCTCCTATAAGGAGAAGTAAATTAAAATTTTTCTAAAAAGTCATCAAAAATTAAAAAAGAATTACAAAAATAAAAAAAGGAAAAAAGAAGAGGTATGATTCAATTGAAAATAGAAAGAAGGATTAGAGTTAAATAAATTAGCTTTGACCAAATTTTAGAGTTTTAACTGTTCTTGATGAGTTCTCTTAGGAGGATTGTGTAGTGTTTGAATTTTAAGTTATTTAGGCACAACCAGATAGATTCAGAGATGCCATCATCATTCGATAAAAAATTGTTCTTAAGGTTTAACTTAAGTTTTTTATATTATCTGCTATATTTGAGGTCGTAATATTAAAGTGCTTTGAGATTAATACTAGATCCGAGGAGAATGATTTGTTTGACGGGGGGACATTATACATGTTTTTTAAAATTTGTGATGAAAGATAATTAAATTTAACTGTATTCTAGACAGACTATGATTTATTTTGATTTAGGTCTTGTAATCATTCAAATACCATTTTATAACTAATATCATTTGCTTCAATGTCAATATATTCTGACCAGTTTTCATTTAATTCAACTTCATTAAGTGGAAGCTCACCATCTTGTTCAATAATAAAAACATCTTGAATCATTTTTTTAGAAGATTTGATATCTCTTTCGGTTCTTGCGTTAATTCATTATTTGACTTTTTTAATGCTTTGATTCATTCTTCGATTACTTGCTGATCATTTAAGTATTTATAAAATATTTTTAGATTCTTCCTAGCTTTATCCACTAAATTTTGTTCTTTTGTTAGTCTGGCTCTTTTAATCTCTAACGAAACTAATTTACGTTTGTAATCTTTAAATGAATTCATAACCTTCCAGTTACATGAACAGTTCCTGTATCTAAGATTCTTCTTATCTCTAATTAATAGTGTTGATATCCGTACACACGGACAGTTAACCGGTAAAATTTCTTATTGGCCGCAACCGTATCCGCCAGACCCGGCCAACTATTTGGCGGACGGTCATTTGGCCGGTCTCTCAGGCGGTCTAAATTTTTAGCCGCCAAAAAATACGGCCAACTTAATACGGACGGCCACAAATACGGCCAACTATTTGACGGACGGTCATTTGAAAATTAAAACCTGCATCATTTAATTCTAATGAATCGATGCATTCATCAATATAGAGACATACACCATCGCCTCTGCGTCCAGCACTTATGTCCTTTCTGTACAAATTGTATTCTAATGTGTGTAATTGAGATGCTCTTGAACCAAGTCTTACTAACTGCCAAAATTTGTGGGCTATATGTTTCAATAGCAACACTGAATTCATCTAGTTTATTGTCAAAAGAAATAGTATTTAAATACATATATTTTAAAATATATTCATGACTATCTAAACGTGATGACACTTTTGATGAACGACTATTGCTTCTTGAATTTGAAGATCTGATTTCCACGGATGCCATATCTAAAGGGTGAGTCTTGTGAAAGACCATTATTTGCTTCGTTTCTGATAAGCTGATTTTTTAGCATTTTTTGATCCTTATTTTACCACTTAAACCCATTTACCACTGATGTTGGATGAGTTTGCTTTTTTATTTGCTGCTGCCAACGCAGTTTTCAGTTTATTTATTTCAATTTTTTTCTCTATTTCTCTTACTTTTAGATGTTTCACATGATTTGAAAGCTCCATGACGAATTTCGAAATATTACCACACCATTCATTCATTCATTTCATGTATTATTCTTTCAGTTGAATTTTTTTATTTAAATTTAATAATACTGATAGATGTAAATAATTTATTTATATCCTATCTTAAGCTTTTATATAAAATTAGGTAATAAAAAATAAATGTTTATTACCTAAATTTTATCGTTTGTAATTGGGTATTTTTCCAGAAGAAAAAAAAATTTGCATTTTTTTGGCAAATAACTTGGTCACTTTTTAATTTTTAAAAGATATGAAATCTTGAAAATACTATAAAAAATTACATCAGATAACTAGAAAAATGGCTTTTTAAATGGAAGATAAAAATTTCGGTTAAAAAGTCATGCTACATTATTTATTCAAAAAGTTTTCAAAAAGAAAAACTCAACTTAAAATGTATGGAAAAAATCTCAACTTACTAATTAAAGTAAAATTCTTGAAAATTACTCTTTACTCGAAGCTAACCTTTTTTCCGGGGCCATATCATTACATAGAAAAAATTAACATAGAAAATATTCATTGAAAAATTATCATTTTTTATTCGAAATTTATTACATAGAAAAATTAATATAGAAAATATTCATTGAAAAATTATCATTTTTTATTCGAAATTTATTACATAGAAAAATTAATATAGAAAATATTCATTGAAAAATTATCATTTTTTTTTCGAAATTTATTACACAGAAAAATTAACATAGAAAATTTTCATTCAATAGATAATCATTTTTCATTCGAAATTTATTATAAGCTTAAAATTAGCCAAATTAGCGCTAGCTAAATTTTTAAAATGAAAAAAATTTAATTTTTATATGAAATTATAAAGAATAATTACTTTGACATAATTCTAGTTAATTTATCTAAAAATTCTAAATATTTTTCACTTTTATATTCTTTGTATAAATTTTTAATTGATTCGTCTCTTTTTTTCTCTCTTTGATCTCTTTTGAATTCAACTCCAACTTTTATTTGTTCTAAACAACATTCTGCTAAATGTTGTTCTTTTATAAAATGATATACCAATTTATTTATGCCTGGATGACTATTGATGTTGTTTTTGACAGCCTGATGCCATGCTTCCAAACTGTTATTAGAACGAGGTAAATCATTTTGTATTCTATTGTGTAAGTTCCAATATTTTATTGGAAACAATGGAACTGAACGAGATTTTTCAGTTTTCGGAAGGCCAATATAATTTTTTTCAAAATAATCAATAAATGACTTACCCTCTTTAGGACATATTTCTTTAATATAGTTAAATGCCTTAATAGTGTCCTTAATAGGAATAAATGGCAACACTTTTAAATAATAAAAAATTTTGCTAAACTCAATATTTTTTGAATAAAGGTCTTTTAAATTATTTTTCTGAACAAATTTCCACAAATTGGAAGTTAAATGAAAATAACAACCATTGATTAAAATATCTGGGAAAGATTTGACCACTGAGTTGATTAAAGCTTTTTCAAAATCACAAATTACATGTGTTGGCTTTTTTTTTAGGTCTTTGCTTATCACATTAAAAAAGCGAGTATAGGTTCTCTCTTGTTTGTTTACAAGAAAGGCGTAAACTAAAGGAATATTTCGATTGTTTTTTATAATGTTTATAGTGAAAACTTGTGTGAAAACCTCAGGACTGATCTCAAAAGTGCCATCAATGAACCAGCATGGCTCATAGCTTAGCAAAGCGATATTTTCATCAGTTGAGAAAATAATCAGTCTTTCAGGATCTTCATTCTCAGAATCAAAGAATAAAAATTTCTTTCCTGATTTTGTATATTTAAATTCATCCACTATTACCAAATCTATTAATGACTTCTCATTTTTCCCAAAAGGTTTAAATTTTTTTCTTTCTCTATTTATTCTTTGTGTTAGATTTTGAATTGTAGGCAATGAAGAAGCAGCATTTGGAGGTATATTAAGTAAAGTGTCGGTAATAATTTCTCTCGGTTTTTCCGAAGTTTTAACTGCTCTGTCTTTGAGATCGTTACATAAAATTTTAGATAATAATTTTTCCGGTTTTGCTGGTGGATGATAATGATCATTTTTGAATGTTATTATCTCAAATTGTTCATTTGTATGGATACGAGCCTTACATTGGACCGGTTCAAAAACTAAACATTTCCAATAGAGCTTATTTTTATATTTTTTTTCATAAATAAACTCGTTGGAATCGTAGATTAGTTTTGTATTATTACGATTTGTTTTGGTTAAGACCAAATCTACGCTTTCTTCTTTTTTCTCATCTAAATTTTCCTCGTCAATTAAAAGGTCGCTTTCATTAAAAAATTCTTCTTCACTTTTATGGAAATCTTCTACAATTGAAACAATTGATTCTGAATCACTATAATCAACTAGCTTATGTTCCGGAGTTTGTTTTACTTCAAGTGTTTTATTCAAATTATCTTCAGCTAATTTATGGTCAATTTTGTCCTGTTCTGAGATAGGGTCCAGTTGATTAACAACTGAATACGTGGATACGTACGGGACTATCACCGAACTAGCAAACCAGTTCATGTCCAAATCATCATTCTCAGCTAACTCCGGTTCATGTTCTTGATCATCATCCATGTCCTTCTGTTCATTGTACAAACCTGTCGATTGGACTGAATCATCCACCTTTCTACTTGCTACTCTTGGCACATTCCTTGATCTTAGTCTCATCGGGGAGATGGTATTTAATTTAAGATTTTTAAATAAATTTTCCATTTATTTTCTTAAGCAAAAAATTCGAAAATTTTATAATACTTTTATAAAATTTAAAATAAAGTACAAAGTGAGTGAATATAATTCGACATAAATTTTGTCTTTTTTCTATGTAATAAATTTCGAATAAAAAATGATAATTTTTCAATGAATATTTTCTATGTTAATTTTTTCTATGTAATAAATTTCGAATAAAAAATGATAATTTTTCAATGAATATATTCTATGTTAATTTTTTCTATGTAACGATATAGAGCCTTTTTTCCTATAACAAATGAAATAAAGAGTGTTATAATTTTAGATGTAACTTAATAAAATACTTTGAAATAAAAAGTGATGGTAAGTTCCCATAACCGTTACCTAATGTCACATTAGGGAATACTAAAAATAAATCAGTATTATCTAACCTGAACGGTAAAAAATTCATGTGGCCGCCTTAATAACTACTTGGAACGCCAAAAGACTTATTTTTAAAGAATAAATTTTCAAGTCAAGTTAAATGACTTTTTTTATAGAATATTTTTTATAGATATTTTGAGAAGATCGGATAGACAGACCCAAGGGTAATAATGTAAGCATCAAATATGACATTTAAGTTAGAAGCTTGAAAAGATCGTAAAGATTAATAGCACATATTAATGGTTTACTGATTGAACCAAAAACCGGATTTATACATTGCTGCTACGATCCGATGAATACACCACATTTTACGAAAAATTACGTTAATTCACCAAATTTGACGATAAATTACGTGAAATACCAGTTTCTAGAAAACGTCATTTAACGTAAAATATAGTGAATTAACGTAATTTTACGTAAAATGTGGTGAAATTTGGTGAACTCAAATGTCCAAAATTTTTGAAAAAAATCGAAAATTTCGTAAAAATTTTTTTTCTAGAAACTCTCAAAAATTATTGTTATATTTTTTGACCAAAATTAACGTAATAAAAGGTAATTTCTGATTAATAAAAGTCAAAGCAATTCAAATTTAGTCAAAAATGGATAATTTATTTACAATATGAAAAATGTAGAATACATTTAGGTATTTTTGTTTAAGTTTTTGCCTAGTTTAAAAAAAAAAAAGTTAAATCTAATGTCAATTTTTAATTAAATAATTAATATGAATAATTAATATGAATTCAAACCACTTTATGGGCTTTGTTTTTTCCTTTTATACTGTTCTCAGCTCTTCATACGTAAAATGTGGTGAATTCATCGGATCGTAGCAGCATTGTAGTGTTTGATTTTTAAATATTTTTTTTAATACAAATATCTATATTATGTTAAATATTATCTAAATAATCCTATGACATAATGAAATTTCATAAAAAAAGCTGATTTTTATAAACCAGCATGGACAGAATAAACAGAATAAAAAAACGTATTTTCATTAAGAAAACAGTCATGTCCTCTTTTTTGAAAATAAACTTTTTAATATTTTTAAAACTTAATTTTTATAGTTAATTATTAAATAAAAAAAATAATTAAAAATATTCCATTTAACTTTTCTTGACTATTTAAAAAGAAAAAATCTGAATTAAAATTTTTATTTCGAGAATATAAAACCAAGTATTAATTTATTTGGAAAAATTTAATTATTAAGCCCGATAAAAGAAAAAATTGGTAAATTCTGTAACTAGTTCAGTAAATTGAAGAAAGCTCTGCGGAATTCGTTGATGTCCAATTTGCCATCACCATTCAAATCTAGGGTTGAAAATAAAGCTTTAACTTCATCTTCTCCATAGCTTCTGCCTAAACGACTGTTCAATCTTAAAATAGCTTTTTCAGCTTCACTAACTGAAATAGAATTATCACCATCAATATCCAATTGACTAAAAATTTGTTCAGCAATTGATGATCCACTATTTAAACTGTAGGAAGCTGACGATGAGCCTATTGCAGCTAAAGAGGCACTTGTAGAGCCATAAGAAGCTCCGGCAGAGTATCCACCACCAATGCTATATCCAGCACCTGAAGCTCCGTAAGATGCTCCACCAGCCGAATAGGAAGTAAATGAAGCGCCAGCTGATGCGGAAGAAGCATCATAGCTAATTCCCAATCTTTGCAAATATGATCTGTATTCAGCCAAACCTTCACGGTCCAAGTCGACCAATCTCAATGCCTGCACATCTCCTTCCAATTCATACAAGCTGTTGTATCTGTAGTTGGCAGCCAACACAAGACCATCTGGAGTTTTGATGTCTGTTACAAATGATGGCAGTTCGCCTGATTGTTTCAAGCTGGCACCGTATCTTGATACATATTCGGCCGGATTAGCTCTAATCACGCCTAAATATTTGATTTCTTTTCTAATGTTCACTTGTGGAGCTTCCCATTGAACAATTACATTTCTTGGCTTAACAACAACTGGATCGGCTTCAGCTGGCTTTTGGAATATGACTCTTCGTTTAACTTCTGAGTATGGCAACCATCTTTCAATGATCACTGATTGTGGTTTAGCTGGAAGAGGAGCAAGTCTTTCAATCACTACTTTTCTTGGTGGTGGTGGAATGCGTTTGCCAGAAATAGTTACTACTTTTCCTGTTTTATTCAGAAAAAATAAATAAATTTAATAAAGAAATGTTAAAATTTAATTTTTTATTTTGTTGAAAACACTTACGTCCAACTTGGGCAGGTGGTTGTGGTGGAGCTTCACGAACAACTAGCGGTTCTGGAGTAGCTGGTCTAGCTGGCTGTTGACGGATAATTAGCGGTGGAGCTGGAGGGGTCAAAGTGTTTGATTGTTGTTGGATGATTATTTCACCTGGAGCCGGTGGAGTTGGTGGTCTCAAGTATCTAATGGCCAGTTCTTGAATGTATTCCAATTGTTGAACAGTTCGTTTGGTGATCAATTCAGGGTTTGAGTCTTCATTGATTAAATACTGAGTGATTGGAATAGTGCCTCTCCAGTTGACTACTTCGGCTTTATTGGCCCAAATACCACGTTGACCATTGACAGTTATTTCCTCTGATTCATTGACAGAAATTGGATCAGATGATCTCAAAATAGCTTGCTCAATTTCACTCAAATAAACAGAGCTACCACCTGCAGCACCTGAACCATAAGCTACTGAAGCACCAGCACCTGAACCATAAGCTACTGAAGCACCAGCACCTGAACCATAAGCTACTGAAGCACCAGCACCTGAACCATAAGCTACTGAAGCACCAGCACCTGAACCATAAGCTACTGAAGCACCAGCACCTGAACCATAAGCTGCAGAACCAGATGAAGCGACCAGAGCTGATCCGGCTGATGAGCCATAAGAGGCGGAACTACCATTGGCAGCTCCCAATAACAAATCTGAAGCTATCCTCGATGTAGCTTCACCTGCTCTTGAACTTGTTGAAAAAGCATTTGCATCTAACACAGAACCAACTGCATAAACTCCTCCAGAATTTGCAGCATTAAATGAAGCTCCGCTCCTTGTCAAAGCATTGTTTATAGTTGTTTCTTCGTAATTATAGCTCATTTTTAGATTTTCTTGTCAAATGTTTTATTCAAAATGTATCTTATTTGTCATAAAACTATCCTTATTTATACAATTTCTGCGAAAATTTTATGCTTTTAGTTTTTAATGTGTTTACCAATTTAGTTATCTAATTTCAAGATTGTTTTCTTCAAAAATCATTTCTCGAATACAAAATATTTTTTGTAATGCTTTCTTCAACTTCTATGATTGAATTTTAATTTTATATCGGAATGTTAATTAAGCAATTTAAATACATTACGATTTTAAAACCCTGAAACCTTGATGATTTAAAATAAAAATATCAAAATAAATTCCAAGATGTGATATAGTAAAATATCCAAAAGTTTTAAAAATAATTTATTTTTTTGAACAAATATATTAATTATTTTAAACAAAAAATTTTTGTTTTTTATTTTTTAACAAATATTTCATCCATGATTGATTCTTTAAAATTACTAAAAACTTTCTTTAAAATTTATATTATTTTAATTTTCTTCAGTTTTTATTTAATTAATATAAAACATAAATTGCTAGATATCATTTTAAAAACGATATTTTGATTATAAGTCACAATTTTTTTTAATCCTTATTTCTAGAACCAAAAAAAGATTGTTTTAAGATCTAAATATTAGTGATGCAGCAAAATTGAAATAAAATTGCTCACTATTTTAATTTTTAGACTTTTTTTTTTTAAATTAGTCCACTAGTCTTTTGATCTACTGTATTTTATGTTTAAAACTATTTTTTTTTCTTATTTTAAAAAAATTTCAATTTTAGATCAAAAAAGAATTCTTCATATTTTCTTTATCTTCATACTGTCAACACACGTCATTTTCATTTTTTTATTTTTATAATTCTAACAAAATGCTAAGATCCAAAGGTTTACATCTCCCTTCTTTTTCTTCAGTCATCTCTATGTAGTATGAACTTCAACCAAAGCTCACCTTCAAGCTACTGTTTAAATTTCGAAATTTTTGTTTTTTATCCGGATTCTTATATACATTTCAAAAGAAAATTCGTAAGTTGAAAAAAGACTTCATTTCAATTTTTTTACTTTTTTCTCTTTTTGAAACGAGAGCTTAGTATATTTTGAACAAAACTAGACATTTTTCTTTCTTCTATTAGGTAATGTCTATGTTCATCAAGTGTTCGCCAAATTTGAGACCAAGGTAGTCATGCTAGGTTCATGAGTATCAAAATTGATCATGATCAGGTTTCCGATGATCACACAAATTTTAATTGTTTTTTAATCCATAAAAATTAATTATGTTTTTATTTTCACAATTTTAATTTAATTTAATTTAATTTAATTTAATTTATTTCAAAAAGATTAAGCCAGATTCGGCGATGATAAAAAAGTAAAAAAAAATTCATTAAAAAAGCTAAGCTAGTTTGACTAAAAAATTGTTCAAGTTTTAAACTAAACGTTTTTAAATTTATAATTAATAATTACATAATTATATATTTTTAATTTTTAATATAATTTGTAAGCAAAAAAATTAAAAATTAATTTCCAAAAATTCATTTCATTAGTAGTAATGATTCAAGATTCAAGCTATTGACAATATTTTTTATGATAAATACACTTTAACAAATAATTTTAATTCGTTATTTCTTTCATCCATACTGTTTAGACAATATTTGGTGCTTCACAAATACCATTTTTGCTATTTTTCCTATTTTCGTTTTTGATAATTTTGATTTTTTCCTAAAATTTTTCAGTGGTTTTCCCATCATATAGTCCAAGAGTATATCTTATCTCCTGGACAAATTTAATAACACAAGAGCCATTTCTTTCTCTCTCTTTGAAAATCTTAATTGTGTAATCGTTTTCTAGGATTCTTATGGGAAAGTTCAGTTTGATCTTTTTTATCTTGGATTCTATTGGTTCTACGTTAAGTACATAAAGAAGGTAAGTTGTGCGTAACCTGTTCCCTAGCGATAACATTTGTTTAATCATTAAACCTTCCATGGTCTGTATTTCTTCTTTTCGCTTTTACTGATATTATAATTCTCTATGCCATAATACATTATAGGTACGTTTTGAATAACTATGCTTTGAGTTGTAGACTGATCTGTTTGCTGGAAATATCTAAGCTGTTTTTTAAGTTGTTAAAAAGTATTCACTCCCTCAAGTATTCTTTTCTATAGCATTTTCCGTCTATCCATACACCTAGGTACTTCAGCTTTTCTACCTATTCAATTTCTTCGCCAAATAACTCTAGTTGTATGTTGTTGTAATTTGAGTGTTAGTCGGATTAAACTTAATTTTGGTCCTAAGACCGAAGTCTTCTAATTTTCAGTACTTTTTTCATTTTTTTGTCGATTCGGTCATTATTAAAAGATGGTCAGCATGCATGAGTATGCCTGTTTTAATGCCCTCGATATCCCCAATCAAGTCAGTGCTCATGATTTCTGTAATTGGGTCTTCAATGTGTATCGAAAGCAATTTTGAAGAGAGCGGTCGACCTTGTTTGACTCTAACAGTGGTTATGAAAATCGTTGATTTTTGGTTTTTGTGTTGTAAGTGCTAGTCAGCTTTTGTATTAGCTTATAAGGACTCTACAAATACTTAGATCTACTTTACCAATCATGCTTCTCATCAAGGTTTCTCTAATGACTTTATCGAATGCTTTGCTTGCGTCAATAGCGCAGATAAACTGTTTCTTTTTTATTTGCTTGTAATGTTGGATCGTTTCGGTCGCTGTGTAGATTCTGATATTTGTTGAACTCTTTGATTCAAAGCCGAATTGTGTCTGGGGGTCCTCGTGATTCTGCTTCAGTCTCGAGAGGACGTATTTTTTTAATACATTTTTAATGGTATCTGAGATTGTGATTGGTCTTTTATTATTTTTATAGTCATTTAGCGAGTCATTTTTTTTTAATATTGGTAGGATTTTGCATATATTGAATAAATATGGTATCCCGTTAAATTTGATCAGAGTCTCAATGATCATTGCTAGTATTACACTTAACCCAAATCAGTACACCATTTTATAGAAGAGATAATTCCCTATCAGAATTGGTGCAATAGTATTAGGATATGCATATTAGAACATGAGATATTAGGGCTTGATGACAAGATACTTTTTTTTTTTTTAAACTTTGAAGGGCTGTTTTTCAAAAAAACTTGTTTTTCTAGGTTTTCAAGTATGCAGATTAATAATTTAAAGTCTGTTCTTCGAAGTGAAGATAGTGCGGTAGTTTTACTACGCGCGAACCTTACGATTGACTTACGATATTTTTAAGATTCTTCAATTTTTCATCCCACCATTTATTTTTCTTTACATGTTAGTTACAGTTTTTATCTTGTTTGTGGTTATAGGTCGAGACTTTATTGACTGCTTCTCGCATTAAGCTTCCCAATTCATTTATGATTTCTGTTAAAATTATTTTCGAATTATTTTTATTTATTTCATTTAAGGTCTTCCATAATGGTTTGTTTTATATTTCCAGTTTTAATGAGTTGGCATATGCGATCTGGACTTCAACGTTATGACATGGTATATTTTTTGAGAGTCTACTTTTGTTTACAGAATCCTGTTTGCATTTGTTAGAGTTATCAAAAATTTTTTACATTTTTGAGATCAATCTTGATTGAAAGATGGTCACTTGGTCACAATTTTATTATTGGAAATTATTTTACATGAAATAATAAATTAAAAAAATAGGAAAAAAGGAAAAAGGTTCTGGCTTGGCATGTTGCTAAAAACAATTTCAAATTCTTTTTTCATCTCTTTTGTGACCGCTGGTACAGACGTATCTCTTTTTCTTATTACAAAGCTTTATCTAATCATAGTTGACATTGACTTTTTAAATCTTAATGAAATTTCTTTAATGTTTTGACATTTTTAAAGTTTAACTCCCATATGTATTTTGGGTAAAGTGGAATATTTTCATTTGTCTAAATAAATCAGAATTAAGCCATTTTAATGTAGTACAAAAATGCAAAAAGAGAAAAAATTTGACTAAATTTAAAACATAGCCTTGTTTGATTGAAAATTGATTAATACAATATGGCATGTTATTTTTTAATGACTTTAATTTACGATTTTATCGTTAATTTTTCTTGATGATTTTATTTTTACAAATAATCTTTTTAAAATTCTTGTTTTATTTAATTATATTGATTGATAAAAAAAGGTAAAATTTAAATAAATTTTCTTCATATAAATATCTATTTATTTTATTTAATTAAATTTTAAGTCCCATGGACAAATTGAAATTTGATTTTTATATAAAAAAACGGGTAGACAATATTAATAGACAATTAAATATCAATCAATTAGATAAAAAATTCAGTTTGTAATAAACATAAAAAATATCTTCTAAAAAAAGCTAATTATTTTATATTACATTCCAAGCTCTGGTCTTTTTTCCTACCTGGTTAAGGCTTTCGACCTAATTTTAATAATGAAATTTTACTTTGAAATCTTATTTACCGTATGTAGCTAGTCCTGTATGTGGTCGACTTTGAACCAATTTCAACCTGGACCAAAATAGTTTTCAAATTGCTTTTGAAATATTCATACATTTTATTTCTATTCAATACAAGCTTTTAGACCATTAAAGCATAAATTTTGTGTTTTTTATTTTGTGTTTCATAAATTTTGTGATTCAAAAGAAATTTTACATTACAAATTTTATTTTAATAGATATTAAAAAATTATAAGATTAAAATTTTAGTTTAAAGCTAATTTTAAATTATTTGATTTTCAATCGAAATAAAACTTAAAGACTTGTATTTCTAATATATTCCAGTTGACTTTCCGCCTGGGGGATTTTTTACTCTAGTCGAAGATCTGATCGGCTGATCATCCCATTGATCACCACCTAAAATTTAAAAATAAATTCCATTCAAAAATTAATTTAATAATTTTTTTTTAATTACCAAATGAAATGGACGAATCTTGAAGATTTCTTAGTCCACTTTTTGTCAAGGGCCTTTGATGAGTACTTCCATTTTGATTTTGCTGGTTATCAGTTGTTTTAGGAGTTCCATTTTCAGTCTTTAACTCGATAACAGGTCCAGTGTAGGGCTCTCTTTCAACTTTAACAGGCCTAATGTTATCTCGAATTTTGATTCTATTATAGACATAGTCCGGAAAGCATGGTGTGGATATAAACTTTCCAGAGCCTTTCTCAACACTTAATGTATCATTTTCATAAACTACTTTTCCATTGGAAACGACAACAAACGGGACTCCCTGGAAAGTCATTCCTTCAAAAATGTTGAAATCAACTGCTTGGTGATGAGTCTTAGCGGATATGGTTTTTGACTGTTCCGGATCCCACACAACCACGTCAGCATCCGAACCCTTTCCAATGTAGCCTTTACGGGGATAGATATTGAACACTTTGGCCGCATTTGTGCTTGTCACAGCCACAAAACGGCATGGATCCATCTTTCCCGCTCCAACTCCCCTGTCCCAAATGACAGTCATGCGGTCCTCGACGCCATTCACTCCATTTGGAATCTTGCTAAAGTCATCTTTTCCCAGCGCTTTCTGATTAGTGTTAAAAACACAATGATCAGTGCCAGTGAGTTCCAAGTCACCACTGGCCAACAAATCCATCAAATAGCCTGGCGTTGACACATCGTCTCTCAGTGGAGGTGACATGACATGACCGGCGCTGTGACGCCAACACTTGTTATAATAATGAGTGCCATCAGTGGCCAAACCAGCAGCTATCGGTTCGCCAATCACTACAGTTCCCTTGCGTTTGCCCTCGGACACTGCCATGGCTGCTGATTTGCTCATCACATGGACTATATAGACAGGACTGTTGACTTCATGAGCTATAGTTATGGCTCTATTGGTGGCCTCTGCTTCAAGCGATTCGGGTCTGCTCAACAAATGACCCTCTGGTCCAGTGATTCCTAAATTTTTGATTTTTTTTTGACATTCATCAATTACATCACCATTTTCAGCATGAACCATTGGAATAGCACCAAGTTCTTTGCATTTTTTGAACACCTTAATCATGTCCGCATCATTTATCATGAATGCGTCTTTGTATGCCATAAACATTTTAAAAGAATTAATTCCCTTCTCTCGGGTCAAAACTTCCATATCTTTTTCTACTTGTTCACTAAAGTTATATACACAGGCATGGAAGGCAAAATCACAGCAAGCGTTCTTTTCCGCTCTGGCCTTGTTCATGTCATATTGTTCTAGTAAAGGAATCTGTTTGCTTTCAAGAATAAAGTTCATTATCATGGTAGTTCCACCAGCCAGAGCTGCTCGAGTGCCAGTATAAAAATCATCGCCAGTTCTAGTCCCCATAAACAGTAGATCCAGATGAGTGTGAGTGTCTATTCCGCCTGGGATTACAAACTTTCCACTAGCATCAATCACTTTAGTGCCCTCAATAGCGACTAAATTTTCGCCTACATCTCTAAAATGTCAAAATGCTTTTAAAAGCTAATTTTGCTTTGGTAAAAATTTTACTTGATGATGCCATCCTCGATAAATACATCGGCTTTAAATTTTCTGTCATGATTGACTACAGTTCCTCCTTGAATCAAAACTCGACCCTAAATGCACAATCATTATAAGCTAATATTTTAATTGTTAAAATTTACCATTTTCTTGGAAATTATTTTGATGAATTTTTAAAATGAGGTTTAAATCTAAAGAGAAGAATGAATTCCAATTTTGATTTATATTTCTAAGTACAATCACTGTTTTAAATAATTAAAATAATTTGGCTCTAGTCAACTGAAATATTTTAAACTTAGAGCTAAGCATATGAATTAAGTTCACTTTCTTATCCCCACCCTTACCGTTCAGAAAAGATTATAATAATTTGTACATGTTCGAATTGGAGAAAATTTAGAAGAAGATCTAAATTTTTGGATGCCATTTTACACATAGCTCAAATGAACTTAATACATTTTTTTTGAAAAATAATTAATCCATTTTTTTGTTGTCTTCATAATTTTTTGAAATTGAAATTTTTTAGATAAAATTTTTGAACTTTATTTATAATTGTTTGATAAATAAATTGTCTTCTTTTTCTTTAGGATTTTTTATGAATCTTGCGGGTTTTTTAGAATTCGTATTCTAAATTCTCAATAAAGATTAAATTTTCTAAAATTTTTTATCAACTTATTATAATTAAGCTATAAGTTGATTAGATATCATAATTTCTGAA
This sequence comes from Brachionus paranguensis, assembly GCA_016802215.1. Classification (NCBI taxonomy): domain Eukaryota; kingdom Metazoa; phylum Rotifera; class Eurotatoria; order Ploima; family Brachionidae; genus Brachionus; species Brachionus paranguensis. The sequence continues at coordinate 6,366,208 of JAESIX010000002.1, read as the reverse complement.
CAATTTTTTTTTATATTAATTGATTAATTTTCTTGGATGGTCATTTAAATCAAATTTTTTTTTGAATTTTGTCAAATTTTATCAAGTGAATATTTAAAAAAAATTCTACCGTAATACATTGCTGATATCCACTGCATCTAAATGAGATTTTTTAGATACTGCACATAGCATTTATTTTATTTTTAGGGAGGAGGTAAACTGTATTTCTGGTAATACCATTTGATGTGAAGCGATCAAATTTGATAACCTTGTGCATGGGGATGACTGAGCGTTGCACAGGCGCACGCCAGAATTTCACTGTCTTCAGCCGCTGGTTCTCAAATTCCTAAGACCCAACTTGTCTCTCCCTTTACAAGTGCCGGTACCTAGTCGAAAAAACGAAGAAGATGACCAGATAGCAAGAATAAAAAGCCATTCAAAAAAGATGCAGCAGCAACACAAAACAGACTCTAACTTGTAACTTGTAGTACTTGAATTGTAACATATAATAATTTTTTTTATAAATCCTGCTTTTACCGGATTTTTAAGAAATATATGCTGCCCTTATACTCGAACTTAATATAAATAAATGTCGCATTAAAACTTAAATCATGAATAAAATTTAATTCGACTACTTTTTTGTTTTTATTCGTTTTTAATAATATATTTTAATATTTTTTAATGTTAAATGTAGCATTAAAACTTAAGTTTTTAAGTTTAAATGCTGCATCGAAATCCAAGTCGGCAGAAACCCAGAAAATCGACTTTACATACATATATATATATTACCAAAAATCACCTTTAGGTGCACTCGGATATTAGCAAGGTATTACGGTAATAGTTGTTTTTAAGTCTAAAGTTTTAAGTCAAATCATAAAGTTAAAATTTTTTTTAGAGTCAATTCTCAATTTTATTTTTTTTCTACCTGACAAACTACAATTCATGAGGCGGCGATCATAGTCGCATGATCAGTAAAAATTTTGTGCCTTTGATAAACAGTGATAAATGGCAATATTAATTTTTACATAAACCTTAATTGAAGTCAAATTTTCACTATGGGATGCAATTTTAAAAAAGAAATTCCGATTTTAAATTTAAATAAAAATAAAAAAGTGAAAATCTATAGATAAAAAACATTAAATAATTTAAATATTTTAGTTAAATGCTTTAATTATTTTTAGATCAAAATCTTTATTTTTATTTTTGTGTAGTTAAAATCAAACAGCTTCGATTGCTTAGCCATGCATAGCCTGTCCTTCTGTTTTAAGAAATTTATTTATTACAATTATTTAGAATTGTTTGACAAAAAATCAAAAAAATTTGAATCTTAAAAATCTGCTTTTTTCGAATTTTTTTATAATTGTAAAAACTTTGTAAGAATCCTTTTAAAAACATTAATTTTCTTTCAAATTTTTTAAAAATAATTACAAATTTATTATTCGTCCTAAATAAACTTGGTAGAAATATTTTTATTCAACTAATTGATGTTTATATTTTGACAAGAGTCTATAGATTCTATTCAACATTATAACAAAGAGGTGACCTAAAGGTCTTAGATTTCAATACCGAAAGAATTCATTGAGACATTTAAATTTAAAAAAATGATCACCAAATAAACAAACCAAAACTTCTAATTAAGCTGTCTCTTTGAAAAAATATTTTTTTTGAAAACCTAGTTCAAAGCTGTTAACCCACTTAAGAAAATGTATAAATACACAACAAAAAATTAAATTTTTAAAAAATCATTCCAAAAAATGAAGTTCCAATACATTTTAATTTCTATGATTTCAGCTCTGTTTTTTGTCCAAGCAAAGCCTATTGTGCAAAATTTTAAAGACAACAGTAGACAAAAGCGACAAGGCATTGCCGATCTTTTTGGTTACAATAACAATTTTAATTCACAATCTAATACAGCCACCTATGGAACCAATGGCTTTAATAGCATTCTAAGCAATCAGGTAGCTTCTTTAAATCAACAGCTTAATTCTCAAAATCAAAATTCACAAACATCTTCATTTGGAGCAAATAATTTTGAAAATGGTGTCAATGCTAATCAGCAGAATGGCCAATATGGAAATTTGCCAAACAATGGCTTTCAAAATCAGAATAATCAATTCAGTGGCTTACAGAATAATGGTGCACAAAATCAGAATAATCAATTCAGTGGCTTACAGAATAATGGTGCACAAAATCAGAATAATCAATTAAATGGCTTACAGAATAATGGTGCACAAAATCAGAATAATCAATTTGGAAGTTTTCAAAATAATCAAGGATATTATGGACAAAATGTTTTTAGACCGACTCCTAGACTAGAACCAATAATAGACCCTATAATTATGCCATCGACAACAAATTCAAACGATTCAAAAAAATCATCTGAAATTCCTGTTTTTACTATTGAAGCACCTAAGGAAAACTACTCTAAATCATTTGATCCCTATTATGGCATGACTACCCGTAAAATACCTATGACTCCTCAAGCTTATTGGTTTTCTCGTTATTATGGATTCACGGGACCAATTGCTGCCATTCCATTTAGTCATTACAATAGAATTTAAATTCTAAAATTTCCAATATGGTTACAAATCATCGATTTAGTTAATTGTTTTTTTTTTAAAGGATAAAATCTTTTTTATTTTAAATTTTTGAAATAAAATTCTTATTTATTTATTTTTTTTAATCCATTTCCGGTTTCTAATTAAAATTAAAGATTAAAAGCAAAAGTTCTAAATTTAAATTTCGATCTTTATTTTGATCTGTATTAAGTGTTGCTTTTTAACTTAAAAATTAGAAACAAAAATTAAATATTTTTGTCAATTTAATAAGTTTCTGATCACTTCTCAAATTAGTCCCCTTTTTTAATAATTTTGATTTTTAAATTTTTTTTAAATGACGTACCAAAAAAAATATCCTTTTTTTGCGGATATTTGAGCTACATTGTTTATTTTCAAAAAGAAAGAAAATCTCAGAATTCTGATTAGTATGTATATTAACGAACTTGAACGGTAGCTTTTCAAATGGAAAATGAAAACATCTTAACATTGAAGTATATGGTATCAATTTAAATTGTGAAGCGAAAGTTAAGTTTCTAGGAATTGAGCTAGACTCAAAACTGACATTTGGTCGTAAAGTTTAAATTTTTTGCAAAATTACGTAAATTTACCTATTTTAACGTAAAAATTTGTTACACCCCAAAGAGCCACATAAAGACAATTTTTTTCGTTTATAAAAATATCTCCGAAAAATAAATTTCACTTTTTAAAGCTTCAAAAAATAATTAATCATATTTTGCGTATAATAACGTTTAATTTTATTTTTTGAGGTATAAAATCGTAAAAAAACGTCAAAAACAGTAAAGTTTTTTTGAATGGTTGTCAGAATGAAGCAGGGTTAGAAAGTGGGTTTCAAATCAAGAGATACTCAAACATTTAAAAAGCATATCATTCCTTATTTCAACTAAACAATTTTGATTTTCTGCTTTATTTTAATTTAACTTGTTTTATTTTTATTATTTTTTACTTTAGATTTTTTATAAATATATTTTGTTTTTATTTTTTAATTAACAAATGAATAAATAAACAGTAATACTAAGAAAAAAATAATCATTTATGTTGGCCTAAAATGGAGAATGTCTACACGAGGTTTTATCGAGGTTTACACTTAACCTTTAATTGGAATACATATAACAATTTCAAAAATTGAAAAATAAACCAAATAGATTTAACACCAAAATATTAAGTTCAACGCCAAATATCCAAAAAAATTGAACCAATTTATTTATTTTTGAATGTATAAAAGCTAATATTTTATTATTTTTAATTCCACATATAAGGCTGTATTAATTTTGTTAATTTATGAAGCCAAAATTATTTCCATTTTTTTTCCGATCTTCTGAAACCTTTGATTCTAATGTATTCTTTAAAATCTTCGTAAAAAACCTTTATTGTTTGAAAACGAAATGAAAACAAAAAAAAAAGTTATTTTTAGTCTGTTCTGGATATCAGTGCCTCCAATTCTATTGATAAAAAAAATTAAAGTAGACTGTAGTAATAAAAATTAGAGAATTTGAAAAAATCAGTTTTTACATTTTTTAAATAATCTAATTAATAAAAAAAATAGACTAGTAATACAATCAAAATATGTGACTAGTTATTTGGTTTTATTTCAAGACTTATTTTCACTTCTTTTTTTTTCCTATTTCCTTATTTTCACCATAGCAGCTGTTAATTACATAAATTTAAATTAATCTTTTCTTTAACTTATTTTATTTCTTTTGTTGTGAAATCACGTTGGATAATTATTTTAAAAATCAAATTTATCTTTTTTTATTTATTATTTCGTTTCAAATTTTTAATGAACTATTCTAAGCTAAAAAAATCTTTATTTGTGTTTCGCTCTACGACTCTTTAACTCATTTTAAATTTTAATTAAAATTTAAAATTAAAAATGCTCGACTTGTTAAATTTTAGGCTACCCTAATATTTTTTATTCATTTATTCATTCAAAAACACTTCATTAATATCAAAATTTTAATCATTAATCAAAATATCTACTACTAAAGTGCAGGAAATTCAAAACTTCCGTGCTAGCTAAATTTCTAATTTTTGACTTCATATTCGTAATCTACGACCTTTAAAACCCTAAATTTGATTTTTTTTTTGGGGGGGTCTAAAAAAAAAAATTTGTACCCAGGGGTCTAAAAACAGTCGACCGAATATCGAGTTGTTGGTCTTTGAGACCCTAAATCTATATGATAGAACATATATATATATAGATAAGTTATATCATTTCTGAAAGAGCATAAAATTTTCTAAAAACTCGATTGTTTTAAAATAAAAAAAAAAGAAGGTGTGCCGATTTTTATAGCTTAAAAATATCAAAAAAATGCACTTTTTTCCATTTAAATCGAATCTCGTCCCAGGGGTCACTTTTAACCACTTTTTTTTTTTTACATAATATAAAACTAGACAAAATTTGGAACAAATCTATGGTTTTACTTTTTTCATTTATTTCTTTATTTTTTGCATATAAAGTCTTAAAATATGTTATTTTAATATAATTTATTTTAAAATTATAATTTCCAAATAAATATTAGTTTAGGTCAAAGAATTAGAATTAGACATTCATTCATTTTCAGACTCTGATGATTCTGATGACTTTGATGAGTAAGAAATATCATGATGTTGATTATTATTTATATCCTTTTCATGATCTACTTCCATCTGATATTCGTCCTCGTACCTAACAGTTTTAGCAATTAATCCAAGATTATTTACTCTAAATAGGTGATGATTAGATTTTCTTGGAATTTTAGATAATTTTTAATTGATAAGTATTAGTTTTTAGGATAGTCAAATTCATAATCCATTAAACGATTAAAATATTCAAAATAAACAATTTATCACGTGATTTGGTTGCTTTATATGCAAAAAATAAAGAAATAAATGAAAAAAGTAAAACCATAGATTTGTTCCAAATTTTGTCTAGTTTTATATTATGTAAAAAAAAAAGTGGTTAAAAGTGACCCCTGGGACGAGATTCGATTTAAATGGAAAAAAGTGCATTTTTTTGATATTTTTAAGCTATAAAAATCGGCACACCTTCTTTTTTTTTTATTTTAAAACAATCGAGTTTTTAGAAAATTTTATGCTCTTTCAGAAATGATATAACTTATCTATATATATATATGTTCTATCATATAGATTTAGGGTCTCAAAGACCAACAACTCGATATTCGGTCGACTGTTTTTAGACCCCTGGGTACAAATTTTTTTTTTTAGACCCCCCCAAAAAAAAAATCAAATTTAGGGTTTTAAAGGTCGTAGATTACGAATATGAAGTCAAAAATTAGAAATTTAGCTAGCACGGAAGTTTTGAATTTCCTGCACTTTACTTAGCCGTATATTTTTTAGTGACTTACAAAATATATTGTTGATTTCGCTTTTTAAATTAATACTTTAATTATTATTAATGGTTTATATATTGATTATTCAGGTGTTAATAAGTTTGAATAATTTGTTTATCTGTGACGAGCTAAACAAATAAAGAAATAACAATAATAGCTAATGCTCCTTTAGATCAAAAAAAATATTAAAATAAATAAAGCTAAAAATAAGGTAGAATATAAAAAAGAAAATTAAAAAAATAAACTTAAATGTGAGTGTTAAAAAATAAGATTTTTGTGCTCGTATAAAAATAAGTAATACATTCTTATGTATTACTTATTAATAAAAGCATATAAAAAATATTTTAATTATTAAGTTATATTAAAATTTAAAATCTGAATATAATTTGAATTCGAATTTTTTTGGATTTTTTATATGCTATTATTAATTTAATATTTTAATATTTTTTTTAAGTCTTTCCGACACATAAGAATGTATTACTTATTTTTATACGAACAAAAAAATTTACTTTTTTATATTTTAACTAATTTTTAGCTTTATTTATTTCAATGTTTTTTTTAGATCTATAAAACATGTTTTTGGTTTAATTTTTTCCATCCGGTAAAATTTTTAATCTGTTAGTAAATTAGTTTATTTGTCAGTCAAATGCTGCTGATTAGTTTATTTCTCATGTAATGTAGCTATTTTGTCAGTAAATTTATTTTTTTTGTCAGTCCATTAAATGATGGCCATGAAAATATGGTAAAGAATCTCAAAAATGTCAGAAATGAAACGGTATTAAAATGAGTGTTTTTTTTGCTGTATTTTATACCTAAAATTTACTTTGATTGAGTAATAAAAAAATTCGTGTTGCATAAGTTTTTTTATAATATTTTTAATAAACTTTTAAATTTATTTTTAACTTTTTAAGTTTTTTTTGCTACCATGGAGCTTAAACTTGTCATGGATTTAAAAAAAAAAATTTTAATTAAATAGATAAATAGACTTTTAAATTGAATTTTTTTTTCAAAATTATTTGTAATGCTTAATTTTTAAGAAACTTTAGTTGAAAAAATATTGCCTATTCCAAATGGGTTCTCGAATTTTAACAAAAAAAGTAAAACAAAAAACAAAAATTTACACCAAATAATGTAATTTATTTTGCTTAAAAAATATTCATCTTTAATATACTTACATTTTATAATCTAAACAAGACAAAATAATGGCTTTAAAAAAAAATATTTTAATTTTTGTTGAAAAATATGTAAAACTTAGCAAAAATGAATGAAATTGTAAACAACCATGTCCACGATGAGACACAAAACATCCAATTCAAGTCTTCCACAAAAACTGAATCATGTAACAAAAGGGAAAAAAAATCTGTCAAATTCAACAAAGTAGATATGTATCATTTTGATCGTTGCCAAGGATATCTAAGCATACCTGGCTCTGAAAACCATCAAAACTCAATCACACTGGGAATGGAATACTTCCACAATGACTATGATTCGTTTCTCACTCAGGAAGAATTTCTCAAATTCAAGAGAAAATTAGACCTTGATAGAATACAAAATTTTTTAAATTCAATTGACAGTAGCGAATTGCCACCTTTAAATGATGAAATCATTGATAGAGCAAAAGAAGTGTTGTCCAAAAGAGATTATTACGAAGAAAATATAGAGCAAGATCTGGCAATTTCTGCTGACATCTTATGTCCAATTTTAACAGTAGAGCAAAGAATAGAAAAATTGATCGACATGGGATATAACCGCGATGAAATAGACATTAAAGAGTCTGAAGATATAAATTTGATACGCAAATCAAGACTTATATGCGGATGCACTTGCAGTAAAATGAACATGGTATGTGGGGAAAACGGAGATCTGTGTTCGTGTTTTGCCAACGGCATCAGTTGTCAAATTGATCGACTTAAATTTCCGTGCAGTTGTAGTTTAAAACGATGCAAAAATTTGAACGGAATGAAGCGTTTTAATCCAAAAAGTATTTTGGATCACTATAAAAAAGTGCTCCATGGAAAAAATGAAGATAATGAGGAAAAACCTAAACCAAAAAGAAGAAAGCGCAGGGGTGCGAATGCAAAACCGCCTGCTAAACGAAAAAAGATTTTCCATGAAAAAATAGATAATGATATGTCTAATTATGCAGTCGAATAAAATTAAATTAAATCAAAAATTTAAAAATTCATAATTTTTATAATTAATTAATAATTTGTTTTATAATTAGTTATAGTACCATTTCAATATGTTTAAATAAATGAACTCATCTATAGATTTTAATTAATATCTTATATTTAATGATCTTTGGTTAGCTTCCAGACTTTTCAATAGCATAGTATTTTTCTTATAAAATTTAAAAAATTATCTTTTTAACAGAGACATAATTTTTTTAATAATAAAATATTGAATTTAAAAATCATAGTTTTAGTATCATCAGCATGGATTTACTTATTAACTGCTGAATAATAGGAACACAATTTTTAGCCAAAGTTAATTAAATTTACCTAACAAAACAGGTGTGTACATCTTTAATAACTATTATTTCCGATTTTATCAGTAATTTTGCTTGATGATTTATTTTTATCAATAATAATAATAATAATATAAAAAAATCTACAATTGATAATATCAATTGAACAGAACGTAGTTCTGCTATTAGTAGACATTAGTTTCAATTCTTTATTCTTCTTTTTTGTGTTTAAAAAATTTGTCCATTCTATTCTTAAATTGGTTCACCGTCTTCGAGTTAACTATTTCTTCAGGCAATTCATTCCAATGCCTCACTACTCTATTTGATAAAAAGCTGTTTCTCGATTCTACTTTAGTTAGTTACTTGCTGATCCTATGGCAAGTACCCCTGATACCTCTAGCCGGTCCATCTGACGCTAAGGAAGCCATTGGGACATTAGTGTGAAACCATTTTATCTTATTTATGCCTTTATAAAATTTAAAATATTAAATCAAGTCACCTCTTTTTCTTCTTTTTTCTAAGGATTGCACTCCAATTAGATCAAGTCTGTCCTCATAAGGCAAAGATTTTCCTTCGGGTACCAATTTTGTTGCTCTCCGTTGTAATCTCTCTATCTTTTTTATATCCTTCTTTAGATGAGGGCTCCAGACGCAAGCTTTATGCTAAAAATTCTATTTAATAATATTAATTAGCACCAAAATTTCAGACTTGGCTAAATTCTCTTTATCAATAAGTATATTTAAAAATAATAAAAAAGCTTTTTTGTATTGGATTCTAAGCGGTGGTCTTGATTCCTATTTGGTTTGGGCTTTTGATCAAAAAAAATTTATCAAACAAAATTGATAAAAAGTGAAATTTAAATTTTATTTTATAAATCATTTAAAAAATTTAAATATCTAGCAAAAAAACATTTATTTTAGTAAAATAAATTTATTGAGCTTTTGCTGAGCTTCCTTAGCTTCATTGTCATCGCATCCGCTAAATAATTTTTGTGTAGAATCATTTAATTCAATATTTTGATTTCTAGAAAGGAAATTTTTGATTTCAATATTTTTTTATTCAAACTCAAGAAAAATAAATAAAGAGTTATATTGCAATAGAAAATTAATGAAAATAAAACAAAAATAAAATTTGGTAGGAAAATTACGAAAAATAATTTTAGGTTCTTTATTTTTGGTGATGCAATCAGAAATTTAGATACATAAAGAATAAATCGCCACTAAAAAAGTACTAAAATCAAAAAAAAAAATTATTATTGGCATCTTTAAAGTATTTTCTTGTTTCAAAAGCTACTGAGGTACATTATCAATTACAGTAATTAGACTGTTACATTGGTGTAAAACTTAAAGTAAGTTTTAAATTTGACCGGTTTAAATTAGGAATTGGTTTCATAGAGAATGATACTTTTAAATTAAATACTAAAAACCATTGCTTTTAATGTAATGTATTATTAAAGCATTTTTTTTTCACTTTAAATTTATTAAATTTAAATTAAAAAAAAATATGCGAATTTAGAACATTTAGAATAATTTTTTTATTTATAAAGCTAAATGAATGAAAAAAAAATAAAAGCTTAAAGTATAATTAACTTGATTATTTTTAAATTTTGAAAAATTAAGTCAATTAAAACGAAAAAAACGAAAAATTTTTTAAATTTACAAATTTATTTAGTAAATCAAATAAGTATTAAAATTTTTTATTATTTAAAAAAAAAACTTGCAAATACCTTCTTTATATTTACTCAAAAATTCTAATGAAAAAAAATTTAATATATAAGAGACAAAAATTAATTACAAAACCAGCTTTGTATCAAAAATTTCATCTTCCATTTGTAAAATTGACACGTTTAATTAAGATAATTATTATTATTATAAATTTTTCTCAAAATTTTTCCGCAGTTTGGTTTCGAGAATTCCTCTATTTTCTCTTTAAAAATTAAATCTTCTATGAAATCATGTTTAAGATTTTAGATCAATTTCTCGAAGAAGTTAAGTTAAGTTTTTACAAGTTATTACAAGTTAAACTTCCTAGTTAACCTTTTTACGCCTTTAAATTAAATTAAGACATTAAAATTTTTATTTTATCAAATATTCTGTTTGTGCATGAATTTTTAAAAGGGCCAAATCTGAGGATAAGAGGCCAGTTCTTTAGTTGATATGAAGTAATCGCTGAATTTACCATAAATAAATAACACATAAGTCAAAAATAAATAATTAAAAATTTCCAATTAATTTCCAATAATTTTAAATTAATTAAACCATTAATTTTCCAATCCATTGATTTACTTAAAGACTTTGTCAAGACCTCGAAGTAAATTTGATGAATTAAATTCGTGTTGGATAAGTAAATTAAATATTATTAAAATTAAATTTTTGTCAGATGATAAAAATTATTTTTAAATTAAAAGCTAATCTTGTGGTAGGAAAATAATTTTAGTTATTTACATATTATAACCTAAAGGATTCTATGAGCTTTCATGAATATATTTTTAGAAATTTAAATTAATTTTAAATAATTAACTGGGGTGTATTACGCGACGATTATAGAATTATTAATTAAGCTTCAATTTAATTTAAACAGTTGCTTAGGAATTCGATTTAGTTGATTGTAAAAACATGCACTCAAATCGCATATTTAAATTGAAAAGAAAAGTTAGCAAATATTGAGTAACAAGAGGCTGTAAGTTTTTTAAAAACCAAAAGTTACCTAGCAATCATTACTATTTAAGTGTTTCTTTTAGCTTTCATCCCTCTGATTTAAATTAAAAATCAACTAAATTAGTGTCCTAAAGTAATTTAAATCTTTAGTCTCTAGAAATTTCTCTTTTTTCTTTTTCTTTCAAATATAATCTTACCTTAGCACATATTAAAATGCTATATGATTAAACTTCGTTTAATAAATTTCGAAAATTATTTAAATCGAATTTTCCAGATAGTTGCTGCATATAAAAACTTAAAATTTGTTTTTATTTAGATACAAAAAAAAGGGAAAATAAAATTATTCAAGAATGCAGTATATGAAATTACAAATCGAATTTGGAGGAGATATCAACGAGGTATTTAAGCCAAAATTTAAAAAGATATGATTAAAAGTATTCAGATTTAATAATTAGATAATGATTCCTTATGCTGGTGATCCACTAGTTGCAGACTTAATGGTAGCTGTTGAACAGCAACTAAGCGTTCCAGCCGATACGCAGCGTTTAGTATTCAAAGGACAAAATTTGCATGAATTCCAGGATCAGCCTCTGAAATTCTTCGGCATTTGTAACTCTAACAAAATTAGACTTGTTGGAAGAAAAGCGTTCATCAAATCGCAAAATTGATCAGCTTTCTTCATTTTTTTTAAATCAATAATTTTCGGATTTTCGAGCTTAGTTTTTATATTAAGTATGTAAAATACATTCTTTAATATTGAGTTTATATTAATAAAAATTTAATTATACTAGCATCTAATTTCTCAATTTTAAATTAGAACGATTAAAATCGATGCCACTAAATTTGAATATAATACCCCAAATTTTTGATTTTTTTCCCCTTAAAATTAAATAAAATTCCCCAATTAAGATTAAGATTATACATAAATACACTTAACTAAATATAAATCAAATATTTCTAACTAATTGAAACTTTTTCTAAAAAATAACTAATTTAAGACAAAGGACTCAAATTTTTTATCATGTGAACTTTTTATTTGACGAAAAATTATAAAAAGTAAATAAATTAAGAAAAAGTAATGGTGCTATCTTAACATTTCCTCTTATTTTCATAATCTTTCAATACTTGAACATGTAAAACCTGTCATTTTTTATTTCAATTTATTTTTTTTAATTTTTGTTATTTTAATTAATTCAATTTTATTTAATCTGAAGGAGCATTTGCTGGAAACAGATAAAAAATGAATATTAATAATAAGCCTTTTAAATGTCTAGTTAAGTAAGTTTTTGAAAAATTAGTGTTTTGTATATTGTCATTTTAGTTATTTGGTTGTTTAATAAGTTTTTTCGCCAATTTTTAAATGAAAAAATCTCATTTAAGATTAAACTTTTTAAACATCATTTGAAAGAGAAACTCTTGCTCTCAAAAGGTCGGTAAATGGGTCCCGCAAAAACTCCAGAAAATCAATATTGCGCAACGATTGAACATTTGTGTTTCTCTCTTGTCTAGGCAGAAAAAAAATAGTTTTTTATGGAAAATCGTAACTGGAGATGAAAAGTGGATCTACTTCGATAACCCGGTCAACAAAAAACAATGGGTAATGCTTTGTGTTTGGTGGGATCAGAAGGGTATCATCTATTATGAGCTACTGCAACCCAAGCAAACGATAAACGAAAATCTTTATTCACAACAATTGATTCGTTTGAGCCACGCTTAAAAAAAACAGAGCAAAACGGCCACACAGAGCTATAGGAGAGCGAGAAGTGACATGTTGCAAAAACGACTCGGAACGCGCTAGAGAATCTAGGCTGGGAAGTCTTATCTCACCCAACTTATTCACCAGACTTGGCTCCTTTAGATTACCATTTTTTTCGATCCATGCAGCACCTCTTCAGTGAAAAAATTACTCAGACTTGAAAGAAATCAAAAAAGACATCAGTCAATATTTTATCTCAAAACCACCCAGCATCTACGAGCGAGGAATCAAAGTACTACCAGAAAGATGGGAGATGTGTATTTCTAGCGAAGGAAATTATTTCAGTGTCTAATAATATTTTATTTTATTTTATAATGAAAAAATAAAGTTGAAAATAGCGAAGAAAATTATTAAAAAACCTAATAATTTTTTGTTATTTAAAAAAACTATTTTTTTATTGTCATATTTTTTTTATATATATTTTATTTTAAAATTTAGGTACTTTGTCTGAAATTATTTATCATTTTTTACTAAAAGTGTTATTTTTTATGCAAATTATTATTATTTATTATTTATATTTTATTTTATTATATTAAACGATATTATTTTCAGGACGAAAAAACTCTGCAATTAAATTGTGCAGTTGAATTAAACAAATTTTAATGACGTGCGTTTTACTCCAATCATGTGGACCTCATCATATTCCAATCTAGGAAAAATTTGGAGTACATTACCATTCTGGTTAATAGAATCCTTTTGTTAATAAATTAAATATTAATCATCTGAAAAATAAATAAGTTAATTAATACGATTTTTAAAAAATTCTCATTGAAAATAATTTCAAGTTAGATTAAAATAAAAAATGATATTTAATAACAGTTATTAATTAATGTTTTCCATAGTTTCTATTAAGTCGATATTTAGTCTCAAAATTACCTTATTGATTAAAATAGCAATTATCGAAATAGATAAAAATTTACCTGAGATTTTTTTTATCAAATCAGCTCAATAAGCTTTTATTTAGAAATTTTAATACAAGACCCAGCTAACTACCGATCAATCAGTATGACAAGCTGTCAATCAATCAGTATGACAAACAAGCTGAACTGTTAGAACGAATAGTCTACTCAAGATTATATAGTTATTTAGAACAAAACTCATTTCTAATTTAGGAACAATCAGGTTTTAGAAAAAATCGACGAACCGCTGATAATCTTTTCTTCCTTATTCAAAAAATTGTAAAATCATTTAATAGGAAGAAAAAAGTTTGTTACATAATTTTTGATATCTCCAAAGCGTTTGATAGGGTTTGGCATGATGGTTTTATTTACAAACTAATAAAAATGATCCTTCCCCTTACCTAATACATTAGATTTATTCATTCTTAAACTCAAGATAATTTAAAGTAAATGTAAATGGTCATGTAAGTGATGAATACTATATAACTGGAGGTGTTCCTCAAGGCTCAGTAATCAGTCCATTACTTTTTAGTATTTTTATCAATGATACACCCAAAAGAAATTAAACAAATAGTGAATGCTCTCTTCATTTTTCTGACGACTAAGTCACATTCTACGTTTTTAAGAAAAAAGGAAATCTAGAAAATAAGATAGGATAGATGAAATAAAACAGCGTTGTAGTTCACGGTTAAACTTAATAAAAATATTGTCAAACAAAAAATGGGGTCTTAACTATTACACACTAGGAAACCTTTAATCGGATCTATAATTGATTACTCTTTTCCATGTCTGAATTCATTTTCAGAGACAAACATTAAAAAAATTCAAGTCTTAAAAAACTCAGCAGTTCGTTTTATACTTAAACTAAAATATGATACTCCTTCAAATATTGTGCATCATGAGGCCCTTAATAAACTTAAACTCCTAACTGTCTCGAATCGACTTTTTGAATTGAGCGAAAGATATGTAGCGGGAGGACTGCGTCATTCTGTTCCATTGGTTGTCAAGCTGGTTAATGATTATAAAGTGGGTTTTGAATCAAGATATGTCGAATACCCGACTACATTGTGTAATTGCTATCTTACTATTTCTTCTTTCTTTCCTGAACTGTTCAATACCTTGCATCTGTCATTTCTTACAATTTGTCTATTTTAATTGTCTTTTGTATTATATTTTATCTTATTTTTCTTTTCATTTTTATTTTCTTTTATTTTTTATTAATTTTTTATTTTTTATTAATTTTTTATTTTTTTTAATCTGAAGACTTAATCTGAGAGTATCGATAGATAAAATAAATAATTTCCAAATTGTTTCAAATAAATAGTTTTCAATCTAACTAGTTCATTTTCAGTTTTTGTTTGTTCCTTTATTGGCGAATATACCAACGAATAGACCAATGGATGTTTATTCAACATGCTCTTAATTATTAGAAAAATTATCAATATATATTATTAATATATTATTATTATTATTAATATTATATTATTATTATTAATATTATTAATATATTAATTCAATGAAGTTAACCCTTTGTTTAATATTGTTATTGATAATTGTTCAATCGAATCTATTTATGACACTAATTTTTATTTGATAATTTAATCAAAAGTTAAGCTTGGGTTTAGTTTAGTATTTAATGTAGCGCCTTTTTTCCATACAAAAGAGGATTAAAAAAGTCTTAAAGTTTTTAGTGTCGAATTCACATATTGCTCTTAGATAAGAAAGACGGATTTGCAATAAAACTAGAAAAACAATTTTGTGTTCATCTTTTTTTCAAATTTTTTATTTTGGTGATTTTTGAAAAAATAAAATAATTTATAATTGAAAAAGAATGAAAACGAAATTTGCATTTAAGCTCCACTTTTTGCTAAAATTTTGTTTGGAAAAAAATTTCCTCTAGAAACTGTCCAAATTTCAATCGAACCATTTCCATACACATAAATAATAATGCCTACGGCTAACATTTCAGTTATGCCTGTGTCAAGATTAAATTTAATTCTGTCCTCTGGAATTGGATACATGCGTCCATATTTTTTTGAATTCAGGGCACAAAACTTGCTGTCTTTTTTTGGAGCATATTGATCTTCAATTTCTACCAAGGTGTCATTTATTAATTTAATTGCTTCTTCTGTATTTTTTACCGGAGGCTTGGCTTTAAGCCTTCGTTTAAAAATTTCGAATCGTTGCCTTTTGTCAAGCTGATATAAACCGCTTACATTTATTGTGGCAACACTGTTGGATCTCTTTTTCATCGAAGTAATAAAAGGTGGTTTTTTTTTCACTAAAGATACGTCATCTAATGAAACTAATGGCGGTAGTTTGCGTTCTGTCTTAGATTCATTTTTTTGGGACTCGATTTTTTTTTCAATACGTTTGGAGAATTTAGCGGCCTCAACCTTAAGTGACGGAAGTTCATTAATCCGAGAATTTTTTTTGTTAGCTTTTGATTTTAATTTAGATTTTTTCATTACGTCTCAATGAGAACGACGCCAAGTTAAATAATTGGAAGACTGAACTTATAAGAAATTTGATGAAAATGTTTATTTTAAAATCTTCTTGCTTATGTAGAAAATTTCTAAAGTTTTAATCGAGTTACCAAGCAACTTTTAAGCAATAAAAATAATTCTCTATTTTCTGTTTCGGAAGGTTTAATTATTTTTAAACTTGGTGATAAATAAAATTATTATCAATAAATCAACAAAATTAATTAAAAGCTGATTAGAATAAAACTTAGATATTTTATTTAATTTAATCTCTTATTTTAAATTGTAGCTTAGATGGAGACAAAAATTATATTGGTTTTTGAATATTTGAAATAAAAATTCATTTATTTTAAATTTTAAAATAAAACTTTTTTCTATTAAATTTTACTTATAAATCACATTTTTTATCTATTTTTAATACTTTTTCTTGAAGGAATGAATGAACTTGGCAATTAATCGATGACTCAATCCAAAAAATTTCAATCACACATATTAAAATTTTTGAAAATTATTTAAAATAAAATTTAATTCATGTCTCTTATTTTTGTTTAAAATAAGGTATTTTATTTTAGGTTTATTTGTTAACACTAAATTTTGCTAAATTATTTTCACATAATTTTTCTGGATTTAAAAAATTTTGAATATTTAAGCTTTATTTTGTAAAAATTTTGATTTTCAGCTCTCTTACAGATACCTTAGTTATAGTAAAGGTGCAATGGATCAAATTTGTTTTTTAAAAAAGGGAATCTTATTATATTTAAATGGAATATATTACATCAAACATATAATATTTAGTTTTTATTGTTTTTTAATAAAAATCTTTGACTTTTTTGATGAAATTCTTTCTAAAAAATTTTATTTATTTTTGATTAATGTTCTTTACACAATCATTTAGGCTAGTATTTCAAATCGTATCCTTAAAAACAGCACCTGGTCTCAATCATCAAATTTATCACAAGAGACAAAATTTTTTCTGATAAATTTATTTCAAGCCTATTGATTCTTGTTAAACATCCTTATTCGTGTAAAAATATATAACTTCCATCATATTAATTACACAAGGTTATTTTTTCGCTTATAAAAACGAGTGTAATAAAGCTAAGAAATTAATAAGTAAGATTAAATTTTTATTTTTTTAAGTAATTCCTTACTTACTTTAAGAAATTTGTAAAATTTTGGATTTTAGGGGTGATGCTGTATTTAAGTTTTTGAATAGTTTTTAGCAAAGCAATCAGCTTGACATTTGGAATAAGGCAAAGGTCAAAAAGATTTTTAAATTTAAAAATATTTAACAAAAATCTTAATAAATTATTAAAATAATGGAACTGACAGCTCCTTTGTCAAATTCTGAGAACTGAACCTTTCTTGTTGAGACTCTCTGCTTTAAATTCGTAACCACTATACCGGTATGTATAAAAGGGAACCCTTATGCCAGACAAGTAGATGTTGTTTCGATCATAAGATCGCTCGATGGTTCTTATCGCAAATGTTTGGTTATTTTGAAATTTTGAACTACAAATTTAACTTTGCTTCGCTTTAATATATATTAATAAATATTATAATACCATTTAAAACTTTTGTTTTAACCATAATTTGACAAACTCAATGTGAATTTTGACTTTGTCTTTTAAGTTTTTAAATCAAGATTTTAGAAGAATCAATTAAAGATCAATTAGGAAAAAAAGATTCTTTTAAAATTCAAAATAAGAAATAAAAAAAGCTTATTTCATAATTTTATTGAGATTTTAATTAATTAAGTTTTGATCATGTGATCATGATCACTTTGGGTTGCCTTTCTCTGAGAATTAAGCTAAAAAAGATGAATAATATATTTTAGAGTATTTTTTTGGGTTTTTTTTTCTATTGTATAATGAATTTACCAGGTCCCGAAGCTTCTTTCAAGGTAATATTTTAATGCTGACAGGCTCGTCAAATTTGTATTGATTTTCTGTTTTAAAATATTCAAGATTTTGTTCAAATATTTCTCTATCTTCTTCAGTATTAATTAGATAAATATTAGGACTAAATGTTTTAGATAAAAATTCACCAAAAAAGTTGATTTTTCTTCATCAGTACTGGGTTAATTATTTTTGGCTAGAAATTGCTTTTTTAACTAAAATAACTTTTTTTAAATTAGAAACTTTTTGATATACAAAAAAACTATATTAAAACCCTTTTTTACATGAGAATTATTTCCAAAAATTATAATTTATTTTTTTCGCCAAATTCTAAAATGCTTGATTTGGAAATTGAATCCGATAATAGTTTTGTTGAAAGAATGGACACTTAAGAAATTGCTAGATAAAGATAACACAACAGTTGAACTGTTGCAAAAATATATTTAATTTAATTGAAAACTAGTTTTATTTCAATTATTAACAATTAATTAAGAATAAATGTAACATTTTTAAGCATAATTTTCAAAATTATAAATTTATTTTTAATTTTTTAAATATTTTACTTTGATTTTTTTTTGATACCATCTTAACTGCCGCAATACTCTACAATAAATTTCTGCGTTCTTAATCATGGCGACAATGTCGGTCGGGAGGAAGAATTAAAAGTTATTTAGAATTAAACAAAAAAAAAACTTTTTTTTGTATTATAGGATGCATGTTGGATGCAAAAAAAAGATCCATGTCAAAACAGGTTAATGGGATTTTACAAACAGTCAAACAAATAGTCGCCACTTTTATCATTAATATAAATTTAAGCCGCGCATATATAACTCATATAAAATAAATAACTTTAATTTAAGATATCAACAAAGAAATTACTAATAAATAATTTTATAATAATTTGTCATATTAAGCTAGAAAAAAATGAATCTAAATAAAGTCAATGATAAAGAAAAGCTCGAAATCTGTAGAAAATATTACTTAGGTAAGTGATTTCCAAAATTATGAAACATATTACAAAATTAATAATTAAAAAAAATATAGCTGGCTTTGCATTTTTGCCATTTTTATGGTTGGTAAATTTCTTTTGGTTTTACAAGCATGCATTTAAGCGAAATGAATTCCCTGAACAAACCCAAATGAAGACATGTAAAAAAGTTCTTAATCAAATCACTTGAAATTAATATTATTTATAAAGATATTATTCGAAGCGGAATAGGCTGCCTTGTTTGGCTAATTATTCTTGTCATTTGGAATGTGCTCTTCCAAACGTATCGAGTAGATTGGGATGCAGTTGGAGACCATCTTACATTTATTTTACCTAGTGGAAGGCCTTAAAAACAATTTCATGTGTCTTTAAAATATTGTAAAATAAAAATATTCAATAATTTTTAAAAATAGTAATGAATAAAGATTAAATTTTTTCAAAACTCATTTTTTAATTTAGAGTTTGTATATTAATTAAAAATAGACCAAAGCTGACAATTTCGTTGATTTAAAGTGCTGATTTGATTTTTACGTAAAAGTTGCAAAATTATTTAAAAAAAGAATAGAGTCAATTTTTAAAAAAAATTGCAAAAAATCGTTCTTTTTTGAGTTTTAAATATTTTAATTTTTTTACGTAAAATATATTAAATTAACGATATTTACGTTTAAAATATTAAAATATTTAAAGCCCAAAAAAGAACGATTTTTTGCAATTTTTTAAAAATTTACTTTTTTTAAATATTTTTGCGACTTTTCGGTAAAAAAATAAAAAAATAAATAGAAATAAAATTAAATAGAATTTTAATAATCTGTACTCTAATAATAATAAAAATTTTGATAATTAATTGTTAGAAAATCATAGAAGAAAAATTTTCTAATATGAGAAACGAACCAGAAGTATTGTTGAGGATAAGAAATCAAAAAAGTGAATAAGAAGAGAAACAAGCCGTTTCGGAATTTCAAAAATAAATTCCAAAGTCCAAATATTATCACTCACCAAGAAACAAAAATATAACTAGAGTTTCCATATCATTAGTCGTGTATTTTAATTTAGTTTATTTATAAAAACAATTTTTAAAGATTTTTTATTCTTAGTTAATGGATAACTTACTTTTTATGATTGGGTAAGCTTGATTTTTTTCTCCAATTATCTTATTTTTTAAAAATAATTCCACTGTAAAAGAAGCCAAGTTTCTAAAACTTAAAGCGCATTTTTAAAATAACAAAATTAAAATCGATTTTGATCATTATTATTAATTTAAAATATTCTAGATTTTTCAAAATTTAAATTTCAAAATTAAATTCAAAATTATTAAATCATTCTATTAATTAAAAAATTAAAATAAAAAACTTTAATTTTTTTAAGATAATTATGTTTTCTCTGATTGAAAATGATCAAAATTATCAATCTATGGGTATATTACTCAAAGGATTGTATAATTTATTTTATTCTCACACTTGGATTTTTTAAATAGTAAGATAAAAAAAATTAGTTGAAACAAACAATTTTCTTAGAAGAAGATAACAAAAATCTTATCTGCAAGAGATCAAACCAATAGTGTAATAGATATGTTTTTGTTAACTTTTATCATTTGCGCTTTTCTACAAATTCATTTTAAAAATTTTTTTAAATGTTAAAGGTTTTTCTAAAAGCTTTAAAACCCTCTTTTTTCCTATAAAATTCTTTTTTATTTAAATTTTTGAACATTTTTCCACAAAAATTCTCTTTTAAAATAAAATTTAAAATTTCGTAAAAATCAGGGAAAAAATTTTAAAATTATTTTTAATAAATAAATAAACAAAAAAGGAAAAAAGTCAATTTTTGTTTTAAAAATTTGTAAAGGAACGTTTTTATTTGGGCTATTAATATTTTACCATTTTAAAATAAATTTAGGTAAAAAATAGTAAATTCCAAAGATCAAATAAACACTGAACTATTAAAATTAATGTTTTTAAATATTTATTCGATAAGTAAAAGAATCACTTGATTTTGTTCAAAAATATTTTTCATCATAATATGAATTAAATTAAATTTTATTTAATTTGAAAAGAATAGAAAATATATATTCAGAATTGAAGCGAAGAAATAATGGTAAAAGTTGTTAAATGATAAAAAACAAAAGCAATATCTTAAGCCATAGCATATTTTGAAGTCCATTCCTTGGCATTTTTGTTGTAAAGATTCTTATCTGTTTTATAAATACGGGCTATTTCTGGCACAAGCGGATCGTCTGGATTCGGGTCGCACAAAAGCGAACAAATGGATAGCAACACTTTGGATATTGTCAAAGCAGGGGACCACTGGGATCTCAAGATGTCCAAACAAATGCTTCCATTGCTGTTTATGTTAGGGTGGTATATGCGAGTAGTGAAGGCTATCTAGACAAAGATTTAAATTTAAAAAATATTTTTTAAAGCTAAAATTACTTTTGGTGGTTTAAAGGGATAGTCGGTCGGAAAATGGATGGTCAAGAAGAATACACCACCTTGGTACGGACTGTCAGGCTTTAATTTTTTGAAATTAAAAAAATTTTGATTCCTAATTTAAAAAAGTTACTGGTCCCATAATGGTTGCTTGCCATTGAAACACTTTTTTTAAAGCAGCTTTTAGCCAAAGAATAAAGTAAAGAGACTAGAATAAAATTTTACAGTCGTCTGATACTGGTCCTGCTGAGCAATTGGCCGGAGGGTCTCTTTCCAAATCCTGCAATTCCTTTAAACATAATTTATTATTTTTAATTAAGCTTAAAGTTTAGTCGCATAAAATTACTTTATTGATTCGTTTTAAAGCCATAATTTATAAAACTTTAAATTTATCTATTTTTAAAAAGTGAATTGTAAAAAATTCTGGTCAAATTAATAGAAAGATCTAAAATATTCTCTAAGGATTTATTTTAAACTCATCATACGCTTAGTTTTAGTTACTAATTTTTTTTTTATAAAATACGAATGCATTTTTGTTCATAAAATAAAAATTTCTATTATATTCATTAAATCTTAGCAAATATAGTAGATTTTTTTCTCTACTAAATTTTAATATGCTAATGCTTTTTAACTTATGTTTTAACTTTTGGTTCTTTAGATAGTCTTTCTAATTCACATAGTTTCTTTAATTTATTGAATTTTTGAAATTATTTTTTGGTTATTTCATGTTTTATTTTAATATTTAAATTTTGATAATTGTTGACAATGACCGAAATTTTGACTTTAAATTAGTTAGTGCTAGTTTGAAAAAATTAAGTGATAAATTTTCATTATTTTTTGATTTTTAAAGATTTTTATTAAGCGTGTCAGATCAAAAAAAATCTTTTTACATTTTATTTTTATTTATTTTTTATTTTTTAATTACAGTAAGCAACTAAAAACTATTAAAAAATTTTTTAATGAAGAATAAAACAAATTTTCATTCAATAAAAAAATAAAATTGAAAACAGTTTTTTGTAACAATCCTCTGAAAAAGCCTAAACGTATTGATTATTATTTTCAAAACACGGTTTTATTATTATTCTTTAGGCCTTTCAAATTATTTTTAAAATATATCTCAAATATTCGTTTTTGATAGTGAAATGTCTAAATTAAAAAAAAAAATTTGAAGTACCACTGCTTTTTTTAATTTTTTACATTTCTATTTAAAATTTTAATGATTTTTTATCAGTTAAAATTAAGAAAAATTTTAAAAGAAAAAAGAAGTATTTAAACAAATTTTGGCTATTATTTACATACATTGATAAAATATTTAATTTTTGTCTAAAAAAAGAGTGTTTGATTTTGGCATTATATTTTTTTTTTCTTAAAATATTCTGAATATGTTTGTTATTTCCCTTAGATTAAAGTATTTAATTCTGTCCAAAATATTTAATCTTTGTTCATAATATTTTATGCCAATTTTTTAAAATTTTAAAATCTACAATACTAATATTTTAGTCACTCATCTCAAGGATGAGTGTAAAAAACAGAAAATTTCATATCGAGGGAAAAAAAGTGACTTGGTAAAAAGGCTAAACAACTTTTATGCAAGTTGTGAAAATGTTTAGATTTTATTAATGGAATGGTCAAATAGTAGATGCAGTTGTGGCTATTATATGAAAAATTATTATTGTTACCATATTACAACTTTAGCGGAAAACTTAAAATTTGAACCAAAACCTAAAAAATAACACAAGTGACGGACCGGCCACCACACGGTCTCCTAAAATTTGGCCAGCCATTTCTCGGTCGGTCTTTTTGTTGGCCGCTGCTTCGCCGGCCATCCACGGTCTTTTACCGTTTAATCGACCGGCCGTGATTTGGCCGCTTGCAGGACAGGCCACGGTCTCGGTATTTTTTTTTCTGGCCGGACACGTTGCCTCTTGGCCGGCCCCCAACACTACAAATGGCAAAAAATAAACTTTAAGAAAAAATTAAGTTTACAAAATGTCTTATCTTTTTGTTAAATGACATGACAAAATATAAAAAACCATAAAAGACAAGAAAATTCTAATATAATTTACTAAATGGCATGGCAAAATATTATTTTTAAAATATTTAAAAGTTAATATTTTGTAAATTGGATTATTTTTTTAATTAATGTTGTATTGTGTATGAATTGTGTTAATTTGAGTTAAATTTTTTCTAATTTGTATAAAAATAAAAATATTAATAAAAATGATTGAATTGATTCAAGAGATAGAAGATGCTCTTATTAATCCGATCAAATATGCCGTCCAACAACAAAATATAGATTATAAAAAATATCAATTATTGATTATAGTTTTGTTTTTTTATTTTTTATTTGAATTTGACTTTTTTTATGAATGGAATTCCAAATAAGTATGCAATATAATAAATTTTTTTTTTTATTTTTAAAAATTTACAAATTTGCGAAATAATTAGTAGCAATTATTTAAATAAATTAAAAAAGTGCACTTATTTACACGTTAGTTGCGTGAAAATAAAAATTATTAATACACGTAACTTAAGTGAAAATAAATTTTTTTTTTCATTTTACGTGTGTCAATTATCTTTTATTTTCACGCAAGTGTCAAATATAAAAGAAAATTTATTTTAAAAAATTCTATCATATAAAGCATATCAAACATGAAGCTACTCAAAAAAACTTGAAACCAACTATACACTAGTGCCTATATCATAAATTCGCTTGGATAAGACTTTTTGAATTTACTTAAATCTAAAAAAAAACATTGAAAAACCTTATCTAATTTGTTAAAACTCAATCTAAACATGTGCTCTCCAATTTTTCGAGACCAAATTTTCGAAGCATTTGACGACTTTTTGCAAGTATTTAATGACTTTACTTAACAGTCGTTTACACTTTGGACGACTTACAGTAGTGCTAAACGAAGTAGTGACGATGATAACGAAAGTTTGAAATATGTACATTTCAAATGTATCCATCATCGTAATCCAGAAAAAATTTCATCAAAAAGTACCGGTCAACGTCCTAAACAATCATATGTTGCCCCATTTGGATGCTTAGCCGAAATTCGTCTCAATTACGTCGTGAATGGCCCGATGGAAAACAAATATCAAGTCACAAAATCTAATTTAGAACACGAAAGAGTCAATACTCAAACAAAAGTTAAAGAAGTGGCTCATCAAATTTCGAAAGATGACTTTGACAAACACCCGAGTAATCGACGTCTTACTCAAGAAGAGGAAGATGAAATAAATTCAAAGTTTGACACTGGTAGTGATGCCAAAAAAATAACACAATATATAACAAATAAGACTCACAAATGGCTCACAACTAGAGACGTATGGAACGTTCGAACAGAATACTTAAATCAACAAAAACAAAGCGGGCCAAATTACGAACTCAAACAATTCGAAAAAGAAATGAACAATCGGGTTGAGATAGACGGGAAAAATTCATTTAGACTTATATACGACGAAGAAACTAACAACACACTATTGATGGTTTATTATTTAAATCAAGTTATGAAGAACATGTTTGCGCAATATGGTGAAATAATATTCATGGATGGCACCTATTCGTTAAACAAGAACAATTATCCGCTTTACATTATCGCCGTTCGAGATTGCAATGGAAACTCACAAATCGTTACATTCGCTATTGTAGCGTACGAACGTCAAATGATTTTGGACAAGTTTATTGAGCTTTTTATCAAAATGAACAAGGTCGATAAAACAGTGGCTGTGATGATCGATAAAGATTTAACAGAATGGAACGTCTTGGCAAAATACTTTCCAAACGCAAGTGTGTTTATTGTTAATAGAACATATATTCCAGTAAAAAAAATTTGGAAATGTTCTAATTGTTCTTAAATACTTGTTAATCTTGTTAATTTACTTGAATACTTGTTAATTTTTTATTTTCACGCATTAAAAAAAAATAATTTTTTTATTTTAAATGCGTGAAAATAAAATAAAAATTTAAAAAAACGTACACATATCTTACGTGTTTTAATTTTCTATTTATTTTCAGGTAACTTACGTGAAAATAAACGTATTCAAATTAAAAACACAAGTTTATTTTTTTCCATGTCATTTTCAGAAAAGTGATGTCAATAAACAAAATTAAAAAAAAAATAATATTATTTTTTGATAATTGTATTTTGCGAAAAATATTGGCATTTCGCCTAATGCCTAATTTCACGTTTTGTAGGCAATAACTGAGAACGATAATATATGTGCTCTGAAATGATTAGCATGATCACTAAATTAAATTTAATGAGCTCTGTTTTATTGATTATGTGCCCAATAACATTTATTTATTTAGTTCTCGAGCTACCTTAAAGAACCGTCTTTTTCGACCCTCTAAGTCGCCTGTTGTATAAGTTGTGCTACAATTTTTGAAATCTCAGAATTTCACGGAGCTTACTTTAACAACAATTAAAAGATAAGCAATGATAAACAAGCCGACACAAAACACAAACTCGATGGGGTACATAAAATTACTAGAGTACAAACTGCTACAGGATCTTAAAGCGCACAAAAAAGTATTAAAATGGGCAAGCACAATTCAATTACGAACCGAACAGACTCAATCACAAATCGACAATTTAAAACGCTATGAACCAAGCGTTTTTGATGGTAAAAAACAAGACAAACCCACTATTAAAATGTCAGTACCGTTAAAATCAGTTCACCGAACCACTTCTAAACAAGGCGAACCAACTATATCGAACATCTCAACGATTCCTAATCCGGTCACAGAACCAAGCGAAATGAAATCTTACAAAACTCCAAAGCCGGAATTCACTTTTCAGAAAGATTTGAAATCAGAGCAAACAAAATCAATTCGAAAACAAAACAAAACAACTCTAGGACTCAATAAGAGTTTTAACGAAGACACCGACTTAATCATTAGGAATTTCATCGAAAACTTTATTCAAAATCGTTTAAATCCTCTTGAAAAACGACTGGGACAATTAGATCTTCAAATAGACTCTAATGAACGCTTGATTAGTGAGACAAAAACAATTATCAGTAAGATTTCTAAGAGTACAAATGATAATAGAAAAGAATTTGAAAGCACGTTGGACAACATATAAAATATTTTAATTGGTAACCATGCATAACTGACTGAAATAACTTAGAAATAGGGTCCATTTGAATTTTGAAAATGTTGTATTTTTTATTTTAATTTCTTTTTGTACAAAATACTAGAAAAATTATGTAACATAGTACAACTTAAATCTTTTGATATTGTTTCTTATTTTTATTTGATAGTGAATAATTTTTGTATAATTTAAACTAACTTTTTTGAACTTTCTTGAATTTTTTAATTAAAAATATTAAATACAGTGACCCTTATTTGACGGGTCACTGAGCAAGTGGTCGGCGATCGGCCTCAGCTTAGAATTAATAAATAAATAAATAACATTTATATCGAGCTCTTAATAAAAAAAATAAATACGTTGTCCGTCGCCTTATCTTACTTATAAATAAATTTTTCTTATCAGTATTCTTATATTTAACATTCTGAAAAAGAACAACCCAGAACTTGAATACGAAAATGTTTCTGCTCACAACTCACAGTTGTCAGACGTAGACGAAGACCAAGAGAACTAGCCAGGGAAAATTCAGGTCTTGGGTTTTAGTTAAAGTTTTAGTCTTCGAGAAAGTTCAAGCTTTTCTCGAATCTGAAAAAATCTGGTCCAAACATAAGCCACATTCAACCGAGAAAGACTTACGTTACGAGTACCGATCAAGTGATTCAAAAGTTCATAAACATGTACACAACGATCACTAATAATAAAGATTTTGTTTCGTTTGACGTTTATTACCAAATCTTATTCCCGATCTGGTATACAAGCTTTCCTGGCGATGTAAAAATAACTGGTAAATGGCTTGATGGCTCATGTACATGAAACTGAATCGGGTACACCACGAGCTAGCAAGCTTTCAAGACAAGATGAAGAATTGCAAAAAAGACCTTTACTTGCCGTAAAAAGAAGACCAGATCGCCAAAGAAATGTGATTTAAACATTCATATATCATTAAGTAAATTTTATTTTCATTTTTATAACTAAAAAATTAAATATTGAAAAACTTATTAAAAATAAAAATTTGGGTGATCATTTAAAATACTTCGGGGGTCATTTTCAATTTTTTCCGAGCACGCTTATTAATTATTTCAAAACACATTAATTTTCAGAGCTCAGGTGAAACCATTTAGAGCACGATTAAATTTATCCCAAAAAGAATTTCATAAAAGCCTTGAGAATTCAAATTGAATTCAAAATTCTGCAATAAATTAAGCTGAAATTGTCTATCATAACTTTATAATGTAAAAACTACTGAAGCTTTAAAACTATAAAAAAAAAAGAATTTTTATATGATTCACTATATGATTTGAATTTTTTTCAAAATTGTTGAAAATGAAAGACTCAGAATTTTAAACTTAGAATTAATCAAAAATTGCCACAGCATCTGAAGCAATTCATCATGATAGAAAAGATAAAGTAAAGTGGCTACAAGACTTAGATCAGGGACAGATTTAATTTTATATGTACTTTTGGGCGAATGCTAAATTTTGACAAATATTCGTTAAGATTTTTTTAATTAACTTTGAGGTGAAATTCAATTATCTGCATCAATTCAGTTCAATAAAATATATTCTAATTGGTATTGAGTTAAAAAAATTGAGAAATTTAGTTTAGAAATTTTTAAATTAATAATTAAAAATTTTTATGAAATCTCCTCAAAATAATTGTGAATTTGGAATATTAAAACAAAACAAGCAAAAAATTCAATAACTTTTCTAAAAGTCGGAATCAGTTAAGTAAATTGTATCAGTTGATTCATTCAATATATCCCCTAAATCAAAAAAATTAAAAAAATTCCTACATATTAAAATAAATGAAAATTAATATGTGGAGTATTTAAAGATGATATATTTAGGTGAAACATTGAACGTATTAACTAATACAAATTACAGAATTAACTGAATAAATTTTTAAAAAATTTGAGTTTTTTCAATTATTTTTCTGTATGTTTTTTTGTCCTAAATTAAAATTACCAAAAAATTTTTTTAATTTTTAAACTTGAAAACAAAAAATATCGCCATAAAAAAATGTCGATAAATTTTGAATAAAATTTACACAATAGAACTCAATATAATCATCAATTAATTAAAATAACTAGTTGATGAAATTAATTTATAATTTTTGTTATAAATTACAAAAAAAAAATTAATTTTTCTTTCATCACTTAAATTTTATTTCAATTTATTTTTACATTTTTTATTCTTACTTTTAAATCAGAAAAAAAAATAATTTCTATAGATTTATGCTCCGAACGTCACGATTGGTAACTTGTGTTCACATAAAGACCCAAAAATTTTATAAATCAAATGGTTTTTTCACGTAATTAGTTGTGGTGAAAATTATTTCTTCAGCAATTTAAAATATTACGATTAAATTAAACTTTATTTTTAAATTAGCAAAAAAAATAATATTTATATATTGAAACTATTTAGACAAAGAAAAAAATTCGTAAAAATTTCGCATCCCCTCTCAAAAAAATTGTCTATGCCATAGCATATTTTGAAGTCCATTCCTTGGCATTTTTGTTGTAAAGATTCTTATCTGTTTTATAAATACGGGCTATTTCTGGCACAAGCGGATCGTCTGGATTCGGGTCGCACAAAAGCGAACAAATTGATAGCAACACTTTGGATATTGTCAAAGCAGGGGACCATTGGGATCTCAAGATGTCCAAACAAATGCTTCCATTGCTGTTTATGTTAGGGTGGTATATGCGAGTAGTGAAGGCTATCTGGACAAAAATCTAAATTTTAGCATAAAATTTTTTTGTAAAAATTACTTTTGGTGGCTTGAATGGGTAGTCGGTCGGGAAGTGAATGGTCAAGAAGAATACACCACCTTGGTATGGGCTATCTGGCTAAAAATATATAAAGGAAAACAAATTTACTTTATTATCAATATGAAAAATATCAAAAACTTACTGGTCCCATAATGGTTGCTTGCCATTGAAACACTTTTTTTAAAGCAGCTTTTAGCCAAAGAATAAAGTAAAGAGACTAGAATAAAATTTTACAGTCGTCTGATACTGGTCCTGCTGAGCAATTGGCCGGAGGGTCTTTTTCCAAATCCTGCAATTCCTTTTAAGCACAAAAGTTTCCATTTAGCATTAGGCTTATGGTCTTAGTTTACAAAATTACTTTATTAATTCGTTTTAAAGCCATTTTTGCTCTGAATAATTTTTTATATTATGTACTAGATCTAAAATAATCGATAAATTTTAAATTAAGAATCATGTTTGTATTATCTGCAAAAAAAATTTTGTTTAGAGGTTAGAAAAATTAAGCAAAAAATACTCGTTTTTCATGATGATACTTTTTAGAGTGAGATCTTAATGAGTTGGTTTTGTAATCTTATTTGAAAAAATTGCAATCTAATACCCAAAATTTCGAATGCAAATATTGCAACTCGTTTTGCTTTATCTTCTAATTAGAAAAATGCGTGCTTTGCCAAATAAGACTAAGTTAAAGGACACTTTTAGATGCAGTTTGACTCATTGAGCCAAATGCTTCAATAAGCTAGTGATTAGGACCAAATGATCGCAGTTTGGGCATTTCAATTTTGACAACTGCCATAATTTTGTCCTCTTTAATTTTGGAACTAAACCATGGTGATATTTTAGATTTCTATTTAAATTAGTCTAATTTTGTCTTAATTTAAATGCAAATTTTGAATGATTTAGAAATTTTGCTAAATGATATTGAATGCTTTTTTAGAACTAACTAGAATTTGTTTAGCATTTTAATTTGCTTTACACAATTGGGAGAAAAACTTAGCTACTTGGGTACATGCGTTGTGCTAGTCAATTGCATAACCCATAACTGATAATTTAGAGATATCCCTTAAGTAAATCTTAGATATCATACCTTTAGATTAAGTCATAGAAATAGACTAAATGAAGACAGTGTAATCATAGACGAATAAATTGGAATATTAATAAATTATTAATGCAAATTTAAATTAATAAATATTGGGAAACATCTTTTCGTTAATATGTAGCTCTGTAGAGTTGCTAAAATAAATTCAACTTAATTTTGACTTGAAAAAAGGGCGATGACATTCAATTTTGGCTATTTTTTTGAATTTAAATTTAAAAAAAAATTTTGAAATTTTCCACAATAAAACTTTACAAACTTACAATTCTTCTTATTCACAAATAAAAATTTCCAGGTTTTGATCTCAAGTGTCTTTATGGAAAAATTTTGACCATTTGACTGAAATTTAAAAAATTTATTAATAAAAAGGTTGGATATTTTTAGCTTTTTTTTCCAAATTCTCTCTTTTAAAGTAACGAGTAAAAAAAATTAAAATGAAAAATTTTATTTAAATCTATTAATAAAACTGCTAATTTAGATATCATCGGCCTTCAAGGGTCAAAAGGTATTATTCTGGTATCTGAAATATTTTAAATTTTTAAAAAAAGAAATAAATATACAGAAAAGTCAACAAAATCCTATATTCTATTTTCTAGCATGATGTCAACTAAATATTGGGTCTTCAAAAAACATATGACTGTGGAACTATAGACATGATTTGAAATTTTTTTTAAAAGGTAATGAACCAGGCAATTGAAGAATTTTAAAATTTAAAATTTACAGGTATTTCTTCTCATCTTTATCTAATATATTTAAAAGAAAAAAAACCATTTTTGTTGAATTTTCGTAAAATAAAATATTTTCGGAATATTTTACAATAATGAAATGTTCAATAATAATTGCTAACACTAAAAGCACAAGGCATTTTTTCGTGTCTTTTTAATTCAAAATATCTGTAAAAAAATTTAATATTTTTTATTAAAATAAAAGTTGGGGGAGGTCCCCGGGCAGTTTGGAATGGTCATTAACCTCCATTTCAGATTTTTGGTTCAAAAAAATATAAAATTAAAAAATTATTCTGTTTCCATAACATATTCGTCATATCTTTTTCGTTGATTATTATTTTATCACCAGAATAAAAAGCCATGAATATTTTAAGTATCATCATCTACTAAGTCATCTATAAATTCTTGATTGAGAAAAAAATGTCTAAGCTGCTAATGAAAGAAATCAATCATATGTGAAGTAATCTCAGCTTGGTCGAATGAATTTTGTTTATTCTTCGGATTCAAAAGTTTCCCAAATTATATTATCCCAAATTAGCGAAAAAAAATCTTAATTTTTCTTATATTAAATAAAAATAAAAATTCAGTAGATTGAATTAATAAGACAAAGGAGGCTTTTCAATTTTATGTTGATATGAATATTTTTAAAGTTAAAACTAATGATAATGAATTAATTTAGCAAAAAAGGTTGTTGAGAAATCTTCTTCGAAAGCGAAGAAATTGAACAAATTTTCCATGAGTCAATTTTTTTTTCAAAATTTGATAAATTCATCGTCAAGTTATGCCAGCTGTGTTAATCCCTAAATGGAATCAAAATTTAAATCACTATTTTACAATTTCAGCCGAGTTCGACAGTCTTTTTTAGGGGAAGTCCACAATTAAGCGAAAGCTTGGTCATGTTATTATTAAACTTGAACACAGCGAAAAAGAAAACATAAAATTAATGAAAAAAATGGAAACGTATAAACAATTAACAGGTAAATTTTAATTTTTAAAAATTTAAATATTTCTTAATAAAATTAAAAATTTAAGAAACTTCATTCGTACATAATATTTTACCAGTGTGCGTACAAATATTAAAATATTTAGGTACGGAAAAAGAGTATGAAGAAGTAAGAAAATTTGGTAAAAATACAACCGAAATCCTGGTTCACCAAAACCAACAAGGGATCTATATGCATAAAAACCTGTTCAATCGAATCAAAGTAATGATTGAACAGAAACAAAGTGGAACATCAATATTTCGTGTTATGGCTTAAGCTCTAGTGCCTGATACCGATGTTTTGGCAAAAAGTACTGGAGCAAAAATGGACCAAAACAACCAAGCTCTCAAAGCTGCAAGAGGTAAGAATTTGAAAATTTTAAAAATCTAATTCATTAATATTATTTTTTAAGATTTTCTACTTGACAATGGATTCAATGAATCAATGTACAAGATGGTTCTACGAGGCATTTGCTCGGAATGCAAGAGTGAAGCAGAAAAAAAATAACTTATTTTTTTATTCAAATATTATAATTGTTTTTTAAAAGATAAAAATTTTCAATAAATTACTTATATTTTAATAAATATAATTTTACATTATTAATTTTTTATTTTTCCTCTAAATTTTAAAAATTGAGTTTTTTATAAAATTTTTTCAGTCCACTACAAAAAATTTTGGCCATCTTTGATGTTTTTTATCGAAAATTTTTTTTAGTTATTGAATTGACAGGGAAATTTAAGTAATTTACTTTCAAATTTTAAATTAAGTCTCACACAATTACATTTTTTATTTTCATATTAATTTAATTATTTTATTCTTTAAGCTGAAAAGAAGGGTAGACAGCAATTGCTCTCAAAGCAAAATCAAAAGCATGTCTAGTAAGACAATAATCAAATAATTATATCTTAACGATTTTCAACTTAAAATAATTTTCAAACAAAAAATAATGATTTTAAACATTAAGTTGTTGAAATGTTGTTGTTGAATCTTATTACATTGAAATTGAAAAGATTGCATCAAACATAGAATATTTAGTTTTTATTGTTTTCAAACAAAAATCTTAAAATAATATTGTTTTTTATATAAAGAATAAAACAAATTTTTTCAAAAAAAAGAAAAAATTTTAAAATATAAAATATTATAAGAATATTGTAAATTAGACTTAAAAATAATAACATGTTGTGAATAAAATGATGGGAGCTTCACTTTTACATGAAATAAAACTTTTAATAAAAATCAAGTGGCATAAAATAAATGTGTCAAAAAAATGTTGCTTTTTATGATAAATTTGGTGCTTCACACCAGCTGTTGTTTTTTGTTAAAGATACTATTTGAAATACTGATCTAAATAAAATTATAAAGAATATGAATATAAAAAGATCAATTTTTTTAAAGATATTAAAATGTGACAAAAAAGAACAAGAAAATTAGCCTTTACTTTTTAAAATTTATTTTTCTTTTTAAAATAAAAAAAAAATATCAAAAAAAAAATCATTGCTAGTATTATCAAAAATAAAAAATTGACAATCAAATTTAAATTATTATCAGAGAGTATAAAGACTGACTTTTTTTTCCCGATTTTTTGACATAGCTTTTTTTTGTCACAAAGTCCTTGACCATTTAAGCATTTCGTTCCTGTTTTCAGTTCCAAGTCTATTGGATTGAAATGGTTGATCATTTCTGGTATTTGGAATGAATCAGTGCATACATTTTTCGTTAATTCTTAAAGAATTCTTAATTATAAATTAAAGTTTTTATTATAAATTACCTCCTTGACATGCAAGATGACAAAACGATGTTTCTTCACTACTCTCATTCAAGCTACATTTGGTCATATTAAATTTTTCACAAAAA
Source organism: Brachionus paranguensis (assembly GCA_016802215.1). Lineage (NCBI taxonomy): Eukaryota > Metazoa > Rotifera > Eurotatoria > Ploima > Brachionidae > Brachionus > Brachionus paranguensis. The sequence continues at coordinate 6,332,229 of JAESIX010000002.1, read as the reverse complement.
GAACTTTGGCATTTCTAAAAATCACTAGGTAAATTTAAAAAATTTTTAACTAAATCTAGATTTTACTCGTCCAATGCACAAACTCGTGTTAAGACTACACATCGAATAATCAGGAAGTTTTGAGTCATCGAATGGACAATTAACACTTCTACCGGAACAAGTTCTTTCATAATTACAATCTTTATCAATTGATTTGCCACAAATAGTCGAATTATCTTTAAAATTACACTCGGGTCCACAACACTCTCCTTGAGATGGGCTGCAAACTGAGTTCTCTTTCAGTTTGCATCGCTTATTCTTAATTTGATAGTCAGCCCAATAACAACATGACTCTAAGCACTCGTCAAAATATCCACAATCACATTCTTCACCTGGTTCAACAATTCCGTTTCCACAAATGGATCCATTAAATTCTAGACAATTAATTTAGCTTTTAATAATACTAGTTAATTTGAAGAAAAAAAATTAATTTTCCTTATTATTATATTAAAAATTTTCAATTATTGTCATTAAATAGGCTTTAATATAAAATTAATAAAAAAAAATTTAAAGATTTAATAGGGTCAATATTAAAAATAAACATGTTATAAGAATATAATAATATTTTTTTGATTAAAACTTGAAATTTTGCTATTTATCATCCAATCTGAGCTACGAAAAAAAGCAAATAAAAAAACTTAATATCAAAAAAGAATGGGTGTACCTAACCACCACACACTTGAGTCTGACCAACACACATTCAAGTCCTGATGAGCACACAACTTGAAAAACACACATTTTGTTGTGTGTTGTTAAGTTTAAAAAAATTCTGATAAAAATTACACAATTTTATTTGTATATCGAAAGGCTTTTCATTGAGGTAATGTTTTAAAACTTACAAGAATAAGAGATATCGGATAAAGAATAAAAGAATATGAAAGAATAATGATCGAGTTAATTGTGAGTGATCCAGATCTGACTCCAAATCGCATATTGAAAAAGATTAAAATTAAAATCTGTATTTTGAATCAATTCCTCATATGAGCTTAGTTTAAAACAAGTAATAATTAAACTGCTGATTATTCAGCTGATAAATTTGGTAATGTCAAAGTAAATGATAGGTCAGAGAAAAGTAATTTTTTAATTATGATGTCATTTCTGAAAATTTCCAGATATTAAAATGAATGTTAAAATGAATGCACACAATAAAATGAATGTTTTTCAAGTTGTGTGCTCATCAAGACTCGAGTGTGTGTTGACACAATATTCCCAAAAAGAATACATGACATTAAGTAAGATTCTCAATAGATTTATAGAAAAGTCATCACGTTTTTTTTGGTCTTTGTATTCAATTTTTATAAGTTCCAATTGGAAATCTTTTTTTTGTTTTGTTTCGACTTTTCTTGAACAACTTGAGCTTGTTTGGCTCGTTTATGATCTATCTATACTCCTGCATGCTGTTGTTTCATGTATTTGACCAATGTGAATGTGTTGGGATGATTCCTATTAATTATCTTGTTTAATCCAGAGTGGAATCCTTCGATCCTATTGTTGGTTCGTATATTTGTATCAAAATGGTTCCATATTTGCGGTTCATATTCTTTCATTCAAATTTTTTCAAAATATTTTGTTTAAATCAATTTTACACACTTTCTGCACTCTGGAGAGTTTGAGAAATAAATAAATAAAAGTAAAATTCCTTGCATAATTTCAAAGCAAGAGTTTCATGTAAAAATCTAGCTAAGATAATAGGATATTTTTTGTATTTATCAAAACGGGATAACTTTTTAAAATAAGAAAACGGGATAATTTTTCCGAGATTAAAAAAATGGAATGATTTTACTATTTACCTGCTCAAAACCTAGACAGGTATAAAAAATATAATAGAGCTACATTTTAAAGTATGATTTTTCTTTCAACTTTTTAAATTAATTATTTTAAAAGTCATTTTTTAGAATAAAATTTAAAATTGGATAGTCGCTAAATTATTTTTGTTTTCTGAAATGATTCATTTATTTTAAAAAATAAATCCAACTCCATTCGATAAGGAAGGTGTTAGCCTTTTTCGACAACTTTTAATTGAACAAACAAATTTTGACAAAAACAAATAGTTGTTTTAACAAATTTTATTTAGACATGAAATAATAAGAAAAAGAGAGTAAATTAGAAGCTATGCGAAATTTTAGCTAAATAAAAAATAAAAGAAGAGAAAAAAAGCTACTATTTCCTCTTTTTTTCATGAAGCTTCAACTATGTAAACTTCTGTCACATGTAACAACCTATTTCAATATATGTCTTTTAAACTTTCTTTGCATTTTTTTTAGCTGATTTACTTCATTTTTATTTTATATTATTTTATTAACTCTATTTTTATTTTATTTTATTTTTTTTTAATACTTTATTCTGAAGGAGCTCTAACTCGGTACAGAAAACAAATAAATAATAAAAATAAATAAAAAAACAGGAAAAATGTTATAATTTTTTCTTTATAATTAAAAAATTCTGTAAAATACACCCCATCAAAAACATATAAAAACAATTAAAAAAGTAAAGATAAAAAGTTTTAGCTGAAGAGCTTAGAATTGGCTTGTACAAATTTGTACAATATTGCGATGTTTTTAGAACCAAGTAGTGTAATTTTTGTAAAAAAAATTTACATTGCCTTATTAGACCAAAAAGATTTGACAAAATTTTTGTGATAATAAACGATAATTAATATTCAATTAATTAAGATAGACTTTAAGAATAATCCATAACTTTTTAATATATTAACAAATCCAATTTTGTCGAAAAAATATTTTATTAAATTAGATTTGTATTAATATTAGTTGTCAAAATATGTTTGTCGAAAATATTTTCAGAATTTAATAATTAAAAAAAAATATTTTTAAATTACAATATAATGAAAATATTTATTTTTTCATTTTTAAAAAGCAAATAGCCAATTTCAAGAACAATCAAAAAGACAAGTTGCTGGCAACCAGAACAACGTTAAAATATGATTCTTAATTATTCATATAATTAGCTTGACAAAAAAATAATTAATTCAAAATTTGTTATACCCAATTGAAATTAAAATAAAAACAGCTAAGACTCTGAGTCAAGTTAAAAAATCCATAAATTTTGAATCTTAATTTTTTTAAAATAAAAATATTTACTTTTAAAACAGAATCGATTTGATTCATTAATCAATGAATGTATCAATAAAGACATTTGTTCCAAACTACATGGCGAAAATTGTATGCTGTTTAAACTATTTTGGTCCCCCAATTTTTTACTCATCAAAAAGTCGCCTCCTTTAAAATATGACGGCGAACACCTTTCATCATCATAATTTTGGTCATGAAGAGCTCCAAAACTGTGACCAACTTCATGGGCAAATGCTAATTTTATTTGATAATTTGTTAGTCGACATTTTTCATTAACAATAGTTATAAAGCCAGTATTGTAAGTTTTTATGGTTCCTGAATAATTATTCTCTTTGGCACAAATACCAACATTACTATTTGGTACACCTGTCCAAGCTGCTCCAATTGTTCCATTTGAAAAATCTTGGCCAGTTAAAGTGTATGCCAAGCAATAATTCTGGTTGTCTTCTTTGGCTAAATTCGAAATGAAATCCAAAGGATTGGTTGAATTTGAGCAAAATATTTTGTCTAATGAATCTTTGAATCCATTTTTAAAACAATTTTCAAAAGTCCATATCTACAATTTTAAAGTGAACTATTTAAAAAAACCCTCTGAATTTTGATGCTATCAAAATTATTTTTTTTGTATCCGATTCAAATTTATAGAAATATTTAAATATTTTAATGTTAAATTAATAAATATTCTATTTAATTTGCAACTTATTTTAAAAAAAAAACTTTTATTGAATTAAATTCATTATTTTTTTAATTTATAATGCATTTACAAGATTAAAAACTAACAAAATTAATAAGTTATTTTATTTCATTAACTTTTTCTATTTTTTGTGGATTTTGGAAAATTTGAAATATTTTGTCAGTTTATTTTCCATGGTGAATTTCGAGTTGTGTGAAATTCAGTAAAAAATGGCATTGTTAAATTAGAATGTGGAAGTCTGCAAATTCTGTGCAAATTAATTGCGTTTTATTTTTAATGCTTTTAAATAGGGTGCAATTTTGCAGAATTTACACATATTTTGCAGACTTCCGCGGAAGGTGAAACAACAGTTGTTTCACTTTGTTTTTGGCATTTAGAACAAAAGTTAGAAAATTTTTTTATTTTTAAATTTAAAAAATTTTATTTAAATTTTTCAATGTTTAATTTTTCTAATTAGTCAAAACTGCTATTTTATTTTATTTTTTAAAGAAATCATTTTTTTATAAAATTTAAATAAATGACAAGGGCACTAGCCTGTTGATTAGCCTTGAAATTGAAAAAAAAAAAAAAAATGCCGTAAAAAATGATAAAAAAGTCAATAATTTTTTTCTGTAATTTCTAACTTAGTTATGTGAATGTAAAGTGGTGCAACAATTACAGCAACCGTCAAAGTCTATTAAACTCTGCAAATTTAGCACAAACAAATAATTTCAATATATTCGATGTTAGTGCAATTTGCAGGGACTTTGCACAACATTAGCATGCTATTACAGTTGATGCAACTATGCATGTTGCACCATGTTGCATTCACAAAAATAATTTTGAACTAACAGAAAAAAATTTATTAAATTTTTAATTATTTTGTTCTGTTATTTTGTACTGAATTTCACCAAAACCTAAAATTTGAGAGATTATCATTCTGAAAAAAAATTCTATAAAAATTTTCTATGAATCATTTTTTTTTATTTTACCCATTGAAAATTATTTTTGATAAAGTTTTTATGAAATAATTATTTAAAAAATTTCTTTTAATTGAACGCTAACTAAATGAAGAATAAAACGAATAAAAACTACAGACATGGAAAAATGATAAAAATTTTATGAAATTCTTAAAAAAAGGTTTCAATTTGATATCTAGTTTTTCTAAAATAATTTCAGCGCCTCATTATCTCAACTGATGACCATGATCACGAAAGAAGTAAATCATCGCCTTCTAAATCTAAATCTAAATATAATCTTCTAAACGAGAACACGAAAATATTTGACTGAGACATTTTTTTGTAAATTTTTGATTTTTGAGAGAGCTAAATGTAAATTCACAAAAATCACATAGAAAAAATCAATACATATAAATTTTCTTTTAAAATCAAAATTGGCTTTTTGAATAGTTTAAACCAATTCGAGTTATATCAGGTAGAAGTAATAAAAACATAAAAAGAAGCAAAAATAGTTAATTCAACTTTATTCACAGAAATTGATATTTAAATCTTGAATAATTAGATAATGTTTTTTTCTATTTATTTTTCTATTTATTTGTTTGCTGTACCGGGCTAAAGCTCCTTCAGAATAAATAAAATAAAAACAAAAATAATTAAAAAAATTAAGTAAAATAGGGTAAAATAAACTGAGATTAAAAAGAAAATTCCATTCATTTTAAGGCATTAAATTCAAATTTTTTCCATTTTTTTTAAAGGCCGCATATTAAAGAGTCATTTATTTTGATTAAAAGTAAATAGAAGAGGTGTCAATAAAATGTATTAATCGTCATCTAAAAGTATTAGCTGTCATTTAAAAAATTAAGTGACAATTATTAATATTACATAGAACTATAAAGTATTTAAGGATTTTTTTAAAATAAATAGAACTTTTAACTATTAATTGTTTAATAAGAATAATTTCATCAATTACTGTTAGATAATTTTCTAGAATCATTTCAGGAATTGCATTCTAAAAACTAAAAATTAAAAAGGCAGTCAAAAAAATTAGTAAAAATTAATTAATTATTTGTTTTGAAAATTATTTATATAATTGATTTCTAAATTATTTTAACTGATAAAATTGATTTTTTAATTGATTTTTTTTTTAACTTGACTTTGTGCGATGCATTAAATTTATCATTTAACTTAATTTTGTAACAACTAATATTTTAAATTTATGAATAAAACAACATTAAATTGAATTTTTTTTTAATTGACGATTCAATATTTTATTTAACGATTCTTAATCAAAATAAATGACGCTTTAATATTTACTCTTTTTTTGTTTAAAAGATTCATCCCGTAAATTCTAACGAAGATTAATTAAAATAAATATAAAGTAAATAAATGAGTTTTGATGACATGTTAGAATGCTATAGTATAATTTTTTTAACCTATCCAAAATTTTTTAAATTATTAATTTTCTTATTAGTAATATATTTCCTTATTTTTTCATTATTATTTTTTATTAATAGAAATAATTTTTCATCATAACTAAATATTTTAATAATAATTCTAATACAATTATAAGTATTATGAGAGTATAAAGGTTTATTGTTCATTTATTGATACAAAAAAAATAATATGATAGAATAATAATTAGCATTTTTTCTTACTTTTATTCGGTCAACTACAAAAATAATGCCCGAAAAATAATGACTCTTTGTTTTATCGTGAAATTTAATTCGATTAAATATGTCATTGAGAAACCCTATCAGCGAGTTGAGAATTTTGATTATGTGGTCGACAGTTTTGTAAAATTTCTACCAAGAAAACAAAATATTATTTTGCATAAATATTATCTAATATTTATTTTGTCACATATTTGGTGAAATATAAAAATGTTAAAAAAACCCAAAAAATAAACCAAATGAAAATATTTGTAAATAAAATATTTCATCTATTTAAAAATTTTAACATAAATTTATTTTAAAACATGATAGGGGTATTTACTTCTCATTTTTTATTTCGATTTTTTCATTAAGAAAAAAAGTGTAATTATCAGAGACTGTCAAAATATGCTTAAAAAAATATACTCTAAAAAATGCTCCAAAATTTTTTTAAATATTCTTTTACTTTACTCCCAATATGCTTTATATGCTTTAAATATACTAAATATATGTATATATAGAGGCAATAAATTATCTCAAGTCAATAAAAAGTCTGAACAAGTCAAAATATGACTTGGACTTGAAAATTAATTTTTAAAAAATGACAAGTCTTGACTTTGACTTGTTTAAAAAAAAAATATTTTTTAAAATTATTATTAGGAAAATAATTATTTTTTCTCTTTTATTTATAAAAAATACTACATTTTATATTTTGATCTTTCGATCTTGATCTCAAACTTCAATTTGCCGGTTTAAAGAATCATGTTTCAATTTTTATCGAAAAATAAATTTAGGCTAGTAATTTTATTTTTCATGAATAAAAAAATTATGACTTATAATTTTTTATATTTTTTAATTCTATTTTTAAAAAAAGTCAAAATATTCATATAAATTTTTTAAATTTTTGAAAGTGTTAATTTGCACTTGACTTGTGACTTTTATACAAGTCTGGAAATTGAAGATCGATCTTAAAATAGATATATTTTAATAAATAAATAAAAAAAGTACATAAAAATTATTTTTAGAAAATTTAAGGAAATTTATCTAATTTTCATTTTATAAAATTTTTTTTTTTGGAATTACGATTAGAATTAGCTTATAAAAATGCAATAAAAATACTCAAATACAATTCAATCAATTTTCATATGAATTTTAATAAATTTAATAAAGAAAACAACACAAAACTTATTCAGAATTAGATTTCGAATCACTTACTTTTAAATCATCTCATTTTACAGAAAGTTTCTCAACTTAATGTTCTCTTTTAGACAGTGTAGGAAGACTAATTGGCATTTAAAAAAAATATTACTATTTTGAATTTAAGAATAAAAAAAATTAATTAATTTTTTTATTAATAAATTTTAACTTCAAAATATATTTAAATTGTAGCTCTATATGTTTAGATTAAATTTAAACACCGTAAACTCTTCTTTTCTTATTCAATGTTTCAAAAAATTATTTAAATGTTCATTAAATTTGTTTTATTTTATTTTAATATGCTTTACTTCCTTTAATATGCTTTTTATGTTTAAAATTATTTAAATGATTATTAAGACAAAAAAATTCATCACAACACAAAATATTCTCAAGCATATTTTGACAGTTGTTGGTAATTATAAGAAAAATATTTAAATTAATATCATTTTTAAAATTTTCTTCTTCCATAAAATATTGTTAAATAAATAAAATATAATTTTGCTTACTTTTTCACCTTCAGCATTGAAAATGGTTTGATAGAAAAAAGGATCTACGTTTAATTTAAAATTACAAACTTGCTTATCATTTGGAAATTTTTTTTTTTTAACTTTTTCATTTGATGAAACGTCTCGACGCTTAAAAAAGTTTAAAAAAATGTTAAATAATTGATTATTCAAGTCATATTTTACATACTCTAAAATATTTATTTATTTTATACCAATTCACATCTTTTGGATAAAACAAAAATTTTTTGCTCAATACATCATTAATAAAACTTGATTCCTTATATATAATGAGACCCGAGTAATTTAACTCTAAAAAGCTTTTGGGGGACTCAATGTAAAAGTTCCCATCTTTCTTTGACCAAATTGTTCCATAAAAAAGATCATCTATTATCGTGCCTCTAACCAAAGAATCTAATGGATCATTTTTTGAAATTCCCTCGAAATTATTGTCTTTTAAATGAGGTTTTAATGTTTCAGTATCAAAATCGACTGAATTGAATAAATTTTCCGTTTTAAAAACCTCCAAACTAAAGTTCCTTTTAAAATTTAAAAATAAATTAAAATAAAAATCTTCAAAAAAATTACTTATAGAATGCCGTAAAGCAAATTTGAATTTTATTGTTTTTCTGATAATTGATTCTAAAGTTTTGGACAAAATCATATTCTTCGAGATATTTAATTTTTGGTAAGCCGGCCATAACTTTAAAAATTCAAATCAATTAGAATATTTTAAAAAAATACAATTTTTGTTTAACAAACCAATTGCTTCAATTAGAAAAATTGTTAGACAAACCTCATTTAATATTTTAGACATATTGAAAGATTTAAAGCTTTTGTTTTTAAGGACGAACAAAAAAATAAATAATTTGTTATAGTCTCAAAATCACTGTTTAAATCAGTTATATGTTATTAATTTGAATTTTATGTGATAAGATTATTTGTTAAAATTTTTAATATAGCTTTCAACTCAAAAAATGATGCGCAAAATAAATTTATATTTTAGATTTCAAATCACGTCCAGTTTTTTTGTAATTTCATAGGAAAAATTTAAATGTTATTAGCACTGGAATATACATTTTCGTCTCCTTTGTAAATTGAGTTATTTTTTATCCATTTTTCTGACAAAATTTAAAACAAAACAGATTTTAAATAGCTATATAAAACTGTAAATGAAACAAAAATTTTCAATCGATGACTAACAAATAAAAAGTTAAAAAATTATAAATTAAAAATTAGAAACAGGTCATAAAAAGCTGGAAAAAGTGCAACGAAGAGTTACCAAAAGCGTTCGCGAATTCAGAAACAAAAGCAACGAAGGAAAACTCAAATTTTTAAATCTGCCAAGTGTTGAAGAATGATTCGATGGATTCGACATGATACAATTCTTCAAATGCAACAAGAACACAAATAGGGTTCTTCTGGTAGGATAATGGATTCCTCCCAAATGGAAGAAGGATCAGCTGGCTCTATTCGTGGTACCAAACACAAGTTTTACAGGCAATTTTTGAGGAACTGTCAACCAAGAAATACCTTCTTCACAAACAAAGTTATTCATCTTGGAATAAACTACCTGACCAAGTCAAGAACGCGACAACTGTTGAGAAATTCAAGGTCGAGTACGACAAATACAAAACAGGCACGATATCCGTAGACAAAAATATCTGCTATAGCTTGTTACCAGCCCCGCGAGCCACTGGCTTCCTGTAGATTATCTAATAATAATAATAATTGACTTAAAAGGTAAATGCTGTGTTAAAATCTGTTTGAATCTTCGGCAAAATTTATTAATTAATAGCTTTTTAATCAAGATTTGCAACATTTAAGCAACTTAACTTAAATCTTTTAACATTTAAAAGAATTTTATTAAATTTTAACAATTTTTCTTAAATTTTAAAATATTTAATTTATATAAAAATAGAATCAATTTTGAATAAATTAAGCGTTAATCAGTCTATTCTATGAGAGAAAGCACTTAAATTTTTATTAATCTTTCATTTAAACAAAAATTATATCAAATAAACAAAAAACAAAAAAATCTAAAATTTATATTGTAGATATTTATTAAAATATTTAAATTTAGGTATTATAAAACTATAGAAATAAAATATGAAGTTTATAAAAATTTAAATAAAATATATTACTAATGCATTTATTTTATAAAAAAAATTAAAAACAAAAAAATGTGAATAATTATCAAAAGAGGTTTTAATGGATCGTTTATTTATTTGAAACATTTTTTCATAAAAAAAATAATTAAACGTTTGGAATTACAAATTATAGTTTGGCGATAAAGTCTATTAAATGAGAAATAAATAAAAATTTTCATATCAACTAATAAACAAAAACAAATTCGAAAAACAAAAATGAGCTCAATAGATTTCAAATCAAATAAGTAGGAGGAAGTGTAATAAATCGCCCATGGTAGATTTCCAATTACGAATAGACAAGACATTGATATGATCATTAAAGTAACGTTTTTGATAATCTTTGATTCATTCGGAACGCAAAATGACGAATTTCGCTTTTGATTGCACGACGTTGTCGATTTTTCCCTCGAAACATCGACTGTCGTCGGCAGTTGTTTTGAATTTAAATTCATTTTTAAATTCATTTTACAAAATAAATGCTTTCGAAATTTTATAAACGTAATTGTGTTTACTATAGCTAAGCAAACAACAGACAAAGTTAGCCGAACGCCTGATAAAATGCCCGGCACCAGTTTGCCTAATTTAGATGAACCAAACTTGGTCAGCACTGTATAGTGCTTGTCGGAAATTTTGATTATCTTTTTAAGAAATAAAGTTGGCATGTAAAATATGAGAGTGATGGCAAAGAAAAATGGCAAAATCAATTTGATCGGTTTGTCGTGTAAAAATTTTGAATTGTACAAAAGTAATAATCGGTCAAAAGAAAGAAATAGTTCAATGAAAATGTTGGTCAGTGCCAAACAACTGGTAAAGTAGTCTACAGTGACTATTTCATAAAGCTGGGTGGAAAAATGGAAGAAGCGGTAGTCACACGAACTGCCACAACGGTAAGCTATTTCGCACCCTATTAGTGTAATATAAATAAAGTCTATTGAAGAAATAGCAAGCATATATTTATAAACCGAATCTTTGAGGTTTTTGTTAACAAACACGCTTATATTTATAATATTTGTGATCGAACCAAAAAAACTTAAAATACATAGCCCGATTTCGTGCCAATTGATGTAAAATTTGTTTTCCATTGTCGAATTTTTAAGTTGAACTAAATTCATTTCAGAATTATTTATTTTTTTATGGTTTAAAATTTTATATAATTGCCAAAGAAGGTTTACAGGCTCAGTTTTTAGTTTAAAATGCTCTTTTGATAAGGAATTTTTTGATAAAAAATGGCTATGACGAAAATATGCAATAATCAATTTTTTTATTGACTTTATTTATTACTATTCAAATTTATTTTGAAAATTTTGAAAATTTTATCTAATCTGAATACCAAATTTTTCAATTTAGAAACCGGATACTTAATTTTTGAATAATTGATTATTCTTCAACAGCATACATTAATTGAATCGTCAAAAATTTAATTTTTTTTTGATGCCAAAAGAAGGTTGGCAACATATCTAAATTAATGATTTTTAATCTAAATTACTACCATCTACCAAATCATGATTCTTCCAAAAATTATGCACTTTTTACCTAATTTTTTTTTACTGTTTTTCCCAAAGAGTAATAAATAAAAATCCATTATGGGGAGTTTTTATTTTCTCTTTTTATCACCAAACAATACAGTTGAGAATATAATGTTTTATCAATTGTCTATTAATAATTAAAAAAAGAATGTAGTAAAGATGATAGAGGGTTTTTGGACCCCTCTATCAAAACCAATTTAGCCTAATTATTGGATCTATGAGACTTTGAGAATATTCAAAAAGCATTTGAAGGTGCTAAGAACCAATATCTTCTGGGACCAATTTTATTGTTCCAGAACATAAAATTGAATTTAAGCGGTTCGTAAATTGAATTTTGAATCAAACCTTTTGACAATGGGGGCTTTAGTATACTTCCTAAAATCAAGTACATCCTTTTTAAATGTAATACAGATCTATCATGTTGAAAAATGTCTTTTATACAGTTAAAGACTAGTTCATATTTATAAATAATTTAATTTTTCCATACTTTGTATTCTTTCTAGTATCTGTCGTAGAAAGTATTTCTTTTTATACTTTTTATTTCTATTTAAATTTCCCCCTGGTTTTTAATGACGTACTTTCTATCTTTTTCGGATTATTGACTCAGATGTATGATGTTCTTTAAAAAAATTTTTAAATTGTTTAAATCATCTTTCATTAAAAATGACATCAGATTCTTTAAATAAATCTTTAATAAAAAAGATTAAGGTAATTTCAGCGATTGTGCAAACAACATGAAACCCGAATCCCTGAATATCACAATCATCAATATCAAATGGTTCGACTTGTCGACCTCTTTCAATATTCAAAATATGGTTAATTTTTGGGGGGTTGTTTCTTTAACTTTTTATTTTTGAGAAAAATTATTATAATAACTAGTAGAGTAAAAAAATATTTAAAAGAGAAAAAAATAATATTGATCTTTAAGAGGAGAAGAATTTTAATTTTAAAGTCAATCAAAAAGCCAAAATGGATAGAAATTTATAAAAATGGCAATGAATATAATGAATATGAAGAATATTAAATTAATTTTCCGCAACAAATGCGTCGAAAAAACTCAATTAAAAAGGACATTTTAATATTTTTTTAATTCTTATAATTAATGCAATTATTAAATTAATATTAGATAAATTTTAAAGTTAGCTTATTACTAATTTATGCAGATATATGTTTTTTGAGTCAAACTAAATTTCAAAATTTTATTTTATTTTTTTGTAAATCATTATAGATCAATAGTTGGTTGAAAAATATTTTATCTTTGCTTTTAATCTCTATTATGTTTAGTTTATATTTTGTCACGCTGTATTATCAAGTTTTTGACCTTTTTTGAACAGGAATAAAATAAAGAGATTCATGATTTAACAAAGTAAAAAAAGCAATATATAAGTTTTTATTTAGAAAAAATTAGAATTGTTTCTTTTGGTTTTTGATTAAATAGACCTCATCTTTGGAAGAATTTTTTCTATTAGAGTTTCAATTTGGTTCCCACATTTGCATATCCTACACATTTTGCCATTCAAAGTCGTAGTTAACATTTTACAGGAACATTCTGTTTCATCGTAGCAATTAAACTCACTTTCTTTAATGGCTTGATTTAAAGGTCTAGAAGCCCTTGAGGGCCGAGTAATTCTTTTAGTTGAAGTTTTCAGTAATGGATAAACATTGTTCATGAAGTACTTGTATTGATCGCCACATCCACATACTTGGCATGTATTTTTTAAAGTAGTTATTTGCACAATACCACAGTTGTTCTCACAAACATATTCCTCCGTACAGCTAAAAGAGGCTGCACTTTCCAAATTTGTCTTTAAACTTGTCGGATCTATTTTTCTTTTTGTGACTACCAAATTTGGCACAACTTCTTTTGCAAGATATTCTATCTGCGAACCACACAAGCATATTGTGCACATTTTGCCATTTATGTATGCTTTGAATGTTCCACATGAACATTCCGGCTCATCATAGCAAACATAAGATTTTGGATTGGAAATTGTTGAAGTTCTAGTGATTCTTACATTTGATGGCTTTAAAAATGGCTTAACATTTTGTGTAAAATATTTGAATTGTTCACCGCAACTGCAAACTTGGCAAGTTTTGCCATTTGCTGATATTTGGACAATACCACAATTACAAACATACTCTTCAGTGCACATAAATTCATTCGGATTAGATTTTGGTACCGATTCTGTCAAAGCAGGTGCTAAAAAACTTGATTTAAGTAAAAGAAAACTTGTTTTTGCAAAATTACTTCGGGGTGGAATTCTTGATGCTCTAGTAGGTGATCTTGTAGGTTTGGTAAAGGGGAAAATTTCATTTTTAATTTTTTTAAACTGATCACCACATGTACAAACTTGACATGTCCTACCATTTACAGGCACTTCAATTATACCGCAACCATTACAGCTGTATTCATCATAGCATACATAAGAATTGGGGTCAGAATTTTCTACACTCTCAACTGGATTTGCTGAGCCTAAATTTATAATTTAATGGAAATTGAAATTAAAATTATTGTTTTACTTTTTTTCAAAATAAACAAAAAAAGTCCAAGAACTAATAAATCTTTGAAGGATTTCATTTTTTTAATTTTAAATTTTGAAAATAATTTTGACGTTTTTATATTTGTATTTTTTTATCTAAGAATGACATTAAATTCGAATAAATTGTTTTTTAATCTTTATATGGATAAAGAAAATTTAACGTTACTTAATTTCTTTTAAATTTCTTTTAAATTATCTTTCGATTTTTTTAGGATACTTGCTCTGAAATAAATTTTGTCTAATATATTCGTCAAAAATGACTATGGAGAAAAATATCTTGAATCAATTGAAAAACGGAATTATTCATTTATTTTTTTGAAAAAAATAAATTTAAATATGTTGCCATTTTTGCAAAGAAAATTATTAAATTGCGTTTATTTAAATATTTTATTTTTGTAGCCAAAATTTAATAATGAAAAAATATTATTTTTTGATAGCTATTTTTTTCTTCTCATCGACTCTCTCAAATCCACTTAAAGGTATTATTTTAGATTTTATCTATTTTCTAGAGTTTAAATTTTATTAAATAGCAATAATCGATTCAAACCAGACACATGTTGATCCTAAAACTTATATTTGCTACGATGAGTATGATTGTAATTGTGGAATAGTTCAAGTTGAAGCAAATGGAAAAGAGTGTCAGCTTTGTGGTTGTGGATATCAATATCAAAAAATTAAAGCTGAAATTTTACCTTTTATTTAATAAAGTTTTTTATTATATTTAATTTTTGTCAAATAAAATAAAGTATTTTTCTTTTGTGAGTTTTTTATTGAAATTAGATTTATCGTCAAAGTTATATTACTTCTAAACAAGTATCATGATAGTTTTTTTACACACTTCTTTGTAAAAAGTAAATCAAGGATCTTCTTGTTAAAAAAAGTATACTTATTTAGGAGATGGAATTCAACGAAGTGGATGCGGAATAGTGGACCTTTTTTTTTTAATATTATTAACTTTGGAAAATGTGTCCATTATTATTTTTGAAAACCTTTTCGAAGAATATAATACCTGCAAGATTATTTAATTTCTTTATAGATTAAAAAATTGTTCAAAGTAGCTGTTTTAAGCTCGCCATAAATTCGAATTTTTGTAAAAGATTTAGCGAAATTCGAAATCGGACTATTTGATTTGAATTTTTTCTCATTAAATTATCTTTTATAATGACTTTTAATTATTTTAAAAAAAGTTGAACATTTTGTTTATTCTTTTTTTTAGAGTATCAACAAAAAGTTTTTAAAATTTTACAACTTTACTTTTTGAAATTTAAGGTTTATATTAATTAAATGCTAAAGAAAAGATTTTAAAATAATTAGTCAATTTTAGGTCTGCGCCAACTCGAAATAAAAAATTAAACTTGAAATAATTTTATTTGTTTTGGGTTAAATTTATCACTATCTATTTGTCAAATCAATAAATTCGAAAAAAAAATTAAAAAAATCAATATAATGTTTTTAATGTTTTATAATTTTTAAAAAACTAAAAAATTATAAAATTATTGATTTAAAAAAGCAATTACTGATCGGCACTATCAAGATAGGAATGGGATCATCATGGGACCACAAGTACCTGTCTCGATATAAGACTGATATTCCGACCATGGAACTGTTATCATAATCATAATATCATAGAAGATACAATTCAATTAAAGTGTGATATTACATTTTTATAATAGGAATTTCAAACAAAATAGTAAATTTTTATCTAATATTTAACATCATTTGGAAATATTTCATAATAAGACATTTTTTTCACACAATGTTCAAAATTTTGAAAAATATAACTTAATTATGCTTTTTAATAAATTCTACAATAACAAAAAAATTCAGCCTAGCTTTGAGAATACTAAATTTAAAAAAAAATTAATAAATAAACCTTAAAATCCAGATAATTTTTGTAAACATAGCTAAAATAAGAATATGAATTCAACACAGAGTCAAGAAACGGTACTGCAGGAAACAGGCGCTAGTAATGAACTACAAGATAGAGAAGTAGCCTTTAATTTATTTATCAATCGTCTAATTGGACCCAATAAACAATCCACATATTGTAAACTAAATAAGATTAAAAATATTTTTTAATTTTTGTTTATTAGACCTTCATCCACAACAAATAGGTGGGGGCATTGGCTCCCAAGAAAAAATGGTAATGGCCGCAATGGAGAGCTGCCCTTTTAAATGCTTAATAAGTGGAGTAGGAGGTAATCAAAAATTTAATTTTTAAAAGAAGATTTTAATTCGGTTTTTTTGAGGGTTGGGTATGGGAGCTATTTTTGGTATATTTACAGCCAGTGTTGATCCAATGTACACAATTAATCCGAATAAAATTCCTACAATAAAAGAAATAGCTATCGAGATGAGGACAAGAGCATGGTCGACTGGTAAAAATTTTGCCATTCTGGGTATTATGTTCAGTGCATTTGAGTGCAATATAGAATCTTATCGAGGAAAAACAGACCTATACAATGGTTTAATGTCGGGATTTTTGACTGGAGGAACTTTAGGTCTTAGAGCTGGTCTAAAACCGGCGGTTTATGGAGGAATTGGGTTTGGACTCTTTTCATTGGCAATCGAATATGTTCTTATGTCAAGGCATTAGAAATAATCTGTTTATTTTAGGCTATGTTACGCCGCTTGGGGCCAAGATCAAACTCAAAGTGGTGTTTGTTAATTTTTTTATTTTTCCAATAAAGCCACCTTTAAAGAAGGTGAATAAAACTTTTCACTTATTTTAAAAATTTAGAGCCAACAATATTTTCAAATAGTAGGAATTAAAATTTTTTATCCAAAAATATTCGCAAATTGGCAAATTTAGATCAATATCGATATATATTATTTTTATTTAAGTCAATCCTTGTTGAAAATTTTACCTAGATAACCGACTCAAACTAAGCTTAATGTTTTTTCTAAAATTAAAATGCGATTCTATTTTTATAATAGAACCAGTTATTTTATGAGTTTGGCATAGTAATTTTTAGAAAAGCTAATAGCTTTGAAATTTGATTAGACTATAAAAAAAATTATAAAGAAATTCAATTTTTTTTAATGGCAAAATAGCAAAACAATTTCATATTTTATCTTTGAATCTGGATTAAAAATGTAGCTTTTGTTTTTCTGATAACTATTTAGAAATTATTTTTTTCAAGAATTTTTTTTATAAAATAAAAATATGTTTCTTCTAAAATTAGCAATTTTATTTATTCAGTAATTTTTTTTCAAAGATTTATCAAATATTTCTCTGCTTGAAAAATGTTTTTTATATAAAAATCATTCAAGTGCTTTAAAAGCATTATCGGCAATTTTTTTATTTAATAATAATATTTTTTGAGTTTTAAATTCAAAAGATCTAAAAATAAAAATATTTAAAAAAAAGCGCTCAACTGGTTTGAGTTTTAACAAACACTTTTACTCTAAATGTTTGCAATATAAATATCATTCAGACTTAGATCAACAGACTTAAGTTTATTTTCAAGTGCAAGTCTATTTTAATAAGACTTATTAAAAACTCAAAAGAAGTTTCTGGACTAAAAAGAAGTTTTTCAAAATACAAATAAATACAATTAGGAAAAATATAAATAATTATTTGATGTAACATATTTTATTAAATTTCAATAATGCATGCAATTTTCTTACTCTACATTTTCAGTGGTTATAGAATTCATAGACATAATTGTCTTTAATTGAGAATTAAAGTATGAATGAATTGAATTCAATAATACTTATAAATTTTCTATTTATTACAAGAAAATGTGGAAAACATGATTAACAAGTACCTTAAAGAACTCGAACAATGGCTTTTAAAATGGAAAATGGAAAAAAATGTTGAAACATTTGGTCTTATGGTAAATGAGTTAAAAGAGCGCTATAACTCAACACTTACCTTGTTAAAAAGGGTAATACAAAATAACATACAAGAAAATGAATTACATTGTTTTAAATGGCATAAAGAACTTAAAGTACATAAAAGTCTAAAGGAGCCAAGATTAAATTGTAAAAAGGGTAATAAAAAATTACACAGAATAAAATGAATTACATTGTTTTATATGGCATAAAGTACATAAAGTACATAAAAGTCTAAAGGAGCCAAGATTATATTTTTAAAAAAAGTAATACAAAATAACATACAAGAAAATGAATTACATTGTTTTAAATGGCATAAAGAACTTAAAGTACATAAAAGTCAATTGAAGCCTAAAATATATTTTATTGTATCCAAAACTAGTCGACACGAAGAATAGCCAGTATGTTTCAGCCAAAATTTTTTTTTTTCGATTTTTTACCATTGAAAACAATTGAAAGATAATTTAAAAAAATTGCCATACTGGTTTTTACTGACGTCATTGCCCATTGTCATTCGCTAATTGTCCATTAAAAAAATTTAAAAACTCAAAATAAAATAAAACTAATTAGTTAGTACTTGAAGTTTTGATATATTTGAACACTATTTAACAATTAAAATAAATATTGTTATTTAAAAAATCCATAACACCAATAGTGATTTACATTATTTGAATTTGAATCAAGTTTTCATTAAAAAAATTTAACTGTTAAGATTTAATTAAGATAAAATGAACATTTTTGGCTTTGTGTCCAGCAAGTCATATTTTTTTTCATTCTGGTATACTTTTTTATATCTTCTTTTTTCAATATCTAACTAAATATATATAAATAAAAATTATCTCACTAATTATGTGACTGATTTTTTAATAATTTTATTAATTAAAATTAAAGTTAGCTGTATAAAATTTGATATTAATTAATTATTTATTTATTGTTTTTTATTATTGTTTTTTAAAAATTTTAGCTTTTTTTATTTTAATGCTAATTTAGATTTTTTACCAAATTTCACAAAATTGGTTCAATTGGTTTAGTTGAATTTTCTATTGATTTTTTGAATTATTTCGGTTTAAGTTTTTTTTTAAGTATTGAGAAGATATGCCTTTGAATTGAGTCCCTCTGATGATCTCATTGATTTTCCTAATATTTTTTGTCCATTTAACCGAAAAGAGGCATTTTTGAAAGATTGGTGTAGAATTAAAAAAAAGCGAAGAATAAAATATCTTTTTTATTTTAATTTGAGATTTATGTAAAATATTAATTGTTATAATTTTACCAATTGTTATTCTCTTTTCTCTCTCTTTCTCTTTATCTTTTTTTTAAATATCTTGAAAATATAATATTTAGAAATTATGGATATACTTTTTATGAGGTTGGAATGTTTGGACGGATATTACTAAAATACGGACCTGTTGTTTTTGGATAAAAAACGAACCCATACATATTTAAAAAACATATTTTTCGATTTTTAAAATAAGAAAAATTATCTTTTCCTGGTCACATTTATCAAGATTAAAATTTTTATGCATCCTAACATTATTCTTTCTTTTGTAATTAAAATTTATTTTGATTTATAATGATTTCTTATAAATTAATTAAAATGTCTAATAATTTTATTATAAAGTTTTCTCATTAAGTCAAAATTTATTTATTTAATTTGATATTGTTGGGAATTTAAGCAATTTTAAAGTTAAAATTGTCACCATAAAAAAAATTCTGTGATTAGTAAATTCCAAATGCCAGAGAAATAGCTTTAATTTTCTTACTAAATTAGAAATGCTTGGTTCTTGTTACTGCAAGTTTTCTGATATTTACAAAATTTTTTTAATAACAGAAAATATTATCGAAATTTACAAAAAAAATTCAAAAAATTTAAAAAAAAAAACTCTTAATATTTCCTTTAAAAAACATAAAAAAAGAACTTTTAAAATCTATAAAATATTTTAAAAAAGCTCATTAAATTTTGCATGCATGATGTTTAGAAAGTTTTTCAGGCCGAAAAGATTATTAAATTTCGAATATATAGTCATAGGAGTGTATTTCTGCCTAAAAGTATGGGTCCGTTTTTATCCAAAAACAACGGATCTGTATTTAAAAATTATCCGTTTGAATGCCTTATCTTCAAAATATTTTTGCAAGCCCTTCACCTTTCCAGGATTTTTGATTTTTAGGGATTTAATTTTTTAATTTAAATGAAATATCCAAATTTCAATATTCATTCACAATGAAAATATTTCTAAGCATTTAGAGCTCAATTTATAAAACTAGAAAATGTTTTTTAAAAAAAGGTCTACCTTTAATTAAAGAAAATATTTCTGAAGTATTTTTTGTTAGAGAAAAAGCTTTTGACGAATAAAAAAAAAGTATCTTTAGAATAAAAAAAAATTCTTTGTAGTATAAACAAAATTTTATTTATTTTAGTATAAAAAAAAAATTATTATAGCATAAAAAGCCAATTAAATTTGAACTATAGAATAAAAATATATCTATTGGAATACTTTCATACATTAAAGAATAAAAAATAATAACAAAAGTATAAAAAAAATCAATCAAATTCTAAGCGGTACTTACCTTAGACGAATTAGACCTAGTTTCGAATTGGATTCGAATTAGACCTAGTTTCTTTTTTGCTTGTTTATTTAAATCAGCTACCTCATGGTCAACTTTCCTTTTTCTTGGACGTCCACGACCTCTTTTTCCTTTAGCCCCATTTTCAGCACTCGCCTGAGGGTCCACAACATCAATATGAGGCTCAACAAGTTTCAAGTTCAGTATTATTGGTAAATACCTTAACTTTATTCCATTCTAACTTTTTTTTGGCATTTTTAATTTTTCTTAGTAATTTTAGAAAAAATAATAGCAAAACTATACTGCAATTTTTTTATTCTATAGTTGCAAATGTTATACTTAAAAAAAATAAATAAATTTATGCTACATTTTATTTTCTTATTCTATAAAGTTTTTCTCTATTCTATAGTTTTTTTTTATTCGTCAAAAGCCATCGTCCTTTTTGTTATTGATTTTGCTAGAGTCTAAAAATTAATTAAATTCAATTTAAAAATTAAAAAGTATTTTTATTGAAAAATTTTGAAAAGCTTATTTGTGCATTTATTTAAAAGAGTTCAAACATAAACAAAACAATAATGGAGTTGAAAAAAAAAGTCATTTTAAATGGCTAATGGTCTATCATATAACAAAAAAGCATTCTAACTCAGACGCTTTGTCTCAGTGACGCCGAATCTGGCACGTACAGAAGCGTACAGAAACAGCTGACCCCAATTCCCTAGATCAAAAAATCAAAGGCTGGCCAACATTTCATTCAATTGGGTTCTATAGACCTCATGTTTTTCTATCAAGCTCATCAGTTCATTCTTGTGTATTCGTTGCAGCATTAGATCGTACAACTCGAGACTTTTCAAGTCCAATGACTCCCACTTGAACCAAAAATTCAATTAAAAATATTCAATTAAACATTTTCAAAATTTTACCTGTATGCTATCTTCTCTAAAATTTGCCAGTTCCATCATCCAGTTTGGTATTTGCACTTTAAACAAAATTAAAAAAATAAATTAAACAAAAAAAAAAATAAAAAAAAATAAAAAAAAATTATAAAAAAAATAAAAAAAAATTATAAAAAAAAACAAGAAAAAAATAAAAAAAAAATATTTTTAAATACCTTTATTGACAATAGAATTTGGAGATTTTAAATAAGAAGAGTGGAGCTTGGCTAATAAAAATTTGTAGCCGTCAGTTTGGTGGGCGGCGGACAGTGTCTGATTTTTTGTCTCATCGGTTTGTTCACATGTAGTATAGGATTCGTCTGAGTGCTCCACAAATGTCTGATTCGAATTAGAGTCGCTATCGTCCGAACAATCGTGAATGATACAACTTGCGTTGCTGTTCTCCGAGCTGCTGGACTCGTTAAAGTTGCTTTGACTTAGACTTTTCTGAAGCATCAAATACTGCTGCGAGTCCAGAAGCGATTTGAGGATGGACGAGTTTTGCAGCTCTTCGACTCTATTCGAGCTGAAGTGGTCGAAAAAAAGGTCGCTTCGCGTTTCTTTCTCGCCTCTGAGACTATTTGTTTGACATGGCCGCTTGAAACTGCGAATGTAGTTTTGCGTCGACTTAAGAATGAGTCTGGGCGAGTCTTTAATGCGTGATGTGATGTTGGCCTTTGTGGAGTCGGTGGAGCTTGCGGACGTTGAGGCCGAGTCGGACAGCGACGCTTTGCGTCTATCGTTTATTTTGTGTATGAAGTTGTCGATGACAGTTATAAGTTGACGTTTGTTCTGGCTCGAGTTGTTTGAGCGGCAGCGCTTGGTGCGCACAAGCTCGGTCTTTTGTTTGTAAGCCGGCCGACTCGCGCTCCCGCTCCCCACCAGGCCTATTTCGCGCATTTTCGCTTTGTAAGAGTCGCGTTTGAACATGGTGCATCGGTTATGTCTGTCTGTGTGTGAGAGTGTGTCAGGGTTTTGTACAAAAATTGTTGTTTAGAAATCAAATATCTGGAATATAATTATAAATATGGACAATTAGCTATGTATGCAAATATGTTGTTTATTTTCAAGTGAATTGTTATGAAGAAATGTAATCAATTAAAATACCTTTGAATTATTCTAATTGGAAAGGTGTTAACAAAAATGAGAATATGTGTGTGTCGTAAAAGGGGAAAAGATAGAAAAATTCTCATATTTGAACAAAATTATCTTTTTTCCACGAGAAAATATTCGAGTTATGCAATTTGAAAGTTAGATGAATTTTTTTTTTTGTTGTCTTAAGTAATTTTAATTGAACATTTTTTTGTTTATCTCATCTCATTGTTGAAGATGATGATCATAAATGTCTTTATTCTAATAAATATATAAATAATTAATGGTTTATGAAAACTGTTTGGTTCCATTTTAGACTATAATTTTCCCTGTTTAAACTCTTTATCTGATACCAACATTAAACAACTTCTAACTATTCAAAACTCAGCAGTTCGATCCATTCTTAATCTAAGGTTTGACACCCCATCAAGAATTTTATACCACGAGGCCCAAATAAAATTAAAAATTTGAATTAAGTGAAAGATATGTCAAGGTTGGACTTACTAATTCTGTCTCATTAATTCTTAGACTGGTAAATGAATACAGACGAGATTTCGAATCTAGATTTTTAAACTATCCAACTCCATTGTGTAATTGCTACCTTGTCACAGACTCTTTTTCCTCTGAAAACTAAACCGAAATAACTTTTGTCTCTTTTTTTTTCTCATCTCCTTTTGACATTTCATTTATTTAACTATATTTTTAAATTCTTATTTTATTTTTTAACTTTTATTTTAATCATTTTATTTTTCTCTGAAGGAGCTAACGCTCGATACAGATTTACAAATAATTAAATAAATAAAAATGAAAACTGTTCCAAAAGATAAATTATTATTATATGCGTTCGTACCTAAAAAAATTCTTCATTGTTTTATGTTTTAAAGAAGAAAAAAAAAAGAAAGAATTATACTCAAATTAAGCACTGTCTCTTTTAGGTATTTTTACCTTTACTGCTACACTTTTTGATTACAAAGAGTAGAATCGAATTAAAGTTTATTTATTATTTGTTTATTTGTTAAGTTGTATCGAGCAAAAGCTCCTTCAGAATAAAAATATTAAAAAATATAAAATAAAGATAAATAAGATAAAATAAAATAAAATAAAAATGAATAGAGGATTAATAAGTCGAAGTATTAAAAAGAAAATTAAAAACGATATGTTGAAATATCTAGAGGTTAGACATGTTTAAATATTTGGTAGTTCAGGAAAAAAAGAAGAAATTGTTTCGCAAGAATTTCACTTTTTCCTCATTATTTAAATTGTTACCATTAATTTTAAGGTCAAGATTGATTTCAACTTACGTTTTTTTCTCAGAGATCATATAACATAACTTTTCAACAAAAATTTTCATTTTTCATTTGAAAAGCTATCTTTAAATTTTTTTCAGGTCCTTATTGACCACACTTTCAAAGTTTCCTATCTTTTTAAAAATAAAAAAAGTAACCAAATCAACTGCAAAATGAAGATAGAATTGTCAGTTTGTTTTGTTTCTTTTTGGTATGTCAATTATAAAAAATGCATAAAAAGAAGTGGACCGATTACTGACCCTTTGATCAGTTTACTTATTTATTTATTTGTTTTCTGTACCGAGCTAGAGCTCCTTCATAATAAAGTATAAAAAAAATAAAAATAAAGTAAATCAGCTAAAAAATAAAAAAAATGTGAAGAAAGTTTAAAAGACATATATTGAAATAGGTTGTTACATGTGACAGAAGTTTACATAGTTGAAGCTTCATGAAAAAAAGAGGAAATAGTAAGGTAGCAATTACACAATGGAGTAGGGTATTCAATATATCTTGATTCGAGCTTATGGTTTTACCTCTTTAAATAGTTTATACTCTTTAATTAAATTATTAATTAATGGATTTTTATTCTGACTCGAATCATTTAAGTAATTTCCATTTAGTTGCCTAAATCTATCCTCTAGAACTTTAATGCCTGCTAATCTATGAATTTTCTGAGTGTTTTCTCGATAATTTAACTTATAATTTACCTTAATAGCAAAATTTTGAATTCTTTGTCCCTTGAAATAAATGTGTCTCGATTAAATGAAAATTCAAAATTATCTTTTTCTACGAGAAATATTCGAGCTATGCAATTTGAAATTTTTTTTTGTCTTAAGTAATTTTAATTTTTTTGAACATTTTGTTTATCTGGTCTCATTTTTGAAGTTAATTCCAGGCTTTTTTATGAGAGATTTGTTAGTGTGCGATGCTTATCTAATGTTTGATCTAAATGTGATGAATAGAATTTATAACTGACGAGAGTTATTTATTTCATGTACACATATTTCGGCTTGATTAAGAGAAAAGGATATCTGTTTGTTTTAGATCGATTTTCATTGACGTGTTATTAAGTATTTGTGTTATTTTCTAGCTGAGAAGAATTTGTGGCATGAGCGATTACAACATTTGAATACTTCGAGCTTTTCATTCAGTTTTATTTTATTTTAATTGTGTTTCTGTTGGGCCTGTGGCTTCTTTAGATAAAAACAAAATAATTAAAAAAGTTTTAAAATATTTAAAATTTGAAGTTATAAGATAAAAAACATAAATAATAAATAAAGGATTGATAAATTAGGAAATAAAAGAGTTGGGAAAATAAACGAATAAAAATACCGCATTTCATTAAATAAAAGAAAGTTCAGTCATCAAAGGGTTTCCTTTGTTCGAAAATTAAAGATAGAAAAGTGATTCAAATAAAAAAAATGGGATTCAAATCAAATCTAGAATTGAAGCCTCTTTGGTAACAACGATGAAAATCGGTATATTTCATCGAAAATAATCGATGAAAAAATATATTTTAATTTATTCAATTATTAAACTATTTTATATTTTTAATTTCTCAAATAATTTTTAAGATAACATTAAGCAAAAAAAAAAACCAAGTTTTTTTTCCAATTTTTTATCAATTAATTTAAATTTTTGCAATTGTAACATGGGGTAAAAAATGTGCCCAATATAAGGCTTCTATAGATTTTTTACACCCAAAATCAAAAGTTAATTATTATTGACTAACTTTTCACACTAAAAATGACATCCCAGCCTCATTTGTAAAATTTACCAAAATATTACCCCATGATTATAATTTAGAAATTATCTACAATTCTGATTATTTATCTACACTTAGTACTAAGTCAAGATTTTCTTTGACGATTTATTATTTTTTAACTAAAATTACTAAAAAAAATTGTTTTCCCTTAATTTGCATAATTGATATTATTCTTATCAATCTTTCAAAATCGTATTAAAAATGGTATTATGAAATTTCATTCAAAACTTCCAATACAAAAATGAAAAATTTTTCTAACTTTTGTTCTAAATGTCAAAAAATTGTTCTGCAAATGTAGCAAAGTGTAGCACTTTTGTTTCACTAACCTCGAAAGTCTCCAAAATCTGTGCAAATTAATTGCGTTTTATTTTTAATACTTTAGATAGGGTGCAATTTTGCAGAATATGCACAGATTTTGCAGACTTTCGCGTTAGGTGAAACAAAAGTTGTTTCATTTTGTTACATTTGCAGAACAAGTTTTTGACATTTAGAACAAAAGTTAGAAAAATTTTTCATTTTTGTATTGGAAGTTTTGTATGAAATTTCACAATGTCATTAAAAATATAAATTAAACACAATTTTACTTAAAAAAAACTAAAATCAGCAGTTAGACATTTAAGTCGATTTTGAGCAATTTTTTGAGCCAGAGAAGGATGTTTTTGGTAGAGTTAGAAAATATTTTTTAATCTGGTTTAATTTTGATCTCAATAATTCTTTGTTTATTACAATTCTGTTCTTATAGCGACAAAAGATTGACAAAATTTTTTAAAAAGTTAAATAAAAATTATTTTTTTTAAATTTAAATAAATGTTGGAAAAACTAGCGTCAAACTTGATTTTTAAAATAAATTCACATTTTTAAATTAATTAAGTAATGTTATTTATTTTTTTAATGTACCGAGCTTAAGCTCCTTCAGAATTAAATAAAATAAAAACAAAAAATAAAAATAATAAAAAAAATAAGTAAAATAGGGTAAAATAGACTGAAATTAAAAAGAGAAATTTTTGAAAAGTAGTCATTTTTATATTCGTCTAGAAAAATTGGTGAAAAATCAGTAATTTTAGTTAATGAATTAGTACATGCCATTTTATTTTTTAGTGGACTGCATCAGACGCTTGAGGTCTTTTCCAAAGGAAAGATGATCGCAATCATAATTGTTGCAAGTTAAACACTTATTTTAAACAGTCCCATCATATCCATAACACCTTCATTTTAGTGACAGATGGCTCTAAAAAGAAAAGTATCTCAAAACCATGGATTAAAGATGATCTCAAGATCTTAATCAGAAATAAGAGGAATCTTAGATACAGGAACTGTTCATGTAACTGGAAGGATATGAATCTTTATAAAGATTACAAACGTACCTGTAAATTAGTTTTATCAGAAATTAAAAAAGCCAGACTAACATATGAACAAAATTTAGTGGAAAAAGCTAGGAAGAATCCAAAAATATTGTATAAATTCTTAAATGATCAACAAGTAGTCAAAGAATCAATTAAAGCATTAAAAAAGTCTAACAATGAATTAACGCACGAACCGAAAGAGATATCAAATCTTCTTAATAAATGTTTTCAAGATGTTTTTGTTATTGAACAAGATGGTGAGCTTCCAACTTTTGAAGTTGAATTTAATGAAAACTGGTCAAAATATAGTGACATTGATCCAAATGATATTAGTTATGAAATCGTATTTAAAAAATTACAAGACCTAAATCAAAATAAATCATGTGGTGTAGACAAGCTTCATCCATCATTGCATAAAAATTGTGCAGAAGCCTTTACTGTTACTTTAACTTTGATTTTCAGAGAATCTTTAACCAATAGTCAGCTTCCAATCCAATTCAGATCAGCAAATATTACTCCATTGTTTAAAAAAGGTGATAAATCAATGCCGAGCAATTATCGTCCTGTGTCTTTAACTTCAATTCCGTGCAAAATTATGGAAAGCATAATAAGAACCAAAATGGAAGATTATCTTTATAAGAATAATATTATATCTAAAGAACAGCATGGATTTGTCAAGAAAAAGTCATGTACCACTAATCTTCTGGAAACTCTAGATTTCATCTCAATGAGTCTAGATAAAAGTATCCCTGTTGATGTGATTCTGCTAGATTTTGCGAAAGCATTTGATACTGTTCCGCACAGAAGACTAACAGCTAAATTGAAAGCGTATGGCTTTGGCGGTCTGACACTAAAATGGATTGAAGCTTTCTTGAAAAATAGAAGGCAACGAGTTGTTCAAGGAGAAATTTTGTCGGATTGGGTTGATATTTTTAGCGGTGTACCACAAGGCTCAGTGATTGGTCCACTATTGTTTGTTTTGTATATCAATGATCTACCAAAAGGATTAGAAAATGTTGTCAAATTGTATGCAGATGATACTAAAATGTTCTCGCAAACGGTATCAGAAATAAGCGCAGCGAAACTACAATTAGATTTAGATTTAGTTTTCAAGTGGACTCAAGATTGGCTTCTTCTCTTCAACACATCAAAATGTGTGGTCATGCATTATGCTCATAAAAACAAATATTTTCCTTATTTTATCAATGGTAAGCAGCTATCAACGTCAGAAACCGAAAGAGATCTTGGAGTTATTTTTAATACAAATCTGAAATGGAAAAATCAAGTGTTAGAGGCTACAAACAAAGCAAATCAAATGCTAGGTCGCATCAGGAAATCATTTGCTCGTTTTGATTGTAAGTTATTTAGATCTCTGTATTTAACTTTTGTTCGTCCTCTTTTGGAATTTGCGGTGCCTGTATGGTCTCCAATTCTTAAGTCTGACTGTGAGAATGTTGAAAGGATTCAACGCAGAGCTACGAAATTTGTTTCTGCAATTAGAAACAAACCGTATGAAAGCAGATTGAAGGCTTTGAACATTCCAAATCTGATGGAAAGAAGAAAAAGAGGTGATCTAATTCAATTATACAAGTTCATGCATGGAATAGAATTGGTTGAAAAAAGCAACAATTTTAATGTCACTAAAAACCAAGGAAGAGGTCACTGCTTTAAATATCACAAAGAAATTTCAAGGCTCCAACATAGAGATAACTTTTTTTTCAACAGAACCGCTAGCATATGGAACTCACTGCCTAATCAATTAGTTGAAGCCCCCAATGTTAACAGTTTTAAAGCAGACATTGATTGCTGGATGAGCAGCAATCAATCACATCAGCTGTCTTAGTGTGCCTTGTCAGCACACTCGCTGGCTAGCCAGCTTCAGTCGAAACTACTACTACTACTACTACCTTGTCTAATCATAAACCACCTGCTTTTTTTTTATCAATTTAAAGAGCCCAACTACACTAGTGCTTTGAGCTTGTCTTAAATCCTTTCTAAATTTTCAATATTTCTCAACGACTCAATTTTATTAAAGAAATCATCATCCTTAAAATATGTAAATTAGTAGAAAAAGTTGCCTAATTGCTATCAATTTGTAAACAAATTGTTTTAAATCAACATATTTATTTAAAATTTAAATATTTTTAATCTTTCACTTATATATATTTGGATTAAAAAAATTTTTACTATAACATTTTTATGGTATGAATTAACACTTTGATTAAACAATCCACTAGTGCTTGGTATATTGAGAATTTAGATAAACTAATTAATTCTTGTTCCTCCAATTTCCAGAACGTCATATTGCTAAATGAGCCACCTGCTAAATTACCATTCGGGAGCACAATAAATGAATCCATCCATCCATTCATCATAAATTTCTTTATACCTAACAGTGATCTATTCAAAGGATCGAACATTTTTATATCCCGTTTAAAACTATTAAACTCAATAAAATTGAATCTACTGGATTTAGCTAATAATCCGTTTAGTAAAAAAATTAATAATGAATTTGCAGGTCGAATTTTTATTTTACTTTTCGATTTCCGAGAATAAATATAAAAAAATTAAAATTAAATCTTTTTAAGTGATCATATAGAGAAATTATTTTTTAAAATAAGTTTATTTAGCGAAAAACAAAGTTGCGAATATTTTAAAAAATTTAATGAAAAAATGATATTTTTGTTTTCTATTGTGTAACAATTACCATTATAATTCTAATTTAAATCCTAAAAAATAAAAAATTTAAGTAATGAACTTAAATATTGAAAATTTTCATTAACAATGCACGTCAAATATATTTTTTTCTTTAAATTTTTTTATTTAAATTAAAAATAAAATAAATGTTACGCTATTTACAATTATTAAAAATAAAACGCAATTAATTTGCGCATATTTTGCATACTTCCACAGTAGGTAAAACAAAAGCTGTTTCACTTTGTTTCACTTTCAGAAATAGTTTTTGACAATCAGATCAAAATATATAAATTTTTTTTGTTGTATTGGAAGTTTTATATGAAATTCAAATAATGACTTGTTCGAGTCACTTTTTTGGACTTCATTTTCAATTTAAAGAAACCCTTTGTTAACCAAGCTTTATTTGATGAAATACCGTAAAATTTAGTGGCATAAAAATGTTAAAAATGAAATTTTTTCCAAAAAAAATCCTGTCGAATTCCCACTTTGTGGTAAATTTTTTGAAATGAAAAAGGTATTAGAGTTACATGTATCAAAAAACACTCAATTAATAATTTCAAAGTTTTTCTTGATCTCGTATATTTTTTTTGATCACATGTTCACTGGTCACGTAATAGGTGATCAGGCCTGATATCTAATGTAGTCATTTATTCAGTGCAACAAATGCTATCATTCCATAATGTTCCATTAATTGGATCAAACTTTTTAATTCCATCAATTGAGCCTAAAAAATCATTACTTAAGAAACATCTTGTACCGATTTTTCAATATTGAACCAGCGATAAAAATATTATTATCTTAAAAATATGATGTGTTAAGCTTGTTAAAGTCCAAATAAAAAATTTAATTCATTTTGCCAAAGGAAGATCTTTTTTTTAAATACTTATTAAAATATTTTGAAAAAAAAACTTTTTATTTAAAAATAATTTTTTTCAATATTTTGAATAAATTTTTAAAATCAAATTTTTTATTGTATTTTTTAAAGCTTAATTTATAAATCTGTGGATGTTTTGTTGGAAAATTATTTATTTGAAAAAAAAGACTGAGAGGACCAAAACATTTTTGATATTATAGACTCTTAAGTAAATTCTCGCTTATTAAATAATTCGAAAGATAAATTTGTGTTAATTTCTTTGAAAATAATAAGTAATAATTATTTGTCTCAAATGCTAAAATTATGTAATCATAAATTTAAATTAATAAATAACAATAATCCTTTTTATTCATTTATTAATTACTTTAAAAAAAGCATATGTCAAAATAAAACCTTAGAGATATATCAAAAAAGTCAAAATTTTAATTACGATTGAAAAATGGACCCTACATTTAAAAATATCAAATAATTTCTTTATTCTTCCTTAGTTTCCTTTTGCCAAAATATTAATACTTATTAATAAAATTTATGATTTAGACTATGACAAACTAAGTTGAAAAATGAGTAATATATTGCATCTAAAAATAATTGATTAAACACTAGATTCATACCAAAATTTTCGCTGACATTTTTCCAAATGTTGCCAAAAGATATTAGAATTTTTATATGGGTTATTTGTCTAAAATTAGATAATTAATCGAAATGCTCTATAAAAAATGTGAACAAATTAATACAAATTAAAAATAATGAACCTAAATTTTAGAATTTACGAAATGGCCTAAATTTTAATTCGAAAACCTTAGATCAAACAAATAAATAGCTTAAAAATATTAAACATTTTTCATTAATTTTTTGAATTTAAAACAAATCAAAACATGTTCAACGAACAAAGGAATTTTCCAGCACAACCTTTGTTTCAAGTAAACTATAAACAACCTTTTTTAAAATTTATAAATTTAAATAAAGATTTTAGCAAAGTGATCTTTATTTCAACGACAGAAAAAAACTCAACAGCATCAAAAAAGAAGGTTGCTCGTAAGATAAAAAAAAATTTTTGGATTCTTTTTTAAATTTATTAATACTTGGACTAGATAGGCCTCCAAAAAAAATAATTGCACTTGTCCTTGTTTTTTTCTTTTTGGCTATTATAGCAATTGTTCTCGGATTGATTCCACTTTTTATTAAACTTTCAAAAACTCCTGATGTAGCTCCACTTAGACAAAATAGCACTGCTCAAAATACAACAAGTAATCCAATAAATTTATGAAAAAAATAAAATAAAATCTAACAATTTCTAGTTTTACAAGAGAGCGATCCATTTTCAGAACTTTTGTCTTCTGGAAGCGATTTCACGCTTCGTTCCGGCTCATTTGACTTCGATTTAAGCTTGAATCCAAATGCTAAACTAGTTGGAGTAAAAGACACCGACTATGAGATTTTGGACCTAAGACCAACAATACCCAATATAGCTATTGAACCAGAAACTAGCTCCAAGCTGAGTGTTCTTCCGCAAGAAAATCTTAGAGAACCTCAAAATCTAGAGGCTGACAAAAAAATTCTAAACACAGATTTGAACGCTCAGGGATTCAATGATTTTCAGCTACAAAATTTTGAAAACGACCTTTTCATGTTTCCGAATTTCGAAGAACCATTAAATTCAAATATGAATGGACCAAATCCTTTGAATGTACAGCAGCCAGTTGCTCAAGAAAACTTTGAGCAACAACTATTCAACCAAGAGGCAGTTGATATGGAAAAATTTTCTGCTCCTCGCCTAAACACAGCCAAAGTTGAAGCTAAGAAAGAAGCTGATAAAAATGCCTAAGAAACAGTTAACTAAAATCAGTCATTTATTTTATGTCTTATTGAGTCGACAGGGCTAAAAATAAAAATTATGATGAACCTTTTTATTTCCATATAGAAAATATTTTATCTTTAATAAAATTTTAATAAAACAAATTTTTTATAAATTTCATTAGAAAAAAAAATGATAAAAGCTATTCTTATATTTAATAATCATGGAAAGCCTCGTCTCATCAAGTTTTATCAGCATTATGTAAGCTAATTAGTCAAGGCCTCATTTAATTCATTAAATTTTATTCAAAATAGACCGAGGACATGCAGCAGCAGATTATCAGAGAAACTTTTCAACTTGTTTCCAAGCGTGATGATAATGTGTGCAATTTTTTAGAAGGAGGATCGTAATATTTAGATTTTTTTAAATTCAATATTTTTAAAAAGATATATTTACAGATTAATCGGTGGGTCGGACTATAAAATCATCTATAGACATTATGCAACATTGTACTTTGTATTTTGTGTCGATTCAAGCGAGAGTGAGCTTGGTATTTTAGATTTGATTCAAGTTTTTGTGGAAACTTTGGACAAATGTTTTGAAAATGTGTGCGAGCTGGATTTGATTTTTCACTTCGATAAAGTTCAATACATTTTGCAAGAGTTGTGTATGGGAGGCATGGTATTAGAAACAAATATGAATGAAATTGTTCTGCGCATTGAGGAAATGAATAAATTAGAAAAGTCCGAGGCAGGTATTGGCGGCACACAATCTAAAGCTATGACCGCTGTTAAAGAAATGAACATTTCCAATATAACCCAAAAGTTCAAAGATATTAAACTGCCTGACTTACCTAATTTGGGCAGCATAAAGCTAAATTAAAAAAGCTAAATAATATAGACAAATTTTTCTAAAATATTAAGTGTTTTTCTACAGTCATGTTATTTTAGATCGTTTTATTTATTTTATGTTTTATTAATAAAATTTTTAAATATTTAGTTTTATTTAATTTATTATATGATTGTGTAATGATTATCTGAGAGCTATAAAATACTTTCATTTGTTAGCAAATGTTATTGATTGTACCAGAAAAGCGTAAATTATTTTACTTAGTATTATAATGGTTTTATAATAGGCACCCTAAGGAAACATATCTACTTAAAAGAATAAATTTCTATTCGAATTCTCAATGTTTTTTAGTCGAAAAATTTTAAGATTTTAGATATCGATTTAAAAATTTTTTAAATTTAAAAAATTTTTAAATCGAATCCTAAACTTAAAATATTATAGATTTAAAAACGACTAAAAACTTAATTGATATTTATGAATATTCATCTTACCCCATTCATGCAGAGATAAACATAAATTCTGATGTTGGAGTAACAAAAAATAATTTTTGATCATTCCTTTGTTTTGTTGGCACCTTTTCTTCTAAAAATTTGATTAAATTGTTGCGACTAAAATTTATTTTCACTCTAATTTATTAAACTACATTTTTTAATTAATTTTTCTCTTTAAAAATTAACTAATATTTTTTTATTCTCCTAATTCTTAAGTTACAAATTGGAATAAATTTGGGACACATTTCAATTGTAAAATTTATCTACTTCGTAGGTGTAGAATGAACTCAAATCATTTAAAAAAATATCTTAAAAAAACTCTGATAATTAATTAAATTTAAGCTTAAAACAATCAAGATAAACTAAAAAACGGAAATGTAAAATTTTGCAGAGATTAGAATTGGTTTGGAAAATATTGCGCTGTTTGTAGAACCATTTTGTAAATTACTGAAAGAATTATAACATTTTTCTTTTTTGAACTGTAATTTTTGTACTAAAATTTCACATTGCCCTAAAAATGAAACACTTCCACAAAACGGACTAAAAATTTGAATTATTTTATTTTGTATGTAACAAGATTTTAGAGTAAATAATTTAATCTATTAATTATTGTTAGATAGAAACTTCTCAAAGAATTAAAAAAAAATATGAATTTTAACAGGTTAATAACAACTTAAATGGAATTTAATTTAAATCGATGATTTCAATATTTCAAACTTAACAATTTTTATATATTTTAGCAAAGTATACCAAAGAAACATATAAGAGACATATAACAAAGAATGTTCATTATTAATTTTAATAGAATTTAAGAATTTTAAATATATTTACTTATTATTATAATAAGAATGTCCGAAACTCAATGATAAACTTGAAAAACTCTTCAAAAAAATTTTATTTTTTAATTTCAGAAATCTGAAAGAACCGTTCATCAGTTTATTTTAAAAAAGAAACCATCAAAGGCGACTAAAAAATAATTAAATTCTAAAAAATACAATGATAATTTTTAAATTTAATTTTTTTTTCTTGTGATTATTGGAAATAATCTTTAATTATTAACACTAAGTTACATGGTTAAATTAAACTGAAATATTTCCAAATTTTTACTGAAAGGCTCCATTAAGGAAAATTATCATTAATAAAATTCAAATTAAAAAGTGGATAAATATTTTAAATTTTTACTTTAATTTAATATAAGACAATTCGAAAAAAATTAAGAATTTTTCTTTAGCTCGTGCAAAGTAATACTAAAGTTAATTTAAATTTGGCAATTTTAAAAATTTGAATATTTTTTTAGCAAAGTATAACAAAAAATTTTATTATTTTTTTGAATTAAAAAATGTGTTTAAGAATTAAAAATATATTTAATAATTTTTATTATTAGAATGTCCGAAACTCAGCCAGCAAAAGAAATTAATAAATCAGGTCAGACAAAAGCAACCAGAAAGCCTGCAGACCAGTTTGGTTACATGTACATTGGTCATATACCACACGGTTTTTACGAAGAAGAGATAAAATCCTACTTTTCTCAATTCGGAAGAGTCTGCCGGGTTCGTTTAGCTCGTTCTAAACACACTGGCAATTACAAGGGATATGGCTTTGTTCAATTCGAAAATAAACAGGTCGCCGATATTGCTGCTGAAACTATGAACAATTATCTCATGTTTAACAGACTTTTAAAATGTCACTCGATACCACACGAAAAACTTCACCCGGAAACATTTAAGGACGCCAAGAAGAAATTTTTTAGACCTATAAAATCAATGTTTAGAAAAAAGTTTAATCAAAAAAAATCAGCCGATAAATTAATTGTAATTATTTAATCAATTTCTAATTTTTAAAAATTACTACTTTTCTACTATTACTTTTCTAACAGAAAATCAGTCTTAGGCGATCACTAAAAATGAAGAAACGACAAGAGAAATTAAAGGCCTTGGGCATTAATTTAGATCTAAACCAAGTAGTAAGTTAATTCAATAGCGAAATTAGTTTTTTTTTATAATTTTTTCAATTTTTTTTCTAGTTAAATCCAAAAGCGGAAGAAAAGAAAAACAAAAAAGAGAGTGTTAAAAAAGATGAGAAAAAAGAAGTTCCCAAAAAAGAAAAAATAAATCCTCAAGAGAGAAAAAAAGCTTTGAAAAAAGAAACTAAGAAGGACGAAGATACCAAATCTGAGCCAATCAAGCGAAAAAAAGACATCAAAGAACAAGAAAAATCATTGCCAAAGCCAAAAAAGCAAATTCCAACTGAGGAAAAAAAAACACTTAAAAAAAAGAATAAAAAATAAAAATTTATTTTGTTTTAAAAATTTATTAAAATAAAATTTGAGAAAAAAAAATCAATTATTTCTTGTCAAAATGATTTTCAATATTGAACAAATTGGCTTTACACTCTCTCAAAAATTCATTATAACTATTAAAAAACATGTCCAATTTTTTGCTCAATTGTTGAACTTTTTCCTTTTGAAATAATTCTATTTGTTCGTCAAGAGGCTTATGTCTTCTTTCGATTTTTTCCGCAAGGTCCTCGTCCAACAACTTGTCCTTTCTAAGCAAAGCTTTACCCCTTTCGATTAAATTTTTCTTAGCCACTGGATATTCACTCAAAGCCTCCCAGAGATCTTTTTTACTCAACTGAAACACATCCGAAAACCCCACTGATCTTATATTCGCCGTCCTCTTATTTCCATTCTTATTACCTGGAATGTCCAGTATACTTATTTCCCCAAATGCAGCGCCAGACCCCAGCGTTGCATAAACCTGACTTCCATCCGGGCTCACCACTTGCAGAGCTCCTGTCTTTATAAAATACATTTCATGTCCAACATCACCTTTTCTGCACACATAATCCCCTGGCGAATATATTTGTAGCTTAAGTTTGGTCACCAACTCTTCAAGCAAACCTGGTTCACAGTCCTGGAACACATGCACCCTCTTCAGAGTGTCCATGTGTACATTCATGGCTATTTCCTTGCGCAAGTTGTTTGGCAACACATTCAAAACTTCATCCAAATCAACATTTTTTGCTATCCATAAGTAATCAAGATAATTTTTAATCCTTGCTTCGAGTTCTCCATATATTTTGTGCTGTTTTAAAAACAACTTGGCAAAGTCGCACTTTTGCTGAAGGTCCAGACTTTGTCTATTGGCATTCTCGACCATATCGGCCGCACTGCCAATAGTTATGGCCAAAATGACAACACCTATCATCAACAGAATGGACATGAACATTTCTTGGTAAGAGTTGGTGGGTTCAGGCACCTCAGCTATGGTGGTCAGTGTTTGCACCGACCACCAAAAACAGTAAATATACTGAGAGTCCAATTCATCAGTGAACAGAATGTTGTTATTTTGCACTTGAGTTTGGTTGTGCTCCAGGTCCTCAAGGGTCAGACTGGGATAGACCCATGAGTCACTTCCAAAGCCTTTGACGCTACTTATTGTGAAATAAATGCAGGCATTCCAGTGCATTGTGATCAATATATTGAGTATTAAGTTGCTCAGGCGAAACGCTGTTGGATATTTGGTTTCGGTCTCAGTCAAATTTAAAAATTCCAAGTAGCGGGATATTTTTAGAAGGCGGTTTAGCCTCAGAGCAGCTAGGATTCTTTTGATGCGGTATTCTGGTCTAATGAGTAGATAGATTAAATCTGTAGGCACTAGACTTAACAAGTCGATTTTGAATGCAATTGTTTGTACATAGCGTTTTGCTATTTTGGGTTTGTTTGGACACGGAAGACCATCTTCAAGATAGCCTGTAAGAAATTTTAAGACAATGTCAATCAAATAAACCAAGTCGATAATAAAGTAATCCACTATTTGCCAGACAAAGCCGTATTCGCGCTCTTCCAACAGCCAGAAGGCCGACCGGGCTATCAAAAATATCAAATTGTACAGATAACAAAAGGCGAACAGACTTAGCCAGGTGTAGTAAAATTTATTTAAAGGATTTATATAAAACTTGTCAAATTTTAATCTCATCCGAGATGGTAGACTTAAATTGACAGGAAGTTCATTGATTGAAGGAGTGGGTGTCGGCCATTGATCTTGGTCATTTTTTTCTTCTTGAGTTTGTTTTGGCTGATCTTCGATAAGTTCCTCGGACTCTTGTTGTTCTGATCGATTGCTGTGTTTTCTTTGGTTTCGGATCCATCTGCTTGACAGTCTTTTTTGAAAGACTATACTCTAAATTTTTGTTTAAAATAATAGAATTCAATTTAAATTTAAAAGTTAAAATTGAGTACTTCGATTTTGAGACAGGGTGATTCGGAACTGGTACCATAAGGGACAGAGGTTGAAGCTTTTCGATCAATGCATGACATCGCTCGGCTAATAGATTTATTTTTGAAAAATCAATATTTATATTTGTTCTTTTTAAAAAAATTAAAGATAAAATTAGAAATTATTATACTTTTGTCGCCTAGGTACCTTGTTTCCTTCGTGTTTCAGTTGGAGATAATCTTTCAAAATCAATAATTAATTTTTCTGATAATTTTTTAACAAAAAAAAACAAAGATAAATTTAATTTATGGTTTGTTTAATGATAGAAAAATTACAGGTTTAAAATAAGAATCTAATTTTTTTGATTTGAGCCACCAACACTGTTCTAAATTATTTGTAAAATTTATTACATTGATTCCATATTATTTTTTACTTAATTCAATGCTTCTTATGAAAATTGCCACCAAAATTTTATTAGACATTTGCGCTTTGTTGACATTATCTTAAGGATAAAAATTCAATTGAAAATCAATTATTGCTGAGAAAAATTGAAAGAGATTTTTTAATAAGCACCAATAATTATTTTTAATATAAATCTCAATTTAAAATAATAAAATTTTAAAATATTATCTCTAATATTTCTAATGTGTGCAAATGTACCAGCGAATATCAAAGAAAATTCTACTAAAAAAAATAAAATTTCCATGTACATTGATTTTCTTACACTTCATAATTTCTTTGAAAAAAAAATTATTAAATTTTAACTTAAAAAAATATTTTTTTTCCAATGAAGTCTTATTTAATACTTTGATCAATAATGAAAAAAATAGTTTAATTATTTGTATAAAATATTCTTAGGACTGAAGCAGTTTAACATTCTCACTTTAAGAAATAAGGCAAGTTTAATATTCCTTTCTTGCTCTTCTATTTTTTCAAAATTTTCGTTAATCTTTTATTTTTGGTTATCCCTAAAATGCGGATTTATTTTTCAGTTATTTTATTTTTTTATATGCTATCTGAACTTGAAATTTAAAACATTTTTTTTTGTTTTTAAATCTGTTTTTTGTAATAACTCGCGGATTTACTTTTTGCCATTATATTATCCTTTTTATTTTTTAATAAATTAATCCACCAGAATCTTCTTTTGTCAAGTTTTGCTTTAAAAATTTGATTGTCAATAAATCTTTTGGGTTTCTTCATTTGAGGATAAACAACAACTTTACCATAAGATTCAAATAAACAGGAAATATTGTTATTTTTTTTTTAATTTAGAATGTTAAACTCAAGTTTTCTAATTTAATATAAATTGAAAAAAAAATTATAAAAATCATAAATTATACTTTCTCCTTTTATCATAAATTAGGGTATTTATATTTTAATTTAGATGGAAAAAACTGTTTATATCCATTCTTCAAAAACGCCGTGGTATTCAATAATTTATGAGAAAAAATTTCGATTCACTATATGTTTACCAATCATGGCTAGTAGAGTAACAAAAAATTAGTAAAATCTTACTTAGTATTTGATAGTCAAACAAAGTATTGTAAGGAAGTGATCCATTGAGTGGAAAAGATAATAATCGTTTTGGAAATGGTAATGCATAATGTTAAATGATTTTTTAGATGCTTAAATTATTTACCAAAATAAAAATGAAAGCTTA
This sequence comes from Brachionus paranguensis, assembly GCA_016802215.1. NCBI lineage: Eukaryota > Metazoa > Rotifera > Eurotatoria > Ploima > Brachionidae > Brachionus > Brachionus paranguensis. The sequence goes on along the minus strand of JAESIX010000002.1, from coordinate 6,292,498 downwards.
TTTTTTTTTCTTCAATTTTATTTATATTAAAATTATATGAATGTCTTAAAAAATTTTGACTAAAAAATAATAATTTTTCATTAAAGCTTTAAAAACAAAGTTCAAAAATTAAAAAATAATTAATTATCCTGTTTCTAATGATTGTAAATTGGTCGCTTTATTTTCATTTGATAAACTTAAACTTTCTTCAATTTTTTCAATTTGTTTAAATTTTTCATCATTAATATTTTCACTCAAGTTATTTGCTTTTTTTTTTGATTTTTTTAAATAATGACTTTGGCTTGAAAATCTACCATTAGTATTTGAATTTGATTTCATACTTAATCTGGACAGAGATTTTGCTTCTTTATTTTCCTTTGACATTTTAGTAAAGGAAGAATCTGATCGTGAAAATCGTTTGTCAGCGTAACCAATTTTATCCGAATCAGTTTTTATATCAGGGAGCTTTAGTTGAACTATTTTTTCATCTTTCTTGAAATCTTTTTCGTTTTCATACAAATCTGATCCATTTGAAGCAACATCTTGACTTTCGAGCCAGTTTTTGATTCTTAAGAAATAAAATTATTCTTTTTTTTCTGTAAACTAATCATGTAAAAATAAGTACTCTTTGAATTTTGTTTCATTTTTTTCCGAAATTTTGCTCGTAGATCTATTTTCTTCGACGATTTTCTTAAAATTTTGACTTTTGTTAAATTTATTTAAAAAACGGTCTTCCTCTTCGTTTAATTGAGCTTTTTTGCGGTTTATTTCGAAAAGATTATCAGGCTTAGGTTTAGTCATTTGTGTAAATAAAGAACTTAAATTTAAAGAAAAATAGTTTTGATATTTGATTTTGAAAGAAAATAGTCACAAAATACCTGTAGTAAATAGTGTCCTTGGTAGAAAGATTTTTTGCAATGATATGTAAGTCTTTTTGAGTCAATCGAGGCTCGAAAAGCTTTAAAAATTCAGAAGATAATTTAAGAAATTAAATTTTTCCCCACCTTCATTCTTCTTATGAATTCTGTTTTGTTCATTTCTAATTTATTGTTCTTATCCAACACCCTGAACATGTCAATTAGCCGCATTCTTTTCTCGCCCAAATATCTTGCTAGCCTAATCATCGATTCATCGTCGCTCGCTAAAAGTATTGATTTTAATATTTAAATAAAAATAATAAAAAATTTAATTTTTTATTTAAATATTTTTATTTTAGATAAAATATTTTGTTTTTGAAAAAATTAATTAAGAAATGTTGATTTAGAAAGTCCAATATTTTCTTTTTTATTTTAGTTTGACAGACAGAATCATTCGTCTTATAATAACTTACAATAATAACATTTTTTTAATTTTACTTCAGACTTGTTTGGCTTAAGTAATTTATTTTTATATAAAATATTGATGAAAACTGTCCACGCTACCAGCTAACCAGTCAAAAATTCATTGTGCCACAATCTTTCCAAAAATGAATTTTATTGAACAAAATAAAAGGTATCAATGAATTTTAGGATTCAAAAATTTTCTTTAATAAAAAAAAAATATTTTTTTTCAAATAAAAAAATATATAATATTTTTCAAGTATTGATCGTTTTTATGGCCGGTTAGCTACTGGCCGCGTCGAACACTAATATTTTCACACAAGTTTTAACTTAATGAATATTTTTGTGTAATAACATTATTTCTCTGATGTTTAAAAATATTTTCTTTATTTTTTAATTTTCTAAATCAAAATTTTTGTTATAAAAAATATTATGGGTATTGTGAAATTTCATACATAGCTTCCAATACAAAAATAAAAAAATTTTATAACTTTTGTTCTAGATGTTAAAAACTTGTTCTGTAAATGAAACAAAGTGAAACGATTGTTTTTTCATCTTCTGTGAAAGTCTGCAAAATATGTGCTAATTAATTGCCTTTTATTTTTTATTCTTTTAAATAGGGTGCAATTTTGCAGACTTCCGCGAAAGGTGAAACAACAGTTGTTTCATTTTGTTTCATTTACAGAACAAGTTTTTGACATTTAGAACAAAAGTTATAAATTTTTTTTATTTTTGTATTGGAAGTTTTGTATGAAATTTAACAATGTCAAAATTATGGGAGTTTTTTTTCTCAAATCTGTATATACATCAGACTTGTGCCTAAGTCACCAAGTCAAAGTTAAGTCATTTGACTCGACTTAAAAAATCTTTTTTCAAAGTTAATTGACTTGACTTAAGAAATTCTTGTAATTCAAATCCAGCATAAAATCTTCATCTTAGATTCAACTTTTTTTTCAATTAGGTTTAACTTGAGTCTATTCTAAAAGTATTTAGTATTTTTAAATTTTTTGTAGAAAAAATTTGATATGAATGAAAGTAAAATAAATGAATTTAATTAAAAAATTTTCTTAAGTTAACTCAAATGACTTAACTTTTAAAAAAAATTCTTAACTCATTGACTTCACTAAAAATTACTAAAGAATGACGTAGTAAAGAATTTAAGTGATTAGCATATTTTGATCAGTATACGGTTGATCAGTAAAGAATCATGTCAATTAGTATTTAATTTACATGATCGGTATCTTCAATTTTCTTGAAGCAATTGAAAAATAGTTCAACATGTTGGAATTTATTGGTGTTTCTTATTGAAAATTACAAAATTTTTGACCAGAAAAATAATACTAATATAAAATACTTTGACCAGAAAGCAACTTATTAATGTTGGAAAAAAAATTTGTATTGATGTAAATGACTACAGTACCAAGACTTGGATAGCTTTAATTGATCATTTATTCTTGGAACAAAATAGAGGTCTGGTCGACTCGGTGAAGTTTGTTGTTTCACAAATAAAACTAAATATGGAATCAAAATTAAACTATTTTTATTTTTATAATATGTTAAATGACCTTTTGAAGGTAGATTTTTTTACTTAAATGTTTCAATTAAAATTAATTTGTAAAACAGTTTGTAACAGTTTGTAATTTTTTTCTTTTAAGACTTTTTATTAAACATTTCTCTTTTGCCTATGAGGCTTTAAACTAATTAAAAATAATAATAATAATAATTAATTCATCAGTAGTAAACAAGTACCAATTAGTAAATTAATGAAAATGACAACTAAAAAAAGATAAAAAAGAAAACTTCCTTAAATGAAATGCCTAAAAAAATGAACCAATGCTCTCTTCTTTTTGCAGATGATATGGCTTCTTTTTTTATTTTCAGCAAGAAAGGAAATTTCGAAAATATGATAAGTAAATACCTAAAAAAAGTTGAGCAATGGCTTTTAAAATGGAAAATGAAGGTGTCTAAAGATCATGATCATGTTACATGATCTATTATTATGCATTTATATTTATTAATTGAAAAATTCTTGCTAACAATTAAAATGATAGAATGATTTTGTGCTGAAATAATTTTTGATCATATTTTAAGTTTTAAAAAATTATTAAAATGTTACATGTTCTTATGTTTATACTTTCCGGATAGAGTATCATACTTCCATAATCACAACTAAATTTTCTTCTTTGCTGGATCAATTCAACAATTAGAACCAAGTGTTTCTGCATTGGAACATTCTTTTCCAAATTTAAATAACTTGATTTGCTTTCAAAATTTGTAAAATATACTTTTAAACCCAAATATTCTAGGCCACTGGTTTCTGTGTTGATACTTTTGAGGATTTCATAAATTCCCGAGCTGGTTACATTGTTATAACTAAGCTTAAAGAACAATAATAAAAAAATATTCTAAAAATTGCTTAAAGTTCCACATTTAAAGACTTTAAAGTTGAATTAGCTCTTAGACCTTGTGCTATGGCTTTTGCACCTTCAAAATTAATTCTGATATTCGTCAGATCAATCAATTTTAAATTTTTGTTTATTTTCAAACATTCTGCCATAGCAACAATACCATCGTATCCAAAATTACTATTGTATGATAAATAAATTTCTTCCACTGAATTATTTCCCTAGATAAAAAAAATTAATTAAATAAAAAAAAACTGATGCTGATTCATTACCATCAGTCCGCGTGAAAGCACAACGGAGCCGTTTGACTTAAAATTATTCCATGATAATTCTATTATTTTCAACCAATTTGAAGACACTGATAATTTAAATATTTGAAAATTAAAAAATTCAAGTAAAATTACTTAATGAAAATCCGATTGCTTTCGCTCCCTCTTCTTCTATGCCTGTTGAATTAAGAGCCAAATGCTCAATTTGAACACTCTTTTAGAAAATTGTGAAAAAAGAATTTTAATTTCTATTTTTTAGTTTAATTTACTGGGAGATATTTGGATAGATGTTCGACTCCTTTATTTCCAATTAAATTTCCAGATAAATTCAGGTATTTCAAGCGACGGAAACTCAAATTTTCTAGTAAAACCCTCACACCGTACTCTGTTATTGAATTATTGCCTAAATTCTTTTTAAAAAAAAATTATTTAAAAAATAAAATAGCCTAAAACTATTACCAAACTGTTTAGCTTGGTGCATAGCCGGAATGGAATTGACAGGTATAAAATTCCTTCATCTTCAAGTTGATTGTCACTTAGATCTATAACTTGAATTATTGAAAAGTCTTGCTTTAATAAGAAAAAATTTATATTTGATCTTTATTTTTCTAAAGAAAAAAGAATACTTTGATCCTTTGAGAAAGTAAGTATGCACCATGGTAATTGAGATTTTTTCTCTTCATATTAATGATAGCTAAGTTGTTCGCTTGACTAGCATCAATTTTTCGTCCGACCGCATCCGTATTTGATACGGAACTCATTAAGTCATCGGTGTGTACAGATTCAGCTGTATTTGAAGATTTGTTTGATGGCTGTTGAATTTTGGATTTAGGTTTTTTAATATCCATATTATTCGACATGATCAATAACGAGATTAATGTATATTTTTTTTTAAATCATGTAATATTTTTATTTTAAATATTTTGTGATTTTTTCAATATTTTGTAATCAGAAAAATTAACTTGAGATTTAAAAATAATTTTGTCCCCAATGATTAAATACATGAAAAAAGTATTCATTCTAGTATAATATGTGCTTATTTCACATTTATTCATCTAGCAATTAAAAGAATAATGGTCATAGATAAAATAAAGGATTTAATTAACAGAAAAAATAAATAAAAATTCAAATTTTTTTGACTAAGTTTATTTTTAGAGTGCTGAACCTTTAAAAAAATCCTTAGAATCCCAGTTGTAAAAGAAAATTTTTTTCGAAAATATTCATCAAGTGTTTCAAACACTAGCATAGCTTTAAATAAGTAATTACAAATAATTTCATGAGAGAAAATATTACCTGTGTTTTCTATTTTATTACTTAGTTGTTCTAAAAGCTGTCAAATTTATTTTAATAACATCAAGAATTATTAGTTTATTCCTCAAAAATTTATTTTAAAGTAATAATATCATAATTATTAAGTTTATTGTCTATTTTTTTACTTTTCATTTTTATTTAGTCAATATTGACAAAAAATTACAAAATTAAAAAATAAAATTCAAAGTCAGTATTATTGATAATATTATTTTGTGTAATAAAATCATTTAATCGTTCAATTAGTACAGCTTTAGTCCCTTGGTATGATATTTTGTATTCTTTACACTTAGCCTTTAGCTTGGTTACTTAAAGATTCGTGTTATACATAATCTAATTTTGAACAATACATAAAAAACTTTTTGACAGTAAAATAATTTTTTTGAATCTTATTAAAAATTCTTAACGTTAAACCAAGTTTTTGAAAAAAAATAAAATAAGTAAGCAATAAACTAATAAAGTCAATCTTGCATAATTGAGTTAACTTTCTTTTTAGCAATAAATTAACAATATTGACAATAGAATAAATTTTAGGATATACAGGTAATAAACAGCCACTACTTAACTACTTAAAAATTAATTGGGTCTTGTCCAATATGTGATCACTTGATCACAAAAAATGTGATCATTTTAATAATGCTGGTTTTGTGAACAAGACTGATCACCAAATCGATGATTACACAATATGTGATCAAATGATTGATCACGAGAATTTTAACATTGATCACAAAAAATATTTTACTGATCACGCTTGAATAAATTTCAAACTTTACTAAAAAAAATTTTTTTTATTTAAAGTTTATTAATTATTTAAAATGGCTTCGTTAATAAACTTTAAAAAAAAAATAATAAATCGGCAATCTTTATTTTATATAATGATCGAAAAAATTTAAAAATTTTTTCATCAACTATTCTTGATACAAAGATGTCGCATTAATATTACAATCTAAATTAGGATTCCAATAGTGCTTCAGTTTTGAAATTTTTTTTATATCATTCTTACGCTTACTTAGCTTAAGAACTGAAGTATATAAAACTTTAAATGTCTTGAATGCTATAAATCTTACTGCAAAGGATATGGGGCAATCAGGTCAGAAATCGGACTTTTCACATTTTTTAACTTTTCTATAGTGATTCTTGTAGATCTCGACGAGCTGATTCTAAATATATGAATAATTTGATTACTGGATTATTAGTTTATGAATTACAGCTCTTGGAAGTTTTTAAGGGTGTTTTAGGGTTTTAGGTCATATCTCGGCCATACTTTATCGATTTTTCTTAAATTATATACCAAAATGTTCAGAACAGAAAGAGAAATCTAAAAATCATAATATGAACTCAGGAAAATTTTTTGAAAAATTTATTTTCCCTGAAAAACCTAAAATTTGCTATGCCTGACTTTGGACCCCTCGGGTACCCCCATGTCAAATGACACCCCATAAAAAAAATTTTTTTTTTTTTCGGATTGCTCAGTGTCTAAAACATACTAAAAAATCAGATTCTGCATTGAAACTCTTCTTGGTCAACTTAAATTTCTTATAAAGGTTTAGTTTAACTATTAGTTTAATATAAAAAAAAGTCAAATAAAAAAACCCCCACGTCATTTTTTTAAACTTTTTTCTAAGGTAAAGGTCACACAAAATGTGAATTATGTTATAATACATTTTATTTTCTCAGTCTAATTTTGTTGTTTATCGCAGTCAAAACAAAAACTATAAAATGTTTTACCAACTAGTCAAATTGGAAAAATATAAAAATATATAAGTAATGGTACTAAGGCATTGCAAGGCAAAATCCGCAAAAATCATATGCAAAAATCTCAAAACTAAAAGAATTTAAGCATCAAACCATATCGCTAAAAAACACTCTGTTTAATTTCGAGTAAATTTTTTTTCTTTATAAAACTTAAAATGAAACTTTGATCACAAAAATAAAAACATAGATCACATAAATAAAAACATTGATCACAAAAGTTTTTTCCTAATTTCTAATATTTATGTTTTTGATCATATATTGTGTGATCATCGATTTGGTGATCAGTCTTGTTCACAAAACCAGCATTATTAAAATGATCACATTTGTTGTGATCAAGTGATCACATATTGGACAAGACCCAATTTATTTTGCAATAAATTTCTAAATAAAAAATTTATTCTTCGCTTTCAAATTTAATTGTAATTACCACTTTAAATTTAGTTGTTTTTATCAATTTTTTTAGCTCATTTTTGGCATGTCACCGAGTATACATCAAAATTTAACCTCGGATACAAAATGTATTCCGGAATACAAAATATGAATTTTGTAAATCAAAAAAATGCAAAATTTTTTATTTTTATCCTCGAATACATATTTTATATAACCTCGGATACATGTCGAAAATAAGATTAATGGGACTCATCTATGCCCGATAAATTCATTAAGAATATTATTTCTCAGTATATTTATTAGCCGGTGCCAAGCCTGGAATTTTCCAATTGGAAAGTCTCGATTTGGAAAATTTTTTTAAAGAAAATTGCTTTTTTTGATGGAATTTACAACAAAAAAAATATTTAATTTATGAGTTATAAAATAATATAAGAAGAAGAATATTTTATAAATTTCAACATAAACACGAAAAAATAAACCTCAATTTGATCAATCAACAAAAAGGTTTCCAAAAAATCAATTTACTATTTTTAAATTTAATTAATAAATTTGTTAAATAGTCTCTAGTTTGATTAGTTCTTTCTCTACCTTCTATCATTACAAATCTTTTTTCTGATGGTTCTAAGCAAATTTTAAAAAGTCTACTGACTGAGATAAAATGACGACACATTGAAAATTCAAAAAATTCTTTGCAATAACATAGTTTTGGATCAATTCGAAAAAGGTATCTAGGTATATTGTCACTAAATAGGTATATTCATTTTTACTATTTAACAAAAAATTATCAAGACCGTAATTCTTAGATTCTCCTATCATTTTGTTTTTTCTTTTAAGAGTCAAATCATAATAATATTAAGAGTCAAGTCAAAATAATGTAAGGATGAAATATCACCTAAAATTATACTTTTTAGATGTTCGGGGAAACATCTTTTGTATTTGAGATGATATAATTTTGGTTTATTTAAAATTCAGAGCCTAAGATTGTCATAGATTTTATGTAGATCTTTAGTTAATTTGCTTTTTAAATTTTAGGAAAATCTGATCTGAATTAAAACTGTTCGAAATGAGTTTGAAGGTAAGCTAAGAACAGAGAATAAAAAATGAACAAGAAGCTGTCCAAGAAAATAAAAAGATTAAATTAAATTTAATTTAAATTTACCTAAGGTTCCCACCGGTCAAAAGTTTTGACCGGTGGGCATAAAAAAGTAGGGTTCAGGGGGTAATCCACGAACTAGATCCAAAAAACTGAAAAAACCTTAAAAATTTCTCTTTTTTGATCCATTATCTTGGTCATAAAAAAATTAAAACCGCAAGACAAATTCACCATTTTGTAGTTGAGACTGTTAGCTTTCAGAATATATGTAAATAATTGGAAATATTAATATCAGATCATGAGATATTTTGATCCAATGACAGGCAACTCTTGGGCTAATACCGTATCTTTTAAAAAAAAATTTTTTTTTAACCCCCCCAAAAAGTTGAATTTCCTAGGTTTTCAAATATGCAGATTACGAATTTGAGGTCGAAATACTCAAATTCAGATAGTGCTGTAGTTTTTACCGGTGGGAACCTTATATTTTTGTTAAAAAATATGATCCGAATTTTATGAAATCGTTATCCTTTTTTTTGAAATATAATTATTATATTCAAAATTATAATAACTATTCTTTAACACATATCTTTATCATATATGGTGAAATATAAATAAACATTAAATAAATATAAACATAAAACAAGAAAATCAAATTTAGCAAAAAAAATTAATTAACAAATTTTGAGGGTAAAATTTGATTGAAAATTAGAATGGATTCGGAAAATTTAATAACCTAATGAACCTGCAATTATTTCTTTCTCTCATATAATTAAAAAGCATTTGTGAAAAGACATGTTTTTTACCAAAATATTAATTGAAAATTAAAATTATGGTTTGTTTTTTAAAAAAAAATTAATAAAATAAAGGGTCTAAATCTAAAAGAGATAATCTTATTTTTTCACTATTAATTTAATTTTGAAAACGGAAATTTTTATACAGCTTTTAATTAAAGATAAAATGATGCATGAACATCTATTTTTTAAAAAATCCTGGCCAAAATTTAAAAAGTTTAAATTCTGATTTATTTGATTTTAAAATATTAAAATTTAAATTAAACTAACCAAAACCAAGCCAAATATCCCCTTTTTCTATTTGATTAATATTTAAGCTTCCAATTTCAAACCATTTTGAAAAAGGGGAAAGAACAAGCATTTTAAAATTTTTAAAAAAAATTCTATTATACTTATAAAGGATTTTTGTCTCAGTTTTATTAAATAACATATGATTGAATTTTGATTTGCGTTTGAAACAACTACATCATCATATCCAAATTAAAAATTTAATTTTTTAATTTTTTTCTTTAACATCTATTATATATGACCAAAATTCACCTTAAAATTAGTCAAATTTCTTTACATTTCATTACTAGATTAGATTAGAAATTCGAATTTCGAACTTCTTTAATTTTGAAATTTCGTTTTCAAAATTTTTATTTGATTGATTTTTAGAAACAAATTACAATTTGACGGTCACCATTTCTTGATATGGAAATAATCTAATTTCACTCTGAATAGATCAATTTTCTTTATTTTTGATTATTTTTTAAAACTAATAAATTCTATCGACTATTCTCAATGAATGTAGCGACTCAATTTAGACCACAAAATCATTAATATCACCCAAACTAAATCAATTATTTTGACAACTTGAAATACATTATTTTTAACTTTTATCTAATTGTAACCTTTAAATGTTGGCGTCAGCCATTTAAAAAAAACGCATTGAAAAATATTTTTATGCTAAATTAATCTTTATTTAAGCTGAATTAATTGAGAAATATGTTTACCAAGTCACATTGGAAAAGATTTTTTTGTATAATAACTTTGATTTTAATTGAAATTCCAATCAACAAAAATTTAGCTGAAAAACATTTAAATTAAATTTCAAATGAAGATTGCGTTTTCAACGTAGTACTCAACTTGATATAAATAAGGCTCAAGTCATCTTCTCTACTCATTCGAAAAAAAATCCCTATTTATCTATTTCCATTAGGTCTATTGTTATAAGATGAGCTTTGAATATCAAGAAAGAGCACTCAGTGGTGCCGGCTATTTGAGTGAAATTGAACAAGCTATTTTGAGATCATCTGATCCAATTTCTGTCAATGAATCAGAGGAAATAACTGTCAATGGTCAACGTGGTATTTGGGCAAATAAAGCCGAAGTAGTCAACTGGAGAGGCACTATTCCAATCACTCAGTATTTAATCAATGAAGACTCAAACCCTGAATTGATCACCAAACGAACTGTTCAACAATTGGAATACATTCAAGAACTGGCCATTAGATACTTGAGACCACCAACTCCACCGGCTCCAGGTGAAATAATCATCCAACAACAATCAAACACTTTGACCCCTCCAGCTCCACCGCTAATTATCCGTCAACAGCCAGCTAGACCAGCTACTCCAGAACCGCTAGTTGTTCGTGAAGCTCCACCACAAGCACCTGCCCAAGTTGGACGTAAGTGTTTTCAACAAAATAAAAAATTAAATTTTAACATTTCTTTATTAAATTTATTTATTTTTTCTGAATAAAACAGGAAAAGTAGTAACTATTTCTGGCAAACGCATTCCACCACCACCAAGAAAAGTAGTGATTGAAAGACTTGCTCCTCTTCCAGCTAAACCACAATCAGTGATCATTGAAAGATGGTTGCCATACTCAGAAGTTAAACGAAGAGTCATATTCCAAAAGCCAGCTGAAGCCGATCCAGTTGTTGTTAAGCCAAGAAATGTAATTGTTCAATGGGAAGCTCCACAAGTAGTAGTTAGAAAAGAAACAAAATATTTAGGCGTAATTAGAGCTAATCCGGCCGAATATGTATCAAGATACGGTGCCAGCTTGAAACAATCAGGCGAACTGCCATCATTTGTAACAGACATCAAAACTCCAGATGGTCTTGTGTTGGCTGCCAACTACAGATACAACAGCTTGTATGAATTGGAAGGAGATGTGCAGGCATTGAGATTGATCGATTTGGACCGTGAAGGTTTGGCTGAATACAGATCATATCTGCAAAGATTGGGAATTCTAGGAGGAAATGCTAGTCCAGCATTGTCTTATTCATCAGCTCGAGTATCGCTAAGCTCAATTTTGGCTCTTGCTGATGAGCTTTTGACCAATTTGAACAAGAATCCAGAAAATAGAGTCCCGATATCTGATGCTGAATCTGCCCTATTTAAACTTACTGAAAGACTTGGAAGAAACTTTAATCAAAGTGATGCTGCTGGTTTCTTCTCGAAATTAGATTCGAACAGAGACGGCTACGTCGATTTTGATGAATTCAAAAAAGCGTTTTTGAGCATTTATTAAATTTAAATGCTTAGCTTTTTTTCAAACATTTAAATAGTTTAGTTTATTTTTTTATTAAATTTAAAATAAATTTTTTTAGCGCTAATTTTTATTTTTTTAATTTACGAATATCATCTTTAGTGGAGTTAAAATTTGTTAAACTTCCCCAAGGCTAAGTAATTGGACCTTTCTTATTCGTCATTAAAATAAATTAAGTCTGAGCTAATTTGGCAAATGACTTTATGAAACTTTTATATGAATTCTTTCAAAATAATATAGAATAAATGTGTTTTGAGAGTTCAAAGAGATTTATATTAAAAGAGATTTATGAGTTCAAAGTGAAAAATATTAAATGAAAGATCGATCTTTTCATTTTATTACTAATTTGAAAATTTAATTTTTAATAAAAATACTTCTAAAAAATTGAAAATAAACTTTACAACAAAATAGATAATACATTTAAATTTAAAAATCGATTTTTTCAATGGGTTGGGAAAATATATATTTTTTAATTTTTCTATTTTTTAAATCTTCACAAGCTTGTAAAGCATGTTATCTAAAAAATTATTTAAATCAATTTATATGTTTATCTGTACCCAGCTAATGCTCCTTCAGAATAAAAATAAATAAAAAAAATTAATTAAAATAAAGTTAAATAAGATAAAAAAAATAGAAAATGAATAAAAATATTTAAAAAAAAGGATAAATAAGTCTAAGTAATAAAAAGAAACTTAAAAACGATATTTTGAAATAGCTTAAGGTTAGACATGTTTAAAAAATACTGAAAAATAATATTTTTAATGAATTTATCGGGCATAGATGAGTCACATTAATCTTATTTTTGACATGTATCCGAGGTTATATAAAATATGTATTCGAGGATAAAAATAAAAAATTTTGTATTTTTTTGATTTTCAAAATTAGTATTTTGTATTCCGGAATACATTTTGTATCCGAGATTAAATTTTGATGTATACTCGGTACCATGCCAAAAATAAGCTTAAAAAATTGATAAAAACATCTTAATTTAAAGTGGTAATTAAAATTAAATTTGAAAGCGAAAAATAAATATTTTATTAAGAAATGTATATTACAAAATAAAATTTTAAGTAGTTTAAGAAGTGTAGTGTCAGTCATTCTGTTCCACTGGTCGTCAGACTGGTGGAAGAATAAAGAGATGGTTTCGAATCAAAATATATAGAAAATCCTACTTCATTGTTTAATTGCTACCTTACAATTTCTTCTATTTCCTGAACTCTCAGAAACTTAATTTTGGAAATAAAAAAAAATAATATCTGCTTTTATCCTGAAGGAAGTCTACATCGCTGACGGTCTGCTCATCTATACTCCTAGCTCGATTTGAGTTTATTGAAAGCGAAAAAAAAATAAAAAAAATATATTTTACAAAAATAAAAGAAAAAAATGAATAATAGTTAATTATTGAAATTAAAAAAATCAAACATTATAAATAAGACTTTTTTATCTTTTTTTTTTCCTAAGCAAAAATATCAATTTTTATTTTAAATTAAATTTTTTATTTCATAGTAACTTTTTTGTCTCTCTTATTCAACATATCGTTTTTTAATTTTTTTTTATCTATCTTTTATTTAATATCATTTATGTTATTTAACTAAATTTATTTTTTTTTTATTTTATCTAAATTCTGAAGGAGCATTAGTTCGGTACAGATTAACAAATAAATAAAATTTTTTAAAACATTTTTTATTCCAAACATTAATATTTTCATCATATATACTGGTTATTTTTTGATTTATTACATGTCATTTTCCATTTAATCATTGGTACTTTCCAGCAAAAAAACTCCTTAAACAATTAAATTTCTTGTCAATTCAATATATATTCTGATCAAAAAACTTCAAAAAAAGCAAAACAAAATTCTTTTTTGATTAAATCACAATTCAAAAACAAGTTTTAAAATTTTATACTCCACCAAAGCCAAAAATTCTATTCACTTAAAGATTTCATAAAAATTTGAATCTTAAAAAATTTATATTTTGCATTTTTATTATCCAATTTCAAAAATGAATAAACTAGCAGAACATAAAGTTTGTGATGAAGATCTCATATGTATTCATTGTGGTAAGATATTTCAGTCCATACCCATTACATTGTTTCCATGTGGATGGGTAATTTGTAGTCACCATTTCGGAGATCCTATGAATACATTTAATTGTTTTATGTGTTCAGAAATGCACTTGGTTAATGTAAATCAATGTATAAAAACAAAAAATTTAGAATTTAAGTATTTAAAATACAAAGTTAATGAGTCTTTAAAAGAATTTGAAGAGGAGATAAACGAGTTGGATCAAATAAAAAAAGACCCGGTAAACTTTTTAGATGATGTTTTTGTAAAGTTAATTAATAAGATCGACTCACAACGAGAAATGGCTAAAAAACAGATTGATTCTTATTTTGACAAGCTCTTTGGAACAATAAATATGACCAGAAAAAACTTCGAATCAGCAATTGATAAAAATAATGAATTCAAATATTTTAGTACTGAAAAAATGAATCAAGACAAAAATTTGTTTAAAGAGGAATTGTCAAGTATGAAAGATGCCAAGAATAGTTATTTGTCCTTAGTTGATTTAAGAAGCAAAATTAAACAAAAGAGAGAATCTATCAAAACTGTTATTAATAGTTTGACTGAAAATAAATCATTTGAAATAGAAAGTGATTCTTTTTATTTGATTGATTTTAGTAAATTTGGAAAAATTGAAACCAAAGTAATAAGAAGTTTTTATTTTTTCTTTTAATTAAAAGTTTGTTTTTTTTAGCCGATTCAGAATGAAATTGACTTGGACCCAAAAAATGAAATTTTTGTTTTTAACCTTGGAAATGGTGTGATCGGAACCACTCTTCAGGTTCCAAAATTTGAAACAACAACGAAATTGTGACTAACATAAAATATTTATGTTTGATTATTAGACTAGAAATTTTTTTCTTATTAATTTTATGTAAAATTTCGTTCAAAAAATTCAATTTTGTTTGTTTTTATCAATTTTAAGAAAATATTTAAATATTTTCATTAGTTAATTTTCATCAAAATATTAATATCTTTTTTTTTTCCTAGGAATTAAATTTTAAATTAAGATATGTTCATGAATCCATTTTTTTAAATTTAACTTTAATAGAAATTCAACTTTTTTTATTTTACATTATTGTTTTAAGAAATTCAATAAACTTTGAATAATGTTAATTTAAAAATGTTTTTAATTTCTCGATTTTCCTCAGTGGACCGACGAAAATTGATTACCAAGGTAAGCAATTCTCACTAAAAGATTCATCCTTCACTTGAAAGCTAAAATAAAAAGAAGCAAAATCAATGTTAAAATTGAGTTTTCAAATACTAATGTCAGATTTGCAAGAATAATTCATTATTTAGTAAAAAATCAAAGAAAAAATTAGATAACTAGAAAGAAAATATTAACAATAAAAAATATAAATCTTTTGAGAAAATTGATAGTAGGTTCAATTTATTAAATGAAATTAAAGTTATCAATTTAAACCATTAAAAACAAGATAATTATATAAATGATAATAGTTTTTTTCTTTTTTTTTTTTAAATTTATTAACATTTTAAAATAAAATTATTTTTTTTGAATTTTAAATCTTCCTAGAATTTTAAATAGCTCTTGCATTAATCAAATCGTGAATAAGTTTATATAGGTTTTTTGCTTGGATAAGCTTTCAAACGTATCAAAAAGGAAAACTAATTACTGCATTAAATTGTTTGACTCTCTAGTTATCTATAGTTATGGTCTATGGTCTATCAAGTTATTCTAATCCTTAAATATAGTGATTCGAATATAACCTAAGTCAAAGTTAGGTATCCTTTTGAAAAAGAGATGAGCGCCTCCTATATTATCTGCTTGGATAGAAAAACAACAAATTATTGCTAACGTATTTGCTCGATTTTAGTGACATGTCACTATAAATCGGATAGAGGTTTGAAAAACCTATAATGACATGTCATTATAAGCGAAAAAAGGTTAAAATTGCATTTTTTTCAAAATATTTGTACCCCTTATAGTGACATGTCACTATATATCTATAAATTATTTTATCTTTGTTAAAATAAAAGGTTTTGTGAAATTTAGTACAATAAGAACAGAACAAAAAGTTAAAAATTCTTATATCTTTTCTTTTAAAAGTCAAAAGCAAGCTCTGTAAATGCAACATGGTGCAACATTCAAAGTTGCATTATTATCAACAATATGGTGAAACTCTGCAAATTTATGCATAATTTAAATTTGGACAAATTTGGCTATAGTGCATTTTGCAGAGACTTTGCACATCATTAGCAGACTTTGACTTTTGGTGCAACTAAGTATGTTGCACTTTGTTGCGCTTACAGAACAAATTAAAAGCCTTCAGAAAAAAAGTTATAAGCTTTTTTAGCATTAAATTTTGTTCTATTTTTTCATTTTGTATCAAATTTCACAAAACCAAATAAAACAGATTAAATTGAAAACTGACATTTTTGGTTGAGCGTGTGATTTTGGCGTTGTAGATTGAGCGGGTTTTTTTGGTGCAGCGGATGATTTTGGCGTTGTAGATTGAACGGGTGTTTTTGGTTGAGCGTGTGATTAAGGAGCAGCGGGTGACCTTCTTATTTTATTACGTGACGTTTTAAAACTAACTTCATCGATCTCTTTCCTTTCCTCTTCCTTTTCTTCTTCCTTCTATCTTGGAAGACAAAAATTTATAGTGACATGTCACTATAAGCGAATACCTGCGTATAATGACATGTCACTAAAATCGAGCAAATACGTTATATTCCAAAGGAATGCAATTCTCAAAATTATTAGTCTTCATGCATTTCTGAGCCTTTATTAACTTGAGAAATATAGATTTTAAAAGAACATATTTAAAAAAATAATTATTTAGCAGTAGTTTATGTACCTTTACAGAAAAAATATAAATATTTAAAAATAAGTAAAGGAAGCGAAGAAATAATTAAAGCTTTAACTTTCTACTTGGGTGGATTTTAACTTAGAAAAATAATCCAAAAAAGAAAGAAAAGAAATCAAATTGGGATCTTATTTGGAAGAAAAGAGAATTTAGAAAATTTGCATGTCAAATGAATTAATTTTTTTGTTTAAAAAATAAATGAATTTTTGACGAAAATAAAAAATATTTTTTCTTTCATTTTATTTTCGTAATTTTAGTTATTTTTTTCTAACATTAAAATGATAAAATTAGGTTTTCTTCTCGAAATATTCAATTATTTTGACAAATAAAAAAATTTTAATTAAAAATTATTTTTTTTGAAAAAATTTATTTCGTATTTTAATAAAATCTAACCAAAATATTAATTAAATTTACTCTATAAAAATGATTTAATTTTTATAAAAAATTTCAGTTCTGAATGACTTTTAGATTTTGCATTTGTTTTGTCAAAAATTGTTCTATTATTTTCAAGATCTTAATGCTTTGATTATTTTAATGAACCATTTTTTCGAATTAAACAAAAAATAGAATGAAAATTGATAAGATATGATAAGATTCTTGAGCCAAAATTCAAAAGTTAGTGCCTTAACTTCCTTGCAAGATGGAAAAGTAGCAACTGCAAATTGTCAAATTGTCAATATTTGGAACTTTACAAATGGAAAATTGTTGAAATCGTTTTTAGCTCATAACCTTACTATAGGATCAATACTTGTTTTATCTAATGGAGATTTGACCAGTTTGTCACCAAATTTCATAAAGATATGAAATTCTACTAGTTATGTATTAAAGAAGAACATTTTTATCGGTGGTTTATTATTGAAAAATCGTTTCTAAGGTATGAGACGTTTCTAAGTTCTTTAGGTAATGATTTTTTAGTAATTGGCTCAATTGATAGAATAGAAGTGTATGATCCAACTAATGGAACATTAATTAGTAACTTTACAACTGATAGCATTTGTTGCACTGAATCAATGGCTACTTTTGATGATTATTTATTAAATGAATTAAAAGTTTTTAGTTTTTTAAACTTTACAATTTCACCATATTTTATTAAAATCTGGAATCCGATTCAAAATTTTTTTTCAAGGACCTGGAAGATTTTTTTCACTTGAAAATAGCCGATTGATAATAGGTGTCTTAGCTACATTTAACAAAATATTTAGCTGGTGGATGCTTACAAGCAGGAAGTTTATACATTCGGAGTTTATTTAAGGGGAAATTAATAAATAAAATTAACATTGGACCTGCAAATTCATTATTAATTTTTTTACCAAACGGATTTTTAGCTAGTTTCAGTAGATCCAATTTTATTGAGTTTGATAGGTTTAAAAGGGATATAAAAATTGTTGATCCTCTGAATAGATCACTATTAGGTATAATAGAAATTTATGATGATTCATTAATTGTGCTCCCGAATCGTAATTTAGCAGGTGACTGATTAAGCGGTAAAGCATTCTGGAAATTGGAGAAACAAACGTTTATTAGTTTATCAAATACTAAATTGTAAAGATCATCAACCACTAGTGGATTGTCAAATCAAAGTGTCAAAGCATACCCTGAAAATTTAATAATCAATTTTTTTAATTCAAATATATTTAATATTGAGCGATTAAAAATATTTCTAGATTTTTTTAAATAAAAATGTTGATTTAAAACGGGGGTGTATTAAAACATAGAAAAAAATTCGTTGAATCATTATTTAGTAGTAGTAGTAGTAAGAAGTGCTGTTGGGAAATTTTTTTTTTTTTTCCCGAGCAAAAGTAGCAATAGAAGCGAAAGTAGTTATATTTGTAGTATAGTTTTTGAATAAATTAGTGTTGGTGATGCTTCTGGTATCCGGATCAAGTGTGTTCCAATAACCAACTGTTCGGTTGGTAAAAAAGTGATGCCGAATACCACAGTTTCATACAAGCTGACGTTCAATCGCTAACTGTCCTCGTCTTGTGCTACCAGCTGGGCCGTCCCAACTATTGGATGCTAGTTACTGGTTGCCATGTATCAGTTCAACTTGATCGTGATGGTGATGAATCTTATGTAACTGGATAAGGTCGCCACGTCTCCGTCTTTCTTCGAGTGTCGTCCACCCAAGAGCTTCTCTTCTTTCTACGTACCGCTTTGACTTAAGCTCAGGAATCAGTTTTGAGAATATCCTTTGAACACTCTCAAGAATATCGATATCTCCTCGTCGATAAGAATTCCAAGCGCTGACTGCGAATTCTAGATGTGACCTAATGAAAGACTTAAATAACCGATTAACAAGATGTTTTGAGAAGGAGGTAAATGTGTTTTTAATTCTGCTTGCTACCATCGTGGCCCTAGCGGCTGCTCTTTCAGATTGCTCCCCGGACTTGAGATCAATGGTGATAATGATTCCCAAATCTCTTTCTTTGGTTGATTTAGCAAGAGATTTTCCTTCCATTTCATAATCATAGTGATAGTTGTTTGCTCCCAAATGCATAATGACGCACTTGTATAAGTTGAAGTCTATTTTCAAAAATTTGACCACTCAATTAAATTATCAAGATCCTTTTAAATCACTACATGTTCTTCAGCAGATTGAACGGTATTCATGAGCTTTGTGTCATCTGCATTAAGCTTGCTGATCGATTTACAGAGATCTGGTATATCATTAACTACGAAAAGAAGAGGACCTAGAACGGAACCTTGAGGGACACCACTTGTTACCATTTTCCATTAATAATAATGATTGGGATTCCGTAGGCCAACAATTTAACAAGCAGTAGTTCATGAGAAACCTTATCAATGGCCTTAGAGAAGTCAAGGTAGATGACATTGGCAGTTTGTCTACGGCTCATAGCGTCTGTTAGAAAATCTATGGTTTCAAGTAAGTTGGATACACAAGATTTATTTGCCACAAAACCATGTTGTTTATTCGAAAGCAAATTTCTTGCGACAAGATGCTTGACAATGTAGTCTTTGATTAGAGACTCAAGAACTTCGCAACGAACAGATGTGAGCGACATCGGGCGATAATTATTAGCATTTGTTCGACTACTTTGTTTAAATATTGGTGATAAATTCGCCTCCTTCCATTCATTAGGTATGACCGATTCAGTTAAAGAACTTCTGAATATGTTTGTCAAAGGGCCTACTAAAGCTTCTTAACACATCTTTAGTGCATGTGTTACTACATAATCTATACCAGCTGTCTTATCACTACGAAGGTTTTTAAGCTTTTTAATTACCTTCTCTGGAGAAATTATGTCATCAATTTTGAATGTGTGATCAGGTTGTGACCTGGTCAAAAAGATTTGTCTTGCGTTATCATTTATTTAAAGTGGTGTCGGTTAAACGAAACCTGAGTGGAAATATTCATTTAGAGTATTGCAAATTTTTTCCTTTTCAGTAATAAAAGTTCTTTCTGAGTTCATAATAGCTGCAATGGTCTCCTTGGTTCTGTTAAAGTCACCCATCACAACAGCACTAGAGAAAATTATGCTTAGCCGAGCTGCAGATTTTATTGATTTCGAAAGGTGTTGATCAGTATTGAAAGGGATGTCATTGTCGATTAGATAATACATTTAAATTTAAAAATCGATTTTTTCAATGGGTTGGGAAAATATATTTTCTTAATTTTTCTATTTTTAAATCCATCAAAAAAAGCAATGTCTTTAAAAAATTTTCCAAATCGAGACTCTTCAATTGGAAAATGCCAGGCTTGGCATCCGCTATTAAATATACTGAGAAATTATATTTTTAATGAATTTATCGGGAAAAGATGAGCCCCATTAATCTTATTATGTATCCACTGGTCGTCAGACTGGTGGAAGAATAAAGAGAAGGTTTCGAATCGATATAAAACGAATATCCAATTCCAATGTTTAATTGCTACCTTACAATTTCTTCTATTTCCTGAACTCTCAGAAATTTTGGAAATAAAAAAAAATAATATCTGCTTTTATCCTGAAGGAAGTCTACATCGCTGACGGTCTGCTCATCTATACTCCTAGCTCGATTTGAGTTGATCGAAAGCGAATAAAAAATAGAAAAAAATATATTTTACAAAAATAAAAGAAAAAAATGAATAATAATTATTGAAATTAAAAAAATCAAACATTATAAATAAGACTTTTTTATCTTTTTTTTTCCATAACAACTCTTTTTCAACATATCGTTTTTCAATTTTCTTTAATTTTATTTTATCTAACTTTTATTTAATATTATTTATGTAATTTAACTTTAATTTATTTATTTTTATTTTATTTAAATGCTGAATGAACATTAGCTCGGTACAGATAAACAAAAAAATAAATTTTTTTTAAAACATTTTTTATTCTAGACATTAATATTTTCATCAAATAATTTTGGTTATTTTTTGTTGTTAATCATTGGTACTTTACAGCAAAAAACTCAAAAAAAACTTCAAAAAAAAGCTAAACAAAATTCTTTTTTGATTAAATCACAATTCAAAAAAAAGTTTTAAAATTTTATACCCCACCAAAGCCAAAAATTCTATCCACAAGATTTCATAAAAATTTGAATCTTTAAAAATTTATATTTTGCATTTTTATTATCCAATTTCAAAAATGAATAAACTAGTAGAACATAAAGTTTGTGATGAAGATCTCATATGTATTCATTGTGGTAAGATATTTCAGTCCGTACCCATTACATTGTTTCCATGTGGATGGGTAATTTGTAGTCACCATTTCGGACATCCTATAAAAACGTTTAATTGTTATATGTGTTCAGAAAAGCACTTGGTTAATGTTAATCAATGTATAAAAACAAAAAATTTAGAATTTAAGTATTTAAAATACAAAGTTAATGAGTCTTTAAAAGAAT
The DNA here is from genome assembly GCA_016802215.1 of Brachionus paranguensis. NCBI lineage: Eukaryota > Metazoa > Rotifera > Eurotatoria > Ploima > Brachionidae > Brachionus > Brachionus paranguensis. The sequence goes on along the minus strand of JAESIX010000002.1, from coordinate 6,270,908 downwards.
TTGAAGAGGAGATAAACGAGTTGGATCAAATAAAAAAAGACCCGGTAAACTTTTTAGATGATGTTTTTGTAAAGTTAATTAATAAGATCGACTTACAACGAGAAATGGCTAAAAAACAGATTGATTCTTATTTTGACAAGCTCTATGGAACAATAAATATGACCAGAAAAAACTTCGAATCAGCAATTGATAAAAATAATGAATTCAAATATTTTAGTACTGAAAAAATGAATCAAGACAAAAATTTGTTTAAAGAGGAATTGTCAAGTATGAAAGATGCCAAGAATAGTTATTTGTCCTTAGTTGATTTAAGAAGCAAAATTAAACAAAAGAGAGAATCTATCAAAACTGTTGTCAATAGTTTGACTGAAAATAAATCATTTGAAATAGAAAGTGATTCATTTTATTTGATTGATTTTAGTAAATTTGGAAAAATTGAAACCAAAGTAATAAGAAGTTTTTATTTCTTTTAATTAAAAGTTTGTTTTTTTTAGCCGATTCAGAATGAAATTGACTTGGACCCAAAAAATGAAATTTTTGTTTTTAACCTTGGAAATGGTGTGATCGGAACCACTCTTCAGGTTCCAAAATTTGAAACAACAACGAAAATTTTTGACGGTTTGTGACTAACATAAAATATTTATGTTTGATTATTAGACTAGAAATTTTTTTCTTATTAATTTTATGTAAAATTTCGTTCAAAAAATTCAATTTTGTTTGTTTTTATCAATTTTAAGAAAATATTTAAATATTTTCATTAGTTAATTTTCATCAAAATATTAATATCTTTTTTTTTTCTTGGGAATTAAATTTTAAATTAAGATATGCTCATGAATCCATTTTTTTAAATTTAACTTTAATAGAAATTCAACTTTTTTTTATTTTACATTATTGTTTTAATAAATTCAATAAACTTTGAATAATGTTAATTTAAAAATGTTTTTAATTTCTCGATTTTCCTCAGTGGACCGACGAAAATTGATTACCAAGGTAAGCAATTCTCACTAAAAGATTCATCCTTCACTTGAAAGCTAAAATAAAAAGAAGCAAAATCAATGTTAAAATTGAGTTTTCAAATACTAATGTCAGATTTGCAAGAATAATTCATTATTTAGTAAAAAATCAAAGAAAAAATTAGATAACTAGAAAGAAAATATTACCAATAAAAAATATAAATCTTTTGAGAAAATTGATAGTAGGTTCAATTTATCAAATGAAATTAAAGTTATCAATTTAAACCATTAAAAACAAGATAATTATATAAATGATAATAGTTTTTTTCTTATTTTTTTAAAATTTTTCTTAACATTTTAAAATAAAATTATTTTTTTTGAATTTTATATCTTCCTAGAATTTTAAAATGTATTAAATCATAGAAAAAAACTCGTTGAATCATTATTTGATAGAAAAAAAACTCACACAAGACAAATTTCATAAAATAGATTTAAATGCAACAGAGTGATTAAGAAATCAAAGTGTATTGATCATGATGTTGCAAAATGTCAGGGTAAATATAATAAACATAGAGCTTGAATTTTTTAATCGAGAAAATTTAAACAAATATCTTTAAAAAATCTTTTTTTACAAATGTAATAATATGTGGTAAATTTTTAGAAAATCAGATTCTAATGATAAGAGTTTTATAAGAAAAAGACAATAGTTTTACCTTGAAATTTAAATATTACTTTTATCGTATTTTAAAGGCAATTTGAACAATTCTATGAAAATTGAATAGAATTTAATTTCTTACATAAAATGGAATCGCCATTGTAAAATTGTGAATTTTGAAAAAAAAATTTAAATATTTCGACGTTTTTTTCTAGAATTTAAATGCAAAGTTAAATTTTTTTAAAAGCAATTAATTTTTGTATCGTTTTTTTCACAAATATTTTTAATTTAAAAAAGTTTAGACACATTTATTTGTTACGAATTTTTTAAGTCATTCCCGTCATATTCATAACCCCTAGTCTAATCATACACCACTGCTTTTTTCTCATGATCGTTTTATTTTTTTTAATATTTCAGAAATTTTTTATTCTTTATAGTACCGATTTGGAATAACTTACCAAGTGAAACTTCCCAATGTTAACCTATTCAAGAACAACTACGACAAATTTTAGAAGGATAACAAATAATAAATTAATTTCACATCTGCCATAGAGTTGTATTTTCTGTTATCACTCTCCGCAGGACACTACGGTTCCTGTTGCAGTTATTATATTTATTATTATTATTTTGCATTTTCATATGGAAGTATTTTTTTGAAATATATGAAGAGAGATGAAAATTACTTTAGGAAAAAAGGGTTCAAATTGTATATGATATTAGTTTCACAGTTTTTTTTTATTAAATCAAACAATTTTCAAGAAAGATTTTCACTTATTTTTAAGGCTTAAAAGTTTCGCTTGGGACACTGAAAAAAGCGAAAATTTTTTTAAAATATTTTATTAAATGATTTATTTGATCAGACTTTTTTTTGTAACTTTTTATAAAATCGAATGTACTAGCTAAAATAAACCTAAATTTTCGTAATAAAAAACTTAATTAATTTATTTTAAATAGTAAAATTAATTAATTATGATAAAATAATAAAATATAATAGTAAAGTTGCATTATTTTCAAAAGAATTTATTAATTATCCGCTCTTTTTAGTATTTTAGCTATTTCAACTAAGAAATTATATCAATATGAAACAAACTATTTTATTTTTTTATTCATCTAATAAATCATAAGAAAGTACGAAGTCGAGCATTTAAATTTAATTCTGATTGTCTGTTATTTTCTTAATGATATGCAGGAACGACCAAAAATTGAAATTGCAATAAATCAAAAAATTTGCAAAATATGCAATTTCTCGCAAATATTGCAAAATTTTCAAATTTGCAAATTTATTAATTTATTGATAAATTGATGAATTTTAATCTATTTTATTTATTTGTATATTTTTGCTTTAGAAATGAAATACTCATAAATTTTTATTAAATTTTAATTTATGGAAAAAAAATTTCAAACTAAAATCAAAAAGTCCAAATATATCTTTACTTAACTTTAAAATTCTTGATTAGATTATTGATGAATGATCTTTTTGTCTATCGATTGAAGATCAAACACTGGATTTAAACACATTCAATTTGGAAATATGGTGGCTTCATCACAAAAGCAGATTGCCAGAAATTTTTGAGTTTGCTCGCTGGTTACTTAAGGTACCTTCGGGTTTATGTGAATCAGAAAGGGCTCTATCAATTTATAAACTTTTTTTAGCCGATAATCGACAAAAAATTACAGATGAAACCATAAAAATGAACAATTTTTTATACTTCAATTCAAGCAAAGATCAAATCCTAGAGAGCTCGTCAGTAAATTTTACAATGGATTATTTTGATGAAGATATCACTCCAATTGTAGACGTTTATGACAAAGAAAATTAAATTTTTAAAATGTATTTGCTTCTTAATAATTGATAAAATGTAAAATAGCCATTTAAAATATTGACTTATAAAAAATGCAATTTTCATCAATAATTCGACCGCAAAATTTGCAAAAAAACTTGCATTCTTTGGTTTAGAAAAATGCAAATTTTGGTCATACCTGATGATATGTTTTAAAATTTTGTAAATTAATTTTGGTTGGATTAAAGATAAGGATATTGAGCCGTTGTTCTATTGTATGGATGCCAGCGATCGCGTGTAACATTCAATTACTTGTCATTCGATTAACTTTTAATATTATTTTTAGCGCTTTGTTTTGGATTACTTGGATTTTATTCTTAATTTTTTTGCTGGTTACATGAAACGGTAACATGCTATATTGTATAATAGAAAGTATGGTGAACTTGAAAACAACGAGTAGAGTGTTTGTTTTTAGACCGTAGTGTTTCGAGCTGAGTATTTTGAGAAGATTTAATTTACTTTGACATTTTTTGAGCAAGTTTTCGAAGTGGCACCCAAAAGTTAACCCGGGATCAAAAAAAAATACCCAATAGTTTCGCATTTCTTAATTTATCTATTTGTTGTATGTCGATTGCTAAAGTTAAGTTTGATGAAAACTCGTACGTTGGTCTGTTGTGGTTATTGGTAATTAACATATATTTTGTTTTTTTGACGTTTAATTTTAGACCCCATTTTTAGTGCACACTGGCTAATTTTGTTTAGACTTTTTAAATATTCGCATCCATATGCCAATATCAAAAATTTCTTTTTCTTTTGATAAAAATTTTAAAAATTAAAAAATAAATTTCAAAGTCCGTACTTGGACTTCACAACACTCACATACATAGTTATTGCAAATTATGTTTTAAACTTTTCTAATTTTTACTAGCATAAAATTTTAAATAAAATCATCGATACTGATCATTTTATTAATCGCCATTTTAACCCTTATCCGTCGAAAATATAAAAAATAACGTTGTTGACGAAAATGGGTCATTTTTGACCCAGAAAAAAAAATTAATTGTGTTTTAAAATACTTTTATTAAAAAAATATAATTCAAGTTTAAAAAAATAAAAAAATGATAAAAGTTAATTAATTTAAAATACAATACAATTTTTAAGTTTCGAAACCACAAACCAACCCTTCTAATGGCGGTTGAACATAATCATAATAATCGAATTCATCATCACTTATTTGTTCGAATTCGTTGTTCGGTTCAGGTGAATAATTAATAAAATTAAATTCATAAAAACTCATTTTTTTTAAATTTGTTGAATCAATAATTTTTAATTGATTTATATAGAAATTTTTTTTTCTGAGAAATTCGTTAATTTGAAAACAATCCTTCAATCATAAACAACATATTTAGGATGAAAAGTAAAGCGGTTTTTTTTAAGATTCTAAAAAAGGGATAAGAAATTAATTAAATGAAAACTAATTGTTTGATTTGTAAAAGTAGAGCTACTGTAAATTTATTTCAAATAAGATTTGTCAATTAAAAAAACGATAAAAATAAAAAAAAATTTGCTTGGGTCAAAAATGACACATTTTCGTCAACAACGTTATTTTTTATATTTTCGACGGATAAGGGTTAAATAAAAAAAAAATAAAAAAATCTCAGCCAACATAACTTTTGACTAAATTTAAATATTGCAAAATTTAAAAACAAAAACAAAAAAATAAAACGCGCAAATGCAAAATTCAAATTTTGTTCAGCATAAATATCCAGATGATGAATGTATAAATGGAGGAAAAGAACCTCCAACAATAAAATAAATAAAATTTGAAAAAAAAAAAAAATAAAAAAATTTCTCTCAATTTATTTTCAAAAGAGAAATTCAAAAATGATGTCTGAAGATGATATGATGGCCTATGACATGGGCGGAGGCATGGGCCTGGACTCGGGCGAAATCGACCCCGGCCTATGGCAAGAAGCCTGCTGGCTGGTGATATCCTCGTTTTTCAACGAAAAAGGCCTAGTGCGTCAACAGCTTGACTCCTTTGACGACTTCATTCAAATTTCGATCCAGCGCATAATCGAAGAAACACCCGAGGTCGAGCTCCAGGCCGAGGCCCAGCACACCAGCGACGACTCAGACAATGCTCCCAAATATTTCCTCAAGTTCGACCAGGTCTATCTGTCCAAGCCGACCCATTGGGAAAAAAATGATGTGCGGAACGAAAAGTTCGGCCCCAACGAAGCCCGACTGCGCAATCTGACCTACGCGGCGCCCCTCTGCGTCGACATCACACAGCGAATGGTGCGCTACAGCGGCAAAAGCTCAACAGAAAACAGCATGGTCTACAAACAGGTTCCGATTGGAAAAATTCCCATCATGCTCAAGTCGTACTACTGCCTTTTGCATGACTTGGAGGACCGGGACTTGGCCGAGTTCGGCGAGTGTCCTCTGGATCCGGGCGGCTATTTCATCATCAACGGGTCGGAAAAGGTGCTCATCGGCCAGGAGCGAATGGCCACGAACACTGTCTACGTGTTCTCGATGAAAGACCACAAGTACGCGTACCGCTGCGAGATTAGATCGCTGCTAGAGAACTCAAGTCGGCCGACGAGCGCTCTGTTTGTCAACCTGATGGCCAGAGGAAGCCAATCGAGCAGAAAGAGCGCCGTGGGTCAACTAATAGTGGCTATCATTCCGTACATCAAGGAGGAAATTCCGATCATAGTGGTGTTCCGAGCGCTGGGCTTCGAGTCCGACCGGGACATCCTGGAGCATGTGGTCTACGATTTCGAGGACCAGGAGATGATGGAGAAAATAAAGCCGTCGTTGGACGAGGCGTTTGTTATTCAGGACAGAAATGTGGCGCTGAGCTTCATAGGCACTAGAGGCGCTCGTCCCGGCGTCACCAAAGAAAAGCGTATCAAGTACGCCAAGGAAATTCTGCAAAAAGAAATGTTGCCCCATGTGGGCATCAGCGATTTTTGCGAGTCGAAAAAAGCCTATTTTCTCGGCTACATGGTCCATCGGCTGCTGCTGGCGGCGTTGGGCCGACGCGAGCTCGACGACCGCGATCACATCGGCAACAAGCGGCTGGACCTGGCCGGCCCGCTTCTCTCCCTGCTCTTCCGGGGCCTCTTCCGCACTCTCATCAAACAAATGAAGTCCTATGCCCAGTACTACTTGGACAAAGGTCAAACGTTCAATGTGGAAGTGTCGATCAAGCCGCTGATCATAACCGACGGTCTCAAGTACTCGCTGGCGACCGGCAACTGGGGCGACCAGAAGAAAGCGCATCAGGCGCGCGCCGGCGTCTCCCAAGTGCTCAACAGACTCACGTACGCGTCCACTTTGTCTCATTTGCGTCGTGTGAACTCGCCGATTGGCCGCGACGGCAAATTGGCCAAGCCGCGCCAGCTCCACAACACCCAGTGGGGCGTTATTTGTCCGGCCGAGACGCCCGAGGGCCATGCGGTCGGCCTGGTCAAAAATTTGGCACTCATGTCCTACATTTCGGTTGGCTCGCAGGTAAATCCCATACTGGAGTTTTTGGAAGAGTGGAGCATGGAAAATTTGGAGGAGATCGCGCCGTCCACCATTCACGACGCGTCCAAAGTGTTCGTGAACGGCTGCTGGGTCGGCATACACAGAGACCCGGATCATTTGGTGGCCACTTTGAAGAAGCTGCGCCGCGACATGGACATCATTGTGTCCGAGGTGTCCATTATAAGAGAGATTAGAGAAAGAGAGATCAGAATTTACACGGACGCTGGTCGCATCTGTCGACCGCTCCTGATTGTCGAAGAGCAGAAGCTTTTGCTCAAGAACAAGCACATAAATCAGCTGAAGGAGAATGAGAACGGCCTCAAGCCCTACAAATGGAAGGATTTGATTGCCGATGGCGTGGTCGAGTATGTGGACACGCTCGAAGAAGAGACCTGCATGATTGCCATGACGCCTGAAGATCTACAGCAGACAGAGTATTGTTCCACTTATACTCACTGCGAAATTCATCCATCCATGATCCTGGGCGTTTGCGCCAGCATAATTCCATTTCCGGACCACAACCAGTCTCCGCGTAACACGTACCAGAGCGCCATGGGCAAACAAGCCATGGGCGTCTACATAACCAATTACCACATTCGCATGGACACGCTGGCGCACGTGCTCTTCTATCCGCAGAAACCGCTGGCGACCACGCGCTCCATGCAGTTTCTGAGATTCAGCGAGCTGCCGGCGGGCATAAACGCCATTGTGGCCATCCTGTCCTACACCGGCTACAACCAAGAGGACTCCATCATTCTGAACTGGAGCTCGGTCGACCGCGGATTCTTCAGGTCGGCCTTTTGGCGCTCGTACCGCGACTCCGAGTCCAAGCGGAACTATGACCAAGTGGAAACGTTCGAAAAGCCCGAGAGAAGCACCTGCTCGGGCATGAGAAACGCCATCTACGAAAAACTGGACGACGACGGCATCATAGCGCCGGGCACCCGTGTCAGCGGCGATGACGTCATCATTGGCAAGACACTGACCCTGCCCGAGAACGAAGACGAGCTCGGCAACCCGGCCGCCGTCAAAAAGTTCACCAAAAAGGACGCGAGCACTTTTCTGAGAGCGTCCGAGACGGGCATCATCGACCAAGTGCTCGTGAGTGTGAGCAACGAAGGATACAAATTTGTCAAAGTGAAAGTAAGAACTGTCAAAACGCCGCAGATCGGCGACAAGTTTGCGTCGCGCCACGGCCAAAAGGGCACCTGCGGCATGCTCTACAAGATGGAGGACATGCCGTTCTCGTGCAAGGGCATCACGCCCGACCTGGTCATCAATCCGCACGCCATTCCGTCTCGTATGACAGTGGGCCACTTGATCGAGTGCTTGCAGTCGAAGGTGAGCGCCAACAAAGGCGAGATTGGAGACGCCACGCCGTTCAATGACGCCGTCACTGTGCAGGAGATTTCCAAGCTTTTGGCTGGCTACGATTTTCAGATGAGAGGCAATGAAGTGATGTACAATGGGTTCACTGGACGCAAGTTGAACTCGCAGGTGTTCTTGGGTCCCACTTATTACCAGCGGTTGAAGCACATGGTCGACGACAAGATTCACTCGCGGGCCCGGGGTCCCGTCCAAATTTTGAACAGACAGCCTATGGAGGGTCGTTCGCGCGATGGAGGTCTCCGTTTTGGAGAGATGGAGCGCGATTGTCAAATTTCTCACGGAGCTGCACAGTTTTTGAAAGAGAGGCTTTTTGAAGTGTCCGATCCGTACCGTGTGCATGTGTGCAACTTTTGTGGACTGATTGCCATCGCTCAGCTCAAACAAAAGGCCTACGAATGCAAAGGATGCAAAAATACCACCCAGATATCCCAAATACGAATACCGTATGCTTGTAAATTATTGTTCCAAGAACTCATGTCAATGGGAATAGCGCCAAGAATGATGGTATCTTAGGCTTAATGGGCTCGGTCTAGTTTTTTCCAATTGTTATTATTGTCTTTATGAAAAAATTCAGAAAAATTTTTTTTTTTTTGTTTCTTAAAAATTAAAAAAACTCAAATTTAAATGTATAATAAATAATTTTAATATTTTTTTTTCTGTTAAATCTGAAATTCATTAGCATTCATCATTATTTGGACATTTTAGCGCAAGACCACAATTTAGTCAAAAGTCTTAAGTCAAGTAAAAGTTACTGATTTGAAATTTATTTCTTCAAGTCAATTTCAATTTTATTAATTTATCTCTTCCTGTCAGTCAAGAATTCACTTGCCAAAGTTCATGTGGCCGCAAATACTACTTGGAACGGCAAAAAGTTTATTTGGCCGCCACAAAAACTACTTGGAACGGCAAAAAGTTTATTTGGCCACCACAAAAACTACTTGGAACGGCAAAAAGTTCACTTGGCAGCCACAAAAACTACTTGGAACGGCAAAAAGTTTATTTTGCCACCACAAAAACTACTTGGAACGGCAAAAAGTTTATTTGGCAGCCACAAAAACTACTTGGAACGGCAAAAAGTTTATTTGGCCACCACCAAGAGCTACTTGGAACGGTAAAAAGTTCATGTGCTGCGATCATGATCTCTGTTATCCCTTTTAACCTTAAATAATCATGGATTGACAATGAGATCTAAATTAAATTAAAAAATTATTTTCCTTTCTGTACTTTATGGTAATTTTAATTATTTTAGCCATGTTCCTTTAATACTTCTTGTTCTTTATGCACTTTTTGGTTATTTTAGTCATTATATTAAAAATCCGGTCGGAGCCTTGATTTAGGGATTCAAATATGTTGTTGATTAGAGAACTTTTATTTAAATTTACAACTAATAATTAAATTTTTAATTAAATAAAATCTTTATTTTAATAATCAAAAAGTACAGAAAGTGTAAAAAGGAACATGGTAAAATAATATAAAATTATCATAAAGAACAGAAAGGATTTTTATTTTAAAATATTCTCATTCTCTTTACCTAAAAATAATATTGCAAAAAAAGACAAAAAATAAAATATCAGTAAAATTTAATTGATTATTTATTTGATTTATTAAAAAAAATAATATGAAAATATTATTTTAGGCAAAAAAGGTCAAACAAAGTTTGTTGTACAATGCTGCAGTATTTTTTTAAAATTTTTATTATAAACTCTAATTTTAATTTTCCAATAAATGAAGAATTTTTGTTCAACAACACATGGCTTGACGTTGATTTAAAAAAAGAATATTTTGACTTCTATTCAAATTTAAAATTAAATGGAGAAAAAGATAAAAAATGTAAATTATAATAGCAAAAATTTTTTTTTTAAATTTTCTGTTTATTTAAAATGAATGATAATATGCTGATTTAAGTAAATTAAGATTTTCAGCCAAGCAGTCCAAAAATAACAAACTCGAAAAGGTAATATAAAAAAGATGATATTTCTAATTCGGACTCATGTTCAAATTGTTTATCAATTCCAAAAAATTTTTCCATTCTTCTCATTGAATAAAATTAAATTTAAAAATATATGGCAAATTTTTTATAACATTTTTCCTTTAACTTAAAAGAAAAAAAAACCTATAAAGGATAAGCTTTTAGCTGTAATAAAATTGCTCCAACTGAGACAAAACTATAATTCATCAGTTTAAACCACTAGATCAAATTATTTATTTTTAATTTTAAAAACATATGAAATTAATATTTTTAAACAAAATATAGAAGGATGGTTTTTCCAAATTAAAAAAGTAAAATCTGTAATATACGATTCAGTGATTAGATTCATTGATTAATCTTCACTTTTTTTTAAACCTTTTTAATTTCAAAAAAATAAAATTAAAATAAAATTAAATTAGTTAAATCAAGTCAAATCACTTGACTTTTGATAAACTCTGATTTTAACAAAAATTTATCTAATGATTTGATCAATTAATAATTTAGAATTTAGTTTAATTATTGAGATTCTTGATACTTTTATCTTTTCGAAAATATTTTAATGCACAAGCCGAATCAAAACTAGAAAACACTTTTTTTTAGAATAGTCTAAAAGAAAATTTCATAAGCTTTTCAATGAAAACAAGACTTGCGCAAAAGTCAGAAAAAGCCATTTTAAAGTCATTTGACTTGACTTTGACTTTATGACTTTTTAACAATTTTGATTAAGATTTCAGTTATAAGCTACATATAAATTCCATTTTTTTTAATTTAAAAAAATGAGAAAATAATGAAATTTAAATTTTTTGAAGAAATTTTCTTTTAGAAATCATATCCAAACCCATTGTGAAAGTGAATTAAGATTCTTCTTTGCTTAATCGCAATTCAAAAGCAAGCTTTAAAATTTATTTTATACTCCACCAAAGCCGAAAAATTCTATTCACTTAAAGACACTATGAAAATTTCTTCTTTTAAAAATTTTTAATTTTAATGTTGCATTTTTATTATCCAATTTCAAAAATGAATAAACTAGTAGAAAATAAAGTTTGTGATGAAGATCTCATATGTATTCATTGTGGTAAGATATTTCAGTCCGTACCCATTACATTGTTTCCATGTGGATGGGTAATTTGTAGTCACCATTTCGGAGATCCTATGAATACGTTTAATTGTTATATGTGTTCAGAAAAGCACTTGGTTAATGTTGATCAATGCATCAAAACAAAAAATTTAGAATTTAAGTATTTAAAATACAAAGTTAATGAGTCCTTAAAAGAATTTGAAGAGGAGATAAACGAGTTGGATCAAATAAAAAAAGACCCGGTAAACTATTTAGATGATGTTTTTGTAAAGTTAATTAATAAGATCGACTTACAACGAGAAATGGCTAAAAAACAGATAGATTCTTATTTTGACAAGCTCTATGGAACAATAAATATGACCAGAAAAAACTTCGAATCTGCAATTGATAAAAATAATGAATTCAAATATTTTAGTACTGAAAAAATGAGCCAAGACAAGAATTTGTTTAAGGAGGAATTGTCAAGCATTAAAGATGCAAAAAACAGTTATTCGTCCTTAGTTGATTTAAGAATCAAAGTTAAACAAAAGAGAGAATCTATCAAAACTGTTGTTAATAGTTTGACTGAAAATAAATCATTTGAAATAGAAAGTGATTCTTTTGATTTGATTGATTTTAGTAAATTTGGAAAAATTGAAACCAAAGTAATAAGAAGTTTTTATTTTTTTTTAATTAATAAACTGTTTTTTTTAGCCGATTCAGAATGAAATTGACTTGGACCGAAAAAATGAAATTTTTATTTTTAACCTTGGAAATGGTGTGATCGGAACCACTCTTCAGGTTCCAAAAATTGAACCAACAGCGAAAATGATTGACCGTAGGTTTTTGAAAGCTAAAAGATATAATCAGGTTTGATTAATTAATTCGAAATTCTTCTTCAAATGGATTTTAGTAAAATTTTGTACAAAAAACTATATTGTTCGTTGTTTTAAAATTAAAGATTTAATAATTTTTATTATTAATCTTTGAATCAATTTTTATTTTAAGAATTAAATTAAAATCATTTTTTTCTTATATCTTACTTAAAATTTCCAATTTTTTTTAATTTCTATCCAAATTGATGTTAACTCTTTTAATTAATTAACCTATAAATAAAAATCTTCATTTTCTGTAAATTTGATATGTTTTTTATTTTCTCGAATTTTTAAGATGAACAAGCGAAAGTTAAACGAATATAAAGAAGTTATTAATTTTAAATTATTTGAAGAAACTTATTTAATGCTTTGCTAGCATTGGAACATTGGCTTAATATTTTCAAAAAAATATATATTTTGAAAATATATTCTTGAAATTCAATTTTTTACAGAGATTCTAAAAAAAAAATTTAATTTTTTTTTTCTATTAATTCAAAGTATTATTAGAGATTTTTATTCGAAACTTGACTATTTTTATACTTCTTATGAAATTTTTGGTGGGTTGGTTTCACCGAAAATTTTTTATTTTGAATATTTTATTTTATTTATTTATATAGGATTATGGCAACTTTTTTTTAGATTTTATTTAGGCACTGTTTTAAATAAAAGGTTAAAATATATACTCATAAATTTTTGAAAAATAAATAGAAAAATAAAATTTATTGTTTAATTGACTAATTTTTGAATACTAAATGATTACTTAGTGTTATCATTTTTATTTTCAAAGATTTAGTAATTCAAAAGTTGGAAAAAAGTTTTGATTGCCATATTTTGATAAAATTTCAAAATAAAATCCGGAAAATAAGCTGCCATATTTAACAAAACATCTAAAGAAAAAAAGTGCATTAGTCAAAAACAAATTGGTATCAAAATTAAATGGTCGATAATTAAAGGAAATTTTTTCCTGTGTAAATAATTACCTTTTTAAACTAATTTTAAATTTATTGCATAAAGTAAAAATGAATAGCAGATTAATTTGAATTTTTTATCAAAATACCTTCAAATATGTCAAAAACGACATGGTAGCAATTTAGTGTTACAAGATCTCGGAAGTCTTTTTACAAAAAATCTTTTAGTATGCTTGAAAACCAAATCTAAATCTTTAAGATCAATAAATCTTGCAGTCTTTATGAACACTCAATAAAGTAAATACTATTCATAAAACCATGTCTAAAATTTTAATTAAAATTTTATTTCGTATAATGCTCATACTTTTCGATACCATTATTTTAAGATTTTTAAGAAAGAACACTTTTAAAGGCAATTTTCTTTTAATAGAAGCCAATTATTTAATGCTCTTAAAGCATTAGAAGAGTTTAATAAAAATGTTTTTGAGAATAAAATTGAACTTTGAGAAAAAATTTTGAAAAGTTTTTTAGAATTAGTAATTTTATTTTAAATATAAAAAAACTTTAATTATCGAAAGAAAGCTTATTAAATTTGGGAATGTTAGAAAAAAATTTTTTTATTTTAATACTGTAGTTGAGTGTCGAGCAATAAAATATTTGCTTAAGCTTAGAATCATTTATCAAAATCAAAATTAAGAATATTACAACTAAAAGATAAAAACAAGATGTTTAAATGTATCATGCCATGAAGCTTCACTACAATAACAATAAAACAAGGTAAATTTTTTTTGAAAATTTTAGTTATCAATTTTAATTTAAATAAATTATTTGTTAATTGAATTAATTAGGTAGAGAAAGTACTTTGATTGAATTTAATTTATAAAATTCAATTAAATTTTTTCTTTTGAAACAATATTATATTTCAATTCTATTGATTTTCAACTCTAGAAATAGATTGAATCTATTATAATTTTCTCATAGCATACCTTTTTGTGTGAAAAATGTCTATTAACTTTATCAATTTGATGAAAATGTGATTATTTTTTTAACGATAACTTCACTTGTCGTTGAGACAACGATTTTTTTAAATCGTTCAAAGTCTACATAGTGATTCTTTTTAGTCGATTTAGGTTATCAAAATTTCATTTACAAAGAACTTTTGAAATAAAATTTTTCAGATACGATACAATACTGATAGATAAATTTTTTAAAAAAGCTTAAAAATAGCCTAGATTTGGTAGTAAATGATTTATAATTAATTTTTAAATACTAATGGTAATCGATCAACTTTTGTATAGGTTTATATGATTATGAGTTTTATAAAATGAGTAATAAATCAATTTTAGGCAAAAAAAAAATAATTTTTTATTCTAATTTATTGACTTTTTAGCTCTAGGAATATTTTTCTTTTTTCTTTTTCTTCATTGTATTAATAAAAGTAATTTATTTTTTTGTTTTTACAAAGTCTCTTGATGGAGAATTCAAAATTTTAAGTTTTTAAAGCATTTAAATAGAGCTAACCGAGTTGTAATTTTTTTTTTAATTGGAATTTGTATGCATTTTAAAATTAACTTAAAGTTTTAACAATGAATGGAATTTTTATAAAATTAGGAACCATTTTTATGATAAAAAAATTTTTTCATATTTTTAATAATTGTGGTTCATTTTTTTAAATCTGAACCAGTTTATCAATTTTTTGAAGCGGTATTGGAATTTTAAAGGAAAACATTTTTTTAATTAATTTTAATTTTCTTATTAAATTACTTAAAATTTATTTTATTTTTTTAATAACTTAGCAGATCAATGCAGGATTGTGCTTTTTACGCAAATTGGAGTATAAATTAACTCTAATAAGAATAAGGAAATAAATCAATGAATATATTGATAATGAGAATATTTTAAGGTATTTAAAATAAAATTTTATAAAGCAATTGGTACATGTTTTTTACTAAAAATTGTTAAAATAATCAAATTATATATTAAAATATGTCGAATTATTCAGGTATACATTGCTGCTACAATACGATGAATTCACCATATTTTACACGAATTATGGTAAATTCACGATTTTTTACCATTAAATTTACCATTTTATGCCACTTGATTTTTTTTGTAAAAGAGCTCCCGTCATGTAATCACTTTTCCAGGAGATAATGGTGAATAAATATATTTCTAGCGCCTTATAAATTTTTCATGGTTTATTAAGCAAAAAATTTTTTTCAAAAATATGTACTATGATATCCATTAATCTAATAAGCGCTTAATTTTTGAATTGATATTGAATATTTTTTAAAAAGATTGTTTAAGATTTTTAAAGAAATCATTAAACAAAAAAAAATAAAGACTAAAAAATATATAATTTACTCAATTCTTAAATATTTTAAATCTTTAGAATTTTTATTAATTTAAAGATTTAAAGATTTTTTTTTTAAAACTATAAAAACTAAATATTCTATGTTTGATAGAATATTTAATTAATTTTCTAAATCATAAATCGGTGATATGATATATATAAATTTATTTTTACTTCTAATCAATGTATTCAATTCAATAAATTAAAACAATTAAAAAATAAGTTTTATTCTCAAATAGGGAATTAATAAAAACAATGCCTTAACTTTTATGAATCTAAATGAGAGTTTGAGTATGTATGAGTGATTCTCTCAAACCTTTGAACGAATACACACTTAATATTTAAAATAATAATATTTTAAAAAATCATAATTTTTGGCTTATTATTTTATTAAATAATTCTTCACTAACCATAAAATAGATCTAAAAATTCACTATGATTTAAAAATTTCACTCTAGTGTAAATAAAATTTGGAATAATTTATCTTAGAATCGCTGACTATAAATATTATTTATCTTATTTTTTTCGATAAAAATTAGATCTCAATTTTAAAAAACTAATAAATTTTAATTTTAAAAAACATACTTTGGTTTTTATAAAACTTAAATTATTAATTGACATAAATTGGGACTAAAAAGAAGGTAAGGAGGTCAGCCCTAGAGATACATTGTCTTAATTATTTTATTTCAAAAATATATATACAAAAAAATTTGCCTTGAATTTAAAAATTAAATTTTTTGGAACTAACATAATTTATATTTTTCAAATCATATTATCAGTGTATAATTTCTTTTTTGTCAAATAACTTTTTAATGAAATATTTATTTAAATATGTTTTTCTCATAGAACATGTTTTGAATCATTATTAGTTATTGTAATTTTTTTAGCATTCTCTAAGACATAGAAAAACAAAAGGTCTAAATTCGAGTGATTTTTGTTATTGTGATGAAAAAAATTTATAGTTTAATTTCTAAATTGATGAATAATTTTTTCTATTTATCACTATTAATTAAAAATTGTTATTGTTAAATGAAAAGTTATTAGAATATTTTCGAAATTTTAAAACCTAAAATATAATTGAATGCAATTAATTTTATGAATGACCCAAAGCTATGTTTCGATTTGTGGCGCTAAAAAATCGAACATTGGTTTATCTGCAAATAATGGCAAATTTAATTTTTTTTAGGAAAAAAGAAAATATTTTAATATGCGTAAATATTTTATTTAAAAAATAATTGAGGTCGCAAATAAAGCACAATATTCAGAGTGTATAAATCTGAATAATTATTTTGAAAGTTATTCAAAATTTTTTTTCATAATAATTTCACTTAATTATTATTTTTTTTGTCTCTAAGTTTTGATTAAGTGGCTATTTTATTAAAAGCATTTAAAAAATATTTATGAAACAAGTAAAATTTATATAATTAAATTTTTAATGATCACTGATCTCAACTAAATAGAAAGAGATTAGGATTGAAACAAATTAAAGAATTCATTTTTTTGGTTATAGCGTATATCTTAGATTAAGCTTCGGTATCAATTTTTCCTAAAAAAGGCACCATTGGTCCAAAAGCTTCATTAGTTACAGATACAAAAATGATATTAGAAATATTGTGTTGTCTTTTTTGTTCAATTGAACTTGAAAAACAAAGTTTTGAAAATTTTTGAGAGTATATTTTTTATGACATACCTTTCGATTCATTTAACTTGGGGAAATGATTGTTTACAAATATTAGGCAAAGTGGATTTTTAGTGAGATCTTTAGTTGTATTGAAACTACAAAATCTTTTTCTATAATTTAAAAACTAAATCTTAATTAAATGTCAAAATTTTTTTGGACCAATTTTTTTTTTAAAAGCCTTTTTCAAAGTGAAAGAAATAGCTTGAAAATTTTTTTTTCATAAGAATGATAACAATTTTTTGTCTTCAAATTTTTTACCTTTTTATTTTTATTATTATTAAAATGATGAAGTTCATTATACAAAAAATAATTTAGGATAAATAAATGTTCAGCTTAGTCTAGTGATCATATTTCGAGTATCCAAAACGATTAGTTAATTTTAAAATTTATTGGGACAAAAATTTCAATTTCTGTTAATTGAATTTTGAAGTTTTGGACTAAAAAGTCCAATAATTGTAAGCTTATTGTTTTAATATTTTCGCATCCATTAAATTATTGCTTGAAAGATAAAAATCTGATTAATTTTAACAAAAAAACTCCTCTTATCAACTCATTTCTATACTGATATTTTTTTTTAATTAGGATTATATTCATTAAAAAGCAAATTTAAAGAAAAAAATTAATCGATAAAGTGTATTGTTTTTTATAAAGTTTTGAAATATGTGTTATTTTTTTGACTCATTAGATAATCAGTAATTCTGGTCTAATTTATAAAATAAGTTTAAATTTAAAAAATAGAAATAAAAGGATTTTTTAATCTTTAAATTCAAACTAATTAATTAATTCAGAAATCAGACAAATCATTTTTCTAATATTACAGATGAGACGTTAAAGTAAATGACTCACTTAAAATTTCCTTTTATTCATTTAAAACAAGTAATAACATAATTTTTTTAATTTAAATTAAGATTAAATGTTAAGTTAAAATTATCATAATATTTTGTGATGATAAATAATGAACATTGAAGCAAAAAATGTTATCTAATTTATTTTTTTCTAGAAGTAATGAAATTAAATTTTATTATTAACTATTAGTTGATATTACACGAACAATTTATTCTGAAATTTTTCTTTTAATCATAAATAATTGATTAGTTATTTTTCCAAAGATATCAAATTAATAACTGAGTATTACTTTTTCTTAAGCTATTTGTAATCATGCTTTTTTAGTTATTTAAAATTTTTATATTATTATTTCAAGCTAATTGATGACGGTGATGGAAAATTAAATTATGAATTTAAAAATTATTTTTTTTCTTGAATAGCCTAATGAAAATATTTTAAAGAAGAAAATTTAGTTGTCTTTGGTTTTTAGTTAATTTTTATTTATTTTTTGGTTTCAAAATGATAAAATAATAAGAATAAAATTCATGAATAAAATAAAATTAAATTAAATTAAAGAATCTATTTTTTTGTTTTTTACTTTTTTTTAACTTATCATCGTTTTTGAAGCTTTTATGAAGATAAATTAAAATAAAAATAAATAATAATCTAAACGAAGGTTTTTGATCCCAATTGTTATTTGGTTTATGAGGATTTTCTATATTTTTTTCACATTTCAAATAAAACTCATAAAGGTTCTAGTAAAAAAAATTTTATTTTTAAATTAACTTTTAATTAATAAATTGGAAAAGTTGTTTAAATTGAGTTGTTTAAAAGTCCCAATTCTTAAGACAAGCCCAAGTCCGGACTTTGACTTCATCTTGGGACTTTCTAAAAACTCTGTTTTTTTTTAAATCGTGTAAAATAGATAAATAAATTCAAGCAAAATAAATAACAGTTAAGTATTTTTAAAGTAAAGGAGTATTTATTAAAATTAGTCTAAAAAATTTTCTAAAAAAAATAAATCTGACGATGGCCATGAATTTTTGTTTCAATAACTAGACTCTTAGTTTATCATTTTTATGCGCAATAGGAAAAATTATAAATTTAGTGATTCTTACAGAATCATTATTTAATAATATTTTATAAATACAGATGTTAAATCAATAACAAAACCAAACCAAAAATTCCCTTAATTGTATATATTTTATTATTACATTATCAATTTTAGCGTAATAGGCAATAAAAGTGTTACAAAAGAATGAAGTTGATCTAAAAACTACATTAAATTAAAAATCATCAAATTAAATTAGATTTTAAAAATTTGTTCGAATTAAATTCTAAACTTTTTTTATGCTATTTATCTATGTTGTTTTTTTATTTAATCTTTCATCTTTTTAATTTTTATTTTGATAAATTGGAAATGGAAACAAGAAAGATTTTAAAGATAAATTAAATAGTTTTTTTATATATTTAATTTTGAAAAATCGATTCAATTTTTTCCTTTTTTAATTCGTTTTTTTACTTAATATTTTTATTTTATTTTCTTTGGTCTTTTCATCGCCTACATAGCGATTTTTTAAAATATTTATCAAGAGAAAAATATTAAACAAAAAAAATTAAGTTGTTGCTATGTTTTAGGTTAAAGCAAAATGTCTTAAGAATCTAAAAGAAAAAGAAATATAAATATCTTAACTGAATCACATAGTTATGGTTATGACTGGCATACATGTGATTAATCAGGTCAGTAATTATTCTTATGTCAATCAATGCCAATTTTGATTTCTAACAGCCTAAGCTGCTTGCTAAAAGACGAGTCAATATTGAAAAAATAATTTTGCTTGTTTTCTTATTTTTTCAAAAATTCCTGAGCTGAAATTTTGAATTTCCTTAAAATAATGTTTTAGGTAAAGCTGTGGAACAAATACAAGCTATAAAATACTACAAAGTGGTATGTGAATATTAAATGATAATTGCATTTTATCAGTTTTATTTCTTTTCTTTTTTATTTGAAGTATTACATCTCAATATTTTTATCACAATAATAAAATACTAAAAATTTTAAGTGTTAGTTTAGTGTCAAAATAAGTGTCTAAAATGTAAATATGGAATTTTTTTAATTTAAATTTATTAGAAATTTTAGTGTTGATATGAAATTGTTCATTCAGTTTTTTAAGTAAGTACAAATTTGTATCAAAGGATGAAAAAGTCTGTCAATTTCTGACGTCTTCTCTTTCCAAGTTAATATTGAGGTAACATCAGTATGGAGAAAAATGAATTGCTAAATAACCTTGGATCAAATTTTTAACCAGCGCCATTTTTAGTAATGTGAAATTTCATTCAAAATTTGAAATTTAATGTTCGAAATTCATATAATGGTCAATAACTAGTTCTGGAGATGAAAAATAAGTGGAGCATTTTTTGTATCACCTACTGCGGAAGATTAAAATTAACTGCGCGTTATTTTAAATACTTTTAAATAGCGTGCAATGTTGCATAATTCACAAAGATTTTGTGGACTTCCGTAGAAGGCGAAACAAAATTTTTTCCGCTTTGTTTCATCTACAGAACAATTCTATGACTATTAGAAAAAAGTCATAAAATTTTTGTTTTGAATGCATTTAATCTAAATTTTTTATTTAAAATTTTAAAAAATGACAGATAAGCCCATACAATTGTAATCAGTAAAACTAAGAAGTAAGATCCTGATTTCTCGCAATCAAAGTGGTGCTACGATACAATGAATTAGCATTTTTCTACAAAAAATATGGTATATTTACGGGAACAAACATAATAAACCTTATTTTAGCTAGAATGTTGATATTAATTCAAAATTTATAATATTTTGATATTAAGTCTGTTTTGGATCCAAAAAAATAAACTACATATTACTTTTTATGACATAATCCGTACATAAAGAAATTTTAGAAACTCTCATTAATATTTTGAAAAAATTTTATTTACAAAATTTTCTTCAATTTTTTTACTTTTTTTAAAACAAAAACAAAGTTTTGGAACTAATTTCTTTTTGAATTATCACAAAAAAAATTAACTTTCGAATATATTATCACAAATAGATTAATTATGATTAATTATTTAATGAGAACCAAAAGTTATATATATTAATTTATCAATTGTAGATATTTAATTGGGAATCGGAGCTATTAAATGAGCTCTGAAATCGGAATTTTCCGAATAATGGGGTTTTTTAATTATGTTGAACGTATTTTATCTTTTAATTTATAAAAAATACTGTTTTGAATAAATTTATTATTGAATTTTTATTTCTTTAGACCGAAAATTTTTAGATTTTCATTGATTTACGGTCCGTAATTGGCATGGTCCCATCTATTATAGATTAAAGAGAGTAGACTGTATTAAAAAATATTTTTGTATTATATTATATGAAGCATGCTAAAATACCATAAAAATTAAAATATTTTACGGGAAAAAAGTTATTTGTTTTCTATGCTTTCCTTTCTTTTTTTGAAAAAAAAAATAAATGTTTTTTTTAGAGATCTTTAGAGCACGTAATAGTTACCTGTGTTTATTAAATGAAACAAAAAAAATAAAACTGAATTTTTAACAAAATTTTTAATTTTTAATTTTTTTGAAAAATTTAAAAATCGATAGCGATAGTGACAGTGATAGGTTTATTTTGTTAGTAAAGTTTTAACTTAATGTTCTGCATTTTCACTGTATATGTTTTTTAAATTTTATGAAAACAAAAAAAATTTTTTTTTTAATGATATATTGATTCAATTACTGAATTTGTGATGATTTTTTAAATGTTTGGTGATATTTACAGATATCTGAAAATGCACACATGGGTGTTTTTTTTTAAATATCATTTTGGTCGAAGCCAAATATATGTCAAAAAGTTGGCTCTTTCTGCTCTTTTAAGTGAGTGGTAACTATGTGAGTGTTATTTATTTGATTAAATGCATAAATCTTCATAAAAACAGTTTTAGCATGTAAACACCTGAGTGTTTTTTACCAAATTATTTCAATTTATTAGTTAAAGTCTATTTCTTTTATTTTCGAAAAAAGTTTTAAAATTTAGCCAATATCTTTAAGCCTTGAACATTTTGATTTTTATCATCTAGTTTAAAAATTTAAAAACCTGTTTTCTAGGAAAATATATTTTAAGGAAACTTAATTTCGAATTATTTTAAAAGCCAGCTTGATTTTTTATAAATATCAATCTATTTTAGACATTTTTTTTAAAGATTTTTCAAAATATAGTACCGATTTTTATGCTTAAATAGTCTTTAGATTAAAAATAATATAATTTATAAACTTTCTAAAAATTCTGTTGTTTACATTTTAAAAACTGTTTCTTTTAAGATTTATGCATTTATTCAAATAAATAATGCAAAAGTTACCACTCACTTAAAAGAGCAAAAAGAGCCAAATTTTTGA
The DNA here is from genome assembly GCA_016802215.1 of Brachionus paranguensis. Lineage (NCBI taxonomy): Eukaryota > Metazoa > Rotifera > Eurotatoria > Ploima > Brachionidae > Brachionus > Brachionus paranguensis. The sequence goes on along the minus strand of JAESIX010000002.1, from coordinate 6,248,500 downwards.
CAAATATTTGTCTTTTACCGAAATTTTAATAATAATACCGTATTCCTTTGTTCGATTATCCTGCACCAAAAGCTAATACACGCTTTTGGACCATACACCAAAATAGATCTAGCCCATGTTGAAACATTTTTAATTCAAAACGCATGGTCTAATAGTGTAACCACGGATTTTGATCAGCATCAAATTTTGAAATTCTTTTTTTAATGCATTATGAATACTTGAGATTTAGACAAAAAATAAAAAGAATTTTTTTTTATTATCCGTTTGGTGCAGCTCCAAGAATCAAGAAAGAGAATATTTGATAAATTAATTTTTTATAAATTCGATTTTTTTATTAACTAAAATGTGGGTTCTGATACGGCATTATTGTTATAAAATTTTAATAAAGAAGTAAAATAAAAACTTTAAAGTTAAAAAATCGATTTCAAGGATATTTAGAATTGATAAAATGGCTAATTAAACAGTTTTTTTGTCTTGATTTTTTTTCATAATTCTTAGGGCTGCGCCAAATGTATTATAAAAAAAATTCATTTTATTTGTTTTTTAATCTCAAGTATTCATAATAATAAAATAAATAACAGCTGACTAACTATTAGACCATGCGTTTTGAATTAAAAATGTTTCAACATGGGCTAGATCTATTTTGGTGTATGGTCCAAAAGCGTGTATTAGCTTTTGGTGCAGGATAATCGAACAAAGGAATACGGTATTATTATTAAAATTTTGGTAAAGACCAAATATTTGTCAAAAATTTGGCTCTTTTTGCTCTTTTAAGTGAGTGGTAACTTTTGCATTATTTATTAGAATAAATGCATAAATCTTAGAAGAAACAGTTTTTAAAATGTAAACAACAGAATTTTTAGAAAGTTTATAAATTATATTATTTTTAATCTAAAGACTATTTAAGCATAAAAATCGGTACTATATTTTGAAAAATCTTTAAAAAAAATAACAGCTGACTAACTGCGGAGTAAACGCATGATTTTTGCCCAACAATAAGAAAAAAAATAAGAGTTTAACATAGCTAAATGCCTATAATGACTAGTATTTACTATTATTTATTATTTTTTTAATCTTAAGTCCTATTAACAGAAAAAAGAAAAATTTTAACTAAAACAGATTAAAACAAGTTTAAATTATACCAAAATATATTAAATACATTTAATTAAATTAATCCAAAAAGAAGTTCCAATTTTACACAAATATTATAAAAACTAAATTAAACTAATTCAAAAAGATTAATTTTAGAATAAAATTTTAATCAATCCAATACAAATTTGAAAAATTTTTCTTCAATCTTGAGACCAAATGTCTTCACCTAATTCTGAAATCAACCTTTAGTAAGAAATTTATAAGTTTGTATAAATTAAAAAAAATTTCATTTGATTCCATTAGGTACGAATTTTTGTTTATTATGAATTAAACGGAGTCTACTAAACCAGGATTTTCACTCTAATGACCAAATTAATTTTACTATAATTTAATAATTTTACTATTTGGGTTCATACTCTAAACAATTGATAAATAAGCTTTTTTCAATGCGGTTCAGTTGTGTACAAAACGATGTGCTCTTATTGTATTGATGGACTCTTGCTTGTATAAAGGAATATTTCTTTGCAGAAAGGACTTCTCATCATTTGTTCTAAGAAAGAAATTTGTGTATTGAATAAATTTGACCAAATGATTCTACTTTAACACTAGAAATGCCAAGCGGTCAAAATGATAGCTTTTAAGATTTGTAAGGACTATAACTCTTAAAATAAATAAGATTATCACTCCAATTTTGTCTACCCTGTTAATTTATCTAAATTTTTATTTTCTTTATAATACTGACATTCTTGATGATATATTTTCGTAAAATCTATTGTGTATACCTAGAAGTACTAGGCGGTCAAAATGACCGCTTATAACACTAGAAAGCCCGGCTGATTTCTCATAAAAATTTTAGATAAAGTTATTAAGATAAATTAAACATTTTCTCTGAATATTTATTCATTTTCTAAAAAATTAAAATTAGGACTTCTAGTTTAAAAAAGTTTTTTTTAATTTTATTTATATGTGATAATATTCAAGTTTTAATTTTTCAAAAAGGGGTCTAAAAAACCCCTCAGGCGTTCCAGTGTTAATCATTTTAACTTAAAACTTGTCAATTATATTTTTTCTTATATTTTTTTCACTAAGTAAATTTTTTAATATATTTTATGAAAATATGCTTAAAAGTAACTCTTTTTTTGCATTTAATTTGAAATAATACTTGAAATCAAGTTGCAACTATATTTGAATTTTTGCTTTTTTTATTTAACCAACTTTGATTTTTTATGTATTTTTATGTGACAAAAAAAAACTTTTATTCTATTTTTTTTACAAATGAATCGAATGTTTTTACTTAAACATTCGATTAACATGTAACATTTGGAAAAATGTATTTGACGCATAAAAAAAAAATTATAGTATAAAAAAAAATTTGATAGCGCATAAACCAAAAATAATTAAGTAACGTATAAAGATTTAGTCATTAAAGCATATAAAATTAGCCTCGTCTTTTTGTCGGTTCAACAGCATCTGAATTTTGAACCATTTAAGATACTTGAGCCATTTCAGATACCTGAACCCTAAAAAAAAATTTTGATGAAAGGTCTTTTCTTGCTTTTTTTCCCTAGTCTGGGTCGTGTAACGAATCGCTTTGGACGTTCGTCGTTAATCAGAAAAACATATAATATCACTAGCTTAAAAGAGGTGTGAACACATAGCATAGGCCAAAAACCATCGACAGGTACAAGTTTTGCTTGCAATACATATAATATGAGTTGAATTTTGACTAAAATAAGTAATTGTGTTATTTTCCATTATAGTAAATTACTGAGAATCAAGTTCACCAGCTTTTCTTTTAACATTTGCGTCAGGGATTCTTATCCACTTAAACTATGCATCTTGGCAAGAATGAAAAGTTATCAACTCTTTACAAATAATTTCGATTGATAATTGAATTTTTGTATTACTTATGCTTGAAATTAAGTATTCTTATGCTTTAATAAAAAAAATATGCGATAAAAAAAAATCTTAACTTTTTATTCATTATGCAATGGTTTAATTTTTTATGCGTCAAAACCCCTCGTCCGTAATAATTTGTTTAGACCGAGGATTCTTTTTAGGAGTTAATTTAGCCGAATTTCCAATTCATTTAATAATTGGTAATAAGGAATCTATCGCCAAAAAATTCTATCTCCAAAATTAAATTACGAATTTATCGCCAGTTTTTTTTTTTAATGTCAATTTTGAAATAGGAATTTTTTTAGATATTTTTTTGCTCTTAAAAGTTGTATTTCGTTTTCGGTTAATTTATCATGATAATGTTTTCTTGATTCTTTTAAAACGGTATCGTCTTTTAAATGAATGCTCGCGTAACATGATTCGTGACTACAAACGAATTGTGTGGATTTTTTGTTATCTCGCTTCCACCAGTAACTATAATTGTCGTAAATTGCGATCGGATGGGCATTTTTTTGTTCAGTTGTACCAAATATACTGGTAATAAAACTAACTTTATTATTCATGGTTAAAGAAAATTACTTTTTTATGAATAATTCAATAATTTTTAAAAATATGTATCACATTTTCAATTGATTTAAATTTATTTATTTGTATTTCTGTACCTACAGATTAAAAAAAATCAAAATAAAGTTAAATAAAATAAAATAAAAATAAAAAATAAGAAAGAAATAAAGTTAAAATAATATAAGTAAAAAATACAGAAATATTAAAATTAAAATTAGATAAATTAAGATAGAGGGTAACAAAATACATTTTTTATATATTTGATGGTTCAGGAAAAAAAGAGGAAATAGTATGGTAGCAATTACACAATGGAGTTGGGTACTCGATATTTTTTGATTCGAAACCTTTGTTATATTCTTCCACCAGTTTGAAAACCAGTGGAGCAGAGTGGCTCAGCCCTGCCCTAACATATCTCTCACTCAACTCAAAAAGTCGGTTTGAGACTGTCAATAGTTTAAGTTTATTATATGCCTCATGATGTAATATGTTGGAGGGAGTATCATATCTTAATTTTAGTATAGAATGAACCGCTGAATTTTGGATTACTTCTAATCTTTTTATATTAGTTTCTGAAAGAGAATTAAGACAAGGGAAAGAATAATCTGGAATTGATCCAATCAAAGACTTATAAAGGTTTCCTAAAGTTCTAAAGTCAAGGCCCCATTTTTTATTTGACAAGATTTTGATTAAGTTTAGTCTTGAATTGCAACAGTTAAGAAATGATTTAATCCAATATATTAAATAGGCAGGTATATATATCTTTATCAGCTTGTAAATTATACCCTCATGCCAAACCTTGTCGAAAGCTTTGGAAATGTCAAAAAATAAGCAACATATTTTTTTCTTTCTATTAAATGATTCGACAACTTTTTGGATAAGGAAAACTAAATTATCTGCGGTTCTTCGATGTTTTCTAAAACCAGATTGCTCCTGGATTAGCAACGAATTTTTTTCCAAGAAATCATGTAATCTTGAAAAAATAATACGTTCAAGTAGTTTACCCAGACAGCTAGTAATACTAATAGGTCTATAATTAGACGGGTCTTGTGTAGGAGAAGATTTCTTAGGTATCATTATGATATTGGCACTTTTCCAAGCTTTAGGAACTGTACCTTCTTGGAGACTGAGATTGAAAAGATCTATTATCTCTTTTAATAAATTTAAAGGTAGGTTTTTTAACAGATTGCGGATAAGGTCAGGTCCACAAGCTGCTTCTCCCTTTAGCTTTTTTAATGCCAAAATCATTTCATTAAGGCTAATCGGTTCGTTGAAGTTTGGCTGACTATTGCTCTTAAAATATTTTATATTAGAGTGAGTTATTTCTGAATCCTTTTTCAGTGTTTTCAAGGTCAGGATTAAGAGTGAATGTTGAAGATAATATTTCTCCAAATAATTTTCCTTTTTCCTCATCTCTTTTGAAATTTAAAGTGCCGAAACTGAGTTAAGTAACCTAGATAATTTTTTTTGTATAACAATATTCCGTTTCCGTTAGACGGTTATGTTTGCAAGATAGTTGAGTCAAGTTTTTTTTGTTGAAGATAAATATAAATTAATCTAAAGTAATTGTTCAATTTTTTTTCGGAAATCGGTTCTTGTTTAAGAAAGTGGAATTAAATTCTTAATTTTTTGTTTGGCGATAGTTTCTTAATTAAGAAAATGCCAATAAAATAATTGGCAATACATTTTTGTCGATAGAAAAAACTGGCGATAGATTACCATAAATCTAAAAATTTAGTCTTTTTATTTTGCTCTCATACAGGACTATATTGATGTTTTCATTGAAAGCTCAAGAAGTTCCGAATTTAAATCCCCTCTTTGTCAAGTCTCAAATGAACTTCCCCAATGGACTTCTAATATACTTTTTTTCATGAAGCTTCAACTATGTAAACTTCTGTCACATGTAACAATTTATTTCAATATATGTCTTTTAAACTTTCTTTAAATTTTTTTTTTTTTTTTTTTTTTAGCTGATTTACTTTATTTTTATTTTATCTTATTTTATTAACTTTATTTTTATTATTATTTTTTTTTAAACTTTATTCTGAAGGAGCTCTAGCTCGGTACAGAAAACAAATAAATAAATAAATAAATTTTTGTCGGTAGAAAAAACTGGCGATAGATTACCATAAATCTAAAAATTTAGTCTTTTTTTTTTTGCTCTCATACAGGACTATATTGATGTTTTCATTGAAAGCTCAAGAAGTTCCGAATTTAAATCCCCTCTTTGTCAAGTCTCAAATGAACTTCCCCAATGGACTTCTAATATACTGTAATTTGTTAAATACTCATTTCTATTCTATTATTTCTAATATTTATGTTTATAAACTGAAAAAAAAAACATTAAAAAACATTAAAAAACCTATCACTTCTTATTTGGACACTTTTTATTAAATTTTAATTTAATGGCGAAAGGAGTTTTTTTACTCGAAGCCATTTTAAATAATTAATAAACTTTTAAAAACTTTATTTTTTTTTTGCTAATTACATGTTCTAGGTTATTTAAAAAATAAAATAGGCAATTTTTTGTTCATTTCGAACGATAGAGATTCAAAAATAATAAATTATCATAATTACAACAATCGTCAATTTTATTTAGAAAAAAATAAAAAATAAATTTTTTTTGCTTAATATAAGTAACCAAATGGAAGAAAAAAATTTGCACATATTCACAAAATCGGCTCAAAAATAATTTGCAATTAGCAAACTATTTGCTGAAAAAAAACACGATCAAACTCACACTCAAATTGCAAACACAATTCAAAATTATGATTTTTGGCCAACAATAAGAAAAAAAATAAGAGTTTAACATAGCTAAATGCCTATAGTGACTAGTATAAAAAACAATCGTCTAATTTAATCCCATTCTTAAAACTAATACTTTTATACTTTTACTCCTCGGCGCATATTCAACAACAACATGCATATTTTCTACTAAGCCCCTTTTCCAACCAAATATTCGCCATCTATTTCTGTCTCATAGCACCCCAACCTCCCTCCTCCCTCTCTCACAAACACACACACTCTCTCTCTCTCTTTCTCTCTCTCTTTCTCTCTCTCTTTCTCTCTCTTTCTCTCTCTCTTAATTATGCCTTTTCCTTTCTCCTCATTCGCAATTCACTCCAACTCTTGCATAAACCATGGTTTCCAATTTAAGAAAAAAAAATAAAATTTTCTCTTTAGAACACATAAAATGTCTGACATTGATCCAGATACGCTACTCGAATGGCTACAACCTGGTAATTCAGATGTTACTCTATTGGCCTTGGAGCAACTGTGCACCATACTGCTGCTGTCGGACAACATAGACAGATGCTTTGAGAGGTGAGTGTGGCAGCAATTTTTGTTGCTGCTGCTGCTAAACTAAACTGTTACTTTTAAAGCTATCCGCCGCGCTCATTCCTGCCCGCACTCTGCAAAATCTTCCTGGACGAGCTGGCCACCGACCAGGTGCTGGAGGCGACGGCGCGCGCCCTCACCTACTACCTGGACGTGAGTCAAGAGTGCACGCGTCGCATCGTGTCCGTGGAGGGCACGCTGCGCGCCATCTGCAACCGCCTGCTCGTCATCGAAGTGGACAACAAGACCAGCAAGGACCTGGCCGAGCAGTGCATCAAAACCCTGGAGCTGATATGCGCGCGCGAGTCGTCGGCCGTGTTCGAAGCGGGCGGCCTCAACTGCATACTGCCGTTCATTGTCGAGCACGGCAAAGTAATCTACAAGGACTCGCTGCACTCGGCCATGAGCGTGGTGACGCGGCTGTGCGCCAAAATGGAGCCGCACGACGCCTCGCTCGACTTTGTCGTGCAAACGCTCAGCAAGCTGCTCAAGCACGAGGACAATTGTGTGGCGGAGGGCGCGCTCCGCTGCTTCGCCTCGCTGTCCGACCGGTTCACGCGCAAGGGCGTCGACCCGGAGCCGCTCGCCAACTACGGCCTCGTCGGCCAGCTCATCGACAAGCTCGGCCACTCGGTCCTCGCCAACAACACGAACAAATGGCTGCAGGCGAGCGCCCAGACGGCCCAGGAGCCCGCCGCCCTCTCCATATCCACTCTCACCGGCCTGTTGTCCACTCTGTGCCGCACCTCCGACTCCATCACCAAGCAAATACTCGACTCGAGTGTTCTGGACTCGATCGAGAGGGCGCTGTACGGCGACGAGCGCTGTGTCCTTGACACCATGCGTTTTTTGGACCTGCTGCTCGTGCTCATTTTCGAGGGCCGGCAGGCGCTGCCCAAACAGTCGCCGGCGCCGCCCGCCCCCGCCGCCAAGAGCGCCTCGCTCAAATCGGACAAAAAAAAGTGCGACGCCCACACCGACAAGCTGCACCGGCAGCTAATCGAGTTGATCCGGATGAAGGACACGGACTCGTTTGTGGAGAGTGTGGACGGCGCCGCTCAGCTCGATCTCAACTTTATGGACGACGTGGGCCAAACGCTGCTCAATTGGGCGTCGGCGTTCGGCACCGCCGAAATGGTCGAGTATTTGGCGTCGAAGGGCGCCGACGTCAACAAGGGCATGCGCTCGTCGTCGCTCCACTACGCCGCGTGCTTCGGCCGTGTGCAAATCGTGCGCATTTTGCTCAAGTACGGCGCCAATGCCGACCTCAGGGACGAGGAGGGCAAGACGCCGCTGGACAAGGCGCGCGAACGCGGCGAAGAGTCGCACCGCGAAGTCGTGCAGCTTTTGCAGCATACGCCCGACTCGCTCGACTCACACGATCGCCACGAGCACCCTGTGGACGGCCAAAGCGACGATCTTATCGAAGTCAAGTTCGCCTACACCAAACGGCTCATGCCTATTTTGTGTCGCGTGAGTCTGTCCTGCATGATCACGTCCATTAACAAATCGTGTCTCAATCTGCTCAAAAAATTGATCGCCTATTCGAACAGCTCCCAGTTGAATCAAATTGTTCAGCTGAATTTGGAGGACAGGAGCAATGGCGAGCAGCAGACAATGGCCACTTTGCTCGTTGATTTAATTGGAAAAATTCTCAAGGTAATTTTTTTTTTTTAATTATGTGGAAAAAAATGAGATCTTTGCCAAAAAAATAGTTTTAATTTTTTTTCTTTTTCTTTTTTTGAATGAAAAAAGCAAAAATAAAAACTACTAAATTGATGTAAAATATCAATAAATATTTTAAGTAAATTGTTGTAAATAAATTTTTCCTACATAAAAAATTTAATAACTGACATTACTCTGATAAAATTGAATTAAGTAAATTTTTTTGATTAATTGTTGATTTGAAAATTTTTAATTTTATTTTCAATAAAATCTTCATTCATAAAAAAAACCCCAAGATTCTTCTATTTTTTGGACATTTTTGTTTTTAAAGCAATTCAAGTATAATCTGGTAAATTTATGCATTTTTACTTTTGTAAATTTTCTAATTAAGATTGTTGTTCTTTTTACTTAATTTTAGCATATTTTACTTGATTTGCTATAATAAGAAAAATGTCCAAAAAATAGAAGAATTTTGGCGTAAATCAAAAAAATTTACTTAATTCAATTTTATCTGAATAAATAGTGGTATAAAAGCATTATGTCAGTTATTAAATTTTTTACGTAAGAAAAATTTATTTACAACAATTTACTTAAAATAGGATTATTTATTGGTATTTTATTGAACAAAAAGCCGAGCATCAATTTAGTAGTTTTTATTTTTGCTTTTTTCATTCAAAAAAAAAAAGAAAAAAAATTAAAACCAATTTTTTGATATTAAAAAAATTTTATTTACAACAATTTACTTAAAAAATGATTATTTTATGATTTTTTACATTTTTTAATTTACCCAAAAATTACGCAACTTACGTTTAGAAACCTAGATTTTTAAACCAAATCTTTAAATGCAAAAATGAAAAAACAATTTCAAGATTCCTTTTAGATTTGACTAAAGAATTCAATTTCAACAATTTGAACCATTACAACAAACTGTTTCTTTTAAATAAAAAAAAATAAAAAATTATGAAATAAATATTTCATGAAAAATAAACAAGGATTGGTGTTGCAAATTAAAAAAAAGAATAATCTTAATTAATGTAAGAAATAAGTTATTAGATTCATTGATTTATGCTTTATTTTATTTTTTTAAATCAAAAAACAAAATCAAACAAAATTATCAAAATATGTTGAACTTTTTTGGTTAAAAATTCAAGAAAATTTTTTGGGTAATTCTCTTAAAATTTGTTTGCAAAATTTAGAGAAAAAATAAAAAAGTGCATTAAAGATATTTCAATTTTTTTAAAAGATAACCGACAAAATTACTAAATGATTTGATTTAATTAAAAGAGAGATTTTGAATTTTGTCCTATTTGATTATTTAATAAAAGAACCAGTTCTTTTTAGGCAATTTGAATTTTAAGACCAAAACGATCATTAAAAATTTTAAATTTTAATTATCTAATGATTCTGATAATTTTAGAAAAATAAATACTAAACATTACTAAACATGTTATTTCTAATAATGGTTCAAGTTAAAATCAAAATGATTGACCTCTAATTTTTTTAACAAAAACAAATAATAAGTTAAATAATTCAGGTTAAGTTAATTCACAAATTCAAATTCACAACTTTAATAATTTGGGTCTATTGCATTATATGAGCAAAGAATCCCACTAAAATAGGACTTGAAATAAGTGACCAAAAACTAATTGAATATGGCCACAAATTAAAAACTTGGTCACCAAAAATTAATTTTGCTCACATTCTTTATTTGCTATTAACACAAGATCAGTTGCAAAGTCCAGTTCTTCAAGTCTGGTAAGACTACACTTAATACCTCTAGTATTAGCAATTGATTTCCTCATGAAAACAAAATATTAAAATATCAATTATTTTTTAAGTTGTTGGTAGCTTATTTTAAGGTGAGCACAAATAATATTTTACCACAAAACCAGTAAAAATCTCCACTAATTCAGTAAAAAAATAACAAAATCAATAAACAATTAACCAATTCAGTTTTTATTATTTATTTCAGAAAATATCACAAACAGTAAAAATATATATCAAAAAATGAAGAAATAGCACTAATTCAATTCAATCATAACTTTATTTTAATTTTGTTCACTAATTAAGTAAAATCTTATTTCATAAAAAATACACAAATTAACTACTTTTTTTTGTACACCCATTTGGACAATAAAATCCCCTTTTTTTAACATTTCCGTGTTACACTTCTCGCACATTTTCTCCCTCTTCGTTTAGTGTATCGTCAACTGGATCAAGCAATACACTCTCTTTTGATTTTGCCTCAAAAGACATTCAGATTTTATTCTAAATTTATTTACAATTATATTTAAGAAATTAAATTATTTGTAAAAAAAAGAAGAAAATTTATTTTTATATTGTATAAGTTATAAATTAATTTATAACATTTTGGCTATATTTGATATTTTTAATTTTTTGAAAAATATCGATAAGTAATTAATTAGTTAATTGAGTACTGTTTTTGTTATATTTTTATCTAATTAGTGAAATTATAAATGAATTATTGACATTTTCGCTGTATTAGATATTTTTTAAAAATTTTGTGAAAAAAAAACCGAATTAGTTATTGTTTAATGGAAAAGTGATTTTTTTACTGAATTTGTGATATTTTTTTTTAAATTTGTGGTGAGGTTTACTGACGTCCTTTTAAGGTCACATAATAAGTGACCAACTGGTCACATATTATAGACCCGATAATTTTATTTTTCTACTTGGACAAATTATAAATTTTAAAGCATCAAATTTTTTTGCCTTTAAAGGCTTTTAAATTTAAATCTATTAAAGATCAAAAAAATAGGGATATTTTAAATCTTATAAATGAAAATAAAGCTTAGGAAAAAAAACAATTTTTCTTTTTTATTAAAAAAAAAAATATTACATTTTATATTTTGATCTTTTTATCTTGATCTCAAACTTCTATTTGCCTCTTTTTTGAGCTTTTTTTACTTAAAGTAATATTAAAAAATGTTAAATAGAAAATAAATTTTGCCAATTAATGTTTAATGTAGACTTTTTAATTTACCTTTTATTTCAATTTTATAAAACAAATAAACCCTAAATTTGTATGCTGAAAGTTGTGTCATTTTTTTAAATTAAATATAAGAAATTAAAATTATTTGAAAATATGAAAATAAATATATTATGAAATTAAATATATTTTAAATTAATTAAATAAAAAAGGATTATTTTAGTTTTTATTTCGGTTTTTTTTTTATTCTGTTCGGAGGAATGACCCAAAAGTGTTATTTTTTAAAAAATTAAAATTCAGATAAAAGACAAAATTTAGAACAAAATTTTAATTTAACTTTTGTTTGTATGTTTTTTTACTCAAGGACACGCACAACTATGACAATGTGGCAATAGGCCTGGCCATTAGCAGCGATTTGTTTCGCAAGTGCGACGAATTCATTGTGGACGAGTATACGCGCTACGGCGTCTCCACACTCATAGGCTCGATTGGCGCCCAAGTGAGTGCCGATGTGGCCGACGATGATCAGCCAGAACAGAGCAGCATGTTCAAAAAAAACAAGCTGTACGTGTGGAACGCCGACTGGTGCTTCACGTACACTGACGCGGCTATCTTTGTCTGGAACGAACAGTGTTTGATCGAGCTGCCCAACCGGTCCAATGGCTGGTTCAAGGCGTTAAGCGAAGAGCACACGGTGAATGTGTGCTTTGGCGACGGCGCTCGCAGCCAGATGAGCGCGGCGCAGACCGAAGCGTGGCTGGCCGAGTTTGTGCAGGTGCGCACAGCTCTGCAGGGCCTGGCGCCCGAGATCGTCATCCTTAGCGCCGACAAGCAACTGCACATCGAGAACTGGACGTTCAGAGCGCTCGCCGACACCCAAATTCTGATTGCCAACAGGTACGACTCGCACAAGCTCACGTTGCGCAAAAACCTGGCCTCCTTTCACTCCAACCTGGGCCACAAGCTCAGCCTGGAGTGCGGCGCGCACGCACTCGGCGACGCCTTTGCCGTGCCCAAACACCTCCAGTCGACCAACTTGTCCAAATTGAACGCTCTCCAACAATACTTGTCCGCTGCCAACCAAAACGCCACCAAGCTCAAACAAAGACAACTAAAGCAGCACTGTGTCACGTTGGCCAATCGACTCCAGCTCGACTATCTGCAGCACAAGCAGAACAGGCCGCGTGGCCTTCTCATCACTCTGCAGCGAGTGGTCGCGCAAATTGGAGACGTGACGTCACTGTGTGAGACAAAATTTCGGTCGACACTCGTCCAATTGAAAGAAGTGCTGGCCGAGACCGACAAGGGCATATCGTCGTACGAGCTGTGCATGAGTGGCCTGGTGCAGTCGATGCTGAGCGCTTTGGGCGACCACGAATCGGCCGAGGGGTTGCGGCGCCGGCACACCTTCGCCGCTGTCTTCGGCACCGACCACACCGGCCTAGTGCTCAATCTAGTCCGCAAACTGATCAATGTGCTAGAGGCGTCAGAGAACCTGCCCGTGTATTTGTACGAGGCGCCCGGCTCCTACAATCTGCACTCGTTCAGCAAACGCTTTCGGCTGGGCCTGAAAAAAGGCCAGCCGTCCGACGCCAATTGTTTGGACTACACGGGCCGAGTGCTCAAAGTGGAGCCGTTGGCCAACATCAGTCATCTGGAAAAGTACATTGCCAAAATGGTGGTCAAACAGTGGTACGACTATGAGCGAGATGGCCTCACGTTTTGGTCGAGTTTGTTGCACAAGCTTCCCGTTCGATTTGAGTACGAGAGCGACTTTGACCAGAACGGACTTTTGTACTGGATCGGCTCGAATGGACGCACTCAAGACTGGATAAATCCGTGCAGTCACAACGAGCTGGTGCGGCTGTCGTGCAGCGAGTCGATGAAGCAGATGGCGTCGGGCAAAGCAGAGGATTTGCTGGGCAGAGTGGCGACTAGTTGTCACACGACCGGCTCCGAAAAGCGTCTTTGGTTCGTGGTCGATTTTGGCATGTTCATTGTGCCCACTCACTACACGCTCCGATACTCGAACGGCTTTCAGAAGACGGCGCCGCGAAACTGGGCCTTGTTGGCGAGCAAAACGGGCGGCTCCAGCTCGGCCGACTGGGACATATTGTACACGCACTCGAACGATGATGGACTGCGCGACTTTGGTCAGTCGTGCACATGGTTTGTGGGAGAGTCGGCCAAGGTGAAGCAGGAGAGCGAGGGATGGCGGTTTTTTCGCGTGCAACAAACGGGCCGAAATCAGAGCGGCGCCAACTACACTTTGTCTGTGTGCGGCTTCGAGGTGTACGGCACGGTCACTGGTCTGGTCAGGGACAAGCTGATGGCCGTCAACTTGAGCTCTAGTAGCACGCGGCTGTCCGATTCGGAGAGGCGGCGACAGAAGCGCTTGCTGGCGAGGAGCTCGCTGCAAAAGCAAATGGTGCTCGGCGCCAGGGTTCAGCGTGGCGTGGACTGGAAATGGCCAAATCAGGACATGGTTGGTGAGGAGTTTGAAGGCACTGTCATCGGTGAACTCGACGCGAATGGATGGGTCGAGGTCATTTGGGACAATGGCGTGTTTAATCACTACAGAATGGGCTTTGAGTCCAAGTTTGACTTGAATTTGGCGCCCAGTCACGACGCCACCAAGCTGAGCACTTATCATGCATTGGCTATGCAGAATTTGGCCATGTCCAGAACCAATTTGTCTCATTTTCATCCAGTGGATAATATGCAGTGCGAGACTGGCGCCAGGATTGAGCCTAGTTCGGCCGCTAGTCTAAGTGATGTGTCTAGCAAAAAAGAGAATCTAGCCGCTCTTGGAAGCAAAATCAAGTTCAAATTTGAACCCGACAGTAAAATAGGTATTTTTGCAAAAATTTTATTTATTTTTTTTTTCTATCTACAGTACTGTTAGGATAAGTGTGTGTTTTGGAAAATTTAATTAACACTAGAAAGGGCATTATATCGTTTTATCGAAATTTTTTTCATAGAATACGACATTTTTTCGTCGAAACTTTTCATTGAAAATTATGATACAATTTTTTCATAGAAAACTATATTGAAAAAGTATACATTAAGTCTTTATTTTATAACTTGTATTTTGAAATGCACAATATTTACCCAGAACCCTCTCCAATGCGATTAAGGACACGAGTGGTTCCTCACGCTGTACCACCACTAAAAATCAATAAAAAAAAAATCTACCTTTATTATACGCTCTTTTACCAAATAAGGAAAAAATTACTTATTATTATTTATTTATTATCTGTACCGAGCTAGAGCTCCTTCATAATAAAGTATAAAAAAAATAAAAAAAAAAAAATAAAGTTAATAAAATAAGATAAAATAAAAATAAAGTAAATCAGCTAAAAAAAAAAAAAGAAAAAAATTTAAAGAAAGTTTAAAAGACATATATTGAGACAGGTTGTTACATGTGACAGAAGTTTACATAGCTGAAGCTTCATGAAAAAAAGAGGAAATAGTATTGTTTTGGAATTTATATCAAAATTAGTAATAGTTTAGAATCATGGCATAGAGCCTTGGCACGAGATGTTATAGATCACCCATGTATTAACAAATTGATCTACCATTTATTAAAAGAGCAACATTTAAAAGATTTTAATTATGAACAAATTAAATCTGGTTTTATTTTTCCAAGAGATAAAGGTGAAAT
Source organism: Brachionus paranguensis (assembly GCA_016802215.1). Classification (NCBI taxonomy): domain Eukaryota; kingdom Metazoa; phylum Rotifera; class Eurotatoria; order Ploima; family Brachionidae; genus Brachionus; species Brachionus paranguensis. The sequence continues at coordinate 6,233,330 of JAESIX010000002.1, read as the reverse complement.
CAAAAAAGACGAGTCTATTTTGTCGCTTATTCAAAGGAAAATCTTCAAGAATTTTCTGATAGGATTATTTATGTACTTGATAATTAATTAAAAAAATATTTTTTATAATTGTATAATTGATTAATTGATTGAATTTTTTTTCTATGTAACACTTTTTCTATATACTTTTTCAATAAAAAAAGTTTCGGTAAAAGTTTTTTATTTCGATCAGACCTTTCGATGAAAAAAATTTCGCTAAAACTACAAAGACCAATTTTTTTATACCATCAAAGCCCGGTCGGGTCAATTCACCCGACAATGTTTTTTATCAACTATTCAGGCAAAAATAATCAGATTTAATTAATTTTTTTTTTGCTTTTAGTCAAAAATAGTTTCAAAAATTGTAAAAATGAATAAATATTTAAATTTTTTAAAAAATTATTATTAATTTTTTAGTCCAATTCGATATTTAAAATTAAAAATAGCAAAAAAGGTCAAATAATTAGAATATTAATGATTAAAATGATAAAAAATATGTAATTTTTGAAATCTAATTTTCACTATTCCCAGAGCACTTTTTGCAAACTTATTTCGGGGTTTCAATACAGGTTCCACAGACTGGTAATTTACAATTATGACAATTGAATGTTGATTTTTTTTCATTACAAAGTCTAAATTGGCATTTTTTTCTTTGGTCATTTTTTTAGGAAGTGTAGATTCTGGTATTGCATTCAGAATAGTCGAAATCTTCGTCTAATAAATAAGAACTCATCATCATCCGCTCCAGAAAAACTTGACTCATTCGCAGCATCAGAATCTTCCTCGTATAAGCCTCTGAGAGTCGCAAGAGCGGCTAAAGCAGCAGTTCTTTTTTCTAAAACAAAATCTAAAATAATCAAAAATTATGCAATTTTTAATTTTCATTTTTTCTTATTTTAATTTAATCGCTTACAAAATAGCTTGAATATAGCATAAAAACTATGTCGGGTCAATTGACCCGACCGGGCCTTTATGTATAATTTTATAATTTAAAGAGTTAGAAAAAATTAAAAAATTATTTTTAAATAATAAATGAAATTTCTTTTGAAAATAAATTCGGGATTGTTTATTTTAACACAATACCATGAATAGTCTTTAAAATTTTTCTAAAATTTCCAATCGATTAGATCCGGTTAATTTTTTTTGAAAAAAATAATTTTAAATAAAAAAACTTATCAATTTATTAGGTCAAAAAAAATTAAAATTTTTTATCTAATAGCATTTACCAGTTTGGACAATAGTCTGAATACTGTTGTAAACTCGGCCAATTTTGAAGATTCAATGTCCATTCAGAATATGAAAAAACTTGCTCAGCCTGTAGATCTATCCAAAGTAGAATATGACGAAAATACAGATGCTTTCAAATTTCTTAGTCAAACTTTCAGTCAAATTTGTCCTTCGGGCCAAAATTCCAATTCCGCAGTCCAGACAAAAACAATGTCCAAAAAAACCCTTTTTTCAAATTCAAAGACAAATATATTGAATAAAAATCGAAAATCTAGTTCGACACCAGTGTTAACTATGACTGAGTCTAATAGTCAAAGTGATCTGACCTATGAGCATGTTGCGCCACAAGAGTACGAACAAGAGTCTAATTTGTCAAATCAAACATTGTCGTCCAACACTTGTGACATCAAATTGGAGAATTACTCAACTAATACATTGAATGATGAAACATTTAGGTCCTATTTTTTGCCGAACACTGAGCCAAAAAAGATACTACGCCATTTATCTTTGCAAAACAACCACGACAAATCACAATCTACAAATAATTTGCTTCTTTTTGATCCAAATCAGATGCAGCTTACCGCTGTCTCAGAGCCAAATGTACTTCTTGATGATACTCAGAGCCAAAAAAAGAATTTGCCAGCATCATCTTCTTCTTCATCATATTTTCCCCTTGAGCCCACAATGGAAGAATGCTCCGAGAACTTGGACATTTCATATGAAACCAAACAGGACGAGGAAGCCAAAAGTTCTACCGAAGATTTGTTCTCGAAAAACATGTGCACCTTGATTAACAAGTCGGATTTGAAGCAAATTCTGGCCAAAGAAGATGAAGCAGATGATAAAGATGAAAGCGTATGTCCTAGCGAAATCGACATGTTCTCAAATCTTTTCTCCAAAGAAAACTCTCAGGATCTAGAACTACTTTTATCTACGTTTAGTCTATTTTCAAACAAAAAATCTCAATTCAACTCATTGTTCGAATCTCTCAGCTCGCTTAAGTCACTAGAAGAATCCAAGAGCAGTGAATCCGAAATATCCAACCAGGTATGATTTTTTTTATCATTTTTAATAAAGTGTTTTAATAAGTTTGATAAAAATGCGCCTAAAAATTTATATAAGTCAAAAAGTGTGCAAAATTTTTCAACAATTACTCAAATTTTTTTTTTAAATTTTCTGTTAAAGATTTAATTGAATTTTAAAAGACTAAAATTACTTCTTGTTTTTATTGATACATAAGAAGTGAAATAAAATTTTTTTTATAAAATAATTCAAAAAAATACCATTTGAAAATTTTAAATAAATTTTTATCGATAGTTGACTTATAACTTAAAAAACTCACAGGGTTTTGGTAAAAGAATAATAAAAGTTATCTGTTTTGACTTAAGTAAAGTTAAAAAATTCAATTGACTTGAACATTACATTTGAAATTTGATAATTTTTGAATTTTTTCAATTTGTATTTTCTAAAAATCTTAGGCAAAAAAAAGTTCAATATAGAAAAAAATATTATAGTCCAATTTTTTTGTTTACCATTAAGATTCCATAAGTCTTTAAAACTTCTTTTTATTTAGAATAAAAAATGAGTTATCAATATAAAAATGATTAATTATTTCAAATATTTTAAAAAATACTGAATCTTAGGACAAAATTATTGAAAAACTTTACGAAATTTTTAAACAAGTCTAAAAATATTCATTGTTTTTTAAACTATTATTTTATAATGCTATATAAATATATAGAATTAAAAAATATTATTTCGATTACTAATAATATTTCTTATAATATTTGGCAATGTGAAATTTTAGTACAAAAATTACAGTACAAAAAGTAAAAACTTTATAATTTTTTTTCTAATTGTGCAAAAATAGTTCTGTAAAGAGTACAATATTGTACTAATTTGTACAAAAGAATTCTTGGATCTGCAAAAACTCTGCAATTTATTGCAGAGTTTAATCAAGTATTTTTTGATGGTGTGCATTTTGCAAGAAAATTGCAGAGTTTTTGCAGAGCTTGGAATTCTTTTGTACAAATTTGTACAATATTGTGCTCTTTACCAAACCATTTTTGCACAATTAGAAAAAAAATTATAAAGTTTTTACTTTTTGTACTGTAATATTTGTACTAAAATTTCACATTGCCATAATATTTCGATTACAAATACCATTCTTTAAATAATATTACCAAAAATTAATAAAATAAAAAATATTTTTCACATTTTTTAACACAAAAAAGTTTCTTCTTTTTTTCAATAGCATATCACAACTTTTACATTTCTTAATGTTTTCGGCTTCAATATTATCTATTATAGCTTAGCTGGTAGATTATTAATAATGACTTTGCCTCTTTTTCTAGTCCCGGTTTGAGAACGTCCAACCAATCTTGATCAACATCTACTTAGTTTTGGTACTATACTCTCTGTTGACAATGGTTCGCTCATTTAAAAAGCGTATTTATTTGTGACGAGCTAATGCTCCTTTAGATTAGAAAAAAAAATATTAAAATAAATAGAGTTAAAAATAAGGTAAAATAAAAAAAATTTAAACAAAATAAAATAAAATATTGGGTCTTGCCACTTTCACGTCTAATTGGCCAGGCCAACCTGATAAAAGATTTTACAAGCTCAGAAATAATAAGTGGTATTTAAAAAGTCTGTGATTCTTTAAGTTACGTTAAATAGTCGACAACTAGCCTCAACTGAGTTTAAAAGATTTATTTATAAATAATAATGTTATTTAGACGATTCAAAAAATTAAATCACCCAAAAAACATGGCCGTAAACCAAAAAATTTATCAACAGAGCCGATTCCTTCAAGTTCAAATCAACAAAAAGCTTACAATTTGAGAAAAAGAGATAAAAATTGATTTTTTTAATTAAGGATTTTTTTGACTAAAATATAAAAGATATAATTAATTGATTTGTAAATAAATTAGATTCGAGAAAATAAAGGTTTTATTAATTGGCCATTAAATTTTTAATTGGCCGAGAAAAGTTTTTTCAAAATTTTACCTGGCCGCCAATTAAAATTTTTCAGTTTGGCCTGGCCAATGGGACGTGAAAGTGACAAGGCCCAAAATATTTTTTCCTAGTATAAATACCATGAAAAGTATTATCACCTATCAGTATTATTGAATAATTTTTAATTAATTTAGTTACTAATAATTTTTAATTAATTTAGTTATAAAAAAATTATCGGGTTAGGTTCAAAAAAATGGGTATTGTGAAATTTCATACAAAACTTCCAATACAAAAATAAAATAATTGTTAAAAAAAAAGAAGAAAAAAAAAGAAAGGAAAAATTGAATAATAATCATCGTAACTAAAATAATTATGATTCAAATTAAACTTTCTCTTTCATAGAAACTTTTTTGCCTTTTTATTTCAACAAGCTGTTTTTAATTTTCTTTTTATTACTTGGACTTATTTGTCTTCTTTTAATATTTTTATTTGTTTTATTTTTATCTTATATAACTTTATTTAAATCTTAATTTTTTTTACATATTTTTATTCTGAAGGAGCATTAGCTCGGTACAAATAAACAAACAAACAAAAAAATTTAAACTTGTTCTGTAAATGAAACAAAGTGAAACAACTGTTGATTCACCTGTTTGCGGAAGTCTGCAAAATATGTTCCAAATTAATTGCGTTTTATTTTTAATACTTTTAGATAGGGTGCAATTTTGCAGAATTCACACAGATTTTGCAGACTTCCGCGTAAGGTGAAACAAAAGTTGTTTCATTTACAGAACAAGTTTTTGACATCTAGAATAAAAGTTAGAAAATTATTTTATTTTTGTATTGGAAGTTTAGTATGAAATTTGACAATGCCAAAAAAATGAAAATTTTTTAATAATTTAAAAATAAAAAGCTAAATAATAATTTTTCTAATAAAAGGTTTGGTCAGCACTTTTGTCCAAATTGGAGCAAAAAAATGATGAAAAATGTTCGAAAAATGACAACGAAATGGTTGACATGGACGACGAGGATGAGATGAAACAAGAGGACGAAGAAGAAGAATTCATGCGAGCAGTAGAGCACATACCGAACGACGAAACAGACGAGAACTACGACGAAGACTATTTGGACGACGACGACTTCGAGTTTTCCAACAAAAGCTTTGAGAACGGCCTAAAAAGAATGAGAGAACTAAAGCGCAGACACGTCCCAGTCGCCCAATTCGGCTCACGCTTCCTCACCAAATCGGATGGAATCGACTCACCAAGCTTGCATCATGACGAATTTGTCCTAAAGTGTCAATTTTCAGCACTAATCCCGGCCTTTGATCCAAGACCAGGCAAAAACAACGTCAACCAAATTCAGGACATATGTGTGCCCGCCAATGTGCAGCTAGCCTCCAGCCTGAACGTGCCACCCGAGTCGAGTGGCCGCACTTCAAAAATCGATCTCTATCTCCAAATAGAGCCGGGCAACAAACAACTCGACTTTGTCCAAGACCAAATAAAATTGACCAACAAAAACGCAACCATTTTCCAATACATCCAAAGCCTCATCCAGTTCAATGGCGAGTCTTCAGCTTTGCACTTTGAAAAAATGAAAAGCGTCTGGGACATGAACTACTCACTGATCTACCGAGAGGCCACCGACTCGGACAGCACCGAGGACAATAGCCTCAAGACCTGGTCCAACATCCACGACATTCTCAAGCTCTTATCAGTAATCAAACAAATCACGGCCAACAACCAACTTGACAATGAGTTCATCAGCCAAAAACTCAACAACAAACTAGTCCAGCAACTACAGGACCCGCTGGTACTTGCTTCAAGATCAATACCAGACTGGTGCAAATTTACACTAAATTCCTACAAATTTCTATTTCCATTCGAGACCAGACAGCTTTACTTCACGACCACTGCGTTCGGCGTGTCAAGGTCAATAGTGTGGCTGCAGAACAAGCGCGACGCCATGCTGTCCAACTTGCGCGGTCCCACTGCTAGGACGGTGCGCGACGACCACGAGTACAGAATAGGCCGCCTGAAGCACGAACGCATCAAGGTGCCCAGAGAGCCGACCAGCGAGCTCATCAAGTCGGCCATTAACGCTCTCAAATTTCACGCTAGCAGAAAAGCCATCTTGGAAATTGAGTTCATGGACGAAGAGGGCACCGGGCTTGGACCAACGCTGGAGTTTTACAGTCTCATCGCTGCCGAATTGCAGCGAAAAAAATTCGCCCTGTGGCACTCTGATGACTTGGAACAACACAACGAGTTAACTCAGCAGCAGATTGAAAATTTGCACCAAAAATTTGTGCACCACGAGAACGGTCTTTTTCCGGCGCCGTACCCGGCCCAAATGCACCAGACCAGTCACTTTGCATCAGTTCTTGACTTCTTTTATTTTATGGGAATTTTTATAGCCAAGAGTTTGCAGGACCAGAGGCTTGTGGACATACCATTTTCTAAAGAGTTGTTGAAAATAATCTGCAACAATTCCGATCAAGTTAACCTTGACATGCTTGATCTGGACGATCTGTGCCACATTGACCCTGTGCGCGGCCATCTTCTCAAACAACTCCGAGCAGGATTGAACAAGTACCAGTCGGGCCAGACAGATGGTGTTTATGTGAGTCTGAATGGAAGCCAAGTTGAGCTTGACGACTTGGCGCTCGTGTTTCAGTACAACCCGCCCTCCAAGGTGTACGCCTACGAGCACTTTGATCTCAAGGAAAATGGCGGTGAATTGGCCGTGAGCAGACACAACCTTGGTGAGTACATTGACTTGGTGGTCGATTTTGTGCTTAGGTCAGGCATCGAGAAGCAGATTAGGTCGTTTAAAGATGGCTTTGACAGTGTGTTCAGCATGGATGCGCTTAGGTGCTTTGAGCCCTATGAATTTCAGGTTTTGCTGAGTGGAGATCAGGCGCCAAGCTGGACCTATGACGAAATAATGAACTACACCGAGCCCAAACTGGGATACACCAAAGAAAGTGAGGGCTTTTTGAGGTTTGTTAACGTGATGTGTCAAATGAATGCCCGTGAGCGCAAATTGTTTGTACAATTTTTGACTGGTTGTTCGTCTTTGCCGCCTGGTGGCCTTGCCAATTTGCATCCAAGACTGACTGTGGTGAAAAAAGATGGCAGCGATTCAAGCTATCCAAGTGTAAATACATGTGTTCATTATCTTAAATTGCCAGAGTATTCGAGTGAAGAGGTGCTTGGTAAACAATTGCTGACTGCGTGTCAAGAAAAAGGATTCTATTTAAACTGAGAGACTAAGCTTTTTACTTAATTTTCTACCGATTATTTAATTTAATTATATTTAATAGTTACTTAGCCATTAATTAATACAATGTTTACTAGTATTTGGAACGCTGCACTCGAAATCATGGGCATTTTTTTTCATCTATTAAATCATTATGTTCATTTATTTAGTTTTTTTTTTTTCTGCTAATTTAAGTTTTTAATTTTAAAATAAAATAAAATTGTTAATAAAGACTGCAATTTGGTTTTATTGTGTTTGGCTACTTTTTGGGCTAATTGTTTAAATTTTTGTTCAACATTGAAATCCACGACGCTTTTTTTTCGAAATTTATTTTCGTTTTCCGGTAAATACTTGAGGCATATGAAGAATTAAATTTTTGTTTATCAAATTTTAAAAAGCAATAATTTTATAGAATAAATTTCAGTTTTTAAATTCTGATTAAAATGCAGAAAATAAGCCTGTAAATGAAGTGTACTTTAAATATTTTTTAGACCACTAAATATTTTGGTTTATTTGTAAAAAAATTGAAGACTTGATAAACTTTTTTGTATGAAAATTTGATGAGTATGACGTGTAAGAAAACTACAATCAGTGGAAAATAAGAATTGAAACATTCTAGGGTTTAATACAACACTAAAAAAATTAAAAAATCTGTGAAAATTTTAGATAAACATATTTAAAAATTATTTGATTTGCGATTTATTATTTTCAGCTACACATTTGAAGCTATCACTTTTTTAAAATAAAACTTATACAGTGGTGATTTGACTCGTGGTTCTGAGGTAAAATTACGCAATTTAACGTTAATTTACGGAATTTTATGCAAAAAAATGTAATTTTACCGTATTTTACGTTAAATTACTTTTGTAAAATTACGTAAAATTACATACATTTTCGAAAAATAAAATAATAAAATTTTTGAAAAAATAATTTTTCACTTTTAAAACATGAAAAAAAAAATTTACCATATTTTACGTAATATTACGCAAAGTTTTAATTTTTTTTAAGTAAAAAAATGTAAAAAAAAGGAAAAAATGTTGTTCCGATAGCAAGGAGTTTTCGAGAATCGTGGAATATGGCTACAAACTCTTTTAAAACAGATAGGTCAATTACGCAAAAAAAAAATATAAATGGAATTTTTTTTGAAAGTGATAAAAGAATTAAACAAAATTTTACTGGCTTTAAAAATTTTTTGCTAATTTTTACGATTGTTTAATTAAAAAAAATAAAACTTTATGTAATTATACGTAAAATATGGTAAATTTTTTTTTTCAAATTTTTTCAAAAATTTTATCATTTTATTTTTCGAAAATGTATGCAATTTTACGTAAAATATGGTAAAATTACATTCTTTTTACATAAAATTCTGCAAATTAACGCTAAATTACGTAATTTTACCTCAGAACCACTGTCAAATCATCACTGTTAATTTTAATGAAAAAATTTTTTTCCATTAATTTGTACTTCCATTCTTCTAAAATTTTTCTTAAAAAAGTTTACAAACTGTTTTTTTTATTTTTTTTTAAAACAAAAATAATTTCTTAAAAACTCTATTTAATTATTTTGATTATTTTTTTAGATACAATAAAAAAACAAAATATTTTTATTTCTATTAAATCAAAAAACTCGTTTATAGTTTTTATACCAGCTGCATTATCTTCTAATATCTGCTAATTATCTGCATTTAAACTGTCAAAGTCTGCTGATGATGCGCTGAATTTGCAAATTGCGCTAGAAAATATTGAAATTTTATTGCTACTAAATTTAACTAACAAATAAATTGATTTTTTAATAAAAATATTATTTGTTTAATCAATTAATTAATTTCGATTTTATTCAATAAAAGAAACAAAAATTTAATGGATTTTAAAACTTTATAAAATATAAAAAAATATTTAAAATTTAAATAAATATTCCGTTTAATTTGGTTATTTGATTTCTAATTTTTTTTTTAAATGTTATTTTCAACAATTGACTAGCTCTTCTTAAAATCAGAAAATATTTATTTAAACGGAATATAACATAGTCTATTGTCAACACTAAAGCTAAAAGTCCATTTTAAAATTTCTTTGCCAATCGAGCTTTTAAAGTCAAAAGTTATTTCGAATAACTTTGTATCTTCACTTGTTCTGATCAATTTGACTTCTTTGCACCAATAATCAGATTTCAGATTCTAAAATAAAAACATAATATTTAAATCGGACCAATTTTTTAAAAAAATTACATCAAAAATCCAAGTAAAATTTTTTGTTGCATAAAAATTTTTGATTTTATTTCGTATATTTGCATTTAAACTGATCTTTCCGTGCAAGCACTTAAATTCTGGTTTATTAAAGGCCAGCAACATCAAGGAACAATAGTTGTACGAGCTTGTTTTTTGGTCTAATGAATTTTCTTCCATTTTAACAAAAGATTTCAAAACAAATGGAAATTTATAAATTCTGCTTAAAAATGGCTTTAAATTTGTGCCCTGGTCACTTAATAAAACTTTAAAAACTTCATTTTTTGATTCGATTGAAAAAGAGACATTCATCAGCTCATTCAACTTCTTCAAACTTGAAGTATTGTATTTTTTTGAGTCAAACAAAGATTCAAGATTAAATTTTTTGATTTTAATTTTCAAAGTAGAAGAGGATTTCGATTCGATTTCAATTTGAGTATCGTTGAAAATGCATTTTATCAATTTATCTGGAAGCAAATTTTCGATATTCAAAACCAATTCAAACTCGCTTTCATTTACATCACTAATGTCCACAACTTTGGCCAAGATAGCCTGAGTAAACTTTACAGTAGTTTGAATTTTGAACAAATTGCATAGATTATTTTCAACTCCAACTCTATTTGTATACTTTATCTCTAAATAAGTGTTCAGCTCCAATTCTTTGGGCTCGGTGTCAAAAGCATAGTCATTCGATTCAATTTCAAGATAAACTTTTTCTTTTTTCTTTAAAGACACTGTCGTTTTTAAATTTTCCAAAATTTGTTCATTTAAAATGCTCAACTTTAGAGTCAAAATTTCCATGTCTGGGACCGGATATTCCAGCAAAAAGTCCATTAAAAAAATTTTGCTATATAAAAAAATTAAATTAGATTTTATAATTTAAACCCATAGTTTACCTATTTCCCAAAAAGGAATTTATGACCAGTGTTTTGAATTCCGAAAGGCCATACGCCGGACCCGATAAATCTGTATTTTGTTCAAATAAATAAACACTTTTGATCAAAGGTAAATTTGGTACCATGTTAAGATCAAAATAGTTGTGAATTGAACTCGGACATTTAGAAATTGAGTATTTATTTTTATTATTTTCACTAATCTCATTAAAGTAAATCATATCCTCAGAATTGAATACCAAAATTTTATAGCCTAAAATGACATAAATTTTTGAATGAATTTTTTTTGTAACTTGGATGCTTACCAATCACTCGGAAAGTACCAATACTTGAGAAATTAAATGCCAAGTTCAGTTTTATATTTGTGCAATTAGGTTCTAAAATAATTTCGTGTTCATTGGTATTCTCGTAGTTTACCAAGCTAATAATATGTAATAATTTAGATTCATCCATTTCTTCAGCGATCAAGTCTAATTGTTTTATCTTAATTTCTATAGGAAGTGGATTTGTGAAAAATATTTCAATTTTATTCAAATGGTCGACAGGAAGAGTAAATTCTTACAAAAATAATTTAAGAATTAATTTGTATGAGAAAATTTCTACTAAAGAAAATAAATTACTTTTAGGCTTTCGGTTAGATGGATGTACGCTTTGAAATCTATGAATATATATTGATTGGGTTGATTGATACGAAATTTTCGCGGATTTGTTCAATTCTGAATTTAAAACAATTGGATTTATTGAGCTTAAAAAGAATTGAACATAAAAAAGACCAATTTTTAATAGAATATCTTCATTAAGCTAAAGAAAATTTATAAAAAACGCATAAAAAAACATTAAAATTAAAAATAATTAATTATTAATGTATGTATGTATAGACAATTGTTTATTAAAATATTAATAACTTTTTTGTACACAGAGTTTCAAATATTTGGAATAATCTCCCTAAATAAGAAATGGATTCGAATTCAATGAATCAATTTAATACGACAAACTGAATTTAAACTATAACAGCGGATCTCAACAACCCGTTTCATGTGGCACTTCCACATCATAGCTTCGTTATTATTATCTATAGAAACACAAATATTAGAACACAAAAAAAATTCAAATAATTAAAAAAAAAATTACAAATTGATATAAAAAATCTTCTGTTATACATTTATTCAGAATGTTCTACTGTGCCATTTAAATTTTTTCTAAAATCCTTGCAATGGACATATAAAAGCGTATATAAAGCTTTATAAATTATTTTAAATAATATTTATTAATTTATCGATATCGAGCTAATGCTCTTTCAGTTTAAAAGTTGAAATAAATTTCTTATTTTTTTTAAATACCCTCAGCAGAGCTGTTTTGGTCAGGCTTTGGTAAATAATCCATTTTTGGTTATAGAAAAAATTATTTAAATTTCCTTAATTGGTTTGAGCTGATTTCAGATTAAGAAAAATATTTTACTTTCAATTTTTAGATTCAACTTAGAATCAAAAATTAATAAAAAAGAATTTTAGAAAATATTTTAATAAATATTCTATGCCTTTATTTGTCAAATATTGAAAATAAAAATGAAAAAAAAACTTGGCTTAAAACTTTGTTTTATTACATGTTACTCTTTTTCATAAACTTTAATATGGTACAAATTAATTTTGAATAATTTCAAATTTAGATAATCATCATCTATTAAGTTAAAATTCAACTTACTTAATTATCGGAAATTTGAAAAATTTGGTATAGAAAAGCTCATTTTTAATCTGTTCGGTATTATTTTCCGATTTCAAAAGCATCATAAATGTTTCAAAATAGTTCTTAATGGAACTGTCTGATAAGTTCTCACTCATTTCATGAATCAAATATTTTATAAATCTTAATTTCAATTAATTAAAACTTAATTTAATAAAAAATAAAGTGAAAAATAAATTTTACTTAATACTTTCAGACACATTTGAGTCGTACTGATACAGTTTGATAACATTTAGCAAAATTCTAATTTTTATTTCCGGAAATCCAACTTGATCAACAGACAACTCTTTGTTGGTTTCACATATTTTGTAAATATCAAACAAACCTTTTAGTATTGATATGCACCTTCTCAACAAACATTTGAAATACGAACTCCTGATGATTGTTGAGTCGTTTTCGATCAACCGAAATATTCTTCCCGAAGATATGTATTGGTAAAAAGCAGCCTGATGATGCATGCCAAAATGATCATAAACTAAACTTATATCCAAATAGCGCCTTATCTAGACACATTAAAAATTTAGAAAAATTTAAAAGTCAAAATTTTTTTTGTAAGTCAACCTTTTCTTCTTCACTCAAATCCACATTAGAAATATAAATAACTTGTTTCAATATTTCTAGGGCTTCGTTCTTCATATTTTTTTCCATAAAATATTTTGTTATCATCATGCTGGCTTCCAAACCAAATATTTTAGTCTCTTTTTTGGCCAAATAATAGTTCAAAATTTCGATATAATTTTTTGAAAAATTTGACGAGTCCAAAATTTGCGATTGATCTTTGCTTTTTTTAAACAATTGCGCTATTTTTTTTAAAGATTTTTGTTTATTTTCACCATCTTTAAAAAAAAATAAAATTAAAAAAAAAAATTTGAAAAATAATTTAAAATTTAATTTTCTTAAATTTCTTTGACCAAAAGATGCCAAGGCAAAAAATATTGGCTCAAATATTTGGGCTCAATTTGACAAAATTTTGCTAAAACTCTGAATTTTAAGTTCATTTTGAATTGAATTTTAAAATGAAAAGATGAATCTACTTAATAAAACTGGTCACATGTATAACAATAATTGACTTATAATTCTTAATTAAGTGAATATTTAAATTATTTATTTAATTTACACAATAATACTTATTCTTTACATTTTAAAATTTATCAAAGTTCCAGGCGACGTTAAATTCTGTACAAATTGAACAAAAATTTTAAACAAACAAAATGTAACATCCAATGTTAATTTCTTTTTTAAATCATTCAAATTAATAATCAAATTATATCTTATTGATTTTAAACTTTTGTCCCTATGGTTCATGATAAAATTTATTTTAGATTAAAATATATATTTTTATTTCAAAGGTGCAACATAGTCCATGTTGAAAGTTTTTTTCGAGGAATCTTTTTAATTTTAATTTTAATTTTTAAAAATTTATGCTGAATTTCGTAACTTCATATTACAATTTTGAAAAAAAAATTTCAAATTAAAAATTCAGAATTTGTTGATAGTAATAGATGTATTTTCTCAATTGAGATAAGAGTAATAATTAGTTTTAATATTTTGTTCTTTATTTTTATACCAAATTTCCCAGTTATGTGCTTTTTCAGAAATTGTAGAGTATTTGCAGAAGCTGATTTTAAATTGCTCAATAAATGTGTCATCTGGTACAATTTTCAGAATAAATTTTAGACTTCTCTAGGAAAAATTTTTTTTAAGTGTTTCATTTTTAATCTAAGGCAATGAAAAAAAATAGATTTAACATTTAAAAAATTTTCCTAAAAACTAAAATTATTTAAATACAAGTCAAATTTTGTCAAAAATTGACTGGAATATAGGTGACTTAAATTTATTTTATTCACAGTGGGTCAGAAATTTATCTTTACAACAAAATTAAAAGAATGCGATGGTTTGGACATGTACTTAGAATTAAAACATACACGTATACCAAAACAACACTTCAAAAGATATCTCAAGGGCGACGGAAGTCATCAATAGCTATGATACCAACAATCACAAAAGAGATCACTGAAATGGGAATGACATGGGAAGAAGCAAGAAAGTAATTTTTTTATATAAAATTTCACTTTATAAGAAGAAATTTACAACAGAAAAAAAGTATTAAATATATGATTTATAAAATATAAAACCAAATAAACATAAAATATCTTAATTTTTCAATTTTTTTTTGAAAATTTACAATTTAACTGAAAAATTATGATTATTTTTGATAAACAGAGCTTTTTAAAGTGAGCCTCAACCCCTTTTAATTTTTGGATAGGGGACTTGAGCATCCCTCAGCCCCTCTCTGGCTAAGACGCTGCTTTAGACTTAGACTTTATAAATTAATGATGCTTGGAAAAGATTTAGTTCTTATCAATTCTGTAAAAGCTTTATCCTTTTCTTTAATACCAAAATCATTTTCAATAAGATATAAAAATAATACTTTTATTCGATCCATTGGCAGTTGGTTCGACACTTGTATTTGTTTTATTTTTTTCATATAAATAAGATGAAGAGTAAAGACTTTCATAAGCTGACGAATACCACAAAGTGTCACCAATTTTTTCACAAGCCTGGGAAAAGTAATTCACAGCTTGCTCCAAATGATTCATCATAAAGTAGTAATCACCCTTGATTTTTTTCAAACGTCCCAGAACATCGCTTTCGTTGAGCACACTGATCGAAAGGCCTCTGGGCGCTTCTTTTTCATCATTTTTCTTTTCGATCGGAGTTTTCACAAAATTCCAAAAGTAATTCAGCCGCTTTTCAGCATTTTGGCTCAAGTCATTGATTATTTTGGCAAAATTGACCAGGATACCATCTGCACATTCTGAAATAGCATTCGATATAGCAATTTTGTCTGTTTCTATCAAAGCATTAAAAGTGTCATCAATGTCACGGGCAAAAATAAAATCCAAATAAACAATGTCCTTTTCTATGGAATGGAGTAGTTTTTTTAGCTCGGCCTCGCTGACTTGGACTTGTCTTGGCTCGGATGACTTTTTATTTTGGTCCAACAGATTATCAGATATCAGGTCGAGGCTCACGTTTGGGTGAACAAAGCTGACATTGTCGCTCAAGCTACTAGAGACGTTTTCAAAAGAAGTTTGCGCCAATAGACTTGAATCAATTGTAGAAATTGAATCCAGCTCAATGTTCGGATGGCTCGGGACACTGGGCTCTACTTTTGAACCATGTTTTCGAATAGTCTTCTGAAATTCTTCACTCATCTCGTGTTTTTTGTGCACATCAATAAACAATTTACTACAGATTAGAGTTTTTTTTAATTTTTCTTTTTCCTGTTGAAAGTTTTTAATTGATCTATAGATGTCATCGTCTGTTTTGCAAGAAGCAAAGGCCATCAGAGCAAAGGGAGACTTCCAAGTGAAAACATTGCACCATTCACGAATTTCTGGTGAGTAGGTTCTTTTTTTGAAGCGAAGATTGATGTAGTGTTTTTTGGCCGAGTTTGACTTGGTATTTTCCATATTGGTTTTTAAAGTAGAGAAATTCTTGTTCAGGTAATCGTAGAATTGGCAAAAAGAGCACTTAGTGGACATTCTGTTTTGGTTAAAATCGAAAGAGTCGTTGGAATGAGTGGACAAGTGATGACACTCGGACTCGTCAAAGCAGTCACATGATAAAAATTGATCGGCGCAAGGGTCGCCTTCGAATACATTTTTAACCAGAAATAGGATTTTATTCGGGTCATTTATCTTGTAATCAAAGTCGATGTTCATCTTTTGCTTGAAATTTTCATACTAATAGCAAGGAATTCGACTTTTAACAAATTTTAACAATCTATCACACACTAACTTTATTTTAATTTTAAATTAAAAATGAATTTTGGTTTGTAATTTTAATCAAAAAAATTGTTCACATGATTTAAAGTGAAGACGCTCAAATTAAATTTTAAAAACTAAACCTATTTAGGTCCTTTGTTTTTGGCTTGTTTTAGTTTTGTTTAAATTATCTATGGGCAAAAATTATGCATAAAATTTTAAACTAGAATAAGCAAGTATAAATAAACTTTTAATAAAAAAAATGATAAAATTAAATTTAATTATGTAGCTAGCGCATTGATGTTTTCAGCAAAAAAAATGAATTTTTATTATTAAACATTTTTTGGGGTTTAGTTTTAATTTAAATTAAAATTCAGATCAAATATGAAAATTAAACATAATTATTCAATTTTTATCTTGTTGATAGGTTTTATAAAATCTTTTTACTTTAAAAGATGATTTAAATCAAACAATTAGTTTGAAATGAAGGATAAGAGAAAACTGCAAAATTTTTCAAAATAAAGAGCATCAAAATTTTTCTTTTAAAATTGATCATTTGATTAAAAAGCTGTTGTTTAACCTTCAATAAAAATATTTAAATTTTCATTCCATTTTTTTGTACAATTGATTTCTTAAATGTATAATATTCTTTTTTCAAGTAAATTATAAAAATTAATTAATCTTGAATGACAAGGATACAAGTCTACTTTTAAAACTTGAAACTGACATTAACAGGGTCTTCCAAGTTGTGTAACAAATCTAAATTTGCTCATTGGTGAACAGCACTCGTCTCAATAAGCTAACCATGCAAATAAGTGACCAATATTTTGCTAGTTTTAAAATTAAATTCAATAAGTGACCAATTTTATTGATTAAGTGGCCGTGGTTAAAATTTAAAAAAATTAACATAAAAAAAATCTCCTAGTTATTTATTGCTTTTATTTCAAAATTTTTATTCAAATGCTAAAACATAGTGCTGCTTTGGCCACTCTGGTAATTAAAACCTTGAGAGAGAATAAAACTTTTTTTTTAAATTAATAAATAAATATTAGTGATTAGATAATTGTAAATTTTTTCATCGAAATTGAAAGAAAATTTTGAATTTTTTTTTTCATTTTTTAAATTTAAATATTTGGCCTAAAAGATTAAAAAAAAATTTAGTCAATCCGACTATTTTTGACCAAACTATCAATAAAATGATTGTCGGGTCAAATTGACGTACTTTCAAGTGTTAATATTTGTATAATTTTGAAATGTCAAAATATAGACAACAGGCTTTTTCTTTCTATAAAAAGACTCTTCAACTTTTTGAATAAGAAAATAAAAATTATCTGCAGTGGGTCTATGTTTTCTAAATCCTAATTGCTCATGTATAAGTAATTCAAAATAGATCGAACTGCTGAATTTTGTATAACTTGTATTTTTTTGATGTTAGTTTCTGAGAATGAATTTAAACAAGGAAAAGAAAAGTCCAAGATTGGTCCTATCAAAGATTTGTAAAGAATAGCTAATGGTTTTGGTTTTAGACACAATTTCCTATTTGAGAGATAATTTATTATATTAAGCCTTGAATTACAGCGTTCTTTTAATTCATCTACCATTGGACTAAATGTAAGTTTTGAGTCTAGTGTGATGCCTAAGAATCTGACTTTTTGCTCATTATTTAAATTGTTACCATTAATTTTAAGGTCAAGATCGATTTTAACTTTTGTTTTTTTCTCAAAGATCATGTAACATGACTTTTCAATAGAAATTTTCATTTTCCATTTGAAAAGCCATTTTTCAACTTCGTTTAGGTACTTATTAATCATGTTTTCAGAAATAGTTAGATAGCAATTACACAATGGAGTCCGGTATTCTTTACCTTAAATTAAATTCTTTACAATCGTGTAAAAGTGATGGAATTTGTCTTGAAGATTACTTTGATCTGAACTTATTTATTTTCAAAACAAACTTCTTTTGGATACTTGAAAATTAACTTTTTATTAATTGTTTCCACTAATCCGACAAAAATTGAAAAGAACAACTCAGTGTTGCCCTAAAATATCTCAAACTCAACTTAAAATTATATAATAAGATTTAATTTAAAAATTTGATATAAATAAAAAGAAATTAATTAAAAGAAATTTTTTTATTAATAATTTATTTATAAAAAATTAAAATAATAATAATAAATTGACTTCCTCCAAATTGTAAAAGTTAGCAAAAATTAAAAAAAATCCACCTTTGAAAGTATGATTTAGGTTGATTGTCAATTAGAAAAAAAATTAACAATTAAATGAAATAAAAAATGTAATCAAGAAATATTCTCACTTATCTTTAATTTGATTAATGAATAAAAATACCGATGTTGATTACATCATTAAGTCAAAATTGGCTAAACCAAATGTGAGCATATCCACCGATACGGCTGAACATCATAGAAACTTTGCTCAAATCGATATTCAACATGTCATTCTTGCTCACCCATTTGAAGGACTATTTAACAGAGAGCCTATTTGAAAAAATTCCAAAAATAAATTAAAAGAAATTCCTTGTGTATTAGCTTGACAAAATGAACACTTACCCACAAAACTTCTCTTTTGATTCTAATCTTTGGAATTCAACAACATACAATCAATGGTCTACTAATACAATTCCTCAAAATATTCCTTATCCATACTATTTTACCAACAACATTAGCTACAATTTGACTTGTAATCAAAATACATCTGCTGATCTATCCTTTGATTATCCTTCAAATTCTCAACAGCTAAATCATTTTTCGACACCGATGACCACACGGACTATTTATCAACAATCATTGAACACTTATTCGCCTAGTTACAATTGCTATCAAAATGTATTCTCATTAAATCACAATGAAAAACCAAAATTTTTGAATAATTCACTCGATTCTAACGAGTCAAGTACCAACTTGTCATCAATAGAACATTCATTGGACACATCCAATCGAAACAAGAGAACACTCAAAATCGACAATGAATCATTTTGTCAAGATGTAAAAAAACATCGTTCCAACGATTGTCTTGAATGTTCAATTTGCTACAAACAATTTGACAGCAAAGCTTCTCTCATCATGCACAATCACATCTATCACAACAAAGGAAGTTCAAAACAGTGTCCACTTTGTTCCAAAAAATTGCACAGTTACTCTAGTACCATTTTTCATTTAAAAATTCATACCAAAGAAAAAGACTACAGTTGTGAATATTGTAGAGCTTGTTTTACGGATGCGACTGCTCTGAAACGTCACATTCGAACTCATACAGGTGAACGTCCTTACAAATGTGGCTTATGTCACAAAGCATTTTCCCAATCAGGCAATCTCAAAAGGCACATGAAAATACATAACCAAGACAAATTGTTGCCTCATTCGAATGATGCTAAAAATGATCAAGCTAATTTAAATCAAGTGGGTTATGTTCAAGGCTCAGTTTATTTCAACGATGATTTATACAAGTTTTTGAATGATTTCTAATTTTTTATTTTTATTTTTGGTTTATTTTTCCGTTTAATTCCGAAGAAAGATTTTTTTTATTACTACTTTTTATTAAATAAAATATAACAGATTTTAATTTTACACATTATTTTGACAGTTGATTTTTCATTTCAGTTGTAAAAAAATATTTAATATTTCACCTAATATGTTTAAATATTTTCCATTTGATACCTGAATTGTGTTCTTAATTCAGCGTACTTACTTCAAGATCGCTCATAATAAATTCTTCTTACTTTTAGTTTTTTCATCATTAATTAATCAATTCCTTTGAATTCTTTCAAGGTTTATGGATTAAAAGACACTTTATACAATTCAGTGCATAATAGTAATAGAAACTGATTGAATTGGTGATTATCTTTATTTTCATGATCATATTTTTGTCATCCAAATGTGAAAATTGATGTTTACTACCTAATAAAGCTTAAAAATTAAAAAAAAAGAATTTAAAAAAGCGCTATTTTTTAAATCTACTTTTATTTACATATTTCAAAATTCTAGTCGAAATTCAAATTTTTGATTTTAAAGGAGAGAATCTAATTTTAATCTTTTTCTTTTTCAGATTCACTTTTTGTATAGGGATCGCCCGACGGGACAATAACAGGCAAAAAACACTGTTTAAACGCTGTTTAAACATGAGCGTTTAAACGGGATAAGAACAGACGATAAACGAGGGTAAAACAGCCAGAAAAAATTTTATTATTTTTGTTTAAAAAAAAGTATTTAAAGACAAGAATTTAGACAATTAAGTCATAAATAATTAAAATAAAATTTAACATATTTTTCAAAAATATCGTAAAGTAGTGTGATTTTTAAGCGTTTTTAAAGAAATTTTCAAGCGATTTAGGTGTTTAAATAGTGTTTATGAGTGTTTGAGGTGTTTTTTATTTGTTTTTTGAGCGTTTTAGGTTGCTTTTTTAATTCTATTCGATACAAGAGCATTATATTTTTAGTCAGGATTTTTAAAGGCGTTTTTTAAGTGTTTAAATAGCGCTTTTGGGTAAGGTGTTTTTTATTTGCTCGTTTTTTCAGCGTTTAAACTGTGTTTTTCAGCGTTTAAACTAATCTAATTGCAGTTTCGCTGCGCTTATTTCTGATACCGTTTGCGAGAGCATTTTAGTATCATCTGCATACAATTTGACAACATTTTCTAATCCTTTTGGTAGATCATTGATATACAAAACAAACAAAAGTGGACCAATCACTGAGCCTTGTGGTACACCGCTAAAAATATCAACCCAATCCGATAAAATTTCCCCTTGAACAACTCGTTGCCTTCTATTTTTCAAGAAAGCTTCAATCCATTTTAGTGTCAGACCGCCAAAGCCATACGCTTTCAATTTAGCTGTTAGTCTTCTGTGCGGAACAGTATCAAATGCTTTCGCAAAATCCAGTAGAATCACGTCAACAGGGATACTTTTATCTAGACTCATTGAGATGAAATCTAGAGTTTCCAGAAGATTAGTGGTACATGACTTTTTTTTGACAAATCCATGCTGTTCTTTAGATACAATATTATGCTTATAAAGATAATCTTCCATTTTGGTTCTAATTATGCTTTCCATAATTTTGCACGGAATTGAAGTTAAAGACACAGGACGATAATTGCTCGATATTGATTTATCACCTTTTTTAAACAATGGAGTAATATTTGCTGATCTGAATTGGATTGGAAGCTGACTATTGGATAAAGATTCTCTGAAAATCAAAGTTAAAGGAACAGTAAAGGCTTCTGCACAATTTTTAAGCAATGATGGATGAAGCTTGTCTACACCACATGATTTATTTTGATTTAGGTCTTGTAATTTTTTAAATACCATTTCATAACTAATATCATTTGGATCAATGTCACTATATTCTGACCAGCTTTCATCAAACTCAACTTCAAAAGGTGGAAGCTCACCATCTTGTTCAATAACAAAAAAATCTTGAAAACATTTATTAAGAAGATTTGATATCTCTTTCGGTTCGTGCGTTATTTCATTGTTTGACTTTTTTAATGCTTTAATTGATTATTTGACTACTTGTTGATCATTTAAGTATTTATACAATATTTTAGGATTCTTCCTAGCTTTTTCCACTAAATTTTGTTCATATGTTAGTCTGACTTTTTTAATTTCTGATAAAACTAATTTACAGGTACGTTTGTAATCTTTATAAAGATTCATATCCTTCCAGTTACATGAACAGTTCCTGTATCTAAGATTCCTCTTATTTCTGATTAAGATCTTGAGATCATCTTTAATCCAAGGTTTTGAGATATTTTTCTTTTTTGAGCCATCTGTCAGTGAAATGAATCGATTACTAGCTTCGCTTACATAGAAAATTAACTCATCGTACATTTGTTGAATATTTAAATTCTCAAACAAGTGCACCCAATTTATATTTGAAAGAAAATGTGAAATTTTTACAAAGTCAGCTTTATTATAGATAAATTTTTTACAGGTATATGATTTCTTACTAACCTTGTTTTTGAGAATAAAATTGAAAAAGATAGCCAAATGTCCTTTATTTATGTTACCGAGCACAAATTTTGTATCGATTGCATACACACTGCCAGATTGGGTCGTGAAAATCAAATCTAAAGTGTTGACAGCTTTTTCGTTTGCCATTTGAAAAGTGGGACATTTACATGCTGGTATAGAAAAGTGTCGTTTAGCGTCTCTCTGAATTTATGTTCGATGCCATTTTCGTTTAACATTTCTGACACACAGCAATTTGAACAGATAATTGATGGAAAGTTAAAATCCCAATGTTGAGAAGATCTTTGAAGCCTTTTTCATCCACAAAGATTGTTTGAAAAATAAATCAAAATCGTTCATATCAACAAAATCGTTTTGCCTTTAAAGACAGCCAACTAAATACTTTTCAGAGTTAAAGATTTCTTCTACCTAAATTTGTTCAATTTTACTAAAATTAAAAAATGCATCATTTAATTCAAATGAGTCTATCTATTCATCAATGTAGAGACAAACACTATCGCCTCTGCGTCCATAACTTATGTCCTTTTTGTACAAATTGTATCCTTTTACGTTTGTAAGTGCGATGCTCTTGAACCAAGTCTCACTAATTGCCACAATTTGTAGGCAATATGTTTCAATAACAACACTAAATTCATCTAGTTTGTTGTTCAAAGAAGTAGCATTTAAATACATACATTTTAACGATTCGATACTATCTAGACGTGATGACGCTTCTGATGAACGATTATTGCTTCTTGAATTTGACGATCTGATTTCCAGGGATGCCATATCGAAAGGGCGAGTCTTGTGAAAGACCATTATTTGCTTCGTTTCTTTGTTTTCTCAATTCATAGTCTAAAGCTCTTTCCGTTTCAGTCAAATCTGGACTAATATAAGCATTTTTGAGAGAATTTGAATCTCTCAACTTTTTGGCTGCAAGAAGTAATGGATTTCTGATTGCTTCTTCTTTGAGTTCCACCAAAATTGGGCCTGGTTTACTTTGGTCTTTAGATCTCAAACGTCTCGAATACGCCGGCTTGACATCACTTTTTCCAATAGTGTTCAGAATTTCTTTGATTTTTTCTTCATCTTCAGCTCTCTTGTCTGTTAAAATCTCTTTCTTTGATTCTGGCACACCATAAATAATAACATTTTTTCTTCTTCTCATTCTTTCATTCATTTCGCTGATGGTCGTATTTGCTACAGCTATCTGATCAGCTGGTTTTTTAGCATTCTTAGAACCTTGTTTTACTACTTGAACCCTTGTTTAGCCTAAACAAATAATAAAGGAAATAACAAAAAGAAAATTATAACAAAAATATTAAGTGCTAAATCATATCTTCTTCATATTTTCTAATAACAACAAAAAGAGAGTGCTCTGTGTCATATATCTTATACATTGTCAAATACTAGCGACTTGCTAAACACATGAGATCATAGTATTGCACTGTGAAACCATCGACATATAAGTTGGTTAGAGTCGGTGTTGTAGTTATTGAGAGAACTACAACATTATTTATGAAATATAAATTTAAAGGCAAGCTAGTTTTTTTTTGATTTGAAAAATTGTCCAGATGTGTTCTGAGAAATTAAAAAATTTTTGCAAATTGTTTGGTTATGTCAAAGTCAAAGAACTATTTCTAGCCGAATGCGATCGAGTAAACAGAAATCAAGTAGGCGATCTGGAATCATGCAAAGCTTCGATACACAATAAAGTCTTTTGAGGCAATATTCGACAGGAGCCCACCTTTAATTTTTAATTTTAATTTTGTTAGTCTTTTGAAAGAAATACCACCCCAAACATTAATTTTACTTTTAAATTTTGAAGTACTTGAAAAAATCTTGGGTCTAGTAGATTTTAATTTTTTACTTGAAAAAAATTATTCTTTACGTAAAATTACGTAAAAAATCGTAATTTTTATTTTTTTGAAAATTTTATCAAAAAGTTTTTTTTCATGAAAAAAGTTTAAAATCATGTAAAATTTGTCTATTTTTTGGAATTTGGCCTTTTACAATTTTTTACGGTAAAAATAGTAATTGTTCGTAAAAAGGCGTAATTTTACGTAAAATTACGAAAGTTTTCAACGTCATATTACGTAAAATATTGTCATTTTACGTAAAATAACGTAAAAACCTTAGATCAGATCATCACTGTAATTGATATTTTTGGTCAATAAATATTAAAAAATTAAATACTAAGTTTTAAAAAATAACTATAATTTATTAATTATACCGTAAAACCTTGCAAATTACCTCATGGGGTTCAAACGAGAAAATGGGGGGGGGAGTTATAATTTAACAGCAATTTATTCTGTAAAATTATTTTAAAAAAAAATAAATTAGAAGCCCGGGCTTATATTGAAATTATATATTTAAATTGATGGGGTAGTATTAAAAAAAGTTTAATTTTTGACTGGGCTTTTAGAAGAAAATTTCGGTACTTTCGAAAAAAAATATAAAAAAAAAGAAATTATAACTATACAATGTTTTAATATTTTACAAAAACTAAGCCATTTCTGTGTCTGAATCATCTTCATCATCGTCAAACTCATCACCTAAATCATGAATGTTAGCTTCAACTCCTGAAATAAATATGGTGGGCAATGTTGGATTCTTGATAACACTTGTGAATTATTAGATCATGAATTTGTTAATAAACATTTAAGTTATGTTCACTTGAAGCTTTTAGGTTCTGAGATACTGTTAATGGGTGTTTACATGCCTTTTTATGATCCAAAAAAAGCTGCCCAATCTATCTCAATGTATGAGCTTATTATTTCAACAATAATTTCACTGTCAAAAATCTTTAACGCTAAAGACATACCAATCATCATTGTAGGTGACTTTAATGCTGATCCCTTCCGTTCAAATAAAACTGACATTATTCTAAACAATTTCCTTTCAAATTCAGATTTCATCCTACTAGACTCTCTCAATACCCAACTTAATTCTTTTACCTACTCTAAACCGGGAAAAAATGCAAACTATCATGCCAATCTGGATCATGTCTTAGTCTTTGATCCAAAAAATGAATTCACTAATTTGTGTTGTAACATTTTAGATGATATTGGGAACTTGAGCGACCATAGGTCTCTAAGATGTAACTTTTCCATGTTCTCCAAAGAAGAAGTTCTTATTGATGAATTTTACTCCTCTCCACCATTTAAATTAAATCTTGGGGGTCCAAGAATAGCCGACCTTTTTAGAACTAAAGTTAATCAATATCTCTCAAATGGTCACTTAAGATTTCTTATAGTAGACAAGTCCAGTTTATCTGACACTCAATCTCATGTTGACACATTTTATAAGTTTATTTGTGATTCTTTTTTGTATGCTTCCAATGATGCATTATCCTTTCAGAATTGTCTTCATTCGAACAAACAAGTATCTCAAAAAAGTATCAAGTCATGGTTTACCAGCGAAATGCTAGGTATAAAATCTAAACTTGTAGAACTTCGCGATTTGATAAGATATAATTCAACACCCTAGTTATTAGAACAAAGAAAATCCTTTAAAAAAGAATTTAGACGAATTCAGAGACAAAACATTTATTTAAATCAGGTAAGAGAACAAAACAAAATTCAAAAATCTTTTAATCAAAAAAATAAAAATAAATTTTGGCTCTATATTAGAAAGTCAAAAAAGAAACGTTCAGATGAAAAGAATGTTTTGATTAAACTTGACCTTCTTCATTCTCACTTCAAGAAATTATTTAGTGATTCAAAAGAGGACCTATCTCAAGAACAATGTTCCATTAAAAACGAGATATCTTCTCTTTTAAACTCATATTCTCGTCCCGATTCCACTCCATCCTTTGACATGATAACTTTGGAGAAAATATTGGATGAACTTGATTTTTCACTAGTTTGTGGCTACGATAAGTTATCTTATTCTCTTCTCAAACATGGCAATACTGATTCGATTCGTGTTATCTTACTAGAATTTTTCAATCAACTGTTATACTTTAACTCTATACTATCTGGCTTTAATATCTCAAAGATCAATCCAATCCTTAAGGACCAGTCAAAGAGTAACTCAGATTTGAATAACATAAGGCCGATTTCCATTTCAAATTGTTTAGCCCAAATATTAGAAAAATTAATCCTTTATAACTCACCTGAGCTCTATAAAGTTAGCAAGAATCAATTTGGTTTTAGAAAAAAAACTTCGTGCAATCATGCCTTTTTTGTTGTAAAAGAGACCATACTCAACTATGTGTCAAAAGGGTCGGGTATTAAGGTTGCCTCCCTTGATGCTGAAAAAGCGTTTGACAAGGTCTGGAGGGATGGACTTTTCTCTAAGCTACTCTCAAGAATGAATATTTGTTTTTGGGTACTATTAAAAAAATACTATGACTCATCCAGAGCTGTAGTATGTTTAAATGATAATCTCTCTGATATATTTCAAGTTGAATGTGGTGTTAAGCAAGGTGGAATTTTATCTCCATTCCTATTCAATATTTTTATTAACGATCTAATTGAAGAATGCTTAGAAAAGAATTTGGGTGGCATTTTTAATAATCTTAATGTTTCAATAATTGTCTATGCAGATGATATTATTCTTATTAGTCCGGTTGATAGCCATCTCCAAACTTTATTAGATATCTGCAGTAACTATGGTCTAAAATGGAGATTAAAATTTAACCCAAGCAAATCTAAAATAATTACTTTAGGCCCTATCCTATTTAACTGTGACTTCTTTTTGAGTGATAATAAGTTAAATTTTGTCACTAGTATAGAATATCTTGGTTTCATTATAAACTCCAATCTAGATTTTAACATATTTGCAATGGAAAAATTTAGACAAGTACAAAAGTCATTCTTCTCAGCGTCTTTTTGTTGAACAAAATGAGCCACGTCTCTCCTTCTCTAAAAAGTTTCATCTACAAATCTTTTTGTTTATCCCAATTTACTTATGGACTAGAAAATTTAACACTAGACAACAAAACCATCAAAACTCTCAACATTAATCAGAACAATCTTATTAGACATATGTTTAACTTGAGATCTAATTGTCACATGTCTGGAATCCTAAAGGTTTTAAAACTCTTTAAAATTGACCAACTCTATCTTTTTTCAAAGATGTCCTTTATTAGCTCTATTAGGTTCAACGCCTTAGCTTCAAATATATTTCAGTATATATGTTCTAATATCTTCAACAGTTCTCCTCTTTCCTTTGGAAATGATCTCAAGCGCTTGTTAGAGTTCACGGGAGAAAATCTTGAATCACTATTAAATAATATTGGTAAGCTTAAATTGGATCTTAAGCGTCACTTTTACATTCGTGACGGTATCTTGGACTCTATTGAGCTTTGTTTGGGTAACTTAAGATTCAAAAAATTCAAAATCCTTCTTAATGAATTAATTAAACCAAATTAAATCAATTCATTTGTTCCAGAGGAATTTACTTTCAATATATGTAACTATTTTTCTACTTTTTATTTTAATTTTTTATTTATATTAACAAAATTTTTATACTTTTAATTTTACTTCTCCTAATGGAGGTTAATTTGAATTAAATAAATAAATAAATAAATAAATCTAAAGCGCCTCAAACGGTAGGAATAAATCGAAAAACATAAAATAAAAGACATGAATCAACTAGGCAAGGTGCTGATCGATCCAAACGACTATTAATATCAAAAAAAATTTGGCTATTTGATAAATTTTAAAAAATTTATTTATTGTTAACAATAAAACGAATCAAAATCTTGAACTTATTTGATTGATTACTTTTAGCCTTAAAGAAATCGTGTATTATTATTTGTGCTCCTAAATAAACTGAATGTGTTACCTTAAATTTCTTATTTGCGCTCTTAAATTAATAAAATTAACTCTTAATATAATTAATTGAGGTATTATTTAACTTGTGCTCTAAAAAGTATTATTTGAACACATATTATACTTATTTAGACACTTAAAAGTGTAATAAGAGTTCTTAAATTAATAAATAGTGCTCTTAAAATATGTTTAATATGTTTTTTTTAATAAAGAATTTTTTTGTAAATTTTAATGACTTTTGTATTACTAAATTGAATGAACTTATTTAAACGTTGATAGAAATAAAATAAAATAAAATTAAATAAGAAATTAAATTAAATTACTAGATTTAAATAAGGAATAAATTTTGGAATTATTTAATAAAAAACTATTGATTTCATTCTTTATTAGCAATTTAAAAACTAATTGTTAAACTATTAAATGCATTGTGAAATTTCCTTTAATTGCTCTTTATTTAAATTGGCAAAAAGGTTTTTAATGGCACCTTCCGATGCACCATTTCTACTTTTGGCTCCTCTTCTTTCACCATTGCCCAATTCGGGACATCTAACTCTTCCATCCCAAACCCATTTGAATTTTCTCACTCGACCTTTTATTTCAGCTTCACATTTGTAATTACAAATATTAATTGTCGAACCACTCCATTTGTGGAGTTTGAAAACTATGCTCCCAAGTGAGATCCCACATTGAACCCAATTTCCTTGTATACAAGGCAATATTTCAGCCGTTTCATATTCGACTGCAAACAAAAAAATTGCAAAAATTATTAAATATTTCAAATTCATTTAGATTGATTTGAAAGGATTATTTTAGTGAAATAGCAGAATGAATATTTATATGGAAAAATTTATGAAATTACACAGTTAATTTCAACAATTTGGTTAAATTTTAATCAAACAAAAGGTTAATTTTCTATTTCAGTAAGATTTCTTAGCGACAACGATGAAATTACACAGTTAATTTCAATGAAATTACATAGTTAATAAATTGAAATTAGACAGTTAATTTCAATTTATTAACTATGTAATTTCATTGAAATTAACTTAATTTAATTTCTTTAGGGTTGTAATTTATTGTGCTCTATAATTACTAAAAGTGTACACTTAATGTTATTAAAAGTGATCTTAAAGAAATTATTATATGCGCCAAAAAAAATAGAAGTGTTCTCTATAAAAAACAAAAGTGTGCTCTGTAACAACTAAAATGTGCTCTTAAAATACTAAATTAAGAAACAAAAGTATTATTTTATTTAAATTTTATATTATATATTTTTATATTATTTTATTTATTTTTTAATTTTTAATAGACATTACAATCAAAATTTAATAGAAAAAAAAATGTATTTTAATAGATAAAATAAAGAAAAAATAAAGCATTGTGGTCCTCTTTTTTTCACAAGATTGCAACGATAAAATACTTTTCGACACCTAAGACCTTGCTCTTCTTGTTTAATTACTATTGGTAACTACTTCTTCTTATGATTCAGATGAACTTTCATCTGATCGAAAATCTCCTAGTTGAACCAACTCGCTTTTATCTTCCATTTTATTTTTAAGAAAACGGAAATAAATATTTATGATAAATTTTCGAATTTAATACTTCTTCAAACAAGAAAAATAAATTTTCTTCTCTTCAACACATCAAAATGTGTGGTCATGCCGGCCAATCAGTTGGCTACTGTGAGATAACATTTCCCATTCGTTGAGCTATCTTTTCTTTGTACCAGACCAAACGTCCAAACTTGTGGCCTCATAAGATCTTTCCCTTGTTTTATTAAAAATATTTATCAATTGAAATTTGATATTTTTTAAAATAAATTCTCACCCTTCCAGTGCTTTACTTTGGCGTACAATGATTCGTCAATTTCAACTATCTTGCCTTGTCCGCCAAGTATAAAGTTTTTTTGTCTAAAGACAACGAGCAAAGCTGTCGCATTTGGAAGAAAATTGACGAAACTGTTTCTCTGTTTAAATTGTGGTCAAAATGGAGAAGAATTGAATCAACTGTCTTTGAAACAGTCAACTCAACCAAATTTTATGCAGTAAGATTTATAGCATTTCTGATCTTTTTGGACCAAGCCAATCTTAGCTTTTTTCTCAAAAAGTTTTAAATCTTCACTTTCAGATGAATCTATATTTTAATATTATATTCAAGACATTCAAAGCTATATATACTTCAATTCTCAAGCTAAGTAAGCGTAAGAATGATTATATAAAAAAAAATTCAAAACTGAAGCACTTGTAATTTATATTGTAATATTAAAACGACATCTTTTTGACCAAGAAAAGTTGATGAGAAAAGTTAATATTTTAATGATCAATATATAATATATAAAATAAAGATAAATTTGATCACATAATGTGTAATCAAACGATTTTTTTTTATAAAACATAAAATGAAACTTTGATCACAAAAATAAAAACATTGATCACATAAATAAAAATATTGATCACAAAAGTTTTTTCCTTAATTTCAATTTTTTTTTTTTGATCACATATTGTTTGATCATCGATTTGGTAATCAGTCTTGTTTACAAAACCAGCATTATTAAAAAGAACACATATTGCACAAGACCCAAAAAAAGCTAGTTAAAGTAATTTAATTAATTTTCTAGATTTAAATAAGGAATAAATTTTGGAATTATTTAATAAAAAACTATTGATTTCATTCTTTATTAGCAATTTAAAAACTAATTGTTAAACTATTAAATGCATTGTGAAATTTCCTTTAATTGCTCTTTATTTAAATTGGCAAAAAGGTTTTTAATGGCACCTTCCGATGCACCATTTCTACTTTTGGCTCCTCTTCTTTCACCATTGCCCAATCCGGGACATCTAACTCTTCCATCCCAAACCCATTTGAATTTTCTCACTCGACCTTTTATTTCAGCTTCACATTTGTAATTACATTACTTTGTATAGGGATCGCCCGACGGGACAATAACAGGCAAAAAACACTGTTTAAACGCTGTTTAAACATGAGCGTTTATACGGGATAAGAACAGACGATAAACGAGGGTAAAACAGCCAGAAAAAATTTTATTATTTTTGTTTAAAAAAAAGTATTTAAAGACAAGAATTTAGACAATTAAGTCATAAATAATTAAAATAAAATTTAACATATTTTTCAAAAATATCGTAAAGTAGTGTGTTTTTTAAGCGTTTTTAAAGAAATTTTCAAGCGATTTAGGTGTTTAATTAGTGTTTATGAGTGTTTGAGGTGTTTTTTATTTGTTTTTTGAGCGTTTTAGGTTGCTTTTTTAATTCTATTCGATACAAGAGCATTATATTTTTAGTCAGGATTTTTAAAGGCGTTTTTTAAGTGTTTAAATAGCGCTTTTGGGTAAGGTGTTTTTTATTTGCTCGTTTTTTCAGCGTTTAAACTGTGTTTTTCAGCGTTTAAACTAATCTAATTGCAGTTTCGCTGCGCTTATTTCTGATACCGTTTGCGAGAGCATTTTAGTATCATCTGCATACAATTTGACAACATTTTCTAATCCTTTTGGTAGATCATTGATATACAAAACAAACAAAAGTGGACCAATCACTGAGCCTTGTGGTACACCGCTAAAAATATCAACCCAATCCGATAAAATTTCCCCTTGAACAACTCGTTGCCTTCTATTTTTCAAGAAAGCTTCAATCCATTTTAGTGTCAGACCGCCAAAGCCATACGCTTTCAATTTAGCTGTTAGTCTTCTGTGCGGAACAGTATCAAATGCTTTCGCAAAATCCAGTAGAATCACGTCAACAGGGATACTTTTATCTAGACTCATTGAGATGAAATCTAGAGTTTCCAGAAGATTAGTGGTACATGACTTTTTTTTGACAAATCCATGCTGTTCTTTAGATACAATATTATGCTTATAAAGATAATCTTCCATTTTGGTTCTAATTATGCTTTCCATAATTTTGCACGGAATTGAAGTTAAAGACACAGGACGATAATTGCTCGATATTGATTTATCACCTTTTTTAAACAATGGAGTAATATTTGCTGATCTGAATTGGATTGGAAGCTGACTATTGGATAAAGATTCTCTGAAAATCAAAGTTAAAGGAACAGTAAAGGCTTCTGCACAATTTTTAAGCAATGATGGATGAAGCTTGTCTACACCACATGATTTATTTTGATTTAGGTCTTGTAATTTTTTAAATACCATTTCATAACTAATATCATTTGGATCAATGTCACTATATTCTGACCAGCTTTCATCAAACTCAACTTCAAAAGGTGGAAGCTCACCATCTTGTTCAATAACAAAAAAATCTTGAAAACATTTATTAAGAAGATTTGATATCTCTTTCGGTTCGTGCGTTATTTCATTGTTTGACTTTTTTAATGCTTTAATTGATTATTTGACTACTTGTTGATCATTTAAGTATTTATACAATATTTTAGGATTCTTCCTAGCTTTTTCCACTAAATTTTGTTCATATGTTAGTCTGACTTTTTTAATTTCTGATAAAACTAATTTACAGGTACGTTTGTAATCTTTATAAAGATTCATATCCTTCCAGTTACATGAACAGTTCCTGTATCTAAGATTCCTCTTATTTCTGATTAAGATCTTGAGATCATCTTTAATCCAAGGTTTTGAGATATTTTTCTTTTTTGAGCCATCTGTCAGTGAAATGAATCGATTACTAGCTTCGCTTACATAGAAAATTAACTCATCGTACATTTGTTGAATATTTAAATTCTCAAACAAGTGCACCCAATTTATATTTGAAAGAAAATGTGAAATTTTTACAAAGTCAGCTTTATTATAGATAAATTTTTTACAGGTATATGATTTCTTACTAACCTTGTTTTTGAGAATAAAATTGAAAAAGATAGCCAAATGTCCTTTATTTATGTTACCGAGCACAAATTTTGTATCGATTGCATACACACTGCCAGATTGGGTCGTGAAAATCAAATCTAAAGTGTTGACAGCTTTTTCGTTTGCCATTTGAAAAGTGGGGACATTTACATGCTGGTATAGAAAAGTGTCGTTTAGCGTCTCTCTGAATTTATGTTCGATGCCATTTTCGTTTAACATTTCTGACACACAGCAATTTGAACAGATAATTGATGGAAAGTTAAAATCCCAATGTTGAGAAGATCTTTGAAGCCTTTTTCATCCACAAAGATTGTTTGAAAAATAAATCAAAATCGTTCATATCAACAAAATCGTTTTGCCTTTAAAGACAGCCAACTAAATACTTTTCAGAGTTAAAGATTTCTTCTACCTAAATTTGTTCAATTTTACTAAAATTAAAAAATGCATCATTTAATTCAAATGAGTCTATCTATTCATCAATGTAGAGACAAACACTATCGCCTCTGCGTCCATAACTTATGTCCTTTTTGTACAAATTGTATCCTTTTACGTTTGTAAGTGCGATGCTCTTGAACCAAGTCTCACTAATTGCCACAATTTGTAGGCAATATGTTTCAATAACAACACTAAATTCATCTAGTTTGTTGTTCAAAGAAGTAGCATTTAAATACATACATTTTAACGATTCGATACTATCTAGACGTGATGACGCTTCTGATGAACGATTATTGCTTCTTGAATTTGACGATCTGATTTCCAGGGATGCCATATCGAAAGGGCGAGTCTTGTGAAAGACCATTATTTGCTTCGTTTCTTTGTTTTCTCAATTCATAGTCTAAAGCTCTTTCCGTTTCAGTCAAATCTGGACTAATATAAGCATTTTTGAGAGAATTTGAATCTCTCAACTTTTTGGCTGCAAGAAGTAATGGATTTCTGATTGCTTCTTCTTTGAGTTCCACCAAAATTTGGCCTGGTTTACTTTGGTCTTTAGATCTCAAACGTCTCGAATACGCCGGCTTGACATCACTTTTTCCAATAGTGTTCAGAATTTCTTTGATTTTTTCTTCATCTTCAGCTCTCTTGTCTGTTAAAATCTCTTTCTTTGATTCTGGCACACCATAAATAATAACATTTTTTCTTCTTCTCATTCTTTCATTCATTTCGCTGATGGTCGCATTTGCTACAGCTATCTGATCAGCTGGTTTTTTAGCATTTTTAGAACCTTGTTTTACTACTTGAACCCATTGACTACTGATGTTGGGTGAGTTTTCCGTTTTACTTGCTGCTGCCAATTGAGCTCTCAGTTTATTTAGTTCAATGTCTTTTGTCTGTCGGATTTTGTCATTTGTGAAATCATATTTTTGACTGTTTTTCGAAAAGCCTCTCGTTCAGACACAGAAAGTCCCATTTTAAAATTTTTTTTTTGCAATATTATATCTAATTTTTAGTAGTTTATAAATAAATATAAATATGATCCCCTGATCATTTGCATGATCGGGCAAGTTAACTTAACTTTTGTCCATTTACTTATGCATCACCCGTTAGTTTTTTTGTTTCATTTTTTGTATTTGTTTTTAATCATCACTATCTTTATTGTTTTTAATCTCACTCATATTAGGTAAATAAACCCTTATCCAAATTTTTGGTAGATATAATTGAAATTATGGATTGAAAAAACAAATTTGAAAATATGGACGTTAATGACGAAGAGGACAAATTCGTTAAAAATTTCGAACAATTCACAGGCAAGTTGTTGTTGACTAGTTTAGCCTTCAAAAAAAAATATCATAAGTAATTCGAATAATTATTTTAAAATTTAAATGTACTTGACTCAATTAAGGTTAAAAACAATTTACGACGATAATAATAAATCGATAAATTCGACGATTTCGTATTTAGACGAAAAATCAAAAAAAAAAATACGGAAACATTTTAAAATTTTACTATATTGAATCGAAAATTGAAGTGTTGTTTAGAAGATTAAAATAAAAAAATTGAATTTAAAGAACTAAATTTGTATTTTGAAAAGAAAGAGTTAGCATTGAAAAAGTTGGAAGAATATTATTGTAGATAAAGAAAGAATATTAATTAGCTAATCTCAAATTTTGAGTAAATGTATTATTCATGAAGTTGAAAAAAAATTTATTATAACTGAAATTGTCGGGAAAAATGAACATAATTGAAAATTTAATAAATCATAAAAAAAAATTTTTTTTTTAAACAATTAAAAACACAGTTTAAACGCTGAAAAAACGAGCAAATAAAAAACACCTTACCCAAAAGCGCTATTTAAACACTTAAAAAACGCCTTTAAAAATCCTGACTAAAAATATAATGCTCTTGTATCGAATAGAATTAAAAAAGCAACCTAAAACGCTCAAAAAACAAATAAAAAACACCTCAAACACTCATAAACACTAATTAAACACCTAAATCGCTTGAAAATTTCTTTAAAAACGCTTAAAAAACACACTACTTTACGATATTTTTGAAAAATATGTTAAATTTTATTTTAATTATTTATGACTTAATTGTCTAAATTCTTGTCTTTAAATACTTTTTTTTAAGCAAAAATAATAAAATTTTTTCTGGCTGTTTTACCCTCGTTTATCGTCTGTTCTTATCCCGTTTAAACGCTCATGTTTAAACAGCGTTTAAACAGTGTTTTTTGCCTGTTATTGTCCCGTCGGGCGATCCCTATACAAAAAGTGAATCTGAAAAAGAAAAAGATTAAAATTAGATTCTCTCCTTTAAAATCAAAAATTTGAATTTCGACTAGAATTTTGAAATATGTAAATAAAAGTAGATTTAAAAAATAGCGCTTTTTTTAAATTCTTTTTTTTTAATTTTTAAGCTTTATTAGGTAGTAAACATCAATTTTCACATTTGGATGACAAAAATATGATCATGAAAATAAAGATAATCACCAATTCAATCAGTTTCTATTACTTTTATGCACTGAATTGTATAAAGTGTCTTTTAATCCATAAACCTTGAAAGAATTCAAAGGAATTGATTAATTAATGATGAAAAAACTAAAAGTAAGAAGAATTTATTATGAGCGATCTTGAAGTAAGTACGCTGAATTAAGAACACAATTCAGGTATCAAATGGAAAATATTTAAACATATTAGGTGAAATATTAAATATTTTTTTACAACTGAAATGAAAAATCAACTGTCAAAATAATGTGTAAAATTAAAATCTGTTATATTTTATTTAATAAAAAGTAGTAATAAAAAAATCTTTCTTCGGAATTAAACGGAAAAATAAACCAAAAATAAAAATAAAAAATTAGAAATCATTCAAAAACTTGTATAAATCATCGTTGAAATAAACTGAGCCTTGAACATAACCCACTTGATTTAAATTAGCTTGATCATTTTTAGCATCATTCGAATGAGGCAACAATTTGTCTTGGTTATGTATTTTCATGTGCCTTTTGAGATTGCCTGATTGGGAAAATGCTTTGTGACATAAGCCACATTTGTAAGGACGTTCACCTGTATGAGTTCGAATGTGACGTTTGAGAGCAGTCGCATCCGTAAAACAAGCTCTACAATATTCACAACTGTAGTCTTTTTCTTTGGTATGAATTTTTAAATGAAAAATGGTACTAGAGTAACTGTGCAATTTTTTGGAACAAAGTGGACACTGTTTTGAACTTCCTTTGTTGTGATAGATGTGATTGTGCATGATGAGAGAAGCTTTGCTGTCAAATTGTTTGTAGCAAATTGAACATTCAAGACAATCGTTGGAACGATGTTTTTTTACATCTTGACAAAATGATTCATTGTCTATTTTGAGTGTTCTCTTATTTCGATTGGATGGGTCCAATGAATGTTCTATTGATGACAAGTTGGTACTTGACTCGTTTGAATCGACTGAATTATTCAAAAATTTTGGTTTTTCATTGTGGTTTAACGAGAATACATTTTGATAGCAATTGTAACTAGGCGAATAAGTGTTCAATGATTGTTGATAAATAGTCCGTGTGGTCATCGGTGTCGAAAAATGATTTAGCTGTTGAGAATTTGAAGGATAATCAAAGGATAGATCAGCAGATGTATTTTGATTACAAGTCAAATTGTAGCTAATGTTGTTGGTAAAATAGTATGGATAAGGAATATTTTGAGGAATTGTATTAGTAGACCATTGATTGTATGTTGTTGAATTCCAAAGATTAGAATCAAAAGAGAAGTTTTGTGGGTAAGTGATCATTTTGTCAAGCTAATACACAAGGAATTTCTTTTAATTTATTTTTGGAATTTTTTCCAATAGGCTCTCTCTTAAATAGTCCTTCAAATGGGTGAGCAAGAATGACATGTTGAATATCGATTTGAGCAAAGTTTCTATGATGTTCAGCCGTATCGGTGGATATGCTCACATTTGGTTTAGCCAATTTTGACTTAATGATGTAATCAACATCGGTATTTTTATTCATT
This sequence comes from Brachionus paranguensis, assembly GCA_016802215.1. Taxonomy (NCBI): domain Eukaryota; kingdom Metazoa; phylum Rotifera; class Eurotatoria; order Ploima; family Brachionidae; genus Brachionus; species Brachionus paranguensis. The sequence continues at coordinate 6,196,231 of JAESIX010000002.1, read as the reverse complement.
AATCAAATTAAAGATAAGTGAGAATATTTCTTGATTACATTTTTTATTTCATTTAATTGTTAATTTTTTTCTAATTGACAATCATCCTAAATCATACTTTCAAAGGTGGATTTTTTTAATTTTTGCTAACTTTTACAATTTGGAGGAAGTCAATTTATTATTATTATTTTAATTTTTTATAAATAAATTATTAATAATAAAAATTCTTTTTATAAATATCTTTTTATTTATATCAAATTTTTAAATTAAATCTTATATAATTTCAAGTTGAGTTTGAAATTTTTTGGGCAATACTGAGTTGTTCTTTTCAATTTTTGTCAAATTAGTGGAAACAATTAATAAAAAGTTAATTTTCAAGTATCCAAAAGAAGTTTGTTTTGAAAATAAATATGTTCAGATCAAAGAAATCTTCAAGACATATTCCATCAATTTTAAAAGAAGGTAAAGAATTTAATTTAAGGTAAAGAATACCGGACTCCATTGTGTAATTGCTATCTAACTATTTCTGAAAACATGATTAATAAGTACCTAAACGAAGTTGAAAAATGGCTTTTCAAATGGAAAATAAAAATTTCTATTGAAAAGTCATGTTACATGATCTTTGAGAAAAAAACAAAAGTTAAAATCGATCTTGACCTTAAAATTAATGGTAACAATTTAAATAATGAGCAAAAAGTCAGATTCTTAGGCATCACACTAGACTCAAAACTTAAATTTAGTCCAATGGTAGATGAATTAAAAGAACGCTGTAATTCAAGGCTTAATATAATAAATTATCTCTCAAATAGGAAATTGTGTCTAAAACCAAAAACATTAGCTATTCTTTACAAATCTTTGATAGGACCAATCTTGGACTTTTCTTTTCCTTGTTTAAATTCATTCAGAGTTGAGTGAGAGATATGTCAGGGCAGGATTGAGTCATTTTCTTCCACTGGTCATCAGACTGGTGGAAGAATATAGAGAAGGTTTCGAATCAAGATATATCGAATATCAAATTTCTTTTCATCTTTTTAATTATTTTCTTTAGTTTAATTTTAATTATTTTTCTTTTAATTTTTATTTCTTTAATTTTAGTTTTTACCTGAAGGAGCTTCAGCTTGGCAAAGATAAATAAGTGATTAATAAAAAAATTCCTTGTTTTAATAATGGGGTCTCCTATGTTTAAGTGACCAATTTTTTCCACTAAATAATCAATTTTTGATCACATAAAATGAACGCAATGCTTAAAAGTGGCCATTAGATAAAAATTTGTATTGAAAAATATTGCAAAAAAAAGATCACCGTAAAAACTATCAAATGATTTAATTTAAAAAAAAGAGATATTTTGAATTTTATTCTGTTTGTTTTTTTTATAAATAATAAATTCAGTTCTTTTCGGGATTTTTTTACTAAAATTTCAACAGAAAAATATTAAAAATAAAAAAGATCTTGCCATCTTTTTTTTTTCTTTCACTTTAATTGTTTAAGATGTCCATTATTTTAAATAAAAGTTTTTAAAATTATTTATTTTAGATAAAAATTAATAAAGAGCATTAAATAAAAAATTAGATTTTTGAGAGTACAAGCTACAAAAATAAAAAATAAATACTTAACATAAACTTGGCGTAGCCAAAATTTTCAAGGCTCTAATAGATGGCATTATTTGATCAAGTCTAGATATTTCCAGAGCCTTCATAATTTTTTCAAGAAGCTTATGAAATAATGGAAAATATTCGTCGTACATATTAAACTTGTCGATGACCCTTGGAAATTAATCAGCAATTAGAATTTTATTATTTTTTTTTCTTTCATTACTTTTCCAAATCTACTGAATTCATAAGTCCTTTTAGATTTGACGATATTTTGTCATTTAGTAGTTTATAGATATTTTGGACATTGCACACCAATTTTTCGGTCGGATAATTTTCACCTAAAAAAATTAAAAAAAGAATTAAATAAAAACTTTTAATATTTGATTTTTACTTTGATCAAAAACATTTTGAATTGCTTTTTTGAAATTTACCAATTGGCCATACTTGTAATAAACATCATTCATTTTAGTTGGCACATTCAAAAAACAATCGACATCAAATAAATCTTGGAATAGATTTAAGCATTTAAGCAAAAACTCTTGACTTGGTTTATGCGCTTTTTCCAAATTTACACTACTCACTGAACCAGAATTTAGAGAAGAACTTGACGAAGCCGAGTAAAAGGTCGATTTAGAGTTTTTCTTTAAATTATCTGCTTTGTTAAAATCATAAAACCCGTAGCATTTACATTGAAATTTTTTGATAGAATTAGACTCGACATATTTTAATGTGTCGCTTAGAACCTTGTTCAATGCTTGAAAGCCTGATTTCTCAGACAATTTTATTTCCTTTGTCAGATTTAAAACTTCAATTAAGTTTTTAAATTGACACGAAAAACTCTTAGATAAAAACATTAAATTATTTTATTTAAATAAAATAAAAAATTCAAACCTTGAAATCTTTTTTTTCCTTTAGAACATTTTGAAAAGTTCTGGTAATCAATTCATCTTTAGTCTCTTGATAGTCACGATCATTAGGACAGGCTGAATCCTCGTCACTTGTCGTTTCCACTGAATACTGATTGATTTTTTCACAAAATATGGCACACTTATCCACTAACAATTGCAAGTTCTCATTTGAATCATTTATTTTTTGTTTTCTAAATTAAAATTTTTAAAATGATTTTGAAATATTTTTTTGAATTTTTTTGGTATATTTTTTATTACTTTAAATTCCAATTTTTTTTTTCCAAATGCTCGATGGCTAAACGCAGTTCTTTAATCGTCTTTTGAGATTCGATTAGTTGTTTTTTGTAAGACTAAAGAGAAGAAAATAGAGAAAATTTTTTGATTTAATTTTAAAGCCTACTTTACAAACAGTCTTGTAATGTAATGCCATCTGAATGTAATCTTCTTTGGTTAGGTCCGACTCATCCAAATCATCAGAAATTACATTTTTTTTGTTTCTTCTTCTGTGATCTTCGAATTCGTCATCGAATATTTTCATTTTTTTCAGGTCATAGTTTGACTTAATGGGTCTTGAAAAACGGATTTCCTTATAGGACTCTAACTCGGCCACGTCGCTCAGAATCGAATCGCTAATAATTGAATCAAGCATTTTTTTTATTTTTATTTTTATTTAAAAATATATCTAAACTTGAATATTAGAAAATAAAACTAATGAAAGTATTAGATTAAGAATTAGCTTTAAGAAACCTTTAAATTGTCTTAGATTTTTTTTGGTCATATCAGACACACTTTTTTACTAGCCGAATTTTTAAGCTTTCTGTTTAAACTTAAAATCTAATATTTTTTTTAAATAAAACTAAAATCACCTTTGTTTGTAGTGCATATTTGTTTAATCAAATTCAAATTGAAGACTTAATTTTAAAGTCAAAAATACTGGACTTGATTTATTAATTTTGTTTTTTCAAATAATCGATAAAACTAATTTAGATTAAAAATTTTAAATCATTCATCAGTATCCAAGGGGATTAAAAAGAAATGGATGCGGAAATACTCTAAATTGTCACGTTAAGTCAATATTGATCTACGATTCATCTTAGAAATAAAGAGATCGGCTATAATCTCAAAAACTTTTTAAATCTGTTTGAATAAATGTTTTTATTATTAATTTTGAAAATGTTCTTTTTGATTGAATTTAAATTTAACTTAGCCTAAAAAATTAGTTGAAAATAAAAATATTTGAATAATTCTGATTTCCTAAGTTTACAATTTTTTTTATTGTTTGTTCCATATTAAAAATTTCTTTTTTAATACACGATGTCTGTATCTTCTCAATTTAGGAAAAATTAAGTCTTAGAAGCATTATAAGATGATTTTTAAAATCGAATAATTATAGCCAGTGTGTCTGAACAATTTTTTCTAAAAATTGATATTTGATAATTTAATTAAAATGAAAAAAAAATGAAGCAAAAAAAATTAAAATAATTTTTTTATACATTTAGAATTATTTATGAAAAAAAGTACTATATTTTAATCAATAAAGATTGAAAAATAATTTAGATTTTTTGAAGGACAACTAAGTTTCAAAATGTGTCGTCTTTTTTTGGTTTTACTTAATTTCTTTACAGTAGAAAAGTACTTCGGTATTCTCTTCGATAAAAAACTGATTTCATCCGACTAAACCAAAAGCTCAATCTTTAAAGCCACAAGTCTTTAGGTTGCTCCTCCCGCTGCTAGACTCCTCAGATTTTCAGAGTAGTCTAGACCACTTTCGTTCGCACACATCACCATATCTCTGGAATCTCTGGAACTAAGGAATTCAGGAACCCTTCTGACCAGCTTTCTCAAGACGAGAATATTTTTTACCAAATTTAATTGCTTCCATCTGGTAAAAACTCCCCCCTCATCCTATTGTGTCATCTTATACAAATTGTTTCAAAGCTACATAGAAAATATTATTTTCCTATAAAACGATACATAATCTTGAAATATATTTCACCCCTTTTTCTCTGTATCTTTCTATTGGTCTTTTTATCTATACATAACATCTCTTGGTCTGCGATACTATAGCATAGGCTCTTGTGGAACCATATTCAGGTGCCATAAAAAGCAACCTTATTTATTATTATTATAATTTGCTAATTTAAAAAAGCTATAATAGAATTCCAAAATTTCTTCTCACGATATCATTATCTGTTTTTATCAAATTTTACATTAAATTCTACTAAAAAATCAAATATGGAATATTCAAAAAAAATTAAATAAAAGTAAGGTGCGTGTCATCCAATACGATAATAAATATATTTTTGATGGTTTAGAGTTAAAGGCACTTCAAAAAACCTAGAACTTGAAATGACCTCTGTCAGATCGGGTCTCTGAAGCAAACCATACTTCAATAAAAGTCGCTTTTTTAATAAAGTAATTAAGAATACGGGTGTCATTTAATAGAGCTATAGAGAGAATTTTTCAACTATTTTCTTGTTTTTTTTACCATATAACTCAAAAATAGGAATAATTTTTAAATAAATCCAAAAAATAGTCAATTAAATCATATTTAAAATTTTATTCTAGTAATTTTTTTAGAAAGAAGCTTTACAGAAATTCTAAATTGAGATGTCTTTATAAAAAATTAATTGTATTTGTATGAAATCAAATTTTAATAGTACTAGCTTAAGAATTGAATTGAAAAGATTAGAAAGCTCCTTTTGTTTTAACATTCCTCACACAAAGCATGAAAAAAACAATAAATATTTCTATCGTATTGGAAGACACGCACCTTAAAATGTTAAAATTCAAATTTTCAAATTAAAAGTTTAAATTTTAGGAAAATTTCGATATTGTTCCCAATGTTTTTTGGACTCGAATTAAAAAATTCTTTAAATTGTATTTTTATTCAGAATTATTAAAAAGTCACAAGTCTTAAGTCAAGTCCAAGTCCGAACCTGACTTAAGTCTTTAATTTAAAAATTAATTTTTAATTTAAAAAAATATATTATTTAATTAAAAAAAAAATTAAGTTAAAATTTTTTTTAAAGTTTTTTGTATTTTCTAGCAACAAAAATATAATCAAATATATTTTAAATTAATAAATTAATATTTAAATAAATATAAAAACAATAATTGTTAAATAAATTAGTTAATTTAGATAATTTTTTTTAAAAAAGAAAATCAAACGCCAAAGCAGCTGAACTGCAGTCACTTTGTCTGATAATAAAAAAAACATCAATAAAAAATACTGATGTTTGAACTATTGGCCTAGCTTAATGTTCTTAGAGCACTCACGGACATTATTCCCCTGAAATTTTCAGAGTTGTTTAAAAGTCCAAAATAAAAGTCCAAGTCCAGACTTAAAATTTTTAAAACAAAATTCGACATCTAAAATAAGTAAAGAGCTCAAGAAATAGAAAAAGATAAGTAAATAAATCTGAAAGGTTTAAGTTAATTTCTGATCTCTACAAAGCTCTGCAAAATTTAAAATAATTCAGAATTATGCACATTATTTGATTAAGGTTAAACAGGGTTAGCTAGAAAAAAAAAATTTTAAGTCCGGACTTGGACTTAACTTGAGACTTGTGACTTCTAAACAACTCTGGATATTTCTTATAATTACACATGAATTCTCTAAAGATTAGAGAAAACAATTTAAAAAGCTCAACTGATGGACCTAGAAATTTCATCGAAAATAATATTTTCATTTTCTATGAGGAATGAGCTGGAATTTACGAAGCATTCACATGAAATTTAGTGATGGAAATCAAATATGGGATAGTCAAAAATAATTTAAAATTCGAACACCAAAAAAGTTCAAATTAAAAATTTAAATTCTAAGAAAATTAAATATGTTTAATATCAAATTTAATTTTATTCAAATTGGATTGATTTTTTTTTAATCACAGTTCAAACTAAAACTAATTACGAATCTTTTCCTTTTTACTTATTTTCCTCCGTTTTAAACAAAATTAAAATCAAACTGAGAAGTGTCAGAGTGGACAATCTTTTCCTTTGGCTGTCAAATAAGCTAATATTGATTCCAATTATGGAAACCAAGTAATTCGATCAACTTAAGTCTATTTTGGCTCAAGGTAATTCATAAAGATTGTGTTTTTTTTTAATTTTTATCTTCCTTTACGAAAAGTTTAGTTTAATCCCATCTGAATAAGATCTGCACTTTCTGTTGAATATTCAATTAACAGTTTAGGTGACGTTGAAGTGACTTAATTTTCATTTTCTTGTCCACTATGAAATTTTATTCAAACAACATTGATTTTAGACTACTCTTCTTGAAGGATCACCGGCAAATAGGGCTTAAATCTTCTAAATTTTTTGAAATTACTTTTTGCTAGATAGCTTCTTATTCATTCAACAAAATAGCTAGGTCTACCAAGGTAACTTAGTTTGTACAATAAACCAATGTGCCAATATTTATCAAATGCCTTTTGAAAATAATACTGGTCATATTTTCGCTCTTCTAAAACAGAACCTTCTGAAACTTCATTGATAACTGAATTCAAATATACAAACGGCTTTGCTAAAAGAAAAAAAAATGACCAAAAATATACATTTTATTAAAAAGTTAAATATTTCAATTAATTAAATAATCAATTAACGGAGTGGCTTCATAACAAAAAGCTATATACATTCAGTTTGGACAAATGAAAACCTAATTGGTCTTGTTGACAAGACTATGCAATACTGCAAAAGTATTTTTTAGCTTTCCTATCTGGTAGTTTTATTGCGGTCTCAAATACTTATAATAATCTTATTAATTTGAGATGGCGTTAAGTAGTCAATATCGAATGAATGATAAAGAAGGAAATATTGGCACTTGTTGGGGACTTTGTTTTAGAATGCCTTGTCAAAGTCTGGACGATTTTCAGTTTCAGCAAAATGTTCTCTAAAAATACAAGGATTTGACACATTTGAGCTTTTAAGTTTTTTTGAATTTAACTAGCTCCGTTAAGTTAAGCAGATAGAAAATAATAAATTAGAAATAATCAACAAGTTAATTGCAACTTTCGATTGATATTTTGATACGGTTAAATTCAGCTTTATATTGAGATTCCATAGTTTTGTTGCAAACTTCTTATACTTTTCTATTTGATATCCTAAATAATAAAATTATATGACTATTTTAATATTTGTAATTTGGTAAAACTACAAATGTGATCATATCAGGAATAACGGGAAAGATCAGTCGGGTCAAAAATCAAAAATATTTTGAACAAAAATTATTAACTCTATCAACTATACTTTTTCGTAAAACTTATGCTGTTAATCAATGCAGCACCTCTCAATCGAAAGTTTATAAAAAATGGCAATTTATAAAAAATTCACCAAAATTTCAAGTAATATAATAATACAGAAATTCCTTCGAAAATTTCGAAATTATGCCAAGAATCAAAGCGCAAGAGCTAGTCTCTTTTTTTTTAATTGTAATTTATAATTTATACCTTTATTTAAGATATTATTATGATAAATATTGCAAAATTAGATTTATTTCTCAAATCAATAATTGTAATCAAAACGTTTAAATCTTATAATCCACTAATCCAGATATGACATTATAAAAAAAGTAAAGTAAATATACCGTAATTTAAATTTCTCATATTTTCAATGGAATCATTCCTCATAATAATTGAATAAGGTTTCTGACTTGTATCCCAATGCAAGGCTAATTATTAGACAAAATTTATTACTGTCAATATTCTCATTGACTGAATGTGTTTATTCTAAAAACCAAAAAGAAGAATTAAATGAAGAAATTACCCAAATAATAACTTCTGCAGCCCTCAATAGCATAATATATCTATTACATAAAATATTCAAAAACGAGTCTCCCACTCGACATTGTCAGGCTTATTTAGGAATGTGGGATTTCATGTTGTTTATATCAACCAAAAATGATCCTTTGCTCCATAAGGAGCAAATAAGGAAAAAATTTCAACCAAGAAGAATGAAAGTTAATGTAGGCAGATGGTTAAACACTGCAAGTGTGATCATGTGAAAAAATTTACTAAGAAAAAACCAGCCGGATAAAACATAAAAAATTACAAATTATGTATTTTTTGTATTTAAAAAAAAAAATTTTATTTTATTTATATTTTTAGTTCTAATTAGATAATTAATGTTTTATTTTTCTTAAAAAAAATTTGTTCTAAATTCAGTATTAGAGTTTTTTTTTAATAAAATAAACATAGGGCTAATTAAATGTCATTTAAAAAAAAAATCTAAAAATATTCACTAAAATTTTATTGAATAGATTGTTTGTAAAATAAATTGTACTTTTAATTTTTATCAATTTTGTTTATTTTTCAAAAAATTTTTTTATTATTTTTTTACTTAGCATCTGCAGCCATACCTTTTTTAACACAATAAAAACAAAATTGCAAAATTAATTGCATCATCATCCAATTAAATATAATAATAATAATAATAATAATAATTATAAGCTACAGCAGAATACCTACTAGCTTTAGTCTCGCTATGGTAGTTGTTCTTAACGTAAAAAAAAATAAACAAATTTTTCCTTTTCCTTCTTTGAAAATAAAAAAATGAATAAAAACAGTGATCAGATTTAAATTTTTTTTCCCACTCTACTTATTTTACTAAAATTTTTAAATTTCTAATTTGAAAACGAATTTTTAAAACGGATTTACAAATATTTCTGAAAAGCCTATGCTGTAATATTGAATGTAACACGTCTCAATCAGTAGTTTAAGATGCCTTGCTACTAAAAATTGACCAAAATTTTAAATATTATAGAAAAGATAAAAATTAAGTAAAAATCCCGTCATGGAAGTGAAGAGTAAATATTTTAAATTTTTTAATATTGTTAATATTGTCTTACAAAATTAAAATGCAAACAAAATATTTTTTTAGAAAAAAATTTAATGATAAATACTCGTTGTAAAATTGTGAATTATTTTGAATGATTTTAAAAATGAATATTTACCTTTTAAAGTCGTTTTTATTCAGTTTTTCTCAAGTAATTGATTCTAATCTTAAAGATTTAAAGCTTTTACACACTTAAAACAAGCTCTTAGTGTAATTGAGCTTGTATTAAAATTTTTACGATTAAGTTTTGTAATTATAATGATGTATTTATTAGTAAACTTGTTAAAACAAAGATAAAAACTAGCTTAAAGAAGCTAAAAGTGATTCTAGAATTGTTGCGTCTGGACCAAGCATATTTTATTGCGTTTTATATTTATTTAAATTTTTTTCCATTTAAGGGTTTTAAACTCAAGAAAAGGGCAAATAATTGAGTCTCATTTATAAATAATCAATGAGGTATGCCGCTTATGGCCAAAATTTAAAAGATGTTGTTAAAAAATCGGCAAAATTCTTTTGTTTTTAACCCTTTTTATATTTTAATAATGACTAAGCCTGGTATTTTATAAATATGAAATAAATAAAAACGCTTCTTAAATACCAATGGTTGCACTACAGCCTCTAGATAAGAAAAATTTTATTTACAATCAAGACTTCGAAATCATTTGATCAAATTAATTAGAAATTAAACACTTTTTCTGAATGTTTTAGGGAATTCTTTGAAAATTTTCAAGATATTAAAATCAAGTTTCAATCCAAAAGAATTTTAAAGCAAGATATTAAAATCGAAAATAAAACCTTTAAAATAAAAAAATTTCCAAGTAAAATTTCTTATTTGTTTAAAAATAAATTAATTTTTCGATTTTTTATAATTTATTTGATAGTCAGGTGATTTTAAAAAAATTCTTAAAAGTTCTGACACATTCTTAAAAACTAAGAACATTAAAATAAGACTTAATTCTTCATAGCTCCCGACTTACTTCTGAAGTTGTTTCAAAAAATAAAACTAAAATCTGAGCAGTTTGATGGTTTACTAAATTATTCTTCAATTTTCAATAAATTGACAAAAATATAGTATGTATCTTTATTTTCAAAAAATGTTGGGACCAAAATAAGCTTTTCAGTACTTTTTGTAGAATTTTGAAATAAAAAATAAATTTATTTATTGTTACTTTATTGAAAACTGGTGACCAAACGTTACTTTTGTGTAGCTTTAAGTGCTTTATGTAGTTTTAAGATTGAAAGCTTTAAAATTAGGAAATTTATGTATTCTTTATGGAATTTTATTATAAAATAAAATAACAAAACTCTAAAGAATCATTCAAGTTAACAAGTTAAATTCAGGTAAATTAATGAGAGAAAACACGGGGTCTGGGGCGCAGACCCGATTAAGGTTAGGGGTTAATTAGGAATGAAGAGATGACAAATAATTCAAATTAAAAGAACATAAAAAATTACATACTTGGTTTTGAAATAGAGGGATTTATAAGGCATTAAGTGAAGTACATAAAATTCAGGACTGCTGGTTATTTTTAGTTAAAGGATGCATAAAAGATAACAAATTAAGAATTGAAATACATAGGATCATATGGCATAAAGTGCATAAAAGTCATGATAACTGGTTATGTTCTATTAAAAGATTAAGGCAAACATAAAGTATATCCTTTATATCAGAGCCAAAATTTTATTTTTATTTCTACATTTAAAAGGATTGACTATTTTCATAAAACTTCTATATTTAATGAAACTTTTTGCACATAATGGTTTTTACTAGGCTCATTTACAAGGCTCCTCGATACAGTAAGTTAGCAATGTATCATGCACAAGAGATTAACAAACAATGATCAATTAAAAGCAATATAAGCGGATTTGTAGCATTCAGTTTGGCTCCTTGAGGCCCAAAAATAGAGAGATTTGAATTTTGGTTCATATTTTTTTAATATTATTTTAATTTCACGCCATTCTATTCAAATTATATTTAAATTTAAAACGAAACATTCATAATCTCACATGACCATATATTTTTCTATTTTTAAAGAAAAGAATAAAACAACACCTTAATTTTTAAAAATGTGAATAAACTTTAAATTAAATTTTTTTTATTAAATTTTCTCATATAACCAACCAATCTATTTTATATTCTTCGAAAAACAACTTCAAAATTGCCGTCATTTGACTCTAATTCCGACTTTTGGTACAAATTAATTCCTTTGTTCTATTTTGCTTCTACATTTGGTCAAAAAATCCATTTCGACGCATTTTAGATCGTTTTTTTTTCAAGATCGCTCTTTATGAAGCTTTTTTCTCATTAAATGTGTTTTATTTTACCCCAGCCTTCATACTTGAGTTTGTTGATACAAAATTAAAATTTAAATTGTTTAATTAAAAGAACCAAATTAGAATAATTTTAATGTAAACCTTATTAGAATAAAAAATAAAATTTTACATTAAAATTTATTAAAGAGACAAAAGCAAATGTTCAATTTTTGCCAAGATATTATTATTATCATTTAGAGATATTAGTTCACATGATTCAATCCATTTATTATATTCACAAAATCCAAGCAAATTTTGATACAATTTAAGATTAAATTTCAATAAATTGACAAGCTCTAAAAATTTAGGACTCGAAAAGAAATTTTCTTTAAAATCATTGAAAAAATATTCTTGAACTAAAAAACAAATAACTTTAAGATTAAGATTAAAAAAAACAATAAAATTTTTTTTAAAAATATCAAATTTTTCCAAACTTGCTCTTTGACGTTCTCTCAAACTGTGAATATTTTTTTTCAGACTCTCATTCAAAATTTGTTTGTCTGTCAATTTTAATTGATACTTTTCAATTTCTTTTGTCAAATTTCGACATAAATTGATCAACTGGAGCTCATTTGATTTGAAAATTTTCAACTCAAACTTGTCATAGCGGTACACAAGATTTAATTCATCATCAAACTTTAACTTTTCTAGATATCCTATATCTATAATTCTAGAATTTTTGGAATAAAAAAATGAATTAAAAAGCCTTGAAATTTCGCATTTTAAAACTTTAATCGGATGAAAGTTGCATTCATAGTATTCCTTCTTTATATTAAAATTGGTTTTTTGATTGCCATCAGCGAGTTCGGTCATTGTATAAAGTAAAGCGTTGACATAAAAATCATCAATATTTGGTTCCATTTCGCCATGGCTTAAGTGATCTCTCAGCCTGGGACCATCAATGTAGTGAAATAAATCGAACATCAAAACACAGGCTTTTTCATCAATAAAATCTAGCAAAAAATTTCTTTTGTCACTTGAAGCTATTTTCCAACTAAGAAGATCATCTAATGTTAAATAAAATTCATTTGTGTATGCAATTTGTGCCGAGGAAGACTCGGATAAATTGTTCGCCAAAGAATAAAGCTTTCTTAGCACATGTTCCAATTCAGGTAAAATCAAATTCAGGAGAGAAAAGTTGTCTAATTTTTCTGAAAAAATTAATTTCCATTTTTCACGCCTGCACTCGTCCACTAACTTAGAGTCTTCGATTAGACTAGAAAATCCAAGCTTGGTTTCTAAATTAAACGATTTAAATAATGATACATTGTGCTCCAGCCATAAAGGTTCAAGCGTTTTTAAATTAAATTTTTGTCGGAATTTTATGACTATTTTTTTCTCTTTTAGACAATGATTGATATTACATAGAAGACAAATTAAAAAATATATATAACTGGAATCATATTCATGGGTGTTGAGAAATCCGTGCCAGCACAAATTGCGTAAATTGAGAGATTTTGGGGTATAAAAAAATAATTTAATAAAATTAATTATTTCGTTGGTAAATACTGATTCAAAAAGAGGGCAATTGACCAAATCTCTGAGTAAGAATGGAACTTTAGAATTGATGCCGCCATTTAGAGCAAATAATACATTTCCTAAAAATCGTTCGAATAAAGGAAAAAAAACAGTAAAAGCCAACTCTATGCCCAGCATACTTGGACTAGGGTTTGAGTTATTTTTAAAAGATAAATTGTTAAAAATTGATTTTTTGAAAATTTCTAAATCGTTTCCTAGAATTGTTTCGATTAAATTAATATTAAAATTGTTTATCATAGTTTTTTTTATGTTTTCTAAATATTTTTTTAAATTTTTATTCGATTGTGAATAATTGATTGTTTTTTGCTCATCAAAGACCATACAATTTTTAGATAAATACTCTAAATTTAGATTGCATTTTGCTTGATCAGTCCATAAATTGTTGTCATCATGAATCGTTTGTATTTCAGCGTGATTCATGCACAGAATATACTTGACTTCATCAGATAAATAACAAATTGGTTCGTTATTTTGAGCATTTACAATTTCTGGAATCATTTTACCCAAAATTAAATTTTTATAAAAATAATTTATTTTATTTTAAATTCTAGTCAATGCATTTAAATTAATGATATTTCAATTTTGAAATCAGAATTCTTTTAACAATTTTTTTAAATATTTTGATAATTTTAGACTTATTATTTTCCTAGCAACAAAAATTTATTACTTTTTAAGAATTCGTAATTTGCAGAGTTGGTCAAAAGTAAAAGTCAGATTTTAAATACTAATTTTAAAAATCGATTTACAGTCATGACCATTCACACGGTATTTTCCTGAACTTAATTGAAAGATCAAATTCATTTTCTTTCACAAATTTTCATAACTTTTAAGTGAAAATTAAAAAAAATATAAGAACATGTTTAATTTGTAAAAGATATCATGGAATAGTTTTAAAAAAAAACAGCGTTTAAAGTGTGTTTCTTTGATTTAAAAAGAAAAAATATTCGATATTATTATTAATTATTTTTTAAGATTATTTTTGATGTTTTAAATTTTTGAATTTCATTATCTGTTGATACCAGAGTCTGAAAGTTTGCTATTCAATATAGAAAATAAAACAATTTTAGACTGAATTTATATATATTGATTCTTGAATTTTTTATTTATTTATTTGTTTATCTGTACCGAGCTAATGCTCCTTCAGAATAAAAATATGTAAAAAAAAATTTAATTAAAATAAAGTTAAATAAGATAAAAAAAAAATAAAAATATTTAAAAAAAGGATAAATAAGTCTAAGTAATAAAACGAAAATTAAAAACGAAATGTTGAAATAAAAAAAATGTGATTTTAAAGAAAAAAATCGAAAACATAAATCAGTGTCGATAGCATCTTCTTCGTGGGTTTCTGTATGAAATTCAACACGATCATCAATAGAGATTTCTTACCTAAATTCATTCAAATTTTTAGCCTCATAATTAAAGACATCATCTACAATTTATTTTTTATTCAAAATATCATAGGGTATTTATCCAGGCACGTTGGAATGGAACTCTATCATTCCTTTCAGTCAAATGTTACTGGGTTTTTTTTGTTTTTTTCTTTTAAATAAGGTCTTGTTACTAAAGTTTTACATCGTTAGAGATAGATTTTTTTATATTATACATCATCAATGAACTCTAGATTTAGAATGAAATAACATAATTGCCTAAGAGAATTATCAATAAAATTTGACTTTATTCCTGGCTGGTCAAATAAATTTTGAATATTGTAGGATCTTATTTTTACCAAATAATACTTATCAATTATCTGTATAAAAATAAAATAAAAAAACACACTGAACCTATTAGAAATAGAAATATTTAAAGTAGAAATTATATTTGATAATTATAAGGTCTGAGATTATTAAGATTATTATTCCAAATCCTAAAAACATTTTAAATTACATAAACCCCGAGGTTCTAAATTGTAATAGAAAAAAATGGAGTTTGAAACTTAAGTCTTAGGTACTAGGCTTATGTCTATTTAAACACCAGAGCCTAGGAGTGATGCAAGGATCAAGAGTGAGCTTAAAATTACCTTTTTGAAAAATGTTTTAAATAAAATTTTCAGCAAAAAAAACTTCTAAATATCAAATAACCGTATTTTTTATTACTCTGATAAATTTCAAGGCTACTAAAATTCCAACGAATTAGCATCCGTAATGTATCTGTACTCCATTGAAAATGAATAATGCGAAATTTTAAATTACAAAAGAAACTTCAGTACAGAACGCTAATTTTCTGAAATTAAATTTTATTACAAAATTATTTATTTTAAATTTCAAATTTTTTGAACTACCATCTTTTTCAAAAATTAAAACAGACTCCAAAAGTTTACTTCTTGTCTTATAGTGAAATTCAGTTTTCTTTCAGAGGATAATGACATTCAATCTTGACAAATTTATTACGGTTTCCATACTTGCACTGCAAATTGTAAATTAGATCTTTCAAGCGACGCATTTAGCTTTCTTATTTGAGAATGACTTGAACGATTAAGTGATCAAGAATAAAATTTTATTATTTTAAAATAAAAATATGAAATTTTTATGAAATGATTGAGTTTTTTAACCTAGTAATAAATAAGTCTCAATATTTTCTGAATGCAGTTGCCATATTGATTATTTTATTTGATCGATTCTAGAGAGCCTATTGAATAATTAAAATAACTATTCATTAAGTTCCAGAAATTCAAAACTTAAGCGCTATCTGAATTTCTAATTTGTAACTTGAAATTCGTAAATTACGTCCTTTGGAATCCTAAAATTAATTTTTTTTTGGGAGATTCAAAAAAAGAATTTAAAGATAAATTCAAAAAAATGAAACCATAGATTATAAAAATTATTATATAAGGCGAATTATAAGCCTCAAAATACGCTAAATTACGCATATTTAAAATTTTTGAATTTCATTATCTGTTGTTGACAGAGTCTGAAAGTTCGCTATTCGATGAAAGTTGTCTATCTTTCAAGACCTTGTCTATCGTTAAAAAATTTAAATTTTTTTGCGGCAAAAACACTAAATTATTAATCAATATTGATGATACTGAAGTAATCTTGAAGCCATTATTAAAAAAATTTCAATTTTATTTTGCATTTAGCACAAATTGAATATTTTAGATATTTTTTTAATTTCAAACTTTTAAAATAATATTATTTCATTCAAAAAGATATAAGCTAAATTGCTAAATTTACCTATTATTTTTATTTATTTGTTTACTGTACCGAGCTTAAGCTCCTTAAGAAAAAAACTTCGAAATTCAATAACTTTTAAACCGAACAAAAGGGACGGCTAAAAATCTACCGATTTGTAGATATTCTGACTAGGTTTACAAATCTAGGATGATCATTTTAAAAAATTAAGGGAAGTCATCAAAAGTCAACTTGGAAGCCTAAAAATTGGTAATTTTTTAGATTATTGCTCTTGCAAGAAACAAATAGTAATCAATTTATTAGCACCTTTATTTTGGAGCTCAAGGTCTTAGCTCACAATTGAATGCTCGGCTTTTACAATATGCGTTTACAATTGTTAGTTAAGAGCCTTGTAACATAACAAACTTTCAGACTGTCAACAACAGATAATGAAATCCAAAATTATTAATCATGTGTAATCTAGTGTATTTTGGGGCTTCTTTCAGGTCAGTTTTTAAAAAAATTAAAAATCTAAACTTCGGTTTTTAGGCCTTAAATGTCCTTTGAATCAATTTCTTTATTTTTAAGTCCCATTTTGAAAATATTTAAATTTTAAAAACCAAAAATTTAAGATTATAAATTTTTTATTTTTTTTTTACTATTGCTAAAAAATATTTAAATTTTTTGATTTTTAAGCAAATGTTAATTTTTTTTATTATTCTGGATGATAAAATTTGTTAAAATATACGAAAAATAAACATAAAAATTAATTTGTTATTTTAAATAAGCTATCTTTGATTCTCGATGAAGTCTGAAATTTTTTTGTTTAATTTCGCCCATTTAAACAGTCTATTTTTTTTCTCAAAAATTCAAATTTTTTTAAATTCCAAAAAAATTCCTATAGCAAATGTTTGATTAATAGCGATACTTTTGAACACAGTTAAAATAATATTTTATGCATGTACAAAAAAAAATAATTATTTTTTTCAAAAAATTTGCATTATTTCTTCCAATTTTTGATTGATACAGCAGACACAAATCGAGTACATCTATTCAAATATGGGTTTTATATCATCTCTAATTGATCACTTGAAAAATTTATTTACTTGGGCATGGACCTATTTATGGATTTTGTGGTTCATTCTGGTCGTAATCCTGTTCTACATTCTAAAAGGTCCTTTGAAGCTTACCGAAAATGTCTCAATGGCAACAATGTTCTTCAACACTCTTACACCAAAATTTTACGTCGCTCTAACTGGAACATCTTCCTTAATTTCAGGGCTGATTCTAATTTTTGAATGGTGGTACTTTAAAAAATACGGAACCTCTTTTATTGAACAAGTATCCTTGAGCTATATTTCACCTGGCTCAGAGTCCAGCATGTCTCAGACTAATTCCTCAAATTCAAATGGATCTAATCAGCATTCTGAATCATCTTCAGATAAAACACTAAGATATGACAATGAATCAAACCAAGCGATGAATAGTTCATCGAATAGCTTGGCAGGTACAAATTCAATAACTCTGTCTGCCAATAATTCCACTTTTAATGCAGTACCTGAGTGCAAAGTTTGGAAAAATCCAATGAGTTTACTACGAGGCGCTGAGTACTCCAAACTAACTGACGCCAATGGCAAAGAACCGTTGACATTTTACGACATGAATTTGAGCGCTCAAGACCATCAAACATTTTTTACTTGTGAATACGATGATGGAAAGCCTGATTACGAAATAATGCAGCGAGCCTGGCGCGAACGAAATCCGTCGACTAGAGTTAGTCTTGCTAATGAGGCCATCAAAATAAATTCTGAGTAAAAATGAAAAAAAATTTGAATTTTTTAAGAATTTTTTTTAATTTTTTTAAGATGCACCCCGGCTTTGATTCTTTTGGCCGAGGAAGATGCCAAAACTATTATTGATGTAATTTAGTTAATACTGGACCTGATTTGTTTTAAATAATTTTTTTAAGGCAGAAAAGCTTTTTAAACAAGCACTAAGATACGCTGACAATGCTTTTAAAAAAACACTTCATGCTCAAGAACAAGGACATAACTTTGAGAATCTTCACAGTAAGTTATCTTAATAATAAAAAATAATCTTAAATCTTTAATTTATTGAATATCTATTTATTTTGAGTTTTTTAATATTTGAACTCCCGAATTTTTACTTTAAAATCATGAAAAAAAAGTCCGAATAAGTCTGATTCTATCCAAAGTCATTGCTTGAACTTGAAAAATTTTTTTAAGAAGTCCAAGTCTTGATTTGTTGGATTTTTCCGTTCCATGTAGTTAATATTGCGGCCACTGTTAAGTAAAAGTTTTGGCAATGAAAAAATTTAAACTTTGACTTGACTTTTACTTTATAATTCTTTAACAACTCCGTAAATAGTATATTTTTTTATTATTTTTATTCTTTTTTTATTAAATTCTTGCCGATAAAAATTATTTAAAGTCTTTCAATACACTGCTTGAAAAATAATAGACAGGCACTATTTCATTTTTTCCATTCGTCACCATTATTTGGTACAGATACACGCCATATAATGAATTGAAATAATCTGAAATTATTAAAAAATATACAAAAAATGTACTAGTTTTTAATCGGTCTACATTTTACGGGCTAAAACATAATATTAATGAACTTATTTTATATATATATATTTAAATAATTAATGTATAATCAGGTTTTGTGAAGTTCAAATACAAATTGAACAAAAATTCATCCTTTTTTGATGAATTAAATTTAAATTGATTGATAAAAAAAAACTTACAAAAATACTGCAACATAGTGCAACATACTCTTTTGCACCTTTTTTTACCTATAATAATTTATTTCATGTTAAAATAAGACAAAAAATAAAACATCAATAAGATTTAAATTGATTATTGATTTGATTTACTAAAAAGAAAAAGAAAATAAAGATTTTATTCGAGAAATTTAGTTCGAATACCCCAAATTTTTTAATTTTTCCTTTTTTTAAAATAGCACTTTTTATTAAAAAATGATAGCTTGTTAGAGTTAACTAGTTAAATTTAAATTTAAAAATCGAAAAATAATAATTTTTAGCAAGTTTGGTTATTGCATCTTTCGAAAAATAACATACAAGAGTGAAACAATAATCAAAATAAAGAAAAATAAATGGGTGTATTTTACAGATCTAGTTAGTTAGAAAAGTCTTCTGTAAGTAAGTTTTGAAAAATTAAGAAAATTAAATTGAGAAAAAGAAGATACATTATTTAACATTGAACCTTTTGATTAAGTAGGTTTAGATTTTACATTCCCTAGACGAAGCATTTGTGATGTATTGCCAAAATAATTAGATAGAAGACCTAAGTATTAAAACTAAGTATTAATTGTATTAAAACGTAAAATTATTTAATTTTCAGCATTTACGTAAATAGTTGAAAAAAAAAATGTCCAAATAATTAAAGAGCTTTGACGTCTTTTTTATTTCTTTAGTTGTTTAGGAACTTGATTTTTTTAAATTAATTTTTAATTAATTTTTTTATAATTAACAAAGATCTTAATCATAAAATAAATCAAAACGAATCCATTAAATTTTTATTTTATAATGAAAATCCATTTAATTAACTCACTCAAAAGACGCCAAATTTTTGTTTTTACAACAATTAGCGTAAATTTTAAAAATTTACCTAATTTTACGTAAAATCTGTTAAATTTTTGATCTGTTACTTTTGTAGATTTACGTAAATTTAATTTATTTTTCTTAATTTTTGGAAAAAACAAAAAGCGCATTTTTATTAGAAATTTAGGTAATTTTTCTTAAACTAGTTATCATTTTTAATAAAAAGTGCTATCTTTAAAAAAAAAAGTATCAATAAGTTAAAAATATTGGATTTCTGTTTAATTTAGTGTAAATTAATTTTTTAATGTAAAATTTTAATAATTGGGGAATTTATTTAATATTTAGGGAAAAAATAAAATATTTGGGGTATTTTATTTAAAATTTTGTGGTATCGATTTTAATCGTCCATTTTATTCTGAGAAATTATGTTGCACTATCTTGCAGTATTTTTGTAAGTTTTTTATTAATTTTAATTATAATTCATCAAAAAAGGAAAAATTTTTGTTCAATTTGTATTTGAATTTCACAATACCTCCAATCATTAAGATTTGAGCATTTTCATTAATATTAGAGATCAATTAGTAATTTTGAATATGCAACTCTGTTTCAAAATATTTAAATTTTCAAAAACTATTACAAAAGGTTTTAGTAATAATAAATTTTAAAAATAAAAGTTTCTACTTCGTCACTGTTCTTAACTTTTTATGATTAATTCAATTTGTCAAAAAGGATTTTTCTATTTCAATTAAAATGACAAATGAGTGAATTTTAAGTTAAAAATCCCAAAATTTCAGATTTAAATTATTTTAAAATTTTTGAAATTAATTTTTTTAATCTGTTCAAAATACTATTAAAATTAAATAAAACTTTTATTTAGAAAGAAACACAAACGTTTTGATATATTTAAAACGGAGACTTGGAATGTGCGCCCGAAAACTCGGTAAATTAAAAGAAGCAGCCAAAATATTTAGAGATTTAGTTAAAGAATTTCCAATGATGTCAGTTTACAATATACATGAAAATTTAATAGAAGTTTTACTAGAGATGCAGTCTTATCCGGATGTTCAAGCAGTTCTCTCAAAATATGATGGTAAAAAAAAATGTTTCAAAAAAAAACTTAATTATCTTTTAAAATTAGATATTAATTTACCAAAATCAGCTACTATTTGCTACACTGCTGCTTTACTAAAAGCTCGTAGTGTGAGTGAAAGATTTTCGCCTGATTTAGCAAGCAAACGAGGACTGAGCGCAGCCGAAATAAGTGCAGTTGATGCAATTCACCGTGCTGTTGAATTTAATCCACATGTTCCAAAATATCTTCTTGAAATGAAAAGTTTAATCTTGCCACCTGAGCATATTCTTAAGAGAGGTGATAGTGAAGCAATAGCATATTCATTTTTTCATCTTCAACACTGGAAACGGGTCGACGGGGCACTCAATTTGCTCCAATGTACATGGGAGGGGACTTTTAGACTCATTCCCTATCCTTTGGAAAAAGGTCATCTTTTTCATCCGTATCCAGTTTGTACTCAAGCGGCTGATCGAGAGCTTTTACCAGGTAAAGCAAACTTTAGCTTCAAGATTTTAATTAATTCAATATTTTTTGTCATTTTTAGCTTATCATGATGTTAGTGTGTTTCCAAAAAAGGAATTGCCATTTTTTATATTGTTCACAGCTGGTTTATTTTCTGGCACAGCAACACTTTTTTTACTAACACATCAATATCCAGAATATGCGACCATTTTTATTAAAATTTTATTCAAATGGATTGCAGCACCTTTAGGATTTTTATCCGAAAGAATCGATGCTGTAATGCCCACAAATTTGATTGCAGCATTTACAAAAATTTGATCAATAAATTTGCCGCCAAATTTTAACGTAGGTTGTTTTTTTAAAAACGAGTCTATATTTAAATTGGAAATTTGTTATGGTTATGAAATTGTTATGATTTGGAAAAGTTTTTATTATTTAAAAAAAATAGTTATTTTTATTGTTTTTAGAATTTTGTAATTTTTTTTTTCAAAAAATTAGTGTATTCTATGAAATTTCAAAGGTAACCACTAATCAAAACTAAATGATGTGGTCCATTGGGTTTAATTCAAACTAATACAGTATGTTGCAAAAATTTAGAAATTGATTATTTTATTTATCTAAAATTGTTAACTTATTGAATTTGACGAAAAATTGAGTGCAAAAGAAAAAAATGAGACACTATTTTGTAGATTTTTTTTTCTCTACAATTTGGTATTGACACTCGGCATAAAAATATAATTAACTTTTAAATATTTGCAATCAAAAACTTCCTATAAAAATTAAAAAATAAAAGTCGGTTCAAAAATTTAGAAATTCGGATAAATTATAAAAAAATTTTTTTATTTTGTGTGATAAAAAATTTTGGGTTGACTGGGTAGTTCTAACATTTCTTCTAATTTTGAGTTAATTGTGCTCTTAAACTGCTTAATTTTAATAACTTCGAACCACTCATGTCCTTTCAAAATAATATTACCAGAAAATCTTTATTTTGGCAAAAAATGGATAAAAAAATGTGCCTAGCCCACTAAAATGGCAGATCGTGGGTCTGCTATAAAGCGGAGATAAAAAGCAAAATGAGATAGCCTAGATGTTAGGTGTATCTACAAAATGTGTCTCTTCAACTACAAAACGATATGAAGAGACAGGTACTGTGTCTGATCGAAGCCGTTCTGATAGATTTCGGAAGCTAACTTTTAGGGAAGAAAATTACATTTTTAGAGAGACTAGAAAACACCCTACATCTAGCTATCAAAAACTCGCCACTGATTTTAATTCTAAGACTCAAGGAGTAAGGATTACTGTAATGAGATATCTCCAAAAAAAAGGTTTAGAGTCTCATACAGCGGTCAGAAAACCTCTTCTAAGCATTAAAGATACACAAAAAAGATATAAATGGTGTAAACAGAGACTTAATTGGACGGTTAATGATTGGTCCAGAGTAATTTTCAGTGACGAGTCCAATTTTGAGGTAGTAAGTCAAGAGTAATTGTAAAAAGGTTTAAAAATGAAAAGTTTCATCCGAAGTTCTGTATACCAAGGTTACAAAACAATCGAGGCTCAGCCAGTATCTGGGGATGTATTTCTTTCAAAGGCACTGATATATGCAACATTTAAACAGGACAAATCAATCAATTTGTCTACATCAACACCTTAGAAAACAATCTTTTACCATCTGTTGAACTCCTATTTGAGCCAAATGACCCTTAGATTTTTCAACAAGATGGCGCTTCGGCACATAACGCTCAAAACGGCAAAGGCGGTCATTTCAAATATCAAATTGAAAATTTCTAAACTTTTGAATCGTTTTTTTTAAATTAATTGTATCCATTTTTTCTTTTTAGATTTTTTTTTTTCACTTAATTTTTTGTTTCATGTTTTTGGATTGATGACAAATAAAAATTAAAATAAAAAATCCGCTTTTTTTATTCTCCCGCCTATTAGTAGTAGTAGTAGTAGTAGTAGTAGTAGTTTAGACTGTAGCTGGCTAGCCAGCGAGTGTGCTGACAAGGCACACTAAGACAGCTGATGTGATTGATTGCTGCTCATCCAGCAATCAATGCCTGCTTTAAAGCTGTTAACATTGGGGGCTTCAACTAATTGATTAGGCAGCGAGTTCCATATGCTAGCGGTTCTGTTGAAAAAAAAGTTATCTCTATGTTGGAGCCTTGAAATTTCTTTGTGATATTTAAAGCAGTGACCTCTTCCTTGGTTTTTAGTGACATTAAAATTGTTGCTTTTTTCAACCAATTCTATTCCATGCATGAACTTGTATAATTGAATTAGATCACCTCTTTTTCTTCTTTCCATCAGATTTGGAATGTTCAAAGCCTTCAATCTGCTTTCATACGGTTTGTTTCTAATTGCAGAAACAAATTTCGTAGCTCTGCGTTGAATCCTTTCAACATTCTCACAGTCAGACTTAAGAATTGGAGACCATACAGGCACCGCAAATTCCAAAAGAGGACGAACAAAAGTTAAATACAGAGATCTAAATAACTTACAATCAAAACGAGCAAATGATTTCCTGATGCGACCTAGCATTTGATTTGCTTTGTTTGTAGCCTCTAACACTTGATTTTTCCATTTCAGATTTGTATTAAAAATAACTCCAAGATCTCTTTCGGTTTCTGACGTTGATAGCTGCTTACCATTGATAAAATAAGGAAAATATTTATTTTTATGACCATAATGCATGACCACACATTTTGATGTGTTGAAGAGAAGAAGCCAATCTTGAGTCCACTTGAAAACTAAATCTAAATCTAATTGTAGTTTCGCTGCGCTTATTTCTGATACCGTTTGCGAGAACATTTTAGTATCATCTGCATACAATTTGACAACATTTTCTAATCCTTTTGGTAGATCATTGATATACAAAACAAACAATAGTGGACCAATCACTGAGCCTTGTGGTACACCGCTAAAAATATCAACCCAATCCGATAAAATTTCCCCTTGAACAACTCGTTGCCTTCTATTTTTCAAGAAAGCTTCAATCCATTTTAGTGTCAGACCGCCAAAGCCATACGCTTTCAATTTAGCTGTTAGTCTTCTGTGCGGAACAGTATCAAATGCTTTCGCAAAATCCAGTAGAATCACATCAACAGGGATACTTTTATCAAGACTCATTGAGATGAAATCTAGAGTTTCCAGAAGATTAGTGGTACATGACTTTTTCTTGACAAATCCATGCTGTTCTTTAGATATAATATTATTCTTATAAAGATAATCTTCCATTTTGGTTCTAATTATGCTTTCCATAATTTTACACGGAATTGAAGTTAAAGACACAGGACGATAATTGCTCGGCATTGATTTATCACCTTTTTTAAACAATGGAGTAATATTTGCTGATCTGAATTGGATTGGAAG
Organism: Brachionus paranguensis; assembly: GCA_016802215.1. NCBI lineage: Eukaryota > Metazoa > Rotifera > Eurotatoria > Ploima > Brachionidae > Brachionus > Brachionus paranguensis. The sequence goes on along the minus strand of JAESIX010000002.1, from coordinate 6,171,470 downwards.
CTGACTATTGGATAAAGATTCTCTGAAAATCAAAGTTAAAGGAACAGTAAAGGCTTCTGCACAATTTTTAAGCAATGATGGATGAAGCTTGTCTACACCACATGATTTATTTTGATTTAGGTCTTGTAATTTTTTAAATACCATTTCATAACTAATATCATTTGGATCAATGTCACTATATTCTGCCCAGCTTTCATCAAACTCAACTTCAAAAGGTGGAAGCTCACCATCTTGTTCAATAACAAAAACATCTTGAAAACATTTATTAAGAAGATTTGATATCTCTTTCGGTTCGTGCGTTATTTCATTGTTTGACTTTTTTAATGCTTTAATTGATTCTTTGACTACTTGTTGATCATTTAAGTATTTATACAATATTTTAGGATTCTTCCTAGCTTTTTCCACTAAATTTTGTTCATATGTTAGTCTGGCTTTTTTAATTTCTGATAAAACTAATTTACAGGTACGTTTGTAATCTTTATAAAGATTCATATCCTTCCAGTTACATGAACAGTTCCTGTATCTAAGATTCCTCTTATTTCTGATTAAGATCTTGAGATCATCTTTAATCCAAGGTTTTGAGATAGTTTTCTTTTTTGAGCCATCTGTCACTGAAATGAATCGATTACTAGCTTCGCTTACATAGAAAATTAACTCATCGTACATTTCTTGAATATTTAAATTCTCAAACAAGTGCACCCAATTTATATTTGAAAGAAAATGTGAAATTTTTACAAATTATATACGAAAAATAATTTATTTGTTAAAACCTAAACCCTCTATCTTAATTTATCTAATTTTAATTTTAATATTTCTCTATTTTTTAACTTATATTATTTTTACTTTATTTTTTTCTTATTTTTTATTTTTATTTTATTCTTTTTAACTTTATTTTGATTTTTTTTTTTTTTTTTATCTGAAGGAGCTTAAGCTCGGTACAGAATTACAAATAAATAAAATAATTTGTTAACAAAAAAAATTTCTAAACTTTTGCAACATGCTGTATTTTGATATATTTTTATCGCAAATTTCAATTATTTTTTCTTAAATGACGAAAACTTAATTATTAAAAAAAAATTTAAAACATCATATGATCTCCATATAATGCATTTTTTTCAAAAAAAATCTCTTTTAATCTCTTTTTTTGATTCGTTTACATACATGGTTTCAGAAGGAAACAAATTGACGTAGAGTATTAAAATGCAACCGTAGAGTAATAAATTAAACCGAAGAAATGTAAAAGAACATAGAAAAGTGAAATATAGAAAAAATAACGTAGTATTTAATTAAATAAAAGTAGAGACATAAAAAAATAAAACAAAGAAAAATTCAACTAATTTTGAAAGAATATGAATTATATTTAGGAAAAAAATTTATAATGTTTTGATACACCCCCATCATTAAAAATATAATTATCCTTTAAATATTTGTATTCAAAAACGACTTAAAACAGCAATAAAGAAAATAATGGTTCAAAAGTCTATAAATTTCGATAATTCAAAATCTTTTCTCACTCAATTATGATTAATTCTTAATCATCTCTTAATTTTGCAAAATGAAAAAATGTTCTCTTAAAAAGCCTTTATTTACATCAGTACCAAAAAATTAATTTATGTGTAGAACCAAAAATATTTATCATTGAAACCAAAAAATAATCAGAAAAATACCAAAAGAAGTAATAAAATACCTAAAAATGATAATTTAATACCAAAAACAAAAAATTAAAAAAATTAAAATTAACATGATATAAGAAAAAAAAACAATCATATTTCATATATTATCTATTTATCATTTTTTTAATTATTATGGTTATTTATTTTTTTTTTAGATGACCTTTTGCTTTTTTTTAATGGTTGTTCAACAGCTTCTTCTTGCCACAAGAGTAAGTCCAAGCGACATCTCAGAAATTAATCACCGCATTTTCATATCCTTGTGATTTCTTACTAACTTTGTTTTTGAGAAGATAATTGAAAAAGATAACCAGAAGTCTTTTCTAAATGTAACAAGGACACATTTTCTATTGCATAGACACTGCCAGACTGAGCCGTGAAAATCAAATCCAAAGTGTTGACAGCTTTTTCGTTTGCCATTTGAAAAGTGGGGACATTTAAATACTTATATAGAATAGTGTCACTAAGCTCTTTTCGAATTTATGTTCGATGCCATTTTCGTTTAACATTTCTGACACACAGCAATTTGAACAGATAATTGATGGAAAGTTAAAATCCCAATGATGAGAAGATCTTTGAAGCCTTTTTTATCCACAAAGATTGTTTGAAAAATAAATCAAAATCGTTTTGCCTTTAAAGACAGCCAACTAAATACTTTTCAGAGTTAAAGATTTCTTCTACCTAAATTTGTTCAATTTTACTAAAATTAAAACATGCATCATTTAATTCAAATGAGTCGATCTATTCATCAATGTAGAGACAAACACTATCGCCTCTGCGTCCATAACTTATGCCCTTTTTGTACAAATTGTATCCTTTTACATTTGTAATTGAGATGCTCTTGAACCAAGTCTCACTAACTGCCACAATTTGTGGGCTATATGTTTCAATAACAACACTGAATTCATCTAGTTTCCTAAGAAGGAGCATTTAATTACATACATTTTAACGATTCGAGACTATCTAGACGTGATGAAGCTTCTATTGAACGATTATTGCTTCTTGAATTTGATGATCTGATTTCCACGGATGCCATATCGAAAGGGAGAGTCTTGTGAAAGACCATTATTTGCCTCGTTTCTTTGTTTTCTCAATTCATAGGCTAAAGCTCATTCGGTTTCAGTCAAATCTGGACTAATATAAATAGATTTTCTAAACTTTTTGGACGCTGAGAGAAGTGGATTTCTGTTTGTTTTTTCTTTGAGTTCTACTAGAATTGGACCTGGTTTACTTTGGTCTTTAGATCTCAAACGTCTCGAATATGCTGGCTTGATATCATTTTTTCCAATAGTGGTCAGAATTTCTTTGATTTTTACTTCATCTTCAGCTCTCTTTTCAGTTAAAATCTGTTTCTTTTATTTTTGCACACCATAAAAAATCACATTTTTTCTTCTTCTCATTCTTTCATTCATTTCGTTGATGGTCGCATTTTCTCCAGCTATCTGATCAGCTGGTTTTTTAGCATGTTTTGATCCTTGTTTTACCACTTGAACCCATTGAATACTGATGTTGGATGAGTTTCCTGTTTTATTTTCTGTTGCTAATTCAGTTTTCAGTTTATTGATTTCAATGTTTTTTTCAATTTCCCTTTCTTCTAGATGTTTTAAACAATTTGAAAGCTCCATGACAAATTTCTAAATATTACCACACCAATTATTTAACATTTTTGAGTGGCCAGATACGTCAATCTGTCCAAACGTTGGCCAGTTTGTTTCAAGCAAAAAATTTGAGTCCTATTTGCAACAAAAAAAAACTGTGTGCTTTTATTGCGTTTTTTTTTCTTAACACTCGGCTTACTTGTGCTTTTCTTTTCTTTACTTTTGGATTACGTGTGTTTATTGTTTATTGATTTTTAATTTCTTTGATCAAAAATCTAAAATTGAAATTTGAAATTTTAGTACAAAAATTACAGTACAAAAAGTAAAACTTTATAATTTTATTTTTCTAATTGTGCGAAAATGGTTTGAAAAAAGTAAAAAGTTTTACATATTTGAACAAATGAATACAAAGCTCTGTAAGAACTGTGCAATTTTCTGTAAAATGCACACCATAAAAAATTATTTGGTTAAAATATGCAATAAATTGCAGAGTTTTTGCAGAGCTAAGAATTTGTTCTGACAAATTTGTACAATATTTTACTTTTTACGGAACCATTTTTGCACAGCTAGAAAAAAACATATAACGTTTTTACTTTTTGTACTAAAATTTCTCATTGCCTAAAATGGCAAGTTTTGAGTTGAACAAAAAAATCCGTCTTTTGATTAGATTTAAAAGGAGAAAGATATTGTATGTTTTGTGCAGTTGGCAAGAACTCATTGCTAAAATAAAAGGAGGCAAACCAGAAAGACAAGAAAATGAAAAAAAAATTTCCTTGTTTTATTATTATATTATATATTTTACAAAATTACACCTGTCTTGGGGATGTTTAAAAAAGATTACAAATAAAAATAAAAAGTTATTAATGACATTTTTAAATAAATTTTTGTATTTATTTATTAAATTTATATTCTTCTAACTTCGAGTCAATTATCAATGCAATTCTTTTTAAATAGAAATTAAGTATTTCTTTTTTAAATTATACCCTTCGATTTGATTATTGGTTATTGACCTTTCTATTTAATAATGATTCCATAAGTCATTTGTAAATTTTGGTTTTGTTTTCCGGTTGGGTTTCTTACCAAGTTTCTTTAAAATAATTAAAAAATTGAACTATCTTTGTATCATTTGATGGCATATGTTTGATTATAAATTTACAACCTGAATTCAAGTAATCAAGGTCTCAAAAAGGCTAACGATTCTAACATATTTAACCAGTCATAAATTGATTCGATTTTTTATTTGAATATAAATTTCAATTCCACCTTTTCACACTTCGGAAGTTCAATAAAAAACTTTTGAAAAAATTTGGAATGTGAGAAAAATGTAGAAATAACGTGAGCCGGTTTTTGACCATTAGAAAAAAAGTTTAAACATTAATTCTTTTTTGTATTGTAAGTTTTGTAAATAAAGTTTCCAGAATTGTGCCTTAGTGAAAAATTTAAGTCATTATTGAGTCATTTATTAGTAAATTCATACTTAGGAATTTATAAATTGACTTAAGAATTATTTTTAAAGTTTAGTCATCTGACTAGACAATATGGTGTTTTTCAGAAAATTTTTGTCCTAACGTCTTTTCGCATCTGACGCTCTTATTTTTGAAAAAAGGAACAGTGATATTTAAAAACTGATAGCATTTTTGAAATCCTGATGAACATATTTCTACAGAAAAAAAATATTTGTAATTATTTAATTTGTTCTCATGTTTAATAAATTTAAATAGATAAAAAAAAAAAAATATATAGTTTAAATTATATTTTATTCAAAAATGACAATCGGTAAAATTAATCACTTTTTAATTAAAAGAAAAAAAATTAAAACAGCTAAAAATAAAAATATTTTTTCTAACATTTAAAAGTGGGTCTGATTATAGAAACTTTCTGATATGTACTTTTTTTTAGGATGATTTGACACAATCGAATTTTTGTTGCTTTTTTGCTTAGGCTTTGAGCATTGTTTGATGTTCGGAGGAGACAACGACGAATTGGAAACGAATGAACTTGAGCTCAGACTTGAATTTTCCGATTTGGGCTCAGCTTCAAACCCATTGGGAAATGTTCTCCTATCACCCAAACAAAATGTACACACACTTATATTTGACGACTTATCAACCAACCTTTAAAATTAAAAAATTAAAAATAAACTAACAAAAATTGAATCTTTTTATTTTTTACTTTTGTTTGTAATAACAAGGATTCTCGGCATAATCCTCTGGCATTACCAGAACCGAATGCAAATGGTTTATATAACTTCCAGCAAGGCGAAGTATTTCTATTTTGGACAATTTTCGGTCAACTGGCTCAGTTGGAATCAAACCTCTTAGTTGTAAAAATGCCGAGTTGACCGAATGGGTCCGGTCTCTTTCGCGCTGGTTGGCCACTTGGCGCTGTTTGGGCGAAAATTTGCGCGGCTTCGATTTCGAGCTCGAATTTGAAGAATTGGAGCTGAACGAATTGTTGGAGCCGGGACTGATTTCAAAAGAACTCTTGGCTTTCTTGGAATTGGCCCTGGCTTTTGGCTCACAATTTGACATAAAATTATTAGACTGTGATGACATGTCGTATTGGTGTGGGTAGTATTGGTGAACATAGTGTCTTTGGTTGTACACCTGTCCGTACTCATTCGGATTCATCCATTGAAAGTTTTCAAACATTTTTGTTCCAATCTGCTAGAATGATGCTGATTTGGTTCTTTTTGTTGATGGAGTGTGTTTTTTCGGTATCTATTATGATAGATTGAGAGATGATAGTCACTGACTGATTTAAAAGAAAGACTCGAGTTTATTGAAATTTAAGTTTTTTATTGCTCGAAAAATTTTTAAGTGAGTCGCAGCAAGCGAATTTATCTTTGACCAAAAGGCGTAATTTGATCAAGATAAAGTAATGCTTATTAAATTTGCATTTAGGGGAAATAAGAGTTGTAAATTAATTCAAAACGAAATAATATACCGATTGTTGTATCTATTGTATCCAGTAAGATAATCTATTAGAACTAAATGTTGTTATTTGGATTCGTTTTGGATTGATTTTCTAATTTTGTGAATAGATTGAATTTTTTCTAGTTAATTTTTTTTTTTTTTTAAAGCGAAGATAGTTTGGTAAGACTAGAGCTCGTTTATAAGCATTTTGTTTATTCACAGAGAGATCAATTGGAATTTTAACTAAAGATACTCAAGAAGATAAAACAAAATTTGCAAATGTGTTTTTTTAGTTTAGATTTTTAATTAAAATTTCAAATTGTTCAATTAAAGCTTATTTATTTTGTTTTCAAATAGCTTTGCGGAAAGTGATGTTATGACATGTAACTTTATACTTCTATACTTCTAGCTAAGTAAAGCACGGTCTAGTCAGAATTGTTAGCGTAACTAATTCAACTAGAAAAGGGAAATACGCACAAATCAAAGGTCCATTTTGATCCATTCTCCTCAATTTGGTAATCTATTTACTTTCAAAGCCTACCATACGAATCATTTTTTTTTATCTCAGTTTTAATCAATGAATGATTTCTAAAGCTGTTTTAATAATCATAAAAATAAAAAAAATAATCAAAATTATTTTAAAAATTATTTATTTATTTTTCAAAAAATTTAATTCAAACCTAAGTTTAAAAGTTTGTAAATGGTCAAAGGACTGGTCAAGGCAACTTAGTGCTATTTTGTTTGGGTTGATGAAAAGATGAATTAAAAAGTATTTTTATATTTAAATACCAAAGTCGTGAAATTAATTTGGATATTTTTATTCGAGATTGATTAATACCTTTGTGATCAAGAGGTTGATGTTGAAATTTTCGAAATTCAAGCTTAAACAATGTCAATTTGATTCATATTGGTTTTGTAAAAAAATTAAAAAATTTTGACATAAATTTAACAATATCAATGAAAACTTAAACAAATTAAGAAATTTTTTTAATTAGAAAAGTTTGTAAATTGTCAAACGACTGGTTAAGGCAAATTTTTAGTTTTTTTTTAAGACCTAGTCGGTTGGGTCAACCATAGTTCACCTAATCTAAAAAATTAAAGGTAATATTAAAAAAAGACTTATATTTTTGGCTGATATAAAAATTATTTTTCTGCTTCAAAATAAAAAGTAAAAGATGATGTCAAATTTAACACCTTGGTTTACAAAACAAGTAAATGGTACATAATTTTAGAGATGGAGAAGGAATATTTATTTGGCTAAAGGAAGTAATTGAATATAAACAAAGTAATTCACTTGATAAATACTGTGCACACATTCTTTGTAAGAAGATAAGATTTAATAACACACAATAAGAAATATGGGAAAAGTTCATTTGGACAATGGAATCAATTATGGTCTTTTCACCATTACTTGAACAGAAAAAGCAAGAACTGGTAAAAATTGTCTTCCTAGATGAGAGTTCGAATGAATTCGATGAAAGTTTGGTTGGCGAAGCGTGTTGAAGCAATTGGAGCATTTACCTTAATAAAGAAGTCGACTAGAGAATACCAAATATTCCATTATTTTCTATAGATAATTAAATAGATATAAGAATATTAAGGAAATTTTAATTGTGCGTTCTTTTTAAAGAAAAATAATTCGAAATTTTTATGTTTTTTTTACTATTGGAAAGTAAATTTTATTTAATAATTATCAAAAAATTTAAATTTCTATTTTATATTAAAGAATTACCAAAATAAAATATAAAATAAATTTTTTATTTAATTCAATTCATTGAAAAATAATTAATAAGACGAAAGTGTTTTGTGTAGTATAAATTCCGTATTTAATATCTATTTTTTTAGCTATCAAATAAACAATATTTTGACCTTGTAAAACTAGTAATCGATGACCAATGAAATAGTTTTGTCCATATTATTTCTCTAGATTATTTTCTTAATTTAAATTTGCTTGGTTAATTTTTTTAATGAAAAATTTTTTTTTGCTTTTTAATTTCAAGTGATTTATCGGTTGTTCAAAGAAAATTTGTTAATGATCCCTGTTGTGAATATTTATTCAAGTATTTGTTTTGATAAGAAAAAATATTCATTAATTGTTTGATTAAATATTCTCTATATTTTCATTTAATTGAGAAAAAAATCTTAAAGGCTCAAAAAAAGAAAATTTAATTAATAAAAGTTATTTTACAGTTTTTAGTTTAAATATGGAAAATTTTTACTTTATTAAGTATATATCAAAATGTATGCTTTAAAAAACCTTTGAATTAATTTTTATTAATTTTTTCCTTACTTAACTCTAATTTAATTTTATTTTATGTAACTATATATTTTTTTTTTTTTTTGAATTTATTCTGAAGGAACTTTAGCTCGGTTAAGTAAATAAATTTAACAATTCTCTTAGTTACTATACCATATTGAATGACTAGGATATTTCAAGTAAATTCTGTTTGATTTCTTCATACCACCATTTTTTCTAACTCGAGGCTATTTATTGCTCTCACTGTCATATGTCCGATATTGTCTTATTCATTTTGGTAAGATTGTTTTTTTTTAATTATTGTAATTAAAAAATATTTTGTCGACTTTAAACACTAACACGATTGCATACAAAAATTTATTTTCTCAAAATAATACCTTGAAAGCAGATATCAGATTAATATTTATTAAATGTAAGATGATAACTACGATTTAGAAACAGATTAGGAAGCAATAAAAACATCAATTCTTTTTTTAAGATACGGGGGCGATGAACCAGAAATTTATGAAGATAAAAATGAAAAATCTGAAAACCTATTAAGAAGTTGAAAAATCAAAGAATATTTTCTTTAATTTTTTGAAATTTTATTAAAAGTAAAAATGATTGCAGGTCTGAGCACTTTCTTTTAGAATCGCTTATAAAATTTTAAATAAATTTAAATTTGAGAAATTATTTTTAATCGGTTTAAAATAATATTTTCATTGTATTATTAAAACTAAATTTGATTTTAAATTTCTTTTAAAACAAATTACATTATTTTTTAGTAAAATAGCTAATTTTAAATAAAAATTAAAAAATTATTGTAATTTAATTTACAAATAGTTGATTTAACTAAACTGGGGTAAAATTCACTATTGTCTTTTAGTTTGAAAATCAATAAAAATATTTAAATTATCACTTTTTTATTTTTTTAAATTTAAAAATAGTAATTTGTTTTTTCTTTTAAAGTTGATTTGAGAAATTAAAAAATTAAATAATATAATTAATTCAGATAAAAAGTAGCAATTTAAGTTCAGATTTTCAAATTTCGAAACTGAAATAGGATCATATTGTAATATTGTGTCAGAACAAGTCTTGTTATGCTAAAATTTAATGAATTTTCTTTTAATAATCTTGAGATTTGCTAAATAAAATAGCGATCACAAAAAAGTTTTTTGCACAATAGCATAGTGTCATCATATGTGTTTTTGAGGTCCAATTTAATATATAAAAGATAAAAGATAAATTATTTGCAGCGAATTTAGCTTTTCTTGCAATCTTTGAATTTTGCTTATAAATGAAAACTCATAATTGAAAGTTTTATTAAGATACACCATGTAATCCAGAAATTTGGTATCAAAGCATTCCCATTTGCTTGGAAAAGGATTGAATCATTCTTTAAAAGAAAAAAAATTGAATTTGCTTATTTAAAAAATTCAGAACAGTTTTAGGAAATGAAATTTCGATTTAAATAATCTTTGGCTTTTATTTTTTTTGGTGTGTTAATTTTTTATAACTCTAATTTCTGATTTTATCACTAATTTTAGTTTGATTTTAAAAAATGTTGAAAATTCAATTCTCTTTCTAAGAATTGAGCAAAATTGAATTTTTTCCGGTTTTATGAATGCAATTAATTTAAGACGAGAATTATAAAAGGAAACAAATTCAGAAAAAGTTAATAGAAAATCTAAAATATTTAGATATTTTAGTAAATTACCAAATGGATATTCCGACAAAAAAAGAAACGAAATATCATTGGAAGAAATATTGATGGTTTTCCTAAATCAGACCAATAAAATAAGTTGATAGCCAAATTAAATTATTCATTTTGTCGATTGGCAAGAAACGAAATTTATTATATTAACAGAAAATTTTTTTATTCATAATTTATTTATGAAGTAGCATAAAAAGTAAAAAGAAAAATTATTGAAATATTTAAATTATTCAATTAAAAAAAATGTTAATTATGAATCTTTGTGTGCAATATAGGTGTCATAGGCTAACAAATTCCTGGTATAATAAAAAAAATGAGTACGAAATTAATCTGCGGAACGGCTGAATTGAGAAACTAAGGAAAACAACTGCAGGATCTTTACTGTGTGGCCTAAGTTTTTTCTTTAATTATTCAAATAAAAAGATATTTAATTTTAATAAAGATTCTACACAAAATTTCTTCTTTTTTTCTAAACCCACAAATATTTAGACATGTACAACCTATTACTCTTTATTTCAATTTAGTTATTTTAATTTTCCTCTTTATTTTAATCATTTTTTTATTTTTTTATAATTTTACACTTTACTTTTTTTGTTCTGAAGGAACTTTTTGCTCGTCATAGATAGACAAATATATAAACAAAATATGAATAAAGGTAAAAAATAGTCTAAATGAGCCAATTACTCTTTTACGAATTACAAATATCAAAAAATTAAAATAGATCGCAGGAATTTACTTGATGTGACCTTACTTGAGATAACATCAACTTTTTTACATAAGTTTTGATCAGAGCAAAGTCCCAAAATCCTGGAAAATTGCAAGTATAACTATGATAAATAATCCTTGCAAATTACCTCTGGGTTCTGGTGCATAAAAACCTAAGATACGGCTATGACCCTATTTTTTTATTTCATTTTCACAATTTCCCTAGCTTTTAAAAACTTAATTTATAATTATCAAATATAATTTACGACCCAATTGAGGAGGAATCGGAACCAGAAGAAGAAGACGTCGATCAGGACCAGACCCAAGAAGAACCTGGTCAAGAAAAAGACCAGGATCGGTCAGAATCCTCATCCTCCCCTTCCACATCAACAACTTTGGACCCAAGCTCTACCTCAGCCTTTTTAAGATTTAGGCCTGAAAAATTAGAGTTTGTGGAAGGGATTAAGATCCAAGCGGATGCATAATTTGCACCGCCAACCTCTGTTAAGAGATTTAACGAACAGTTCTCTATTCCCAAGGGACTGTTTAAAAAGCTGAAGAATGGTCTAAGAATATGGCCATCGGGGGGATCGGCTAGAACGCCGAAATTTATGTCGAAAATTGCTCAATCTGACCAGGACAGAGATCTGGTGCTCAACAAATTATTGAAAGTACAGATCATAGAACAAGTACCCTTAACCAAGCCACCCAGATACTGCGGGACCTTTTTCTTAGTTAGGAGACCCGACTCCAAGGTCAGGCCTATTGCGGATTTTTCTGTACTGACCAAAATTATAAAGGCCCCTAAATTCGCCTTGAAGTCCGTGTACCAAGTGGTCAATGAGCAACATTGGCCCACACATCTTTGGTACGCGAAAATAGACTTCAAGCAGGTCTTCTTTAGATATATATAACTTGCCCCCCAGTCTAAATTCGTAACCACATTTGGTTACGGGTGCAAGTTCTACCAATTCAACAGGATGCCCTTTGGGTTATCCTTAGCACCCTATGTGCAGCAAAGTCTGCTCAACTGTGTGTTGAGGTTTATACGAAAGTATACACACACATATGGTCTCACACATATGGTCACTTAGACGACCTCCTGATTGCCCATCCCTGCAGGATCAAGCTCCAGATCCTCTTGAATGTGTTAAGGACAAAACTAAAGGCAGCAGGATGGGTGCTAAATACCCAAAAATCATGCATAAATCCGGTATCTAGATTAGGGTTCCTGGGGGCAACTTGGAACGGTTTGGGGGTTACTAGGACAAGGAGGCCTCAAAATTTTGCTAAGCGACTCCAGGTCTAAAAGACAGCTAGCAAGAGTAAGGGGCTACCTGAACTACTATTGTGGGTTCACAGGTAAGGTGGCCCCACTTATAAACACTTTCCTCAGAATGACCCCAGTAACTAGAAGAGAGTACTGGTGGTACATGTCGATTGTTTTAAAAATCGACACAATTAGGTTTAGATCAGGTAAACTGGGAATAACCAAGAGCTGGTACACCGATGCCAGTGAGTACGGGTTGGGGGTCGTCGACTGGGAATCGGGAAGAGATTTATCATTCCCCGCGCCGACAGATAAGATTTTATTTAATGGGGCAGCAGCGTCTGTCCTTCCGTTCTCTCTTTTAAGATCGCACAACGGAGCCGCTCGGACCATCCATCTACATATCGACAACATGGCCGTCATCGACCTGTGGAAACGGGTCCGGGCAAGATGGACGACTTTTTACTCCAGTGACAGGACCAGCATGCATCGCTTCCTGTCAATAGTCCTCTTGGTCAACTGGGTACGAGCAACCCACAACATCTTCGTCCATTACGTGCCATCTGCCTACAATTCGGAAGACTCGTGGTCAAAAACATTTTTTGTTTTTGCTGAAGGCATTGACGACAATTTAGCATTGTAACTATCAAGAAAGTTGTTTGTCCTTGGCCCAATATTATCAAAGTAATTCCAAGCAGATCTATATTTTCCTTTAAGTCAAGTTTTTACAAATTGATTATTAAATTTTATAATATCTTTAGCTTTGGGTATGGGAATATTATCTAAAACAAAATCCTATCCTGCTTTAACATCCTTAAGTGGGACAAGAGCTAATGCGCTGAACCTTCGTATCATAATTTCATCTTTATTAAATCAATTAATAATTTTACTATTTTGGGTTCATACTCATAAAAAATGATAAATAAGCTTTTATCTAAGCGGTTCAGTCTGTACAAAACTGTGTTCTCCTACTGGATAAAAAAGATTGAATAAGATTGAATTTAATCTTCTTTGTAAAAATTAATATTTCTTTACAATTACGACTTCTCATCATTTGTTCTTAGAAAAAATTTGTGTTCTTAAAATTGATTTATCAGAGAAGCTTCTGAAATATTCCTATTGGGTATCAAAAAAAGCTTAGATAGCTTAAATCTTCACAAATTTTCCAAAACATTATGAATCATTCGTTAATTATATAAGAAATAAAGCTAAGAACCAAATTCATATCATTTCATTTTCATTTTATTTTATTAATCTTGGCTTACTCTTTTCCAGAGGGGCCACTTTCTATTTTAGAATAAATAAATAGCCATAAAACAAATTAAGCTTTTTTTGATACCCAATAGGAATATTTCAGAAGCTTCTCTGACCCTACAGTAATGTATTGTCAATTGTTGGAAAAAAGAAAAAATACTATTTTTGTGATGAAGAAGGACACAACATAGCGAAATGCCCTGTCAAAGATACACTTTGCGAAAAATGTCATCATAAAAGACACCAAAATGCTCTATAGCCGAAAAGCTTTTGTCGTTAGAGAGGAAAAAGATTGACTACAATGATCTTTACATTGACCAAGAAGAAACCCAATCAATAATTGATGCTGTACCAAAGGACAATTATGAAAATATAATGCCTAAAACGCCTAGATTTCAGCCAACAAATTTCAATGACGTAATATCACAAATTAGCCCTGAAGACTTTAAAACTCCAGTGTTAGAAGACCATTTGGTTAGTCATTCAAACGATTTTCTACCAAAAAGTCAGAAACTTGTCAATGTCCGCTCAAATGATCAAAATGAGACAGAAACTTTTTTTAAAAACAAAAATCAAAAAAAAAATGTATTCCGAATCTTATCCACAAGTAAAAGAATCAAAGAAATCATTGCTTGTCTCAGAAGATGAAAACGACAATACTTTCGAGTCTGAATCAAACAGTTCAACTACTGAATATTCAAAATAAGTAGATAATGTAGTAGATTAGTTTAATTTCATCTCCAATATTGGAGTTAATTTTTTAAATAAATAATAATAATGATAATAATAAACCGACCACAGGAAAAGATAGCAAAATCAAAACAATTAATTAGATAGGATAGAGGAGAGAATAAAGTGCGGTTTAAACGAGTAAAAAGTAATGGGAAGAGTATTCATAGAATAAAATATATAGGGCGCTTTAGGCAAGCAAATTCAATGTAAAATAGTATGGATCCGCTAAATTTCGTTAAAGTTATGATCTTTTGAGTGCGTGTGGTTTAAGCAAGTTCGACTTTATCAGGTATTTTGCCTTTGATGCTTAAACACTTTAAATTAAAACAATCATGTATATTAAGTAAACTTTTCAATTTATTTAAAAAAAAATAATAAAAATTGTTAGTTTAAATTTATGAGTCAATATCTTTATTTTGTTAATTGTGTTCAATTAATTATATAAATCTTCAATATCAATAAATATAGATTTATTCAATCCAAAAATAAGTAATTAAATTAAATAATAAAAAAATCTTTGCAAATTAAAAAAAATTTAGTTATTATCATAGACTTTCCAAATTGTGTGGTTAGAAATCAACCAGACATAGATATTGAAGAATTGGTAAATAAAATTTTATTAGATCTTTTTTTTTAGGAAAATGGAGACTCACCTGTTTTTAGATTGAGGAATTTATTTTCTTGTATTAATCTTTTGAGAATTTCGAATAAATTAACTTAGTTTAAAAGATCGCAAATAATGGTAATTAAATTCTTGATAATTTTTGGTTTATTTTTAAAATTATTTTTCAGATATTGGCTATTTTTTAATCAAGACCATTATTCAAAAAAATGATGAGAATCAAACAGGCTATGCAGTATTTTGCTTTAAAAATGCTATGAACATAGATTCATCTATTTCGAAAATTTTACCTACTCAGCCCAACTTTTAGTTCAAAAAACCTGGGAACAAGAATTGTTCTAATAATAGGTGAACCATAGTTCACTTAACCGACTAGAAAAACTATGTTTTTTTCTTTATAAATTTTGACTTTAGTGATAATTGAGGTTCGTTTGATGCATTTTAACAAAAAATCAATTTATAAAAAATGGAAAACAGAGCGTAGATAGTTTTTTTAACTACAAATATTATCTTAAGGATCATCATATCACAAACCAGATGTCAAAAGTTATTAAAAAAAAAACAAAGTTTTTCATGCTTGCAATATTAACTTAAATTTATTTTTTTTATTTGAAACTGATAAAAAAAATATTTGAAACATCGCACTCTTTCAATTTTATTTCAACATTGGATACATTTTGTAATTCAAACACAAAAAATTAAACCACATGATTTTGAGAATAATTATGAACAATGGCTTGAAGAAGAAGCATTCAACAGTCAAATTGAATGGGATATGATGATTGATGGCAAAAAAAATGTATTTTGTATTAAAAGTTTGATTTACTAAATCAAATTGAATTAGAATCGTTCAAAAGACTAAAAAATTTTAAAGCAATTTTTTTCTATTCAAATAAATAAAATATTATATTTAATAAAATTTTTTATTTTTTAGAAAATGGACTAGTAAAAACCCAAAAAAATTGACAAAGCTTTTTTCTTTTCTTCTTTTAAGGTAGAATCAAGTTCTGGCAAATCATAGAATTTTGCCAGATCAGACAAAGCTTTATCAGATAATTTATTAAATGTTTCAAATTTGTTCTCAATTTCAGGATTTTCATTTTCATCATTCTTATATAAAATAAATGGTAAGTTTAATTTTTTAGAAGTTAAAATAACTTACATTCAGCCATTCAAAAGTGATTTGATTTGTTCGAAATCTCAGTCTGTTTTCTTCTCTTTTGAATTGATTTCTTTCAAATTGTCTAAATTTTGCTTTAAGATCATTTTTTGTCACCACATCTTTAAGTACAGTTAATATCTTTTTTACATCACTCTTTATTTCTTCAACACTTTGAGTCAATTCAAGGGAATTTTGAATTTTCGGCACCAAATTCCCCATTGCTCTATTAGCTGAAGTAACTCCTTCTGCTATTTTCTCACAGGACTCGCCGAACATTTTCAAATCCTGGTCAAAATCAGTCATGTTTAGATCTAAAAAAAATTAATTTTAATCAAATCTTGCAATTTTTCATCGCTAAAATAACTGTGTTTTTCCTTTTATTACATCAAATAAAATTTCAAACAAGCTATTCATTCAAAATTTCAAACAGACTATTTATTCAAAATTTCAAAAAAAACTTTTTACTCAAAAATTTTATTTTTTATTTATTTAATTTGCGAAATTTATCAAGCAATGATTCACTCTTCTAGGAAATAATTTTTAGAAAAAAACCTAAACGGCTTTTTGCTGGGAATTTTTATTACATCTTGATTTTGGTTTACAAAGTTGAGAGTTGGTCAAAAGTCAAAGTAAAGTCTGGACTTTGACTTTTATTTTTTATTTATTTTATTAAAAAAAATGATTTGACAATTAGTAATTGTCAAATTTTTTTTTTTTAGATCCAAATTATGACTTTTAACTTGAACTTTTGACCAGCTCTGGTTTTCGATTAATAAAAAAATAAGTTTTTAGAAAATTTATTTTTAATTTTAATTTAAATTTTTAAATTCATGTTCGTTTAGTTTAAAAAATTTTCAAAGATTTATTTAAAAATTTTAACAACAAAATTAAATTATTAATTTAATAAAAAATCTAAACTAAAAATATTGAAGAATAATTATTTAAGCCAGAGTTGTTTAAAAGTCACAAGTCTCAAGCCAAGTCCGGCCTTAAAAATTTTTTTTTATATTCGTTAAAGTCGTACTCGTTAAAGTTAAAGTCGTCGTTAAAATCAATATGATTACTAAATTATATCTTGTGTCATTGAAGTTGATTCAAAATTAAATTCGAATAATTTGTAACTACTTCATTCAAATAATTATTATTAAATTACATTTTATTTTTTTTATTTTTAACAAAATTAACTTTCCAAAATATTTTGAAATTTAAAAATTAAAATAATAAGACATCAAAATTTTTTGTGCTAATAAAATTTAACAGGTGTATATTTTAAATTAAACATTGACCAAAATTTAATTGATCCTTTTATTTTTAGAAAAATTTTAAAGTGATATTAAATTGAAATAAAATTAAAGCTGAATTTAATTTTATTGGCAAACATTAATTAAAAGTAAAAATCAATTGTAAAAACTGAATTTTTTTGCTTGATAATTAGTTGATAAATTTCTAGAAAAAAATGCAAAATTTCTTTTTCTTTCGATAAAAACACAACTCTCGTGATTCCTCCTAGTAAATAGACAGCAGCTGTAATAAAAAACACAATTTTCCATTCTTCTTGTTTTTGATTTGAAGTCAAGACGCCTACTAAATATGGCGCTTTGATCCCGGGAATAGATGTTTCCAATGCCGAACACAATTCCCGAAAATAGGCCAGATATGTCCTTGTAATTGATCAAAAATCTGGCTCCAAAATCACAACCGGGCAAGCCCGTTGTCAAAAGAGCAACATCGACCATTTTGTTTTCACATGTTATAAATGAAAGAGCAATAACGGCTAAAACAATTGACAATTTTGACCAATGCTTTGGATAATTTGAATTTTTGTAATAAAATGTCACCAATTATTCCAAACACAATGATTAGCCAAAAGCAAATGTATGGTACCTGAATGAACTAAGAACATGTCGTGTTAAAATGACACGACATGTTCTCTGACACGTCGTCACAAATTTTGAAACATATGATGCTTTTTCTTCTTGATGCTTGTAAAACCTTAAATAATAATTGAAAATAAAAATAAAATGTGAAACATTTAGCTGCACTTAAAGCCAAGGAACAACTGGAAAAATTTAAATAATTAAAGTGAATAATTTTTGAATTTTTTTATCTGGCTTCATTTAAATTAATCTTGTGACTTTATATTTTTTTTTACAAATACGAATTTTTAATACTAATGCAAACATATTTAACGTAACTAATAGAAAAAAATTTTCAAAAATCTTTTTTAGATAATTTTTTATTGTAGAAGTAACAAAAATGACAAAAATTTTTTTAAACATCGTTTTCTAACTTTTTATGTGAAAAATTCCAAGTTTCAGTTTTTCCTTTAGTATTTTAACTTTCTTTTAGCATTTTTTTTAAATCTGATTTTTATTAATAAACCAAACTTTGAAATCTTGATTTTTTAAGAGCTGTCAAGAAGACTTTCTAAAAAGTCTCTTGAGATCATAAGAAATTTTCAATTGCTTGATTCTTTTTGGAAACGCTATGAATTTTATTGATGAAAATTTTGATGATATATTTGACAATTAATTTATTGTTTAAAATTGCCAAGATGACCAAGTTTTTGTTCAATAAAAATGATTGTAAAAATGTATGAAATCATATTGAAGAGGCCATCTGAAAAGGTTAATGGAAGAGAAACTGTAATAATTTAGAAATGGTTGCGATGTAAAAATAGAACTCAAGCTTGAAAAATTTTTTTAATAAATAAACAAAATGAAAATAAGATGCACTTTTATAGGCAAAATGTAAATATTTTTAAATTTTCTAATTTTTGTAATAACCGTGTTAGGTTATATAATTAACCGTGTTTGGTTGGATTAGTCGGTTGGATGACTTATCCTTGGTTGAGTTGAGAGACCAAATAAGAGAAAAATAAAGTAGAATTTAAATGATAAACTTTTATTTGTAAAAATGAAAACAAAAAAAAAAAATAAAATTTCAAATTAAAATAAACGTAGGCAGTTGGTGATTTCCATTTCACGACACATTGGGCAGAACGATTCTTGACTTGAACTTGGTTTATGACCTCACTGAAAAAACCAATATATAGGTCCTTTTAAGTTCAATATTTTGCACAAAAATCGTTGAATGTCCATAATGCTGACGAACTTGCTCATTTTTTCATCTGAAAGAGGATTCTGAAAGCTTAAATTATAATATTAGAGTTTTAAGCTTCGATTCTGAATTAAAATCAAAATTTTTTAATTTAATGCGGCATTAAGGCTTGAGATTTTTTCAAAAAATAGAAATTATTTTTTCGAATTTTAAATTTGATCCAGCGCTATTAATTGAATTCAAATAAAAAACGGGAAAATGATTATTTTATTTTGTATTTTATTGAAAAAAAATTTCGAATAAAATGAGCCTTTAATTTTTTTCGAATATCTTTTGATCATAATTTTTATATCCTAATCCCATTTTTGCCCAAAGAATTCAAGTTCTTTAATGTCCCAAAGTGATAAAATTCATTGATTTATACTTTATTTTATTTCTTAAAAATCAAAAAAACAAAATCGAACAAAATAATCAACACATATCAAACTTTATTTGGTTAAAAATTCAAGAAAATCTGTTTTGTTATTCTCTTAAAATTTATTCCCAATATTTCGACAAAATTTAAAAAAGTGCTTTAAAGATACTTCAATTTTTAAAAAAGATAACTTGAAAAACTATCGAATTTTTTAATTTTATAAAAAGAGATATTTTGAATTTTACCCTTTTTTTCATAATAAAACCAGTTCTTTTTTGGGCTTTTTTTACTTAAAGTTTTATTTAAAAATGTAAAAAGAAAAAAAATCTTGCCATATATAGATCAATGAGAATTTAAACTAAATATAATAATAAAAAACTATATAAAAAATTGTAAATCGTGCTTTAATTCAAAAATTTTGAATTCGAATGATCATATTTTTCACTAAAATTTTTAAATTTTTTTCAATCAATCACGGGATAACAATAAAAAATGATCCCAACATAAGGCCGCTTTAAACTTTTTTCCACCCAAAATGACCACCCCTCTCTGTCAAAAACATATTTTCTTGCTCATATTTACAAATAAATATAAATAAAAATTTTAGGCAAATTTACTCACCTATTTTTTAAATAAAAGATATTTTTTGTATAAAAATACATATTTTGCTTTATTAATTAGTAAAAAAAAATTGGCAATTACATAAGGGGTACCCAATAATGCTTGTCCGAAACTTCAATTAGGAAAAAAATTATGATCCGATAAAGATAAAATTGTGAAAATTTACTCAGGATTTTATCTTTTTTTCCGAAAATAATAATGGTTTTTTGAATTTTTTACTTTTTCGCATGTCCTATGCCCAGGTGTGACACATATCCTGACCCCAAATTGTGCTCGGGGTCAAGAAAATTCGAATAGCATTATGATATATCATTTTGGAGAGAATTTAATCTTGATTAAAATGAGTTATAGTTTATTTTAGTCTGATGATTTTTTTAAGATTTATAATGAAAAAACATCAAAATTTTAAGATTGTATGAAAAAAGTAAAAATTCAAAATGGTTGTTTTTTTCAAATATCGTTTGATCAGAATTAATATTGATCTTAAATTTTACACACATATTAAATAGAATATAAGCTTTTAAATGAGTAGCTAATTGATATTCAAGTTTATTTTTTTTATTTGAAAAATAAATTTGGGAATTTCCCGGGACTTACCCGAACGGCAAAAGCCTTCTTTTCAGCCCCCTTGTTAATGTTTGTTATTTAAAATATAAACAAAAATTAAAATAATATAAATTAGAAGTGTTTAAAAATTTAAGATTAAAATTTAAATTTAATCTTAAATTTATGGTATTCAAGTTTAAATTTAGGCATTTTTTACGAGTTTGTTTACATTTAGGATATTGTCTTTTTCTAAGATAAATATTTCTTCAATTTTGATATAAAATTACTATAAAATGTGTATCATTCGAAAGCTAAGAGCCTAAGCTACAGAATAAAATATAATAATACTTAATAGTTGTACAATGATTTGATGTAAGAAATTAATTTAAAATTAATTTTTGTTTTAATTTTGTTTTTCTTTAAAATTTTCTTATTTAAAACCGTATTGCACAATACCTATAATTTAATGAATATTTTTTAAATTAACTTTTCATAAAAAATACAATCAAAATATTTTAAATAATCAATATCTGACACTGAAAATGACCTATCTCCCATGTGTAAAATTTTCTAAAATATAACTATTATGGGGTGACCCCATGAATTAATCCTATAATAATTTTTTTAATTGTATTTATTTTTTTTGAAAAATAAGGGGGAGTCCATAATGTTTCATAGCATAAAAAATTTCATAGCAAAAGCATTTTGTTTCATAGCTAATTTTTTATTTTCATAGCACAAAAAATCTTTGCATTTAAATTGCTAAAAAAAATATTACAATTAGAATTTGATAACACAAAATATACGCGAATTAGAAGTGGACATTTATTTGATAGAGATGTTGATCAAATAAAAACCGACAAGCGTGTATTCAATGTTGTATCTAATTATTCAAAAGTCGATTGCTTGGAATATTTAAAGAATATTTGTTTAAACACAATTAACTTATTTTTTATTTTTTAATTAATCTTAATTGACATGTATCTCATTTTCATATGAACTATATTTGAATAAATAAATTATTTTGTGCTATGTATAATATGCTATGAATTCTATGATAATTTACCTGTATGATATGAAAGAAAATAATGCTATGAATTAATACATGCTATGAAATAAGCCAGTCCCCTCCAGGGCGGTTCCAAGCTGCGTAGGCCCTCTTCTCTAACCATCATGTTATCAAAAAGTCAAAAAAATAAAAAGTAAATGAGCACATAATAAAAATAAAAAGTGTAATGCTAAAATGTGATTTAAAAAAAAAATAAGTATGAATTTTTTTTTAATCACCAAGACAAATATTAACACTTGAAACAAAATGATTAAAAAATAAACTTAACATTTTTGCAAACAAAATTCGAAATTAAAATTTAAAGCATATATACATAAAGAAAAAATTGTCGAACAAAAATGTCCGTAAACTTTTAAATCTCATCTTTTCATTCATTCACTAAAATCTTTTCTTTAATTCTTTTAATTTCAAAAAGTTGAGCAAAATTCCTTCTATCATCTTTTATTTTCACTACTATATATAAACATCCCTCACGACCTTCCAAAAATCTTACCAAAAAAATTCACTAATTTCTCCACGCAGACTTAGATCTTTAAGAAAAAAATTAAAAAATGGCCGATGAAGAACTACTTGACTACGAAGAAGAAGAACAGCCACAAGAGCCACAGGCCCAAAATGGATCAAAGACAAAAAAAGACATCAAAGGAACCTATGTTTCGATTCATTCATCAGGCTTCAAAGACTTTCTGCTCAAGCCAGAGCTGCTGCGCGCCATTATGGACTGCGGCTTCGAGCATCCGTCCGAAGTTCAGCACGAGTGCATTCCGCAGGCCATCCTGAGCATGGATGTCATCTGCCAGGCCAAGTCAGGCATGGGCAAAACAGCAGTGTTTGTGCTGGCCACGCTGCAGCAGCTCGAGCCGTCCGACGGACAAGTCAGCGTGCTGGTCATGTGCCACACAAGAGAGCTAGCCTTTCAAATATCCAAAGAATACGAACGGTTTTGTAAGTACATGCCTACTGTCAAGGTCGGCGTATTCTTTGGCGGCGTGGGCATCAAAAAAGACGAGGAGACCTTGAAAAAAAATTGTCCCCACATTGTAGTGGGAACGCCGGGCCGTGTGCTTGCATTGGTCCGCGCCGGCACTCTAAACCTAAAGCACATTAAGCACTTTGTGCTGGACGAGTGCGACAAAATGCTGGAACAACTGGACATGAGAGCGGACGTGCAAGAGATATTCAAAATGACTCCGCATGACAAACAAGTGATGATGTTCAGTGCCACGCTCAGCAAGGAGATTAGACCTATTTGCAAAAAGTTCATGCAAGACCCCATGGAAGTGTACGTGGACGACGAGACCAAGCTTACTTTGCACGGTCTCAGACAGCACTACGTCAAATTGACCGAAAATGAGAAGAACAAAAAACTGTTGGACTTGCTGGACGCGCTCGAGTTCAACCAAGTGGTCATTTTTGTCAAGTCAGTGCAAAGATGCATGGCGTTGGCCCAGCTGTTGGTCGAGCAGAACTTTCCGGCCATTGCCATTCACAGAACCATGCCGCAGGAAGAACGCCTCT
The DNA here is from genome assembly GCA_016802215.1 of Brachionus paranguensis. NCBI lineage: Eukaryota > Metazoa > Rotifera > Eurotatoria > Ploima > Brachionidae > Brachionus > Brachionus paranguensis. Next base: position 6,148,363 of record JAESIX010000002.1, on the reverse strand, counting down.
CGCGCTACCAGCAGTTCAAAAACTTTCAGAAAAGAATTCTGGTGGCCACAAATCTGTTTGGCAGAGGAATGGACATTGAGCGAGTGAACATTGTGTTCAACTACGACATGCCTGAGGACTCGGACACCTATTTGCATCGGGTGGCTCGTGCCGGTCGTTTCGGCACCAAGGGTCTTGCCATCACCTTTGTGTCCGACGAGAATGATGTGAGAATATTGAATCAAATACAAGAGAGATTTGTAGTTAATATAACTGAATTGCCTGACGAAATAGACATTTCCACTTACATCGAGTCCAAATAGGCGACACCAACCAGTGGATTTGTTATCAAGCATCCATATATGGACAGCAGATTGAATAAAAAAAATAATCAATTTTTATGTTAATAAATGTTTTTGTTCTCATTTTTGTTTTTAATGACAAAAGTTATCTTTTTTTTTCTATTATTATCTTATAAACTTAAATAGAATTTAATTTAAATAAAACTAAAGAGTTTAATCTTTATTTAATGAAAAGTGAAAATGAATAACTCAGTGGCTTGAAATATGGTCCATCTTTAATAAGTGATGGAATTTGTCTTGAACATTTCTAAAGATCTGCACTTATTTATTTTCATCTAAAAAGGCCTTGGCAAATGATACCTTTAAAAATTGCTTTAAGAGCTAACAAAAGCCTATTAACGCTGGAAATGAATCCAAGGACAAAAATCAAAATATAAATATTTTTTACCATAATGAAAGTCGGAATGTATTTCTAAGCTCTTTAGTCGATGTTACGGTTAATTTTTTCGCAGAATTAAAAATAAAAATAAAACGAAAAAAGAAAATAAAAAAAGAGCACAAAATGGATTATAATTAGTGAAATCAAAAAAATTTACATTTCATATTAAATTTTTTTTTCTACTTTTTTTTAGAAAACACTTAACTTTGTCTTTTTAATTATTTTTTTTTAATTTTTTTTACATAGCCTTTAAGACATTCACTGAAATAAAAACTAAATTTAAAATAAATTTGGTTATTTTACCCAGTTCACTACCTCTCAATTTAAATTTTATAAAAGTTTGCTAAAATGAATTAATTAAAATTTCAAACAAGTAAACGTTATAAACATATGGCAAATGAGAAGTAATTCTAAAAATATTTACTTAACTGCATAACAACCTTATACAACTTATTACTGAATCCAAGAATTTCTCTAAAATTTATGTCATTTAATCAAGAAAGTTAAGAAAATAAATATTAAAAGCTTTCAAATTTCATAGCCATCTGAGGTGATTGTTATCATTTTAAAAGTAATGTCATTCAAAAATCGAAGCCGATTTCACAATCTTTAATGTTTGGTTTTAAAGATTTTAAATTTTAATTATAATCAGACACAAACTTTTTGAAAAAATTTTGAATATCAATTTTTATTTAATATTTTTAATTTTTTCTTATAGAATGTTTATTATGAAAATTAAATTCTTTTAATTTTTTTTCTTTTTGTTGAGAAATATTGTCGAATTCATCAAAAAAATGTTTGGAAAAAAATTTTTAAAAATCGCTTTTAAAATTTAATAAAAAAATAAGAAAAAACCATCATGTTAAAATTAACTAGTTAAATTCAAAACTTTTGTCTAAATCGTTGTATTTTTCAAGTTTTGAGTTTCATTTTTTCAAATTTTCACTAAATAATTAAATCTAGAATCTGGTTAGTATTAAAAATCATACGATAATATCTTATTATCGAATGATTAAAATTTGATTAGCCTTTTAAATAATGATTTTTTCAAACAAGCTTCATTTGAAAAAAAATCATGATCACTATGACAACAAGTTTTCTAGTTTATTTAAATTTTATTTGGCAGTTTTTCCTTTTTTTTAGAAATAATAAATAACTCAAAAAATTCATTAATTTCAACTAAATAACTGTTTTCATTTAGTGTGTTTTTCTTTCAGGACAAGTATAAAATTTTAAAAAATCATTCTCAGAAGAATCAACTTATTAATTTCCACTGAAACAAGAATATAAAATTGTGTGCGTCAATTTTATCTTCACTTAAATCTAAAATAATTTTTTAAAAATTTAGAAATAAAATTAATTTCATATCAAGGAAATCGAAACAAATTCTTGAAAATGATTGAGGTAAGTTTTAATTTTTATTTATCACCATTTTATCTGAAAAGTTACCAATTTTAAAATAAAACTGAAAAAAAATCTGGCTGATTTTAATCACTACTTTAGTCCCTGTTTTTTTAATTTATTTATTAAAAAAAAATTGTAGTCAGAAAATTTAAGAATTTAACAAGATATCTTAGTTACACGGTATTGTGAAAAAGTTGAGAAACTTTTGATTTTTTTAGTCTCTTTTTTGGTTTGAACTGTCATAGAATGGGTTAAGGCTATATTTTTGAGACAATTTTTTGTCGGCTAAAAAGTTCTTTATTCTCTTAAATCAAAATTTAAAAAAATTCTTAATTGAAATGACAATCCATCATCAAATTTTTAGTAAAGAATTAATTTTATCCTAATTTAAAAGCTCCTTATTACTTTTTTGCTTATTTAATAAATTCTCAAAAATTTGATATCAAAAAATCACTTTTTTATCAAAAATTTTAAAATTTAGTTTTTTCCAAGTAATCAAATTTAAAGGGGTCTTTTTTTATTTCATTTACTCAGTAATTTTTACAAATTATTTTTAAATATAGTTTGAAAAAGATGCTAATTTATTCTTATCCTACAAATACTCTGTAATGTTAACTCGTTATGTTGTATGAAATTAAGATTGCAGAGTATTTACTGAAATTAGGCTAAATTGGGTAAAGTAAATTTTTTGATCAAATTTCATTTTTCAAATTTGATCGGAACATTTTTAAATGCGTAATTAAAATTAATCACTGTTATAAAAATTTAATGATTTCAAAGCTTATTTTTAAAAAGGATCATAATTTGTAAAAAATTCACTGAAATTTAATTGCGCATTTAAAATGTTATTATCAAATTTGAAAAATGAAATTTGATCAAAAATTTTACTTTGACCTTAATTGCCACAATTTGCAGAACCAATTTTTTCATTTTTAAAATTTTTTGTGTTTAATGTCTGAAAAACTGATTTAATCAACAAATTAAACTTGGTTTTATAAACAGATCATGTGATAAGACTTTTTTTACTTTTTTATTATTTATTGCAATAAAACTTATCCACTGCATCTTTGATTCTAAGATTAACATTTTTTGAATAAAAGTGTAGCGTTTATTTTAATTTTTTGAGCATTAACTCAACATTAATATTTTATTTCTTAAACATTAGCCTATGCTATTTTTAAAATAACATTTCAAGACTGTCATGCTTTTGCTTTTAAACAATATTGTTGTAATTTTTAATTTTGGTTATTAATACATGTCTCTTTCAGAAGAGAAATGTGAATAAAATCAAGAAATTGAATGTTTTGTTTTTAAAATTACACCAAAATTTTTAGACTCAATATTACAAAAGTTAATTAATGAAAATGGATATTAATCAGTTAGACTTGTTTTTAATGCAATTATCCTCACAAATCACACTAATAATTTAAAAACAAAACTCATAATTCCCAAAAAATTCTTTGTTTAAAATTAGTGAAAAAAAAATTTACCAGAGTTATCCATTATTCAGCAATTATTTTGTTTATTGCCAAAAATTAAAAAAAAACTTTTTGATTCTAATTTTTAACTTTTATATAATATTCTAATTTCTTCTAAAAGTAAAATTTTTGCCGACTTAAAGTTGAGCATGGTTTCTACCAAGTTTTTTTTTGAATATTTCGAAAAAAATAAAATTATGAAATCTTATTGCTTACAATAGTTTAAAAAAGTTCATTAACAGATAATTATCGAATTTCAAGTTAGTAAGTAGCATAACCCTGAATTTTCATTTTCTGAATTCCATCATCTTACAGATGGGTAATTTTTTATCAATCATTAATTTGAAATAAAAATTTAAATTTAAATTCAAATTTGTATTGACATATTCTTTTTTCTCTTATTTATGTATATTTTTTTAAATTTTTTTGTTATATTATTTTGTACATCGCCAGAATTGATGTTAATTGAACCAATAAGAATAAATAGAAAAATAGACTAAATATGTCATAAAAATTTTGCTTATATTTCGATTACAGAAAAAAATTTTAACTTTCAGAAAACTTTTTAGTTTCTTTCTAATTTTGAGTTTTTCTTAACTCATTTTTGAAATTAACATTTTTAATATTATCTGAAAGTTCTGTCTCTCATCTTAGAATGTATGAAAATTTTTTTTTTCTAGCGAATAAATAAGATATTTAATTTCGATTAGACATTTATGCTAACATTTTAAAATAATACAAAATAAAATTTAAATTTTTTCCTAAATAATAAAGTGCATTTTGCGACAAAGGTTTTTTATTTTTTTCAAGCAATCATCAAGTGTTTTTTTTAAATTGACATTATATACGTAAATTCATTTCGATAACTTCTCAAATAAAAATTTTACACTGTGAGCGAAAACCAGATTTTTCCATGGTTGAAAAATTTTTATTACAATCATCACTTTTGAGTTTGTGCATTAAAAATAAAATAAATTTAAATAGATAGGTTTCAAATTATAATTCTCGGAATTGAAAATAATTTAATAAGATATAGTTACAAAAAAAAAGACATTGCAGCTAAAAGTTTAATTTTTTAATTAAATTTTTTGAATTTTAACAACATATCTTTGTTATGTATTTTCTTTATCCTTGGAACAAAAAATGGTATACGAAAATGAATTTTAATTAATGAAATTCTCTTTACGACTTTTTTTTAATCAAAATAAAATTTTTGAAGTTAAGTAATAATAGAGATCGTAGCATAATAAAAAATCCAAACTACTTAGTTGGAATCATTTAGTGAATGACTAATAACATTATGATTTTTTTTAATTTACAATATTATTTTTTACCTTTATGATTTTCTAGCAAAATCTTTTCACTCGTATGACTAGCTTAAATTTTATAAATATCATTCTAGAAGAGTCTCTGATTATAGATAAGGACAATAGATTAACTTCAAGATCAAAGATTTTTTAATATAAAATAAATCACAATGTAAAAAGCATGTAAAAAAATTTCAAAGTTTAATTCTTCAAATGAAGACATGCCAGAATAAGTTAGATGATTCATAAGACAAAGACATTGTCATCATGATTAAAAGTTTAAAAAAGTAGGTCTAAAGTGTATTTATTGGATTTTGGTTAAAAAAATTGATAAATGTTTTATACAAATTTTTATTTTCTCTTAAAATAATATATTTTCAGATAAATTTTACACATAATTCAAATTTTAGAAGATAAATTCCAGCTTTTTATTAAAAAAACAAATTATTAGGTAAAGTTTGCTTTCTTATTATATTTATTTGGCAAGATTTTTCAATGATTATTCAAGTATTAAATTGTTTAATTAAAAAAAAAACAATTTTTTTTCATAATTTTAGCCATCACCAAAGCATTAGCTTGTTATGTTTTTATATTGACTTAGTTGTTTGCCAGTACTCATTCTTTTCTAGATTACCATGACAATAATATCTACTTACAAAATAAAAATAATCAAAAGGTAATGAATTGATCCAGCTTGTAATGAAGGCCTGACTGCTAAACCTTTTTTTTTCTCAATTTTATTTGTGATTAAATCTCTGAGTTATCAAACTCCTTTTGTATTTTTAAAAAAATTAAAAAAATAAAGCTTCAGAATTTATTATTAAATTTAAAATAAGTTTTTTCAGATATTAGTAAATGATAAAAATTTTAACCATTTGAAAGGAAAGGACAAGAGAAAAATAATGCTAAAGACAACTAGGTCCATATTGCCGGAAATTTGTCTCATACAAAACTTATCAAAGTATTTAATTTGAATCAATTCTCGAGCTATTGATAAAAGCTTCAGGAATATTTGGTATGGTTTGATTTGAGAAATATTTAATGACTACCCTAATAGCAAATCCTCAGTTCTGGTTTTAAGATTGCTGAAGTGGCCTTTCGTGTATTTTAATGCTAATGAAAATTGGACTTTTTCAATAAATTTAAACTCAAAAAAACTTTTTATCCATTATTAAACATTATTTTTTGGCAATGGCATTAATATATTTGGTAATATTTTTATTTCAATTAATTATTCTTTTTCTCTGACATCCAAAATGTTCGGTTTTATTTATTATTTTTATTCAAAAATAAATTCTATTCTTTTAAAATATACCTTACTTTTGATAAAAAATGCCAACTAACAATGAGATAGCATGGCTAATTGTAGAAATTAGCAAAACCTGATTTGAAAGATAAATTATATTTAAGGCTTGTTAATATCAACACTATTCATGCATTAATGATATTTTATTTTATTTTTTTTAAATAACAATTGACTTCATCAAATTAAAAAAAATTATTTTTTCTATTTCAAATTAATAAATAAGATGATAGATCAAAATCAAATAAATAGCCAAGAAATTTGGAATAATTACTTTAACTTAAAGTGACTTTTTTTGCGATTTTAAATAATTTAATTTTTAAGGCTAATAAAAAAATAAAGCGTTAAAGTATTGCCAGGTTACCAGGTTTCTCTTATATCTTTTTCCAATAGTTAAAAATTAATGATTTTTTTTAAATAAGTTTTTCAAAAAAAAATTGCTTAAGCTAAAGGCATTTTAAAATAATATTTCTAATGACATTCAATTTAAAATAATTTTGTTCCCTAATTTAAGTCTAGTTACTCTTGCTATTTACTTATTGAAAAATAACTTGGAAAAACTTAAGAATTTTTTAATTGCTTTTAAGATTTGAAAAAAAATTAATTATTTTTTCAATTTCTTTTTGTTGTCTAGTAAACATTAAATTTTAAAATAATTTAGTGAAGACATTTTTTAGTATTTGAATTGAGTAAGAAAAGTATCTTAGTTTCACATATTTTCTTTTATTATTTTCTTTATGGCTCCGGTTTTTGTTTTCTAATTCTGGTATTTTCTTATCAAATTAAAAATAAAAGTCGACGGGTCACGAAAAAGCTTATTTTTTAAAGTTAATTCAGTTAATTTTTTTAACAATCGAAAAGATTGAAGAACCACGTTGAAGAGACTTTCTTTAATTAAATTTAGCTAATTTATGTCTCAATGTAAAAACTTTGATTCTTGAATGAGTTTTTCTTCTTTTTAATTGTGGTAGAGCTGCATTCGCTTGATATATTCAAATAAGGTATTAGTGTCAACAAAATTTTATGTAAATGGTTAAAAATCTTGCATTTTTTAAGTGTTAAGATAAATCTAATTTGCATTTGTCTTCCTACATAATTTGAAATAAATTAAACCTTTTTAAATATGAAAATGAAGCGAAAAATGCATAAACTAGCTCGCATAAAGCGATGATTAAAAATTAAAATTTTTTTTGGTTAGAAATTTTTGATATTTTATTTTTATTTTTTTTATTGTTCTTTTTATGAAATAGAAATAATTCTGGTGATCGAGTTGTTTTCAAGTCAGCATCTTGAATTGAATTCCCAATAAAAAATTTTTCATAAATTTTGTAAAGCTATTAAATTCTGGGTAGCTAGTATCGATATATTTATGCCATCTATTGATAATTATTTGAGATATTTACCAATGGCAAATAATTTTTAATTTCTATTCCTTAAATTTTCCAATAAATTTCTGAAATATCTACACCACAACCATCTTTTTTAATTTAATAAATTTTGAAATTTAGATAAAAATGACTAGGGACAATTTAGTAATTAACAAGACTCAGGTGGAAAACAATGGAGTGATCCACGATCCAAAGAAGCTGTCAAATCAAATGCATACTCAATTCCAAAAAGGCTTAACAGAAAAAAGCACCAAGGTGACACAAAATTTTAATTTATTTAGTTAATTAGAAAATATCAAATACTAATCAGACATTAAAGTCCAAAAAATAACAATTTTTATGTATTTGACATAATTTCAGCAACTACCAAGCATGTTTTATCACAAAAAATAAACTTTGTACAATTAGTTAAATATTCTCTTTGATTAAGATTTGATTTAAAAAAAACACTTTTTTTTTCTTTTTTTTTAATTTTAATGAATTCTAGGATTTCAAGACAGCATTCAAATCAAATATTCGAATATTATTTAAAAATAATTTAAATTATTTGAATTAATTTAGAGAGGTTTTAAATGACAGAGAATTAAATAATTTGTAACTTTGCAAATTTTCTATGCTTATGTATCCATCAGATGATAATTTTTAGAAAGATTTTTATCCGTTAGATGAAAATATTTTTTTTATTTTTTTATCGTGTTTTTAATACCTTATGAAGAAAAAAAAGAATAAATTTAATTTGATTACTAAAAATTAATTCTTTTACATGAGGATAAAATTAAAAATCCAATTATTGATAAGAAAAACTTGCCATGTAGAGGATTTGTATAAATTGGTACATTAGAATTGAACAAAATGTTAAATATTCGTAAATTTTTTTTTCTAGAGCTAAAAAAAAATTCTGTTAATGTAACGTGGTAAAATAAGAAAATTCTCTGCAAATTTAGCATGATTTAAATTTTTATAAGTTTGACTGTAGTGTATTTTGCACATCATCAGTAGACTTTAACTATTGATGTAACTGTGTTGCACAATGTTTAATTTACAGAACTAGTTGAAAATTTAAAGAAAAAAGTTATAAGCATTTCTAGCCTTATTCATTCTTTTGATTTGTAGCTCAAATGTTAAAGCATTTTAATTTTCTGTCCTATTAAAACTTCAAAAATAATTTCGAAATTTGTCAAATAATAATCTCTTGTCTATAATGCAAAAAAGTCTGCAAAAATAAACAGACTTCTTTTATATTTTGATTCAACATTTCAATAAAGAAATTCGAGAAAGTATTTAAAACTTAAAAAAGAAAAATGTTTTTTTTTTATTTAAAAAATTTAAAATTGTTTTGTTTCATTAAATTGGCAAAATAAGGGAAAAATCATTAAAAATCTAAAATTTATTTGTATTTTTTATGCTACATTGTTAATGATTTTTTGTTTATTTAATTTTTAAATAAAAATTAAATTCTTTACTTATTTTTATTTAGGTCTTGTCAAATGTGACATTGAGAACCTATCTAATATTTATTTTTAAGACAATTTCCATACAAACCAACTTAAACGATTTAAACTTCATAACATCTATTCACTTAACATCTTCAAAAAAAAATTCTCTTTCTATTCTTCCTTGAGAAAAAGGACACTCCAATTTAATCCAAAGATTTTAATTTTTCCGTTTTCCGGTTAAGCAAAAAAATATTTGTTTAAATTTTTTTTATTTAAATGAATATTATTTTAATGAATGGATCTAAAATTTGTAAGAAAGTCTTAAATTTTTAAACTTTGAAAATATATTAAACTGAAAAATAAATAAAATGTTTTTCAATTAAAAAAAAAATATTTTAATAATTTAAAATCATGCCTTAGACCATGGAAAAAAATATGAATAAAAAAATACATGTTCCTTAAGAGGACCAAGAAAAATTAAATAATTAAAATAAAAGGCAAATTGATTGAGAAAAAAGAGAATTTAAATTTTTTCACTTCTTATTTTTTTATTTAGAAAGGAAAATCGGAATACGATGATGAATTGTTCGAAGATACACCAATGCTTCAAGCCATTTATACTTACATTTGTTATGCAGTACTTAACTTATTCGGTTGGTTCCGTGACTTTTTGCGTCAAGCAGGAATCGAAAAACGTAAAGGTGCAGCGGACAATAATCCTCCAGAATTTGTTCCTTTATATCAAAGCTACGAAAGTTTCTACACCCGAAACGTTTATTACAGAATAAGAGACTGCTTTAACAGACCCATTTGTAGTGTACCAGGCGCCGAGTTGGAACTAGTTGAACGCAAAACCGATGACTTCAACTGGTCATTTTATTATACTGGAAAAAAAGTGAAAGCTCTTAACTTGGGCTCATACAACTATCTGGGTTTTGCCGAAAACAATGGTCCGAGCTCTAAAGCAGCTATTCAAAGTATCAACGACTACGGTGTGGCTTCGTGTAGTCCAAGGCAAGAATTGGGCACATTAAAATGCCAATTACAATTGGAAGAGCTATTAGCCGAGTTTTTGGGTGTTGAATGTGCAGTTACTTTTGGCATGGGATTTGCTACCAATGCTTTGAATATACCTACTCTAGTGGGAAAAAATTGTCTTATACTCAGCGATGAATTGAACCATGCTTCGCTAGTTCTCGGCTCAAGACTTTCGGGCGCAACTATCAAAGTTTTCAAGCACAATGACACCAAAGACTTAGAAGCAAAGATCAAAAAAGCAATCATCGAAGGTCACCCTGTTACCAGACGACCGTGGAAAAAAATTCTAATTGTTGTCGAAGGTGTGTACAGCATGGAGGGTTCCATTGTCCGTTTGCCCGAAATCATAGCTATCAAAAAAAAGTACAAAGCTTATTTGTACTTGGACGAAGCTCACAGCATTGGAGCAGTTGGTCCAAATGGTCGAGGAGTGATCGACCATTGGGGATGTGATTCAAAAGATGTGGACATACTTATGGGCACCTTTACCAAAAGCTTTGGTGCTGCTGGTGGATACATAGCTGGATCAAAAGAACTTGTCGAATTCCTCAAGCTGAATTCACACGCCAACTGCTATGCTTCGAGCATGAGCCCTCCGGTTACTTGGCAAATTATTCGAACCTTGGAAATCATCATGGGCCTAGACAAGACCAACGAAGGCATTAGACGTATCAAGCAATTAGCCGACAATACGCACTATTTTAGAGAAAAATTGATCAAAATGGGTTTTATTGTGTACGGAAATCATTCGTCACCAGTTGTACCAGTAATGCTATACATGCCTAGCAAGATAGCGTAAGAAAATTTTTTATTAATTTCTTAAAACTAGAATGTGAATTTATTTATTTATTCGTATTATCTGTGCCGAGCTAAAGCTCCTTCAGATTAAAAAAAAATTAAAAAATCAATAAAAAATAAAATAAAAGAAAAATGTAAAGAAAAAATAAGATAAAAGTAAAGTAAGTTAAAATATAAAATAAAATACAGTTAAAATAGACAAATTGTAAGTAATGACAGGTGTAAAATTTTTAACTATTGAACAATTCAGGAAAGAAAGAAGAAATAGTAAGATAGCAATTACACAATGGAGTCGGGTATTCGACATATCTCGATTCAAAACCCGCTTTATATTCATCAACCAGCTTGACAACCAATGGAACAGAATGACGCAGTCCTCTCGCTACATATCTTTCGAATGTAGATTATTATTCATTTATTTGTTTTATCTTAATGTGAATATAGAAATGTGTTTTTTTTTTAAATAATTAGTTAATTAATAAATTTATAAAATAGGGACACGTTCATAATTTAGAAAGGTAAAAATAAAGAATTTTTAAGAAGGAAAGCTCCTAATAGATTGATCGTTTAATTGATTAATTATCAATAAATGAATAAGCATGACAATCAACATAGAACTGTATATGAGTATTAAAAATAGATTTGAGATTTAAAATTTTTTCTAATTCATGTTAAACAATTTTTGCTGGTCAACTATTTTTTATTTGATAAAAAGAACTAAGTAATGAATATTTCTATTAATTTGATTTTTTATTTCTTTTCTATATTTTTGTTTTTCTAAATTTCAATACACTATCATAAAAAATTAAAGATTATTTAAGGCCCCCAACGAGATCAAAAAAATTTTAAAAATCTCTTATTTCTTACTGAAATGCAAAAAGAAAAATCATGGGAAAAAAATAATTAAAATGATAATTTTTTACCATGATTAATTTAGTAGACATTTTTTAAATTATGTGATCATTTTTTTTCAAATATACATTTCCAAAAAATATAAAAACCTCAAGGTACACTCTATCAAAATAGAACATTGTGTTCATCTTTTTAGTGAATTAAAAATAAATTGAGGTTTTTGAAAATATGTGTAGATTTTTGATTTAATAGCCTACTTTTCATATTTAATACCTAGTTGGTAGCTAGTATTCTAAAATTTTAATAATAAGCTATTATTTTCTTTTTTTTGTTGTTTTAGAAACAATAAAATAAATATTTTATTTCAACAATTCTTAAAATTTTACCTCAAAACTTTTTATATTGCTTTTTTTTTTTAAACCGAAAAGAATTTTTGAAAACAAAAATAAATTATCCTCCCCTAAGATTTTAGGCCCAGAAAATATTCTGATTAATTTAAATTTGAAAAAATACAAGCTAAATTTTGAAAAATGTTTTATCTTGAAGGCTATATTAATATTTTTTTGTTTGGTAAATTTTTTCCAAATAAAAACTAGCATTAATGTCTATATATCTGAATTTTTTTCTATCTAAATTTAGTAGAATTTATCAAAAAATGTCAACAAATATTTTAAAGATATTATTTTAATTTGATTTTTAAACTTCTATTAAAACAAATAATTTGATTTCTTGGTTATAATAAATTTATCTTTAAAAATAAATAAATTAAAGTTGTTTTAACTTAGTTTAATACATTCATCAATTCAGTAAAGAAACTGACTAGCAGTAATAAAAAAAATCACCCCTTATCCATTAAAAAATTGATCTTTAATTTCAAATAAAAAAAATAAAAATACTTTCTAAGTTTTAATTGAAAAAGTAAACAGATTAAATAAACTTGAAATTGTGAGAACATTTTTTTTATTTTTTCTTAAGAAATTGATAATTTTTTAGATTAAGATATTTATTAGGATAATTAGTTCTATTTTCGGCAAAAAGAAATAAAAAATCAGAATTTTATCATTTAATTATTTTAATTTTCTTAAATTTTTAATCATAATTTAAATTGTAGAAAAAAAAATTAGTTTTTAAATCTAATCACTATAGATAAAATAGATATGCAAGAGTGAATTGACTAAACTTTAATTTAAGCCTAGCAAAATTTTTATTTTATTAAGATAATTTTAATTGAAAAAAAAATTGTTTGTTGAAAATCTAAAGAGTGATTTTAAAAATTTACTAAATCCTTACTTTAAGTGGTTTCAATCGTTTGATGCTTGAGAAAGGCATCGCTGTGGTTACTGTTGGTTTTCCGGCTACTGGTCTAACTGGTGGAAGGGTCAGGTTCTGCTTGTCTGCGGCTCATACCAGAGAAATGCTCGATAAAGTAATCCAACTTCTAAACTAACAAAAAAATTTTAATTTTAAATTTAAAAAGGCTCTGGAGGCGATCGATGAATGTGGTAACATGGCAGGTTTGCGAACATCTCAAATCAATAAGCCAAAAACTTTGAAACAAGTTCGCGACGAAGAAACAAAGATGAATGAAATTGAAATTGAAGAAAATATCGAAAGAAGAATTTAGAAAATTCTCAAAAATTATAAACTTTTATTTTCAAATACTTTATTTTCACGTTTATTTGGCACGATGGAAATTTCTATTTTTGATACTATTTTATGTAAATTAAAAACTCTTTCATTTGACAACTATTTGGACTAGTTGAAGCATCAACCTAAAACTTCAAATGCTTGATCATGATACGCTTCGTTGCGCTAAATTTTAAACAAAATTTTAAATAAATCCAGCGACACATGCTCTAAACATAAGCCAACTATGTTATTTTTGGCTATGATTTAATTGCGGTTCTTCTTAATATTTTGTTGCTAAGATTTTTTTAACAACAAAATTTTAAAGAACTCTTTGCTCAAATTGTTCCAGAATTAATTACGAAATTATGATTAAGCATTTTTTTTCAAATTGTCAAGGCAATCCCAGTATAAAAACTAATGTAAACCTCTTAGGACTTTTTCTCATTATTCATTAAGAAGCTTTGTTTTTTTATATTTTCCTAGTCCAGCTCGTTTTAGGTCTTAATAATTTTGTTTTATGACTAAATGACGCATTAAATTCTTTATTTGATGCTGATTTAAAACAAAATAATTTTTTTGATAGTTTTAAAAATAAAATATTTAAAAAAACTTTTTTTTTCAGGAAAAATTTTATTAAATAGTCTGTTTAATAATTAAAAAAATGTTTTTGTTCAAAGTGATCAAATGGAGAACATGGGACTCTTTCAATCAAAGGACTTTTAAATAGAACAATTTATCAGTGTTAAGGAAAAGAAAAAGTTTATCTAAATTTAATTAATTTTTAAATACTAAATGAATTTAAAAAAATTATGAGTAGATAAATCATAGAGAAATCGGGCTATGGCTGAATGACTTTTTGGGGAATCAAGATTTTATTTTAATTTAAATTTCAAATAATGTGTGATTTTTAATTAAAATTTTTAATGTATGACTCAACCGGAATTTCGATTTAATTAGATAATGCAAATTAAATGCAAATAAAGTCATGTATAAATTCATAGCAACTAATTTTTAGGTTCTAAATTTTCAAATATTTGCTTTCGTTTTTTCTAAGATGATTAGGGAGAACAGGTAAAAAAATTCAAATTGAGCCAAAGCAATAAAATTTTGTTTTTGTTAATGAAATTTTTCGCCTCTTCTTAGTTTCGAGTGCATCAAAAATTCTTAAAATTTCTTTACTCTAAGCAAAATTTGGACTAAATCCCGACGCCGACTTGGAACAAAAAAATTTAATCAAGTTAGCTTGACAAGAAAAATAAGAAATAAAAATTCTTCGAGCTAAAATCTGAATTTGATTACGAAACAATAATTTATTCTCTCATTAGTTCACCTTTTTTTTTCTTGCAAATTTACTTCAAATATTTCATTAATTAATTTGCTTTTATGACCATGATTTATTGTGGTGCTTCCATTTTGTCTAAAATTAAAATATTTTTATTTTTAAGACCCCATAGAAAAGTGAATACTTGGTTAAAAATAGACTCAATTATTCATTTTTTTCCTCATTAACTTAGTTAATTTAAAAAAAAAATATCGTCACACAATCTACAAAGCTGTTTACCATTTCTACAACTTTCACTAAGACAATGCCTAGCAACGAGCTTAAAACTTTAGTCAAACGACTAAATGATGACTTCGGAGGTGTTGATCCAAACAATGACGTAATTGATTACCTGTTTAATAAAAAAATATTTTTTTTAATATTTTTTATAATTTTAATAAACAGATGAGGCCAAAAGAAAGTTTAGTTGAGCTTAGTAGAGAAAAAGTGAGCCCGGAGGTTGCCTACAATCCGAAGCGCCAAGTTCAGGAGTCATTTGAAGAGGCACCATTATGGGCGGCAGTGATCACCTACATGGGATATTTGATTCTAAATGTGTTCGGATGGCTGCGCGATTTTATGCGCTACTCAGGCTTTGAGACAAAAAAAGGCGCCACAGACCCCAACCCCAAGGACTTTGTTCCTCTATTTTCCGAGTATGAGTGCTTCTACACCCGCAATTTGTACACCAGAATCCGCGACTGCTTCAACCGTCCAATTTGCTCTGTGCCAGGCGCCAAAATATCCTTGGTCGAAAGAGTGTCCGATGATTTTAACTGGACATTTAGGCAAAGTGGCCGAACCATTGAGGTCTTGAACTTGGGCTCGTACAACTACCTAGGCTTTGCGGAAAATAATGGAAAATGTGCACTGAATTCAATTGAAGCTATTAGGCAAATGGGTGTTAGCGCTTGTTCGCCGAGACAAGAGCTTGGAACTTTGAGAATTCACAAGGAACTCGAGGAAACAATGGCCAAGTATCTAAGAGTCGAGGACTCGATCTGTTTTGGCATGGGCTTTGCTACAAACTCCACCAATATTCCAAATCTGGTTGGAAAAGTAATTGAAAA
The DNA here is from genome assembly GCA_016802215.1 of Brachionus paranguensis. Classification (NCBI taxonomy): domain Eukaryota; kingdom Metazoa; phylum Rotifera; class Eurotatoria; order Ploima; family Brachionidae; genus Brachionus; species Brachionus paranguensis. The sequence continues at coordinate 6,132,619 of JAESIX010000002.1, read as the reverse complement.
TTTTATATTAAAAAAATTTTATTTAAAAAAATGTTTAATAAATAATAAAATATTTAATATTTTTTTAAAGGGTTGTTTAATTTTGAGTGACGAGCTAAATCACAGCTCGCTAGTTTTGGGCGCACGATTGTCCGGTGCTGCCATTAAAGTATTCAAACACAATGATGTGGATGACTTGGAAAAAAAGCTAATAGAGTCAATTGTTTATGGACAGCCAAGAACTAGCCGTCCGTGGAAAAAAATTTTAATTGTTGTCGAGGGTGTGTACAGCATGGAAGGCTCTATAGTTAACTTGCCAAAAATAATTGAGCTCAAGAAAAAGTACCGGGCCTATTTGTACTTGGACGAGGCGCACAGCATTGGAGCCATAGGTCCGCATGGCCGAGGAGTTGTTGACTACTGGTCATGTGATCCCAACGATGTTGACATACTAATGGGAACTTTTACTAAAAGTTTTGGATCCGCTGGCGGATACATCGCTGGTTCTAAGCAATTGATTAACCATATTAGGACTTGTTCGCATGCAAATTGCTATGCATCGAGTATGAGTGCCCCAGTGGCCGAGCAAATTATTACCTCGTTGAGAATAATTTCCGGCGAGGACGGGTCTGAAGAGGGCAAAAAAAGAATCGCTCAATTGGCTTGGAATAGTCATTATTTCAGGGAAAATTTGCTTAAATTGGGCTTCATTGTGTACGGAAATAATGATTCGCCTGTTGTTCCACTAATGCTCTATATGCCCGCTAAAATAAGGTGGATTTATTTTAAATTTTTTTTGTTGATTTTTAATTTTTTTTTAATTTTAGAGCCTTTAATGTTGAGATGCTTAAGCGTGGCATAGCAGTGGTCACTGTTGGCTTTCCAGCCACTCGGCTCACTGAGTCCAGAGTCAGGTTTTGCTTAAGCGCTTCGCATAACAAGGAAATGTTGGACAAAGCATTGGAAGCTATTAATGAAGTCGGCGATATGTTGTACCTTAAGTATTCAAAAAGAAATAAAGCACAAAATGGTTTATAGATTAATTTTTCGCACTTGACATGATGGCATTCGTTTAGAAACGCCTGATAATGCATGGAAATTTTTTTTTTCAAAATATATTTTATTTTTGTATTCAATTTTGTAAATTGTGCTCTTTATGCTAAAATTATTTTCTTTATTTGGACATCATGTGCTAATTTTCAAATAAATGTATTTTAATTTTTTCATCTTTTAAAAAATTAGATTAAACTATTTATTTAGTGGTTTATAAAATTTTAAAGCTTTATTTGAATATCCAAGGTTGATATGAATGAAATCTTGTTAATACTACCGGGCTCGTGTTTAGAACACGGGCTTTATAATTAAGGAAGGATGTAAAATGATTAATAAATTTATTTTCAGATAAATCAATCTTGCATGTTGTGTATCAGACTAGTCATAAAGTGGTAGATAATAGATTTTACTTAATTATTTGGAGTAAATTTGAATGAGAACTAATTAAATGGCCAGTTTTTAATTTTATTTGGTCACTAGATTATTAATAAACAGTCAAAATAAATATTAAAAAAATTTACTGATAAAAAAATAATAGAGAAATTTAAAAAGAAAGCTATTTTCTCCTAATGCCACTTGTTTGGCTGCAGTAGGTATATTAGAAATCGAATTGCATGTTTGAACATATTTTTTTGGTAAGCTGGAAAAGTATATTTGCCTTCTTTCCATTTTGCATCAATGTAACCATCTTTATGGAAATTTACAATCTAAACATTAAAGACTCATTTCTTGAATCAGTCAAATTTTATCAATTTCATTTTTTTAATATTTGAATCTGCTTTTCTATTTTATTTTTTTCTTGACTTGCTTGATTGTAATACTCAACGAATTGTTATTCGTAGTATCTATATAACTTTTTATTACTTTTAGTCAAATGGTACCCTTTCGTCCATTGTTGAGGCCCATTTTTTGTGATTCAATGAATTGTTTGTCATTGTTTTTGTGTTCTTTTGATAGTGTTGGTAATCGACTCCAATCGATTGGGAAAATTCGAAAATCGATTAATTTATTCTAGTCGATTATTAAATCGACTAATTTTTTTTAGTTGATTATTAATTAGACTAATTTTTTTTTAGTAAAATATTAAATGGGATATATTTAAACGATCTCTATAATTACTTAAATGATCCTCAAAAATTGATCACTTAATTTTATTATTTCTGATACCTTAAATTAATTAAATGATCTCTAAAAAATAATTAAAATGATCTCCTAATTTAATAAAAATGATAACAGAAATTAATGATTCGATCTCCAAATTTTATTTTTTTAAATTTTATTATATTAATATAAAAAAATAAAAGTAAGTAAGAAAAATAGAAAATTTCAAATAAAAATATAAAAGTAAGAAAATTTTATTAATTCTTTTTGGGACGACCTCTTCTTCTTTTAGTGACTTCAGGTACTTTTTCAACTTCATTAATAGTATCATTTTCAATCGTTTCAACTCTTTGTTTTTTGCTCGCACGACCCTTGTTGACTTTTTTTTTGCAATTGAGAATCAACTATTTCAATTTCATTTGAGCCATCTTCTTCATCTGTTGTTTCATTTAATATCAGTTGTCTTTTTTGTTGAGATATTTCTTCAAAATTTTTTTCAAATGCCTTTTTGGCTTTAGCTGGACGACCTCTATTTCTTTTTTGACCAATTGGAACATTTTTGGCTTCAATTGGAATTTTAATGTACTTATTTCTTACAGCTATAGCTATCAAATGTTTACATTTATTTGATTTTAAATAAATTGGGCAACTACATTTCCCATTCAATTTCCAATTCTATTCATTTGAATTTCTACTATTCTACGTCATCAAAAACCTTATTGCAAGTCCAATTTTTCTTCTTTCTTAATTCTGGAGCTTCATTTATATCATTTTCTGATAAAGAATCTTGAGATTCATATTGTTGAATCTCAGTAAACTGGAATTCATCACTTAAGGAATTCATATTTTACTTAATAAATTTTTAAATTTATTAAATTTTTTAAAGGGAATTTAATGTTTATATTTATGTTGGAGGACAAATAATTAAAAATAAGAGATCGTTCAATTAATTAATGAGTAAAAATAATTAATTTTAGAGACCAAAAATGAATAAGGATCATAAATTATAGAGATTTATTTTGGAGATCATTTAAGTAATTCTAGAGATCGATTAAATACCACCCAATATTAAATATACTAATTTATATCGAAATGAATAGTTATTATGTTAATAGTTATAATTTAATAGTTTAATAGTTAATTTTTAATAGTAATAATGAAAAGTATTTAATTAGCAAAGATATTCTTTTTTTATCAATTAAGTCTTTAAATATATTTTAAAATATTGACTTAATTTACAATTTAACGATTTATTTGAAATTATTTAATTTCTTATTATTTTAAAAAAATAATCAAAAAATTTAAAATATTAAATTTATAACGATTTAAAATTTTTTGATACTACCATCATTTTGTTAATATTCGACTAAAATAAAATAGTCGATATAATAATCGACTAGAATATATTAATCGATTTAATAATCGAATAGAATAAATTAATCGATTTAATAATCAACTAGAATAAATTAATCGATTTAATAATCGACTAATATAAATTAATTAGTGTTGATAGTTAACTGAAGTTATTTATATGTTTCGGAATATCAAAATAAAAATTAATTGTAATTTTTGAATCAACTGAAAAATTAGTTTGTTTCTTTTTTAAACCGAAAATTGATTTGCTTTATATTGCATTTGAATTTAATTCATTTAATTATTAATAAATATTAAAATAGAAAACAAAAAATTAAACGAAGCAAAATTTATTTTATTTAAATTCGAATACGAAAAAATTAAGTTTGATTTTTTTTAATATAAAAAGTATATTGATTCTAAAGAAATTCTAATATTTTGTCAAAAAATTCGATAAGTTAATTAATATTTTCATAAACAACCATGATTTTGGTTACATTTTCAGGCTTCAATTTATTTCGTCTATCCCAAACACTATAGCCAGCATGAGAAATTAACTCTTCGGCCGGAACTTATGTTGCTAGGATACAAAAAATTTTCTTAAAAACTTTATAAAGAATTGGAAAAATTGAAATATTAAATTGAAAAATAAATATTGAAACTGTCTCCACAATTTATGTTGGCCTTAAATTGTAATAGTAAAGCTCTTTGTCAATACTTGAAAGATTCTTCTTTAACCTTTTGTCGTTAGGTTCCTTGTCAAAATCAAAAAATTGAAGTTTAACTTTGCTTTCAAAAATGTTTTTGTTTGAATCGATATATGTATTTTTTAAAGACTCGCTAAGAGGTGTTGCAAAGCTTGTGTAAATCTTCTTAATAGTTGCAATGGCTTTTTTTTGGTACTCTTTTCTTTGTTTCTCAGTAAATCTATTAACCTGCTTGGTTCTGCAATCCAAATATGTAGCTGTTATCAAAATTTCATTTTCTATAAAATTGTATTTTGTCGTGTAAAAATTTAAAAATGCTACATAATTTTTTTCAAAGTGATGGTAAACATTGAATCATTCAACTCTGGTGTCATAGCTTCTTTGAGACAATTAAACATTGGTATTATAATTGATATACAGTAAAGTACGGTTATAACGAACACGGATATAACGAAAATTCGTTTATAACGAAAAATAAAACACTGTTGTTCAGAACAATAATACTTTTAATACATTTTCTTACGGTTATAACGAAGTACGCTTATAGCGAAAATTCGGTTATAACGAAGCATTTTTTGATAATTTTCAATGAAATTTTATTCGCTTATAACGAAAATCTTAAAAAATACATTTGAGAAATATTGGTTTCTTAATTTTTAATAATACAAATCAGCAAATAAGTATGAATTTTCTTGAATACCGAAATCTTAAAACTAATCCCTACTTAATGATCAATTAATATTTTGAAAAATCACACATTTACCTTTATAAAATAAAAAAAAAACAGGAAAAATATTATGTTAAAAAAATGTTAGAAAAAACAAAACCAACTGAACGTAAGGTTTTTACGTTGCATGAAAAAGTAAAATATATAAAGCTTATCGATAGCAAAAAAAAAACTCAGACCGAAGTCTGCGAGGAATTTAAAATTCCAGTAGGTACAATGAGCGGTATTTACAAACGTAGAGAGGAGTTTCTAAAATTATTATATAATTATATAATCTTCCACTGGATCATGTAAAGGTAATATTTTTTCCACCGAACACAACTTCTGTATTACAACCTTTAGATCAAGGAATTATTTATAATTTCAAACAAAATTACCAAAATTAAACAAAATTAAAAAACCGACGAATAAATAATTAATTTGATTGAAAAACAAGATGAAAGTTCAAGTCAAACTGTTTGCGACCTAAGCGATGATGAGAACCAGCAAATGATGAAGATGAACACGATGAGGAAATGACAAATCAACAAGCTTTAAAAATGATTATTCAAATAAGGAAGCATCTTTCAAAATCAAAACATAATTTTGAGTCATCAATTGATAGCTTGGGTTCAATTGAGTATGAAATCTTGGGTCTAATGGTTAAACAAAAAACCATCTCCGATTATTTTAAAAAATAAAATATAATTTTTTTTCATATTTATCATTATTATTTCTTTTTTAATAGGTTTTAATTAAATAAAAACTTTAAAAAAAAATTTTTTTTGTCTTATTCGGAAGTAACGAAGTTCGGTTATAACGAACCGTTTTTTGATTCCCCCAGCGATTTCGTTATAACCGTACTTTACTGTAGTAACATATTTTGAGCCGGACAACTCAATAGTTCCTAGATGAAAGAATTGATAAATTTCAAAGGACTCTCTGATCATCGAGACTTCATTTTCATTTATTGTCAAATATTCAAACTTTTTTCGAAAATTTTTATCATTAACTGCTTCATTAATTGCATCAGCTTGTTCTGAAATTCGATCCATCATTAAATATGTGCTGTTTCATCTTGTACTTACATCCTGAATTATTTCATTTTGTTTTATACCTAATATTATTTGTTTTGATCCTAAAGTTTCTGATAAGATTTTTGATTAATGGAAAGCTCCAGCGATTTTCCTACATTAATCAACCAAATTATTAAAATTTTTCATCAAACACATGGCCTCATGAGACAAAAAGAGTTCATCCTCGGATTCATCTGCCTCTTCTAAATTATATTCCAAATCCCGAACACTACTAGAATTTTCAACTTTAAATGAAGCTTTTACTATTAAATTTAATACATGCTCTGCGCAGCTAAATTGATATATTTTTGCCTGCTTTCTACTCGACTCGGATAAAGATTCATTTAAAAATTCTCGTAACATATTAGCAGCATTATCATTAACTAAACCAATTACTTTGTCTAAAATATTCCATTCGGAAAATGCTTCAAGAAAGGCATCTCGTATATTTAAAGCCGTGTGACTACCCGGAAGATGCTTTACGGTCAATGTTTTGCTATTTAAAATTAGGTTTTCAGTAAAAAATTGAACAGTAACACCTAAATATGGATATCTTTGAATTGATGACCACAAGTCAGTAGATATAGATACCGCATCAGCTTTGTTTAGTTCTTCATCTATCATCTTTACAGTACCTAAATATTATGTTCTTAGTAATTCTTTAGTTATTTTAAATCTAGATGGTAATTTATAACCCCTATTTTATTTAAACAAATATCTTGAAAATATGTATTTTCTACTACTCTAAATGGTAACTTAGCACTAATTATAAACTTTAATAAATCACTATCAATTTTTTGATGTCGATTGGTAGATTTGATACTTTAACTTGGGGACTACCACTGTCACTTTCACTGTCAGAAAGCATGTTTGACGTAGCAGATAACCAAATATAGTATACTGAGAAATAATTACATTTTATTACTTCTTTGTTATCAATGACAACTTTCTGCGCGTGTTTCCAGACTGGTGAACTATTTTTGTATGGTTTCCTATTTTTATTTCTCAAAACCGAAACAGGTGTATTTTCTGCTAGCCATGGAACTTGTTTGATTTGAGCTTTTGTTTGTTTCATTATCAATTGAATTCATTTTATTGTATGATTTTAGTTTTTGGATTATTTTGATTATTTTGATTTTAGATTGTAATCAAAAAATCTTAAGTTTAAATAGTAATAAATTTTTGTATTGTAATTTTAAAAGCAAAAATCATAAAAATTCAAATTCTAACTGAAAATTGATTTCAAAAATAAATTTCAACTGAAATTTTATTTCAAAAAAAGAATTTCAACTCATATTTTATTTATTTATCCTTAAAGTCGAATAATTATACGAATATTAATAGTCGACTATCAACACTAAAATTAATCGATTTAATAATCGACTAAAAAAAGTTAATAGATTAAAAGTTAGTCGTATAATAAATCGATTATTGATAATCGATTGCCAACACTATCTTTGACCACCTCAAAGATCAGTCCAAACAAAATTACCAATAAAATTTTAAAAATTTAAAAGTTTAAAAATTTGGTTATCAGACTAATTATTCCATCTCACGAATTTCTGATTAATAGAAAACCAAATGTTTCTTAAATAACTTTCTCTTTACAAATCCATAAGTAGATTAAATTAAGCATAGAATATTTAATTTCATAGAATAACTATTAGAATAATTTTTTTTATTCATATAAAGAAAAAAACTTTTAAAAAAAAAAGATAAATTTTTTAAAAAATATAAAATATTTAAGAATATAGTAAATTAGATTTTTTTTTGGTTAAAAATTTTAAACAGTCTAAAAAAAGATTTTTAAAATCAATTTAAAAGCATAGGGCTCTAACTTTGTTAAGTAGTTATGTTAATTTGTTATGTTAAGTATAATGAGGAAAAATGATTTCAATTTTTGAACAAAAGCATTTTTTACTAAATAAACCATGTTATGTTTCAAGATAATAAAAGTCTTTATCTAAAAATGTAAAAAGCCCTCGCTATATTTAAATAAATCATTATCTATTAGAAAAGGTATCCTTCAAGAACAACATCCATCAAAAAAGCGAACAAAAACTCCTGGTTTGAATAAAATGATGGGAGTTTTTTTAGGATGATAAGGATATTTAATAAAAATTAAATGGCATAATGTGAATGTATCAAAAACAAAATATCCAAAATATCCTATGTTTGCTTTAATCTATTTAATTTCAATGTAATAAGATTGAAAAAATAACTCCGATTTATTTTTTTTAAATAAATTTTAAACATCGCACTTTTTCATGCTTTTTCAAAATTGCATGAAAATTCTAATTAAGAGACGGAAAAATACACCAAATACTAATCAATTTATATTAATTAAGTAAAATTTTAAATTTCAAATTTGATTTAGAGCTATTTAAAAAAAATAAAATCTTTAACTTATCAGATCACGAAACACTTGCGCCCGAAACACAACACCTTTTTTTTATGTTAGGATCTGTGGTGTCTTGACAAAGACAACACAAAAAGTCACCATCTGACTTGATCAGTTTCTTTTTTATTGTGACTGACTAACGCGCATACGCATATATGGTTGCAACCAAGCAGTTACATCTGCTATCTCAGTATTTACATTTTATTCGCATGCGTTAGTCAATCACAACATTAATTTAATTTTAAATCTGATTCGAATCACATTTTGTACACTTTTTCTATTTACACTGAATAAACAATTTTATTTACTACGGCCTAATTTTTAATATTCCAATTTTAGAACGGTCTTTTTCATATTTTTAAATAAAGAATATCTTAACAATAAAAACTCTTTTATTTGTTAACTGATTTGTAAATGTGGAACACCACAGGATCAAAAGGTAAACAAATTGAATCTAAAGTAAGATTTGCTATTTGATCAATAGGCCTTTGTAAAAGTCAAATGATTCGAATGATAGCACTTCATTTATTAAATTTTAATTAGCTAAGTAGATATTCGCATTTTCCTTCATCACCACGACCTTTCCATTTCACCAAATACTGATAAAGGCCATGTTGACTGATACTCGAATACTTAGATAATGCGCTCTCTCAACCTGATGCGATCCCTTAAACTTTCATACGCTCTTTGGTCTCTAATATTACCAAATACCCAAAAATCAAACTCGGTACCAACTATTTTCACTCTTGCTCTTGGTCCACCGTTCTGAATATCTCCTAATTTGACCATTCTTAATTACTAAGTCTGATTAGACCGTCTATTTTAAAAACGTCGTAAACTCATAAAATATATTCTTCTTCCAATACATTTTTCACTCGTCTTCCATACTGAATGTGTCCCCTTGCTTTATTAGCCTTGATTCCGTCTTTATGCCCTCTTTATCTGGAAAGCATATTATGAAGAATTTTGAAGAATATTTCGGAGCATATATATTTTTTTAAGCATATTTTGACAGTCTCTGATAATTGGTGTGCTAAAAATGTTCTTTGATGATTCAAAAATTTACCTATCTACCTTTAGTCTAGTTAAAAGATCATAAAAAAATTTAAACTATAGAACTTATTTAAAAAAAAAAATTAAATTCTTTCTATTGAGGAAAAGTGAATTAATGTTCTTCATTAATCAAAAGTGTAGATAAATTTATATTTGAATTGTAATTGTAAAATTTTAAATTAATTGATAAAAAATTTGAAAAAAAAACTTAAAATTTAATTTAACTTAGTTTAAAGCAGACTTGTTTATAAGTCACAAGTCAATGACTTAATTTTTTTTCTTTTTTTTAAAGTCATAACTTGACTTATATTTTTGTGACTTAGACTTAAAACTGTGACTTTAAAACAAGTCTGGTTTAAAGTTAGATTAGAAAAATATATAATAAATTAAAAAATTTTTAATGGATAATATTTAATTTTTTTTAGATATAGTTTCATTAAAAAAAATAAGATTAATTTTTATTTTATGATTATTTGCTGAAAGGCACCAGAATTTTTTCTTTCATTAGAAATCGAAGTACTGTTTCTTCCACCAATCTGATTCTGAGCTTTTTCATCCCTGTATTTAATACCAGTTGCTATTGAAAAAGTAATGTTCATATTCTGGGAAATGCCAGTATGTTGTCGATAGTTTGTCATATTGGGACTGAGGATCATGGGCTGTGGACTTAATGGCGGCAGTTTAAAGTCACTTGGCGAAGGATTTTTTGTATTTAAAAACTCATCCAACCGTTCTTTTAAAATTTTGTCTTGTTTTGTTTCTTGTAATTGAGCGTCTTCTTTAAAGATAGCTTTAAAGCCGGCCCAATACGGAAGCAAGTCTTTGTAAAACGAAGTCCTTACTTCATCAAAAATTGCCAAATCTACCGATGAATAATTTCCTTGGGCTATTTTAATTGCAGCTTTCAACAATTTTTGATTAACTTCAAGGCTTGCATCTATTTGAATAGAAGGTGGTATCTGAGACTCGAGATAAATTTCTATCATAACCTGAGCTTTTTGCTTGAGGACATCATCCCCATTTATTTCCTTAAGCCGAATCGAGTCAATAGAAAACAATAGATCTTTTTCTAAAAATGGCAGACCATCTTTGCGCCCATGTTCGCCCAAATGAGCAAAAAAACCATACAGTTTCTCAGCACTTTTACCTATTGACCATTCATATAAAATTTTTGAAAATTCGTTTCTATCTTCGCGAGATGGTGTCGCTTTTCCCTCACCTTTCTCGTCAAAGTCAAAATCTTTAGGATTATAGCTGTCACCCAGCAGGGTTAAAAGCTCCGATTGGGTTAGTAGAGCGAATTCCTCAGGACTTGCGAGACTAAACTCAGCTGCGTACTGTTCACAAAACTTTTGGAAATTTTCCTCTAACCCGCTTCGGAACTCTCTGACCATGGCAAGCATAAATGGAGTTTTTGGTCTATTCGACACCTTTGAGTCCGAAGGTGAATCGGCGTGAAGTTTTTGCTTTAAGCGATCAGATAGAGGGAGGAGATTTTTTTTCGAGTTTGGATCCAAATACACTCTTGACATTATGCTCGAGATTGCGTTTTTTTTTTGCAGTTCATCATGGTCTAAATATTGTTTGGCTTCAACCATTGCATTAAATTTGTTCAATTGATCTTTTAGGCCAAGATCAAAGACAAATTTACGAAATAATTGCATCATACTTAAATAATAGAAGCAGGAACATTATTTTTTTAATTCTTGATTTAATCAGTGGCTTTTAAAGTTTTAATAAGATGTTTTTTTTTTTAATTATTTAATTTTTAACCCAAAATTGATTGTACTTAGTAGAGAATATTAAGGCCGTAGCCTAAGGGGCACCTAAAATCAATCTTTCAAAAAATTGATACTCTAAGTTTTCTGTTCAAAAATTTATTTTTTGGCAAATTGAACTTTGAGATCAAGATCAAAAGATCAAAACATAAATTTAATATTTTTTAAATTATAGAGAATAAATAATTTTGTTCCTAAACACTTACTTGACATAACATGTCAAGTAATTTTCATATATAACATTTTAAAATATCCCTTTTTTGTTAAATTTAATAGGTTTTAATTTTTTAATTGCGTTTAAAAAAAAAAATTTAATTAAATTTTTGTCTAAGAGAAAAAATAAAATTATTTTAGTTTGAACGAATGAATATAAAAGTATAAGATGAATTTGAATATCTCAATTAACTTAACCTGAATTAGTTAAATTGTTGATTGTTTTTGCTAAATATATTAGAGATCAATCATTTTGAAATAAATTCTACAATGAACCATTACTATACATAACATGTCTTGCAATGTTTTTGGAAATCATCAAAATCGCTAGATTAATTAAGTTTTAAATCTTTAACTGATCGTTTTGATCTGAAACTTCGATTTGCCTATTTTTTGAAAATTTTTAATTTTTCTAAATAAATTTAGTAAGCTTGATTTATGGTTTCATCTAAAAAAAAACGCTTATTTAGATCATAAAAACGTAAGATATCAGTCAAGTTTAAAAAAGAATCTTTTTATAGAACCCCATTTAAGGAAATATTTTCAATCGGTGAACGTTCAATTCGTCGAATTGTTATTCATAGAATTATTTTAATAAAAAAGCTTTTATAGAAAAAATTATTCATAGAAAACTTATCATGGAACTTTTTTTATTTAATAATAATTTTTGGTAATTTTTCATTGTCAATAAATTGACAAAAATAAAATTGAAAATTGTAATCGAAAAACTTAATTTCAGGATAAACTTATTTGTGTTATTAAGTTTGTTGTTTTTTTTTAAAAACTTTAAATTAATTAAATTTAATCAAATTTTTTTTGAAGTATTTTTTTATCAAATGTTTTTTCTTTTAAATATATTTCTTTAAGTTTTGTATAGTTTTATCAATTTTCTATAAATTAATTTTTATATGAATTGATACATCATATTTCAATCATTACATTGTTATCTAGAAATAGTCTCACTTTTAGTAATGCGAATTCTTGAAGATCTTCTTCTGCATTAAAACGTTTAGCAAACTGGCTAAGAAATTCGATGGGACGGGAAAGATAAAAAAATATTATTTATATTAAAATATTGTTTGTCTCAATAATTTTATGTGTATTCCAATTAGAAAATAATTTTTTGTAATTTTTCAAATAACATTCGAAAAAGTTTTGTTTTACCCTTTTAGAGTATTAATAGTATTAATAGCTTAATGTGACATATTTAAAAAAAAAGTTATTAAAGTTTCTTAAATTGAAAAATAATAGAAAAAACTTATCAGCCCCAGTTAGATGAATGTTCTTTACCAAAAGTTTCATTTATTGTCAAAAAATGTATAAAAATCTTGTATGCTACTTTGTATACCATATAAAGCTTGATTTCTAAAATGTTTACTATTTTCACCTAATTCTATATTTTAGGACATTAATTTGTACCAGAGATGATAACTGTAGGAATTATTAAAATTATTAAAATTTTTATAAATTTGCCAAAAAATAAAGTAAAAGCTCTTTAAAGAGAAAACAAATTTGTTAAATCTAAATTCAGCCTCTGAAAAAACCACGAATTTTTCTGAAACTAGCACGTCATAATAAATTCCAAAATAAAAATACGCAATTTGTTGCAGAGTTTTTTATAGCAATTAATTAACTAGAATTCAAAAATAGAAAAATATACAAATAAAATAGATTACTTTTTATTCGAGAACACTTTTTCGAATAGTCCACTTCTGTCTGTGGCGAAAGAGAGGCCTTTTTTGGAGCGTCTCTCGGATTTTTCATTAGTTTCAGAGCTTTTCTATTAAATAAACTATTAAAAATTTGAATTTAAATTTGTTCAATAAAAGCTAAGGCTAAAATTAAATGTTTAAAAATAAATAAATAATTGTTTAAAAATAAATAAATTGAGCTTTATTTGTAAAAATAAAAAATAATTGACCAGCAAAGCGTACAACAATTACATGCAAAAGTAAACATTTAAACGAGCGTTACTTACCGCAGTAGAAAGCATTCTATTCCTAAAATTATTAAACCCTAAGCCATTTTGGCTATTGTTCTGAAGATTATTTAGACTCATGAATCCACTAGAACTCACCAAATTATTATTATTAATCATGTTAGATAACTTTTTAAAATTTTTACGACTAAACTAAAATGTTAGTTTTTTTATTAATTTTTTTCAATAATCAAAAAGCTTCTTTATTAAAACTTACTTGATCGTCTTCTTCATCAACAACGCTGAGCTTAGTTAATTTTGCGCGTTTTGCTGCCGCTTTTAGGGCTTTTTTTCGCTCATTTTCCATTAGTTTTATTCGTTCAGCCCGCTCGCGCTTTTCCTCCTCGGTAAGAACTTTTTTCCTGGCTGCTGCTTCTTTTTTTTTCTTATTCTTGTTGAAAATCATGTCAATGATTCGAGTTCTTTTGAGGTGTATTTGGCCATTTTCAATGCTAATCTCTGGCTCATGTAGATTTTCAATAAAATTTTCCTCATCATCTTGGTCATCTCTTTGAATTACATTCAATCTAGATCTAAATTAACCAAAAAAAATTAAGAGAAGTTAAAAAAAATATTTATTTACTCAGTGAATCTTAATACATCATCTTTGATGAATTGTAACCAGCTATTTTCTAAATATGGCACGATTTGCTCCATCACAGGCTGAAATAAATTCGTGTCCAGTTCATCAGCAAATTGGCCTTCCATAGTTGACTGTTTTTGCAGAGATTTTCGAGCCTCTTCTGACACTTCTTTCGATATGCCTATGTTAAAACGAGCTGTCGAGCTCAAATAGTTGTTGAAAATCGCCCAAGCGTGCTGTAATCTCGAATTTTTGTCATAGCCTATGGCTTCGGCGTTATGAAAATCACAGACATCATACCAAAAAAGAATTAATGGAAGGTACTCTGGACAATTTCTTAAATTATTAAGGAATTAAATTTATTCTAAAGATTTTTGATAGAATTTTTATTTATTATCTTATTAAAATAATTACCAAAAAAATATTAAAAATTTCAAAATTTTTTGCTTGATGTTTTACAACTTGTCTATTGAAACTTTTCCTAATTTTTTCTAAATTTTCCTAAATTAAATAAGCTTAGCGTTGTTGATAAAACCAAAAAATATATTTTAAGGTTTTAATTTATTTTACCTTTTTGTTTTAACTGGTTCTAATTTATTATTATTTATAATTATAACGGACTAACAAAACAGCGCATAAAACTAAACGAAAAAAACTTTTCAAATTTTAAAAAATAGTGAAAAAATCGTTGAACACAAAAAATACCTTTTTTTTGGCTTTTTTCTATTGATGTCGTTATCTTTTTATGTCTTATAGTCTTAATAGTTTTTTATAATTTTAAAAAAATTTGAAAGCATTTCTTAAGAAATTTAAACAATTGAAACAAAAAATAATTTGTGTTGTAAAGCTTTTTTTATCTTTAATTTTTGTGATAAAAAATTTTCTAAATTATTTTAAAAAAAAAATTAAATCTAAAAGATGATTATAATAATAAAAAAAAAATACCTAGTAACTTTTAGAATTCAGTAATTAGACAAAAACTTTATTTTAAATGAAAAAAACGATTATTATTGAAAATGATTATTGATTTTTATACAACTTTTTTATGGCTTAAATTTAATTTTAAAAAATTAATTAATTTATGTCATTTTCACATTTAAATTAATTCATTTAATGCGTTTTTCATCAATCAAATTTTCAATAGAGGTTTCTTTTTATGCGTGAATCACATACATGCCCATGTATTCGAGAATACATATTAGTATTTTTTATGTATTCTAAGTATTATACGTTAGATAAGTACTTCTATCTTATCTTTAATAGTATAATGCCTAGGAATAGGTAAAAATACTTGATCTGTCATTTAATGTTTGATAAAGCTTTAAAAATACTCTAACGAATTTTGAAAATTATTATATTGTGAAGAATACTTAAAGATTACATGCCCAAAACCTACATTTGTGGTATTCATAAAAACCCAATTTTTAAATAAATTAAATAATATACTCAGGATTGATAAAAAAAATATAAAAAAATTGATTTAACTTTTCAATTATTAAATCAATTGGAACTACATTTTTGAGTTTTTTAGTAAAAAATGTTGCTCCCAATTTTATATATGGTCAATATTCTAGAAAAAATATTGAAAGTCTCAAGATTTAATATCGCAGCTTCATAGTCAAGAAGTTAAACTAAAGTAGCTCGTGGCAGATTAATAATATTTATGGTAATAATAATTAAATTTTGATTTCTTTTATCTATTTAAATCATTAAACTATTTACTCAATGTTTATATAATTTTTCGAGAATTTTTGAGAATTTTTGAAATTTATGAAATTAAAATTTTTTTTTAATAAATTAAAGATATAGATATAAACAAATTAGTTGATATTTTTTTTAAAGAAAACCAACAAGTCTTAAATTTTTCTAAAATAAATTTTAAAATTGTCATCCTGATATTAAATTTTTAAACATGTAAAAATAAAATCATAAATAAACCAATAAAAACATTAAGCTAGTTAATTTTTATAGAAAAAAATCCAAATAAATGTTAAATATTTTTTATAAAATATATTAAAATTAGTTTTTGATTTATAGTTGATATTCAAAAAATTAAATTACCCTGATATGTATCTTAAAAAAGGTCCTCCTGCGTCTTTGTCAGCCAAAAGTGCTTGTCTTACTTTCATATTCAGAACCCTATGGAAATTGAAAAAAATTTAAAAAAATTTAAAAAAATTAAAATTTTCCAAGTTAACTTTTTTTGATCTTCGTTTAGCAAAGCAGTTTTATTTTCAAATTTGTAAGCTTCTGTGCAGCCCTTTCGCGACGGAGGTGCTGATAAATAAGTTGATTGGCGACTGTAATCTGGTGTAAGCGGAGGTAAAGGATAAGCTCCGTAATTTTTACCTTTTTGTTTTAACTTGTTCAGGACAAATCGCGGCACCCAGTAACTTCTTAAACGTCTGAGAACATCATACTGTATACGGTCGAACAGACTGTGATTTAAGCCATGACCAGCAAAGTAGTTTTTGCTCACTTTTTCGTGCATTTTCTTGGCAAATGTAAAGACATATTTTTCATTAATGTCGCGGAAAAGTCGATTTCTAGTAGCCATATTGTCTATTTGGTCATAGTCCTGCATTGAATCGCGGTAAAATTCGCAATCTAGCCAAAATTTAAGTAAACGAAAGCCGGAGGTGTTGCGCAAAAATTCTTTAAATTCCCTCATGCCATTCACTGAGCCCAAGAACTTAAGTTTATACTGGTTTATGGAAGCGTGTAAATTAGGATTTTCTACAAAATTATCATTTGGCAAATCTTCTTCTAAAAATGACAAATTGTCGTCCAATTTGATGTCAAAATTTTTTGGATTTTCTTCATCAAAATCTTGTTCATAGTCCTCTTCCATTTGAAATTCTGAATCAAAATTTTCTGGCTTCATTCTATCAATTTGGGTTAAATCCTCAAAATTTTCCGCATTTTTTAACTTTTCTTCTTCCAAATTGTTCTCTTTATCAGAGCTTTAAAAAAAATTCTAACTTCAAAAATCAATATTTTTCTAAATTACTTTAAGCCGCTTTTTCCGCTTTTAGTGACTGATTTTTTGGCTTTGGTCATTAAATTTGATGAGGCATACCGGTTCAGTGTGGCAAAGGGAAAATAGGCCGGAACACTCAGAGCTCGACTGCCCGGTCTTTGGAACAAGGCTCTATTAAACTTTTCCAAATAAGGCATATCTATTTGAAGGCTACTGTCCAGCATATTTGAGTCAGCATAAAAATTTTGCAGAATTTCATCAATATTCGATGGTCTATAGTAATAGTCTTTGTGAGTTGGAGAAGCGAACAAGGCTGCATCATCAAAAGTTCTCTCATGATCGTCAGTTGACAGTGAATTGGAAAGGGGCGCTTTAATAAAAAAAATAAAAATTGGGTTTACACGTTTGTGGCAAACTAAAATTTAGTGGATCAGTAAACGGCATCATGATCTTTTTCCTGAACTACCAAATATTTAAACATGTCTAACCTCTAGCTATTTCAACATATCGATTTTAAGTTTCTTTTTATTTCTTAGACTTATTTATCCTTTTTTTAATATTTTTATTTTTTTTATCTTATTTAACTTTATTTTAATTAATTAATTTTTTTTTATATATTTTTATTCTGAAGGAGCATTAGCTCGGTGCAGATAAACAAATAAATAATTGATCTTACTTTTAATGAACTTGTTAAAAAAAGTTTCAAAATATCGATAAATCGAAAAATAATAAAAATACTCGGTTATTTTATTTTGATAACAGACCAGAGTTGTTTTTTAGTCATTAGTCAAGTCAATTCTAAAGTTTTTTTTTAAATTTTTTTCAATTTTTTTCTAGTCATGACTTAGACAAATTTTTTCGTTAAAAAATCTTAAAAATTGAGGATAATTTTTTAAAACTTATTTATAAAAGAATCTTAAAAAATTCCCAAATAAGTTAATTTCTTGAAACTCGTTTTTTTCTTTAGTCCACTTCAATGCTCATTTCTTCATATGGCCATTATAGCAAAAAACTTCCGAGACACTTGGCCTCCAGTTGAATGCCTCATGTTACGCACTCGCTAAAATTTTATTCCTGTTTTTGACAGTTTTGACAGATCCCATAGTTTACTAAGATTTCCATATGGTATATTTGGTAGATAAGTTTGATTTCAATCGAAATTTTTAGAGTAAGAATGTAAATTAGCCTTTTTTCTTTTATCTACCAAATAATAAAATTATCTAAGAAAATAATCTGCTGCAAAAAATAAATGTCAGAAACATAAGTAAGCAAAAGGATCTGCAGAAAACAGGGGAAATACTTTACGAGTGTCCGAGGTAAGTAAGGCGCTCAACAAATTAAATTGGACCTGGCTTATTCTTAAAATTCTAAAAAATATTTAATAATATTTTCGGGTATTTTTTTTTTCAAAATCTGAGAAACACACTACTATTCATAGCTATTTCACGATATCTTTTAAATCATATTAAATTTTTTTTAAATATGTCAAAAAATAACTTAAAAATCATGAAAATTTGTGTAAGGAAATGAAAGCTTGTGAAAGAAAATGAAAATTCGAGAAAATTATGAGCGTTCAGGAAAATCCTGTGTGAATGGCCATGGCTATATGGTAGATAATTCCGGAATAAGTTTCTGATAAATTAAAAAAGATTCTTTCTTAGGACTTTCGGAAATACAAGTGCCCAAAATCTTAGTTTGTGAGTGTAAATCATACGGCTTTGGCGACTATAGCCTCCGATTAGTTGACTGCTGCTGGCAGAGTTGGGTCTCTCTTCATCTAGAGAACGAGTGAGAAGTTTGCAAAGCTTAAATTCACGGAAAAAATCAGTCCTAAAAAATAGCGGTAGGCGCTCAATCCGGACCCAGTCGAATACACTGCTATTTTGGGCATCACTCCGCTCTGTGTCATTGCTTTCGTTGTTTGAGTTGTCTGGGTTGGAATTTCCTATATTAATGAGTCTAGGTAATCTCTCGGTAAGAACAATTGAGCTCTGGTTCGGCTCGATTTCTTCAAATTTTCCCAGGTACCTGTTGTATTGAATTTGCTGCGGAAATGCCTGTAGAGATAATGCCTATTTTTAAACAATATAAACCAAGATTATAAAAATTTTTACTTGATTTTTTAAAAAGTTATTAAAGTAATCTAAAAATATATCATCAAAAGCCAGCAAATCCTCAAGGGCATAATTACTGAGGTCGATGCCTGATAAGTTGAAAAAATCAATCAAATTAATTGATCTAGATTTTAAATAAGTTTAAACCTTTCATTTGGGATTTTTATTGCTATTGATAAAATAATATTGGTGTTATCTTGGTAATTTGGCACGGCTTTAATTGCGAATAATTGGCTCACTTTGTTTTTAGAAATTGTTCACCATTGTTAGAAAAAATCAACAAATAAACCCAATTTATTTTTAAAATAAACTGTAAATTTTTCTCATAATTATTATTAGGCTAATTTACCACTCTTGTACATATAATACATACTTGGTTTAAATTTGTTTCGTTTTCTTTTAATTTTAAAAGAGAATAATTTCTATGGCAACTATTCTTGACGAGAACGCTTGGTATAATCTAGTATTTAAATAAAATTTTGACTTTTAAATTTATCATGGGCTCAAATTTTTGAATTAATTTTTATAAAATTAGAATGTTAAACAAATATTTTTTTTTGCTTGTAAACAATCGATTTTTTAATCTAATTATTTAAATAAAATTTATTCAATAGTTTCAAAACGTGCTAAAATGAAGCTAGAATTTTTATTTTTTGTTCATTAAAAATGTTTACTGAGAAGTATGCAAATATTTAATTTTTTTTAAATTATTTAGTTCCCATGATTTTATGCTTAATATTTAATGATGCCTTTTGGGGATATTTTAAACTTTGTTATTAATTAATTCAAAAAATTAATAAGTAAAAGCTTGTTATTGAATTAGTCTCCAAATTAGCCGTATCTAAGCCAGATTTAATTTGCAGGTAAAGCATTTGTGATGATGGATCTCAATTAAGTAATTCCATAAAAAGCTTGATTCAATTTGAGCACATAATTACAGCATCAAAATATTTTACATTGATTGTCCTTAAATTTATTTTTCGAATAATAAAGATTAAATTAATGTAATTTTTTCATTGATATCTAAAACTAACAGAATAACTTCTAGAATTTAAAGAGTCCTCAATATAGAAATATTTAATTGATTTCGTTACTGTACTTTCTGGTAAATAATATTATGGACATGAAAATAAATAAATAAGCTTAATTATATTTATCCTCAATTTCAAATGAATTTTAATTTTTTTCTGCAGCTATTCACCATATTTATTTTCTTAATATAAAAATAATTACACAAAAGACTGCTAAAATTTAAGAGTCCATCTAAATGATTCTTTTTTAACCTTTCGAACTAATCCAAAAACAAAGGATATCCCTTGGTTAGAATTAATAAATAAGCATTTTTAATTATTTTTCTCAAATTTTTGTGTAAATTTAATTGATTTAAAGATTAAAAAAGAAATTAAATTCTATCTACAAAAAATAAAAGTTATAGGTAAATTTATTGACTTAATTATTCCTAGTTTTTTAAATGATCTTACTTTTTTTTTCTCAGGTGAAATATTTAAAAAAAATACAATTTCTCTTCACCATTTTGGTCTTTTCATTATTAAACTTAGTCTAAAGTTCAAAATTTTAAAGTTTCATTTAGGTTGAAGATATTCAAGAATTTAGTGATGATAATATTTCATGTTTAAATTGCTAATTAAAAAAATTAATTAATTTCTGCTATCATTTTTTTTAAATTAGGAGATCATTTTAATTATTTCTTAGAGATCATTTAATTAATTTAAGGTATCAAAAATAATTAAATTAAGTGATCAAAAATTTTTGGAGATCATTTAAATATATCCCATTAAAAAAATTTGAAATTTTATAATTTTTAAGACGAGCTTATATTTTAGAAAGTAAAGAAACTGCTAGTTTTCAAATATCCTTAATAAAATTAGACACTCTTTCAGAAAAAAATTAAATAATAGCCTAAATGGGATCCGTAAATCCCAAAATTTTTTTTTTGGCTAGGGGGTCTGAAACTTAGCCTTATATTAAGTATATCTTATTTAAGCTTATTTATCTCAGAATTTTATAAATCGAATCTAGTCGATCGACACATTTTCTGATAAAGAATTAAATGATCTAGTTGGATTTTACCTACAGAAAAGCCTTGTGTTATTTTATATCACGATGAATCAACTTTTAGAAGCGAGAAACAATTTCATTCAAGATGAACTAAAGAAGGAAATGAATTTTTTATAAGCAAAGCGTAAATAATTTATATTATTAGGCTGATTATAATTTAAATTAATTTAAAAATCTTGGACATAAATGGAAGAAGTTTGATGTATTCTGATTTTATAGAAGACCATCCAAGCTCACCTTTCTTTAAGCTTTCAGATTTTTCGGGTTAAACTAAGGCAACTCATCAACAACATTTAAAATTAACAAATAAAAAGTAAAATTGTGTTTAATTAATAATTTAATTGATGACGTGCTTTTTGCTAGATGTTAAATTTATTTTTCTGCTACGAATAAGCGATAAAGAATAATGATATAGTACCCCAAATAATCAACTATAGTGTCAGACATATTAATAATTTAAAATTGAGAAATTCTTGAATAATAAAATTTTATTGAAAAAAATATTTTGTAAGAATTGTGAGATTTACCAGCTTTGATTAAAAATTAAAAATAAAAAAAAATCATTGAGATTAATGTATTGTTCAATTCATAGAAAATTAATAAAATAAAACAAAACTCATTGAATAAATATAGATAGAAAAATATTTCATAGAAATATACTCATAGACTTTTTTTTCATAGAAATTATATGACAAATTTTAATAGAAAAATATTTAGAAAAATTCATGAATTAAATATATTAAAATTGTTTTTTAGAACAAAATTTCTAGTGTTTTTCTAGTGTTGTAAGTTTTAATAACTCTTTAAATTAATTTTTTAATTGCAATTTTCTTTTTATGTAGATTTAAGGAAAATTTAAATATTTTATTACTTTTAAAATTTTCTTTGAAAATAATTCAATGAAATAATTATTCTGTGAAAAAAATTCAATGAATAGAACGTTAACCGAACAAATAATATTTATACTTTCTTCATGATACTGTTGACCCTCTGACATGAAAAGAGTTTGATTTTTACTTTCGGAGTGTCTGAAAATTTACATATTCTTTGGACGATTCAATCCTATTCCTAATGCAAATATAAAATTTATTGTCATCTTTATTTAAGACTATTGGACATGTTTTGATTTTCAAATTAGTAATAAAAATTTTTTAATTAAAAAAAATTAAAATTAAAATTTTCATCTTAGATTCATTATGAAAATATAATTGTAATTTTAATTAATTAAATCCAAAATAAGAAAATTTAAATTTTGAAGATTCACTCAATAACAATTTAAATCTAATAATTAACGGACTGATCCAAAAATGTTTTTTCAAATATAGTTCGATTACTCATCCGGTCTTCCTAGAAAATTTTTTTTTGTTTTCATCTGATTGCACCATAGGCAAGACCCACTGAATAATTTTTGGTTATTTAAAAAATTAAAAAGTTAAATAAAATTTTATATATTAATAGAAAAAAAACTTTGAAAAAAAATATACAAAAAAGCTAATTTTACAATACCAATACATTATTAAATAAATTTAATTTTTAAAAATTAGAACAGCAAGTGTTTGTATTTTGAAAAATATATCTTTTACACACAAAATTGTTCAAAGCTGTCTTAAATTTCATAAAAATTTTCTTAAACTCCAGACCATCACCTTTCGAAAGTCTAAAATCGACCAAAACCTCATTCTGAAATTTCATCTCACTTATATTTATCTTAAAAGTCAATAAAGTCTGCCTCTTATCCGAAGTGGTCACGGTTATTTGCCGCTGTCGCTCATTCATCACAATCTCCTTGTACTCATACATAAATTTATCAAAAATCTTGACCAATTCTACACAAGTGCTTTCAACATTCAAGTGGACAAACATCCTGGTCATTCTTTTGACCAATTTTAGCAGAGGTGATTGACTAGTTGCTTGAGAAAACTGCGAATACTGTGTCGCATTTACCTGAGAATTCAAATACATGTTGTCTATTGAGGCTGGCTGTGAAAAACTCTCCACATGATTTGTGATATTATTCAAAGGACCGGTGCTGGTTTCCATTGAAGAACAGTTGCAATCGGCCTGAGAGTCCATCACTTCCAGTCCCGTGTCCAATATTAGAGAGCTACTACTTGAGCCTGATTTTAGATAGATATGAGTGGGTTGAGACAAAAATGAAAAGCTATTTTGGCTGAGCACAGCTGGCTCTGGAGTGCGTGTTTTGTAAGTTTTGGTGTACCAAGTGCTGGCTTTGACTTTTTTGATGCCAAATCGGTTCGCTGGTTCATAGCAAAGTATGTTTCTGATTAAGGACAGAGCAGTGTTTTCAATTTTACACCATGGTGATTTTTGGTAGTTGTTGTTGACCCAGGCGACAAAGTCGTGGCAATCGGGCACAGGCTTGTCCCATGGCAGCTCTCCAGCCAGCATGGCCACCAGGACTATACCACAAGACCAAATGTCTGTTGGGGTAGCTTTATACTCATTTTTGCTTAAGACTTCGGGCGCCACATACGGCCCTGTTCCACATGGTGAATTCAACAGTCTTTCTTTGCCTCTATACTGGAACAAAGTGGCCAAACCGAAGTCGGCTATTTTGATTTGGTCAAAGTCGTTAAGGAGCAAATTTTCGGGCTTGATGTCCCGGTGTACAATTCCTTTTGCGTGCAAGTATTCAACACCGCTTATCAGCTGGACAAAGTATGTGTGAGCTAGCTCGACATTCATTCCTAAATCGGGCTCTATTCGGTCGAAAAGTTCTCCGCCAGATGCGTATTCTAGAATGATGTAAAATTTGTCCAAATGATGAAAAGATGAATAGAATTTGACTATGTTCTCGTGGTTTAGGGACTTGTGGATCAAAACTTCTTTTTGAATGGAGTTTTTGTCCGCTAGAAGGTTCAAACTGATTATTTTGACTGCTCTGGTCTCTTGGGTCTTGTTGTTTATTGCCAGTTTGACTTCTCCATAAGCTCCTTCGCCTAGAACATTCGCGAATTCCCAACTACCAACTTGGGACTCGGTGCAAACATCCATTTCACTCATTGCTAAATTGTTTTAGAAAATAAAGTAATTTGAAATTAGTTTTTGTAATTAAATATTATAAATTTTTGATCGGTTTTTTTTTTTAAAGCAAAACTTATGACTGTACTATTGCATTAATGTTTAAAAATCAATGAGAACAAAAATATAAGGCTCGTAGTGACTTTGTGATCAGTAATTTGGAAAAATATTTTTATTATAAAAAATTTATTTAAAAATTTAAGAGCCATAAAATTTTTAAGATACAAAAAAAATTTCAATGGTTCAATTTCTTTATATCACCAAATAATTGAATGAAAAATCTCAAACTAATTTGTAGTTTTTACAAACCAATTTTTCGCTCCAGCTTTCTTTTCTGGTTTACACTTCATTCCAACAACTCAAAAGCTAAATTAAATTTCTAACTGATAGAACTGTACATAAAGAAATTAATTTTAATTAAATTTTTGGTATTTGTTTAATATTTTTTGGTTCTAAAATTACCAAAAATCAAAAAATTTTGTTAAAATTTTTTATTTTTCTTTGGTTCATAACTTTGAATATTTGAATAAGATTCCATGAATATTTTTTTAACTTTAAATTCTTTTTAGCACTAATTTTACTTTTTTTATCACCAAAATTTCTCACTTATACAAAAATACTTTTTGAAAAAAAATAACTACTTGAAAACAAAATTACTTCTTGAATATAAAATTATTAAAAAATAGATGCTTGATCTTGAAGATACATTGAATTATCGGTCGAAGATAAGAGTTTATCTTCGACCGAAATCTTCTAATGAAATAGGCATTGACAATTGACAATCGAATCGACAACACCGATTTTAGTAATCGACCAAATAGACGAAAAAGAATTTACTGGAACGTTGTAGTTATATTTAATAATTACAATGAGCCTAAATCTGGAGCTTGGAATCTAATGTAATTTTATTTTTCTATTAGACTTAATTTTATTTTAATTAAATAAAAGGCTTTTCGTTATTAAAGAGTATTTTTTATAAAAAAAAACATTTTAATTCTTTCAAGTTTTTTATTGACAAAAAGTGTTTTAAGAACAACAACAGCAAGAGTACTACAAGAGCATTTTTAGAACGCTAAGAAAAATTTTAGAAAAATGATAAATTTTGATGATAGAAAAATTCTAAGCCATTTTTTTTTTGCCAGTGAAATAAAACCAATTATTTATTTTAATTAACTATTTTTTTGTTTATCTGTGTCGAGCTAAAGCTCCATCAGATTTTAAAAAATAAAGATCAAAAAATTTTAAAATTTAAAATATTGCTTAGTTTAGTTTATATGGTAGTCTTTTGATACTAGATACCAATAATTTAGATTCGTGTTGAATAAAATCATCACAATCAAATAATAAAAAAGATATATAGAGGTATCTAAATAGCTTATAACTAGTAATGAATTTTTTGTGTTATTTGTGTAAAATTTTTATGAATTTTTTGGGTAAAATATGCTTCAGAGAAGCACATTTTCAGAAATGACATTTAAAATTAAAGTTTTAAAAAAATTTAAGATCAAACATTATTTAAAAACCATCTTATAATGATAAATTTTGAGCATGATCATTTAAATTTGATCATATTCTAAAATTTTCCATTAATTTCGAGTCTAATAACCTCCGTCAGAATCTATCAATGCTAATGATTTTTGTTTTAAATTTAAGCTGATAAATTTATTGGCTGATTTAAATTTGAAATCATTTAAATTTGAAAAATTTCATAATTTATCACGTAATTCATTAACTTGAAAAAGTCTCAAATAATGAACCATTCCAACGGACCTGAACAGGTCCCTAAACAAAGTTACAATCTTTCTGGGTCTCAACCCGAACCTAGAAACAAAAAAAAACGAGAATTTCTCAACACAATCAAAATTAAACTCCCAAAAAATATCGTACCCACCCGTTTGGATATTTTTAATGGCGTTAAGGAACTCTTAAACGGTAACCATCTCGATACGATCAGCTCTATTTGTCCATATCGTTCGAACTCAACCTGGCTTGTCAGCTTTAAGGATGCGTTCGACGCCAGAAAATTACTAAACTTAGACATAGAAATCAAATCAATTAAAGTCAAAACATTAGATCCGAATTTCTTAATCGACAACTGCATTTTCAAAGTACTCCATTTACCGCACAATGTCAGCGAATACGCCATTGGCCAACACTTCATGAAATCAGGACTTAGAAGAGATGAAATTACAGAAATTATTCGGGTAAAATGCAAGGAAAAAGAAATGAGTCACATCGATTCAGGCATCATTCATGTTGTTGTAAAAGAATCTGTTATCACACCTGAGGTTAAACATAAAATAATTGGTCTTAGGACTATTGACGGCGAGGAGGCATTCGTCTTCAAAGCGGGTGACCCAATACTGTGTAAGTATTGTAACCAGTTTGGACACGTCAAGGCTGACTGCGAGACTTATAGACAACGCTCGTCTCTAATTTGTTCAACATGTAATAAAAAAGGTCATTCCACTGAGGAACATACAACGGCAACCATGATAAGAGATGGAAATTTTGACAAAATGGACAATGACGATAATATCGACCGTGAAGGTGCTGAAGTAGTTGTTCGGGAAGCTACCGTGGTTGCCCAAGCTATTGAAATGCCTGCTCAGGAAGCTGCTGATTCTCCTATGAATGGGCTGCTGACCAATGCTGACATCGAGAGATCTTTTGCAAACATGGAAGAAAGTGGAACTACGAAACGTTATCTAGAAGACACATCTTTTAACGATGATAATAACCCGAAAAATGGTCGTTTTAGTATTGGTTATGGATTTCAGAACATACCATACAATGCTAACTTTCCGCCAATTGACAACAAAAACCCATACGAAAAAAATAAACAAAGTGAACAAAAAGTTGAAGTACCACAATCCAAAATACCGATATCAATGCCGCAGAAACCAATAACTCAACCAACAAATGTAACCCAGGTCGAAAAAAACAATCCGAAAGACAACAAGCACAAAAATAAGACAAAGTCTAATGAAGAATCGTCCAGAAATAGAAGGTTCTCATTTTCGGCTAAACCGTAGTAATTTTTCCTATATCTCTTTCTTCTAATCCTCTTATATTAATCTATTTTCAATACTTTATTTAATAATATGAATAATTTTCCTTATTATTCTGATTCAGATTTTCTTGTTAGTTTGTTTAATAACCTAATAGTCACACAATGGAACTGCAATCACATTCTAAGTAAACTCACTCTTTTTGAAAATTTTTTGCAGACCACTTCACCTGATATAGTTTTGCTAAATGAAACGAAGGTTTGTGGTCCCGAAAGCAACTTCTACCTAAGGTTCAACAACTACAACACAGTTAGTAAACCACGCACATCATATGGTCGGGGTGTTGCAATTCTCGTAAAGGAGGGACTTGAGTTCGCCCAAGACTTCTCCTTTGACAGCTTCAACCAAGAACTTATTTGCATAAATCTTAAGAGTGGGAGTAAGTACATCTCAATCTTCACCCTTTACAATCCACCATATAGTCAAAAAAATAAAAACAACCTGTGTCTTGACCTCTTCATTGAAATTTCTAGAAAATGTCAATACTTTATTCTAGGGGGTGATTTGAATGCTAAAGCCAAATCAATAGGATGTTTAGTCGATCAAAACAATACCAACGGGGACATACTTGAATTAATTCTAAATGACTTAAACTTTTGCATTCTCAACAACAACTCCCCTACATTTTTCCGCCCTAACTCTGACTACAGCCAACTGCTTGATATCTTTCTCTGCTTCTCTAACTTACTAGACAGTGTACTTGACTTTAAAGTACTTAACTCATATGACATGACAAGCGATCACTGCCGTATCTCGATTAGCCAAACAAATAGCCATAGCATCAAAGCTGAAGAGAGCTCCAGGAAATTCAACTTCAAGTTAGCCAGATGGGATTTATTTACTGAATATCTTGAGAACCTCCCCCCATCCCCAAAAAACTCTGACATAGACGACCTAAACCTAGCCATTACGAGCAGTATTTTAAACACCGCTGACAAGTTCATTCCTAGACATGGTCATAAGATTTTCAAATGCTTATTCCCATCCGAAATAGTCTATTTGATTAAAGAAAGGCGTAAGGCAAGACGTGAAATCAAAAAAAATAATTCTTCCTGTAAAACTTCGTATAACAAGCTTACAGCTAAATTAAGATTAAAAATCAAAGAATTCAGAAATAAAAACTGGAATGACTTCGTCATTAAACTTGGCAAGTCTCCAACATCAAGTAGACCGTTTTGGAACAAAATAAATAAAATGCGCACCTCTAAATCTTCTAATAAAATCCCAACTCTAGTTCATAACAACAAAAAAATTGAAACTGACAAGGAGAAGGGGAATATTTTTGGGAAGAATCTAGAAGAGACTTTTAGCCCAAATAAATGTGACTCTCCAAGGTTCGAAACCGAAGTTGAACACACTGTTTATGAATTCACTAGCCAAAAAGAATCAAATTCGTCTTTTGAACCAATTAGTAATAATGAGTTACAAGAAGCTATAAAAAAAATCAAGGACTTCTCAGCCCCAGGTCCAGATAGAATTTATAATTTGTTTCTAAAAAATATTCCGAACAAAACTATAAATGACATCCTAACGCTTTTTAACCTGAGTCTCACTAAAGGAGAAGTCCCAAGAGCTTGGAAAACTGCTCACATCACAATGATTCCAAAAAAATCAGGGCTTGACAGTAATCCTTCTAATTATCGCCCCATAAGTATTACAAGTTGTTTAGGTAAAGTCTTAGAACGTATAACTTTCAATAGGCTATATAAGTTTGTTGAAAGTAAGGGCATTATCTGCAACGAACAATCAGGGTTCCGCAAACACAGGAGAACAGCAGATAACCTAATGTTTCTTACGCAAAAAGCTATGGAATCCTTTAATAAAAAAAAAACATGTGTAGCATCTTCCTAGATATATCCAAAGCATTTGACCGAGTTTGGCACAAGGGGTTAATATTTAAACTTATTAAGCTAAACGTACCAAAATATATCATATTTTGGGTCTTATCATTCTTAAGCTCAAGATTATTCAATGTAAATGTTAATAATATAATTAGTGGTCCTTTCAAAATTAGTGCAGGGGTTCCTCAGGGATCTGTGCTTAGCCCTTTGCTTTTCAACATATTTATTTATGACATTCCAAAAAAAGACAAGACTAATAGTTGCTTCTCCCTTCTATTTGCAGATGACTTAGTGACATTTTTTATCTTTAAGAAAACCGTTTGTTTGATTTAGGCGAGAGCTGTATTAGAAGAAGTCTGCAGAAGCAAGTTCCCCTAACCTGTCGACTTGTGAACGAGTTTAAACTCAACTTTGAATCTAGAGATATAACATATCCTACTCCATTGTGCGGTTATTATCTTATAATTGATCAACTTTATCCACTTATTCAAAATCCTGTTTTATCTAATATTTGAACTTATTTTTAAATTTTTAACAATACTATCTTATTTTTAAACATTTTTTTTTTTTTTTTTTTTTTTTTAATATTTTTTTAATATAATTTAAAACTTTTTATTTTTGCTGAAGGAGCTTTGGCTCGACCAGCTACACAATAAATAATAATATTGGGGAAAAATGAGTTTATAATGTATCTGAGTCTAAGTTTCAAAAATATTAAAAATTACAATGTCTGAGACTATGGTTTATGATTTGGGGTACTATATAATCATTATATAAACTATTTTAGGCAATTTACATAGATTACCTGAATTTTTTCATCTTTTCTTAAATTTTTTTTTCATTTATAACTGAATTTTCCCTAAATTTCTGCTATTAATGGTAAAAAATCGTCAAAAAATAGAAAAAAATGAAGAAAAAAAAGAAAATTTTTTCATTTAAATAATAATTTTAAAAATATCTGAATGAATTCAAGATAATTTTATATAGTACAAAAGTGAAAATATATAATAGTTCAAAAAAACAATTCATAGCTAAACATTAGGAATGTAATAAAATATTTTTTTTTAAGTTTAAAATGATCAGTAAAGGTATTTTTTCAATAAAATTTAAATCCAGCATCTCAATGAAAAATTTCCGTTTTCCTTTAATTTTTTATATTAAATTTTTTGGGCATTGTGAATTTTCCTTTTCAAACAGAAAATTTAAAATATTAATTAAAAATATGGATCATAGAACATAAATAATTAAGCTATAGATTTTATGTTTTAAAAGGTAGAACAGACAATGTTTCATTTAACAGTCCAGTTTAGAGAAAAAATATAAAGAATATGTTTGCCAATAAATTGATTATTTTTAATCAAATTGTATGTTAATTTAGAATTGAAAATTAAATTTTTTTATTTTGTTATTCTGAATTTTGAATTACTTTACAAAATAAACCAGCCTAAACACATAAGTTGTATTTTAAAATTGTAACCACCTAATTTAAAATTATTTTAGCAGCAGTGACAGAATTTTGAAATTTAAATAAAATAAATTTAAAAATTTCAAAAAAAAATTCCAATTAAAATAGGTCACCAGAGGCAAACAAAATGAAATCTCAAAATATTGATATCTTTTTTTGACCATTAATATTTTCTGTGTTAACTAAAATAATTTTTTTTTGTTGAATTTAGTGGACAAAAATTTTGTTTCATCTAAGTTTAAGGAGCTCAATTTTTTGAATTAAAATTAATGAGAAATGGGGAAAATTCAGTCGTACCTAAAAAATAATTACTCACCTGTAAAAAAAAACCTAAAAAATATTATTTTCTTGCACAAAATAATAACTTGATTGTAAAAAATAATTAGTGTCAAAAAGCATGTATATTATAATTACTTAACTGTAAAAAATAATCATTTTATTGAAAAATATATTTCCTTTATTGTAAAAAAGTAATTAAAAAAAATAAAAATACAAAAAATTAAATTTATAATATTATTTTCTTTAAGGTTTTTGTAGCCTTTGCTTTACGACCACGTTTCGCTTTTGGTTCAATATTAGTACGTTTAAACTTATTAGGTACCTCTATCAATTTATCAATAACACCTAAAGCAAGTAAATAATAGCAGAAATAATTTTTTAAGTAATAACTGCATGTACAAGATGATGTCATCCAATCATCCCTATTGAATTTTACTATTCTCACATCCTTAATTAGATCTGACAATTCATCAAATTCAAAATTTAATTTATTATAAAATCCCTTAGCATAATCCATTTAAGCCAATTAAACTTATACTTTAATTCACATTTAGCTAAAAGATAAATGTTGGTATTTGGGACTTTTTTTATTAGTCTATCTTTTTTTTGTTAAAAAAGACCATATTCTGTACAAAAAATCTTTTCTTTTTAAACTAATTTATTATTTTTTACATCAAACTTATTATTTTCTAGTAATAATAGTAATGATAATAAATAAAAAAAAGACACAATTTATCATGCTCATTTTTTTAACAATATACTTATTAAAATTAACATGTGAGTTATTATTTTTTAGATAGAGGTAATTATCGTTCGAATTTTATTATTTTAATTTCTGGAAGGTTTTTATGAAAATTCACAGTGCCAAATTTTAGACGAAAATTTACAATGGTCACAGAAATTTGGACAGTTTGGAAAATATTTCTAAAATAATCCTTTTGTTAAGGCTATTAATGTTCTTCATTTTTAAATATTAATTGCCTGAGAAAGTCATGGTTAATCTACCTAAAAAATTAAAGGTAAACGATCAAAATAGAGAAATAAATTTTCAAAGAATAGCTAAATTAGAGAAAAAAATGTGCCAATTAATTAGAGAATATTTTTATTAGAGAAAAAAATTTACCGAAAAAAAATTACACAATTTTTATTGAAAAAAAATAGAAAAAGTCTGATAAACTAATTAATTAATTATTATTCCATCAATAAAATTGAAAATCCAGTAAGGAACAACTCTAAATTTTCTGTTTTATATTCATTAACTTGGCGCTTTATTTTATCTTCTTTTTTTTTTGCTTTACTGCTTGTTGACTTTAATTGATTACCTGAAAATAATAACAACAAATCTGATTCCATATTACTTTGCTCTGAACGGAAAAATTCAACTACTTTATTAACTGTAAGATTATGTCTTGCATCGCTTTTTATACGGGAATGCCAAGGCTCAACATTATTATTGTTTCTAGGCAAGTCTTTTTTAACTCTCTCGTGTAAATTCCAAATATCTATCAGATCTAAGTCTACTTACAAGCGGAGAATTAATTTGGCTCATTTTTAGTTGAATTTAAACAAGATGAATAAAAAAGCTATTTATTTATATTAAAAATATTGTCTGTGCTTTTCTATATATTTTTTTCCCTAATTTTTTTTTCTCTATTATACAAATTCTCTAATGTTCTTTTCTCTATTTTATGATTTCTCTAAACTTGTCTTGACTCTAATTAATTTCTCTATTTTTTTTTCTCTATTTTGATAGTTCATCAAATAAAAATTTCCAATAATTTCATTAGTACTGTATCTGGTCTGAAACCATCAAATTAAATAATCAAAAATCATTAGAAGACCATTTTAAAAATTTAAAAAATAAGAAAAAAATCAAAATTGTTTATATGTATCACTTTTATTTTAATTTAAAAAAAAAATATTTTTACGTAATACAATTGTCTTAACAATATTCCGACACACAAAAAAAAAAGTTAAGTGATGTTTAATGGTAGATAAAAATTGACTAAAAAAAATCAAAGCCTAAAAATTTAATCGACTTCTTCCATGCGAGAAGCTTCCTCTAGAGGTGGTATGTCTTCAACTGGTTTGCTCTCTTCGACTGGCTCTTCGACTTCATCTTCATCGATACCCAAGCCCATCTTGATCATTCTGAATATTCGCTCGCCATGAGTTTGCGGATTTTCGAGCGAAAATCCGGACGACAACAACGAAGTCTCGAACAAAAGCACGACCAAATCCTTGACTGACTTGTCATTTTTGTCCGCGTCAACCTTGACCTTGAGCGACTTGATAATCGGATGGTCAGGATTTATTTCCATATGTTTCTTGGCAGCCATGTAGCCCATAGTGCTTGTGTCTCTCAAGGCTTGGGCCTTCATGATACGCTCCATGTTGGCCGACCATCCGTACTGACTGGTCACAATGCAGCATGGCGACGACACCAATCTGGTCGAGACGGCCACTTTTTCCACTTTTTTGTCCAAAATGTCCTTCATAACTTTGCACAGGTTTTCGTACTTTTCGGCATCGGCCTCTCGTTTTTTCTTCTCTTCTTCATCTTCTGGCAACTCCAGGCCTTCTTTGGTCACCGAGACCAGCTTTTTGCCATCGAACTCCTTCAACTGCTGCACACAGTACTCGTCGATGGGGTCGGTCATGTAGATGACTTCGAATCCGCGCTTTTTGACCTTTTCGACAAAGGCCGACGAAGCGACTATATCGCGACTCTCGCCAGTGATGTAGTAGATGTCCTTCTGGTTCTCTTTCATTCGGGACACGTAGTCTTTGAGGCTGGAGGCTTCGTCGCCCGAAGCGCTCGTCTGGTAGCGCAGGAACTCGCACAATTTCTTTCTGTTTGTCGAGTCCTCGTGGATGCCGAGCTTGATGTTTTTGCCAAATTGTTCGTAGAACTTCTTGAAGTTTTCCTTGTCCTCGCCGATCTCCTCGATCAGCTCCATGCACTTTTTGACCAAATTTTTGCGGATCACCTTCAAAATTTTGGACTGCTGGAGCATTTCTCTGGAAATGTTCAATGGCAAGTCTTCCGAGTCGACTACGCCTCTGATGAAGTTCAAGTACTCGGGCATCAGCTCCTCGCAGTTCTCCATTATGAACACTCTTCTCACATAGAGCTTGATGGAATTTTTCTGCTTCTTGTTTTCGAACAAATCGAACGGAGCTCGCTTGGGAATGAACAGCAAAGCTCTGAATTCGAGCTGGCCCTCGACAGAGAAGTGTTTGACGGCCAAATGGTCCTCCCAGTCGTTGGTCAGCGACTTGTAGAACTCGCCATACTCGGCCTGGGATATGTCCTCGGGGTTGCGGGTCCACAGCGGCTTGGTTTTGTTCAGCTCTTCCTCGTCGGTGTATTTTTCCTTGATGGTCTTCTTCTTTTTTTTGTCTTTTTCGCCCTCGTCCTCTTTGTCCGAGCCCTCCTCGATCTCCTCTACCTTGGGCTTTTCCTCTTCGCCCTCTTTTTTCTCCTCCTTGTCCTCCTCTTTTTTCTCCTCTTCGGCCTCGTCGTCGCTGATCTCCTTGTCTCT
Organism: Brachionus paranguensis; assembly: GCA_016802215.1. Taxonomy (NCBI): domain Eukaryota; kingdom Metazoa; phylum Rotifera; class Eurotatoria; order Ploima; family Brachionidae; genus Brachionus; species Brachionus paranguensis. Next base: position 6,098,222 of record JAESIX010000002.1, on the reverse strand, counting down.
CTCTTTCTCTACCAACAGCTTGATCGGATAGCCGATGAACTGAGAGTGCTTTTTGATGATTTCGCGCACTTTCTTCTCATCGTTGTACTCGGCCTGGTCTTCTTTCATGTGCAGAACAATCTTGGTGCCGCGTCCAATCGGCTCCGAGTTGTCCAGTTTGACGGTGAAGCTGCCGCCCGCGGCCGACTCCCAGATGTATTGCTCGTCATCGTTGTGTTTGGTGACTACGGTGACTCTGTCGGCAATCAAGTAGGCCGAGTAGAAGCCGACACCGAATTGACCGATCATGGAAATGTCGGCGCCAGCTTGCAAAGCTTCCATAAACGCCTTGGTTCCTGATCTGGCGATTGTGCCCAGGTTGTTGACCAAATCGGCCTTGGTCATGCCGATGCCCGTGTCAATGATGGTCAATGTGTTGTTGGTTTTGTCTGGAATTATTTTGATGTACAACTCTTTGCCCGAGTCCAATTTGTGTGGATCGGTCAAGGATTCGTAGCGGATTTTGTCCAAGGCATCTGAGGCGTTTGAGACCAACTCTCTGAGAAATATTTCTTTGTTCGAGTAGAAGGTGTTGATGATCAAACTCATGAGCTGGGCAATCTCGGCCTGAAATGCGAAGGTTTCAACTTCGCCGTCTTGTTGCTGTACTTGGGACATTTTTGCTTTTTTTTTTATTCAAGATAAAAAATTTTTCTTAATTCTTGTTCAAAAAAGATGACCAAATTAGAGGCAAATTTTAATATTTATAAGCAAAAGAGAAATTTCCAGAAATCGAAAAATCGAGAGAATTCTAGAATTGACGTCATTAGAAATTTTTGGAGGGAGCTTATCGACAAAGAGGGTATCTAGCAACAACTATTAATTTTTTTAAATAAATTAACATCAAAAATATTTAAAGGAAAATCATGTGTTTTTTGATTACTAAGTTATAGTAACGTTTGAAAAACATGTGCTTCGAAAGTAAACTTTTTCAATTCAAAAAATTTACAAACTTTTCTTCTTTGTCTGGTTTTAAATTTTAAATGTTAACATTTGCTCAGTTTTTTATTGCGAGGATCGGGCAAGCTGTAACCATTGTTACGGTATTTTCTCGCGTAATATCCTCGGGATATTAAGCAGAACATGTCTTTAAAGCCCATGGGTAATTATATGAAATTATTGCTTTTTTAAAAACTTTAATAACCCTCGAACATTAGATGAAACGGATATTTTTTTTATTTATTATTTGATTATTAAAAAATTATATTCTTAATTATTTAATTGATATTTGAAATTTTTTTATTTACAAAAAGTTTTACATTAATTATAAAAAAAATGGACTTATCTATTTAAAATAAAATTAAAAAACGATATTTTCAAATCACGAAAATATTTAAAGACAAGATAAAACAGCACAATAAAAACGATATTAATCATTATCAGAATCACTTTCTGAGTCCGAATTAAGGTCTGAAATAAAATTCTTTTATAAGAGATTAATTTAAAAAGATTAACTGAATCAAAATGACTGAGCTTCAACCACGCCTGAACATAAAGTTCAATGTTATTCAAAATTTCAGAGTAAAATTACCTTGTTTCACTTAATGTCACTTAATGTTTCATATAATGTACAGGGGTTATTATTATTGCAAAAATTGCTTAGTTTCATATAATTTCCTAGAGACATTAGATCATGTCTCATAAGTTCCCAGTGGGATATTACGCGAGAAAATACAGTATATGCAATTTTACTTAAAAAATTTCATCCGAAATTTTTTTTACTTTTTTTAATACATCAGTGACAGTCATTTAAATCAAGCTATTACATTTAAAAATTTAAAATAAATAAAAGAAAATAATTTTATAGAAATTTTTTTTTTATTGAAATAAAAATAAAAAAATGAAAAAATGGCAATTTTAGTTTTGACGATCATCAATTTGCCAAGTGTTTATTTAATTTTAAAATTTTTTCATAAAATTTATTCTATTTATGCTTAATCATCATTTAAATCTAGAATTTTTTAGACAGAAAATTTTTCATTTATTTATTTGAAATCGCTATTTGAATCTAAATTAAAGAAAAAAAACTATACTAAAACATTTTTAAAAAAACTCGATTAAAACCAACTGATTTAGGTTTGATATAATCAATTCAACAAAATTTTTGAAAAAACACTAATTTGGGTCTTAAGTGATCGTAGACCAGTTGGTTACATTATATGTGACCAGTTTCCCCACTTAAAATATGCGACCAGGGCTGGTCACCTAATTTTCGAAAGATTATAATGTGATCATAAATTGATCACCTATAATTTATTTAACATTTAACACAGTTTTAATCTCTTAAAAAATAATTTTTGAAGATTAAACTTGTACAATTTTTATTTTGATGAAATTTGATTCATTTGGAAGCACAAAGTTTAAGTGTGCATCAACTTAATAATAATAATCAAAAACAATAATAAAATAAAATCTTTCAAAATATTAAGTCATGAGGAAAAAATGGATAAAATAATCAAGGAACTGTGAAATTAGACAGCGTTAAATTAAAAATTTGTTTGGATTAAAATTAAAAATGCACAGATGAAGCTATAGATGAAGTAAAAAAAACTTTAAAGTATTAAGATACGCCCAGTCAAGAGTCATGCATGTGATAATAACTTAAGGTTAAAAATACATATTGCTAACACTAAAACTTAAAACTGACGATTTTGAATTTTTTATTTGAATTTCTTTGGTCACTGTGATATAGCGACATTTTTGTGGATATCACTGGATTAGTTAACTAACTAAACCTAAGTTAGAATGGAGCATAATTAGCTGCTCTAATACGTCTAACAGGAGATCGAATAGACGGGCTCAAAGGTACTAATGTAAACATTACACTCACGTAATGTGTATTCTGTAATAAACTATTTCTAGCCTTATTTTTCTGAGTTTTAACCAGAATGGAATTTAAAAAAGATGTATATCTTTACTTAGCAATTATAGTAGGCTTTCAATCCATTTGATAATGTATTTTCTTAATTTTTAATAAATTTTTATTGATTATTAATTTTATCATTACTAAAACTAGCAATGTAAATTCAGCTTTTTATATTTTTATGCGGTAATTTTGGTGATTTTTTCAGAAATGTAGGTTAAAAAAAATTTAAGGCTACCTAAAACTTGCATTAGAATGAAATATTGAATGTAATAAAGAAATTTGAAAATTATTAGCTTGTGGTCAAACTTGCATAAGTCAAACTACCAAAATCCTCTTTTTTTTTCCTTATTCACTCATTACTTTTCATTACTTTTGATTTCCACTCAAGTCGATCTTTCGCCTTTAGCCTTTTTTCTCTCCATGTCATTTCCATTTCAGTGATTTCTTTTGTGATTATTGATCTTCATATTCCTTCTGGTCGTCTTACCTTAAGTCGCCCTTGAAGTGTTCATTGAAGGGCTCTGTTGGTATACGTGTTTCTTTCATCCTAAGTACATTTAAAAGCCAACACATTCTTTTATTCCTAATGAATTGGCTAAATGGCTCTGAATTTGTTGTGTATAAATCAGCATTCGACAATGTCTCAGGCCAGTTTATCCCGAGATTCCTCTGCAGGCTTCAGGGTGGAAGGTGTTCAGGTTTTTTCTGTCAGATTCACACATTTCCCAACATTCCGTCAATCAGTGTTGCATTAGCGTTGAACATTTAAAGTTTTGTTTCCTTGCTGTATCTGGTCGGAGTTTAGCAAAGGCACTCTTTGCTTAAGCAAGTCTATTCTTAATGTCTCTGCGTGTTCCCATCGCTATAGTGCTTCCTAAGTATGAATTCGCTTACTCACTCGATTTATGTACCATCGATGGTGATCGAGGTATCCAATTTGCTGTTTATGCACATAACTTTCGTTTTGGCTCAATTAATTTCGAGTTTGGTTGATTTAGCGTTTTTCGCCAAATCTTGCGTCTTCATATGCATATCTACTTCTGTATTAAATGTTATCACCAGATCATCCAAAAAGTCTAAGTCTTCAAGCTTTGCTGTTAATCTCCATTGTATACCCCTCGCACTCAGTTCTTTTCTTAATGACACAGTCAATCAGTATTAGGAATAGTGTTGAATAGAGAACGCACCCTTGTCTGAATCCTGTACACACTTAAAGCTCTTAAAGGTTTTTTTGAAGTCAATGAAGTTGAGATACAGGGGGCAATTACATTCCAGACTTTGTCCTATGATGTTCCTAAATGCAAATATCTGGTTTATGCATTCTCTAACTCATCTAAATTCTGCTTAGCGCGGAAGTATGCTTGTTCTTCTCTAAGTATAGCATCCAAAGAGTTCCTGATTCGTTGCAGAACGCTTTGCTTGCTATTGGTAGCTGTGTTATTCCTCACCAATTGTCACAGATCAATTTGTTACCTTTCTTAGGGAGCTTGGCTATTAGGTCTTTAGACCAGTCCTCTGGTATGATTTTTTGCCGCCATATCTTACTGAAGAGGTCTTGCAATATCCCTATTGTGATCCTACCGTCACCTTTCAGCATTTTTGCCATAACTCCGTCAATATCCGAGGCTTTTCTGTTCTTCAGAGCCTTTGTCGCAACTAGTGTTTATTTTTGGCTAGGCATTTCTGTGTCAATATTGAGGTCTGTGCTAGCTGGTTCAGATTGTAAAGACTCTTTAGGTTCTGAAATATCTAGAAATTCTATAAAGTGCTCAACCCATCTTTTTCCTTGCTCTCTTTCAGTTGTTAAGATATGATTTTCTTCGAATGTTGTTGTTTTCTGTGAAAATCTAAAAATAAAAATCCCTGAAAAAAAATTTGCAATTATCTCAAAAAAACCAAATATTTATTGAGCCATAATACTTACTAAAAACACTTAAACATTGTTCCTTTGGCTAAGAAGATAAAAAGTCATCGATTTGGTTGATCCGGAGAGGCTTATAAGAAAATAAACTTGAATGGATATTCGAAAACCAAGATTATTAAAATCGTAAAATAAAGATAGAAAAATAACTTTTCTTTAAATGTGAAATCATCGATCAAGATTAAATGACTTTATTTTAGGAAATATGAATCAAAGAATGATTCCAAGATCAAAATATTGAGATGCTTCCGAATATTTATTAATTGAAGATTTAATGGAGTTGGCTATACAAATGTTGTTTAATAGCAATCAAGATTACTAAATGATGCAAAATTATGATGTGTCATATTCTTCATCGATGTTACATTCAAAATTAGTTGACTGGGAGACTAAATGTCAAATAGAATATATAAGTTTTTGGAAAACAAAAACGATTTTGCATGCTATTAAACGCTAAAATTAGCTCGTTTCTTAATTTTTTTACAATATCTTTTTGAATACAATTTAATTCTTTTTAAAGTTTTTATTTTACTTGATTTTATATTTCAAATAGTTTTATAAAAGAATTTTCAATTTTTTTGATATTCTTATTTGAAATAAAAGTATATTTCAATTCACTAAAATTAACCAAATTTTAAAGATTTAAGGCATCAACCAATTTATTCTATTTGTAAAACTTTTACTCAAAATTGAACAATGGTTTTGCTGGATTTGATATTCTCTGTACCAAACTTCTTCAGATTAAAAAAGAAATCAATAAATTTAGGCTCTGGCAATTCAAAACATTCCAATTTCGATGTCAGATTCGGGATCTGCTTCCAAAGAAAAACCCTGAAAATTTATCTTTTATATCTTTGGAAGAAAACTTTGAAATGAAATTTAGTCATTTTTTCTGATCGATATATCAGCTATCATGAATCATATAAAATTGGCACATATCTTGAAAATTCATATCTAATCTAAAAGATGGTGTATTTAATGTGGTGAAAAAAAAACATATACTGAGTCCTTGGTAGGGGTGGGAAACCGGTTTTAAAATCGAACCGGTTTCCTACCCCTAGTCCTTGGACACACCTGCAGATATGGCCAATTTTTTAAAGACTTTGGAAAGGCCTAAAAAATTTGAAAATTTCATTCAAAGGCTTTGTATAATCATTCAGAAATCTCGAAAAAAAAATTTTTAATAAAAAAATCTGAGCTGAGTTAATAAAACTCTGCCCAAAATTTTTCAGACAAAGCTCAATAAAATCAGAGACACTATCATGAGAGCTGAAGAAACCTTTCATTTCTTTTATTAATCCATTCATCCTTTCAATTAGGATTAATAAATTTCTATAAAAAGTAGTCGCGTTCAAAAAATATAGCTAGTCAAATTTGAAAATTTTTAACAGTTTGAGAATGTCAGGCGAACGGGTTTTTAATTTAAATTAAAAATTTGTTTCAAAACGTTTTTTTGGTTTTAAATTTTAATATTTTAGGTATTTTATAAAAGATTTGGATGATGATTTTAGAATTATGTCAGTTTTTAACTCAAGTTTCATGGCATTGTGAAATTTATTCAAAACTTCCAATACAAAAATAAAAAAATTTTACAACTTTAGTTCTAATGGTCAAAAACTTGTTCTGTAAATGAAAAAAGTAAAACAACTTTTTTTCACCTACTGTGAAAGTCTACAAAATCTGCGCAAATCTTAAATAGGGTGAAATTTTGCATACTTTCACGCTAAGCGAAACAAAAATTATAGAATCCTTAAAATTTTATTTCAAAAAATCCAATATTGTATCAGCTTATACATTCAACGTATCACCTGAATCGAACCTCAGCTAATACTCTGCAAAATAATTTTCGTTTATTTTTATTTATGTTGACTTTTTAGAATTTTTTACAGAAATTGTAATTAGGTGATACACGGAACTGTTTTTGGGCTCGTAGAACAAAGGTTATCAAAATATTTGCATTTTTATTCTATAATTTTTCGAAAAATTCCGCTATTATTTTCAAATAATTTTGTATCTTTCATTTAAAATTTTATTTTTAAACTTAAAAATTTAAAATCTAAAATTAGGAATAAAATAAATTGCTTTATATCGATTACTCAAATATTTTTATAGACTTTGAGACTCTTGCTATTTTTCTTCTAATTAAGTTATGATAATCAATTTAGCAGATTTCTAATCTTAAATTGTGGTACTATTTGCATATTTTAAATACTATTTATCTTGTATGATTAGAGTTTCTAATTTTTTAGAGCTTGTTTATGATGAGCTAATGAATTCAAATATGTTTATTAGTAATTTTTGTTGCAACTGCTCCACAAACAATTTTTGATATTTTTCTAACAAATAAAGAATTTTACAATTTTGCAATTTTTTACTTTAGCTAAATATTTATTTTTAATAATTAACAATAAAATTTGAAACAAATATTTTACAAAAAAAAATTAAAATTAAATTTTACAGAGAAGAAAATATTTTTTTACTTTAAAATAAATTATGCATTAAATTCTATCATATAGCTCAAACTCAATTAGACATTAATGTCTTGCAAGTATTCTAAAAAATATTGAAGGCGAAAATTTTCATGTCACAAAATATGAAATCATATATTTCAACTTGTGCATGGAACTTAAACTTAAATAAAATAAGTAAATTTGATTAATTGGCATTGAAATTAATTTTTAAAGTTAAAATAAAATAAACTAATTTTTAATTCCTCTCTAATTTTTTAATTCAAATTATATATAGCAAAAATCTCTGAGTTTGAATCAAGTTCTTCGGTATTAATTGCTGGAAGCAAACAGTTCAAGATTTTATAATAAAGATAAAAAAAAAAGATCATTTAATTAAGGCATTATCTTCTTTAAATTTTAATGCATATTTTCTTTTGTTACAAATTTTTTGTATTTAATTTTAAAATTTTTGTAATCGCCGGAATTGGCATTAAATGAATAAATAATTGAACAAATAAATGAAATATTAATCTTACTTTCCACTTATTATTTTAATTTCCAATGAGTCTCTAATTTTAATAATAATAATAATATTAATAATTAATTTAAAATTTAAACCTTTTCTTATTTATTTCAAATAAATAAAATAGTAATTATTTTAATAAAAGTTAAGACGATATAAATACAATAAGAGAACATTTTTTTTTAATTTTAGATAGAGATAAAAAAAGTTTATACTTATGTTTAATAACATTATTTTTATTAGCTTAATAAATAGATTCATTAAGCAAAATATTCTAGTATTCTTTTTATTTTGCTAGTTTTTTAATCGTTAATCAAAATTTTTTGTATCAATTAAAAAATTTTGTGATTTTTTCATTTTTTTCAAAACATTTTATAACTATTTTTATGAAGAAAAAAATTGATGGGATTATTGAATGCAAATTATGCTAAAATTGAACAAACATGATAAGTTGTATTTTGAATACTGTTTTTAAAGCTGGCATAGATTAGAATGCTCTAGAATTTTGAAGAGCTATCGTTTTCCGGATATTTAATACTTTAATCTATTCAACGACCAAAATTGTCTGAATACCAATTAAAGTACTGTTTATTCCACTCGATAAAAATAGTCAACCCATGTCAAAAAAAAAATATTTACTAAACATCGGTCTCGAGCTATTTAGAGTATTTTTTTTACCAATTGTTGCCAAACTATCCGGTTTCTTTGTTTGCTCTCGAACAGAGTCAATCGCACTAGAACATCGGATTCGGAATTTCATTTCCAATTTTGTTATAAGGTAAACTCAAAAGCTCACACACACATACACACAAATAAGCTCTAAATCATATTTGCTTTTCTAATAAAAACTTAGCTTATTTTGTCTTATTTGCCGTATTTTATCAAAATTCCCACGGATTCTCGCAGCAAACTCGGTCAATTTAAAGTCAAACAAGGCCTTTAAACACATACAATGGAATTTGGGGCTTTCATCTGTTTGATCTTTTTTCTTTTTTTTGTTGCCAACCATGCTCAATAAGTTAATAAAAGATGTGCACTTAACTTTAATATTTATTTTTCACTTATTTTACAATCTCCAAATTCCAGTCTCAATGGAATTTCAGCAACAAGCCGACTTTGTCTGTCCGACTTAAATATTTGACCAGCACTGTTTACACTAAAAATTAGAGCTGTTTCTCTAGGTTTTTGCTGACTGGCAATTCCCAATCGCCGATCAACTCTCTGCTTCTTATCTTGATTTGTATGCTTGGTCTAACAAGGTGAGATTTTTAGATAAGAATTAATTCAAATGCCGACCCAGCATTCAAACATGTTATTAAGCCATCTATAGAGCCAATGAGACAATTGATCCAAACGGCTCAATTAAAAGTGGATTTAGATCACGTAGAGTGGAAAATAGGGTCTTGTTAGAGGCAGGGAAAAAGTGGATAACACGTGAATTTGCGCCGTGTTAATTCTAGAGCAAATAGGACTTTGAATAGCTCGGTATGTGTGTTTGAAGATTGTAATTGAGAAAGCATCCGAGAAAAAATTCAAATACGTGATTTGATTTTTTTTGAATATTAAATTTCAAATTATTTTAAAATACCTTTATGAAGATAATGATTTTTTTTTCAAATAGAAATAAAATGAATGTGAGTTCTCTCATTTTGGCGAAATTTATTTTGATATTTGATACCAAGTCATAAATCCATTGCTTGCCATGTATTAAGGTTGATTTTAGATTGCCGTCTTTAATTAGCAAGTCATGGCAGTCAGGTATCGATTTCGCCAAATCAATTTGTACAGTATGACTTAATACCAACAACTCGATATTTGTTTATAATCTGGAGTATTTTTTTTCTATTTTGCCTGATCACGGCTTTTGTTTCAGATACCAAGAAGCAATTTGCATCAATCACAACTATCATATCTCTTTCGTCCACTTAAGATCTTGATTTTCATGAAATCAATACGCCAGCACCTAATACCTTTGTTTGTGTATAATGTTACGTGGTGGCTGCGCCAAGCAACGCACGGCTGGTAATCCGCATTAGAAAAACACTCTCTCGAGCAAAACAAAATTCCTCTTGAACAACCAATGTTGCCAAGTTGACAAGCTGTTCAATTGAAATCCTATACTTTTAATCCACATACGGCTGTTGTCTATTGATCGTTTACAAAAGTCAGTTATTCAAATTGTTTGCTTTGGGTGGAATTGCTTTTTTAAAATCAACTTGAAAAAAATTAAAATTTTTGAAATCAAAAAAAAATTTTTAATCTGTTTTAAATCTATGTAGCAAGAAAAAATTAAACTTGATTAATTTCAAAAGATCAAATAAAAATGTTGCCATTTATCTTGAACTAATTATCAATTGTGTAAAAAAAATTTACATTAAAATCAAAAATAAACTCTTTACTAAACAATTTAATCTGAATTAGACTTTGTTGTAAAGATCAAGTTTAAATTCACTCATAGTCTTTGATATGCACAAATATACAAGTCACAGCATTATTTTTTTTACTTTTGTCAGAAAAAGTAGAAAAGTAAATAAATAACTGGTCAAATTGTTGTAAAAAAATTCAATATGTATCTAGCTTTAAAAAAATTAATTGAAATAATTTGTTTTTTATTTTTGTTTTTTTTTTTTTTTGAAAAATAATTTTGGAGATACTCCAGGGCAGTTTCGAGCGGCATAGCCCTCTTTTCAGCCCTCATTTTTGGGAATAGATAAAAAAAAAATAAATAAAAATTTGAAAAATTAGTAGTTTGTTTAATAATCTAGTTTGAAATAATTTGTTTTTTATTTTTGTTAGTTAACAAATAATGAAAGAACGATCAACACTTTTGTTTTATTTATTTAATTAAAAAAAATTTTTTTTTCTTTTTTTTTTCTTCTTTTACCAATTCTTTAATGTCAAATGTAACAAAATCGGCTTGATCGAGGACAAAAGTCATTCAGACGGGCTTTAGGATCATAACTATTTTTAAACAAAAAAATCATTTAAAAAGATTAAATGTTTAAAATTGAAAATAGAATTTTTTTGAATATATTTAACATCGAAATGGTTTGTTTGCTATTACCTTCAATTCAAATTAAATTGAAAAAAAAATTGAAAAGTATTTTTGGTAAATTTTAATACCAAAATATCCTTCCACATACACATACCTTGGTCAAAAATTAATTCCAAAAGGTCTAGTCGCATAATGTGATTGAGTCCGCAAAGTTTAAGAATAGGAGACCACAGCGATGGTTCTTTTGCATCAAAAATTTGACAAATTGATTTTTCATCAAAAAATTTCCGGTTTGCCAAGTTGTTTTTTAAAGTTGGTAATTTTGGTCAGAATTAAATTGTGACTTGACAATCACTAGACAATTTGTATAGTAGACAAAAATGGATTATTTTTAAAAAAATTTATTAAATTTTGTTTAAAAAATAAAATTTTGAAACTAGGAGCAAAAAGTAGTTTTGAATTAATTTTTGTACATCAACAACAACAACAACATCGATCAGACAAGAAAATGAATTGAATAAAAAAAAAATAGAAAAAAAAGAAGATTAAGAAGAGATAGAAATTAAAAATAAATCTGAAAAACTAGTGATAATTAAAATAAACACAGTTAAAAGTTATCAATTAATTTTACTAATAATAGACCATATTCTAAATAAAATTTACAAAAAAAAAAAAAACAAAATAAAATAGCATAAAAATCACAAAACGACGGATAAACAAAAACTTATTTTTTTCTTATAAATTAAGTTTCACATGGCAAGTCCAAGTCACACTGCCCTCGCTCGGCCAGAGAGAGAGAGAGAGCAATATTTAGAGGGAATGAAAGGGCGCCGTGGACGCACCCAAATTCTGATGATTCAACGAGTTGTTCGATGCGTTCAAATTGAGTGGCGAAGAGGACGTGGACGACGAGTTCGATATGGATTGAGCTGGCGACGGTGAGCCCGAGTTCGACATGGACTCATTGGACTTTTTGTTCGCCTGACTAAAATTGACGTTCGCTTGAGCCATTTGCAGCCTGTAGTCCTGCTCGTCCACAGAGCTAAAGTACTGATTTTGATGAAACAAATCGGCCCCATTGCCATTCAAATTGCCATAGTGATGCTGGCCGTAGTTGGCTGTGTAGTAGCTGCCGAACTGGTTGTGTTGTAGTGGCGAGCTGCTCGGATAAAACGGTGCCTGATACTGAGCAGTGTAAGCATAGCTGTCGTTGATGTTCAAAAATTGGTAGTTGTTGTTTGACGAGGAAGAGGATGACGAGGACGTGTTGGACTGGTGCTGTTGATGCATGCCAAAGGCGGCCGTGTCGTTCGACGGACTAGTCGAGCTGGCCATGTTCCTCGGCGCCATCTCCCCGCTGCTCCCAAAGTCCGCCTTCACGTCACTACTGCTGTCGGCCAAGCTGTCGAACGAATCGTTCTGACTGTTATCCAACATCGGATCCCTTAATTAAATGAACACATATAAAATTCATGTAAATAAAACAATACAAAAAAATAAAAAAATTTTTTAACCCCCCCCCCTTCTAATAAACAAAACACAATTTAGTTTATAGTTTAAAAAAATCAAAATCACGCTTGACCCATTAATATCTTTTTTTTTCAATTTTTTTTTAATGCAAAATCGAGTCTTGAAAATCATCAAATATTTTCCACTAAAGAAAAGTATCAAATGTGCATAGGGCTAACTACCCGACCGTATACAAGTTAGTTACAAAGAAATCAAAAAATCAGAAAGTTTTTTTTTATGATTCCATGGACAAGAAGTGAATAAGGAAAAAAAATTGATCGAATCAAGGCATAAAAAGCTAAAATATTAAATAATAATAATTGATTAGCACCAAGCAAAACATGAATTAATAGCTCATGAGATCCAGGTGGTTCAAAGCATGTTAAAGTACAATACTGTCATGTGATTCTATCCCAAACCTACCACACTCAGATCAGAATTAAAAGAAGGCGCCGCCATGTAAAATGACGCGTATACAACAGAATGTTTTCTATCATGTTTTTTATTGTTTCAGCAATCTCTTTTGTTATTAAATTTAATATTATTTTAAAATTTTATTAAATTAATTTTTTTTGCTTGTCATCTTTTGGAAAATTGGTTAGCATGGAATTCTAAGAGCAATTTAAACACAGCTTTAACTTTTAGAATAAAAAAACTTCCAAAAAATTTGAAAATTAAATTGGAACGATCCATTGCAATGGTGGCCAGCAAGTCCACAAATATCCCTGTCACAAAAACACCTCAAATAAACTCTAACTAAAGACTGATTTTTTGTCGTAAAAGCTAAAAATAAAAATTAGGCAAAATGGCACGCACCTGTCCTTGGCCTCGGCGGCGCGGTCCCGCTGCCGTCTGTTCTTGAACCAGTTGCTGACTTGGGTGGTGGTGAGACCGGTGGCCTCGGCGAGCTCGCGTTTCTCGCGCGGCGACGGATACGGATTGTGGATGTACCATTCGCGGAGGACCGTGCGCGACTTCTCCTTGAAGCAGTAGCTGGTCTCTTCGCCGTCCCATATGGTCCTGGGCAGCGGGAACTTGCGTCTGACGCGGTACTTGCCGACGGCGCCCAGCGGCCTGCCCTTTATGTTCTCGGCCTCCAGATAGTGGGCCGCCAGCCACAATTGCTGCAGCTTGGAGTGGTTGTGCGCCATGAAGTGGTTGTTCTCGAGAATTTTGTACAAGTCTCTGAATCGGCGCTGGTGAAAGGCCACCACTGCTTTGGCCTTGAGCACCGATTCGTTCTTGTGCAAGTGCTCGCATGGCGGCAGCGACCACAAAAATCTCGCCAACCGGTCTATTGAGTTCGACTGCTGCAGCACTTCGCACACACACGCCACTTGCTCTTGTGTGAAGCCGAACGACGGCGTCTTGGCGTCCCCGCTCGCCAAGTTCACCAGCTCGCTTGTGGAGGACGCGCTCGAACTCGACGAATTGGGGCCTGTCGAATTCTGCGAGCTAGATGTCATTATTAGAAGATTCTGTGTTTTATTCGATACTGGCTCGTACATTATCTACACAAACACACACACACACAAAATAAATAGATGAAAATTTTAACTTTTTTTTTTTTTTCTATTTTCAAATTTTACCTTTAATAAAATTGAGAGAAACAAAAAAAAAAAAGAAAAAGAGAGAAAGAGAAAAAAATTCAATTATTTGTCTTTTTTAAAATAACTTTAAAACTAGTGTTGATTGTTGAAATTTGATATTTTTTCAACTTAAAATATTCGTCGAACACAACTAGAAATTAGAAAAAAAAAATTGAAAAAAAAAAAAAAAAAAGAGAGCAATTTGAACACCTTTATCTATCTTTTTTTTTGTTGTCGGCAAATTAATTTCTCAACTCGAGCATTTAATTTAATTTTTTTATTTTATATTGTGGTTTTTGTTGAATGGTGCTCGTCGAAATCACTAAGAAAAAAATATTTTTTTTTTTAATTTATATAAAATAGAAAAAAGAAAAGGCCCGTTCGGAGCTAGAATGGAGTCTGGATCGCGATTGGCTCAGCACAACACTATTTCAATCAACTAATTAATTTAGCATCTCATCTAATTGGTAGATCGAGATTAGTAGAGAGAGAGAACGATCAACATTTTTGTTCATTGGCTCAGATAGTGTCACACAAGAGACTATCTAGCTCGGCTTAGATGCAGCCAATGAGAAAAATTCAAGCTTCACACACTCACTCATTCACTCACACACACACACACTCAATAATCGATCACATTACCTGGCCCAAGAGACTAATCAATTTGTGGAGCAAAAATCCATTATGATAATAAATTCACCACTTATCTTATCTTGTGCCTACACAAATACTTCAAATTGCAAGTCTGTTTATGCCAATTTATTTGTTTGTTTGTAGAAGTTTGTAGTAGTTTGTAGTAGTTTTTAGCTGGCCGTAAACAAACGAGATGACAGTGTGGGCGGATTGTGAAGAGGTGGATGGGGATGCGGCCTATTGATCACCAAAGAGTCTGGTCGATCCGTATTTGCGCGGAGATTAGCAGTGAGAAGAAGCGAGAGGAGGAACAAAAATGTTAAGATACAATAAAATAGACTTATCTAATATTGCCTAACACTTAGCAAATATTTGATCATACACCATTATTGCACTCTCAATAAATAACTTTCTCTCGTTGTTTTATCTGCAGCCGCCAGTTTATCTTATCTGTTAGATTTTTATTGCGCCGGCAAATAACTTAAACAAAACACCTTTAATTTAAATTCTTTTTTTTCTCTCTTTTTTTTTTTGCTCTTTTCTTTCTTGTTCTTGTACGATTTATGATAAGCTGTTGTGGCCGCGCTCTTAAATAAATGAATTCAAATGAAGCATTTAGATAGATCTATTAGTCGAGCTGCGTACATGTGCGTTCAATTTGCATCCAAGTGATGGGTAAAAAAAATAAAGATAAATCAATAAATGATTTAGAAGTGTTAGTTGTTTTGAAATCATGCGGTTTCTTCTAGCAATTATTGTTGTTGTTTAAAGGTATGTGTGTTGTTTAAATTAACCTGATGTAAGATTATTAGAGAAAGTAAAGTTGTTTGCTAGGCTCCAAGTAGGCATCGAATTTCAGGCCTTGACTAATTGCTAAATAAGCGCATCTTTTCTTTCAGACGTTTGGTTACCTTTTCTTTTTTGTTGAATTGGGAGGGCCATGCTGATACAAAAACAGTGATTTTTTTTCTAATAGAATAAGCATTTTTGTGATCGCAAGAGGTCCGAGCATGTGGTAGACTCCTCTCGGCCCACTATCGCATCACAACAAAACAAGCTTAAATATCACATTTTTAATTGTGGCAGTAATCAGTTGTTTCCCTATTTTTTTTTGAAATAAGATTCGCAAAGAATTTCACTTTGACTCAGCTCAATTATCTTTCATGACGAGTCCAATTAGGGCGCGAATTAAGCAAGCGCTATCGTCTGATCACGTTTACTTCACTATTTTCGACATTTATCCAGCATCTTTTCTTTATTAATTTTTCCACTAGGCCAAAACATTTTTGAACATGACCCAAAGAACCCTCTCTTCTGACTGTTAATTTATTTATTAATATTTAATTAACCTCCTTTAAGGAGAAGTAAAAGTAAAATTTGTTTTTAAAAAAATATAAAAAATAGATAAAAATAATAAAAAATTCATTTCAGTTCAGAAAAAAAAAGATTAGAAGAGAAATTATTACGTTTGACATGGATTTTAATCATATTTTAATAACTCCTTCAAAATAAAAAAAAAATTTTTCAAATTAATTATTTGTGATAAAAAAATTAGAAAATGGTCAAAAGTTGTTCTGGTAGTGTTTGTGAGAAAAGTGGGCAAAAGTAAAATAAAATGTGTTAATTGTAAAATCAGGAGCTTATTTCTGGTACTTGGGAATCTATGTAAGAAATTAAGAAAGTACAGACTGCAACAGTTTTTCGATGACTGAAGAACTTCTGGTGTAAACCATGCTTTCAATAATCAAACTTAATTTTCTGTAGTTCAAGTTATGTAGAAAATAAATGTTTTTTTTCTTGTTTGATTACATGAAAGTTGAAAGGTGGTAGTAATCAGCTCTGAGCACCCTGAAGGTCTCACAAAAATTTTTTTTGAATTTAAACTTTCTTTTTAAAATATTCTTGGCACAAAACTTTTTACATTTCAATTATCATCTCTGCTAATCTGTTTAGATTACTCATTAAAAAAATTTCCAGTTAAACAAATTGATTTATTGATAACTTAAATTATTAAAAAAAATACGCACAAAATCTTTATGGTTCATTCCTCTTTATTATTTTAAAAATTTAATATTAGATTTTTTTCCATAATAAAATTATTCAAATTATTTTATTAAACTTTTTAGTTAAATTGTTTTTTAAATTTCTAAAAAAATTTCTTAAGGACCAAAGCCACTATAAAATAAGCTTTCAATGGTTCCAATTATCGAGTCCTGGTTGATAGATACCAGCAATGTATCTGGAAAAGCATTCATCGATTCCGTGCGCTGATCTGATGTTTGCTTAGTTTTATACACTAAAAAAGTAAGCCACAAATTTTAATAAATTTTTTCTCTCAACCAGTTTTTTATAATATAAAAATAAGAAATTTCCATTATGCTAAAGTATAACTGTTTTCAGCATTAAAGTAGTAATGCTTTCTTTGCAAATCATAAAAATGATAATGATAATCATTTTGCAGAAGGCTAAAGCTTCTAAAAAATTATCTATTCTCACTAGTTAACTCTCATAAGACGGACTTTTTAGCCTTTAATTCCAATTTTGTATTTTTTAAAAAAAGCTTAAAAAAACACGGAATAATAAACTGTGATAAAAGTAAGTTCTTCGAGTGTTCTTATTTAACAGAATGATTCACCATTAGAAAAATAAAACTCAACTCAATTAGTTTTTATCAATAAACATTTTTTAATCTTATTTTTCACTGATTTCTGTCTTCAGTTGCAATTAATTTTTGCCACAAACCAACAAATTCCATTGCTACTTAAGCCTTTGGATGTTTTTTATAAGTAGAAAAATATTGTCAGGTTCATTATTTTTTTTTAATTCTAATAACGAATAAAAAAAAAAGAAATAAATTTAAATTTGTCATTTCCCAATTATTTTATTCTATTTAGCTAAAATTAGCCTTAAAATACAAATAGAAAATATAAAAAAAAAATTGGGAATTATTCTTTAGTTTAATATTAGCATAAAGTTCAAAGTTAAAAAATATTGATCCCAATATAATTTATAAAAAAGATACCATACCTCATAATAAATTATATTTGAATCTGCTCCACTTAGTAGCTTAACGATGCAACAAAAAAAAAAGCAAATACTAAAATTTAATGTTCTGACCACTAAATATAATAAATAACATTTTTTAATTTTCACAAATTACAAAAAATTAAAAACCCCTATACCAGTTTGAAAAAAACTAAAAAAAAAACACTGTTTTAAAATTAAAATAAGTTATAAAACAAATTTTCAACAGGGATTAAATTTATTTTGGAATAAAATTAAAAAAAAAAGGTTTCTAATTATTTAACAAAGTAAACTATGCCCAACTAAATTTAATTATACCGGAAGCTTCGGGATCTATTAAAAAAAAAATTTTGCATTATTTTGAATTAAATTTATTGTTCAAATAAACTACTAAAATCAATATTTAAAAATATTTTAAAAGTGCATAATTCTAAAATCTTGTTGCTCGCAAGATAATAATCTTGTCTTGGAATTAAAGGCTCAAAATAATTAAAAACTTGAATTGGAAAATTGTATTTAAAACACCGTAACTGATTAGGCGACTAGATTTGTATCCATGTTAATAATTTCAAGCTCTAATTAAACTCAAACAACTTAGTCCTTTACAGATTAGATTTTAGTTGCCTATTTTTTAGATAAAGTTTTTAAAAATAAATAAGCCGAGCAAAAAAAACTCAATTGCTGAACGTTTGGACCAAAAACAAATAACCAGCCACAAAGTGACTTGATATAAATCAAACTGCGATAAGAAAAAAAATTTATTAGTTTGTATTTTATAGTTTCAAGTTATTTTCTTTCTTAAAGTTAATTAAAGATTTCAAAATGATAAAACTTAATAATAACAAGTCGAGTTGCTGATGGTGCCATTGATAAAGCATGTTGTTCAGATTTTTGTTTATTCATCAAAGCTGAGCATGCAAGTTTAACTTTTTTGACAGTGGAACACTATATTAAATTTTTTTTTATTCCAAACAAAAGTCCTATTTGCTAATTAGAATTGTATCGAGATTTATCTTTGTTTATAAAAGTCTTCAAAAATGTCCTTTGACTAATTTTAAGTTTCAAATTTCAATTAAAGAAATGAGTTTTCTTATGCATAGAGCGAAAAAAGCAATTAAATTTTGACAAAATTGACTTTTTAATATTTAATTGTTTATTTTTGACTTTAGAGAGAGAGAGAGTTGTGTGCGCTCGTTCTGGGAGAAGAGCTTAAATTGACTGCTTATTACCTATTTTTGTCAAGCTCAAGAATTACTCTTGACAACATACGAGTCAAGTGTTTAACTAAAGCAAATAAAATTTTTCTTCAAAAATCTAAATTAATCTTCCTGAATTAATGAAGATTAATCGAATCTTGAGAAACTTGCTGGAATGTATTCTAAAAATTGTTCCGTTTTACGTAAAATTAAATGATGTTTGCTCGTTTGGAAATTGTGTACAATGATTAGTCTAATTTTGTTTATATTTGATTAACCAATTGATCAAATAAATTTTAGCTTGTGCCATTCATTTGGTGCAAAAAAAAATTTAATTCCATCAATTGTTTGCTCTAAGTTGGAAAATATCTGTCAGAAAATTTACTTTTAATTGAATGTAAATTTAATTGATTTTTTAAAATTTATTTTTGTTTGCTCATTTAAAGAGCCTGGTTGAAAAATATTTTAAGTGAAAAAATTGCTCAATACTTTAACAACCTTAAAATGAATAGATCAAAAAATACATTGTTGAGATTTAAAAAAACTATGATTAATCCCCAAAAAATTTCCAGAATGTGTTTAAATAAAGCAAATAAACAAAATAAATGTAAGATTATTTGTTAAAGAATTGTTTATTAGCAAACTTTATTTTCTCAATATAATCCATAAATTGAACCGAAATTCGATATATTAAACTGACAAAATATGACACTTATTTTGAATAACTAAGAAAGGAAAAAAAACAAAATTATTTAAAACTAATTATTAAGACAAAAAGGCATCAAGTCTGACATTTTTTTAAAATTAAAAAAAATTCTAAAAATAAAATAAAATATTCATAGACTAATTTTGTTTTGGACTTAACCTAAATCTATTTCAAACGACGTTTAATTCCGATTTTCAAACTTTATTAATTTTTCCTATCTTCTCGCTTGGTTGTGTTATTTCCGGATTAAAAAAATATATATACACAAGTGTGGATTTAGAAAAATTTAAATTTAAAGTTGAAATTTAATTTTAATTTTAAATTTTGCATGCTTTTATTAAGACCAATTTCATAGATTAATCATGTCTAATACTTAAGCTTTGCTTTTTGACATGATTTAAAATCAACCTCTCTTGCAAGGCACGACTCAAAATAGGATTTAACACAATCAGCTATTTTTAAAGCTCTTGGGAATTTCATTAAACTAGTGTTTTTAAAATTTGATTTTTCATCTATTTTTTAAATATTTTTAGAATTAAAAAAAAAATTGTTCAAATAAACAAACAAAAAAGTAATGATAAAAAAAATAACCTAGAAATATTCACAAAACATCGAGTTAAAGTTTCTTAAATTGTCTACACATATTTGAATAAAACTTAAGCGATTAACAAATTTAATTTTAATTTTAATTAAAGTTTTTTTTTTGAAAATCGTTTCTTTTAGTTGTAAAATTTATCAGCGAAGCAGCATAATTTCACTTAAAATTTCTTACAAAAATATTTTTCAATGCAAAATTTCCTAAAAAAATCTAAGAGCTAAATGCAAATATGTGTTTTAAACTTAGTTTTAAACTAGAAATCTGATTTTTAGCTTTTATTTTTGGTTTAACTTTGATTCCATTTGAATTTAACTGCACACCTGCTTGATTTAAGTTATATTTACACTTTTCGGCTGTAATTCGAATCACAAAACTTCTGGCTCCATTATGATCGTTTATTGTTTTAAGGTTTGAGAATCATTAAAATTTATTAAATTTTTTAAAAAGAATTTACTACTCATAAAACTTAGAATCAACTTCTGCAAACTATTTTGCCTCAAAAACTTTATAAAAAGCTATTCTATTATGCATTAGTTTCGAATTAACAAAATAAAGATGCCTGATTGCGATTATTCTCAAAAAAAAATTACAGGTTAAAAATTTATTGTTCGAATCCTGATTTAGTATCTTTATATAATGTTGATTTTATAATAATATATTGAATATTTTATAATAATTAAAGCTAAAGTTGAATAAAACAAAAAAATGTGTTTTTATAAACAATTTTATTAGAAATTAGTTAGATAAAATTTTTCAATCTGGACTGAAAAATTTTCATTAGGTAAATTGAAAGCGAGATTTAAAAAAGTTAATGAGTTAATAAAATTTAAATGTTCTGGTTCAAGAAAATTTTTCGACGAGTATCCAGAAACCAATTTTTCCAAAATCGGTTCTATTTTTTCCATTTCAAACGATTGTTTAAATATTAACTTGCTTATAACCAAAGCTAAATTATCAAATTTCAATGAAATAAATATTTTTCTTTTATTCAGACCAAAAGTGTCGTCAAACTCATCAGTTTCTTTGTTTGCATCAAACCAATCATTTGTTAATTCAAATGATTCGAATAACTTTAGTGATTTTATTAAATCATGGACTTGATAAACGCAGGAGATAATTTTCGATTTTAAGCTCGGATCCTTTAAATAAAAATATTTGATTCCTATCAAAATAATATTCTAGAAAAAAATTAAAAAAATTTAAATTACCATAGATTTATTTGAGAAATAATCTCTTAGTAAATTACAGTATTCATCGAAATCTCTTGATATTAAATAGAAATTTTGAACCGATCTGATATCAACGCTTTTGAGAATCTCTTCATTGATTAGTTCTGGGAATATCTATAAATAATAATTTTCAATAAATGACATTAAATAAAATAGATTTGTATTTTAATTTTTTTTAAAACATAATAATTGAACAGTTTATTCTACTGATTTTTTAAATAGAAAATAAAATTTAAATATTTAATATAAAACTTTAAAAAAACATCAAAAAATCAATAAAAAATTAGTGAAAATTTTTTGAAATTATTTTAACTTGGGAAATAAAAAATTGCTTTAATAATCGTGATTCGTAGTGCTGTAATCTTCTTTAAAATATTGTTTTTGGAAAAGTGTCGACAGGCAAAATAACAAAAACGATTCCAAATAAAAAAAGCATTCTGACTTTAAATATTTTTTATAATTTCGAATTTTGAATCGAAATTATTTTTCATGATTCTTTGAGTCTTTGGCATCATTATATTTTGTATGCTCAATATTAGAATAATTTAGTTTTTATTAGCAAAATATTTTTTGTTAAATAAACCAATATTCTGACATCTGATTAGATTTACTTATTCTTATTTTAATTTTTAAATAATGATATTTTGTTTCAATATCTTCATCAATAAGTAAAAGTAAAGTTAAAATTACTTAAACTTTATCAAATTTAAGAAGAATAATTGATGACTAATGTAAAAAATCCAAAGAATCAAAGTAATAATTTTTTAACCCGATAAAGTTAAAAATAAAATAAAACTTTGAACAAGTTCTAAATTCTCTAAAGTTTTAATAATTCCACACTATCTAATTTTTAAAATTTAATTAACAGCTGATATCACATTACAGGCTTAAATCTTGACCTTCATGGCCGAAGAGAACTTAGTATCTCCTTCCAAGTCCAAGTCCTGGTTATATTCCATCTTTGAAATCCTGTTGGATTTGGTCACCTGATAGGTTACCAAATCAATATCTTTGACAGATTTAATTTTATGCACAGTTTCTTATTTCAATTTTTTTATTTATTTTTAATCCTCACCCCGAATTTTATCAGCAATTAGCCTGGTTTAAAATTTAAGATTTCAAACTGTTAAATATCGAATTTAAATAAAAAAATAAAAAAGAGATGTCGAAAAACTTAAATTTTTTGATTTAAAATAAAATTTTTGAAGCAAATAAATTTTGTACTTTGTATTAATGTATTTTGATATTTATTGAAATTTACTGTGGTTTTTATAATGTTTAATTAAAATTGGTAATTTTTCAAAAATTTTGGTGAATTTGTTATAAAAACCCAAAGAGATTACCTGTTGACATTCATTAGTCCATTCAGCGAGCTTTTTTCCAATGTTGTAATAAAAATCTTTATTATTTGATTCATTTTTTAAAAGATTGGCAAATTTTTCCCAATATAAATCTACTTTTCTCAAATCATGATCACATAGACATAAACGGTGTGGCCAATTTTCAGTTTTATTTTTATCATTAAAAAAATCTTCAATTGTTCCAACACTTATTCCTTTAAAAGTTAACGCCAATTTTTCCAAAAAATCTCCTTGGTTCCCTGTATTTTTGAACTCATTAGTAAGCTCTCTAATAGTTATAGCTTGACGACAATTTTTTATGTGACTTTTTTTGATGCCGTGCATCCATTTAAACCTGGCGTCATCAGTTAATACAATCATTGAAAACCGACTTAGTGGTATCAGCACTTGATAGTCACCAAATGATTCATTGACTTGTGTACCAGGCGTAAGAGTTAAAAATGTGTTTTCTAATAGATTGAATGTAATTAGTCGTTCACCCCATAACCAAAAGTCGTCGAAGTGTGGATCGATACAAGCTCCTCGACTAGATTCATATTTTAAGTTGCATAACTCGACTGGTATAAAAGTTCTTACTTTTTCATTTGAAGAATTTTGAAGTCTTTGTATTAAAAATTTTGAATAAACAGGAAGACCTGTAAAAGAGGAACATTTAAGTTTTTTATGTTTAAAATTTGCTTTAGGGCCAAAATCTTGTTTAAACCGACCTGATTGAGACTCAACCCACTTTGATTTATCAATTGCAGACAAGAGAAATTGCTCTTCGTCATAAGAAATAAAATTTTCTTGTAAAAAGATCCCGCTTATTTTTAAAATTTCGTTTTGATCTCGATTCTGGCACATGCAGGGTATTTTGGTAGTTTTTTGATCCAAATAGTCGGTCAAAATTTTTCCCAGTAATTGATCGACTTTGACAGATTGATCACATTTGGTACAATAGAAAAAAAGATTATTTGATTTAAATAGAGAATCTTTTTCACCGTTCAGCTCTTTTGTGACTAAATCAGGTGCACAAACAACACATTTTCTAATTCCTTTACAAACGCAAATTGAATTTTTATTATTAAACATTTTAATTTATTTTGAAAAAAAAAATTTTAGCAAAAAATTTGAATATACGTACATTAAAATAACATAGAAAAATAATTGTCTTAATTTTTTAATTGATTTTTTATTCAAATTTAGTTTTAGTTTTTTTTAGTATTTTAGTTTGAGGCTACAATCTATTCTTGGTGAAAGATGAATTAAATAAAAACTTTAATCAATTTTTTGTTAAATTTAATTCAAATAAGAGAATTTTTAGCAATTTGGATAATTAATTTTAATTTAATTTTTAAAATAAGTAAAAATTTTACGTAATTTAAAAATTTTTTTAAAAATTAAAAATATTCCATTTATGTTTTTAAAAAAATAATCGCGAGCAAACATTAAAAATATAGATATAAATATAAATTAAAGTTCTAAATTTTGAAAATCGAATCTCTTATAAACAAACTTTCGACACTTTTGTATATTTTAAATGAATTTAAATTTTGAATTATGTTGAATCATGATACATCATTGTATAGTTTTTAGAAAATAAATCTACTTTTTTGAGCATAAAGATTATGTATAAATTATTTAGATTGTGTTCAAAAAATCAAAAAATTGATAAAAATTTAAAAAAATTTAAAATTAACAAAATTCAATAAGAAGTAGTGTAAATTTTCTACAATAATTTTAAATAATAAATGCAGTAAAATTAATCTGCAAAAAACTAAACTCATAAAATCAAAAAACAGAATTATATGAAAAAAAAATACCAAAAAAATTCAAAACGAAAAAATAAATATAATTACTTAAAAAAAAGCTCAAAAGCTTAGAAATTTTAAAAAGAACCACTTTTGGTGTTTTTACAAGCCAAAACTCTTATATCTTTATTGCATAGATTCGTTGAAGAAAGTCATATTTCTGCTCCTTGAATCAGTCGATTACTGAGTGATCTGTTATGTCAATGCATTATCTGTTTGAAAATAAAAGTGTCATTTAGCTCACTCAAATAGTGGTTCAACAGATGGTAAAGGATTTTTTTCCAAGTTATTGATGTACTCAAATTGATTAATTAATTCATTGTAAAAGTTGCATATACCCGTGCATTTTTAAGATCTCATTTTGCTCCACTTTTTAGCAGACCCATGATTAACCATTTGAGTTGGCAAGAAGTGATTTTTTAAGCCACTTCAAAGTTCTATGCGTTTGGGACATGACTAGTGATAACTACCCAGTTAAACTGATTTACTTCAAATGATCTTTAAAGAAGAAGAAATTCCAAGAAGAGATTCTCACCAAGATTCCATTTTGTTTTAGATCCTTAATTAGAAAAATTTTCTAGGCTACATTAAATAATAATATAATATTTTCTTAAAAAAATGCTTTGTAATTTAAAAATTCTTAAAATGTAGAATGACGCAGAAGCTGAGTAAATTTTTATGTAAGCTTTATTTATTTTTTAAAATTAAATCTATTTTTGTTCAAAATTTGTTCGAAAATTTTCTTTAAAAGCTACCTTGTCATATATGACAAACAATGATTATAACTGAAGCTTATAAAATCTTTCTTAAAGAATCATAAATTGTTTGATATTAAACAAAAAAACAAATTAAATTTAAAAACAAATAGTTAAGTATAAAAAGGCTCAAACTTATAGGTAAATCCAAAGTTAAATTATTTTAAAAAAATGAAAAGATTTAGCTGTTTGATAATTTTGGCGCTGATTCTAAATGCACAATGCATTTCAGCATTTAGTTTTCACAATTTTTTCCAGAATTTCTTCAATATAGCTAAGCCAACTTATAAGCTGACTTATTTTGATATGAAATTACGAGCTGAATTTATCAGATTTATCTTAAGCTATTCGGATGCTGAGTTTGAGGACAATCGATTAAAATTTGAAGATTGGCTGGCTCTAAAGCCAAATACACCATTTGGTCAGATACCAGTTCTTGAAATTAAGAAAGGTTCACAAGTAATCGAGATTGCTCAATCGCAAGCAATTGGTATGTATAAATTCAAAATCATCTTAATTTTTTGTCAAAAATGATAAGATTCTTTTAATTTTAAAATTTAGCTCGATATTTGGCAAGTCAATTTGGTCTGAATGGTAGAAATGATTTAGAGAATGCATTGATAGATATGTATGGCGCTCAATTGGGTGATCTTTTTGACGCATTTTCATCTGCTTTCAATCGCAATCAAACTGAAGAATTTTTTAATCAAGTATGGCCTCAAAATTTTCAATATTTCGAAGATAGATTAGCCAAGAATGGTAACGGATTTTTGGTCGGAAGAAGTTTCAAATGGGCCGACATTTACTTGTCCCAAATGACGGATTTTTTAGGAAATGGAAAAGATGAATTTTTGAAAAGATTTCCTTTAATTAAAGCTTTGGATCAAAAAGTAAGATCAATACCAGGAATTGCCAAATGGATTCAAAATCGACCTGTGACTGTAGCATAATTTATAATTTGATTCCTAACTATATAACAATTTAAATTTTAAATAAAAGCAATTTATTTTTAATTATTTTTAATTGTTTTCAATCGAATGATATCTTCTTCTATATATTTTCTAGCAGCATTCTTACAAAAAGTGGGTAAAATTATATTAAGATAGACTCTAATTGAGAACAAATTATATTTTTTTTGAAATTTTAGATCCTAATTAATCAATAAGTTAAAAGCAATAATAAATTGATAACATGAAAAAAACTTTCAAAGTTTTAGCTTCGAGTCTAGTCGTTTATGTGAACTATAGGTCACCTTCTATGAGAAAAATTCTTGTTCTCGGCTTTTGTGAACTATTGTTTCACCAATTTTTTTTTTCACGAAATGGTGAACCAAAATAGGATTGTGAACAATTTTTTGATTTTTAGGTGAAAAAATTGAATCAAGTTATTTAATGCAATGCCTAATGTTCATAAACTTATAGAAAAATAAGCATTCGAAGTATATATTTTTTGATTTTTCTTAATTTGAATGAGCTTTAGCTCGGATTAATAAATAAATTTATATGGTATAATAATTTTAAAGTTTTAAATAAATAAATTGTTAAAATAATATTTATTAGACCTAGAACCAGTTTCCTTCAAACTAATTTTACTTGTTCATTGTTAATGTGTCTAATTTTCATGGTGCTTGTTTCATTAGAATCATCAGTTTATTTACTCGTTGATTTATCATCATCATTTTGGCAAAAAAATAACCTTCTTCAACCTCCTCTTCAGCTTAATTTCTTGATGATATAATTTTCTGATTATGACTGTATATATTTACCAAGGATTTAATGATTTTAATGGCCCAACGAACAGAAAAAAATAATGGAATTTTTTGTAAAATCTCTTTTTGAAGTTAGTTCTATGTGAAATCTGCAGTGCAATTAATAATGCTATTAAAAAAATTTGAGCAAGTTTGAAATTTTTAAATTTGATCATAAATTTTAATTTGCTGAAAATTTTCCCAGTATTTCTTCAATAGAGTGTAAGATGGGGGTCTATGGAGTGGAGTCCTAACTAGATTAAGACTGTTTAGATTAAATATATTTTATTGATAATAATATAAAATCATAAAAGCGAGGTATATTTATACCATCGCTTACATCCCTCGTCCTTTATTTATTTATTTTTTTTTAAAGAACTAATTAAATTTCCTTTAATATATTTTCCCTTACCTTTTTAAAAAAAACAACAACAAAAACAAAGTTTCATATTAAATAAAGCTTGAGAAAATAAAAAACTTAAAAACTAAAGAATGACTTTGCTAAAAAAAAAAGACTGGCTTAATACTTTGAAATCTTCTGAATCTTAAACAAAACTTGACAATTAACCATACATTTGATTAACCTCTGCTTGCTTCTTTGCCATTTCAACATGCTTTGCATTAGATTTTGTCATGTGCGAATTTAAACCCATAACTCGCTTGCATTTTTTACTACAGATACCACAAAAATACCAGATTATGCCGTCTTTATCCAGCTCTTTAGCTAATTTGTTCGGGTCTTAAACAAAATTACTTCTAAACGAGCCTATTTCATCGTCTTCATCCAACCGATTGAAATTTGAATTAAAATCATCATGTTGTGAATGAAGAATTGTTGTATTTGAGTCTTCGAAAACGGTTCTTTCGAACGGTGACTCTTCTTTGGTCATCTCTGATTCGGCTGGTTCTCTTTCTTCATTTCCACTAAATTGTGGCTCTAGATTTTCAACTATAGTCTCTGCAGAATCATCGTAATTTTATAAGAATTTATATAGGTTAAATTAAAAATTGAAAAAAAAATACTTTTTTTTTAAATTCAAATTTTTCTAAATAAAGAAAATGAAAAAGAATAAAGAAAATAGTAAAATTTCTTAAGCTAAAATGTATTTTTAAGTAAAAAATTGGTTAATTTTTTTATTACAAGAAAAACACAATGCAACTAAAACATCTGGAAATATGAATTCAAATTATTTATCCTTACGGCACTGTACGGGAATAACGTAAAATTTGGTAAAATCCTTGTATCAAATCACCACTCTACTTTCTATAAAAAAAAGGTAATTTTCATTTAATATTTGAACAGGTGATTATTTTTTAAAAAGTGATTTTTTTTTAATTAAGTGACGATTCTTTATAAAAAATGATATGATTAATGCATACCATAAATGATGGACAGAAAATATATTTTCAAAAATTTTTTTAACTTTATTTATTCTATCATTATTTTAAAATACTTAAAATAATAAAATATTTAAAATAAATTTTCAAATTTATTCAATACCTAAGTATCGAATTGTAAATAAATCGAATTAACAAAAACAAAATATATCAATTCAATAGGACGTTTTTCAAAACATTTAAAATCAATAAATTGATTGTACTTTTTTGTATTTTCATTTAATATCCATTTCGATATCTTCGTGGTGATCTTTATAAAATTTATTAGCATTTAAAAAAAAATTAAATTTAATCTTAACATACCTGCTCCTTGAACGTCTTGAAAAACTTCTGCTACGCGATCTTCTCTTATAATCAGACCTATCTCGACTGCTTCTGTCCCTCGAGTATGAACGTCTTCAAAAAATGACAAATATTAGACACTCAAAAATCCATAATGACCACCCTCCCTAACCATGAATCTCAATTGCCAAAGATGCCATTTTATCCACTAGGTCGAAATCGACCAAAATATTTTATAAATGAAATGAAACATGGATGACTTGGGTTAACAGCTTAGCCAAAAAAAACTCAAACCAGCAAGAAATCTACGCTTGAATAAGACATTCACCAATTTTTAGATTTTACATTACCTTCTTCTATAACCGCCAGCACCATTTCGGCAATCCCTTGAAAAGTGACCCTTTTCGCCACATTGGTAACATCTCATGCTTGGATCAAACTTTCTACCACTTCCTCTAGTTCGCGGCTTTGCTACAGTGACTCGGATTCGGCAAGAGCCGACCGTGCGACCGTCCATTTCTTTTAATGCCACGACGGCATCATTTTTGTCTTTAAATACCACAAAAGCGAAACATGGCGGGTTTTTGGCCAACCATACTTCCCTCAGCTCACCATATTTGGAAAAAGCTCGTTCAATATCGCTTTGTGTGATTTCCTTAGTCAAATCTGCTACATGCAGGCGCGAACTATCACTAAAGTCGCGATCTGAAGAACGTTCTCTTCTTTCGTTGCGGTCACGCCGGTACCGGTCTCGCGACATGGATCGTGAGCGGCTACGTCGGCCAGATGAACGAGAGTTGGAACGTCTATAGTCTCTAGGCATCTTAATTTATTGCTGATGTGGAAATTAAAAAATTTAAAATTAAAAAAATTTCGATCCTTTATAAATATAAGCTACTAGTCTTATATTTTAGTAATTTATTTTAATAATTTTTAAGTGTTTGCTTCAAGGTAAAAGACAAGTTATTTGACTGAGCTAATTTAAATGGTATTTATTTGCTTTTAAAAAATGGTATATCAATTTTTTGAGACAATAGAAAAGATTGACATTTACAATTTTGTCAATCGCTTTTCAAATAATTTTAAAAATATCAACAAAAAGTATGAGATTCGAATTATAAATCTTAAAAAAATCATAAAAATTTAATTTTATTTTGAATGCTTGAATTTATTAAAATAAAATTATTCTAATTCTAAATCGAAAGAATATAATTAATAAAAGCTAAAAGTCAACAAATTAAAAAAAAATAAAATGATAAATACACAAAAAGATGCTTTAAATCTGGATTTTTTTTTCATGATTTAGTAGACTTTTTTGGAAATAAATTGAAAAATTAATTTTTTAGCTACTTTAATTTAAAGATTTTTATTTCAAAATTTCTGGTGAGTGATCTCTGTCCATTATTGATAATATCAATATATATAATGATTCAAATAATCAGTTTGAAACTTGATCATGTTCTTATGTAAAAAAATATTAAAATTATTTAACTCTTTTGATAAAAATACTAAAGTAGGAATGGAGTTTAAGTTCTATTTGAAAAATTGATTAAACTTAAATAAAAGAAGAAAAAAGTAAAACTAAAAAAACGGCTTTAATTATTTACGCTAGTTAAAAAATTCAAAATACTAGGTAAATAAAAAAATTTTCTAAGTAAGTAAAAAACCAAGATAGAAAGTATTTTTTGCTAGGTAAATTTAATAAAAATGAAAGCTAAATTAAAAAAAAACCTATATAAATTAAATGCTAGGTAAATTAGAAAAAATCTAATGTTATAAAAAAATTTCAAATAAAAAAACAAAAAATTCATTTGATTATTGCTTCAACTTCGAGCTTCAACAGCTTTCTGAATATAATTCAGTGGCAAAGCTTTTGGTTTTCTGCTAAAGAAATAATATGAGTGCAATGTTAATTCTTGAAATAAAAACTACAAGTGCATTGTACTTTTTTTAAAGCTGATTGAAATGTAATTAATTATGTAATTAATGTAATACAAATATATTTATAGCTAGCAGTGCCTCAATAGTCCACCAAAAAATCATTATTTAGTTTGTTAACTTAAAAAAGAAAAATTTCAAGAAGAATCTTGATAATATTTTATAAAATTCAATTACCTATATTTTGATACCGAAAACTTAATAATTGAACTAGATTTTGTTGGAGATCATTAAAGGAGTTTAAAGGAAATTGCAAAAAAAATATTTTTTATAAATATCTATTGACCTAGACAATCAAGTTTAGTAAAACTTGACTTAATGTAATTTAATAAGATAAATCTAAAAAAAAAATTCTGAAAATAACGAGTTTAAACTTTAAAAAATTCAAAATTAAGAAACAAATTAATAAACATTAAAATTTATTAAAGAAAAAAAAAAGACTTAATTAGGTGTAATGATGAACAACAAACTCAAATGGAATGATCAAATTGATAGCTGCGTTAAAAAAGCTAACAACATGCTTGGTATGCTCAAGAAAACATTTGTGTATTGGGATGCTCAATCGTTTTTGCAGCTTTACAAAACACATGTCAGACCGCATCTTGGATACTGTGCAACAACCTGGAATCCTTATTTAAAGAAGGATATATTTAGACTTGAACAAGTACAAAGACGAGCAACGAAGCTTGTTCCACAAATAAAAAAGTTTAATTATGAGTCAAGACTAGCCACCGCACGGCCGGTCCGTCACTTGGCCGGCCACCACACGGCCGTTACTTTTAAAGACGGCTCAAATACGGCCGGCCAATTTACGGACGGTCTAAAATTCGGCCGTTAAATTCACGGCCAAATAAGGCCGTTTATACAGGCCGGCCTATCGGCCGTTCAAATCCGGCCGTAGGCCGGCCGGCCAAAGTTGACCGTTACCCAACACTACTAATTTGGGATTAGAAACTCTAAAAGAAAGGCGAGAGCGTGGAGATCTCATTCAATTTTATAAAATTCACAACAAATATAATCATGTCAATTGGTACTACGATGCGGGACTCATGAGGTCAGTGAATAATGAAGGACCAAGTGGAGGAGTAATGGGAGCAAAGCATTGCATTTGCTCGCAGCTAGCAAAATGTGAAGCAAGGCGAAACTTTCTATCAAACCGAGTAGTGAACAAATGGAATGTGCTGCCAACCTCGGTTGTCACAGCAAGTTCGATCAACCAGTTCAAAAACAGAGTGGACAATGCCGGTAGAAATAAAAAAAAATGAAAAGTCTACTATAGCGGGTCTACGTTAGTCTTCCTGCTTTGTCAATTTAGTTAAACTAAACTTGACCGTAAAATATTAACTATTATTATTATTATAAAGGGGCCATTAACTGGAAGCCATAACCATCTTAGCAGGGGCATTCTGAAATTTTTTTTCAAGCTTTTCTCAGCTAACAAAGCTAGCAGAAGAATGTGGAATATTTTGTTTCCTAAAAAAAACATTTTTTAAAAGATTCGAATTCATGTTGCATTGGTCTTTACTGAACCATCATTAGACATAACATATATAGTAAAGTTTAGTATTTATTTTTTAAAAATGATCAAATTATTAAATTAAATTTTAAAATTTTAAATGAAAGCTTAGATCGAGTTCTTTGGTAGATTTTTCTAATATTCCAACGTTTTTTGATCAGACTAACAATGCTCGGTAAAAGACTGGTTTTGAAGATTAATAAAGTATACTTTTTGGTGAACCAGAGATAATTCTTTTGTAATTTTTGCATTCAACTCATCTATTTTGAGTGAGTTTTTAGCACAGAATTCCCTATGGACATTCTAAAATAAAATCTACTTTTTATTTTGTGGTCCAAGGGAAGGATGCACCAATTGGGAAATGGGCACCTTGTCTTTTAATGAAGAAGAAAATAAAAAAAGATTAAGAATTTCAAAATAATTCCAGTTAAATTATTAAAAGTAGTATAATACCCCTAGTAGCCTAGCCCCTGACTTTAATATTTTTAACTTATTATTTTGAAATTGTTGATCTTTTTTTATTTTCTTCCTCATTAAAAGACAAGGTGACTGAATGTTCTCATTAGGCAAGATATGACTTGTGCCCATTTCTCAATTCAGTAAAGGCCAATGTAGCATGAATTCGAATCTTTTAAAAAATGTTTTTTTTAGGAAACAAAAAATTCCACATTCTTCTGCTAGCTTTGTTAGCTGAGAAAAGCTTGAAGAAAAATTTCAGAATGCTCCTGCTAGGATGGTTATGGCTTCAAGTTAATGCTCCCTTAAAGGTCTAAAGCTGATTATGTAAATTGTATGAGCTGATACATTTAATGTATTTTTCAAATCTACATCAAAAAAAAGCTTCAAAGAAAATCTAAAAATGCTGAAAAGTAAGTTTCATTTTTTAATCTTTTAGAAAAATAGTATTTAGTTTAATTTTAAACATTTAAACGAAAAAAAATTTAATTTTGATTTTTAGAGTAAAAAAAAATAAGGTTATTTTTGCAACAAGTATAATTATACACTAGAAATATTACTTGTTAATTTTTAAAAGTAATCATTCAATTCTTTTTAGGAAAAAAAATGTTTAGAATTAACAGGATATTGGTTTTGGAGAAAAGAATTGACCAAGTAAGAAAATCCTGTTTTAATACATCAAGCTTGCTGTGCGCCGGCAAATTGTGGCGTCAAAAAAATGGGTTATCTAAACTTCAGACAGCTCGTGGACCTCTCATTGATTTACCTGACTATTCATTCACTGGTTAGTATTACACTTTAAAATTATTTCGTTTATAAAGAAAAAAAACAAGCTAAAATCAACAGAATATTCGGTTGAGTGTTTTTTACGCCAATTTTTTTTTAGATGGGAGACCTGTTCCATTATCAGTAGGACAAGTTAAACGAAAGCAGCTTCAAAAACGCTTAACGGTAAATTTGATTAGCTTAATTTGACCATTTTTGTAACTTAAAAAACTTAAGAATGAAATTTTGGATGGATTGAAATTTTTAAATGATGCAAAATCATATTCAAAAAATGAAAAAATACAAAAATAGTATCCTCTTTTTTTGATGATTAAATGTAAATTAATAAAATCAAAACAATCCATATTTTTTTGTTTATTTTTTCTTTGGATAAAAAGTCTTTTTTGACCAACTCAAAAGTTAATCGATTTGCTAAAAAATGAAATTTAGTATTTATTATATACATGTGAATAAAGGAAATTTTTTTATTTAAATTTGGAAAGAAAGTGAAATTTTTTGCTTTTTAATAA
Source organism: Brachionus paranguensis (assembly GCA_016802215.1). Classification (NCBI taxonomy): domain Eukaryota; kingdom Metazoa; phylum Rotifera; class Eurotatoria; order Ploima; family Brachionidae; genus Brachionus; species Brachionus paranguensis. The sequence goes on along the minus strand of JAESIX010000002.1, from coordinate 6,064,406 downwards.
AGTGCCTCAATCACAAACTGGAGTCAGTTGTATAAATTTAAAGCTTAATGACCTCTGTCAGACTCCATCTATTTCGAAGAATCATCTAATTTTTTACTTTTTTTGGATTTTTTATTCATTCATAAAAAAAATTCAACTGCTCAACGGAGCAGAATTTTTCGATTTACATATTTTATTTAATAATTTATTTAAAGAAGTTGTATCATAATAAAGTCTTCTTAAATTGGGATAGAAAAACCAAAAATAGTGCTTTTGAAGAAAACATTTAAAACAAAGCCAAGAAAATAAAGCTTCAAAAAATAAAAATTTAAAGGAATTATAGATTCTCGGAAAAAGACAATAAAGTATCTTCAAAATGAGCTATCATTTGTTGTTTTTAAATTAAGTTTTCAATTTTAAATTTATAGGCCAAAATTCAATGAAGATTTGGTACCATTCTTTGAATTGATGCTTTACAAAATCTAACAATACCTTAGTTCTATAAATTACGAGCAAATTTAAATTTTAAATTTTAAATTTCTCATTCTATTTGTCATTCTATATTTTTATTACTAGAAATAAATGATTAATTAACTGATAAATTTAGATAACTGATAATATAAATTTTTAATTTATATATAATTATTATTATCATTTATTTCAATTATCGTGTTAAAGGCAATGTAAAAAGTACAAAACTAAAAAAAAATGAATAATTAAAAATAAGCCAAACATAAGTTTCATACTTAACTTCCAATACAAAAATAAAAAAACTTTATAACTTTTGTTCTTAATGTCAAAAACTTGTTCTGCAGATGAAACAAAGTGAAACAACTTTTGTTTCACCTAATGGTCAAGTCTGCAAAATCTGTGCAAATTTATTGCGTTTTAATTTTAATAATTTCGAATAGGTTGCAATTCTGCAGGATTCGCACAGATATATAATAAAAGAACAAAAGTTATAAGATTTGTTTATTTTTGTATTGGAAGTTTTGTATGAAATTTAACAATGCCCTAATTAAACATTTCAATTTTGTAAATTCCATCTAATAAAATCAATTTTTTTTCATTTGAAATTGTCTGACAATGCCCTTGATAACTACAACTCGTCTTTGTTAATTAAAATCAAATCGGGACCAAATTGTTGACTTTTTTACAAAATCTAAGATAGAAAAAAATTATTTCCAATTCGAGAAGATTCATATAGATTATAAAATTCTTTGCCAAAATTTACTTAGCAAAATTCTGTAGTAGATTGAAATGGTTTAATCATTTTTATCTTATAAAAACTCTTTGATTCCAATTTTTTAAAAGAGTATTAAACTATTATTTTTAGTGGGAGTTTGTAGAGTTTGTTTATGAATTTTGGCAAAAATTATCCAAAATATAAATATATGTAACCAGGGACTATAATTAAATCCTCAACTAGCGAACGGAATCCAAAACTAAAGGGATTTATTAATTAAATCGAAAAAGTGCACCGTAGTGTAGTAGCAAAGTATATTTATGGCTTTAAAATGTATCCTTTAGTTAAAGAGTGAAGAGATTAGGAATAAAAGGTCTACAAACAAGGAGGCTAAGAGAAGATCTGAGAGGATGTTACAAAATAATAAAAAAAAACAAAACATAACTGGAAATTTAATCTCTTATCTCCTCTTTTTTAAATTTTTGATATTTTCTAAAGTTTAGAATTTTTAATTAATTCATAATTCATTCGACTTATCAGAATTATCATTTATCATTATTGTCATGCGTTAAATTAAATTATGACATTAATGAATTTAAACATTTAAGTAAAAAAAAAGTATTAATTAAATAAATGAATTTGTTTTATTATTGACTTTAATGTTTAAATTTATTAATTTTACATGAAAATTTTTATGTAAGATAATGCAATTGAGGAATGAATACAAAAAAAAGCCTAGAACACCCGGTATTCCCAGGCGGTCACCCATCCAAGTACTAACCGGGCTCGACGTTGCTTAACTTCGGTGATCGGACGAGAACCGGTGCATTCAACGTGATATGGTCCTAGACATTTTTTATCTCTTTTTTGAGAATTTTAAATATTTCTATTCAAAAAATGAATTATTTTTTCGAAGTTATTGTGATCATATGATCAAAATTTAACTAATAAAAACTCAAATTTATGAAAAAGCCATTTAATTTTTTTTTATTTATTTAAACATCAAATATCAAATATTTTAAATTGCAATAATTAATCTTAATTTTTTTATTGATCTTTAATTGATTCTTCTAAAATCTATAGACTTAGTCCACCTTTCTAGTATGGATGGAAAATTTGGATGAGAAGATTAAGTAAAAATGACATAATGAAAACTGAAAAAATCAAAATGTCAATTTTCATTGTCAATTTGATTTTTTAAAGCTTTTTGTTTCTTCAAAATTAATTAGGGCTTTGCCCCTGACCCCGACTGGCTTTTTTTCACTTTTTTAAACATCAAAAAAAATTTAACCATATTTTACCTAAAATTTGGTAAAATTACATTTTTTTACGTAAAATTTCGTAAATTAACGTTAAATTACGTAATTTTACCTCAGAACCACGTGTCAAATCACCACTGTATTTCAGTTATCTAAAATTTCATTTCATTTTTTTTTGAATGAAAAAACTTCCTCTCTGTTTCGATTCGAAACCATTATCTTACAAAAAGACAATTGTAAAAGTCTTGCTTTCATTCAGCTGATGCAGATAAATGGAATTTAATGATTTACAATAATTTTATAAATAAATATTCAAGTATATAAGTTTGATAGAATAAGAATTCTTTAATTCTGCTTTAAATATTTTTATATTTTTATGTAAAGGCGATTTTTTCTTTTAGTATCAAAAATCTGATTGCATCACTAAAAAAACTAACCGAAAAATAATTTTTCGTTATTTTCCTAACAAAAATAATTTTCTCGTTGGTGATAAATTGTCAAATTTTTATTTATTTTTATTGAGTTTGAATAAAAATTCCTGAAATAAAAATCAAAATATTCATCATGGCTTAGAATATCATAATTTAGAAACCAAATAGGAAAAATAGATGATCACTTCGTATGTGTTTCAATGGTAGTTTGTAAATTAATGCCAAAATAAAATAATTATGAAATAAAAATAAAAAATTAATAAAAAAATATTTATTAAAAAACTAAAGTATGAAAAATAATTAATAATAATTATTAAAAATAATGTTTAACAAATAATTATGATTATTTTGATAATAATTTAAAAACTCTAAATCTAATTACCTATCTACATCAATTCTTATTTTTTTGATTAATAACGTACAGATTGGTCGTGCTTTTGATAGATAACCATCAGATGTTCATTCTTTTTATTTTCAATTCCAAAATTGCTAACCTCAAAAATTATTTCTTGATCAGACATTTTCAAAATTAAAGGAATAAAATTGGGTTTTTATTTGTCTAATTTACGTTATGCATTTTTATTTTTATGGGCATGTAATTATTAATTATGTTTTTTAAATTGAAGTAAAAAACAAAATTACTGAACTAATTTTTTTATTTCTAGTATTATAAAAAAGGTACATAAATAAAAAAAGTATACCAAATTATATCAATTAGAACAAAAATAATTAAGCTTAGACAAAAATAATATTCAATTTACTTCTTTTTGTTTATTTGATCCAACTGGTCTGCCACGTTTTTTTTTACTTGGAGATGTGAGTAACGATTCGGGTCTCTTCAAGACGAATCCTTTTTGATATTGGCTCTTGTACAAGCGGTTCGTCCGAATCTGATTCTTCATATACGCTAATTCCCAAATCATTTACATTTGGTGAATATTAACTTACTTAGCCGAGAACAGACTGCAATCACATGGTCACATTTATAATTCTCAAACCAATCTTTGCAGCTGCAAGTGCTTAGCTCCCATTCACCAGAAAAATTCTCTGTGACCTGTTTACAGGTCCAATCGTTTTCGGTAAAAGTCATAGCTAGATGTCCTTGAGCTGAATTTAAGTCACGAAAACTACAGAAAGGGATGTAAACTTTTCCCTTTTCCCTAGTTTTTCACTAGTTCCTGTTCAATGAACTCATCTTGAAATAAAAAGTTTTTTTAGATATATATTTGTTTCAATTAAATCAAATTATCTATCAAAGAAATAAAATATTTACTTCCTCAATAATATTTGGCATTATTTAATTTAATTGTCCTAACAAAAAATAATTGACACTAACATCAGTATTTTTGTTCTAGAAAATATTATTTTTGTTTTCTTTAATATATTAAACGCGATTAATAAATTAATTAATAACTTTCGTTACAAAATTTTGTATAATTTATAGGTAAAAATGCAATAAAAAATATACGTAATTTATTTCTCGAATGGAATGTAAAAATTTTTTGAGAATATAAATCAAAATTTTTATATAAGAATTTTAATTTTAGGAAAGAAACATAGCTAGGACACCAAGAATAAAATTTTCATTGAGATCCACTCAAAGTTATCTTTACCTTGAATTAAAATCAAGATTAGTTAGGAGAATTTTCTTTTTTATTCGATTCTTACTTTTTTTTTTGTTTCTATTAATCGAATTATTTAATAATTTTTTAAAAACATTAATAAAAAAATTGACAAATAATATCTTATTTAATAATAAAATTTTAAGTATTTTTTCTTATTTTTTGTCTGGGTATTAGATATAAGCGAATTTTTTTAAAATTTTGGATCGATCGTATTATAAAAAAAAGTTTTTTATTTAGATTTATGGAAAGTACTTGGGTATTGTGAATTTTGGTTTGAAACCTAAATATTTGGGGTTGAAGTTAGTCGACTGTAAAAAAATTTTCAAATTACCCCAAAATATATCATGCACAACTTCACCGTCTCACTAAATGCACGGACAAGATGCAAATTTATTTATAAGATATAAAATTCACAGCTGTATTTTATATACAAATTATCAATCTATTTTGAAAAATCAAATCTTAATTATCTTTGAACCGTAATTAAAAATGTCAAATTTATTGAAAAATATTAAAATTTTAATTCTTAAGGTGCAAAATGCAAAGTAGTAGGTTTTTGATAAAATTTTGATTGAAAACTGGCTTTAGGCTTAGAACGATTTTTTTTGTATATAATCACAACAAAATAAAATTTCTCTTTTAGATTGAGGAAAATTAAGAAAATTTGATCTTAAGTTTTGATTTTAAAAATATTTTTTTCAATCGTACCATTGTAATTTAAATAATAAAAAATTAATCTTTGTAAACATTTTTATTTTTGTTAAAGCTGTAACAAACCACTTTGTTAATCGAGCCAATTTAGGGTAGAAAAATTATTGCGCCTTAAAAAAAAAGATTAATATTCCTAGAGTCAGCTATAAGAAAATTGGTAGGATGTGGATAGCTCATCGAGCTGACACAAGCATTAGATATTTCAAGTGTTTGCAAGCTCTTTTTCCTCAGATTTTATCAAAATTTTTCTTCCAAGTTGCCAAGTCTGTTCACTTTCACCCATTGCATCTGTGAAAATTTCAGTCATGAGAAACACAAAATAAATGCTTACATATAGAAAAGTGTGTATGGTACACATTTTAAAATTACCATCTATTTATAAGGGAATAGTTAAGATAAAGCCAAAATTATGCATTCATAAAGTAATTTCAAAAATTTGTGCTGAAGTTTGTGTAGATTTTTTTAACCATGCTACACAATAAAACACATACTTTGCTTTTTTTTTTTTCAAAAGCATATTTGTGTTGTTTTCCAAACAAAGTGCAACCATTGCTATTTTGTGCTAAAAATTTAAATTTATTTGAATATTTTATTTAATTTGTTTTAAAAACGACGCCAAACATTCATAACCAGCTTTAAAATTTACATTCGTTAACGTGATGATCAAAATGCTTAAATTTTGGTCTAAAATTTTTCATTATAAAAAAGCATTGCATCATCATCGCTAACACTTGATAACTTAATTTAGCTCGGCATTCTCTTTTAACAAAAATAGTATAAAAAAAACTAAAAATCTTTTGAATTTTCATTTATAGCCAAATTTTTAGGTTAACCTAATTCAAAAGCAACAAAAAAAAATGTCTTTGAAAAGAAACCCAAGTCGCTCGATCATCAACTTTTCTGCTGGACCCTCTTCCTTGCCATATGAAGTAAATCTAGGCCTTTTGAAATCCACCTATTTAGTAAAAACCCTTGATTACTAGGTATTAGAGGTCGCGCAGCGCGAGCTCGTCACTTATGGCGAGACTGGCCTCAGTGTTATGGGTAAGACTAAAATTAAATTGAGAAAAAATTTTGTAATTCCATTTTTGATGCCCAGAAATGAGCCATCGATCAGCCACTTTTTCAAAGATCATCAATAATGCAGAGCAACTCGTTAGGGAACTATTGTAAAAAATTTAAAAAAAAATTTTAATTTTTTTTTATTTATAAATTTAAATTATAGAAATGTGCCTGACAACTACAGTGTTCTGTTCCTCCAAGGAGGTGGTAATGGCCAATTTGCTTGTGTTCCCCTAAATTTGATGAATTTAAAACCTAAGAAATCTGCCGATTATGTCTTAACGGGCTACTGGTCCGAGAGGGCGGCTAATGAGGCAAAAAAATTCGGAGCAGTAAATTTAGTCTTTCCGAAACCAGAAAAATACAGCAGTGAGAATTTACCTTGAAAAAAAATTAAAATAATTTATTAAAAAATTTTAAATCCAGGAATCCCGCCTGTGCAAGAGTGGAATTTGGACCCCGAAGCCTCGTATGTCTTTGTATGTGACAATGAGACAATAAATGGCATCGAGTTTCAGGAGGACATCACACAAGCTTTAAACGGTGTTCCACTTGTTGCTGATTGCTCTTCAAATTTATTCTCAAGGCAAATTGATGTCAGCAAGTATGGACTTATTTTTGCTGGTGCGCAAAAAAATTTCGGACCTTCTGGTGTAACCCTGGTCATAATTAGAAATGATTTGATCGGTCATGCCGCCAAAGAATGCCCATCGATTTTTGATTACAAAATCCAGGCCGGAAATAATTCATTGTACCAAACTCCGCCAACTTTTTCGTAAGACTTGAGCCTAAAAATAAATGAAGTTTTAAAATAAAATCTTTTTTATTAGAATTTATATGTGTGGTCTAGTTTTTGAATGGCTGAAAAAACACGGCGGAATGGAGTCGATTGACAAAGTGAATAGAATGAAAGCCGATGCTGTGTATGAAGTAATTGATAATTCAAATGGATTTTATTAGTAATTTAATTTTTTTAATTTAATTTGCAAAAATTTTGTTTATTTTTTTTCTCTAAAGCTCTCCGATTTCACCCAAAGATAGAAGTAGGGTGACCATTCCGTTCAGGTTGTGTGTTGACGGAAAACCGAATGAAGCTTTGGAAAAGGAATTTTTGTCCGAAGCTGATAAAAAAAATAATTTGAAAGAATTAAAAGGACACAGAAGTGTTGGCGGCATTCGTGCTGCTATTTTCAATGCTATTAGTCTGGAGGAAATTGAGACTTTGGTCTTTTTCATGAAAGACTTCCAACGTAGACACCAATAATAACTCAATTTTGTTGTTAAGATTTTTTTGATATTTTTTATTTCAAATTATTGAAAAATTAAGATTCATTTAGTACAATTATGTCATCTGAATTTAATCCAGATGAAGACTATTAGTCCATGTTAGTCCAATTTTTAACTTTTTAATTTTTAATAAAATACTTTTGCTGGAAATTTTCCTCTTTTCATCATACCCAAAAAATGTGTTTCTTTTAGAAAAAATTAAACAATTAAATTTAAAAAATATTTTATTTGAAAAAATATGATAATAAAAATCTACTCAATTATACTACCTTTTGAATTAAAAAATTTTGTTAGTGCTTGGAATAGTGAAGCTTAAATTTTAAACAATGAAAAGAAAAATTTCTTAGCTGACTAAAAAAACAACTGCTGGTTGTCTCGATAGACTTGTCATTACATTTGAATTCAGAAACATTCAACATATTTGAAAGAAAAACAAAGACTTTTTTTAGGCCTGTTTGAAAAGCCATGCTTTTGTTTGCTGGCTTTGAAGAACCCATTGTATAAATAGAGAAATTTTATCGAAATTTTCAAATAGAGCTGGCCAAAATTTTTATCATAAACTAAAACCGTGAAGAAGAAAAGATGTGCGACGAGAATTGTTCTCTAAATGTAAATTTTTTAAAAACATTGCTTCCACTGAGCCTAAATCTAAATCTAAATTGGTAATTTTACTTCTTTTAACGCCAATTTACGTAAAATTTAGTTAATTTACAATTTTTTACAATTCTTGTTTTACGTAAAAAATAGTAAAATTACCATTTTTACGTTAATTTTCGTAATTTTACGTAACTTTGCATAAATTTACCATTGATCCTTGTGTCAAATCACCACTGTAACTATTGTTTAGATTTTAAACGATTTAAGATTTAAGATTTTTAAACCTCAATAAAAATTGAACCAAGCAAGATTTTGGAACAATTAAAAAAAGCTTTTGGATTTGTTTTCAAAAGAAATTTCATTTATTATTTAAAAATAATTTTTTAGTTTATTCTAACTCTTTAAATATAAAATTATACATAAAGGCCCTGTCGGGTCAATTGACCCGACATAGTTTTTATCCTACATTCAAGCTATTTTGCAAGCGATTAAATTGAAATAAAAAAAAATAAACATTTAAAATTGCATAATTTTTGATAATTCTAGATTTTATTTATTTAAAATGCAAAAAAGAACTGCTGCTTTAGCCGCTCTGGCGACTTTTAGAGACATAAACGAAAAAGATTCTGATGCTGCGAATGAGTCAAGTTTTTCTGGAGCGGATGATGATGAGGTCTTATTTGATAGCGATTTAGACGAAGATTTAGACTATTCTGAATGCAACACCAGAATCTACACCCCTAAAAAAAAAATGACCAAAGAAAAAAATGCCAAATTAGGCTTTGTAATGAAAACAAATCAGCATTCAGTTGTCATAATTGTAAATTACCAGTATTGTATTGAAACCCCGAAATATGTTTGCAAAAAGTGCTCTGGGAATAGTGAAAATTAAATTTCAAAAATTTCATATTTTTTATCATTTTTATCATTAATATTCTAATTTTTTGACTTTTTTTGCAATTTTTAATTTTAAATATCGAATTGGACTAAAAAATTAATAATAATTTTTTAAAAAATTTAAATATTTATTCATTTTTTCAATTTTTGAAACAATTTGACTAAAAGCAAAAAAAAATTAATTAAATCTGATCATTTTTGCCTGAATAATTGATAAAAAACATTGTCAGGTCAATTGACCCGACCGGGCTTTAATGGTAAAAAAAAAACTGGTCTTTCTAGTGTTAAGAATGATAAATACAATTTCTATAATTGACTTTATTTTATTGATATTTAAAGTTGATTTTATCAAAAGTTTCGAGAATTTACTAAAATTTGACTAAGTTTACAGGTAATTGGGTTATTTTACGGAAAATCCCAGAAGTGAAAACCAAAAGGGACAAATCATTTTTGTCTCTTTTCGTTTTTACGAAAATTCAAAAAATTTCGAATAAAATTTAAAAAAATATTGGTTTCAATTTCAAAATTTATTTTCAAATTCAAATATTATAACAAATTAATAGATTTTAAGATTGATCGAAACAAGCCAAATGCTTTGAGTTAATTTTTTTGCTTTTGAAAAAATTATTTATTGAGAAAAGCTTTACCAATTACTTCATTTACATTGTCATACCTTTTTTTTTGAACTGGTTTACTGAATAATTTTGTAAGCTTAAATTTAGAAAATTTTTAAGTCATAATTCATTTATTTAAAAAGAGATCAAATCTAAATTATTTTAAAATTTTTTAAACTTTTGTGACTTTTTCTTGAAAGTTCAGTAAGACTCGATGCTATTTTGTTTCTCCATTAACTATTGATAAAAAAAATATTTTTTACCAAATAAATAATAAAAAATAAAAACAATTTTCCTAAAAACTTTTTAATAAAACAGATATTTTAATTTTATAAAAAAAATTATTAGAAGACATTTTTTAAGAAAATAAACTAGAAACATTAAATTTTTAACGCTATTTGTCATAAAATTTTACAAGATTATTTACTAAATGACGCTTCATTTTATCCAAATTAATGATAGAATCATGATTTAATGTGTCGGTCTTTTCCCTGGGTAAAAATTATCGTTCAAGTCTGCGAAATGGTTTAGACCAAATAGCTTGATTTAAAATAAAGCACTAGGATAATGCTTAAAATTTTATTTCAAATAAAATTTTGAAAAAGTTTTTCATAAATTAATAATAAAATTTGAATGATATTATTTACTTTGGCTCTTTCAAAGATCCAAGTCATTAAATTTGAAAATTAAAATATTTTTTTTATTTAAGCGCTAAAAATTTTGTTCTTCATTAAATTTTTTTCTGAACAAAATTATTTTTCAAATTGATTTTTTTTATTCGAGGTATAAATTTTAAAAGTATTACATCCATTTCATTGATTTTAATTTATTTTAAAATAAAAAAACAAACAAAAAAAAAATAAACAGAATACTTTTTTAAAATCTGAGATTTAATACTAATTTATACAAAATTTAACAATGAAAAAAAATCGATTTACAGACCGATGACTGTGACAAAAAAAGGTGATTTTCTATTCTGAGAAAAAATCAAAGACAAACAAGTACTGAAAAAGAAACAGTTTCTTTTTTAATGTAATTTAAACGGGTATAAAAATGGAAGAAAACCGGGCTTTTAAAAAATGAAAAAAAATTCAAGCTCTTTTTTACTATTTTAGGTTCTATCCGCTCGAAGATTAATCAGCTACTTTAAATCTTCGAACTATGCCTGATACTGACTTTCTAGCCGTGCCTCGAATTTTTCTAGCAGGAGCAACATCTTCACAACTAGACATTCCATCACTACTCACATTGGTCTCGGAATCACTTACTTTTCTCTCTTTCTCATTACACACATTTTTATTGAGCAAATTTTCATCCAAAGGCTTAAAATTCGGCTCATCCAACTGCCAATTTTGGCTCTCAAAAGTCAGGTCATGTGAAAGCCCATTCGACTTTCGCTCCTTGGAAATCTTGTGCAATCGTAGCAAATTCTCAAACGCCTCTTTGGTCGAACCTTGCCATTTTTCTTTGGGCGGAAGCACCATTTTGTCACAAAGTTCCACTTTTCTCTCCGGCAACAAGCCATTTTGCCCATCGCCACTCTTCTCACTTTGCTTCTCTTCCATTTTTTCACCCTCACTTGACTTTTGAACCATATCGACAAACTCTGGCAACGAGTTGGCATATTTTTGCGTCAGCTCGTCAAGTTCGTGTTTGTTCAGCGATTTCAGAGCACTCATGTTGCTCATGTTGTGCAATATGGCCAGTTTGTTTAGTTGACTAGTGTCCGGACCAATGGTTGCCAAAATGGTATCAATAAAAATGAAATTTTCTGATTTAGCATTGAGAGGGGGTTGTTGAGGCGGATCGATGTCCATGGGCACGCACTCAATGCGATCAGAGGCCAGCTTGTGCTTTTGCTTGTAAGCGTCCAAGCTGATCACTTTGTGTGCATGGCCGCTTTCATGGTGATGACCAATTTGTCCCGGACTTTCTTTGCTCAAATCGTCACTGGCTTTGGGTCTCAGAGAACAAGAGCCGTTTTGTTCGGCTTCCTGGTCAGGGCTTGTTTTGACGCTTTTTCTCATCCGCGGGTCCCTCACCCCCTCTTTTCTGCTGCTCGTCTTGGCCTGGTCCGGACTAGACTTTTTGCCATCATTGCGTGTTTTGGGAATCAAAAAGCCAAGCACCGAGTCAACAGACCTTTTTAGTGATATGCTATGCTTCTCCTTTAGATTAGGATCGAATTCTTGTTCAGACCCGCTTAGAGACTTCCTAACCGGACATAGAAGAATTTTTTCAGCAATGTCCTGAAGCGATTCGGGCAATTGGATCGAATAGGTAAAGGTGCTCGGCTTCATTTTTTTATACAAAGCAAACAGAACTTCACTGCTCTCGTATTCCTTTAGGCTCGGGATGTACTGTGGTTGTAGAAGACTTTTCTGGTTCATGTTTGGCTCAAATTTAAATGCCAAATAATTGTCCACATTCAGACTCCATACATTAATGTAGGAAACATCGACTAGCTTAAAGTCAGTGATTGCTTTCAAGGTAAGTCGTTGCTTGAAGGCCTCGAGCAGTTTGAAACGATTTGATGTTGGATCTAAATCGTTCAAATTTATCATGTGCACCTTGAGTTTGAAGTTGATGTCTGGGGCGCTCAGATTCAAACTGCCCGACCATGTGATATCAGAGGAAATTTTGAATTCTGGTTTGGTCAGAATGGGTATATGGGGCAAAGAAATGTCCAATTGGGGCACAATGTTTTTGCTTATTTTAGCCAAAGGCTGAACCTCGGTGTCGGACTCGAAATCCGAGTCATGTTTTCTTTTTTTTTCATTCTGCACCACATTTGGCTCTTGGGCTTGGACAAAAGCTTCATTAGTTGGTTGCTCGACTGGCTCGCTGTGTTCCTCTGTGACTTTGTCATTGTTGTTGAGGTCAGTGACGGAGGTAAAGGTGCCCAGAGTGGTCAAGTCATCGTCAATGCCTTTACGGACTCGCAGAGCCTCTTGTTTCTTGCGAATGTCCTCGTTCAGCTCATTTGACTGTTCTATTCGGCCTCTCAAGTCTTGTCTCAAAAACTCCTCGTCCTGTCTTCTCAAGTCATCGTCTTTCATTTCATTTTTGTCCATCAAGGGCAACTGGTCCGGTTTGATCTGACCAGTTAATATTTTCTTAAAAAATGTCTTGTTCGCCTTGTTGTTTACATTCATTCGGATTACTCTGATCCGATTGATGTATTCGTTAGTTTCGCCGAGTTGGTTGTAGATTTGCTGCTCAATTTGGTGACAAAGTGAGTCTATGTGTTGGTCAGTGATGTCCAAGTGGTCAGCATGTTCAACTCTGTCCTTGAACGACTTGAACAACAAACATCTAGTGTTTTCTCTGTCCGAGTTAACTTTGACTGCTCTGTGCACAGTGGTAGTGGTAGGGGTAGTGGTCGGTGTGCTGATTAATTTTGTCTTTCGTTCGCTTGGTGCTGCGTTTTTGACCAGGTCAACAGAGCGCTTTGGCGTGTGGGACTGACATGGTCGATTGTTGGGCGAATTGGATTTATTTGTTTGGTTAGAGGATAATTTTTTGGTATCGTGAATGGACTGTTTGGGTGGAAAAAACTTAATGTTGGTTGACTTTTTTTTTATACGTGACTTGTCAGCTGATTCCATGTGGGTGAGAAATTTGGTTTTTTTTTGCTCTTGTGTTCGATTCTTGACTAGTTGTGTTTTTTCGTTTAGATTTTTTTTCAAGTTTGTTTTTTTAGCCTCTTGGTCATCTGTTTTGACCAAGTAAATGCGATTTATTTTTTCCTCATCCGAGTTGCTCAGCGACAAACGCTCATTCCTCAACTTGATCCGCTGCTCGATCATTTTTAGATCAAATTTTTTCATCGCTTCTCTATCATTGCGGCACAACAGGCACTTGAAATCGTCGATCAGAGACACTTTGACTCCTGATTGCACTTTTTTAATAGTTTTTGCATCCGCAGCACACAAAATATGGAACCACTGGCCACATTTGTCACAGGTTTTTAGGTTCTCTTTGATCTGACTATTTGAACAAATGCACCATTCTTTTTTGATAAGCTTTTCACTAAGCTCGTCAAAGTCGGATTCGTCCTCCGAGCTTTTACAATCGCCATCAAGTCGACTTAATGGAAATTCATCTTCACAATCACTATTAGACAAACTTGAATTGTTTTCTGCTATTTTTTCATTCGAAATGGATCTTCTTAGTGAAGCATTTGCACATTTTTCCGAAGATGCCGGAGCTTCGTTGCTTGTATGAATTAAATTTTCAAAAGATAAAGAAGTTTTGACTAGAGAAATCGTGTTTTTTTCCACAGACACAGTATCTAAGATTTTTTTCTCAGTTTTTTCATTCGAAGAAGATTGGCAAACTAAAGGACTGGAAAATGTTGTTGAAGCTGTCTTTACATCACTTGATTTTTCTTTTAATTTTTCATTCGAAGATTTGCAAATAAAAGGACTGGAACATTTGGTCGAAGCTGTTTTTACGTCACTTGATTTTTCTTTTAATTTTTCATTCGAAGAAGATTGGCAAACTAAAGGACTGGAAAATGTTGTTGAAGCTGTTTTTACGTCACTTGATTTTTCTTTTAATTTTTCATTCGAAGAAGATTGGCAAACTAAAGGACTGGAAAATGTTGTTGAAGCTGTTTTTACATCACTTGATTTTTCTTTTAATTTTTCATTTGAAGAAGATTGACAAACTAAAGGACTGGAAAATGTTGTTGAAGCTGTTTTTACATCACTTGATTTTTCTTTTAATTTTTCATTTGAAGAAGATTGGCAAACTAAAGGACTGGAACATTTGGTCAAAGCTGTTTTTACATCACTTGATTTTTCTTTTAATTTTTCATTTGAAGAAGATTGGCAAACTAAAGGACTGGAAAATGTTGTTGAAGCTGTTTTTACATCACTTGATTTTTCTTTTAATTTTTCATTTGAAGAAGATTGACAAACTAAAGGACTGGAATATTTTGTTGAGGAAACCTCCGCTTGAGTATTTTTATCTTCTAAATTTTCACTCGAATCTGATTTTTTTACACAAGGACTAACAATTTTTTTTGGTAAAATCATCTCCAAATTTTCCTTTTCATTTTTATCGTTTGAACATGATTTTAGAAAAGAAGGATTTTTGTCACGATTTTGATACTGCTCTGTTTGGAGACTGTTGGACGATTTGTTTTGTTCTGCTTGTGGTGGTATTTGGCTCTCTTCGTCCGAGTCTGACAAAACAATGTAATCCACATTTGATGGGCAGCTTTTTTTCACCTTGGATTCGACCACCTGCATCAGCAAATCATTATCAACCAAATGATAAAAATCGTCATTGATGTCATTGTAATCCAGGCTGTAAAGCTTGTCATAACTGTTTTTATCCGTGCTGGCTTTGGGCGTTTTTGATGAATCGCTCATTTTTAATTAACGTAATTGTAAATTTTTAAAAATACACTTACGTTAAATGTCTAAAATAAAATTTTAAATAGCATTTAATTTTTGAAAATTCTGTTTTTTTTGTTGAATAAAATAAAATTTTAAATTAAAAAAATATGAAGACTATGGCTTGTTTAAGACACAAATATTTCTATGTCGATTTGAATTGGTGGTTTACTTTGACCAGAAAATTCTAAATATTTTGCTAATAGTAGTGGGTGTATATTAAAAAACCTATTTTTGAATGAAATTATTTTAAAAGAAAAAATAATTCTATAGTTTATGAAAATAAATTTTGTGTTTTGCAGAAATATCATTTGAAGTGTGACATGTAGTCGGTTTGAAAATTTGTGCAAAATTAAAATTATTTTAAAATAAATGCTGCTTTTATTTTATAAAAGAATGCTATTTAAATAATATTTACATCTTTTGAGGTGCATTTATCTTTACAAGTTAATTTCGAGTCTTACCTTTTATTAAAATTGTAAAATAGATTTGAAAATAAGAATCCAGATTAAAATTTAAGCCTCTTTTTATCAATAAATAGTTTTCTTTATCTGAATTTATAATCTGTTTTATTCTTTATTCAGCATTTTTAATTCGATTTTTATTAGACCGGTCATTGCCATAACAATCATTCAATTTTGACTTTTACGTTGAATAAAATTTTAAAATTTTCTCATGAAAAATGTTAAAATAAAGTAAAAATAAAGGACCTAAAAATAATAGGAGGAATAAATAAAAATTTTGACTTTTAAAAGATAAATGATAGTACAAGGGATAATTTTATAAATTATGAATATTTTAATTGATTTGTATTTTTAGAGGGTTTTAAATTTGACTTTTAAGCCAAAAAATTTCAATTAAAAAATTCCTACTCTATATTTTCGTTATAAATATTCTTTGTTAAATTTAAAATAAATTTTTTTTCTATTATTCTCTTTTATGCTAATACATTGTTGCTACTTATTTGTAGTGTAAACTTTTAATTATAAATAAAATTTTTATCTAGAAAGATCTTCGATATATTTTATTTTGATATATATTTTGATCGCTTCGTTCCTAACACATAACAAAGGAAGCATTTTATAAGAAAAGTTTCCTTACACATACACATAACAAAGGAAACTAACATAACTTTGTAATGTGTTAGGAACGAAGCAATCAAAATATATATCAAAATATAAAAATATCAAAGATCTTTCTAGATAAAATTTTTATTTGAAAGACGAAAATATGCAATTCCGGTTTTTAATTTAAAATTTTCTAAAATTCATAAACAACTCTTTCTTAGATTAAGAAACAATTTAATTATTTGAGATATCATGTATTGTATTTCTCAACTTTTATTTGGCCCTCATTAAACTTATCCACAAATTTAATAAAAATAAGAGCAAAATCAATTCATAACACACTATTATGATAAAAACAATAACATTTTGATTATTTAGTAACAAATTAAAGATGAATATAACAGGTTTGATGTTGATTGAATTTTTTAACTTTTTTTGTAATAAATTGATTTTAAATAAAACAAATTGATTACGAATGTAATTGATTTTAATTGTTATCTGTACCGAGCTAATGCTCCTTCAGAATAAAAAAATATATAAAAAAAAATATTTAAAAAAAAGATAAATAAGTGTAAGTAATAAAAAGAAAATTAAAAAAGATATGTTGAAATAGCTAGAGGTTAGACATGTTTAAATATTTGATAGTTCAGAAAAAAAGAAGAAATTGTTAGGTAGCAATTACACAATGGAGTTGGATATTCGATATATCTTGATTCGAAACCTCGTCAGACTGGTTATTAGCTTATGACTGGGTGATAATTCGGTGATAATTCTTCTTTTTCTTTTATTAGTTTTCTCAGATTTATGAATTTATCATTTTTGATCAAGAAATTTTCTGCATCATCCACCATAGAATTTTAGAATTATTTGTGACTTCACGTTGTCAGTTTAATAAGCATTACTCTCTGATTAAAACTAAGTTTTCTCCATTCGTCAGTTTACCATTTATTTTCTTCTTTACAAAAGATCTCTAGGCTATTGATAATTCTTTTGAACGATTCGAAATGATTATTTTTTTTTTATTTAATTTACTTATAAATATATGTTATCTATTTTTTAATGAATCAGCACATTTGTTGTGTCTTGATTCGTTTTATTGCGATTTTTTGCTGATCTTACAAAACAAGGTCTAAAGAAGCACATTTAGAGACAAGAATATAGTTTTACTAATACATAAATTATCATTGAGCATAGAAACGAGGCTATTGCAAAAATTATGAATTTTGACAAACCTTTTTTTTCTATTAAGCGATAAATTTTTGTGACCTAATTGTTTTTGTAATCGTCCATTGTTAGGTGATAACCGTCGTATATTTGCCGATATATATAAGGTTCCCTGTGTTACATGTATAAACATATTCTGGCTTTCCTTTCGGATCCTCTGTTTCAGTGTTAACTTCCTGAACAATATTAACTCTTCTAGTGTTACGGTAATTTTTTTGCTTAATATTAGTATAATTGTTTTTCACTCAACTTTGTGAACTCTTATAACCTGGCTTTTTTCATCTGAAGCAAATTCTTCTTCTTTAGCCCATATTTTGTTCCTCTAAATTTTGAGAAATATTTTTTCCATTTTTTGAAGGTTTCATAACTGAATTATTATTTTTTTGCCGTGAATAGTTGACAACCGTGATTTTGTTAACATTTCCTAATCCTTTTGTAAAAACTCTCGCGTGTCTGAAAGTTTCATCCAATGTTTCTATATTAATATTTTAACTCGACCCTTACCCTTAGGTCCAATGCTTTAAGAAAGAACCAGACTAATTCAAACTCGTCTATTTTATCTATCCTGTTTGCAATTGTCTGGAATTTCATTAAGTTGTCTTCAAAATTTGAAGTTAGTTTAATAATTTTTAGTTCCGATCTAAGGCCTCTCTGAATATCAGCTGGTTTCAGAGCAGCTAATAGATTAGTTTAAATTTCTTCCACGTTTCATTTTCATCTCTCTTTTGCATGTTTCTTTAACATTTGTAAAGCGTTTCCTCTAAGCAATTTCGTAACTCTATCTATGAGTCTATTTTTATTAATACCTTGGTTTATGGCTTCTGCTTCTACTAATTATATCCATTGATGAACATTATCTCTATCGTTTCAATATATTTTGGGTAAACCATCAACTTTGAAATCTACGATTCGAGTTTCCTTATATCCGAATCCTACATTCACTTTTGGTATGTCGTCATGTATTAATGTTTTTGATGAAGAGGCTATATCCCCAAGTGTGTTTTTTACAAACTCATTACTTAGTTTTGATTGGATATTGTGCACAAACTTTTCTTCTTTTTCTTTTATCTTTTTCGCGCTGGCGATTTGTTTAGCCCTTATGAAAAGGAACTCCTAAAGCATTTATTTAGGTTTTCCGGAACTCTGAACATTTTGAAGCCATTTCACTTGCTCGGCTTCTGTATTTCGCCACTGTTTACCAGTCTGTGAAATTCATATTGGAATGTCCCATTTTGTATCTTTATCCGTCATATATTGTCCCATTTGTAAGTCGACGAGCTATTGTACACTAAGTTTTTCCAAATAATCTTTTTACATTGGTAGCACAAAGAAAATCATTTTATCGCTGCTCGGTTTGATCTAAATACAATATATTGTTTAAGCTTTATTGATATAATTGAACGTCCTGAAGTGCTAAGAATTGGATCTCTATTTATACCTGTATTCTCGTGTTGATAACACAATTCTATAATTAAGTCAAGATGTGCAATAGGTAGTAAATGCATTTGTCAGCATTTCGAAGCGTCTAACTTCTGAGTTACGTGACAAGCATAATTCTTAGATATCTTGTGCACCAGTTGATTAGCTGATGACTTGCTGATAATTCAGGGTAACAGCTATTAATCATATTAATCATTAGTCTTCATGATCAGTTAGGTCGTACTTCACTATTACTTTAAAAGATCCGTTTGAAATCATGAATCCTAGCATCCCTTGCTATTGTTTTTGCCTCACCGATAGATAATTCTTTTTAAAATAGATACTTTGGTTTTTTTAAAATACTAATATCCATGTTTTTTGAGACTGGAACGGAGATAACGACATCAGTGACTAAAGTTATTCAGGATCAAATTCTTACATTAAGTTTTTGAAGATGGCTTTACTTGTGGTTTTCTGATTTTTTTTGACGCTCGGAATCTTATTCCATTGATAAATGTCATCCTCTTGTCTAATTTGTTCGAATCTTGAAGTTGCTTGGTTGTGATATAGCGACATCTTTTCGATCATACATGCTCCAATACGTCTAAACGAGAGATCGGATAGACGGGCTCAAAGGGACTAATGTAAACATTACACTTGGTTTCAAGTTTGCGTTTAATTTATCTCTTCCTTTGAAGATATTCGATATTTCGACGACGTATTATTTTCTTTTAATTAAGATCTAAGACTTGATTTGTCTCAATTGATTTAATTCTCAACTATTTATTTAGGGTTATAGTTTTTTATCAATTAGACATTAAAATTAAAAACATTTTTTTTCAAAAAGGTGCTCATTATGTTGTTAATACTCAAGTCGTGACATCACTCTATTTCATTTTTCTGTTCCTTATTATTTTTGTAACTATAGATAAAACCACTAACATGTTTTGATTTAGTATATAAACCACTGTATGTATTTTTTTTATCACTTTTGTTTTGCAATCCAGTTGAACGTGAATTCTTTCACTGTTTGATTTTACTAATGTATATAGTAAAATTAATTTACTAATGTATATAGACCGTTGAGCACCAAATGTTGAAGCCTGTTTAGACTTCTTTTGTTGGATTAATGAATAAAAAAACTTTGCTTCAAAGATGCTTTATTGGAATCCGAGTTTAATAACTAAAACAATGGTTTATATACTAAATCAAAACATGTTAGTGGTTTTATCTATAGTTACAAAAATAATAAGGAACAGAAAAATGAAATAGAGTGATGTCACGACTTGGGTATTAACAACATAATGAGCACCTTTTTGAAAAAAAATGTTTCTAATTTTAATGTCTAATTGATAAAAAACTATAACCCTAAATAAATAGTTGAGAATTAAATTGGAACAGCGAATGAGAAGAAACCTTTGATAAGCTTCGAACAGAACTCACAAGCGATTCAGTACTTATTTACCCGATTTTTCAAAAAGATTTGTTCTTGATTGTGACGCATGTAATACTGGAACCGGTGCAGTACTGCTACAAAAACTAGATGGTGAACTAAGGCCAATCTCTTATTATAGCAAACAACTAAGTAAAGCTGAATGCAAATATTCTACAAGAGAGAAGGATCTTTTGTCAATGGTCCGAGCAGTGGAAGCTAATCATGAGTATTTGTTTGGAACAGAAATTGACGTCAGTGTTGTCCACCAACCACTTTCATGGCTCTTGTCATGCAAAAACCCAAACGCTCGACTACAACGCTGGCTAATACGCATCAGTAACTATACTTTTAAAATAATTTACCGTAATGGTAGACAACAAAAAACGCTGACGAACCTTGTCAGATGGCCAATAATGAACAGTAACAAATGCGCAGAGGATATAAACGATTTAAATAAAAATTTGACTATAAATTTCATTGAAAATAGAAAAGAACATGGTCTTGTTGAAAAAATAATTGACAAACTGATCACTTCAAATGATCAAGATAATGGTCCAGATATAGCTTGGTTAAAACAGCTGATCGAAAAAGACGGCGACAAAACCCCAAATTTTGATATCGAAGAGTTATACTCAATTTTAAAAGAGCAATGATCGCCAATTACGAAGAATTGAAAATCGAGAATCACATTTTGTATAGGTTTAAGGAATTGCATGATGGATCAATTCAGAAAATCATGATTTCAGTAAATAAAATTTTAAAACTGATACATAATTCTATTCTTCACGGACACTTACGTTTCCGTAAAACATAAGATAAAGTAAGAGAAAGATTTTACGTACCTGAATTAAAAAGCAAAGTTGCCGATTCTGTTAAATCTTGCGAAACTTGTCAAAAGGTTAAAAAGCCAATTAAAACCAACAAAACTCCAACAACTAAGACCATCAGAACCGCTACAACTAGTGACAAGTGACATAATTGGTCCACTTCCAGTGTCTTAACAAGGCAATATGTATATAATCGTCTTTTGTTGTCATTTTTCTTAATGGGTCTGGTTATTTGCACTACCAGAAATAAGAGCCAAAACAGTTGCTACCAAACTAGCCTTGTTTATTATGATGTATGGATTGAGAGCTAACATTTTAACAGATGGTGCAAAAAACTATCAAAGTGATGTTTTGACAAAGGTATGTGAACTCTTAGATATTAATAAGCTCAAGACATCACAATACCACCCAGAATGTAATGGTTTAACCGAAAGATTTAATCGTTCACTCAAAACTATGTTGTCTTGCTTTGTCAATTAACACCAAAACAATTGGGACGAACTGTTGCCCTTCCTTGCCTTCGCCTACAATGCATCCACTCATTCGACCACTAACTGCACCCCATACGAGGTCTTATTTGGTCGAAAACCCAAAATTCCCTTAGATCTTATCACCGACTCAGTAAGTAAACAAAGTATAATTGACCTCCCAGAAATCGACAATATAGATCATGAAGAATTAATAGTAAAAATTTATGTTGAAGAGTTAAAGTAAAAAATGTTGGAAGTCTTCAAAAGCGTAGCAAAGAATGGAGACATTAAAATCCCGCTTATACCATGACCGCAATTTAAGCCTGTCAATTACGAAATAGGAGATTTTAGACTCCTCAATAAACTACAAATAAAAAAGGGCCATTCAAAAAAACTTACACATAAGTGGGAAGGACCATACTCAATACTTGAAAAAATAGGTCCGGTAAACTATAAAATTAGAAGAATTGACTAGGTAAGGCCGAAGCCAAAATTAGTACACCATAACCGACTAAAAAAATACCATATAAATTTCCAATTTAAACAAAATTCAGGTTATCAATTGAGCGATCAATCTGCAAAATTTTTAAATAACCAAAATACTGTTAAGCATGATATACCTAAGCCTAGAGTAGTAAAGTCAAGAGTCAATAACGAAAATTAAGGAAATTTAGTTTTTGATGAAACTTCCAACAGTCCGAAACTAAAAAAAATCACAAAAAATACCCCGATAAAGGAAACTAATCAAGTACAGAAGGACTTTGAAGAGTCACCAAAATAATTTTGGAATCAGCTGAGGGTGATGAACCATTTGAGCCAAACAACTAGTTACGTAAGCAAATTGAAAA
Source organism: Brachionus paranguensis (assembly GCA_016802215.1). Classification (NCBI taxonomy): domain Eukaryota; kingdom Metazoa; phylum Rotifera; class Eurotatoria; order Ploima; family Brachionidae; genus Brachionus; species Brachionus paranguensis. The sequence continues at coordinate 6,042,063 of JAESIX010000002.1, read as the reverse complement.
TTCTAACCAAAGCGTTAGAAAAAGTCTTAACCAGTTAAGCGCTTTAGTTTTTAATTGTAATATTTCAGTAACTTTATTACTTAGTAACTAAATTAATTTTTTGTAAAGTTTGTTTTGTGTAATATTTAATATTAATTAAAAGAAAATGTCCAACAAAAACGACATTATGGTTCACGGCAATCCCAACGTATTAAACGCAGGCGACATCTTAAAGGAGAAATCAGATGGTTGCGAATGGGACCCTCACGTAATTTTCATAAAACAAATTATGCCCTTCTCAGAAACGAGGATACGTCAATCCACGAGGAAGCAGTGGAATTTCTAAATCAAACTGGAATTCCTAGTACGAAGATATGGTTCGAAATTAATTCTAGACCAACAACTGCAAATCATTTTCTATAGGAAGCCCCTGCCACCCCGAGGGTCGCTCGACAACTCGCCGAACTAGAAAAAGTACGGAAGGATGAACAACAACTACATGGACAACAGCTGCAAAAAGTCAACCACGAGCTCGAGTAATCAAAGGCAGATCGTGACGAGCTTAAAAAACGAGTTGCGACATTGGAGGCCGAAAATCGACGAACAGTTGAGCAAATCGAACAGCAACAAATACAACAAATCAGGAACCAACTCGAAGCTGAAAAGACAGAGAGTGCAGCCTTGCGAGCTCGGATCGAAGTGCTCGAAACAAACAACCAGAGAAGCCAAACTCAACTCAATGAAAGCCAAAAATTGATTGAAGAGCTCTTAACCCGACAGGAACAGCAACAAATGAGGAGATGGTCCCCATTTAATCAACAGCCTAGACATCAACCAACACCAGAGTTCATCTCGACAAGACAGCTACTCATTCCACCAACCACAAAAACACACCGATTTACCGGTGGGCAATGTCCAATTGGTCTCGGACCGTTCGAGAATTGCATCTCAGTCGTCACAACGCAGTGCGGACATCTAAGCTGCGAAAATTGTATGTTTCGATATGTCCAGGATCAGGACCGTGAGATGCGAGAGCGTTGTCACAGTTGCCGGGTTAAATTAAGAAAAAACTACTACATTCGAATAATTTACAATAACTAAATTAGAGTGTAAGAATACTTTTTTATTTTATTTTAGTTAATTTTTTTTTTATTTTCTTTAGAGACTAATCTTCTCTTAAGTTAAGGGGAAGGTATGTTAAGATCCAAGTCTTGACATCACTCTAATTCATTTTTATGTTCCTTATTATTTATGTAACTGCAGATAAAACCACTAACATATTTTGATTTAGTATATAAACCATTGTTTTAGTTATTAAAATTCGGATTCCAATAAAGCATCTTTAAAGCAAAGTCTTTATATTCATTAATACCACAATAGAAGTCTAAACAGGCTTCAACGTGTAATTGTCTTTTTTGTTTTTTTTTTTAAATGTTTTTAATTATAATGATTTTTTTTGTTTTGTTATCTAAATAAATATTACAAAAAAAATATTGATTTTATTAATGTAATTTTTGACCGCCCGTTTTGGTCCGACCGGGAAGATACACTTGAAGACGCAGAACCCAATTTTTTGCTGTCCAAGTGATTGCATTGAAAAATATAAAATGTTCAATCTGTAATAAAATTATTATAATTTTTATCAAATAAAATACATTGCGTTTAATTTAGATATTGTCATAATAGATTTGTTATTTTTTATTCAATTTTTGGTAACTTTTATTAAATTTTTTATTGAAAAATATTAAGAGTCCTTTTATTTTATTTAAATTTTACACTTTTTTTATTAATAATTTCAAACATGAGGGCTGAAAAGAGGGGTTTTTTTTGCTGCTCGGGTAAGACTACGAAGGTAAATCTCCAAAATTATTAATATAATTTTTACATCTGTCATTACTTACAATTTTTCTATTTTAACTGTCTCTTATTTTATATTTTAATTTTCTTTAATTTTATCTTATTTTTTCTTTACATTTTTCTTTTATTTTATTTTTTATTGATTTTTTATTTATTTTTTAATCTGAAGGAGCTTTAGCTCGGCACTGATAATACAAATAAATAATAATAAATAAATATAAATTCTTTTATCCCAAAGGTTAAAGGGACTTAAAATTTCAATTTTTGAATAAATTTTTGATTTAAAGTTTTTGTTAATAAAATATAGTTGATAAATTCTTCAATGGCCCATTTACAATTAGATCAATCTAGAATTATTACCGGATGTCTGGCCACTTGCACATAGCAACCCAGTCTTAATAAAAGACAGCAGAAGTTTATTTGGTAATTACTCACTTCTGTGCTTTGCCAGTTGATTGAGCGCATATCTAGACATTATAATGGAGCATCTATATAGCAATAACTTAAATGCTTCTGAGCAGCACAGTATCGTTCTGAGGAAATCAATTGTCACCAATCTTCATAAAGCAGTAGACCATTTAAGTGATGGCATTAAAAACATTCGTGTCCTTAAAGCATTCCTTGATTTTGCTAAAGCGTTTTACAGAGTTTTTCTCTCCTCTCTTAGATCTAAGGTGATTGCATTTGGTTTTTGTACGTCTATTAATTAGTATAAATTAAATATTGACAAGTACAAATTTTTGGAGTTCACAAGATCAGATAAAAGTCTTTTAAATAGTACTGAGTTGTTTATGGGAGAATTAATTGACAGAAACTGTATACTGTGTAACTGTCTCAGCAACCTCTAAAAGGAAAGATATAAATGCATTTTAAAAAGTCCAGAAAACACCCACAAAACTAGTCGGAAGAATCAGAAATTAGAGCAACTAAGATTGCAGTCTTGTCCCTAAGAGTGACGTATAAGAAGTGTCATGATTCAAGTCTTCAATCTCAGAAAAGGAATCAATCAGGTAAGTTGGACGATACTTCCTGTGCCATGTAACTCACTGTTCCAATTTGGTCCCGACCAGGAAATCAGAAGGAACATGAGAAAATCTCCCGTTAAACTTCAACCAAATGCTTAAAAGAATCAACTTTTTTACCAATAGAATTGTTAACGAATGGAATAATTTACCATCTGAGGTTTTGTCAATGGTATTTATTTATTTATTTATTTGTTTTCTGTACCGAGCTAGAGCTCCTTCAGAATAAAGTATAAAAAAAAAAAAAGAAGAAAAAAATAGAGTTAATAAAATAAGGTAAAATAAAGTAAATCAGCTAAAAAAAAAAGTATAAAAGACATATATTGAAATAGATTGTTACATGTGACAGAAGTTTACATAGTTGAAGCTTCATGAAAAAAAGAGGAAATAGTAAGGAAGCAATTATACAATGGGGTAGGGTATTCAATATATCTTGATTTGAAGCCTTGTTTGTATTCATCCATTAGTCTGACCACCAATGGAGTAGAATGACTCAGTCCTGTCCCAACATATCTCTCACTCAACTCAAAAAGCCGATTCGAGACTGTTAGTAATTTAAGTTTTTTAAAAGCCTTATGATGCAACATGTTGGAGGGAGTATCATATTTTAACTTAAGGATATATCTGACTGCTGTATTCTGAATTGATTGTAGTTTTTTGATATTATTTTCTGAAAATGAATTCAAGCGAGGGAAAGAATAGTCTAAAATTGATCCGACTAAAGTTTTATATAAATTTCCTAATGTGTTTTGAGAAAGACCCCATTTTTTATTTGACAATATCTTAATAATATTTAACCTTTTATTAAAGCGTTCTTTAATTTCGTCTACCAGTTTATTAAAGTTTAACTTAGAATCAAATTTAATGCCAAGAAACTTGATTTCTTTTTGGCTCACTATTCTGTTTCCATAAATTTTTAAGTTTAGATTTTCACTCTCTTTTTTGTACCTAGAAAAGATTACAGAACACGACTTTTCATGGTCTTACAAATTTCCATATTATCCACACTTTTCGAAAAGGGAGGCCCATATATACAACCTATCACTACAAATTTTTCTCAGATTTTTATTCGACACCAAACTTGCTCGCTTCTTAAATTGATTAGTTTTTTATCACACAGTGAGGTGGCATTTAAAAAAAAATTTAATTGAAGACTCACCTTGATTCCTGTTCTTTACTTGATTACCTGACCACATGTATGATCAAAACTCATTTCTGATCTTTTTAAGTTTGTTAAAGCGGATAAAAATTTTTGTTGAATTGACTTTTGGCTTAGCAATTTTAAAGAAAATTTATAGCGTCATCACGTGACCAAAAAAAAGAAAATTGTTAAATGGAAAGTTCGCTTGCTACTCCAGGCGAATTTCAACGTTGGAACTTTAAGAATTCAGTCAAGCTGAATCTTAAAAAATTAGAAAGGCCTGTCAATCATCAGACAATCTTTCAACAACTGAAATGCGTACTAAAAGAAACAGAATTCAAACAAGTTACAGCAATTTACAACTTTTCCTCAAACAAAATATGGATTGTAAAATTCCAGCAAGGGCTTGTTGTTTCAAATCTCTTTGAACGTCCAATCGAAGTAAATGGAGTCATGTTCAAACTCGAGGACGCAAATAAATTACCTGATCAAAAAAAATACTCAATTTTCAGATTCCATTTTCTTCCTGAAGACTTTAATAAAGAATTACTTCGAAATTATTTTGATGCTACCAAAATAAATGGTCTCAAAGTAGAAGAAATCTCAGAAGAAACATATAGAAACAGTTGCGTCAAGAATGGAGTTAAAAGAGTTAAGGTTTCATATCCAAAAGAATCTACTCAAAATGTCTATAATTTAACTGGCCCAACACTATTATATCGTTTGAAATGCGTTATATCAATTGTTGGACAAAAACAAAAATGCTTTTTTTGTAATGAAGAAAGTCACAACATTTCCAAATGCCCCGTTAAGAACCAAGCATGCAGGAGCTGCAACCAAAAGGGACACTTAACTGAAAAATGTTCATTAGCTGAGAGACTTAAGGCTATTGAACGAGCAAAAATTGACTACAGCGATCTGGCGATTCAGGAAGAGGAAGCTATAATTTGCCAATATGAAAATGATACAAATGTTCTTATATCAATTCCCAGAACCCCAGTTCACCAACAGAATGAGTCAATGAATAGTCTTACTGTTCCATCCACAGAATCCAGTCCAAAAAGTATGCATACTCCTGTTTTACCGCCGGAATTTCGAAAGAATTTAGAACAAACAAACTGTTCAAATGTTGAAAAGCCACAAACCCAAGCTAAAAAGTCTCTAAAAACAACTTTTACACAAGTTCAAACAAGAATACAAATCAAGCGACAATCTGGATCGGAATCGCAAGAAATAGAATCCGAAAAACGTTTCAAAGACCAAGAAGAAAACGAGGATCTGAGCGATCATAATGATGTCTTTCAAGAACGCTCGTACGCGCCAACTTAAATTTCAAACAACTACAAATTTACGAAGAATACGAAAAATAACTATAAAATGAATATTTCAGAAAACTTATTATCTTCCAAAAGGTTAGTAGTTACACATTGGAACTGTTTTCACTTACCTAGTAGGATTCATTTATTAGAAGATTTTTTGGCTCAAAAATGTCCTGACATAGTTCTCCTTAACGAGATAAAAATAAATCAGAATGAAATAAATTTTTACTTCAATTTTAAAAATTATAACGCAATAGTTAGGGCCAGGAATAGTAATGGTGGAGGAGTTTCCATTTTAGTAAAAGAAGGACTTGAATTCAAACAAGACTTTTCAATTGATAAATTTAATGCAGAACTTCTTTGCATCAAGATAAGAATAAAAAATACAGAACTATTTGTTTTTAGTATTTAGAATCCTCCTAATATTATACTTCCTTTTGAACTTTTTTCAGATATCTCTAAAAGATGTGAAAATTTTATTCTAGGGGGTGATCTCAATGCGAAGGCCAAAAGCTTAGGCTGTTTCGGAGAGAACGAAAATGGTCTCATACTTGAGAAAATACTTAACTCATTTAGCCTTTCTATAATTAATGATATAACTCCTACATTTAATAAATTTAAATCCGAGCACTTTGAAATTCTCGATCTTTTTGTGATATCTTCATCACTCACTGACAAAATTTTTGACTTTAAAGTCTTGTTAGAGCATGATATGTTAAGTGATCACTTCCCAATTCAAGTAAATATATCAGTCGAGCACTATATAACAGTAGAGTCACCAAAAATAAATTTTGATTTTAAAAAGGCCAATTGGGGATATTATCAGGAATTACTTAAAACCTCACAAAAAAGCATAAATTCTCTTAGAAATGTTGATGAACTAAATGAACATATTTCATTGAAAATTATTAACGCTGCTCAAAAAAGCATCCCCCTCCGATCTCAGAAATTTTTCAAATCAAGTTTACCGAAGGAAATTATATTACTCATAAAGAAAAGTAGAAAGGCTAGAAGACTGTTTCAGAAAACAAAATGTCCTTCTCTAAAAATAGAATTTAATAAACTAACATCTGAGTTACGTTTAAACTTAAAGGATTTCTGGAATCAAAACTGGCTCGAATTTATTAATAAAATTGGAAAAAACCCACTCTCGAGTAGACTTTTTTGGAGAAAAATAAATAAATTTAGATCAAAAAAATACTCTAAACAAATTCCCACGCTAATTGAAGATGGTAAGGAATTCACTACAGATAAAGATAAAGGAAAATGTTTTGGAAATTTCTTAGCTACAACTTTTAGTCCACACCAAGATTTTGCTTTATCTGAGAATGATTCAGAAATTGCAGATACAATTTTAGATTTCTCAAAAAATATGGTTAATAATAATCTAAAAGAGCCAATTATTCCTTCAGAAATTAAGGTTTCTCTAAAAAAGCTAAAAGAGGTGGCAGGGTCTGGTCTAGATCGTATTCACAATCTTATGTTAAAAAATCTTCCCTATGAGGTTTTGGTTGAACTAAGTCAGCTTTTTAACATGACTTTGGAACAAGGTCAAATCCCAAAATCATGGAAAATTGCTAGTATAACAATGATACCAAAGAAAACTTCACCAACCCATGACCCTTCCAACTATCGTCCAATCAGTATGACAAGTTGTCTCGGGAAATTACTTGAAAGGATTGTATACTCAAGAATTTATAATTTTCTTGAGAAAAATAACTTGCTAATTAATGAGCAGTCAGGATTTAGAAAACATAGGCGAACGGCAGACAATCTTTTCTTTCTTATTCAAAAGGTAGTAGAATCTTATAATAGAAAAAAAAAGGTCTGTTGTCTTTATTTCGACATTTCCAAAGCTTTTGACAGAGTTTGGCACGATGGACTTATTTATAAATTAATTAAGATAAAACTGCCTCCCTATCTTATATTTTGGATCAAATCATTCCTTGATTCCAGATATTTTATTGTAAATGTAAATGGTCACTTAAGTGATCAATATCCAATAAAAGCAGGGGTCCCACAAGGAGCTGTAATTAGCCCACTACTTTTTAGCATTTTTATAAATGATATACCAAAAAGAAATAAAGCAAATTGCCAATACTCTCTTCTTTTTGCCGACGATTTGGCAACTTTTTTCATTTTTAATAAGGAAGGAAATCTCGAAAATACGATAAATAAATATCTTGATGAAGTTGAGAAATGGCTTTTCAAATGGAAAATGAAAGTTTCTGTTGAAAAGTCATGCTACATGATCTTTGAAAAAAGAACAAAATCCAAAATCAATTTAGACCTTAAAATTTACAATAACAACTTAATTCGTGAGGAAAAAGTTAAGTTCTTAGGCATTACGCTTGACTCAAAACTTACATTTAGCTCAATGATAGATGATTTAAAAAAACGCTGTAATTCAAGACTTAACATAATAAAATATCTATCAGATAAAAAATGGGGTCTGAAACCAAAAACACTGGGTAACCTATACAAATCCTTGATAGGGTCAATATTAGATTATTCTTTTCCCTGTTTAAATTCATTTTCAGAAACCAACATAAAAAAACTACAAGTAATTCAAAATGCAGCAGTCCGATCTATTCTAAATCTAAAATATGATACTGCCTCCAACATTATTAATCACGAGGCCTCTAACAAGCTTAAATTACTAACAGTCTCGAATCGACTCTTTGAGTTGAGTGAGAGATATGTTAGGGCAGGATTGAGTCATTCTATTCCATTGGTTGTCAGACTGGTGGAAGAATATAAGGAAGGTTTCGAATCTCGATACATCGAATATCCTACTCCACTGTGTAATTGCTACCTTACTATTTCCTCTTTTTTTCCTGAGCCATCAGAAATTTAAACATATGTATCCTGTTACTCTCTATTTAATTTACCTATTTTTTTTTTTTTAATCTGAAGGAGCATTAGCTCGGTACTGAAAACAAATAAATAAAATAACCCACTAGAGCTTTCTACCATTCTTGGCACCATAGCGATGCCTCTTTCTGGTAATTTATTATTCGATTCATTCCTCTCTTTTCGTTGTTTTTATTAAAGTTTCATCTCATCAGCTGTCTTGTCCTGATTGATAAATACTTGTTTAAAGCAATAACCTCTTAGATGCTTCGCGTTCCTAATGGCTTTTTACTTCCCCGTCTGATCTTTGAACTCAACTATAATTTTATCGATTTTATCTGTTTTCGGTGTTTTCACTCGATCTATAATATCTACAGGATTTTTAAAACTTTATCCACTCTCAATTTATATTATTTCGCTAACTACCTTGGTTACAATCCCTCGTATATCCCGGGACTCTTCTCTTATTTTTCCACCTCCAACTAGTTCACTCCATGACATCTCCGAATTGTCTTTCTCGTTCTTTTGTCTTTGTTCAAGTTCCATGGCTGTTTTCTTCAAGCCATCTATTTCAGCATTTTTCTTATTCGCAGTATTACTCAACACTCGAATATAGTGATAGAACTTTTTTGTCGCTAGATTGTGCAACTCCCGGCGATTCCCAATCCTCAAGATTGTAAATATCCTGAAGAATACCTAAATCACGAAGAATGCTGTCGGCCATTACTTAAAATAATTTATGTTGATGTTAATTTGAATTTTGAAACTTAACTTGATAATTGTTTAATTTTTTTGTATCTTAAACTAAAACCTTATTTGAAATAGTCATTTTTAATTATTTTACCTAAATAAAAATCATAAAAATTAACTTGATAATTTTTTACATAAAATCCTCGGTAAATATGGTTCTAATAATGCAAGATTAATATTTGTTTTTTAAAAATTGAAAAAAAATCTGTTAGTTAAAAAACCTCTTATTTTTAAATAAATTTGTGAAAAATTTATAAAAGAGATTAAATTTAGGTGGCTCAGTAATTCTTGGCTTGATTTAATTTTTTGTAAACAAAACATTTTTCGAAGAGTCTTAGTGCAAAAAAATTAAAGTAATTTAATCAAAGTTTTGAATTTTTATTAGTATTAGTAAAATATAATAATATTATTTTGCGTGAAAATTTGAAAGTAAAATAAAATCAAAATATATTGATAAGATTAAACATTTAGTCTTTTAATATTAAACCATAAATGAAATTTTATTTCCTAATTTTTATTGAAATTCTAATTAATTTTTTTACAGAGCCTGTTGATTAGGCTTGAAAATAAAATATATGTAAAACGTAAATGAAAGCCAGTTTACATAACAAAAATTTTATTGATCCCGACTCTAGACTCCCAGTTGACTTTCTAAGAATACAATTTCAACAAGACTGGCTTTTGCAATAGCAATTATAAAGTACAGGAATAGAAAATTAATTAGGTTGTGTTTTTATTTTTAAATTATTAGTTTAAATGAATCAATTTTTTTCAGATGATCAATTCCATGTATGTATCATGCTTTAATTTTTTTCCATCGTGAATAATAATAAGCAAAAAGTCTTAAAAAAGACTTTATAGTGTTTAAATATGGACTTTATTAAATAAAGTGGAAAAATTACCTTTAAGTTTATTTAAAATAAAAAAAATTTGATATCACTAATGAGTATTTTAAAACAAAAAACAGATGTTTAAATATTTAATTTAATAATTTTAATTTTGATGTGAGAAAAAGAGTCAAGCATCCCGATAGATGGAAAAATAGTAAGCTGAACAAATCATTATTAAAGTTTGATTATGGGATTAAAAATCTTTGAGAGATAATTCAATAGGTTTGTTCTAATTAAATGTCACAACATGTCATAAGTTAACTTATCATCTTGATAATTTTAATCTACTTTATTCTTAAATATTTTATTTTTAAAATTTTTATTTTTTTTAAAAAATGTTGTTTTCTTGCTTGTATAAAAAAATAAAATTTAAAGAATTTTGTTCTAAAACAACAAAAACTAAATATTCTTTGTTGGATGCAATCTATTTAATTTCAATATAATCAGATTGCAAAAGTAAATCCTATTTATTTTTTAATGTTTTATCAAAATTGTAAGAAATTTTTTTTTAAAGACCAAAAAGATTTTTTCAAATTGATTTTTTTTTTTTAAAGATTTTTCGTCTCTTTGAGGAATTTAAATAATCAATCTTTATTTGATTCTTATAAAAATAAATAAAAATAAAGTTTTATCGGAAAAAACTTTTAATGGTTTAATCCAAAGGTAGAAGACAGATATCTGCACTGTAATAGTCTTTTACAAAATCTGTTAAAATGGTCTTAAAGCGACATTAGGGTAAAAGAGTTCAATAGGATACTTGAATAAATGTCGTTTAAATGCCAGGTTATTTAAATTTAAAAAAATAATAATAATTTTCCAAGAGCTAAACTTTTCTCTATATAATGGGAACATTAACTTATATATATACTTTTTTATTGCTTTAAGAAAATGTTAGTACAATGGATATAGTGATACATTTTCTACAAAAAATCGTTTCCAAATTTATTATTTTTAATTCAGTCTCATTTTTTGTGTATCTTAAGAGATTTTTTTTTTAAATGTAATTTATTTTTTTAAAGTCATTCACGCAATCGCTCCATTTTAACGCCCTTATCTCAAAGAAAATTTTCAGAATTAGTATATTAAATTATTAAGAATATTACTTTACTGTAAACCCAAAAAAAATTTGGGTTTTTATAAGAGAAAAAAAATGATAAAAATAAATATTATTTTTGATTTTTAATACTTGTTTTTAGATCAAAAAAATGTTAACTGTAAGTTAAGTGCTTGAATTTTATAATCCTAAATATTTTTGAATAGGATGAGAAACAGTCTGAGTTATTATAGAACCAGGAAAAAATTCAAATGATACTTTACTTAAAAGTACCAAATCCTCTCTTTTTGGAACAATTGACATCCATATCTTTCTCTGCTTAGTTTCAGTTGTTCTTTTATTTAATCTGATCCATTAGCAAATTTAAATGTGTATTAGAAGACATTTGTGTTACTCATTTTTAAATTACCAGTATTTTAAAGATGGTTATGAAAGACGTAAATGTATTAAATGCATATTTAGGTGTCAATTAAACAAAAAATTTAAGGATAAAAATGATCGCTCTCAAGTTTTGACAGTTCTATTTAATATAACAATTTTTCATTTAAAATTGAAAAATGAATGGAAATTAAAAAGAATAAGTTTAAATTAATTATCAGACCACTTAAATTTTCTTTAAAGAATTTTTACTTTTTTCGGTCTTTGTGGCTTAAATAAAATAAAATAAATAAAGTGCGATTCGAATCGAACATTATTAAACGACTTAAATTTTTTTGTCAAGTCAATTTTAAATCAATAAAATAAAATAATTTTTTTTATGAATTTTGTTATCTAATTTTTCATAAATTTTAACAAAAATTAATTTTTTGGAGGATTATTTGGTTTTTAATCTCTTCTTGTCGGTTTGTTGGCATTCAGCTATTTGATCAGTGTTTTTATAAGTCCAAGAAGTCATAATTTTAATATTATAATACAAAATTTTAAATAGAAAATTTAAAAAAGGTAATGAATTTGTTACCTTCAAACAAAACTGGGATCCTTTAACATTTGTTTAGGAGATATCAGACTCTATTAGAAAATTTCTTTTGATGCAAATGTAGGTAAAGGAAAAATTTCTCTTGAAGATTTTAACAAATTGAAGTTTTAAGTTAAAATCATTTATACATAATATTTTGAATGAGCTAAAAATATTCAATCTTTGTTCAATAGAATATAAACGCAAAAACAATTTTAATAAAAGCAGCAAATTAATTTATATTTATTAAATAATGATTTAAAACAAACCATCAAATGAACTTGATTGAATAGATTAGAAAAAGAACGCATTGCTTCGACTTCGACTCAAAAGATATTTGATTATTATACTAAATAAAAATCAAAATTCATATCTATGAGATAATAGATCAGAAAAAGATAAAAATAAAGCAGAAATTAGATCAATACGAATAGCAGATTTCAAACAAAATTCTTTCTTCACAAAATATTTCAAAGCTTGTCCGCTATGATGATATACATTTTCCTGAATTTTATTAGATGAATAGTCTTTTAATTAAATTTCAGAAGTTAGAACTCGCAAATTATTATTTAAATATTGGGAAATTATTCTAAAATAAAAAATTTATTTTATTTTTTATGATTAAAATCGTTATTGGAATGCATAGTGTTTTATTTTTGAAAATAAAGAGCCAAATTTTTTCTAGTAAACTGTTTATTTAACAAATTTAGAAATTTTGTAAAAATTAATTTTTTTCTAGATTAACACTCGTAGCAACATATTTATTTGCATTAGAAAGAATTTAATTTCGATTTTAATTAAAATTTTTAATTGACTTTAATTTAAACAAGAAATAAAAAATTAAATCTCAAACAAAATAATACATTTTTATTTGCTTAAGAATTAATAGAATAAGAAACAAAATCCAATTTGGGGATTATGAATACTTAAATCGAGAGTCTAGTTAATAAAAAAGTGTATTTAAAACAAAATTTGATATGTTTGTTCTATTGATTAAATATTTTTGAAATCAGAGAAAAAATGTGAGGCTACTGAAATACTGCGATATCATAATCGAACACATCAAAATAGTAACTATCTTTATTATTGATTATTTTTTGATTAATAAATGAATTAGTAATTTTTATTTTTTCGAGATCGATTTTTTTTAGGATCAATACCAAAAATAAGTGATGCAAAACCTACAGAATTTTAACTTGAAAATTAATTATTTTTTAATGAAGGATTTCGCTTTGAAATTTTCTAGAGTAATCACATTGAGTGATGGTTCGGGTAGATACTGTCTTTGTGGTGGAAAAAAGTATCTTCGATTTGTTCCAGTTTATTTCCTCTTTTGATAAATTTCAAAGGCTTTTTTCTAGCCTATATTTTTATTTTGATTTTGATACCCATCTATCTATGAATGATACGATAAATTTATCACTGTTCAAGGGTGAAATCAGTAAATTTCGATTCCAAGATACTTGAACATAATAAACTTCACATATTTTAGATATTTTTATTATTTTAAAAAATGAAAAAGTAATTAATACGAATTTTTTTTATTTATAAAAATGATTGATATCGGAACTCTATCGGAAATTGCATCTCAGTCTGGTCATTTTTCGACTAAGGAAGATAAAGTTGAAATATTTACAATTTAATATGTCAAACAAGCATTAATAAAATAACCAGGCCGGTTGTTCTTCTTTGTCTTTTCTTTATTGGTTTTTGATTAATTACTTTAATACTCGTCGGAATAGACTAAAATGTAAAAATTAAAAAATAATAATTATTGTTTTAATTAAATTTTAAGACGATGTTATTCAGACTTTTAATTATTGGATTAATTGCAAATAAACAAAGAAAAGATATTAAAAAGTAATTATTTAATTTGCACAGAATGCTTTTTTATTAATCAGAAAATCTGAATTTAAAAATTTAAATTTTCTTTAAAAAATTATGCACGAAATTTATTTTAAAATATTTTTTCTAGCCGTGTTTTCATCGACAAAATAAAGTGCTTATGAAATGAAATAATTCAAAGGAAATATGATTTAACAATGTGGGGAATTATTTGTAATTATTTTTTTTTTTGAAAAGAGAATTTTTGTATTAATGCTCTATTTGATTGACAAAAAATAAGGCCGAGTTCTCTATTAAGAATTTGAAAAAATTTAATTGAATAAAAATTGTTTACCAATTTTGAATGAATAAATGAAGCAAAAAAAAATAATTTCAAGTGGGTATTTAGATTAGATCGAATGAAGATTTCAGATCGATGGTTTCATCAATCTGGGAATAAATATCAAAAATGAGTTTGGATTTTAAGGATAAGTACAAGAAGCCACAAAAATTATTGATAAAAAATTTTAGTTGTAAATATCGACTTGTGCTAAACCGAGCATTACTAAGATTCGAAATGTTGTTTTTCTAAACAAAATCAGTTGTTTTAAATCCTCGAAAATGTTTTTTTTCCCTTAATTCAATAATCATCCAAACAAGCATTTACACTCAATTGATATATTTTGGAAAAAACATTATTGAATTTTCAAATGCCAAATAAATTGTCTAAACAAACATTTTTTTCAAGAACATTAAGCTTTTCTTATTCAATACTCAAGATTACTTAGAATAGAGTTATTAAAATGTAAATGGTTCATTAATTTCTCCAAGTCTATAAACTATTTAAGCTTATTGATCAGCCAAGTTGAAAGCATAAATCATTTAAGTTCGTTATTCAAAAAAAATTTTAATTAGGTTTTTATTGTATTCGTCGCTTAAATGTCAACAATTTTTAGGACAACAAAAATTTCTCTTCTTTCAGCCAAGGTTAATTTCGCACCCCCACTGAACTTAACAAATTTTAATAATTCAGTGTGTTTAACGGGAAATTAAAGCATTTTGTATGAGAAAACGGAAAATTTGTTTAGTTGTGAGAGATTTTTAATCAATTTTTTATTTCAAAAAAATTTTTCAAATCAATTATTCTTATTCCTATTTTCATAACTCTTTTTGTAAAGAAATTTTGAATTTTCATGATGATCCTCCTTTTCATTTTTTTATTTGTTAATATTTCTTTAACATTGGAAAAAAAAAATATGACAAAATTGTAATGACAGACCTCAATTCACAAAAAAACTATTATTTTAAATCTATAGAATCCTTCCAAGCTTTTCTAAGATGGTCTTTTTTCATACACTATCTTAGCGTATCTCTTAATATATTGAGCTAAAGTCTGATAAATATAAATGAACCAAATTTAACTTAATTTCAAACAGTTAAGTTATTTTCTGATGAAAATAGAAGAATTCACAATTTTTTTAAAATAATTTCCGATCAAAGTTACTTCTTTCAAAAAATTATAAAATATTTTAGAAGAAAATTTAAAAAAAAAAATTTATGGAATTTTCATTTGCTCAAATGAATTGTCTAAACAGACATTTTTTTTTTAACATATTTTTTAATTATTGTAAGTTATTTACGATTTTGAAAACATTTTTTCTTTTACAAAATCAAACTTAAGTTAATTTTAAGCAGATTATTTATTTAAAAAATTGTTTAGGTGAACGACCATCAGGATTACTTTTTACAAATAATTATAAAATATTTAGAAAAAAATGTTTCTAATTTTCAATGAATTTTCTAAAAAAAACATTTTTTTATAAATTAATGTATAATTATTGAAAAGTATTTACGATTTTGTAAAAAAAAAATTTTTAATTTATTTTCTAATAAAAAAAGAAGTATTTTTTATTTTAATTAAAAACTATTTTTAGGTGAAAGAACATCAAGGTTGCATTTTCGTTTCAGTCCTGTTTTTCAATTTATTATTTTAGATAAAAATATTTTTAAAAAAATAGAGCCAAGGTTTTAAATTTAATTTTTGGGTTAAGAAAAAATTTAACAAGTCAACCAAGTCTTCATTTTTGAATTCAAATAAGCCATCAATTATTACCAGTGAAATATTTGCGCCATTATCAATACAATCAATAAGAGCTTTTTTGTAGTCTATTTGCAAAAAGACGATCAATAGTCCAAATCTCACTTGAATGACCTTTTTTAATAAAATTTTAAAAACACATTTTATCCTTGAAGAATTTTAATAAGTCCATGAAAAAAAATTATTTTTTTTAATTCTATTCCAATTCATGTCATCTGAAGTGTAATCGATGAGAGTTCGGTTGCAGTCTTTAATCGAGTTTTATTTCTTAATCTTCGGACAGTTTTAATCATACAAAACACTTAGATTCTTGTCATTGAGATTAAGTGCGCTTAAAACACAAGTTAACACGGCTAGATTTTATTTAAATAAAATTATATTTAGATTAGTTTGCCATTAAGTGGATTATGTCAAGTTTGTGTACTTAAAAACAATTTTTTTGCTCATAAGAATCTTACAAGCATTTACTGTTGATTCTTTAAATTCGGCTATTTCTGGGACATTGCCGCAAAAAATGCGCCATCATACAAACTGGTCAAATGTGTCAGAGCCAGGTATTTTTCTTAATTTTTCTAATCGCTTTGACAAGCTGAAAATCTACTATGACATCTGATTAATATTTAAATTTTAGCCTAAGAAATTTTAAGGTAAATTTTATTGCGTTTTTCTTAATTAAAAGTTTTATTACTTAAAACAATAAAATTGTCTAGTCAAAAGCGAAAAAATTTATCGCATCAACATTTTTGTTTGCTTTTCTCTTTTTGTTTCAAACACTAGTTTGTGGATGCTGTTGCCTTTGTGTCAACAAATGTTGGTACTTTTTTGGTGTAGTATTTCTGGCGAAGCCTAAATATGCAACCTAAATGCATGAGTCTCACATGTCAACCAAAATTTATTCCTTTTTTAAATTCAATTTTTTTGTTTAGGATAAAATTGTTCGGCCCAAATTAAGGCCAAAAGCAAAACTATCCAATTTAGTTCATCAAGAACATTTGGCCAACATTTGTGATTAGAATAGAAAACAGTTTGTTTACTTACAGACGGTATCGTATTTAATTGATATGTGGTCTAGAGAAAATGAGACACGGAAATAGGCAAAATGAAGTCCAGTTGTAGAATTGAGTGTAGACATAGGTGATAAAAAGAACAGATGCATTTGCCGTATTAGCTATTTGCTTACAATTAAAGCTCGGATAGTACGGCTTGTAGTATCATTTCAACATTACGAGAGCCTAATATTCATATTTCAATAAATTAATTGATATTTACCTAAATTAAAAATTGTAATTAATTCGAAATAAAAAAAAAGAAACCAATACACAGATCTTTGTCTATATTTCAGTGTGTTTATTTATTTATTTATTTGCAATTAGATTTACAATATTTTGGTTTTTGGTTTCAAATCAATAGACTTTAAAAAACACTTGGGCAATATTTGATAATAAGATTTTGTATTAGATTTCAATCGGGTCAGTTTAATTGAAATTAAGGCCCATTTGCTCAAGCCAAGTCAAAATTTTAATGTCTCAAGAATAACTGCCCTAATTACGAGTCCACTCAGACACTGCTGTGAATGCCATAGCTTTTTTTTTTGAAATTTTCTTTAAAAAATTAGCTGCATCTACCTCAGCCGATGAATGAATGATCTAACAAAGCATCCCAAACTTTTTTCTTAGAATTAACTAGATAACCATTCTTTTCTTGTTTTTTAAATAAGATTATGAGGATTTCACCAAGGCAGCTCCGAATGGCTATGACCTTCTTTTCAGACCTGCTGATTGAAAGTGCAGAATAAATTATTTTTTCAAAAAAATTAGAATCGATTTTTAAGAGTAATTTGATAAAATTTTCGCCACGTTTAAGTTATGATAATTGGAATACAGATTGGAGATTTTAGCTAGATGGAAGGATTTAGTACACTTTAATGACAGTCAAATAAAATTACAGTTGCAATAAATTACGCATACAGAAAATTACAGTAAAATATAATTACTAATATAAAAGTTATAAAGTAACTATTTCTTTTTTTTTCTCCCATTAAAAAACTAAGTTTGTAAACTAAGTCCTCTAAATCAATTAAACCAGAACTGAAACCACTTAAAATCTGACAATTTTTTTTATCTTTTTCATCATAAATTTTTTTACGTTTGATTGTAATTTATTTAAACTCAAATTTTTTCTTTGAAATTTGTAGATATAATTTTTGTATATTAGACTATTATGTGTCGTTTGATTATCTATTATAAATTAGATGTGAATCATCAACAAAAGTCTCATCACAATCAGATTCAAGAATAACCTCATCCATTTTGAATTAAAAAAACTAAGAAAATAGACTATATATTTAATATTATTTGTATAATATTATTTGTATAAAGTAGACTAAAACTGCTTAATCATAAAAGCATTAACATTTTTTATAGAATAACTTTTAGTCAGTAATTTTTTAGACTGCAACTTTATAATACTATAACTTTATTAGATTGTAATTTTTATAATTGTAATTATTATAAGCGTAATTTTTTGAGTGTAATTTTTTACAACTGTGATTAAAAGAGACGATCCCGATGGAAGGAATTGAATGTAATAGAAGTTTTAAAAAATCTACTGTCGAAATTACATTGAAAAACTGGGGGTTGTGAAGTTCGTTTCAATTCGATCATTTCAATTTAGAAAAATTTGAATAACTTTTTTACTAAAATAGATAATTTAGTTCTGTAAAATGCTTAATTGTGAGCAAATTTGCTTAATGCAGTAAAATAAGTCTGCAAAGTACTCTGCAATTTTCTGTATTTGGCACGCCATTAAAAAGTATTCTAATCAATTGTGCAACTACATTGCACATTTCGGATTAAGCCAAATTGCTGAAACATTAAGCATTTTACAAAACTAAATTATCTATGTTAGTAAAAAAGTTATTCAAGTTTTTCTGAATTGAAACGAACTTCACAACACCGAAAAAGTGCGATGTTTCAAATTTTTTTTAGTTTCAAAAAAAAATAATTTTAAGATAATATTGCTAGCATTTTCATATTTGAAATTAAACTTTTTAGTGAAATAGATCGAGTTGAATTTTTATTTGAAAAATTGAAAAAAAAAATTATTATTTTAACTTTTAAAAAATCCATTTAGATTTAAATTTAAAATCAAACGTTTAAAAACTTTGCTTTTTTTTCATAAATTTTGACTCAAAATAAATTCTTTCTGTTTTGCATTTTTTGTAAATACATTAAAGTAACGACAATCGTCACTAAAGTCAAAATTTATAACAAAAAAAAAGCAAATTTAAATTTAAATTTAGCAGATGAATTTTGTAATTCAAACACTAAAAATTAAATTATTTAAATTTTTAAATCCAGTTGATAATTAAGGTAGAGCTTTGATCGCTTGGAATGAATACCTTCAGTCCTTTCTTTCAACGAGACATTTTTTTTTAATTTTAAATCAAGAATGAACAAATTTTAAAAATTTAGATAAAAAACTTTTTCTTAGTGGAAAGAAAGATTTAAAAACAAGTGGATTGCAGATTTAAATTTTTGTTGTTGTGTTGGATCTGGCTATTTGGTGCTCCATTTAAAATAAACAAAAAATTTTCTTATTTGTAAACACAGACTGCATTAACTTACAAACAACGCATTGGTCAAGTGTGCTGTTTTGAAAAACAGGAAATTCCTGTAATTACAATGTCAATTTAGAAGTTCATGCTGAGTTTGTTATCGATTTGTAATACAATCGATAATAATGTTCAGTCATGAATGTGTGATGTTTATGCTGTTCAAGTAGTTTAACGAATAAATCACATTTACGTTGACCATTAAGTATCGCATTTCGCCAATTGTTATCTTAATGTGTTTAGAACATATCTGATTTTTCTATTAGAAATAATTGAGATAACACTTGGGCTTTTAGAGAGAATTAGCTCTTATCTTCATTTGGAGGAATTTCTATTAAATTTTATAGCTTTTATGTAAACTAGAAAGATTTATGCTTGTGAACACGACAAATCCCGGATGATGCCGAGTATTGATTGATTTTTAATTTGATTAGCATCTCTCTCTCTTTCAGTCTCCCGCGGGCTCTATGATCGATGGGGGCACAATTTTTTCCGTATTCAGATGTTGTTTGAGTTAGAGTTAGAGCTGGCCAAGTATGCTCGATTAGCAAGCGCTATTGAGAGCCAGTAGCCAGTTGTTTTATCTACAGTTCACCTAGATTTTGAGTGTTAATCAAGACAGCTATCTTGAAAGCTCGGCGAGGCTGTAATACCATAAAATTAAATTAAAAATTTACGAGCTTTCGGCGATCGTTTTTGACGCTTCATTATCCAACAATCAAAATTTAAATCAATATGGCGCCTTTAGTGCACTGCAAGGCCTAGCTAGCAAGCACCGAATAATTAAAATTAGTATAAATTAGATAAGATATTTTATTTCAACAAATAAATAAATTTAATCTCAATTTTTATTTTTAGGTATTTGTGCCATTTTTAATTAAATTTTTTTTTTTTATCAATTTTTTTTTTGTATTAAAAATAACTGACCCCATGATGATTGAATGTGAATGGATTATAATTAAGATTTTAAGGTGCTTCAACTTATTAACCTTAAAATTTGAATTGTAAAATGTGTCCTTAGGATTTTTGTTGAAGGAAATTATTTTTTGTTGTTGATGTTGTTGAATATTTATTTATTAAAAAAATCTCCAGATTAAGAACAAGAATAATTAAGTTGATCTAGCTGATTAAATAGCTTGGTTATCGATTCACAAAAAAGTTAAGATAAAAAAATTCGATAACAATAATTAAGTATCTACTGATATTTTTTTTTATTAATTAGAGATTTTTTTACTTTTTTTCGTTTTCTTTCTTTATTAAATAAACTCTATTTAATTAGTATTTAAAAAAAAGAGTATAATTTAAGCTCAGTCAGAAGCCGCAAAGTGAAGCTGAAAAATTTTATGATTCTAGGTCTAAAAGCTTTAAATTAAACGCCGATTCAAAATTTTGGTCGACTCTTTAACTTTGTTAAATTCCAATATTTTGTTTATGTCTGTGAAGCATGCTCAATAATTCCACTCTAATCAAAAACAGATTTAACATTTTTTAACATAAACGTATTTTAATTAGAAAATAATAAAGTTAAAAAATCAAATAAAACATTAATTAATTGTATATATGTAGCGTGACAGTTCTTGTTTCCCGTCCAGTGATTTTCAAATTTGAATATTGTGATACACACTTTGTGTTTATCATCTATCAGAATAGGTAGATATTTAAATTACTTGAGGTCAATATGATAACTAGAGTTAAAAACTGTGAGAAACTATTTTTTTTTCAAATAATCGAAAATCGATTTATTTAATTAATTTTTTTAAAAATTAAATCAAAATAATTTTCGAGGGCATATTTTAAAAATTTTCAAAATCCCATTTCGACAAAAAAGAGCTTTATATTTAAATTTAAAATATGTTAATAGAAAATTTATTTTTCAAATCAATATAAAAAACGAATTATTTTTTTTTTAATAAAAATGTTTTCCTTTTAAAAAAATTAATTTCTTAATGTTTTTATTAAATATGAGAATTTAATAATCGCTGAGATTTAAGTGAACTTTTAACTTTAAAAATTAATTTAACTTTTGAAGATTATCTACGCAAAATTTCTTTAGTGCTAGATTGAATTTTATGGGTTATTGAACTTGTTGTTTAGGAAATAGCCGTCTTTTTTAATATATTTGATCCGACAAAAATTTGAATTATTCTTTAATTACTGAACTTATCTTTGATTAATCGACCAAGAGCTTGGGTTTGAAATTATTCGATTTTGAATAATTTTATCTAAAAATGGAGAGTTATGATAACTCCTCGGTTTTTTTATTAAGTCAAGATTTAACTTCATTTCTCTTTGAATAATAAACATAAATGTTTGTTGTGGCTTTATGTGATGGTTTTATTTGTTTTGTTTATTTATTGAAAAAACTTCCTTGTATAGTAAAGTTAAATAAAAATAATCAAAAAAAAAGATTAAACAAAAGTACAAGTTATACAAATAGGATCGATAAAGTTTTCCAAACGATTTAACAGAAGCTTTAGAATTGCCAGGCGAATTCGTTTATAAATATCGAAATAAGTTTAAAAAAGAAATTTGATTTTCAGATAACTAGTGAAGAGAAAAAAACACATTAAATTCTTTACACTCAAAAAAAATGTGATTAAGAAGAATTTGTAAATATTTATTTTGTAATAAGGCAATTAATTTATGTAAATTCGACTTTTGGGTTTTCATGAAAATTAATTTTATTTGCAAAATAGTTCTCAATTTTTCTATAAATAATCTTTTTTTATTTTTTGGTTGCTTAAAAGTTTATTAGAAAAATGATTTATTTTTTAAGTGTTTTAGAATATCACGTCTCATTTGAACTTTCTAATTACAAAATCAAAATTGACACAAAATACCTTTTAATTTTTAAATAAGAATTTATTGTTTTCTTTTAAATTATAAGTTCAAAATTAAATAATACTTTTAGAACAAAAATAAATTAATTTCATTTGTAAAAATGATTTTTAAAATAGGTAGAGTCAAAGAAAAAATAAATAAGAAATTTTAAATTCCATTGAAAATTTAGTTCGAAAAATTATAATGAAGAGTTTAAGTCGATAGTGCCCTACACTTCATTTTAGTCTTTTAAAAGATCAATTTACAATTCGTTCATGTTTATTATTAAGCTATTTATTAATTTTTTTATAATGAATTTATTAAATAAATAATTAATTGAGCTTATTTCAATTGTATCAAATTTTAATTGGTATAGAAAATTTTAAAAAAGTTCTGATTGAGTTCTTTATGGTAAAGATTATTGGACTTAACTGATATATTTGAAAGGACTTGTATTATTTGTAGATTTGTCCAAGAAGCTCAAATTTAGACCAAATTGAAGTTAAAGTTTAGAAATTATAGTCGATTACAGAGTCCCCAAACGCATTAAAAATGGCAACGTGTGTGCTCTTGTTCAATTAACAGTACCTTTTTTATTTATTTAAAAGATCATTCGAGTCGCGGTTTCGTCACAATGTGTTAGACCTTCATTTAGATGCAAAGTTTTATTTTTAAAATTAAGTTGGGTATTTTTAAGTAAAAATTTTTAGTATATTATTTATTAGTTTATATGTAACGAGCAAAAGCTTTTTCAGATTACAAAAAAAATGAGACGGATACAAAATATTAATTGATGAAGATTTACATAGCCAAACATAGTAGTTATTTCAAATTGGAATTTACAATTTTAAATACAATTTCTAAGCCTATAAAATACATCCAAAGGTGTTTAAAATCAATTTCCAGTATTTATGAGTATTCAATTTTAATTTATTCTATCCATACACTCGGATCTTGATACAATTTATTTATTTATTTATTTGTTTGTCTGTACAATGTTTAATATATTATTTAATAATTAAAGAATACTGATCGAGTTGGGTACCCTTTTAGTAAAAAAAATAAAAACAATTATTTGTTATTAACTAAATAGACAAGGCTGAAGAATAAATTTTGAAGAAAAGAGAAGAAAAATGTCGTGTTGCATACTTTAGGCTTAAGAGTTTAAACATAAATCAGTATGAAAAAAATCATCTTTTACAAAATAAAGACTTATAATTTTTAATAATTTTTTTTTAGATGCTGATAAAGGGAATAAGACGAATTAAAATCTTCTATTAAAAAAGTTTTTTATTTCTTTTTTACTTACCAATCGTTATTTGCTCTCTATCAAAGGTCTGAAAGGGAGATCTAAGATCATTCCAACCTGCACAAGGATCAAGAACATAATTTATGTTAAAAAAATAAAGACAATCAGTGAATCTGTCAAATTGCAAAATATTTATCCTGAGATTAATCTGGACTTTAGCTTGAGATTTTGAGTCCATCGCTGGTATAGCATTCACCAAAGTCATACAAGTTGTAGTTTATTTTACAAAAGGTGATGAAATATTTAGTTATTTGTTTATCTGTATCAAGTTTTACAAAATTTAAATTAATTTTTTTTCAAATGTTGTATTTTAATACTGTCATAGAGAAGCAGCATTTTTATTTGTCTGCTTAAACTTTATGTCTCACCACCAGATCTGATGTTTACATCCAGTAATTTTGATTTTTTTATTTGATCTCTTGACGTTCTGGAATATCTATTATTTTTTCTCAATAACTTAACTGCTTAATGATGATTAAGTATGTTTACTAGGCCGTGTACATTTTGTTAAAACTGGCCACGAGGCGAACTAGAATTGAAAAAATAAATGAGAAAAAAAATGATTAGCATTTTGAGCACTTTTAAGAAATGTTATTCAAATAAGTTAATTTGAAGTAGGTCTTGAAGAGCGGCATAATGAAAAATATTAGTCAAAATTTAAATTATTTATTATGAACAAATGGCTTTTGAACATATTTGCAAGAGACCTTTCTCTTGGTTCAATTCCACTTATCGGTTGTATCGAAAGGTCTTAAACTAAAATTAGAAAAAAAAATATTTTGTTTATTTAGGAATTATGTAAATTTTGCCCCATAGGCTATTTTACTCAAAGGGAATAAAAAATAACAATTTTTTTTCGTTGTTGTTTGGATTAAATTTGAACAAAATCGCGCTCAGTCAAGCACGTAAGTCTTTTTTTATTTTTTGATTTGTGTTATCGGCTAGTTTATTAAATTTTTATTCTTTTTTTTTGTTTCAATTTCCTTGTTTAGTTCCCACAACACCTTTATTAAATAACACGCGTGTTTGTTCTGTCCAGCTGAGATTAGTTGTGTGCAGCAAACGACGCTTGATCCGAGCCGATTATTGATTCACATGCTGTCCATTTTTTTTTTGTTGTTGTTTCGAATGTCAAAATTTTAATTATAGACTCTGGCGATTTAATAACCGTAATTATGCGATTTAATTATTTTTTCATCTTCCACTTAACAACTCAATTTAAATTTCCTGCCAAGACTTAACAAAACGACAATAGACTAAAGCTCGATCTATTGACATCTAGAGTGTTGAACTCGCTCGAGTGGCCCGGGCCTACATTTTAATTAACTCAGCTTTACACCTAAATGATCAAATTTTGAAAAGCCCTTGGCAATTTTTTTCTACAAGTCTCTAAGACATGCGTGTTTGTATTATCAATTTTTTTTCTCTCTCTCTCTCTCTCTTTTTCTTATTTATTTATCAATTGAATTAACCTTCTTTTTAGAAGAAGTAAATTTTAAAGCTTATAAGTCAACTCTTTAACATGAGTTTGGTACTAGGCCAAGTCCCAAATCCTGGAAAATAGCAAGTATAACCATGATCCCTAAGAAATCTTCCCCTACTCAAGACGTTAATAACTATCGTCAAATTAGCATGACAAATTGCCTTGGAAATTTACTTGAAATATTCAATGTTCTCAGATTGCGAAATAGACAAATCATTTAATTTTAGTTCAAGCTTATCTTTTATTTTCCCTTTTTGAAAAGCAATCGCTGCAGTCTTACTTGTATTAAAGTCAATTTTCCACATAGTAGAGAAGTTTGAACACACATCCAAAAGAGTTTGACAATGCCCAAACGATGGCGCCATAATTACAATGTCGTCACAATACGATATGATTGATAGGTTAATATCATTTACGGCTGCACCAATCTTCAAATCAGTACATTCATTTAAGAGATCGTTTATGAAATAGTTGAACAAAAAAGGAGATAGAATACCACCTTGTTTGACACTCTTTGTCGTTTCTATCATACCACTCGTTACACCTTCATGATTAATTAAAATCTCTCTCTCTCTTTTTCTTATTTATTTATCAATTGAATTAACCTCCTTTTTGGAAGAAGTAAATTTTAAAGCTTATAAGTCAACTCTTTAACATGAGTTTGGTACTAGGCCAAGTCCCAAATCCTGGAAAATAGCAAGTATAACCATGATCCCTAAGAAATCTTCCCCTACTCAAGACGCTAATAACTATCGTCAAATTAGTATGACAAATTGTCTTGGAAAGTTACTTGAAAGTATTACACCATAATATATAATTTTCTTGAGAACAATAAATTACTTATACATGAGCAGTCAGGATTCAGAAAACATAGACGCACTGCAGATAATCTTTATTTTCTTATTCAAAAAGTTGTAGAGTCTTTTAATAGAAAGAAAAAAGCCTGTTGTCTATATTTAGACATTTCTAAAGCATTTGATAAAGCTTGGCACCATAGACTAATTTATACCTTCTTATCTTGTTTATTGGATAAGATCGTTTCTGAATTTAAGATCTTTTAGATTAAATTTAAATGGTCATCTAAGTGATCAATACTCTATTAAAGCAGGAGTTCCACAAGGATCAGTAGTCAGTCCACTTCTTTTCAGCATTTTTATAAATGACTTACCAAAAAGAAATAAAGCAAACTGCCAATACTCTCTTCTTTTTGCAGATGATTTGGCTACTTTTTTATTTTAAAAAAGATAGGAAATCTTGAAAACATGATCAATAAGTACCTAGATGAAGTTGAAAAATGGCATTTCAAATGGAAAATGAAAATTTCTATTGAAAAGTCATGTTAAATGATCTTTGAGAAAATAACAAAAGTTGAAATCAATCTTGACTTTAAAATTAATGGTAAAAATTTAAATAATGAGGAAAAAGTAAAATTCCTAGGAATCACTTTAGACTCAAAACTTACATTTAGTCCAATGGTAGATGAATTAAAAGAACGCTTTAATTCAAGGCTTAATATAATAAAATATCTCTCAAATAGAAAATGGGGTCTAAAACCAAAAACATTAGGTAATCTTTACAAATCCTTAATAGGATCAATCTTGGTTTATTCTTTTCCTTGTATAAATTCATTCTCAGAAACTTGCATCAAAAAAATACAAGTTATTCAAAATTCAGCAGCTCGATCCATTTTGAAGCTGAAATATGATACCCCCTCCAATATAATGCACCAAGAGGCCTTCAATAAACTAAACTACTAACAGTTTCAAATCGACTGTTTGAGTTGAGTGAGAGATATGTCAGGTCAGGATTGAGTCATTCTCTTTCACTGGTCATCAGACTGGTGGAAGAATATAGAGAAGGTTTTGAATCAAGATATATCGAATATCAAATTTATTATATTTTTATTTATTTTTTATTTTATTTTATTTAACTTTATTTTAATATTTTTTTTATATTCTGAAGGAGCATTAGCTCGGTACAGATAAACAAATAAAAAAAAAAGTTTCAAAAATAAAGAAAGACAGAAAAATTTAAGTATTAAGTGAGATTGAAAAAAAAAAAAGTTATTTACATATTTCAGTCGAATAGTAAAAAAATCGTCTTTTTCTTAACAAACGCACACATACATGTCAAAATTGAGAGAAAAAAATAAAATCAATAGACCTAAATTGAACTTCCACTCGATTGATGGCTCATTGATAACAACAACGATCTCTTATCTGCGCTTATCTGGTTCAAGTGGTGGTCATCACTCTAATCAGCTTCGTCCATCTTAAAAATTGAATAATCTTTTTTTTTTCTGAATTATAATAAATTAACATATTTGGACATTAATCTTTTTTTTATTTTCGATTTTTATTTTTTTTCAGATTCAATGTAGATCCACATGTGGACTAAAAAAAATAAACTATGATCTAGTACTAGTCGCTTTTTTATCCAGCCAAACTACCTCACTTACTCTGTCCCACAATGACCATCTATTTATTTATTTTGTTAGTGTGCATGGTGCACGTAGAGTGTGTGCTCGGATCGATTCGATTCACCGACAAGTCCTACACAGGCTACATAAGCGAAAACATCGGCCAGCTAAACCCGTCTCAGTTGTATCCAAGCGAGCCGTCCAAACGCCACTATCAACAAATGGACGCGAACAAAAAGTCGGTGTATGTGCGCTTTGTGGACCAAATAAAACCGAGTGTTGAATTGGAGATGGACAGCGCGCACCACTGTCTAGCCTTTAACTTCAAGACCCTCAATCTCAGCCTGAAAACAGACGATTATGACCAAGACGCCATCAGTCTATTCGAAATAGACCACGACAATTATCTGTGCACTAAAAGTGATGTGAATTGTTTGTGCTACTTTCAGATCAGGCTGACAGACGATCCGTTTGTGCGCGATCGAATAAACCGCGAGGCCAAGGACCAGTACACGCTCAGCTTGCTGCTAAACGACACCAAAGCCAGCCTAGTGGTCAACATACTCGACGACAACGACCTCGAGCCCATGTTCGATCCCAGCGAGTACACCATCGAACTGAAGCAGTTCGACGCCCAATTTCGGCTCGTCAACTTGGCCGAATTTTCTATCATTGGCAAAGTGAACGCTCTGGACCCGGACTTGGCCGAGAATGCGCGCATCAACTACTACTCGACCAACAGTGCATACTTGGGCGTATTGCCAAACACCGGAGAGATCTACTTGAAAAAAAGCTCGTCTCATTTGTTCGCGCTGAACTCAAGCGAGCTGAGCGTGCAAGTGAAAGCGTTCGATGCGGGCATCAAGCTCAATTTGGCCAACAACCTGGCCCGGATGAACGCCTCTCTGTTCGACAATTTGCAAGATAGTGACGCACTAGACAAAAGACTGGTCGACATGGTCACCAATTTGGACCGGCCACAAATCGATCTTGTGTCCAAGTATCTCGACCAGGTGAAAAGTTTTGAACTAGCTCAAGTGAATGTTGTTTTGAAGAGAAATTTGGTCGAATTGTTCGAGCAACATTTGTCCTATCCAATAGTGGAAAAAGTGTCTGCAACATCAGCAACAATAGCAAAAGCCTTGTACACTCGGCTGGTCCCGTTCAGAATTTTAAAGTTCACCAAGCAGCCAGATCTAAATCGGCTTAGGATTCAGGGCGATCATTCGGACATGTTGGAATTGGTGGCCGCAGCTAACAACCAAGTCTTGATTTCATTTGTTTATGATCCAAATTTGGTCGTTGATGAGACTAGCAAGTACAAAATTATGTTCTGTCAAGACCATGTTTGCATTGACTTGGTCACATTTGAGATTAATTTTCTGCTTGATTTTAATGCGTCCATGGGTTGGTTGTGCGAGCTCAGCTTAGCTGTGAGCCAAAATTCTGAGTTCAAAGTGAACAAAATGACCATGCCGGGCACTCCTTTATTTGATGCCAGGCCGGTCCTGGGGCCGTCTAATCTGTGCCGCTCGGTCACCTCTCTCCTAGATTACGAAATAACAATCAGCAACAATTTGGATCAACATTTAGCACTGGGTCAATTCAACCAAGTGATGGTGAACAAAGTGAGCACCAAAAATCAAACATATGAACTTGTGGTTGGCGCACGGCTCAAAAATTTGTCTCCATTTGTGCACAAAAGTGTCAAATTTGTGGTGTCCTATTCGGATGTGCATGACTTTTTGTCATTGTCATTTGCCCATCGAACTCAAATTGACACAGCCCCTCCACTCAGCTCCCACATTCTCTATCTAAGCTTAAAATCAAAAAATGGCATCTACACCACCAATGTGGACACATTCAATAGAACAAGCTTTATCAAAGACTATTCGGAGGCCTATCTAATCCTAGGTCCCAATCTAGACCGATTGCTAATCGTCAACTCGTTCATAAACGAATTGATACGAGTCAAAATCAATAATCAAAAATCGCCTAGTCAAAATTTGCTCGGCATATTCTCCCAAGCGATTAGCAGCTTGAACATCAGTGTGCACACGTCTGACCCATTGGACTCGGAGTGTTTCTATGTGGACCACTTTTACGGCAGTTTGTATCTCAAGTGTCAACTGTTGCCATCGTTTGGTCTCAAGCAAACAATGACTGGCATCAAGCGCCACATTTACCATCGTCACATTGATTTGTACCACAACAACTTGAAATTGCTAGCCAGCATTCAATTGGAGTTTAATGTAGAAGAAGAGCTCAAAAATGTCCAAGACATGTCCATTCACATCGAGCCTGTCAAAATAAAATTTATCAATTCAAGCTCAATCGATCAGCACTTGAACACAAATCAATTGGGCCCAAAACTGAAAGCCTATGTCAAAAAAGTGCTCGATCTGAAACAAGCAAAAAAAAATTTGCCCAAAATTTCACCACAAAATGAGACCATAATCCATTTTGAGTACGAAATAAAAAACTCAAAAGACTGTTGGATAAATGCGGAATTGTTTCAAGTGGAAGTGAACAGAAGTGATCAGGTGACTTTTTTTAATCTAACCGATGACACATTTTACATTGATGCAGTGACCGGGGTGGTCAAGTTCAAGTCAAATTTTCGCCCTGACCACTGGCTCCCCAAACACTTGTTCCCTCTTAAGCTGCAGCTTTTTCAAACAAATTTTCTCACCCTCAACTCTCGCGTCTTTGACCTTGAAATAACTTTGAAAGCTCGCGTTGACTCATCCAGCTCAGATCTGATCCAAACGCCAACATTGGTCAGAAAAAAATACGACCTTGTTGTTGATCAGACAAGTGTAGAGAAATCGCACGATTTGCTCTTGATCAAATCGTTTGACGTACTGCCATCTAGACATCAATTTAATGTTAGCTATTCTCTGGAAAGCCAGGCCGATGTGCCCTTCTATTTGGACTTAACTGGCAGATTGTTCTATTTCAACACGGTGTCACATGTTCAAGCAGACTTTAAATTTTGGGTCCATTTGAAATTTAGATTTTCTCTCAATCAAAGTGTGGAGTGTGAAGAAACAGCGGTGATCAATGTTCACGTGCAACCAAGCTATACAAATATGCACTTTTTCACCGACAAACTGGAGCCCATTGTGACATTTAATTTAAATGTGCCAATGCACACAGGCGCTTTTGTCCAAATGCAAAAATCACTCCTGGTCGGTTTTGTCACTTTAAGCGACTCTCAAATGCACAAGTATCGATTTGACATCGACCAACCGGTCTTTGTTTACAATGCGCCCACAATTTTGTTCATTGACCAAGAGCAAAATTTAATAAATGAAAATTTTTTGAAATTAATTCAAGTTGACGAGCACACAGGCGCCATTTACTTCAATCCAGAGCAGTTGAACGCGATCAATTTGTGTCATCGCCTCTCAAAGCTAGTCCACTATTTCTACTATGGCCAGCATCAAGCGTCCAAATTGGTCGAGTTTCAAGTCACAGTCAAAAACATGCACACCTCTCTGAGCCTTCAAGTAAGAGTGAATCTAATTTTTCACTCGAGCCCACAACCAGTATGGATACCGAACAGTGTTGACGCATTGAACAAACACAACAAATTCCGCATAAACACCAACAATCTTTTGAATTTGTTCCGCAATGGCGATGAATTTTTGCTGGCTCTGGACATAGAGGAAAACTCTGCGACATGGCCTGCCTACTTAGAGTACCATGAGAGCGACCAGGAGGGCTTCATTGTGAACCTGCGCGACTATCTCAAAGCCAGACTTAACTCAGACTCCAAAACAACACTGATCAACTTCAACCTCTTAAAAAACACCAGATTCTACTTGCACAATGACCGCTATTTTCAAATAGTGGACAACTACAACGGCCTAGTGCAGACCAAACACTCGATTCAATTTGACTATGAAATAGAACAGAGCTACACGACCAAAATACTAGTTGTCCAATACAGGGACTCTGTGGACGTGGCATCGAACCGAGAAAATGACCTGGTGTTCAAATCGGAGCCCAGTCACTTTAGCTACTATGTTGACCTGGCAATCAGAGTTGTAAATGTAGTGGACGAGCCATTTGTTACATCCGAGCCCGTCTACTACATTTCTGTAGACGAAAACGAGACCAAAAATAAGAAATTGTTCACGATTGCGCTGGTCGACTTTGACCGAGGATCACACTCGATCACAGAGTCTCGGTTCAGAGCAGAAATTATTTCTGGCAACATCCAGGGCCACTTTTATTTGTCAGGACTCACTTTGTTCACGAGTGCGTCGCCGCGCAAATTGAACCGCGAGGCTCAGTCAAAACACGAGCTGCAAATAAAAGTGGTGGACAGTGGCGGCGAGTTTAACTCGTCGCGCTTTGCTCTGTGCCGAATAGTGGTCAATGTGGAAGACGTGAACGATCACAGGCCCATTGTAAATGACATTGAGCTGGACATCTATGACCAGCTGGACGCGCTTCTTGTCAAAAAAATACCAATAGCCAATGCCATCGCCATAGACCAGGACTCGGTGTCTCAATTAAAGTATGTGATTGTGTCTGTGAGAATTTCGAGGCAAGAAAAGGTGGTCAAAAGAGCTAGCAACATTCAGTCTTTGTTTGTGCTCAACTCGACTTCTGGAGCTCTGTCCATAAGCCAGCCTGAGCTGCCGTGCCACTCGTGCCTGGTCCAAATAATCTACCGGGCTCTTGACATTGGTCGATATAAAAATCGTACCAGCAGAAAAAGCTTCATTCGATTTAATGTGTTGCCTAGGAGACAAACAAATGTGTCGACATTCGAATTGTCTTTGACGCCTGAAAAAACCGACAAAATAATTGTGCTCAATTTGAACGAGGACATTAAACTGGGAGAAAAAGTCTACCAGGTCAAAACAAACTTGCTCAGTCACTCTCAAAAGTCAATTGTCTACTACAATTTGTTGGAGGACAGCAATGTAAATTTGACATTTTACATGAGCAACCATGACGGCTCGTTGTATCTGATCAAAAAATTGGACGCCGACAATGGCGTTCAATTCTACAATTTGAGTGTGTTGATCACAAATTGGCAGGGTCAGATTGAGAATGTGTTCATAGAGGTGCATGTGAGAGACACCAATGACAATCGGCCTCAGTTCTCGTCCAGTTTGGTCTATTTGAACGAGACGATTCAAGTGGACACAAACATGGAGACGTCCATTGATCTGATCGAGGCCATGGACCAAGACCTCATTGACCAAAATAAACTCCAGTTCAAAATGCAAGATTGTTTCTATCTGAGCGGTGACATTTTGCTCAAGAAGCCCTTCATCGCCTCGGCAGGAATAAGTCCCTCTACTAACCACCTGAACTATCCGTTGTGCTCAAAACAATTTCTAGCGCTGGTGCCCAGTCCGAGCATTGGCAAATCTCAGCTGCTCAAATTGAAGATAAATACCCTCGAGCTGAAAAATTACTTGGACACGTCCAGTGACATGTTCAGCAAAACAAAAGGCTCCATTTTGTTTGTGATCGATTTGTCGGTTCAGGACACTTCTTCCCATTTGCCCACATTGACTCGCCTCATGCTCAATTTAACCATCGAAAAGCAATCGACGCTAATTTTTAAACGCCAATTGCTCGCCGACCCGATCACCCACGATCATCACGTGCTCGACTTTGGCTTTAGAAAAAAAGACTACACACTTGTGCTGCAAAAAAGTGAACAACTCAAAAAAGGAGCCAAGCTTATCAGCTTGTTCAATGAATTTGTTTGGACCAAGTCATCAGATGAAACATTTTCTTTCAAGCCATACGAGATCAGCTTCAGCATCACAAATGGTGACAGCATTTTTTCAATAGACAAAAATTTCGCTCTATTGACACTCAATGAGAGCATCAGTGAATTGGACACAATTTATGAAGTTCAAATTGAAGCGACCACCAACATGACTGGCTTGGAAAAGTCGAAATTTTTCAAAAAAACCAAAGTTTATGTGTCAATGCTGAGATCAGCATCAATAAGCAAAAAGTTCTCTTTTCCTCTTGTCCAAATTGCTTTGGCAAATTTGACCGCGTTCATAGATGAAAATGTGCCTGTTGGCTCGTATGTGCTCAATAGGCCATCAGGTGACCAATTTGTTTGGTCGTCAGCCCTCAATTTAGACCACAGTCTTTATACCATTAAATTGTTTGACCAAACTTTTGCATTTGAACCAGACTCGGGCCTAATTAAAACCAAACAAGAGCTTGACTATGAGAGCCAAAGTGAGTATTTGATAAAATTTACAATTTGTCTGGCCAATGGACAGTGTATTGACAATGAAATGGAAATTTTGGTCCAAATAGTGAACCGAAATGACAACGAGCCAGTGATAAGACCGCTCAGCTCACAGCTTTTGCTCCTCAATCGATCCGACCTCATCCGATCAATGACTTTGTACACTTTTAGAGTCCACGACATGGACAAAAATTTGACTCAGATTGATTTGAAAATTTTTCAAAAAACATTTTTTCCCAGTGGTTGCTTGGATGCGGTCAATTCGGACATGACCGAAATATTTGCCAAACACCGCTCTCAAAATACTTTTGTTCTTAAACTAAGCGATCTGGGCTACGAATATTTGCTTTATGTTGCTGGCAAAAATCACTGCTCGGCCCAGATCCAAGTCATTATTCAGGCAACTGATGGCTTATTCATGACCATGTCTAATTTTAATTTTACCTTTCAAAATGAAGAAAATGCGGTGCCAATCATGAAAATAAAATCTAGTCCCATTGCGCCCATTTTGCACACAATCGAGCTCGCAGAGGGTCGCACCGAAAGGTCAAAAATACTCAACATCGAGTTGGTGCTGGAAAATTATTTAAAATCGCGCAAATTTCCACCAAAAAGCCAATTTAACTTTAGCCTATTGAACCACGAAGATTTATTCTACATCTTTGACAATCATTTGCATCTTGACTCAGGTGTCGAGCTTGATCGAGAACAAAAAGACACTTATGAATTGTTCATAGGCATTGGGTCATCAATCGGCTACAATGTGCCACAAAATATTCGAGTTTTGGTCAAAATCAATGATGTGAATGACAACAGAGCCATTTTTGTTCATCCACCCGAGATACAGTTCACTCGTACACAATTAGATCTGTTCGATTTGTACGAGTACAATGTGTCCTGTTTAAGAGATCAATTGTTCCAGTCCTCACAATCGAACCCACTGCTTCAGATCAAAGCCAAAGATGATGACTTGGCACAAAATGCATCGCTCTTTTACACCATCAAATCCAATCTCAAAGGCTTAATCATAGACTCAGAAACAGGCAGCATTTTTTATACAGCCCAAAGTGATCAAGAAGTTCCTTCTCTAGTTCAGCTGAATGTAACTGCCCGGGACCAAGGCTCGCCTTATCAACAGTCCAAGCTCAAAATTCAACTAAGTGTCATCAACTCAACCCAAGGTGTTTATTTTAGAACAAATTTTTACTCATTTAAACTGAATGCAAACGATGCAGTTAATACTACAATTGGTCATGTCAATTCGGCTACATTCTACGAGCCTGTTGACTCTAGACTAATTTATTCTCTAGCTGAGGGCGATGAGCTGCAGCAATTTCACCTAGATCCTCTCAGCGGACGCCTCAGTCTGAGAAAAGAGTTGACATGGAAAAAATTGTATCACCTGCTAGTCGAAGCAAGAAGTGAGTTCGAAGAGTTTGGCAATGCGAGCATTTGGGTGCGGATTGAAGTTGAAGGCTGCCGGGTGCCTAGATTACAATTTGAAAGGTTCCAGTACCTGGCTTACATTGACGAAAATCAGAGTAAAATGAGCGAGATTATTCGCCTGCAGACATCGGATCCAAACGCCAATTTTAAGCTCCTGAACAACTATGACTTGTTCTACATCAATGAATTAACTGGTTCAGTGTTCAATAAGCAATTGTTTGACTTCGAGTCGGAACAAAAAGAATTTGGTCTGAAAATAAAAGCTTACAATTCAGTTTATGAGACCTATTGTATTTTGGTGGTGAAAATTGCCAACAGAAATGATAACAAACCGCAATTTGATAAAAACATGTACTTGTCAGAAATTGAGTTGAACTCGGACGCGGACTATGCCGGTCCGCTGGATCAAATTTTAATGAACAGCTCGTACAGCACAGCTTCGAATGCAACTCATCAATTTGTGACCAAAATGGCTGCCAACGATCTGGATTTTGATTCAATTGAATACACCATTGTCAGTCAGAGTGTGCTCAGTAATTCTTTGGACAAAATTGATCAGTTGATCGAGTTGACTTTGTTCAACATCGACTCTCACAGAGGATTTGTTTATTTGCTAAAAAAAAATTTTTATAAATTTAAAAAAATTTTCAAATTTTTAAATTGGCCAATGGACTCGGATGTGATCGGCTTTGGTCTAAAAATTGGTGCAAATGACTCAAAATTTGTGGCCACAGCCCAATTGAACATTCAAATAAAACAATACGAGTTTAGCAGGCCTGAATTTAAGACCAGCTGCATTCAAGTCAATTTGGACTACGACAAATATGTGACCAAGTCAAATTTGCTGGATTTAAGTGAACATTTGAGAGAAATGTCCAACCGAATTGATTTTAAGACTTGGTCAGAGGGGTTCATGACACAGAACGGTTGGCTGGCTATGGACAAAGATGTCATAAACAACATGAGTGTGGTTCACGTGGCTGTGTTTGTCTGCGACCGAGTTCAAACTGGCCTTTGCGACCAGGCCTTGATAGAGCTCAATATAACTTGTAGTGAACCAGTGGCTGTGAGACCGGTACAAGGTCCGGTCATGGGCTTCGTATCCCAGTACGGAGTGTACTCCATTCAACAGCAATACTCGGCAGCAGACTACAACTACTTGGATTTTGTCAACGAGTATGACTATTACATTTATGAAGAGCTGAATGACGCAAACGAAAGATTTTATTACGAGTTGAAGGCCTTCGAGTTGCCTGAACACCTCAGGTACCAGTTTGACATAGTCGAGTGTCAGTTCGAGATGCTAAATTGGACCATTTCGAACTCAACTTTGACCAAACAACTGGCAAAATTTAGCCAGTCTAGAGACAAATTTTTGTTCACTCCGATTCAGATCAAATATTTGTTTTTGCTTAACAAACACAATGGGGTGTTGAGCTCGCGAAAAACCATCAATTCAATGAACCCGGGAGTGTACAATTTTAACGTGAGTCTAAAAGTGCTGAGCAAAAATGGAAAAAATGAGACCATGAGTAGTCGTCTAGTGGACTATATGAAATTTCGCTTGGTTGTCTTGCCCACAATTACTTCACTTGAAAAAGAAATAAACAAAAATGACTTTAAATTTGAAAGAGAATTTTACAGATTCAAATTTGACAAGCTAAATCCGTCAATTGGCTCGGTCAGATTGGTGCCCAAATTTAACAAGAGTCTTAACTTTAGTGTAAATTATAAACTTATTGGCAACAGGTTTAATCTAGAAGAATTGTTTGTGTATGATGAAGCGGACCTAGGGCTCAAAAGAACGCTCACAATCGACACAATCAAGCCGTATTTGAACGAAAACAATGAATTGCATCTGAATTGTCTGTGTTTGGTCTCCATTGAGGGCTCAATTGTCGAGCTAATGAAAGAAATAGTGATAGATTTTACCAGTTATCTAAACTCTGGACCAAAGGTCAAATTAAACATTCCAAATGATGCCCTAATGTTCACCGAATTCAATGAAAAGATAAAAATTTTCGACAATTTGCCAACTGGCACCCCAATTTTTAAGCTTATGGTAAAAAATAGTCTAAATTCTGACATTGTTTTTTCAACTGAGAGCAGATATTTTAATTTGGATGCAACTAGTGGTCTATTGTCAGTAAACAGCTTGGCTTCATGCAGACTAAATGTAACAGCTTGTAAGCATGATAAATGTGTGCGCACAGAATTGGATGTTGAGCTGATGAATGGGCATAGTAGAGTTGGCAATTTTGACATCAACAATCAGAATGGAGTTATTCGGGAGGATGCATTGCCTGGCACTGTGGTAACAACCCTGGCCAAAATTGAAAAAAAAATTGAATATTTTATCATCAATGGAGACGAATTCAACCAGTTTGACATTTCACCAGATGCCAAAGTTTACACTCGTCGCATGCTTGACAAAGAGCACATTTCCAATTACACTTTGACTATCATGGCTTTTGATGGAATGTTTAAATCAACCAAAAATTTGTTTGTTAATGTTTTAAATGTTGACGATTCGCCTCCCATTTGCCATGACAATTTGGTCAATTTGAAGCTTGTCGAGAATTTACCCCTGCATCAGGTGGTGCATGTGCCAAACATAACCACCACTGACCAGGACTCAACTCTAGTCTATCAAATAATTAGTGATTTTGAGTCAGAAAAGCTAACTGAGTCTGTGCCATTTAAATTCAATCAGAACACAAAAAAAATGGAAGTCGGTGGCCAGCTAGACCATGAAACTAGGCCATATTACACATTTTATCTATTAAATTCACTAAATAAAATCAACAGGTGTACGATTAAATATGAAATTGAAGTAGTGGACGTCAATGACAATAGACCCGAGTTTAAAGCTCCAAATAAGACAATTTCAGTGTACGAACATTCACCTAAAGGACTCATTTTGGACCTGGACATGTACGCCACTGATCTAGACTCGACTAACAACTCAATTGTTCACTACTCGATCCAAAATGACACTTATTTCAGCATAGATAAAACAAATGGGCTGATTCAAATAAATAGTCAAGAGTTGGACCGGGAAGTGTTGGGCAACCAGATTAAATTGGATGTTTGGGCATCTAATTTGGACAATTTGACCAATGTCCATTCATTGAATGTGAACATTATTGATCTAAATGACAACAAGCCTGTTTTTGAGCAACAAGAATATTTTGTAACTATTGCGGAAAATTTACCTTTAAATTATGAAATAGGCAAAGTGAGGGCCCATGATCCTGACCTCAACTCCAAGACAGAGTACTATGTGCGTCCTAGTGACAAATTTTACATTGATCATCACACTGGAGCAATTTTTCTGAACCATTCTGTTGATTATGAAAAAGAAAAGGAGTTTGTTTTGGAAGTTGTTGCTGTGGACGCGCAAATGAACGTCCAAGAGAACAATTCTAGTTGTCTTGTTCTAATTAGCGTAATGGATGTTAATGACAACCCGCCCATATTTGATCCATCAACTCCTAAACATGTCACAATAAGCGAAAATTTGCCACCCAACTCAACAATTGTGTTCACAAAAGCCTATGATTTAGACCAGTCGCAATTGAATAACAAATTATCATACCACTTGGTAAATGGGTCGCAATTTTTTCAAATAGATGAAAAAACTGGACGCTTGTACACAACTGACCCCATTGACTACGAGGAGATCACAGACAAAACATTTTATGTAATGGTCCAATGCACAGACAATGGTCAGCCTGAGCTTAAAAGTTATTTTACTTTGAGAATAACTGTACAAGATCTGAATGACAACGAGCCTGTTTTTGTGCACCAAAATCAAACACTCGTTCTAAAAGACTCTTTTCCAATCGGAAACGAAATAACCAAATTTTTGGTCAGCGACAAGGACAGCTTTGGTCAAATGTTCACTTTTAGTATCATGGAACAATACAAACAAGCGGGAAGTGCCAAAATTTATTTGAGTGAAAAAATATTTTTTATGAAAGAAAACAGTTTAATTTTGTCCAAAAATTTGCTCAGCAATCAAACATACGGTCTTAGGATACGCTGCTATGACTCAGGTTTGCCAAGTCCCTTGTACTCGGATACCCACGTGACTATAATTGTCACTGACGAGTCGAACACAGTGCCGTCCTTGAATGACACCACCATACAGGCCACTAGCATCGACCACTTTGCACCCATCACCCAAAATCAAGTCATTGGTCAACTTAGAGCCAGCGATGCGGACAAAGACATTTTGTTCTTTGAGGCAAACAGTGACAGCATTGATGTCAATCAATTGAATGGCCTGATTAGAATCAAAGAGGACATGGCTGACTCGCAAACTCTCATCTTAAACCCTCGGGTCACTGACAAAAAGTTTGTAGTAGAAGCAAAACTGAGTGTAAACTTGAATAGAGTCAAATCGGACTGTCTGTTCAATTCGTTGTATGCCAAATTTGTCACTTGGCATCCGGAGGACAATTTTAGTGTGGAAAATTTTGTCCAAATGGGCCACTTGAGCCAAGTAGACAGCTATTTGCAACGCATGGTTATGTTGAGACGAAAAACTTCGTTCAATTTGACCATTGAAATAATCGGCCTCAGATCTGAGCCAAATGTTGACCATGACATATTTGATTTTGGCCTGGATGAAAATTTCCTCGACTTGAAATCAAGTCTAGTCGAAGTTTTGTTCATAGTCAAAAAAACCACCTACAAATCAATCTATTCCAGCTGCATCAACTCAAAGTATATGTCAAGATTTTTGAACAAAAAAAAGCCAATTCTGATCAAACAACTGAACAGCAACACTCATTTAAACATGCGCCTCAAAGACTTGTCCTACAACACCAAATGTTCCACTTTCCACAATCAACTATGCTCCATAAACATGCAACTGCAAACGTGTAGACTAAACTTCAGCGGATTCAACCGCTACGATCTGTGCGACACCGGCAACAACAAGTGCTACTTGTTGCCCAACTATGACTGGACTTGTGAGTCGAATAGCAAGCTGGACATGGACAATGCAGAGGCCACATTTAGTCAACAATGCGCCAAAAATATGTGCCAGAACAATGGCTTGTGCAAAATTGTCAAAAAAATTGCCAAAAGAAACAACATGACCAGGCATATGGTGCACTGCTTTTGTCCCAATGGCTTCAAGGGAAAGTATTGCGAACAAGATGTGAACGAATGCACCGAGACCGGTGTTCAATCGACCCAATGGATCAATCCGTGCCACCCAGCGGCCAACTGCATAAACACCCGGGGCTCCTACATATGCAATTGTAGCCTAGAGCCGTCAAGTCTTTGCTACAACACTCTGTCGCCCCAGTACACGGCCTCCATGGCCGCCTTCAAAATTGACCAAAATCTAAAGTACTCAAATTCTTTTAATCAATTCAAATTTGAGACTGTGCACGCGAACGAAGACGATGACTTTGACTTGCACGACCAGGTGACCATGCTAGGCTACCGAATACCAAATCACGTGATTCAGCAGGCTTTGTTGGGAATTTTTGGCGGCATCTGCGCCATTCTGGTCCTGTTGTCACTGGCGGCCGCCATCATGTGCAAAATAAACTTTTCCAAAGGCTACATAGAGGCCTATGAGGTGAGACACGATGCCATGACCAGCAGCACGAGTGTGGATCATGACGACTTTACGAGCTCCACTTCGTCACCAGGCTCCTTCAAAATGGAGGCCAAAAAGCCCATTGCAAACAAATGCAAAACCAGTAGGTTCAATAGAAACAAGCAGCGCTCGTCAATGACCGCCTCGCTCATATCCTCGAACACGGTCGAGTCCAGTGACGGCGAGCAGATTCAGAGAAAAAATTTCAGATACAGAATTAACAATTTGTTCTTTCCGAAAAGTCAAAATTTAAGAGGTCTGCCAGAGGCTAACAAAGAAGAGTCCGAGATCGAATCTTCGTCGGCCTATTCGCCCAAGTCGCTCGCCGAACCCAAGTACAATATTGACCCCAAGGGATCTGCCATTGAATCAAATAGGCTGCTCAAACACCACGACAACGATGGTGATGACGAGGACGAGTCCAAAATTGTTCAAGGACTGGTCCGGCCTGTGGACACTTTTGGTCGCAGCAGCTTTAAAATAAAATACAATACACTGGACTTTAAGAAAGTGAATCGGGAGTCCGAAATGGAAAAAATTAAATTTAACACGGCCATTAGAAGGCCAAAAGGAAAAGAAGTGCAAAATGATTATTCGACTTTTTTGCCTAAATTGCCAAATCAATTGGCTGAGAATGCGCTCGAGACCGACAAAGACTCGATAGCTTCTGCTGAGGACTCGTGTCTTGGTAAGAGTTTTTTTTCTTTTATATTTTAAACTAATTTAACCATTTTTTAAACAACAAAAATTTCTATAGATTAACTCATTTAATTGTCTTTACATAACTAAAAATAAAAAGTATTTTTTAATTTTTAATTTCTAGTATCATACTACTAACCTTTAGTTGCCTGATTTAACATTTATACTTATTTTTTCGAAAATTGTTGCTTTTTTGTTTAAATAATAAAAACCAAAGTTGGTAAAAAATTATTTTACTCAATCGAAGGAAATTAGTTTTCATCAGGATGTATTCTTCAAGTATTCTTCAAGTATTCTCAATGTGTTTTCCATGTATTCTTGGTGTTATCTTTAATTATTTTCAATGATTTCCTCAAGTATTCTGGATCTAGATTAAAGAGTTCAAAAAGAAATAAAACATCTTCTTTGAAGTTTATTGTAAAAAATTAATTTTTTAAGTTTATTTTTTTCTTTTTTGAAAAATTAAAATGAAAAAAAAATCGAAAACTGGTTAAAATACATAGATTTTTTTATCTTTTAACCATTTTAAATTCTTCTAAATATGTATGTTGTATGTTTAGTTTAATTTTTTAAAATAATTAAAATTAAAATTATTAGTTTTATTAAAATTTTTGAGAACGTACATTACAGTTTTTTATTTTTGTACTTAAAAAATCAATACTCTTTTAATTTTATTTAAAAATCTAAATTTTTAATCGAAAATTTAAATTAATTCGAAAATAAAAATTTAAAAAGTCAAAGTCAATTTTGAATTTTTTTATGAGGTATTTTAAAAATACCTCTAAGAGACTATGGAAAAACTATTCTATTTATTTTATTAGAGTTGTTTAAAAGTCCAAAATTAAAGTCCATGTCAGGAACTTAAATTTTTCAAACCGAAATTCGACATCGAATATAAGTCAGAAACTAACTTAAACATTGATTTAAATTAACTTAAACCTTTCAGATTTATTTACTCATTTTTTTTTATTTCTTGAGCTCTTTACTTATATTCGATGTCGAATTTTTGTTTGAAAAATAAGAGCTCAAGAAATAGAAAAAAATGAGTAAATAAATCTGAAAGGTTTAAGTTAATTTAAATCAATGTTTAAGTTAGTTTCTGATCTCTACAAAACTCTGCAAAATTTAATATAATTAAGTCCGGACTTGGACTTTTGAAAATTAAAAAAATAATTTAAAGCCTTTGACTTGGACTTTTGGAAAAAAAAAAAAATTTAAATCCGGACTTGGACTTAGCTTGAGACTTGTGACTTTTAAACAACTTTGAATTTATCAATTTTTAACAAACAGAGGTGTTGAATCACAGAATAAGCTTCCAAAATAAGCAATATCAGCAAGTTCAGTGAATAGTTCCAAGGCTCAAGTTGATAAAAAATTATTCAAATTGATTTCATGAATACTGCAATAGCCTTAATGGCTAGTGC
This sequence comes from Brachionus paranguensis, assembly GCA_016802215.1. Classification (NCBI taxonomy): domain Eukaryota; kingdom Metazoa; phylum Rotifera; class Eurotatoria; order Ploima; family Brachionidae; genus Brachionus; species Brachionus paranguensis. The sequence goes on along the minus strand of JAESIX010000002.1, from coordinate 5,999,244 downwards.
AAAATTTGCACTGGTATAGAACAATATACCACAGTATTTCAGAACACTATATCGCAGCAGATTTTTTAGAATTAACCGAGGAGTCAATTTTTTGAGCTATAGCCAGAGATACATTATATGGATGATTTCAAAATCGACAAATTTAAATTTTTTTAAAGAATTTTACCTTTATTTACAAATAATAAAATAAGTCTTTTGATCAATTATAAATTAAAAAAACTATGAAAATTCGACAATCGATAATTAAGTAGTAAAAAGTGAATTTTTCAGAAATAATGGAAAAAAATAGCTATTAAAAAATATACCAAGTATACTTGAAGAATACATTGAAAATAATTTATAGAATACAGATCTAATACCACACTGCGTTTTTATTATTTTGCAGTAAAAAGCATGAGGCAGAAAAAAATAAATGTGTCGTATTTCTTCATTCTTATTAAGAAAATAAAATTAATAAATTTTATTCGCCTATCCTTAAACAATAAAGCAAAACCCTAAAATTATGGCTTAATAGATTTTTTATTTTATTAAAAATATTAATTTTGTTTACTTTTAAGGTTTTTATTGGGATATTACCGACTGGGCAGGTAACATTGACCAATTGAACGATTCAAAAACATTTTTACCGGTACCTTCGAATCTGGAACAACAGAATTCAGCTAGTTTGTCACCAATTTACTCACGAGTATTCAAAATAAACAAAGTCCAAAATTTAAATGACGAAAAAACTACGCAATTTGCTCAACAAGACTTGGATACATTGAATGACGATAGTTTGAATCTTATTAATGAGAAATTAGATGCGCAACAAACGGATACTTACATGTATTTGACCAGGGAAGATTGTGATAAAACAGCTGAGTCAATCAAGACCCAGACCAACACAGAAAGTAATATTAGTGTAGAAAATAATGAAGAGGATTCAATGAGCAATCACTTCTTTGCTCCGTCGACTTTTAAAGGCAAATTTTAAATTTAACGAAAATCATAATTGTACTTGTTTTGAATTTGTTTAAATAATTTTTTTATATGAGTTTTTTTTATTAAATTGTAAAAATGAATTTTTATGTCAATTATCGAGAGAACTTTTTAATTATGTAAGTTTATTTGAGTAACTAAGTTTTTTAAATAAAGATAAATCACATGTAATAAAATTATTGTTAAAAAATTTTTATTATTTTTCAAAATTTTTTATTGTTGATTTAAGTTTCATTGACATTATTTAATTAGTTAGAATTAAATTCAATTCAAAAAAAATTGCTCATAACTATGTAAAATAACTTTAAATGCATAAAATTAAATAGAATACTTGATTAATTTAAAAATACTTTTTAAATCCCTAATAAATAAGATTAAAAAATCCAGATTTCTAAAATCTTTGTTTGATCGATTGATACGACACTGAAACTTTCAAATGTAAAATTACTGAGTGACCAGTAAATTTCTCAAATAAAGTAACAAAAATATTGTTTTACTTTTTTACTTTTTTTTTATTTGTTTTAGAAATTTACTAGAAAAAAGAGGTTTTAGTAAATTTATAAAATAGTTAGTAAATTATAAAATTTTCTTTATTTATTTATTCTTACAAGCACTGTTACCTCCATAACATCTAAAGTTGCATAACAATTGAGCCTTTTTACAACTGCATCTATTCGTTAAACATTGGGCAGTGCAGTTGCATTTGACCATTCCTTGACCACCACCAATCGAGATCTCGTTAACGGCTTGCCTTACACTCAAAGATTTATCCAATCTTAATTTTAAATCAATTGAGCAATCCTTGACCAAAGCAAAATCATTTCTTGCAAACAGGACATTCAAAACACCTGCTTCACAAGTTAACTCAAAAAGTGATTTGTCTTAGTCTTTGTCGATTACACGACATATTAGATTAGAAGCTTCTGTTAAGCCTTTATCCACGTCGGGTATGGGCAAAATAACATAATCCCCAATATTGACCTCTGGAATATATTTTTTACTCCTGATTTTAAATGTAAATAAAGTTTTACAAATTTACTGCTCTATACGTAAATTTAGAAAATTACTGGAAAAAATTTAAAACATAATTTTTGTTTGATTATTTTAGAAATTTACTGATCAACCAGGAAATTTACAAAATTTCGTGTTTTACAATTTTGCTATTACATATACATTTGGTTATTTCTTGAAATAAACAAGTTTTCGACTCAGTTTAAATTTTAAACCTTTTTGAACTTAAGAGATACCTTCAATGTTGAAATATAAATTTTCTAAAATTTTTTAAAAAGCATTTGACATCATCTTTTTATCGTATTCTCTTCCATTTTCTTGTGTATCCATTACTTTAATATGATCCATTTTCCAAATTAAACATTTTGGAATCTTAAGAATTTTTAATTTTTTGAGAAAGGTTTTTTTACAAAAAAGTTAGTTATTTGAAAGAGTAAATTTATTTTGATGATAAAAAAAGTTAATTTAGTTACAAATAAAATTACAGCCATCTTAAAATTAAAATTTATGCTTTTAAATTTTTTCAAATTAAATTTAAGTAATGAATTTATTTTGAATATTTCAAAATTTAGTTAATAATTTAAAAGCTTAAAAAAGTTTTTCTATTTAATTTTTAGTTCTCATTAAATATTCATGGAACGTTTGATAAAAAAAACAAAATTAAAGACGTGATTTGCTTTAATTTACTTAAATTCTGGAAGTGAATTAAATAAAAGATGAATTTAAACAAATTGGACGAAGTTCTTTTTTTATAATAATAATTATAAAATGAATTTTTTAATTTTGAAGAGAAAAAATCGAGCCTCAATAGCGCAGTCGGTAGCGCGTCAGTCTCATAATCTGAATATCTGGAGTTATCTGGAGGTCGTGAGTTCGATCCTCACTTGGGGCATAAATTTTTATTAAAAAAATAGAAAGTTTAATATTTTATTTTGAAGTTAATACAAAAAATTTACATTTTGATCCTAAAATTGTTTTCAAATATTTGAAAGCTATTTTTTCAAATAACTAATTTTACAAACTTTTAATCAAAAGAAGTATGTACCATTTTGGAATATTTTTCAATATTCAACTACTTCAGTGACGATTGTATCAGTTGAATGCAAGTCTTTTTTAGAATTGTGTTTGACTATGCAGAGAGGTGGTTTTTTAAAGAGTTAATAATTAAAAAATGAAAGATGTTTGGAGAAAATTCGACAATTTTATTCGGATAAAATTAGAAAAAACATATTTAACAATTATTTGTTAAAATAATATTTCATTAATTGATAGAAAAAAATAATTTTTTAGCTAATATTAAATGAAATTAATAGCTTTTCATTGTTACTCTTCAGAGTTACAATGCTTGTGGTTTCAGAAAAGATTTACCTTTTACTCGCAAATAAAAAACATTTAAAAACCAAAAAAAATACTTATTGTAGATGCCAATGAAACTTAGTAAAATAGACCAAACAATCGGATTTTATCTCATTAAATATCTCTAAAACAATCAAAAATTTTAAAAAATAGAAAAAAATGAAAACTTAAAGTGAATAATATCAGTTATTATTAGCTAGTCTACATTGTTAACCATATTAGCAACATTCGACTAGGAATCTGAGAAAAATGAGGAATCTGAGAAAAATTTCTTCACAACCATTTTAGCTATTTTGACAACATAACGCTACCATTAAGTCAAACGCATTATCAAGTCTTTCGTCGATTTTTTTAGAATGAAATTTTTTTATTAATAAAATTTATATTATCTTTTTATTAAGAAGATTTTAAAAAATATATATTTTAATTAGATTTATTCAAAAATTTTTCCTGTAGTACTTGTCGTAAAAACCCCATTTTAAGTATTCTGTGTAATTTTTTTTATTTGAATTCACTTCACTGAGAAAAGAAAATATAAACTAAAAATTAAAAATTATTTGTATGCTTGATTTTTAATACAAATCAATTTTCAAAATACTTCTTTTAACTATTCATCATAGCCATTAATTTCTCAGATTCTTCACGAATTGAAAATTAAAATTTTAAATTAGAAAATCATATTCACATACTGACTTAAATTAATATGCTATTAAAATGAGTTTTAATTTGTTTTTAAACAGGTTTAAACTGAAGCTCAAAGAATATTTTATCCATAAACGCATAAAACAGACTAGTCAATTCAAATGATCAAGATTATGTCAATTTTTTTTCTCAAGAATTTAATTAAATTATTTTATAAAAAGATATTTATTTGGAGCAGCTTACTTTTCCTAGTTAATACATACCTTTTAGCATCAATTTATTTCAAAACAAAGAGACAATCGAGTCAAAATTTTGATCTTAAGTTGATAAATTTTTCTGACAATTTGTGCTCCCAGCATGAATACGAAATGATCCAATGTAGAAAATCTTTAAAAATTCACGTATCCACCACGATTTGCATCCATAGTATTGATAAAGATTATACCTCTCGTTTGATATCAAAGAATGGAATCAAAGAAAAGTGGCTCGTTCAATTGTTTATAAGTTATTTAAAAGAAAATGAAGACTGTTTAGTTATTGATATTGGCGCCCATGTGGGTATGTACACTTTATTTGCTGCCAAAATGGGCAGAGATGTGCTTGCAGTAGAAGCGTTTTATGACAATATATTAAGACTACAAAAGGCAGCTAGAATTGAGAATTTAGAAAAAAAAATAACTCTTTTGAATTATGCAATATCCAACAAAGCAAACGAAATTTTAGAGCTCAAAAAAAATATTAACATTGGAGAACAATCTTTTCTTGGACAAAAATCCTCACAAGATAAAGAAGAAAATGATCGCTATGCTGTAAAAACAATTATTTTTGATGACATTTTACAAGTGATGCCAAAACAAGCTAATGGAAAAGAATATGAAAAGGCTATTTTAAAAATTGACATTGAAGGCTTTGAACCCTATGCCTTTGCTCATTCGAGAAAAGTATTCGAAAGATTTGACTTTTTGCTCATCTTAATGGAATGGCATCAAATGAATAAACACCATGAGCTTTACTCAAATGAAATTGAAAAAATGATCGAATTACTTACTGAACAAGGATACATTCCATTTGATAAAGGCAAAAAGTTGGATCTGATCAATTGGCATAATTGGCCATCGGATATTTATTGGACTAAAAAAAACAAAAATTTAAACTAGTCTATTAATTAAATGATTTCTTAATATTGATTTATACAAGCGATTTAATTTTCATTTAAAATTAAAAAAAACTTTAATTTAATCATATTAGCTCCTTTTTTAAAATACTTTTCTTAATAATTGACAAATCTAAAAATTTTTAAGAGACTTTATTTTGCAATCAGATTTTCTCACAAAGCATTTTAGTATCATGCTTAAGTAACTCTATAGAAAAAAAGTCTTATTAGTAATACATTTTTATAATTAATAAATATTTATTTAGCACTAATTAGACTATAATTTTTATTTATAATTATAATTTTTCTCTTAAAATTTTTTTATTTGTAGGTCTAATAAATAATTTTGAATTTTTCTTTGATCAGTTTTATTTTCATTACAAAATAGTAGTAGTAATATCTGCATTATAGATATTTCTATCTACACTAACGCTCAAAAGCGTTTAGCCTTATTAACTGTTAGGCTTTGGTATACTTTGCTTCTCATCATTCCAACGACTTCATTGTCAATGACCGCTTTGGAGCTATTTATTGTTTGCGCATTAATAATATTCACTGATGAACTAGTCCATAATTTTACACAGCGATTTGTTTTCTCAAGTTTCAAGGTATATCAACAGGCTAGTGCCCCTATCTTTAAGACTGATTAACACCTTATTTATTTAAATTCTATTTAAAAGTATTCATTTTAAATTTAAAATTATTAAAAAATTAAAAAAAAAATTTTAAAAAAAATTAAACAATAAGATATTCAAGTTAAACAATAAGATATTCAAGTTAAACAATTCAAATTAATGTTATTGAAAATTGATAGCTTAAATGTTGAAAACTTCAACATCTATCTTTTAATTACAAAGCAGTTTATAACCCTTGAGTAGAAACATTCAAATGTTTTTTCACCATTTTTCTATTTTGTCATCGGTTCATATAAATTATTGCTGTTCCTTAAATTATATTTCAATTCTCTTGAGTCATTTTTTATCAGTTTATCTTTAAATTTAAAGGTGAGTTATTATAAAACAGACATTTAAAAGAGAAGGTAATCATTCTTTCAAATATTCTATGTTGAAACGAATAAAGACCGTACTTTTCTAGAAAGTTGTTTATTTCATTAAAGGTTTTGGCTTAAAACTTAAAATTAAAAAGTATAAAGATAGAAATATAATAGCTTTTTGCTTACTTATTAACTGGTTCCTTTGAAAAAAAGCATATAAGAGTAGAGCAATAATCAAAATAAGGTACAATAAAGGTCTAAAAAAACTTCACTTTAACTGATGTAGCGAGATTGAAAAGTTGTTAAACAGCTCATAAAAAAGTGGGACAAAAATTCTTGAAGATTCCGAATAATTTTTGTGTGAATCCCAATGAAACCAGGTGAGCTTGAAGAAGGTAGTTCATTTACAGCCTTTTTAATTTCTTCTTGAGAAAAATCATTGAATGAAAATTCCGGTTTCAATAAGGTTTTATTCAATTTAAGTTCTCTAAAAGTATCAAAAATATATTTGGCTGAATCATTTTTACTGGACATAGAGGAAGAATCAATAGACGCAAAGCAGCTAGTAAACACTTCCACTTGATCAACAGTACATGAGGCTTTGTTATCATCTCAACAAAGTTTTTCTGGAAAGCTGTCAAAGCCAGCATCTCCTCTAAGTTTTATAGATGACTTATAAAAATTCCAGAATTTTCCAGAATTTTTAAAGTCCTTGGTTGTTTTTGTCTCAAAGAATGACAAATAATCTTTTGACGATTGACTTTTTTAAACTCCCTTATAGCTTCTTTGAATTCAAAAAGATTCTGATCATTTTTGTTAATTAAGTAATTTTGGTAGCAATAATCACTGTAATTCTTTAATGATATTCATTCAGAATCAAACCACGGAGATGGTCCATTTTTCTTTTGCTTTTTTTTTAATGGACAACAGACTTCTATCGAAGTAAGAACACTATCTTTTATTAAGTCCCACTTCTCTTCTATTGTGTCTAATTTTCTAAGAAAGTTATAATCAAATTTCTCTAAAAATTTTCCTATTTTTAAATGTTCTTTCAATAATTAACCTAAATTGTGATGAATAATTAATTTTTTTTACCAAAAACCCCATTTTTTTGGCCGCAAGCATTTTGGAACGATTTGTAAGTTACGCATTTTAATGTAAGCTCACGTAATTTTTCGTAAAATTAAATACACTTACCGACTAATATTTATGTAAGATTACGTAAGTTTACTAAAAATAATGTAAAATTACTTAATTTAGCCAATTCTGGGTCTTCTATAAAAGCACTGTATAATTCTAAAAATCTAATAAAATTAATTATTAAAACCTGCTAATCATATGCAGAATCCATGCAAGGATCTCACCTAAAATATGAACAGACGTTCCCATAATTTCAATAATGTCCTTCGTGATTAAAAAAAATTGTGAACGAAAAAAATTTTAAATGATAAAAATTAATTAAACTTAATTTCATTGATTTACAGATATTAATTTTTTCCTTTTATTTAATTTAGTTATTAAAATTTTACTGGTTAATTATTTATTTTAATGATGAATTATTTTATTCTTAGTTAGTCATAGAAAAATGTTCTAATTTGAGTCTGCTTTTAAAATGTTTCTTGCTCGCATGATTACGAAGTATAAATGTGAATCTTTAGGTAACAAGATGAATGGTCATCTCATCAAAAAAACGAACCTATTTGAAATCAATATGCCATTATACTTTATGAACTTTTGATAAAAAAAAGATTATTTGATAAAATATTTTTAAGATATTTAATTATCAGGAAAATTAATAAGTTGGGTTTTAACAATCTTACTTTTTTTTTTCAATAAAATATATAAAGAAGTTATATTTAAAAAAATATATTTTAATATTGATTGTCAATGGACCAGTAGTTTTTTATTTATTTAATTGTATTCAAATTGATTTTTTAAATGTTTATACAAAAGTTCTTATTTAAAAATATTAAAAGTGATTATAATTTATACCTGTAGCTTCTGTTTAAATTTTTTTTTTTATTTAAAAACTCCTTGTCTAATTCCTCTTTAGTGAAACAATCATCAATAGTTAAAAAAATTATATAATTCTTAAGCACCATCAAAACCAAGTCTTGTACCAATTGCGTATTTTTTCTAAAAGTCAGTCTCAAATTCTCACTTTTCTCAATAAAATTCAGGAAATGCTCATCCTCAATCAAATCACTCAAATCAAAGTACAACAATTTAAAACAGCTATAAATTATTTCCATAGCTCTTTCTTTTTCAAAATTTGAAATCTCAATTTTAACCAAATCTTCGGTTAATTTTACCACTTCTTTTTTAGTATTAAAATAATTCTTTTGCAACTTTGGCAGATCAGTATTATTCAAGTCTTCATCTTCATCGCTCGAATCCCGCTCAATCACTTCATCAGTTAAATAAGCCCTGCTGCAAATTGTTCTCTGGCAAATCTTGCAGCTATTGTCCAAAAAAATAAAACAATCAATGCAGTAAAAACCAGTGCAATGCTTGCTGTCACATCTCATAAAATCATTAGCACTGAACGAATCACCTGGCTCTGCCAAACAAGTCAAACAGTACTCAAACTCCGGAGGAAAATACTTCAAATAAATGGGCATAAATTTTCCTTTATATTTACGTATTATACTTTTTAAGCCAACTCTTTCCACTGTTCCAAAGCAATAAAAAAATGAAATGACCATAATAGCTGTGTACATACAACTAGCTACTGTCCATGACAAAAACTTCAAAATTCTCACCCATAATCTGGCTTTGTCTCTTTTTCTTTCTATAAGTCCAATTGAGGAATACAGAGCCAACAATTTGGTGTACAACCAACTTGTTCGCTCCATGTCCCTGTCCGGATACACACATCCGCATAGTAGGAAACGCAGTCGCTTTATGTACGCCTGAAAAAAAGCTAGCAAATAAAGAATTAGAATGCTGTATGTGAGATATTTTCTGGCACTAGGGTCAGCGGGAAAGAGCCTTGGCAAACACTTTTGATTGTCTAGTTTTAAATTGGCGTCCTGCTGGTCTTGAAACATGCGGAAAATTTGTCTGTAAGTGGAGCCTAGAAATCCATCATTTTTAATGGTCATTTTGGAATTGTCTTTGTCCGAGTACTCGATGTTGACATGTGTATTCGAGTAAATGTATTGATTAGCTCCAACAATTGCCATTTCGAACAAGATACAGAAAAAGACAGGAAGCAAAAGAAGAGTTAGATTTATGGTAGATTGTATGGTCACTTGGCGCTCTTTTTTGGTCAGACTTAGAGAAAACAGTTCAGTGTATCCAATTTTGATCAATGGATTAAGTGGAAGGACAGACGGCAGTTTTTTGGCCTTTCGGTTATGATCAATTTCATAGAATTTAACTCCAATTAAATAATTGTTAAAGTTGTCGCGCTTCAGGTATTTAGAGTGAAATTTAACTGCACTATAGATCAAAAAAATAAACGAAATGGGAAATAGAAAATTTATTTTTACCAAATAAGTGTTCACTTTTTCCAAACGATGGCGGTAAATTTGCGCCACAGTGAGCACATTTTTTTTCAATGGCTTGTCATCCGTCACATTCTCTTGTTCCTCGATAACTTCAAATCTAAACTCGTCCTTTAAACTTTCAACTCGTTGTTTAACTTCACTTTTTATGTCTTTTTTTAAATTTCTGTAGTATGTCTTGGCTTTTTTGTAGGGCGCTTTGATGCTGTCAAAAGACGGACAGACTAATTTTTCTAGTTTTTTACAGTACAATTTAAACGAGTACTCAGCAACCAACGAGTACACATGAAAGTAATAAAAAAACATTCCTTTCAGGAAGTAATAGACTTTATTTGGCATTAGGTGCTTTAGGGCGCATTTTTCGTACAATTTACTTATTAAATAAGTACAATTAGTTGATATATTGCCGAACAAGTTAACGTTCATTAATTCAATTTTCTTAAGATACTGGTATGATTTATTGATGTATTTGACATTATTGTCCATCACTTTTTTCACTGTGTCAAGTGAATCCTCCACATTTTCTCCAACTTGACGCATATAGTTCACCTTTTCCTGAAAATCGTGGTAAGCAGAATCACCACGGACTAACTTTTTGGTCTGTTCACTCATCATTTTTTTGTTACAACTATATGTTTCTTGCAGAACGTCCAGATTGTCCAAAGCATTGGGCAGCACGTACTTGGTGCACAAACTGTAGCAGTTCATCAGGATAATGCCGCGTCCGCGGTTGGATGCCATGAACGGAATGATGAGCAAAACAATGCAGCGAAACTTGGCGTTATCGAAAACCAGGCCAAATGATAAAATTAAAAAAATAATAATTATTAAAAAAGTGGCTAGAATGGCCCTGATTTGAACAATGTGCTTCACATACAAAAAAATAGTGTAGGTCAAAAGACAAGTGGCTGCCAGTCCGGTCAAAGATTTGACAGTTTTGTTCAAAATACTTGAGTCAGAGACAAGCAAATTGAAAATGTTTAATCTGTAGCGCTTTTCCATATCGGCTTTGTAGACCAAAGCTGGAAAAAATAATTTGGTAATGACACATTTGCCCACTAGTCTAAAATTTCCACCAAAGTTAGCATCATCATTGGTCTTAAGGCTAGATCTATTTTTTAGAAGATTTTTTTTTCTATCATAATTAAGCGAATAGGTTCCTATTTTGAGACGAAATTTTATTAGGTCCAAGTCGGAGAAAATATTGAAAAAATGAGTTTTGGCCAAATCGATGACAGATTCGATGAGCATTTCGATTTCGGTGGCGAATAAATCATCAATTTGGCTCAGATATTGTTTCAATGATTCATCAGAGAGCATCCTTTGGGCCACTTGTTTTTCGACGTTTTCCAGCACATTTCTTTTTATCTTGATCCCTGAGTCTCTGAGTGTGTCAACGTCAGTGTAAATTTCGTTCCGTTTAAGGAACTTTAAATGAACATAAAGATTAATGGTCAAAAATTCGATTATCACTCTACTGATAATATAATTTAGATTTTTTTCAACAGAATAAATAATTCGGCTCTCAAATTCTAAAATAGAATCCACATCAGAATTTCTAGATGCTAAAGTGTCATCTACATTTTCTGTTGAATCATTTAATGTTTGAATGCATTCATCAAAATTTAAAGATTTTCTCATCATTTTCGAGATTAATCAAAAATAAAATATTTTTTCTTTTTTTAAATTTATTTTCATATTTGGCGCTTTAATATTCTTAATTGTGTAAATAATATGTATGGTAGAGAAATTCATCTTTAATTAAGCAATTGTCAAAAGCCTAAAATAAAGTACAGTACATATAAATAGTTTCTAAGGTCTGCTCAAAGCTTTCAAGATTCTTAACCAAAACACATCTGCTGGCTGTAAGGTGCCATTTTTTATATAATGGGTGTGAAAATTTGATGATGAGTTTCACCCCGTAACCCCGGAGTAATTTACGGGGTTTGACATTAATCAATTTAAAAAAATGTTTTAATTTAATTTTAGAAAAATGCTTGAAATTTTTTTTTTTTATTTTGACTTTGGGGTTTGTGATATGATAATCCTTAAAATAATATTTTTAATTTAAAAAACTATCTTCTTATTTATTTGTTTATTTGTACCGACCTAATGCTACTTCAGAATAAAAAAATTTAAGAAAAAAAAATTAATTAAAATAAAGTTAAATAAGGCAATGTGAAATTTTAGTACAAAAATTACAGTACAAAAAGTAAAAACGTTATATTTTTTTTTCTATTTGTGCAAAATGGTTCTGTAAACAGTACAATATAGAACAAATTTGTACAAACGAATTAAAATCTCTACAAAAACTCTGCAATTTAATGCAAAAAATCAAACAGTCGATTTGAAAATGTTGGTAGTTAAAGTTTATTGAAGGCCTCTTGGTGCATAATATTGGGTGGGGTATCATATTTCAGCTTCAAAATGGATAAAGCTGCTGAATTTTGAATAACTTGTATTTTTTTTGATGTTAGTTTCTGGGAATGAATTTAAACAAGGAAAAGAATAAACCAAGATTGATCCTATTAAGGATTTGTAAAGATTACCTAATGTTTTTGGTTTTAGACCCCATTTTCTATTTGAGAGGTATTTTATTATATTAAGCCTTGAATTACAGCGTTCTTTTAATTCATCTACAATTGGACTAAATGTAAGTTTTGAGTCTAATGTGATTCCTAAGAATTTGACTTTTTCCTCATTATTTAAACTGTTACCATTAATTTTAAAGTCAAGATTGATTTCAACTTTTGTTTTTATCTCAAAGATCATGTAACATCACTTTTCAATAGAAATTTTCATTTTCCATTTGAAAAGCCATTTTTCAACTTCGTTTAGGTACTTATTAATCATATTTTCAAGATTTCCTATCTTTTTAAAAATAAAAAAGTAGCCAAATCATCTGCAAAAAGAAGAGAGTATTGGTAGTTTACTTTGTAAAATTTTTTTTCACTAAAGTAAAACCAGTGAATAAAATTTATTATCAAGTTTTGTTTGGATTATTAGATAAAAAAAATATGGCTTTAAAAAGTAGTAAAAGGGGTGGTAGCTCTTGCTGCTACCTTAATCATCTTATCATAACATATCTATTTTAGTACTATGATTAATTCTTAACTTTTTTTCATAGACTTCCAAACAAATAAACAAATAAAACTGACAATATGTGAACATCATTCATTATTTCTTGCATCTATTCTAAATAAAACCGGAAAGATTGATTGTTGGTCATTTAAAATAAAGATGATTAAGATAAGCAGAAAAAAAATGATTTTTTTTTTTATATAAATTAAAATTTAATAAAATTGTTTTATTTTCTTATATATTTTCCTTAAAGTTCGATTTTAAGGTCCAAAATTTCTTTTAATTATTTTTATTTATGTAACTAATTAATATTTCTAAATTGTTATTTCTCTGAGAAAAGTTAAATTTTCCAAATTTTGCAAAATTATTTTTCGCCACATTTATAATCTGACCATTAACTAGAAAATAAATTTAAAATTTCTATATTGATTTCAATTTTTTTAAGAGGATTTAATTATTTTTCTAATAAAAAATACTTCTCTGTTTCAGTCACAATACAATTCTAAAAAAGACTTGCATTTTTTATTATTGTATATTTATTTAATTTTTAACAAATTAAATTTGGTCTCAAAGATATTTTTTTTATTTCAATGCAGAATGATTTTTAAATGTATGACTAAAGATTAATTGACCAGAAGTAAAAAAAAAGGACAGTTTGGCAAATCAACATAATCTTGGTTACGTGTATTGAATTAATAAATTAGTTGAATATTAATTTTAATTAATTATATAATTATTTATATTTAATAAAAACTACTTCTCTGTTTCATTCGCAATACAATTCTAAAAAAGACTTGCATTCAACTGATACAATCGTCACCGAAGTAGTTTGAGTTGTAAAAAAATATCTAAATAGATACATACTTCTTAATTTAAAGTTTGTAAATTTGTGATAGAAATAAAATTTTTGGATATTTATATTATTTTTCAAGTCTAAAAATTGAAATTTTTGCTATTAACTTAAATACAAAGAATAACTAATTTTTAGTTTGAAAATTGAAGATTTTTTTTTTTCATAAAAAATTATTGCCCCAAGTGAGGATCGAACTCACGACCTCCAGATAACTCCAGATATTCAGATTATGAGACTGACGCGCTACCGACTGCGCTATTGAGGCTTATGAAAAATCCTAAATTACATTATTTAAATTAAGCAAAAATTTTTTTAATGGAATCACCAACGAATGAAACACTATTTGATTTGCCATAATTGGATACTAACAATATTTCACTTCTTTTAAATTTCTAGATACAAGTCCGGACAAAAATAGTCTTTGGTTTGGACTTTTGAAAAAAAATTTTCTTATTCAAAAAAAAGACAAAAAACAAAACATCAACAAGATATTAAAAATTAAATTAAAAAAAAAAAGAAATTAAAAATTTATTTTACAGTGTTTTTTAAAAAATGTTCTATTTTATTTAAATTTATCAAATTAGGAAGAATTTTTGTTTTTTTTGTATTTGAATTTCACAATGCCGACTTTTGAGTCTAATAAACCTGAATATCAATGATATTGAAATTTCAATATCACTAATCTTAATATCAATTAATTAATTAGCCTTTTTTGATATTCTAATTCAATATCAACAAAGCAACAAAGATATTGAATTAAATGTTCGCGTAGATGAAATTATTGCAAAAAAATTACTCCAAAAAAAACGTGGTCGTGGAACACCAAAAAAACATTAGAATTATTATTTATTTGCATATTTAATGACTAATTTTTTTAATCAATAAATTAATTAACAAATTACCTTTAAATATAATATTGAAAATCAATATCAGGTAAATAATTTGAATATCAGCCTATTAATTAATTGATATTAAGATTGGTGATATTGAAATTTCAATATCATTGATATTCAGATTTATAAGACCCGGACTGTTAAACAACTCTCAAATTTTCCAAAAAAATAATTTCCTCAAACTAGTTAATTTTCCAATAGCTTACTAAAAAGTATATATTTTTAAATTTTCCACATAATTTTATTGTATCCTCAATTTAACATCTTAAAAAATATCTATTTATTTAAGATTAAATATTTTAAATATTTAATAAAAATTAAGGATTTTATTAAAAACTCTGATTTTAAAAAGAATCAATCTCAATTTTTATTTTAATTATTGTTTTTATTTAAAACTACTTCTCAGCATCGATCTTATCAAAAGTCTATCTAAAAAAGACTCTAGATCGACGAGTTCTTCATCAAAGTAGCTTGATCATGAAAATATTCAAAAAATACATACTTCTTTTCTTAAGATATTTAAAACTTTTGATTTTAATAAACAGAAAATCCAACAACATATATCTAAATGAATTAAAACATTTTCAAAAGATATTTTCATCAACTTTTTTATTTCAAAAACTTATTTAATTTTTAAAAATAAATTTAAATTTTAATAAAAAATGGCTTTAAAATGTCTAGGACCATATCACGTTGAATGCACCGGTTCTCGTCCGATCACCGAAGTTAAGCAACGTCGAGCCCGGTTAGTACTTGGATGGGTGACCGCCTGGGAATACCGGGTGTTCTAGACTTTCATTTTTTTTATTAATTCATTTTTTTTTGTAATTGAAAATTAAAACATAAGCTTCACAAGAAAAATAAAAAAAAATAAATTTTTAAATAAAGCCTTATATTTATTCCATCTAGACATAAAGTTTTTAGAATGCCCCTGCCAAGTTGGTCATCGCTCCAAATTATGGTTTTTTAATTTGGAATATTTAAATTTGAAAACTGTGATTTTCTATAAATATTTTTTTGTTTTTCCAGATTCATTTCCTTAAATCAAATTTTAATGACAATTCTACTCATTTAGATTCCCTTCAAATTTTTTAATGTTCTCATGCAAGTCCCAGTTCAAAAATTAATTTATTGGTATATAATGCAGGAAATTGAATTTTCTAAAAAAACGAGCAACTTTTATGGAATTTTTCTTTTTTTAGTTGGCAAACAAAATTATGTTTTTTTTTGTTTCATTCAAAATAATCATTTCAAGGGTTTAATCAGTTTGAGAGTAATTTTTACAAAAATTTAGATATCTAAAAATAAAAAAAACTTTTTAAATCATTAATTTTTTTGAATTTCAATAAATTTAAAAAAAAACAATAAATAAGTTTTAATAAATCCTTTAATAATTGGGGTTTATCAGTTAAATCTGTTAGCCTTAGAATAATATTTCATTATATTAAAAATATAATTTAAATGGTTTCTTTGTATTATAATCGTTAGCGGCTCTCATGCATTTACTAAATATCCTGTCAATTAAATGCGAATTTTTAAAGTCACCTCTTGCTTTTAGATCTAAAATCAATTTTTCATTCGCATTATTTTCATTATGTTTTTAAAACCATTTATCAATATATTTCAATTTGATTAAGCTCGCCATGGAATTAAGGTAGAAAATGTACTCTATCATTTTAAAGATATCTTTTATTGAAGCCATTAGTTTTTTTGTACTTTAGCCTATAAGGGTTAAACTAATAAAAATTAATAATTATAAAATAATAACAGATCTATTAATGGAAACAATGTATTTCCTTAGACATTAACAGATTTGTAAAAACTGGCATTTTTTAACTAGCTCCCAATGCTGTTTATTGTTCAAATAAATTTAAGCCAACCATTACAGCCAATAAACTAGAGTTGTTTTCATTTCAGAAAATTTCAAAAAAATTTAAAATCCGGACTTAGACTTTAATTTTGGACTTTTAAACAACTCTGGGATAAACCAAAGCAAGAGTTGGTCTTAACGCTTGAGATAGCATAATGGAATTGTATGTTTTATAATGAGTGTCTGAGACGTGGGATTTTGGATCATTGTTTAAATAGACTTTGGGTTAACTGTTTTAACAAACTTATAAATCTTTTCAGGGATCTAAGTGAAAGGTGACCAGTTGGTCACATATTATGCGACAATGCCCCTCGCCTAAAATATGTATGACCAGAATCGAAGGCACCTAATTGTCTGGTAATTTGTAACCAGAAATTTGATTTAAAAAAATATTAAGTAACTAAAGAAATTCTAATAAAAAAATTCAAAATCATCAGTTTTAATTATTTTAGCCATATTTTAAGCCTTTTCGCACAAAGTAATTACCGCATACAGGACGCTTGGTTGGGCGTCTCTTATTACTTTAAAGTTTTTAAACTTTATCTAAAGTTTCATCAGTGCTTTTTGGTTTTTCAATTCCTATTTTTCTTACAACAAACTTAACAATTTAACGCTGAATAATTTTACTTTTGACAGTTCCTTGTTTACTTTATCCATTTTTTTTCTCATGACTTAATATTTTGAAAGATTTTTTATTTTTATTGTTTTTGATCAGAGTTGTTTTTAGGTCACAAGTCTTAAGTCAAGTCAAGTCAATGACTTAAAATTTCTTTTTCTTTTTTAAAGTCATAACTTTGACTTATATTTTTGTGACTTATAAACAAGTCTGATTTGAACAAGAGATATTTGGGCTTTGGGGGCTCTCGTCAAAAAGAACAGTAGTACTGCTAAGTGCGAACCTTGCCTCAAAATTTTTTTAATTTTTAATTAAATTTACCTTTTTTTCTGAAAAATTGGCTTTTATTCTTAGACTTTAAAAAAATTAAATATTAAATTAAATTTTAAATTTAAGTCATTGACTTGACTTAAATTTTTGTGACTTAGACTTAAAACTGTGACTTAAAAACAAGTCTGTTTTTGATTATTAGTAAATGCTCACTTAAACTTTTATTGTGCTACAAAATAAATCATATTTCATCAAATAAAATTTTACATTTTTACTAGTTAGAATCTTATTATTATTTTTTATTAAATGCTTAAGCCACATTGTAAATTATATTATCTATAAAAAATTAAAAGAGGATCTCTAATTAATGAAATAAATGCGATTAAAAAAAATGAATTCGAGTTACAAAAATATTTTCAAAATTTAAAAAAAAATTACATAAATTAGTCACACACAATAGCTATTGTAAATATTGGCTAAAAGCATGGTAAGGGAATAATAAAAGTTATCTGAGTAAATTTTTTGATTTTAATTTAGATTTTTATTGAAAAACTCAGTTGACTTAAACATTTTGTAAATTTTCCAAAACTTTAATTTTTATTTTCTAGAAAAAAGACAAATTGAAGTTTCAGATCAGATTTTAAAATCAAAGCGATTATTTAAAATTTTAAAACTTTATTAATGTAATGATTTTGACAATTTTAAAAAAATAAATACTAAACATTCTTAGACATGTTATGTCTAAAAATGGTTCACTATCAAATTAACATCAAAATGATTGGCCTCTAATTTATTTAGTAAAAACAAACAAAAATTTAAAAAATTCAGGTTAAGTTAATTCACAAATTCAAATTCTTAACTTTCATTTTCATTTATTCAAACTAAAATAATTTTATTTTTCCACTTAAAAACAATATATAAATTTTAAAACATTCATTTTTTTGTCTCTAAAATTTTTTATTAAAATTAATTAAAAAATTTAATATATTAAAATAAACTTGACATAACATCTCAAGTAATTGCTTATGAAAAAAATCATTTTTTCTGTATTATTTTAAAAAAATATTAAATTTTATATTTTGATCTTTTGATCTTGATCTCAAACTTCAATTTGCCGAAAAAAAATGAATATATAAGAATAAGAATTTAGCAAATTAAACATTAATTTAATATTTATGATTACCAGCATTTAATTTTTATGTATGTTGTTCAATCAGACCCAACAGACTATGTCACTCAAGTCGGAGATTTGTTTTTGTTATCTAATGAAGAAGAAATAAAGAGCATTATACTTAAAGAAGACAAATAAAAAGAGAAGTTATAAAATCCAGTTAATCTTATTCATTTTATTATTTTTTTTATCTTTGTCGAGAAATAGTTCGTTGAGATTAGGGCTAAAAAGCTATTTGAATGGAATATTAACGAGTTATTTTTAATTTTTCATAATTATATAACATCATGAATGTTAATAAAAACATACTTAAAATCTTTTTTTTAATGTGTTAGAATATTTTTATCGTAAAATATCTGGGAAAACTCTTAAAAATCACATACATTTATTTGACGTTAAATGTTTATCTAACAATTTCTCAGCATTACTTAACAACTTAATTTTAAATTACCTATTTTTCATAGTATTTATTTTTCAACAGCTTTTTAACGGACCAACACAAATGTGAATTAATTATCAGACTGATTTTACCATGCGTGAAATCGTTGATTATTATTTTGTATCAAATATTTACTTTATCTTATCTAATTTTTTTGTTTAATTCTAATCCATAGAATAAATGTCTTATTCAACCACTGAACAGGATCAAATACAATTCATTCAAAACAGCTGCAAGATCTCTCAAATAAGTTATATTTAATAATAAAGGCTCCATTGCATTTAAATAAAATTAATAAAAATTTGAATCTTTAGTCATTTGACTTGAATAAAAAATTAATTTTATCCAAAAGTTAAGCTGTCACTTATTTTTAGAACTTAAAAATATAATGACTCTTGCAGCATTTAAAAATTAAAAAAATATATAAATGTTACAATTAACAGCTTTTTTTTAAATATTGCTTTAACAAACACTAGAACCACTAAGCACTTTTTTCGTGTTTTTTTGATCCAAAATATTTTCTTAAAAAAATTAAGTAATTTTGAATCAGTTGCTATTGACATTATTTATCTAATTTTTTTCTCTTGGGTGATGCGAAATAGAACTAACAATTAAATTCGAAATTTTAAGACCTTTAAAATTTTTTTATATGATATTAATAATTTTGAAATTTCAAATTTTTGAATGTTTTTTCCAAATCTGACATTCTTTAAGAATATTTAAAAGAATAAAACAATAGAAATAAAAAAATTATAATTTATGTTTTTATAACAAGTTTATTTTTTAATTTAATAAAATATTTTAAAAATTTACAAATATCTTTACAATTTACTGTTTTTTTATCATGTCAAATTTAATTCAATCAAACAGCATTAATTAAAATGATGCCAATGGCGAGCTGGTTATCAAACTAAAGCTAAAATCCAAATCACTAGTCATTGATTCATCATTGTCGTTGGACGATGAGCTCATTGATGAATTCAGCACTTTTTTTATTTTAAGCGAGTTCTTTCTTTGCACTTTTTTAGTCGCTCTTTTTGTTATTTTACCAGCGGACTTTTTAACTGGTGACTCTGTACCGGACATAAATGATGACCACGATTCAGACAGCATTGAGTCATTGCCAAGATCCAGCTTAAAAATTTTAATCAATTTGTTCATTTGCGAGTCCAAAACAATTGATGCCATGAACAAGTCCTTGAGATGAAACATTGAAATGTCATCCAACGCTTTTAACAAGCAAACTGCGGCTATTTGACTTGGTCGGTAGAATTGGAGACTGAAATCGAACGAGCATTTGACTGTTTGCTCATAGAACTTTGTTTGAATGAGCTCTTTATTGTCTGATTTAATTTGAGATGACAAAAATTCAAAGTAATCATTTGGAACAATGAAGTCAATGTCCCATTCCAAAGTTTCCAGAATAAAAAGCTCTGACTCAAGCAGGTCACTTAATGTAATTGAATTGTCAGTGTATTCAATTAGATTCAAGGCATTAAATTGAGCATCCGATTTTACTTTGGACGAGATGAAAAGACAAGCTGTGGCAAACAATTGCAAATAAGACTTGTGAAGTTGGAATGATGATTTTTCTTTTAGCGCTTGCATAAAACGATCAAAAAGCATGCAGGAATGGTTGAACACTTGGTCAAGTTTATTTTCTTCCTGGCACAAATCCCGCATCCATTCGAGCAGTGTTTGTCTCATTGATTCGCTTATTAAGTCATCGCACTGATAACTGCCGGACAAAGTGTAGTATTGCTCCAAATTCATCATATTTTCTAATTTTCTTTGATCATAAGTCATTTTAGGATAATTTTCCAGTTTTTTATTTTCTTAATAAAATTATTTTTTGATAAAATTATTTTCCTAAGTCCTATTTATAGTGATTGTTCGAAGAGGAAATAAATTTTTATTGGTTACTTTGTATAAAAGTATTTATCACATTCTAAAACCAATCGAAATATTTTTCAAGTCCAACCCATCAATATTTTTATTAAACAAAATTAGTCAAGTCTATTTCCTGGTTTTATGACTTTAAATTTAACTAATTTGAACAATTTGTTTAGAGAAAAGGAAAAACCAGGCCCATGAGAGAATTGCATAAATAAATTTTTACACATTTGTAGAGAAAAATAGTTTTCTAAACAAATGTAAATTGATAAAATAATTGCAATTGAGGATGTGAAAATGAAATCAATAAACATTCTAATCAGAACTGGTGTTTGGCTTCAGGGAGATGTTTGTTCAACAGATGAAAATTTTACTTCTACAATTTTAAAAAATTCAAAACATTTTTGTTCTTCATAGATCTTTTGATATTTTTTTAATTTTTAATTCGAAGTAGCCTTTGTTCAGCACAGTTATGCAAATAAATTAATCAAATTTTTGAATAATCTTTTTGAAATTTTTTTGAATAAAATAATTTTCAATTATATAGATTTTTAAATTGTAAAAAATTGAATATTAACAACATTTTATTTGGTCATATTTGAAACTATAAGAAACTATGAAGCTTTTGAAAAAAAGTTAAAAATTTTTAATAATATTTAAAGAGATTTTCTTTAATATTATCGATTTTTAAATAGCAAAAAAATTGAATATCAATTATATTTTATTTTGCTTTTTTTCAAACTATGGAAAACATTTTGGAACAAAATTCAAAAATCTAAATTTTAATATAAAAAAATCTTTAACTTTTGCAGATTATAAAATTATAAAAAATTATTTAAAATTAAAATTAATTGAATATTATTCACATTTTATTTAGTTTTATTTCGAATTTTTGAAAGCAATTAAAAATGAGCAGTTTTTTATATTAATTTAATAAAAAACAGTCTTCAAATTTAAAGATTTTTATTTGTAAAAAATTTGAAATTTAAAAAAAAAATACTTTTTTTATGATTATAATTCAAAATTTTGGTACAAAAAAATTCAAACATTTTTGTTACATTATTTTTCTAATAATTCAAATTTTAATTTTAAATAAAATTAGAATATTTTTGATTTCAAAGGCTTCATTAGTTGTAAAAAATATTTTAATTTAATTTTTATGAAGTAAAGTGCCACTAGATTTTCTGAGACCAAACAATCAGAAAAAAATTCCAACCATTGCATGATTAAATATCAAAGAGTTGGGCAAAAATCTGACGCACATACTTAACAAAAAGTGTGTACATAAGATGTTATTTGGTTGCGTAAATAAGCTCAAGATCAAAAGATCTTAGCACAGTTTGTTTAAGTTGAGTCATAAAAGCGTGTAAACATTTAAATCCCATTAGTCTCTAAATAAGATCCGGTTGCAATAAAAAAATTTAAAGCTCATTGTTGTCATAGCTTTGGCATGGTGAGCCGCAATCAAATCCCTAAACAAAATTTGATCTTAATCTTAAACAATAAAATACAACGCTTTTTAAGAAAAATTAAAGCTTTTTTGTTCTTGTTGGCTTTGGAAAAGCAAACAGTTATTTTGATCAATGAGTTGTATTTTATGATGACTTGATTATAAAGCGCTTTTTTATTTTCAAATTGTCGATGAGCTTTTAGAGATTACAAAATGGAGATAAGCGAATAAGTTTTTCAAAGAAATACTTGCATGCTTATCGGCTAATTAGTTTGACTTCAAAATGTAAAGTACTAATCTAAGTACTCGTCCTCAGGCTAGGACCATTGCGGTGCTCTTTTAAAAATTGTTCTCGTCAAAATTAAAAGGAACCTTATTTTAAAAGAAGATAAAAAAGATAAGCAATTTCTGAAAAGCTCTTTGAACACGTGAATTAAGCACGCCTTATTAAATTATCTTTTATTCTTTTCTAGTTATTCTTGAATTAAAAAGAGCTTTGCCGAATGATAAATATCTATTTAATTAGATATCATTCAACGTGACTATTGATTATATCAAAGAGCTCTTAAATAATATTCGTTCTTTTTGTTTTTTTATTATTCTATTAATATTTTTTCATTTTATTCTATTTTTAAGCATCACGTGAGTGGTCATTAAATAAAGGTAATGTAAGGAAAATGTTGTCTAATTAATTTAAATTTTCTTTATCATATTCTTGGTCCCTGCTATTTAATAAATTAAAATTTAAAAAATTTAAAAAATTCAAAATCATTTTTGGAATTTTAGAACTCTTTATAAAAGATAATTTCAATAAATAAATTAATTAATAAAATAAGTTAATAAATTCAATATAAAAGCATAAACTGATCAAGATCTAAAAGATGCAATCAATGATACTAAAAACAATAAGTTCAATCGATCTCAAGCCGCGAAATTTTACATGACAATTTTTTTGTGATGATTGTGATGATTTAACCTTCGTTTTTCCTCTTTTATTAAATTGTCTTTTAAACTTACTCATGTTTTGTTTCGTTTTTTTTTTGTTTTTTAACTTTTTACTAATTATTATAGAATAAAATCAAATCAAAACTTAGTTTATTTTGTACAAAAGAATAATTTATTAATCAATTAAATAATCGCTTAATAAATTTATTGAAAAATTAAAAAAATTTATTCCTTAATGGGCTAAATGATAAAAAGGGGTTAATATTCTTCATTTAGGGTTAAATTTTGGGGTAATTATATTCAATTTTATGTGTAATCGAGTAAACCGCGTTAACCCCTTTGGACCACACACAATTAACCGCCGGAGGGAAAGAGGTGACTAAAAAATAATCGGGGAAATTGGGTGACTATTTTTTAATTTTTCGAACAAAATGGGTGAGAAATATGTATTAAAAAAATAGGGCACCATGTTAGACTTGGTTACCATAATTGTTCTGTAGAATTTTATCTCAGCAATCGATATGTTCATTAATGTAGAGACATGCACCATCGTCTCTGCATTAACTTTTTGAAGGCAACTTAAAGTTTTATTCGTTTTTTCGAAGCGCTTGTCTAAGCCGACCAAACCATGGGCTGGTAAATTCAATCCGCAATGTTAGCTTTCTCTACTCTTTCACATTTAAATACTTTATTTGATATGATAAAAAGGCTTGCAGCTCTTATTTCACTTGAAAACAATTAAATTATTATTAAGATATTATTATTATTATTATTATTATTTATTATTTAAGCCTCATAGGCAAGTATAAAAAAAAAAAATACAAAAAGAAAAAGAGAATTAAAGTAAAAAATAAATTATTTACTATTTCATTAAAAGTTAATTTTTAAAAAATTGTTAGAGATATTATAGAATTTCTGGTTTTATCGTCGAAGAGACTTAATTAGGAGACGGTAAAAAGAAGAGGCCAGATAATATTTTTTTAAAATCTATTTCGTGATAATGTCATGTAAGAAGACTTTTGTTAAATTTTTAAGAAATTTTTTGTTTTTAATTCAAAAAAATAAAATTCCAGCTTAACTTAAATAATGAAATTTAAGATTTTTTATAAGCCTCAATAGCGCAGTCGGTAGCGCGTCAGTCTCATAATCTGAATATCTGGAGTTATCTGGAGGTCGTGAGTTCGATCCTCACTTGGGGCAATAATTTTTTACGAAAAAAAAAATCTTCAATCTTCAAACTAAAAATTAGTTATTCTTTGTATTTAAGTTAATAGCAAAAATTTCAATTTTTAGACTTGAAAAATTATATAAATATCCAAAAATTTTATTTCAATCACAAATTTACAAACTTTAAATTAAGAAGTATGTATCTATTTAGATATTCTTTTACAACTCAAACTACTTCGGTGACGATTGTATCAGTTGAATGCAAGTCTTTTTTAGAATTGTATTGTGACTGAAACAGAGAAGTAGTTTTTATTAAAAAAAAAATTAAATCCTTCTAAAAAAATGGAAATCAAAATAGAAAATTAAAATTCAAAACTAAATTAATTCTAGAAGTTAAGAAAATGTGGTCAGAATTTTTTTTAATAAAACTGTTTTTATAGAGAAATTTTAATTAATAATTCGTCAAAACAAAATAAATTAATTTTAAGAATCGTAAATATAACTTAGAACTGATTTTGAAGACTTTTATGAAACATAAGTAAAATTCAAAATTTCAAAAGAAAATGAGAAATAAATATTTAGCTTAATAAAAATGAAATACATTACTATATTAATCATTTTCTTAAAAATGTGTAAGTAAAAAGCGGCCTTGAGAGGTCTGTAAATATAAAAAAAAAACAAGAAAAAATTACCTAAATTGTTAAATTAAGAAAAGATAAATTCCATTGCAAAATAAATTAAAGCATCTCCCAAAAAATGCTTAATATTTGTCTAGGACAATATCACGTACTATTAGATTTTTAAATATCAATATTAATTTTTAATCTTAAAAATTTTACAAGAAAATTTACTCAAAACTCATTTTTTGATATACTTTTTAAATTTCTTACATATTTTTTAACAAATGATTCAAATAGTTGTTTATTTAATTTTTATTAATCTAAATATTTATCTCTTGACTTTTTTAGATTTTTCTTGTCTTTTTTTTTATATCATAAACCTCTTTAAATCAAATAGACTAGCTAAACTTTAACTAATATTGACTTTTCTAAGGTGAAATTAACTAATATGATGATACACAAATTCTTTATCAAAAATTCTTTTTTCATTTGAAAAATTTTTTTTAAAAATGTCACCATTTTTTCTTCTTATAACAACATGGTTAATTTTTACAGTCAATTGTTATCCAAGCGGTGTGGATGAGAATTTTAAATTCAGTTCTGCTCAAGTTCAAAACCTAATAAAAAACAAAAAGTGGACATGCAAAGATATATTAAAATATTTTATTGATAGGGCAGTTAAATATGACCCAAAAATAAAGTCAATCATTTCATACAACCCAAAGGCATTTCAGCGTGCCCAGGAACTGGACAAATTTTATGCAAAAAATGGTAAACTCATTGGTGAAATGCACTGCGTGCCAGTCATAATCAAAGACAACATTGACATCGAGGGCATTCCAACTACAGCTGGAGTTAAAGCCATGCGAAATATGGTCCCCAACAAAAATGCTTTGGTAATTGAACGTATGAACCAAAAAGGAGCTGTCTATTTAGCCAAGGCAAATATGGCTCAGCTGGCCGCGGGTTCAATATTTTCCAGCGAACAAGTTGGTCTGTGCAATAACCCTTTTAATTTGAATCGCACATGCAGTGCATCTAGTTCTGGCTCAGGTGCTAGTATAGCAGCTGGATTTGCAGTTGTTAGTCTTGGAACAGACACTGGCGGCTCTATTATCGGTCCGGCCAGTTCTATGGCAATTTGGGGCTACAGACCACCTCATAAATTAGAAATTCTAGAAGGGGTTTTTCCACTTGAAGTCAATGCTGACACAGTTGGTCCAATGGCAAAAAATTTAGATGATCTCATTCTTACTCATTCAGTTCTATACAATATCACATCTCTTTACACCAATACAGTCCAAAAAACTTTTGATAAAAGCCCACTTAAAGTTCGAATTATAACAAATTTTATTAATGGCTTTAAAACAGAAAACTTTAGTTTGGCTATAAATCCTTTAGTTGCTAGTTTGGTCAAAGATTCAGTCAGTAGAATGAAAAGTTTAGGCATAGAAATTGATGAAAAAACTCTTACTGGGTCTGAATTAAAGGATTTTGCAGATAAATTTAACGATTTATTTAAAACATATAATCTTTGTATTGTAGGATGTGTATCATTTAATTACAACAATTATTTTAATGATAAAGCTAGATATGAATCTGATGCTCCGATTCGAAATGCTAAACAATTTTACCAAAGCGATTTGCTGAGTAGTTTTTGGAAGAATCAAATCAAAGAATCTGGTTGGGATTTAAACAATTTAGACAATCTGACCTATACAAAACAATTGTGTGATCAACTTTGCCAAAAGTCAATCAAAGCTAGAGAACCCTTTAAAGATTTTATTAAAAGTAAAATTTTAGATGATAAAGTTGATGCCCTTTTTGTACCTTCATTAACCACGATTGTGCCATTGCATACCGAGGTAAATACAAGTTTAAAAGAAGGAGAGTATAATACTTTGTCAGTGATTTCGGTTCAAACTGGCTATGGATATGTCATAATGCCTTCTGGGTTTACACCAGAAACTAAAACTGATCCGGATGGTATTCCATTCGCAATGGCATTGATTCATCGTCCCGAAAAAACTGAAAATGCGTTCAAGATAGCAAAGTTGTATGAGAAAAAGAAGTCATTTTACAAACTACCAAAAACTGTACCACTTTTGAATGGTATAAATAAAAAAAAGGAAATGAACGGACTTTTAATTGGAATAACTCTTTTCCAATTTTTATTTTTTAAAATTTGAAATATTATGTCATGGGATAAAGTGTTAATTTTTTAGTTAAAGAAATTTCAAATATTTCTTTTTTAGTGTCAATCTCGCTTAAAATTTTAACAATTAAAACTTTTTAGCAATCAGTTCAAGAAAAAAAAATATTTAAAAAATTTGAATAAAAAATGCTTTAAATATTTAAAAATATTTTTAATTAATTTTGAGTTAACTGACATCATTAGAAATAATTTAATTTAAGATGAAAGGAATAAAATGATTGAGTGAAAAAAATGTTTGAAATATAAAAATCAATCTTTAAAAGCAAGAAATGCCAAGGTTTGTGAGCTATTTTCGAATGCTATAAAAAAGCTTATATCAAATTTAATTGAAATTTAAAACAAAAAGTTTCATTTTCTACTAAAATTTTAGATTTGATTAAAGTTTCATTGATTCAATTATGCATTTATATTACAATTCTTAAAATTAATTTATTTTGTTTTGACGAATTATTAATTAAAATTTCTCTATAAAAACAGTTTTATTAAAAAAAAATTTTTGATAAATCATTTATGACCACATTTTTTAACTTCTAGAATTAATTTAGTTTTGAATTTTAATTTTGCATTTTGATTTCCATTTTTTTAGAAGGATTTAATTTTTTTTTTAATAAAAACTACTTCTCTGTTTCAGTCACAATACAATTCTAAAAAAGACTTGCATTCAACTGATACAATCGTCACCGAAGTAGTTTGATTTGTAAAAAATATCTAAATGGATACATACTTCTTAATTTAAAGTTTGTAAATTTGTGATTGAAATAAAATTTTTGGATATTTATATAATTTTTCAAGTCTAAAAATTGAAATTTTTGCTATTAACTTAAATACAAAGAATTATTAATTTTTAGTTTGAAAATTGAATTTTTTTTTTTTCGTAAAAAATTATTGCCCCAAGTGAGGATCGAACTCACGACCTCCAGATAACTCCAGATATTCAGATTATGAGACTGACGCGCTACCGACTGCGCTATTGAGGCTTATGAAAAATCTTAAATTTCATTATTTAAATTAAGCAAAAGTTTCGTTTTGTAAAATCGAAATTGGAGCCGTTCTTTATAGATACAACAAATATTGCTGATGTTATGGGAAATTCAGTACAAATTGGAAAGGTAGAAATTACACAACGGAGTTGGATATTGATTCGATATGGAGATTTTTTTTTATGTTTATTTATTATTTTAAATGGCTTTGAGTAATAAAACTCCTTTTGCCATTAGAATAAAATTTATAAAAAAGTGTCCGTTAAAGTTTAAAAACGGAAAAAAAAATTTATCCATTTATTTCATAAGAGTAAAAAATGTGAAAAAGAAAAGAGGTTAAGAAATTACAGCAAACTAGCATTCCACTGGAAAATTTCATTGGAAACTTGTCATGGGAGGGTTTTTGATTCGGGACTTCTTGAGCTTTCAATGAAAACATTAATATAATCATGTATGAGAGAATTTATATGTACGTTTTTGTATTTTAGACTGTTTTTCACGTATTTGTTGAGTAAATTTCTAAGTCTGGTGGATTCATTTTTTCAACTATTTTTCCTTCGAGAAGTCTGAAAAGTAAAGTTGATGGTGTGTCATAGGGTAGATGATGGATTGATTTAAATGATGTATTCTGAATTACTTGAAGTCTTTGAATGTTTGTCTGGGAGATACGCGGTAAAATGATAGAGTCTTATTGCATAACTTACACAACTTGTGGGATAAGATCTTAAATATGTTCACTCTATCGTGGCATCTAAAGCGGATAAATTCAACTTGAGAGTTAAAGCAGAGGCTTAGGTCAAATTTTACTCCAAGGAAAACTGGAGAGTCAATGTAGGGTATTTGCTTACAAAAAAATTTTAAGCTTAGCTCTTGGTTTTTTTGAGGAATTGCCACACTTTAACCAGGTTTTATTGTTTTAACAAAAACCTCTCAAACAACAAAACCTCTCTTCAAACGTTACTTTATTCATATAAAAACCCCGTTTATGTGGGGTTTTATCTTATTCATTGATTATTTTGAATATTACATCAATACTAACTGGCTGTCGAGCTATTTGGTCTTGGTTTTCTTTTATGAGACTTAAAGGATAAGAAATTTTTCTTGGATAATTTTCTTAAAACTCATCTATTAAATCTAGTTTTTGACTATTGGACCTATTTTGACAGTCTGTATGCTTTTGATTTGCTAAAGTTAAAGTAATAAGTTTATTTATATTCTTAATCAAATGAATAATATCAAATAAAGATATATTATAATTTACAAGAAGTATGACAATCAGCTACAGTTTCTTCGCTATTATTCAGCGAAAGATTAAATTTAAATTTTTCGGGTATTTTTTGAATGTATCCAAGTCCCCCTAAAAAAATTGTAAATGTAATCAATGACAAAAAATTATGTTTGTTCAATTTCGAAAAAATCAGAGGAAGATGTGTTTTTGTAGAAAATGGTAAGGATAAAATAATATCAATTATGGAAAGATTTGTTGAAGATGATAAATTTAAAAAATCAAAAAAAATATTTTTTTTACAATACTAAAAAGCACACATATTTTTAAAAATATTTCAAAAAACTTCAATATGTCTTCCGTTTTTTACAAAAGATAATTTAGGCTATAAAAAACATGAATATCTTAAGCGTTAAATGAAGATGGTGTTTTGAAACACGTTTAAACCAAAACTTAAACCCCTTTTTTTTCTGCAAGTAGAGCAATGTCTGGAATGGAATAGCCCTTTGTTTCTTAACTTCATTGTCTTCAAGAAAGCTTTTGATATCATACACAAAGTAACATTGTAGATCTTATGGCCTGCCACAGAAGATAGTTAACTTAATAAAATTCTTCTACGAGAAATTCGAGTGTAGCGTGATTCTGGTAAAAGTACAATCTGAGAGCTTCGAAGTGAGTAGAGGAGTCAGACAAGGGTGCGTTCTCTCTCCGGCAATTCCTAATACTGATTGACTAATTCATGATGAAAAAAAGTGCCAGTGCGGGAGGTTTTGATTTCTTTTCCCTTTTTTTGCAATTTACTTTATTATTTGTACAGACTAGAAGTGGTCATTTATTAATAAAGCTATTATATTATTTCTTTCTTTATTTTTTATGCTATAAACGCGAACCAGTAGATCCTAACAGATCCGAACAGATAATCTTTAAGGTTTATAATACGATATCGATGGGACATAAATTGAGTGTGTAAGCAAGTTCGTATATTTGGGCAGAGTTTGTCAAAAGTCAAAAATTAACTTTAAAATGTCCAAAAGTCACTTTGAATTAATTTTTTTTTTTAAATAATTTTTATGAAGTTGTTAAAAAAACCTTTAGCATTATGACTTTTTATCAATCTTCTCTTAAAAAAAAATTGTTGCGAGTAAGCTAAACATATTAAATTTTTTTAAGTCTCTTGCTCATTAATTTTATGACTTAAAAAAATAAAAACTCAAAGTCTGAATTGACTTTGAAAAAAAATATTTGAAGTTAGAGTTAAATCTGACTTTGAGTTTTTGATTCTGACTTTTGACCAACTCTGGACTTGGAAGCACCATCATTGCAGCGATATGAACACACAGAGACATTAAGAATAGTTTTGAAAAACTCCGACCATTATTGGAATCAGCCAGCTTCAGTAAGGAAACAAAACTTTAACTGTATATCACTGTACAGAAGCGAATGTTGGGGGATGTCTCAGTAGCCTGAACACCTTGCACACTGGAAGCTTGGGGAGGATTCTCGGGATTCACTGCCTGACTTCTCAAGAATGATAAAAAAAATTATCCCTATATACCATTTATTTGTTATGTTGATTATTTATGTGACCGAGACGTAAATGGAATTTTTAAAGAAAATTAGATTGTTATACAAAATATGGTTCTTAAAATTTATTTGGGTAAAAAAAATATTTCTTTAAACTCAAATATGATTTAAATATAAATAGTCATTGATTTAAACAATTAAGGCTAGTTTACATTAAAAAAATATTTTTAAATCTTATTGAGCAATTCAAATTTTGTCTTGGGCGCAAAAAATCCATGAAAAGTAAAAGCACTTTTCACATCTTTAGGCAGCTCACCACGTGCAATCTCTTTCAAATCTTTGGCATCCAGAATTGACAAAAAATCCACTTCATCACACAAAACCATCACAAGCAAAACTCCGTCATCTTCACTAACTGGATTTAATGACTCAACAAAAATTGGCTCACTTGGCAAGCATGACTTTTTGTTGTACTCATATTTTCTCTCAAACACTTCTCCCGGATTTTGTACATTCATTTTAATTATTGAAAACGGAAGCTTGAAATAATTGGCACCGTAGACATAACTGTATTCCTTGCCATTAAATCTGGCATAATTAATTGTTGGCAAATCAAAAATAACTTCTTGGTTCAGCTTTTTGGCAACACATTCTATCTCATCTTGTGCTTCATTCATAGGTATAAATATTCTTCTAGCTGTTGACTTGATAGCATCTGTTTCCAGCAATGTTTCCGAATTCATATTTTCATAAGTAAAATTTTTGATTTCAAAATACTTAGGGTCATAGGCACAAACATCAGTTACCAGTCCTTTCAGAGTTCCATCTAATTCAAATACTTCATACGAGTTTATGTGATGAAAAACCACAAGAGGCTCACAGAAAAATTTCTTTTGAACAATTGCTCCATTCTTTCTGCCAATAACATGGATACGAGTTGGAAAGTTTTCCAATGTATGGAAAGCCTCCGAAAATGCTTCATTGAACACAATTCCATTTAGTAGACTTGTTATGTCGAATTTAATGGACTGTTCCAAAAAAATGATGAAGTTTTCTGTCAGACCAAAACTGTGGAAATAGGATAGTCCAAAATAGTGACTAGAGGGTATTCGAGCAATTAGCTCAGCTTTTTCGCATATTGCTTCCTTTTCGTTATAATTATATTTTATGAAGTCATAATGGGGTGAAAGGTTTTTAAAATTCATTCCTAGAGTTATCCAGCTTCCATCTTCCAAATAGTGCGGATGAGCCATAGTAGTGGTAGCTTGATCCAGATACTTATCTATTTCGACCCTTTTGATCAAGTTAAGATTTGATGGGTTCAGTTCATACATAACGTTTGTCTCAGTCAGAGCAAAAATTTTCTCAGTTCCTTTAATAAATTTTATATTATAAAAAAATTTGAGAGGAAATTTTTTTTACCATATGGCACCAAATTGATATTAACATTGTCCAAAGTTTTTGGCCAACGAACAACTAGCTCTAGTCTTTCCAAAAGGGTGGATAATTTGTCTACTGTTCCGAAAACCGGATAAAGTCGGGATTCGCTGAGCGATTTTGTGTAAGATTGAGTTTCTAAAAATTTGTTTGAATATAATATTTTGCCATTCATGATGCGAAATTTATGGACCAGTGCATGACCATCAAACAAGTGATCATAAGTTTTGTCACCATAAGAGTATCGTCCAGGTCCGTTGCGGAAAAGGGTTCCATTCACCCATTCAGGAATAGTTCCTATAATTTTAGTTTCGGTTAAGGATTGTTCATTTTTTTTTAGTGATCGCAAAAAATTGTTCTTATGCATTCTGAGAAGTATGTAAGAATTGAAATTTTATGACGCTTTTTATTTTAAGTAAAAGTGCAACAAAAAAGTATCTAAAAAATTTTTTTTAAAAATGATTATCTTAAAAATTGTCAAAAAAACAGCTTTTTTATTTTAAATCTATAATCAATATATATTTGTGTTATGAAATTTTTTACGTAATCAAAAATAATGTGCTTTTTCACTTCATTGGCTGTCAAACTGTAAAAGCTATTCAAAATAAAAAAATATCTGTATTCATAATTTTTCTTTGAATTATATGAAATTACAAAAATCAATAATGATATCACATTTTAAAATAATTATTTTGAAAAATTAAACAAGAAATAATGTGGCATATGGAAAGGTTTAAAACAATCCAAATTAATTATTTATATGACTGAGACGGAAATGGAATTTTATTTTTAAAGAATTTGTAATTGGGTTAGGGAGCTGAAATTTCAAAAAAAGAAAAAAGCAATTGTTTCATGTTGAAAATTTTCATGCAAGCCTCAATAGCGCAGTCGGTAGCGCGTCAGTCTCATAATCTGAATATCTGGAGTTATCTGGAGGTCGTGAGTTCGATCCTCACTTGGGGCATAAATTTTTTTCTGCTGTGAAATGAAATAAATTGAATCTTAAAAAATATTAAATAAAATTAAACATTATAAAATTACTATTTTTAGTTTCAATACCAGGAATTTAGAATTACATCAAAATTTATTTAATTTTTCATCACCCTTTTTTTAAAATTTTTATTTTCCCACATTTTTTTGAAAAAGTCCAGTATCTTCTTTAAGTCTTGCGAATTCTTCTGTTGACTTTACTCCTCATCATCTGAATCAATTCCTTTATATGTTGAAATTGATGCTTTAGTTCCTTACGGTTGATTTTTGAACAAATTTACATTTTTAAGAATCAATTAAAAGGGGAATTTTATTGAAAAATAGGTGAAAAAAGTTTTAAAATTTGTCGCTACGAAATTAAAAGAGCTATTTAAAATAGAAAAAATTAATTAATAGTTAATTTTAATATGTCGTTTTAAATAAATTCAGAAAAGACATTACATTTTTATATTTCAGGTATTAAAATAATTGATAATATTGGAAATTGATACAAAGAATGAAAGAATAAATAAAAAATTGAAAATTAGAAAAGACCATAGATGGGGTCTAGAAAGTCTGAAAATTTATAATTTGGTAGCAACGAAAAAAAAGAAGGCTAGAACACCCGGTATTCCCAGGCGGTCACCCATCCAAGTACTAACCGGACTCGACATTGCTTAACTTCGGGTGATCAGATGAGAACCAGTGCATTCAATGTGATATTGTCCTATACATTTTTTGAGCATTTTTTTTAATTTAAATTTATTTTTAAAAATTTAAAAATTAAATAATTTTTTGAAATCAAATAGTTGATGAAAATATCTTTTGAATATTTTTTCATTCATTTAGATATATGTTGTTGGATTTTCTGTTTATTAAAATCAAAAGATTAAATATCTTAAGAAAAAAAGTATGTATTTTTGAATTTTTTCATGATCAAGCTACTTTGATGAAGAACTCGTCGATTGAACTCAAGTTTTTTTTAAAATAGAATTTTGATTAGATCGATGCTGAGAAGTAGTTTTAAATAAAAAAATAATGAAATTAAATCTTTAAATTGACTATAAAATCCTTTAAAGCCAAAAAGAACTAAAAAGAAGGTAATAGATTGTTGGAGAAGTTTAAATGTAATATCCTTTCAAATAAATTTAAGAGGTTAAGTATGTAAACTGTAAAATTTTTATAATTAAATGTCCAATTTCTTTGATTCAAATTTTACTTTAACTTAAATTTGAGCGTAGACATTTAAAAATTGCTCGGATTCAATTTTAAGAAATCAAGTATTTTTAGTTCATCGGATATTCAAAAAAAAATTTTGGCTTAATTTAAATAATGTAATTTAGGATTTTTCATAAGCCTCAATAGCGCAGTCGGTAGCGCGTCAGTCTCATAATCTGAATATCTGGAGTTATCTGGAGGTCGTGAGTTCGATCCTCACTTGGGGCAATAACTTTTTATGAAAAAAAAAATCTTCAATTTTCAAACTAAAAATTAGTTATTCTTTGTATTTAAGTTAATAGCAAAAATTTCAATTTTTAGACTTGAAAAATTATATAAATATCCAAAAATTTTATTTCAATCACAAATTTACAAACTTTAAATTAAGAAGTATGTATCCATTTAGATATTTTTTACAAATCAAACTACTTCGGTGACGATTGTATCAGTTGAATGCAAGTCTTTTTTAGAATTGTATTGTGACTGAAACAGAGAAGTAGTTTTTATTAAAAAAAAAATTAAATCCTTCTAAAAAAATGGAAATCAAAATGCAAAATTAAAATTCAAAACTAAATTAATTTTAGTGATTAAGAAAATGTGGTAAAAAATGATTAATCAAAAATTTTTTTTGGAGAAATTTTAATTAATAATTCGTTTAAACAAAATAAATTAATTTTTAGAATTGTAATATGTATGCATAATTAAATGAATGAAACTTTAAACAAATCTAAAATTTTAGTAGAAAATGAAACTTTTTGTTTTAAATTTTAATTAAAGTTCTAAATTTCGATTAAATTTGACAAAAGCTTTTTTATAGCATTCGAAAATACCCAACAAACCTTGGCATTTCTTGCTTTTAAAGATTTATTTTTATAATTTAAAAATTTTTTTCACTCAATCATTTTATTATATTTTTTATTATTGTATATTTATTTAATTTTTAACAAATTAAATTTGGTCTCAAAGATATTTTTTTTATTTCAATTATTTTAAATCATTTTTTACCACATTTTCTTAATCTCTAAAATTAATTTAGTTTTGAATTTTAATTTTCCATTTTGATTTCAATTTTTTTAAAAGGATTTAATTTTTTTTTTAATAAAAACTACTTCTCTGTTTCAGTCACAATACAATTCTAAAAAAGACTTGCATTCGACTGATACAATCGTCACCGAAGTAGTTTGAGTTGTAAAAAAATATCTAAATAGATACATACTTCTTAATTTAAAGTTTGTAAATTTGTGATTGAAATAGAATTTTTGGATATTTATATTATTTTTCAAGTCTAAAAATTGAAATTTTTGCTATTAACTCAAATACAAAGAAAAAATAATTTTTAGTTTGAAAATTGAAGATTTTTTTTTTTCATAAAAAGTTATTGCCCCAAGTGAGGATCGAACTCACGACCTCCAGATAACTCCAGATATTCAGATTATGAGACTGACGCGCTACCGACTGCGCTATTGAGGCTTATGAAAAATCCTAAATTACATTTAAATTTAGCTAGAATTTCGTTTTGTAAAATCGAAAATGGAATTGTTCTTTATAGGTACAACAAATATTGCTGATGTGATGAGAAATTCAGTACAAATTGAAAATGTTTTCAAAAAAAATATTTACATTTTGAAAATTAAAATCGAATATTTAAAATATCTAAAAAAGTGGATCAAAGTGCAACATGCTATTTATCCTAATAAACTTTTTAATGGGCCAAAAAGACAAAAATGAAAGATCAATAAGTTTAGATTTGTTTATTGATTTAATTGATTAAAAAAAAAATTTTTAGATTTTATTTTAGGTAGAAAAAGTGCAAAATCAAATATTAACTATTTTTCAATTTTATTTTTTTTTTAAATTTATTTAAAATTTTGAAAAATGAATTATTTTTTGACCTTTGAAAATTAATACGGCAAAAATAAAAATTTTCTTAATATTTAATAAAATTGACATCTAATTCTGATTTAACTTAACATTTAATTAAAATCAAAGCTTCTGAAATAATTATTTACTATTTTTATTTTATAAATATTTTTAATTCTTTTTTACTTGAAAAAAGCGCTTTTTTAAGTAATTTTCTTTAAATGATTTATTTAAAAAAAAAAGATTGAAATTATCTCAAATTCTCAATATAAAATAACCATTCCATAATTTATTCTTTATTTTTTAAGTGAAAAAATGTAAATGAATTTTGGACTTGGTCAATTGATAAGTTAATCTGAGCTTGATTCTAAGAACTAGTATTTTAGTACTTTTGTAATAAATTTCTCAAACCACAGATTTAAACACCACGTCACTTAGCTCCGGTTTTTTCTAATTTTTCACCACATAAATTAAAAATATTAGAAAAAAAAACTATAGCATCTTTAAGACAATTTTTGGAGCGAATAAAACAAAAACTGAACTTTTTCAATATGAATTTGAAACATTAAAGAAAAATTCTAATACAGGTATTTAAAAAAAGATTTGAAAAATTTCTACACGTCTCTTTTTCTAAAATATCATAGAAATAAACATACTGCGTGGCAAACTGTACAACTTTTGAATTCAATCAACAAGTATATTTAACTAAATATATTTAAAAATCAAAAAATAAAATAAAAAAATGATGACGGATTTAACTTCTCATAAATTAATTCTAAACCTAAATCTATTATTATTTAGATTCAATAATGACCAACAAAAGTTTGCTTGTTCTAGCAGTACTTATCTCTTGCGTTGCCATATCTCTATCGGCAACCAACTCCAACTATCCTACCATCAATTTGGCAAATTTAAGAAATTTATTCGAATCTGTCAAACCATATTCTGACTTAAGCAACGCTTTCTACTCAGTCAAAGGCTTAGAATTACTGGGCGAAAAATTCCAGCCCCAAGTTCAAGCTGTAAGCTAGCCACTAAATTTTTTAAATTATCTTCATTTTTTTTTAAATAGGAAATATGTAATTTAGTAAAATTAAAAATTGATAAAAACAGCATTGAATCGGTCTTTTTTGGCCTTTCATTGGCTTCATCCGTCCCAAATTGTGCCGTAAGTCTAGATTTTAATAAAAAAATAAATATTTTATGCTCTATTTTATTCATCTAGCTCCCAACTGCTGACTACCAGGCCACAATAACCAAGGCAGCTTCATCCCAAAAGGTGCCTGATTTGTATTATTATGCTCAAGTGGCAAAAACTCTCAAAACACCAATTGATTCAAAAGCGCTGTCTAAATCAGCTGTGAACGCTTTGAAAACAGACAGTTCCATTTTAAAGTAATTTTTGGTCTAAAAAAAATAAAAAAAAATAAAATTTTTTATCTAGTCAAGGTTACGCTTTGTTAATAGGCAGTTTGCTTACCGAGGGCCAAAAGACTTTTTATGACATGATTGAGGATATTCTTGAGCAAGCCGATGAGGTTGATAAAAAATATCTACAATATGAAGGTGGCGTTGGAACTACCAGTTTGGTATTGGACGGAATTTTTGAGCTTTCCGCCAAAATGAAACAATTTCCTGCCAAATTCGACCAGACCAAACTTACAAAATTTGTCAACTATCTGACCAACAAGCGATCACCAACCAATGCTAGATCGGCTTTTTTCTTGCTAAAAGCTGCTCTAAAACTTACTGACAATCAAGTAAAAAAATTTTATTTTAAAATAAAAAAAAAAGTAGCTAATTTTTGTCCAGTCTTATATTCCCCTTGTTCTAAATCGTTTGTCCTCAGTCTCAGTTTCATCCGAGCAGCCAAATTTATTGATCAGTGTAACCAATATTGTTGGGGCTTCGGTTCGACAAGTCAAATTGGATGTTGAGGCTTTAGCAGCCAAAAGCAGCAAGTCAACTTTGTTATCTGCCAAAAAAGCATTTAGTCCAAAATCAAGTGATGGCACTACTTACGAATTAAAGCTTGTTGAACAGCAACCAAATGCTGATTTTTATACCGTCACTGTATCGGTTGCGCCAAAGGCGCCTGCAAATAATGACAAGAGGTTCTTTTTAGTTGACAATAGTGTTTTAGTAAAAGTGACCACAGTTGTGAGTGTAGGTGATCTGCAAATTGGAGTTGGCGATCGTGATCAAGGACTCCCAAAACTGACCACGTAAATTTGTTAAAAAAATTATTTTAAAGTAAAGCAAAAAAT
This sequence comes from Brachionus paranguensis, assembly GCA_016802215.1. Classification (NCBI taxonomy): domain Eukaryota; kingdom Metazoa; phylum Rotifera; class Eurotatoria; order Ploima; family Brachionidae; genus Brachionus; species Brachionus paranguensis. The sequence goes on along the minus strand of JAESIX010000002.1, from coordinate 5,960,638 downwards.
ATATTTTTTTTTAGATTACAAGCTAATCAACGAGTACAGCAAAAACTCGAAGCAGACCAACAGTCAAAGCTTTATGTTAGATTTGCCGTAAAGGATAAAGTTAAAGGTTCCAGCATGGAAGTTCATCAGGCTTTTTTGAGATTTTCCGAGGCTAAATCAGGCCGTGAAATCATCTTTTTAGCTCAATATTCCAATGGTCAATATTCTGCTGATATTGATTTGAACACTAATTCCAAAAGCTTCAGACGTCTGAGTGGGGTCTATTCAGTAGAGTTAATTGTTGCTGATGCTTTAATGCAAAATCCTGTTTCATGGAACTTAGCTGATCTTAATCTTCATTTTAGTGATGAGCATACTTCAAGCGCTGCTCAAGACAAAGCAGCTCTCTTTGCCAAAAAGCCTGAGATCAAGCATTTATTCAGAATTGCTGATCCAACTCCGTCAACTGCTGTCTCAACAGTTTTCACTGGTCTGGTTTTAGCTCCATTGGCTATTCTGTTTATATTGGTATGTTTGATTATTAAAATTTTATTAAAACAAAAAATTTATTTTTTTCCAAAGTGGTTGAAAATTGGATTTAACTTTAAAAGATTTTCGTTTTCCTTGTCGGGCATTTTGTTCCATGTTGCTTTGGCGGGAATTTTTGGACTATTTTACTGCTACTGGATTAAATTGAATATGTTCCAGACAATTAGATACTTGGCCATATTGGGTGTAATTGCTTTTGTTGCCGGAAATAGACTATTAAGAAGTCTAGCTGAGCCAAAAAAGAAGGAACAATAAAATTCTTTATTAATTCCATTTAAACATATATACGATATTATCGTTTTGTAACTCTTTTTTGTTAATTTTTAAAGTTAATTTATTCCCAAGTCTAACAGGTTGACAAAAATGATATTTTTTTTGGTGGGAATTTAAAAAATTTTTGCCAAAACAAATCAATTTTAAATGTAACATTCTAATTTTGAACAAATAGAGTGAATTGGTTCTATTCAGAAATTTTGATGAAAAAATTAAAAAATTCGTCAAAATCTGTTTAGGGGTTCACAATTAGTTTTTAGAATCATTAAGTCATCATGGTTAATTATTTTCGTTTAATATTTTTTTTAAATGGTAAACTAGCAAACGATTTTTGTCTTCTAATAAAAAATTATGTTAAAATTATTGTTTCAATTTTTTTATAGTACCTTTAGAGAGTGGAGTTTTAGCTGACTTCAAATTTTAGATCAATAGGGATCCCAAAAGTTTTTTGATTTAGAAATGCATCGATATCTAATCAAATTAAATAAATTGAATGTAACGATGGTTAATCCGTCAGTGATAGTGGCTTATTCTTCAAATTTTTCAAAATTAAGTGAGAGTAAACCGCTTCCAAGTCGTCCGATTAATTTAGAAGGCCATGAATTCACAAATGTTACAGAATCTAAAGAAGAATTCAAATATGTCAAAAAATTGCTACCAAGTCTAGTGGTACCAGATCCTCCCGAACACGACTTTTATCCCACGCCTAGTGGATGGGTGCCTCCCAATAACGAAAAATGTTCAAAGCTTCCTTATTTTGTGCTAAGAACAAGATTTCACAATTTTCCCATTTATGCCATGGAGCGCGAAGGTGGATCGAGAAAATTGGTCAAAATAAAGCGAATCGAAGGTCATATTTGGAAATTTGATGAAGATTTGAGAGAATATATCGAAAAATGCATTGAAAAAAATGAAGATAAGAAGTTAACTATTTACTCACAGGTCAATGAAGTTCAAAGACAAGTAGTGGTAAAGGGACATTATCAAGATTACATAAGCAAATTTTTAATTGAATGTGGATTTTAGAGAAAAATATTGTAAATTTTTACTTTTTTAATATAACCTTTAAAAAAAGAATAAAAATTAAAAACATGTTTTCATTTTGGCTAATATAGTATTGTTCGGTTCATGTTTAAGAAACTGAACTTTGTTTTTACAAATAAAAAATAGAATTTTATCCAGCCGATAGAAAACCAAAAATTTTAAAAATTACTTTATTTTAAGCATTGTGAATTTTATTATTAGATAAAAGAAAAAAAAATTTATTTATTTGTATATCTGTATCGAGGAAAAAAAGAATTAAAAATAAAAATTAAAAATTGAATTTTTATTGCTAAAAATTGAAGTTAAAGTAAAACGATTAAAGAAGAAATTAATTCAAGTCAATTGAAATATGGCCTATGAAATAAGACATAAGAATTTAATATTTTTTTTTGAAAGGCTCAAATTAGTTCTCTAAATTACATTAATTGTGAAAACTGACTCATTTAAATAAACCCTGAAAAATTATAATACCTGGCTTGAGTATTATTTATAGTCATATAAAAAGTCGTTCTGATAAGAACCTGGGTTCTTTGAAACTCAAAATGAAGGTATCCAAAGTGTGTCATTAGTGGTATCCAAAGAATATTAAGCTGAATCCATTTTTTTTAGGATATACCTAAAAGACAGATTTTTTTTATGGATTTTAGTTAGTACTAAAACACGGATCGAGATTTTTACAAACTTAAAGATGGAAATGGATCGAATTTTTACAAAAAAAAATTCAAATAAAATGCTAATTTAATTAAGACTTAGATTCAATCAAATATCTTTATGTATTTTTTAGCATTTAGAACTGCTTTTTTGAAGGAAATGTGTAAATTTGGATAGCAAAAAAATATTAAAAAATCCGATCCTGGAAAAAATACTTTCTATTGGCATGGGGTAACAGAAAAAGAATTCCCAACATTAGGCCGTTTTAGATTTTTTTAGACCCAAAATGACACCCCTTGTCAAAAAACCTATTTTCTTGCTCAAATTTACAAAAATTTTGATAAAAATTTTTAATTATTTGAATTTTTTCATTATAATGAGCTGAAATATTTTACGATAAGCATCCTTACAAATTATACATTCTGTTGACCGATTTGTACATGGATAATTTTTGCTAACTTTTGAGGAAGCTTTTAAACTGAATTTAACATTTAATTTTTGTAATGAGTTATTAAATTATACAAAATTAAATCATGTTGTAGGACGATATAGATATTTGCAGGATATTTGTAAAATAAAAATAATAAAAAAGTTATCAACCGTAATTATTTTTTTTAAGAAAAAATTATTTTTTTCCTTTAATTGAAAATGAAAAACCAAGAGAAAAAAAGACAAACTTTTTCATTTGGGATCTTGATATATTATTATTTTATTTATTTGTTTGACTTTCAAAAAATTATTGCCCCAAGTGAGGATCGAACTCACGACCTCCAGATAACTCCAGATATTCAGATTATGAGACTGACGCGCTACCGACTGCGCTATTGAGGCTTACACAAAATCTTAATAATTGTATTTTTAATACTCTTCCGAAATTTTGCCATCAACCATAGCAAATAAAAAGAGTCTATGATTGATGGTAAAAATCTGGTACTTACACTTCAAAGCATGGTACTCACTTTTAATAAATCTTCCTATCCACTGTAAATCATGTTAGAGAACTTCAAAAAATACTCAAGTCATAGAAAAAAATTTGGCAACAAAAAATTTTCTTATCTCTTTATCACAAGTTTAAGTGTATTATAGAATGTAAGCCATTGATTAAAAAAAAAATTTTTTTCTAAATTTTATTTAGACACTACAATTTTATAAACCTTTTAAGATAATTTTTTGATTTTTTAATTTTATCAGAGTTGGTCAAAAGTCAAAAATTTATTTAAAAGCCTGCAAAAGTTAAACAAGTTTTTACAAGTCAAAGTCAAAATAAAATTGTTGTCTTAATAAAATTTAGATTTAGAAAAAAAATTTCTTTTTTTTAATACACTTAAACTTGTAGGTTTCATTTGGTACGGCGGGACTTATTGACTATGGAGGCTTTAATTGACTCTCTTAAAAAAAGTAAAAAATTAATAAAAAAAATAAAAATAAAACAATTAATTCTAATTAACACAGGAATTATTATTGATCAAATAAAATATCAATATTTTGAGATTTCTTTTTTCTTGCTTCTATGATCTATGGCAATGTGAGATTTCATACAAAACTTCCAACATTGTGAGATTAACTTGTGTTCTGATGGTCGAAAACTTGATGAAACAAAGTGAAAAGCTTTTTTTTAACCTACTGCGGAAGTCTGCAAAATCCGTGCGAATTCTGCAAAGTTGCACCCTATTTAAAAGTAATTAAAAGAAAAATAAATTAATTTGCACAGATTTTGCAGATAAGTTGAATTTCCTTACAATTATAACCACCTAATTCAAAATTATTTAAGTAGCGATGACAGAATTTTAATATTTTACTAAGTGCAAAAAGATAGTGATGCTTATTTTGCTTGGTTTTGTGGTTTGCTAATTTTGGTTAGCCAAAAATCTGGAACCGAATTTTGGCTAACCAAGCAGTCAATAACCAACATCACTCCAAAACAAGTGTTTATTTTTCTAAAAAAATTAAAGCTAGGCTGAGAAAACCCCTAAAAAATAAATTAAATAAGCATATTCTTAAAAATGGTTTTATTTTACACAAAATTAATCCTCAAAAAAAGCAATTTTAAATTTTAATTGAATTTAAATTTTAGTAGTTTAAGATTAATTAAAATCTGATGCGTTGAGAAGATCGTCGACTTGGCCTTAATTCTTGAGAATCGTTTAAAAAATTTTGATCAACGTTTTTTTGACAAGATCTCGGAGATTCATTTTTGATGTGTATGGGCTCAATTTGATCAGGATTTTTATTAAATTCATCAATTTTAATTGAATCCGCATACTGAGCAATCCACTCTTCGGGCTTACAGTTCTCAGAGCCTCCATATATTTCACAAACAAAATTTAAAACAGATTTTTTTGATATTTCAAGCTTAGCTCTGTGTCCCCATTTAAATTTAAAGCTCGGTGGATCAGTACCGGCCACTTGTTCATACTCCAAGTAGCCTTCTTTGACCAAATCACTGGTAAAATATTTTGACACATCTCCGAGGTATTTGTGTCTCTTTTCTTCTTTATTTATGTCCAAGCGTTTCAAGCTTTCCCAGAATATCTGCGAGTCAATTTCGTTCTCATTCATAAATATCAACGACAACGCTATCATTAGCATGCTATACTTGAGTTGGTTGGAAAATTTTTGGTCAGATTCATTATTTGCCAGGTCATTGTGAAAATCGGAAAGTCCTCTTTGAAAATTGTTCTCTGTTAGCTTTTCCAAATGAGAATCAAATTCAAACTTGGATCGAATGCCAAATCTTTCGCCTTTTTCATTGTCTAAGTCAATAACTTCCATGCCGAACACATCTTCTAAATACTCTTTAACAAACTTGAAAATGTTCTTAAAAGAACGAGATAGATCTTTGATTACATTTTTGTTCAAGTCTGTTTTTCGTATGATACATTTTTTCTCTGACAGGCAACAGAACAAAATATACTCAACACATTCTTGAGCTTTTTTTGAAATCATACTATCATCAATTTCAGCATTGTATTGACTTTGACTCATTCGACTCATCTTAAAATTTTTTTGTTACAATTTCCGTCTTGGAAAGGCAAATTGAAGTAAAAATAAAATTTTTTTTTTTTAATATTCCTATCTGATGATTAAGAATAAACATATGTATATACATATTTCTTATAGATGCATCGTTTTTTGATGTTTTACTTGTCATCAAATGTCCTTAAAGCTAAGGGGATGAAAGCTCATTAGGTAAAAAAATTTAAAATTACTTAATTTTGCACAAATTCCTCCGATGCTCAATAACATATTAAAAATTAAACACTGATGTACATCCTCTCCTTGCTAAAATTAGACTTCTCTTTAAGTCAAAAGTATAAAATACAATAAAAGGGGATAATTTCTTTCTACAACTAATTTGTCTTTTTTTTTTAACCAAAATTAATTTATGTTTACAATAAATGCATTTTAAAAAACACTTATGTCTAAAAAATATTTTTAATTACATAAGTTATCTTATTATTCAAATAGTCTTTAAAAATTAAAAATGATCAACATTGAAAGTGATGAAGAATTAATCTTTGATAATGACGACGTGATTCCGCCTGGTATCTGTTCTAAACAAATAGCGCTTGAACTAGACCACGAGCTCGGAAAAACCAAACAATTTGTTTCACTCAACAAGTATATAAAACGAGTTAAATTAAACAAAACTGAATAGATATCAAGCACTTGTACATGTAAAAATTATTTGAAATTCTACTTATCATAGCTGTAGCAGTGAAGACAAAGTTAACCGAAATTGATTTTAGCTTCAGAGATATAGGTTCTAAAAAGAAAAGAGGGAGAGAGGCTAAAGCAAAAGAATGGTTTGTAAAAAGTACAAATTAAATTGATAATTGACATTTTATTTATTCATATACTTATTGGTAAAAAAAATTAATTTTGTGAAATAAAATATTTTTTGTATATAGTAGATAATTTTTGTAAAAAAGTGTATTTTTTGGGGAAAAAAAATACTAAGCCATAAAAAACTTTAAGTGTTTAAAAAAAAAACTTGACTTGAAAAAAAATTAAAATTTTAAGTCTTTGACTTTGACTTGAATTAATACTTGTAATTTAAAAACAGCTGGCTAAAATTAAAGATTTTTTTTTCATTTATTTTTTTTAAATACTCAAAAATAAAAAACAAGGCAATTAAAAATTACAATAACGAAATTTTTTTTTTGAAAATTTAAAATTAAAAAAAAAATTTATTGTCATTTAAAATTGTCTTGTTTTCTATTTTTTGGAGTGGAAAGTTTTTTTTAATGATTATTGGACTGTTTAACACTGGAAAGACCAAACTAAAAATAAAGCTTTTATATAAGGCTAATTTAAGAAAAATTGTTTTTAAATAAAATTTTCGAATTACTCATTTAATTTTGTTAAAATAGAATATTTTTGGGGAGAAAAATTAATAATTTTAGTAGTTCTGTATTCAAAAATGACAAGATACCGTGAAAAAATGATGAAAACCTTGATTACATGTAAAATATCAAAGAATAATGCATCAATAAATAGCCTATAAATTCTTAAATAGGATTCTTAAATATCTTTAATGATCATGCTCAAAATTCTTTATTAAAAAAAGTTTTAGGTATTTTTTAGTCATAAACTTCAATTTGCCCTTGGAATTGGGTTGGTATGCTTTACAAGTAGCATTTTGAATATTTGAAAAATGAAAGCTATTTTAGTCTTTATTATAAAGAAAAATAATCTAAAATTAAGTATAAAATTTTTTTGTTTAGATGAAAATAGAATAAAGAAAGCCGAAGTAATTAAATTTTTGAATTTTGTCCTTTTAACGTTCACTTCCATTCAGTCGAAATTTTGAATTTCGACAACGTTATCAAATAAGACTTAAAAAGGCCAATTGTTCGTTTAGAATCTTTTAATATTTGAAAATAACAATATAAAAAAAATTACAAATAAATTCAAAATATCCCAGTACACTTGTTTAGACAATTTCTTAATATTCTCTCTAACACATCGTGATTCAAGTTTGCTGCGGAAATTCCAAAGATTCTCTCTCTTTTTTTTAAAAAACAAATAGAGTGCTATAAGAAAATGATAAAATACAAATAAAAAAAAACTTTTAAATTTTTGATTTTGTTGACCAGTCTTTTTACATAAAATAGAACAAAAAAAAAGTAAAATAGCCTCAAATAAAAAATATCAAAAGGTTGTATTCTCTCAATTGTGTAATTACAAACAGCAGCAACCGCCTTTTTCCTTTTTCTTTTTGTTTCCCTTGGCATTCGACTTGTCTGGCTGCTTGCTATTGATCTGTCTAACTAAATTATAGAATATCTCTGGCACATTTATTTTATTTTTGGCACTAGCTTCCATAAAATGGCAGTTAAAATTTTTGGCAAGTTGCTGTCCCTGGTCTCTGGACACGACCCGTTCTTCCTCCAAGTCGCATTTGTTGCCGACAAGGACCATCGGAACATCCGCTGTGTCTTTCACTCTCACAATCTGATCATGCAGCTCCATCAAATCGTTGAAAGTGGCTTGAGCAGTGATCGAATAGACGAGGACAAATCCCTGGCCGGACTTCATGTACAAGTCTCTCATGGCGGTGAACTGCTCAGTTCCGGCCGTGTCAAGTATTTCCATCATGCACTGCTGGCCGTCAATCTCGACTTGTTTGCGGTAGCTGTCCTCAATAGTGGGATCATACTTTTCCACAAAAATGCCTTGAACAAATTGCACAGTCAACGCGGATTTTCTAATTTTTCAAAGCTTTTATAAAATTATTTAATATTAAATTTCATTTTAATTTCTTACCCAACGCCTCCACTGCCCAATACAACTATCTTGTACTCCTTCATTTCTGCTAAAATTATCTATTGTCTCTTATCGGCTAAAATTCTTATCTAAAAAAATTAGAATCAAATTTTAAAAAATGCTTTCCATGTCCTAGAAGCAGTGTTCCAAAGAACTAGAATAAATTAAATAATATTTTTAAGAGAATAATATTTAATATTTTTGATTCGGGTGAAATTTTTTTGTTAAAAAAAAGTTAAAAGTACCTAATTAGAGCAAATTGAATGCGATTGAGAGTCTAAATGAGTGTTTCATTTTTTTAACCATCTTAATACTAATTTGCTGCAAAGAGAATTCAACAAGCAAAACTTGTTTATCAAGTTGTGCTTTCAATTCAAATAAAATTAAAATAAAATGCTTTTAAATTCTAGCTTTATTAAATAAATTGCAATGGAGAAAACAGAGGTTCAAATCTGTTATCATTTTTTGCATTCATAGATAAGTCTAAAAAGTTAATTAAATTATTTATTTATTTTTCAAATAAAATTAAAAAATTGTTTGCTAAAGTGTGAGATTTGGAAATGAATAAAGAAAGAGAAGCAATTTGATCGATTTTTAAAATTCCTGAATGTTATTAGGAAATAATTTTCGAAATAATTTTTTCCTCACCAACTTACTCTGAGGGCTTTGAGAGTTGATAAAATTTAATATTCAATTAATGGCAATGGTAATAAGAGAAACTAAATATATCCTGATTTCGGCTTGCTAAGTCACATAATTATTTACTATTTTCATCATTCAAAATTGACATCTAAATTCTTGACAAATTTTTTCCAGATTAAATTTCATTAATAATTGAATTTTTTTAAAATCTTTTAAGTCTATATTTACGCAAAATTCTCTCAAAACTATTTAAAAAAATAATTAATTTTTTCTTTTATTAATTTGTTGGTTTTTTTGTTGTCATATCCCAAAATCAATTAAACATACCTGAACTCTAATTATTTTAAAGGGTATATCCTCTTGTAAACTACTTAGATAGCTAATCGATTACGTTGAAAATAAAAAATAAATCAATAAATTTTGCTAAAAATAATTTCTAATTATTAAAAAATTTAACTTTTCTTTAACTAAAAAAAATTATGGAATGAATTTAAATTTAAACAATGGAGACCAGTCTGGACTTGACCAAGCCAGATCTCCATTAATAAAAGTGGCCTTTACATTTACATTATCATCAATAATTGTGAAGTTAGCTTTGGCGCCGTAGTTTAACGAGCCGCCATCAAGTGGATAGATACCAAGCAACTTGGCTGGATGCTCGGTGGCACATCTCAAAGCTTCTAGAAGACTACAATCAGTAGCTGACATTAAATTACGCACACAGTCATCCAGTGTAGCGACCGAGCCGCACAAAGTTCTAGTGCCTTGTAAATAGGCACTTCTCTTTTTGGTCTCAGGATCTTTCATAATTTGAACGGCTTGACTGCCGATGTGGTGCACCCGGCCGTCCTCTAGGCCCATGGCTGACATAGCGTCTGTGACCAGCACTAGACCATTGGGATGCGACTTGTAGGCAATGTTTATAGCTGAAGGATGAGTGTGTATACCGTCTGATATTACTCCGTAATAAATGTGACTCTCAAGGCTGAAATTGGACAACAGGCCGATTAAATGTGGATCCCTGTGATGGAATGGCAGCATGGCATTGAACAAATGAGTTATAAATGTAGCCCCGTTAATCACAGCGTTTTCACCCTGTTTTAAATTGGCTGTTGAATGTCCCAGAGAAACTACGATTCCGCTATCAGTTAATTTTTTAATCACCCTATTACTGGGGTCCAGCTCTGGAGCCAGAGTTATTATGGACACAAAATTTTTAAGCTCCTCCACCTCCATGCCGAATGTTTCTTCTAAAGTATTAACTCCATCGTCCAAGGTTCTTAGAGCAGTTATGTCATGAGCACCTAGCTTTTCTTTGTTGATAAATGGCCCTTCCAAATGGAGGCCCAGAATTATGGAATTCAATTTTTTGGATGTTTTTAAGTTAGCGAAAAAATCGCGTATTTTAGGAAGGAGATTTTTGTAATTGGACAAGTGAGAGGAAATGACAGTGGGGCAAAAAGCTGTTACTCCATATTCAAGCAGTCCCTTGGACACTTCGGTCAGGCACTCATCAATATTGGCATCAATGGTAAAATCTCGACCGAAACCACCATTTATTTGAACGTCTATGAACCCGGGACTTATCAACAGCCCATTTAGGTCAATTTGAACATCGGCTTGTTTTTTTTCCTCAAAAAAAATTTTACGCGGGTCCTCAACAATACCATTGCGCATCCAAAGATCTTCTTTTATTATTTTGTTATCATAAAAAAGGCGACAATTGGTAAACTGAATGAGCAAATTGGATAAATCCTTGTTTGAATGAGCCGAATGTAGTTTGAGAATGTGTTCTGGGTCATTTATCCACGATTGAAGTTCATCCGAATTAAATACATGATCAAACAAATTCATTTTGTTAATCTAAAAAAAAGAAATTTTTTATTATCTTAATAAATCTTTTCAATTTTAAGTTTATTCACTAAAATTTTGGGGATCAAAAAAGTTAAAATGTTAAGTGCGGAACAAAGGCCTTTATTAAAACTCGAATTAATGAACAAAAAAATTGAACCAATTTTATTTTTCAATTGCTAAGATTACCACGTACCTAATCAAAAATCATTCATAGTAAATTTCAAAAAGAGCACATTTTTTTTTGTTTTTTTTAAATTATCTGCCAAAGGCCTCCTAAATTGTTATGCAATTAGAAGGTAATTTTTTTTTCAAAAATTTTTTAAAACATTAGTAAAATTTAATTTCCAATTATTTCATCAATAATTTTTTATTAACAAAAACATTGCCATCTAATCACATACAAATTTATGAAGCGTTTTTAAAACAATATTAAAAAACAAAAAATATCGTCTTTTATTCTTAAAAGCTTTGAAAAAGTGTGCTATTTTTAAAATTAACAATAAGTAATTATCAATAAGGTACATGGCGTTCATTTAAAATAAAGGCTTAAGCAATTATGAAAAAAAATTTTTAGACACCCGTTTCGATATCGTCTTGCAGAATCAAATTTTTATTTTCGTGGGAAGTCTCAATTTTTTGTCATAAAAAACCTTTAGATTCAAGACGTCTTTTCTAAATAAAAATAAAACAATTTATCTTAAATTACATAAAATTTTCAAAATTTTTTTTATTCACTATCCAAAAAATATTCTTTAAAATAATTTATGAAATATGAACTAATAATGATGCAAATTAAAACCTTATGATTAGACACTTTAGGGTGTAAAACTATGAATCTTTTTTCTTATTATTTTCAATAAAATTAAAAGTCTAACTAAATAACTAACTTTGATTATTTAGCTCCTACTTTTCTATTTAAATTAAATCTAGTTACATGCTTGACCAAATTTATTTTTTTATTTTTTTTTGTTGTCTTAAGTCGAATTTAATTACTAGACATAAATAAAACCAAATCGGGACACTTTGAACTTCTTAAATTTTTTAATTTTTTTTTAATAATAAGTACTGACCTTTGCATTAGCAATAGGAAGCCCGATCGGCAAATGAATATCTTAGCATCGTTTTAATAGACTTTATAAAAAATAGACCAAGATTAACTTATTTACCCTCTGGCCGAGACCAATTCTAATTATTAAAAAATAATTTTAACATTTTTTTCTTTTTTGCTTGAAATTCATGACCACGTGTTATGTCGGGCTTACATGAAAATAAAAGAGGGTTAAATTTTTGTTAGAACTTCTGATATTTCCCATAAAAGCATGTCTAGAGAATTTTATTTATTTATAAATAAATGTTTACCTGAGAAAATTCCTAATACACTCAGCTCAAAGATAATCACTGATTCAAATAAAAGATTTTGTAGAATTCGATTTAGGCATCGAACATGTTCGCACAAGGCTTTTCTTGGTTCGATGCAAATTTTCTCATTTCTCCAGTTCTACTTTACCGTATTGTTTATGATCACCATAAATCATTTGAATTATTATTATTAACTAGGCATAATGAATGCAAGAATTTGCAAGCATAGGAAAAAGAAATTGCAACTAATTAAATGTATAAAGAAATAGATATAATAATTATATTAGATTATAGTGATTAAGCAGCTAAAAATAAATGAAAACAATTATTTTGATTTTTGTTTCCAATTCTTTTTGCCATGCCATTCTCGCATTCATTAAGGAAACTTTTCTTTGATTATTTTATTTGGATTTTCTCTATGATTTTGTTCATAATTTGGCTTCTCAATATAGTCGAAACTAATTCCCTTCGAGAAATCTCTATTCGTTATCTACTAGATTTTGGGACTCATTATGCTTCTTTTTCTTAATCCCTTCTGCACACTTAGAGCAAACACGCTCAAATTATTCGTGATAAATACACAAATTTCCTAAATTTAAAATTAAAATTGAAAAATGTAAATTTATATTAAAATAATTTTGCCAGCTGTGTAATCGAATGTGCACAATTCGACCCTCGCACAGTTATTTTCACATTTAAATAAATCATTCTTTGAATTTAATAAATAGTTTTTTTTTTGTTAAAAAGTTCAAATCGAACAAAAAATAGGCCATAAAAATCATTTATTTTTTTTTTTTTTAAATTCATCTGAAGGCCAGTTGTTGTTAATTAAATTTAAAAGATGTTTATGTTTTTTTATAGTTTAAATTAAATAAAAGTTGGTATTATAAATACATTTGCTTTGTCAAAAGGCTACAAAAGTCGTTCCAGATTATTTGAAAAATTTCTGCTTTTCTTTACCTTGCTATTTATTTTTTCAAATCAACCCTAGATTTCTAGATTATTTAATTTTTCTGTTAAGAAAAATAATAAAAAAAACTTAAAAAAATGGAAAATGCAGAGTTTGTTTTTGAAATACTCTTTAATTTTTAAATATTTCAAATTTTTACATTAAAATTTAATTTCAAACTTTTCAGACTTAAGCTTTAACAATTTTTTTCTAGCCAGGAAACATCAAAGCAAGGTGTTAGTACTTTACAGACGAGATTTTTTTTAACTTTGAATTTTCATAATAGTGAACTATAAGAATAGATAAGAAAGTTTGGAAAATAAGTTATTCACTTTTTGATCTCTTTTAATTTTATTCGTTTCTTGCATATTTCACTTTTGTTTGATTAAAAAAAAAAAATTAATTGTAATAAAATATTTAACACTATGATCCTTCTTTAATAATTTTATCGTTCGCCTTTACTTTGAAAAATGATGAACATTCATTTAGTCAACTGAAGCCTATTAAAAACAACTTAATGTCTGATATGAGCCATAATCCGTTTAAATAAAGATTTAATGGTAAAAATCGGTGAAATTATAGATGAATTAACTCGTAATAAAGAAAGAAGATTATTTATTTATCTGAATGATAATTTCGACACTGATTGTGATCCACAACCACCATCCGTTTCTCATATCTTTTAAATAATTTTGTATCAGAAAAAAAACAATCAATAACAAAAAAAAATATATATTAATTGAAATATTACCTAAAAAAATATCGTATTTTCATATTTAATTTTATTACTTTTTCCTTTAACTATCTCACTTCAGATTCTTACTATAAAATCCTTAATCTCAGCTCTAAAAATTGTTATTTAAATTAAAATTGTTAATTTTTTTTTAAATTAGAAACTCAGATTGATTTTAATTTTAATAAACACAAGCCTGAAGGTGCGAAAGCCCAAAGGTTTAACAAAAATTAAAAAAAATTATAATAAATAGCAAAATTTTTGTTTTTATTTAAATTTTAATGAAGATAAAAACTTTTCATTAGCCGATTCTTGTATGACTACACCCTTCCAGGAGACTTATTCGCCACAATTCCTGGCGCCGGTGCTGGTACTTCAGTTTTTAAATTCAACGCTGAATCAAAATATATATTCTCTAAACTTTACATTACCAGCAAACAGATCATTAAGTTAATTTGAAAACTTTTAAACATAAAAAGAACAATTTTATTTTTTACATTTTTCTTATTTTATCATTTCATTAAATATCAACACTAAAAAACCCAGTGGGTATTGTAGACTTAGTTTTTTTTATTTTAAAGAGTAAATATTAAACGCTCTAGCAAAAATATTTAATCATATCATCCTCAAAAAATTAATCAAATACAATGCCCAATTAATATTACTAATTACTCAATCAATTCTAATGAAAACACAAAAAAAACACTTACACTAATATTTTGTTCTTTTACCAATGTTTAAGATTCTTTTTTCGGTCTTTCACTTTTTTTCTCATGACAAATACAGCTTGAATCACCACAATTTAATCTCTAAAAAAATAAAAAAAATAAATAAAATATCTGTCCTTTTTTAGCAAAAATAAAATCAAATGTTTCACAATTTTATCTTTTAAAACTCTTAGAATAAAATTTATTTGCGGTCCTTAACATATCTATTGTGACTTTTAGTGAATTTTTAAACTTACAGTCCACATTTGAATGAGAAAATATATTTAATTCCAACATTTATATATATTTTAAAACTATAAGTAATTTACGTAATGTTCACTGTTTTATTAACTATCTTCTAAAGTTTTCCAGGCCACTATTAGATAATAAATATCTTCAGGAAAAATTGTTTCTTTTCTCTTAGATTTTTTTAATTGTTGTGTAAAATATTAAAATTATTGTGTAATAGTAATAAATTGGTGCATTTTTGTTTGTGCTAATAAATTTTTAATTTATATTATTAAATTTTTGTTTTGCGATTCAAACTTTAATTTTTTGCAATTAAATACGACCCAAATTTGCATATTTTTTAAATGCATTATTACAATTTTACATTAAATATTTAATATTTTAAGTTTTAAAGGAAATTTTTAATTAATGAAGAAAAAATGTTATTTTTTACTCATTTGTCCAAAAACTAGTTGATGAATCATTTTTTGACTAGGCGTTCCAATTCGATATTTTAGGGACAACTTTTTTAAAAACAAAACCTTTATTCTTTAAAAATTAAGACTTGATATAGACATCCATAATTAACATCATTCTTTTTTTATTACACGTATTTGAATAGCTATTTAAACTCCTTCTTAATTTAAACTCTCATGGTTAAGTAAGTTAACTAATCCATTGATATCGGCAATGATATCATGTGGCGGTGAAGTTTGGAGCAAACACTGCAGCAAAATATTTTCATTAAATTTAAAACCAGTTTCATTTAAATTATTAACAATTGTTTTAAAATTAAATGCTAAACATTTTTAAACATAATCAGTTTAATGTAAACAAAATCAAAGAAATAAATTAATCTTTATTTTTAGGAGAATAGTTCGAATATTGGTAGAAACAATACTAAATTTTAATTTTTTGGAAATTTTTTTTGACTTAAAAAATTTTTTTTTGATTATTATGCTAAATATTTTCAAAATTATCAAATCATTTTTTAATTTTATTTTTAAAAATATTTTCCTTTTCTTAGATTTTTTTTTGCTCCAAACTTCACTGTAGCCTATCATCATATTAGTGAGTTGAAGTTAAGGCCTCAACAATTAGAAGAGATTGAAAAATTTAATAATCTAGTTCAAAAGGAATAGAAATTAAAATTTTTGTTCGATGTTCCTCGAAAGCTTGGAGCAACATTTAAATGAGAAGCAGAGCAACATTTTTAAAAGTGTTTTCTTTTGTTAAAATTAAAAATAATTTTAGTAAATAAAATAAAATATTTAAAATAAAGTTGTTCTGTTCTCGAATAAAAAAAAATCCCAAACTATTTACTACCTGTCGCTTTTAATGTTAACGAATCACGATACAATGATCATCAATATCCTGCATCATGATAAAAAAAGCCTTGTTAGACCTCAGTTGGAATAAACTAGAACATGAATGACTTTAATAATTTGAAGTAAATTGAACGCAACTCAAAAAGTCGTTCGAGACTGTTAATAGTTTAATTTATTTAAAGCTTCCTGATATAAAAAAGTTGGAGGGAGCATTATATTTTAATTTTAGAATAGACCGAATTGTCGAATTCTGAATTACTTGAATTCTTTTTATATTCATTATGCTTTAAAAAATGAATGCAAGAATTTGCATAACACAGAATAACTTATTAGGGAACAACTTATTTCCTAAAGTTTTGTAAATAAGGCTCCATTTTCTTTTGCCAAAATCTTAATTTTTCTTCGAATTTTAATTTTGGTCTATTTTAGATAACTTATCTAATAATTCAAACAGATCGTATCAATGATTAATATAACTAAAAATCTCTTCTATCTAAAATTTATATGCATTTTTCAAATTACCTAATCCCTGTTCGTTCTGTTCTCTTTCACAATAAATTAATAATGTAAAGCAAAAAAATCTTAAAAATTCAACCAAAACCTAAAATGTATAATTCTACCAGCATTCGGGTTATTAGGATTTTTCTTTTTTGAAATAAACAATTAGTTTGACGATAAAATAATTAAAAAAATTTCTATCAATTCAATTGTTAGATATTTAGTACAGCCATAATGCAAAATGCCCAAGTTTTTATAAGTCGTAATTAAAAAATATGTACAAATAGATTGTATTATTATTTTTGCTTGTTGACGTCATATTTTCTCTTCAAATAATAAATTTTTTTCATAATTTTTCGATTCGTAAAAATTTACAATAATGTAGTTTTTCTTGATCCTAATTGTTAATTTTCAAAACCACTAGAGTTTCAAATTCTGAATTTATAAAATAGAATCAGAAATAGGCTAATCACATAATTAACTTTCCTTAAGTAACTAGAATAATTTTTTTTCATTAAAATTTTAAACGATCCTTAAAGAATTTAGTTCTTTTATCGACAATTTAAAATAAATTTTTGAAATTCCTTTAATTTTAAATTCAAAGCCAACCAGTTTAATAAAAAAAGAATCTTAAAAATAATTCGAAATTGAGAATTAATTTGGAAATGTAAACACAAATATTATTTTATTTTAGAAATTGTTTTTGTAACTAAAATTACTTTTTTTTATCACTAAAATTATATAAAAAATTATATAAAAATTTTAATTTAAAAAGTTAAATTTTTTTTAATCAATTATTTAAAAAGAAAATATAAAAAAATCCATGTTCTTTTGTGTGATAATTAATTTGACTTGTAATCATTCATTCAAAATAAATTTTCAATCATGATTCAGAACTTAAACTACAAAGCTTAAATTTTGAATAAAATTGAGTTTATAAATTGAGTAAATTAAAACTTAGCGAAATCAATTTATTCTAAATTAACATTTATTTAATATTGAAATTTAAAACCTATAATTAGTAAAAAATCCTGGTTTGACTTTTCTCTATAAATTTTTTTCCAAATATTTTTAGACATTCATTTTAGTTAATCTAGTTAAATGTGAAAGAACATTTCCAATTTTCTTTTGAGGGCTTAAGAAAGGATTTAAAATAAGACGTTTTAATAATATTAAGGAAACAAAGATGAAATTTTACTTTTAAGTGATTTTAAGATTTAAAAAGATGTTTTTATTGAATTTAAATCTGAGATCTAAAATTTACTTTTCTAATCTTAGCTAGATTTAATTCTTTTATTTAATTTTGTTTAAATAAATAAATTTTCTTAATAAAAATGCTCTAGTTGTTCATAAAGGGAGCCTTAAAATTGATAACCGAAAAAATAAAATAAATATAATTTGTTATTTTTAATTTTTTAAAAATTTCCTTTGATCAAATAAAAGTAAAAATGAGTAATCCGGATTTGATTTTTAGAGTTGAAAAATAAAAGGCTTTGGTTTCATTTGAAAAATTATTTTTTTCTTTACAAAAATAACAAATTGAAAGCAATTAAATTATCTAATTTCTAGCTAAAATGTTTTATTAGCAAATAAATATTTTCGTCATTTATAACAGAGATTGGCACAGCTAACATGGGAAATTTGAATATAAAACTAGATTCAAACATAGACATAAACGCCAAAAGTGGAAGAAGATAAAAAGCTTAAAACGATTTAAATAGAAATTCAATGAGCTCATTGTATTTTTTTAAATTTCAACAGACTCAAAGTCAAACATTAGATCATTCAACTTGATCAACGTCGAACATCATAATTGTTCGCGTTACAAAATCAAATGAAGTTGAGAAAATTTTTTAATTAATTTTCATTACTAATATCATTTATGAAAAAATTAACAATATTAATAATTTTTCCTTAAAAAAAATTAAAGATTAAAAATTCTTTAAAAAATTTCCAAGTACTCATTTTTTTGGCAATTTATTAGACACAAAAAAAAGATGAGGATTAATTCACAAAAAATGATATTTTCACTAATTATTCTTAGGCACTTTTTTTAAAAACAGAATTTTTAAAGGTTACCTTCATTTTTGTTTTAAAAGTTAAGTTTATAAATAATCTGTCATTTTTATCAGTGACGTTAAATTAATTAAAAATTTGAGAAATTATGGTGAATTAACTAAAAAATCCAGCATCAAAATGCTAACCTCACGTTCACATTTTCATTCAATACTATAAATAAATTGTTTTTTCTCTGAAAAGAAAAGAATTTGTTTTCATTCTTTTTTCAAATGAAAAATTAAATTTTATACTGAAAAAATTGAGCCCAAAATAGCTTTAAAGTAAAATAAATAATTATAAAAAGGAATGATTCAATTTTAAAACTGAATACTAAAAAAAAATCGACATAATTAAACAAAAAGCGTTGAAAAAGCTTACTTTTATAATCAGCTTAATTCACTTGTTTCATGGTTATTTTAACTGATTTTCTAATATCTGATTATTTACATCTTAAGTCCGGAAAAAGTAACAGATGAAAAAAAGGCGTTTTTTGATTAAAATTAAAAAAAAATAATAAATCCAAATTAAATTCAGGAACAAAAATTTGTTGTTATTTTGTTTGTGAATGAACAAATACATATCTTGATTTATTCTAAAAATTAAACAAGTCTAACTTTAGCTAACAAATATGTTGTCAAAAAGACAATGTTATTAAAACTATTTAATATTTTTTTTTGAAAAATTGCATAAATATCTAAATAAATATGCCATCTAAATAATTATCTTTAAAAAATCGATCAAAAAAATTAAAACAATAAACTGCATTTTTTTATTTTTGTTTTAAAAGCTGTATTTATTTAAATTTTATTCTAAATATTTAGAACTTGTTGACATCTGGCGCATATTTCTCCATTTTGATCACAGATAAATCTTCTGCATCTAGAACATGCAAGTTTGTCGACTTTTTTAACTTGCAAATTTATCGAAGGATCTGCTTTTTTATTAGAAGCATTTTTTTCCAGGTAAACATTGACGTCAGAACTTCCAAAGCATTCCGTAAGCCAATTATAGGATCCAATTTTTTTCTTAATGTTTTCTAATCTCTTAAAGCTTGAAGGATCACAATCTAAAAAAATCTCATACATGGCTGGATTATCCGATTGAATTTGTTCATGAAAACGGCTTCTTAGAAATTCAATCAGATCAAAAAGCTCCTGAATTTGGTCATTCTGCCACCCTTGGTCACATTTAAACCCAAAATCACTGCGGAACAGAGAAGACTCATTATCATTACAGTTTAAAACCGAATAGTGAAAAGCCTCCTCGGCCAAATGTGGCATAACAGGTCCAATCATTACCAGCAATTTAATCAGCAAGTAATAAATAGCAGTTTGAGCACTACGTCGTTCCAATGAATCTTTTTTGGCACAATACAATCTATCTTTTGTTGATTTGATGTAAAAACTGCTAATTTGACTCAATAAAAAATTTTCCACTAAATTTATTGATTTGCTCAGATTCATGTCTTCATAGTTCTGGTAGACTAGATCAGTTAAGCTACCCAATTTGGCTAGGATATACTTGTCTAGGGGCCACATGCTGTCATAGGCAATCAAATCAGCAGATTTAAAGTCGTATAGATTGCCGACTAAAAATCTTAGAACAGATCTTATTTCGAATGTTCTCTTGATAAATTTTTCCATTATTTGAGCTCCAATTTGAATCTGAGGCTTGTGGTGTTCATGGGCGATCCAAAATCTGAGTGCATCAAGGCCAGCTTGAGGCAATTTATTTGCACTACCCTTGACTGCTTGCAGAGGCTCTACCACATTTCCGACAGACTTGGACATTTTTCTATTCTGTTCATCGACCACAAACCCATGAACCAGCAAGCTCTTGTATGGACTGGTCTTGTTCAGAGCGACACTGAGCAAAATTGACGCCTGAAACCAGCCAGAAAATTGGTCAATGCCTTCACAGTACAAATCAGCGGTTTTTTGCTCACCCAAAACCGAGTTAAATGAACTGCCACTGTCGAACCAGATGTCAAAAATGTCTGCCGATTTGGAAAAATTTGTCTCAATTGATTCAAATAATTTTCTATCATGTTTTTTAGACCACCAAAAATCAATGTTACCTTCTTGTACAATTAAGTCTTTGACTTTTTTGATCAAATTTTTATCTATAATCGGATACTTTTTGTCTTTATCATCAATATCGTACAGACACGGAATTGGTAGACCCCACGATCTTTGTCTTGATATGCACCAATATGGTCGTGAGGATAGAGTTGTTGTCATAGAATTGGAAACATTATTTGGTCTGATTTTGACATCTTTCAAACTATCCAAAGCTTTTTCTTTTAAACTGCTGGTATCTATAAACCATTGCATGGATGAGCGAATGATGCACGGCTTTTTGGTTCGCCAATCGTATGGATACGAGTGTATGTGGTCATGTTGGCCTACAATTGACTCACCGAGGATTTCTTTTATCCGCTCAAAGGTATCTGTGTCCAGAGCTAGTTTGCCATTGAGACAAAATCTGTTGAGAACCACATCATCGCTAGTGTAACGACCTACCTCATCAATGACACAATTTGTGGCTAAGTTGTGTTTTAATGCTAGCTTGAAATCATCCTGGCCCAAAGCAGGCGCGATATGGACCAAACCGGTGCCCTGTTTTGAGCCCACATGATCACTAGGAAGCAATGGGAGCAAAGTTGATGAAGAATCTGTAAAAGGACTTGTATAAAACGATCCAGAGAAAAGTCTGCCATCCAATTGAGCATCTATCACACGTGAATTTTGAAAAAATGGAACCTTATCAATCACGTGATTGATCAAATCAGTCTGGATTATATAAACTTGGGAGTCATTTGAACTGATAAGACCATATTTCATCGATGGATTGAATGCTATTGCTTTATTGCACGGTAAACTCCATGGTGTAGTGGTCCATATAGGTGCATATAATTTTTGATTTGATTCTAAATAAAAAATTAAATAAAATTATTAAAAATATTTCTTTTTTAATTAAAAAATTATTAAGGAACAAATTGTTCTAATAATTGAAGTAAATTGAGGATAAATTAATTTGAAATATTTGTCAAACTTAATAATTATTCTACCAAATTTTATTTTATTTTCCAAGCAAAAAATTTCCAATAAACCTTGAGTATATTTTAAAAAATAATTTGTTTTTGTTATTCGAGAACTAAGCAGAAATATAAAAAAATTCTTAAATAGGTACACTTCAATTTGGAAAAATCAATATTTTTAATTTATCTTAATATATTAAAATTTAATTTGTCCAATTCAAGAAAAAAATAATTAAAATAATAATAAAAATATTAATTGTCCCGTTTATCCTTAAAGAATGCGCTGATCTCTTTCAAAGAATCTTTTGAGCGAAGACCTCGATCTGACGCAGAGTTAACTGCATCGAGTTGATTCTCGACACTTCAATTATTACCCTTCCAAAGCTGATTGCCCTTTTTATCGTAAGAGTATTTAAAAATTTTCTCAACGTTCTCCGGAGGTATCAGGTAAATTAATTTAACAATCAGATAGCCTTTAAAAAAATTCAACAGATTGTGGACGAGAAAAGGGTAATATCATATCAATATTAATCTTTGAAAGTCAAAAATAAAGAAAAATAGTCAAGAGAGAAAGTCATACCAAATTCCCAAATCTGGAAATAACAAACAAAACAAATATCAAACCGGGGTAAAGTCAACCAAAAATTGATCTTAAATTATTAGCATTATAAATTTTAGTTATCAAAATCTGTTTAATAAATAATTACAATAATATTATATATATCAAATATAAGAAAAATAATTCCCAATGACTAATTCATAGAAAATATCTTAGTTTTAATTTTAAATTAATTTTAAATTAAGAATCTGACTTTTTTGTTTTAGTTTCTCAGAAAAAGAGATGTGTATGAATTTTTGAATTTTTGTATGTTTTTTTATTTTTGATTTTGGTAAAATTTTTGTAATTTTTGAATGTCTGTATTTTTTTGTATTTTACATGATTTTTGTTTGTTATTATTTGTATTTGGAATTGTTTTATGCTCTGGAATTTTTGTATAACAATTAGCCGGATACCCAAGTTCAAACGAATTTTTGCATTTGTATTGTTTATTGTAATTGTACTTTCACATTTTTTTTATGTTTGACTTTAACAGATTTTTGTTTTACTTTACCCCTTACTCAATGTGGACAGACAAGACTTATTTTAGATTGAGGAAACAACTGTAAATGCTATATGATCTTTACAAAAAACTTAAATTGTGAAGCAAAAGTTAAATTCTTAGGAATTAATTTCAGACTCAAAACAACATTTCGCCCAATGATGGATAAGTCAAAAAACGCCGTAATTCAATGCTTAAAATATTTAAATATCTCTCAAAATTGATAAAAATTGGGTTTAAAGCCCAAAACACGAGGATACCTTTACAAATACCAGATAGGATCACTTTTTGATTATTATTTTCCTTTTTTAAATTCATTTTCAGGAACTAAAATTAATTAGATGCAATTCATTCAAAAATTGGCAGTTAAATCTATCTTTAATCTAAAATATTATACCATCTCCAAAATTTTACACCAATAGGCTTCAATTAACTTAAACTACTAACAATCTCGATTCGACGTGAATATTAGTCGGTAAGGATATGTAATTTTACGAAAAAATGATGAAAAATTACATTAAAATCGTAACATTTAGCAAAATCGAACTAGAATGCGTACGGCCAAAAAATGAGGATTTTGGTAATAAAAATATAAAATTGGCTTCTTTTCCAAAATATTTAATTAATTTTATTATGAAAAATTAAAAAAATATAAATATATTTTACCGTTTCTTACTTAATTTTACGTAAAATTACACAATTTTTTTGAAAAATTTGGTAAAATTTAAACAATTTTACTTTAAGTTACGATTTTAATGTAATTTTACGCAATTTTTTCGTAAAATTACATATCCTTGCCGACTAATATTTACGTAAGATTACGTGAGCTTACTAAAAATAATGTAAAATTGCGGAATTTAGCCCATTCTTCACCTTTTATAAAAGCACTGTATAACAGGGCATGACTGAGTCATTCTGTTCCATTAGTTATCAAACTCGTGGAAGAGTTTTTAAATCAAGATATATCGAAAATACAATGCTACCTTAAAATTTTCTCTTTTTATCATGAACTCTCAAATATTTAAACATGTCTAAGTAGTCACTCTTTTATTTCAATTTATCTATTTTTTTAAATTTTGATTTTTTTTAACTGAAGGAGCTTTAGCTCGTTACAGATAAAAAAATTAATAAAATAAATATTTGTATAAAATTTAAAAAAAAAATTTTACTTAAATATTTTTTAATTTCAGAAGAATATTCTACAAGTTGGTAAGCAACATACAAAGCGTTGCTTTTATGCTCTGGATTGTATTCGAGCTCGAATTCGGCTAGGGCTGTTTGTGACGAAATAGACCAATAAACTGGCATATAATCACGATAAATTAGTTTATTTTCGTAAAGAGAATAAAATAGATCGAGTTCTTTGCACATAAAATATGGATCCATTGTGCGGTAGATTTTTGACCAATCTGCCAAGAGATTCATCTGTTTAAAAGATTCCATCTGAATATTAATACAAGACTGGGCATAGTTTTTGGCAAAATTTCTTATTTCCAAAGGGTCAGCATTATTCAGTGAAATGTTGACTGTTGGACTTTTTTTAGATTTTTTTTTGAAATTTTTAATTGCATTAAGCTCTATGGGCAAGCCATGACAGTCCCATCCAGGAACATAATTTACTTGATAACCTGATAATAATTTAAAACGTAAATAAATGTCTTTAAGAACCTTTTAAAAAGTTTTTTAAATTTTTCAAACACTCATTGATGCTTACCTTGTTGACCATGTGGCCAATGTGAATGTCTCCATTAGCGTAAGGTGGTCCATCGTGAAGCGTAAAGAGAGGACGATTCGATCTGTTTTTTGTTTGCCAGTCGTATAAAGAATCAAACTTTGCTATCTGTTGGATCAAAAGTTAATTTTTTTCTACTATTCTTAAACAACTTGAACCTTTTTTATTTGGTCTTCATGTTCACATATTCTTTTCATTGAAAGCTCAAATTTACCACTATTCGGAAGATTAAGGGTTCTTGAATAGTCATTCTTATATCTGTTTATTTGATTAGATGAATATTTAATTTTAAGCAGAGACCTTCGATTTATATTTAATAAATGATTTAACATTTCTTTTTAAAGCAAATTATTTCTTTAGGAATAGACTAAAATTTTGTTTTTAAATTAACTTTTTGTTAGATTTTAGAATTTAAATAATATTGAAAAGTGTTTTGTCTTTAAGTAATATGTTAAGTAGTCTTGATTCAGATAATTTTATTTTCAAATAAAAACACTGGGGATTTGATAAGAAGATTTGGCAAAATTTTGAGATTTCATATGGTTAATTTAAATTAAAATTACAAGAAATTCCTTCAAAAAAATCCTTTTTTATTGAAAAATTCAATTTTCTAATTATTTTTCTTATAAAATTATATTGAAAAATTCTGTAAAATTTAGTTTAAAAATTTTTTTATATAAAAAATTTATAAATTGGTTAATTTTGGTTTAAATTTTTTTACCATAAACAAAAACATCCAAAATACATAAATAAATTGTTTTAAAATTATTAGAAAAACATAATGTTTTATTTTAAACAATTTTTCTTTCAAGAATTAAAAAAAAACTTAAAATCTTGGATTTAAATTTGATGATTTTAGTTGAGATTTTACCTTTGATTCTTTAATTGAATGATTAATACCCAAGCTATATTAAAAAAAACTTTAAAAAAAACATAATTATTAAAATTTTCGGTAAGGGTCATTATCTTGGTGAAATTCGAAGCTTAAGTAATATTCTCGTGCGCTAAATTGAAGAATGAATAAAAAACACCAAATTATTTTTGATTATTAAAGATACATAAGTTTATTAAATTTTTCTTAAACACTTTAACACTTGAGAAATATCAAAATTATATCAAACATTTAAGAAAAGTAAAAAAAATTATTTAACTAAAATTTTTTATAGATATTTAAATAAAAATTATTTTAAGAAGTTTCCTTTCATTTTTATTTATTAAAGACCATTGAACAATAACTTTGAATTGATATCTCCATTTTTCATTTGCATACTCAGTTGTTTTAATTTTTATCTTATTTTCTAGATTACCTTTAGATGATTTAATAAAAAAGGTCAAAGAAGTCAGCAAAAGGAAGGGTGTATTAAATAAAGTTGATGGCATTATTTTTTTTAATTTATATTTTTTTACATAGAAAAAAAATGAGCGATTTTAAAGATTTATGTAGAGCCCAAACAAATCAAGTTGTTGCAAGGAGGAAAAGGATGTAAAAAATAAGAATTTAAACTAAAAAGAATTTTCCCTTCCTTTGCATTTACCCTTGCTTCTTCTCATTTCAAGCCCATTTCGGTAATTTCTTTCATGATTGTTGACCTCCAAGTTAGTGCTGGTCGATCTACCTGTCGCTCTTTGGGTGCCCATTGAACGGCTTGGTTTGATAAACGTATTTCTTTCATTCTAAGTACATGTCCAAGCCACCGCAGTCTTTTCATCTTGATCTTCTATATTGTCCAGCGTCTCAGGCCAGTGTATTAGGAGAATCCTCCTTAGGCTTCCAATGTGTAAGGTGTTCAGGCTTTTTCTGTAAGACTCAGACATTCCTCAACATTCGCTTAGGTACATTAGAGTTTATTTGTATATGTAGCACTCATTTAAAAGGATGGCTGTGTGAAATTACAACCAAAATAGTGTGAAAATTAAAATTTGTAGAAATGAAAGTATTTTCTTGATCAAAATGATAAAATATCAAAAAAACATGTTTATTTCCGGGTTCATTTTACTAACAAATGAGACAATCAGGTAAAACTTAGTAGCAGAGCCGCTTCTTGCTCGATTGGGTGATCAAAGTTAAAATTGTCTCAGCTTAGTTTGTTTAAAAAAAAATATTAAAGCCATTTATTTAACATTCTAAATTGATGAATGATCAACAGTTGTCACCAATATATTAAAAATGATTTTTAAATTTATTACAGGAGACCAAAAAAATTTAATTGTGTTTATGGTCAAAATGGTAATATAATTATTGGTTTTTCTTTTGAAACCCTTCCATCATAAATGCAAACTCTTTTTAAATTAAGATCAAATAGAGCTTAAATAAAGAAAAAATTACTCTTTTAAGTTTTTAATTTTTAAAAAAAAATTACCTGTTGCTATACACTGAACTGAGTAGTTCTCTTTACTGCGATATATTGGGTATTTTTCATCTTTATCATCAAAAGCAAAACTTAGCAAATCCTCCAAAGTTTGAGGTGGCTTCATTTGATCAGCTCTCACTTTCCGGTGTCTAGAACTGTGGACCACACATTGTTTTAATGGTAATCTCTCATAACTTGAGCAAAAAAATAGTATTTTATATATACAAAAATTATGAACTTAACCCACTGATTAAAGTGATAACAATAACCAACTGAATAATACGATGATATTTTGGAAGTTTGATGAGGAGAAATGATGCAATGCTTTGATACTTTAGTTGTTTTATTTGACTCTAGATTCGGTCCAAGTTCATAGTTCCACATAACTGGCTGAATATTTTCAATTAAACTTTGTTTCTCTTCAGGATACTCGCTATTCCATTCGGTTTTTAAGTCAGCCCATTTGTCACCATAATATCCAAGATTCACACTAAAAATAATAATTTAATTTTACTTTATCTTATTAATTTAATGCAAAAATGATAGCTATAAATTTACCAAAAGCCATATGCTATTGGCGTATTTAATAATATATCCTCTAAATCTTTCAAATTTTTGACTGAAAGCATTGCTCTACTCACAATTTGTCGAGCTATAAATTATTTTTTGTTAATTTTTATTTTTAAAATTTAATAAAATTAAAATTACGGAATCTTTTCAATGTAATCTGATGCGGAACAAGAGCATCGACAGAAAATGTGAACCCACTGGAGTTAAAAGCGAATGCATTTCCCGGTAAATGTCCAGGATAACAAAAACAAGTGAATTTTTCTTTTGGATAATCAGGGTTATCAGGATTTATTTCACACGAAACAATGTAACCGGTGTTATAAACCGCTTTAGAAGTATCTTCGTTATGCAGGATTAATTTCTAGATTTTTTTAATAAAAATTTTACAAAAAAAAAATTTGGGTTACATAATCTTGGTTATTCAAGCAAAAATCAGAACATTCCATTAATTCCTCGAATTCTGTTTCATCTATCACCAAAACGTCATTTTTGTTCTTGGTTATGCACAGCATTTCAACCCGAAAATTAAGAACTAGGATCTTAAGTATTTTTTTTTAATTTTTATTTTTTATTTCTTAAAATTACATATTCAAAAGGAAGACCACATCCATCAGCTAGTCCCTTCATCTCGTCAATATACCAAGGAAATTTATTGTTGGTAATTGAGACAAAAGTTTCTATCATCTTAAACAAATTTAATTTTAAGAAACAATCAATTTTTCGAAAAATACAGATTTTCCTTCCTCAGTCTCTAAACTTGGCAAAAGATAGTGTTCAAATTCAGAAAATTTTTTTAAATAATCTCTAATATTTGTTTCGAATCGGTTTCCCTTAAAATAAATAAATATTTGGTAAATTTGAAATTAAAAAAATCAAACAATGGCATGTCCACATTGGTAATGATTTCCGTGACATTCAAAATAGAGAATATCCTCTCTTTTATTCATTTTGAATTTTTTATTTTGAATTTTGAATTTTCATCAAGCTATTTAAAATTAGAATTTTTTAGGATCTAAATTTTTAGTGAGGGATTGTCTTTTGTTCTATTAAAAATCAAGGGAAACATCTAAAATTATTTTATACAAAAAAAATTTAAATTTTTAGAATTATTTTATACTTAAAACAAAATTTGATAAATATAAATTTTTCAATGTTTTCAAAACATCGGAACATCAAAAGATCTCCTCATTTCTTAATTATCTAATATCCCTCCCAAAAATTGAATGTATCTTTAAACGGTAAGAATTATTTAAAAATTTTCTTTTTTAATTAAATTAAAATTTATTGGAGTTCAAATTTTAAGATCTTTTGCCAATAATTTTTTGATAATTAGATTTGTTTTGGTTATATGATAGATCAGACCAAATAAGCAATTAAAAATTAACAAGTCCATTAAATTCTGAAATCTGTCAGAAAAAAATTATATATTAGGCAAAGCTAATTTTTAGCAATAATAAAATAGAAAAAATAAAAAAAATATTCTGTATTTTCCTATTAATAATTTTATTAATTTTATATTTCACCTAAAATAAAAACTAAAAAAAGTCAGCTAAAATTTTGTTCTGAATTTTAAAAATTTAATTTAAACTAAATTCTTTAAGATTTATCAAACAAGCTAGTTGAACTTTGTCTATTGTTGCAGGTAAATCTAATTTAAAATGCCCATTTACGCCTTTTTCTTTGCGCGAAGCTTCAATAGCCGCCCGAATTGCAAACAATACCGAGTTACTTAAAATAAGAGGGGGTTCACCAGTTGCCTTACTTCCAAGAACGCCTAATGGATTTGGTTTATCCTCAACAAACTTAATTCTAAAATCCATGGGTACATCTTTAGCCATTGGCGGTTTGTACTCCCAAGTTCCATTGTTAACACATTTTCCTGTTTCTGGATCGAAAATCGCTGTTTCCAGCATCATATAACCTAAGCCCATCAAAAATCCACCTTCAGCTTGTCCAACATCAATTAAACCATTCATTCTTAAAAAAAATCAATTGAATTTAAATTAATTTTGAATCATTTTTTCAAATTATACGTTTGGCCACAATCGTACAAGATGTCAGTTCTTAAAATTTGTGTTTCGCCTGTTAAAGTATCAATTAGAGCCTCAGTGCATGCTGCAGCATCAATGTCATATGTCATGATGTCTTCGAACTGTCCCGCTCTTTGTAAATACATTGCGGACAAGTCCGTATTCTGAGAAAAAGCTTTTTCAATTAATTCTGCCCAGGTATAGTTAGCCGGCATTTGTTGTCTTATTGGCTCAAGTCGTTCTTTTAAAATATTACAAGCACCGATTACACTCTTTGAAAAAAATTAGAACTTAAAAATATATATTAATTTTACAAATACCTTGCAGCAAAGTTCAGATGTAACACTTCCACCAGTCCAGACAACATTGGGATTTACCAAGTTATTTGTATTTTTGACACTTACCATCTCAATTGGTATTCCAAACTCGTAGGCTATACATTGTGCAACCTTTGTATGAATACCTTGACCCATTTCAATGCCACCGTGACTGACCGATACTGAACCATCATGGTGTCTAATTGCCACTAAAGCATTATAATAGCCAAGGTTATAGGTTAATGGATATCTCATTGGAATTAAAGAGATTCCTCTTTTTTTGTATTTATTTTCATTGTTAAATTTTTCGATTTCCATCTTTCGATTATAGTAGTCACTGGTTTCTTTTAATTCTTGCACAATTTTGTCAATTTCTATATAAGGTAGATTGTGTCCGCAGGCAGTTTTGTCGCCTTTTTTGAAAAAGTTTCTTTCTCTGACCTCAATCGGATCTTTACCCAAATAGTTTGCGACATGTTGCATTACATTTTCGGTGACTGTATAACAAGTAAAAACATCTGGTGATCTTACTTCAGTACTTGGTGCTTTGTTGGTTTTAGCCAAGTGCTGTCTTATCGAATAATTTTGACAATTGTATGCACTGTCAAAAAAGTTGTATAAAGAAAAGGCTAATGAGCCATTTGGTGAATAGCCTGGTGTCGAATACCAATCATAGTCCATTCCATTTAGTTTTCCGTCATCGTCAAAACCTATTGAGTATTTGACATACCAAATTGGACGTTTACCGATTATGTCCTTTAAATATTGATAAAATTTAAAGTTAACTTTTTTAAAGATTTTTATTTAACTTTTTTGCTTGTAAATGTTAGCTTTTAAAACCGAATTAATTTCAAAAAATTTTATGAAGTAAAAGCTTTTCTTATTCAATTGTTAAATCGCAAAATATCAAAAGATATCAATTTGAATTTGCAATATATGAGCTTATAATTTTCAATAATATCAATAAATTGATTTTTATAAATTTTTTTAAAATAATTAAAAAATTCAGCTTGTATTTCACTTTTCTAATCTTTTTCAAATTGTTTTATAAATCAAGAGGAAAAAACACAAATTTTGTATAAAAATATTTACAAATCGTAAAAAATATCTTTAATTTTAGCCTTGCACTTTAATTTTTCTTTCTATTTTATTTTTTGAATAGTTTTAAAAAGATTTGGTGTTCGAAATTTCAAAATCTGACAAGTGGATTTTCGTCAAATTATCTATTATAATGTGTTGAATTTATTCAAATTATAAATTGAATATTTTGTTTATTCTTTTATACTTATTTGTATTATTTTTGTTCAAGTATTCTGATAAACAGTATAGCTTAAATAAGCATCTTTTTGGTAAATTTACATGAAAAAAAGAAAATTTACTTGGAAGTTTTTTTTCAAATAACTTTTTTTTAGGGAGAGTGAAGTTGGGAGAAATTTTTATCTGGAGCAGAGCAATTCATTTAAAATTTTTTAAAATTCGATTAAAATATAATAACTAAACGAAATTTTAGAATATTTTAAATTTAAAAAAAATTTGTTAATTATTGCTAAAAAAATATTTTCTATCAATATTCATTTAGATAAAGTTATTAATGTTTTATTTGAAAAAAATTGCTCCCAACTTTACTCTCCCTTTTTTTTTACTTTTTTACCAAAAAAAAAGCAACAAAGAGTAAAAAAATAAACAAAAAAAGTTATTTTTAAAAATTCTTTTTTTTACTTTTTTTTAGCATAAAAAACTAACTTTACATTAATTAATGTAAATTTACTTTTTTCATTATATCTCCTTAAAAATTATAAAAAATTAATTTTTCATGTTATTTTAACAAAATTAATACATAATTGAAGATATTTTTGCCCTTTTTAATTAATAATAAAATAAAATTTCCCTTTTTCACGTAAATTTAAGCAAAATTACGTAAAATTTCCAAAAAAACATTTAACGTAGTAGTACTGTATTACTGTACTTTACTTAATTATATTATCGCAAAGTTTAAAATTTTTAAAAATTTATACTAAATGTCAGAGAACATATTTATCAAAAAAAAATTGAAAATAATTAGTAGGTTTTAGGTCACACCAACTCGTTTTTTTCAACTTTTATTTTGTTTCTTCATTTACATTTTATGTTAAAATGTTTTAAAAAAGTTTTTTTTTTGGTCTTAAAGCTGCATTCAAATTTGAAATATTATCTTCAATTATTTTTTTAAATATTTAGAGAATATTTAGCAAATGATTCACAAAAAAACTTAAAATTGAAGTTGAAAAAAGATTAAGTTAGTTAAAGATAATTAAATTCTCTTCAATTTTATAAATTCTGTTTAAATAGAATCAAAATCAGAAAAGATTGATCAATTTTACTTGATTAAATGACACTAAATGATAACTTACCATACAATCGTTCAAATCAAGATGTATCTTGACTGGTCTTCTCAAATAATGGGCTCCTACGGCTGCTGCCGTGGCAATAATATTGGCTCGAGTTGTTTTTCCACCAAAAGCACCACCAATTTGTTTTACTTGTACGTCAATGGTACTTGAAGGTATACCCAAAACCATAGCTACACTTCTTTGAACACAATCTATCCATTGGGTGGTTACGTCAATTTTATATCCATCTTCAGTGGGCTCTACATTACAAATAACGCCTTCTAAGTAAAAATTGAATTGAGATGAATCAATGGACAACTCTCCGCTTATTTTATTTTTTGACTTTTCTAAAGCCGATTGAGTGTCTCCAACTACCAAATCATGAATAGGTTTAGGATGAAAGCTATTTTCTTTTATTGCATCTTGAATTGTAAGAATCGGTTTCTTGATATCTGCATAATTTACCTTAACCATTCTTGAAGCCTTTTTGGCTATTTCATGGCTTTCAGCTATCACTACTCCAAGCGGCTGGCCACAATAAGAAACTTCTTTATCAGCAAATACAGGCTCAACATTAAATGGCTTAGGCATTATATTATTTTCACCCGGAATATCTTTGGCCAAATAAATTTCTATTACTCCAGGCAAATTTTTTACTTTTTCTATTTCAATGCTTTCTATTTTGGCGTTTGCCAAGGTGCTGAGAATTAGTGCCCCATAAGTCTGATTCGACAACAAAGACAAATCATCTACAAATTTGGTTTCTCCTGATGTTTGAGAATAAGCGTTTATCTTTGCCATTGGTTTAGTTATTGGGTGCAAATTAGCCTTGGTTTCAAATGACTGTTCTGATTTAGAAACTGTTCTGATATCAATGACACTTTCAATGGTGCTTTTTAACTCTTTGCTCACTTTATTTATCTCTAACATTGATTTGAAGAAAAGAGATACTGCTAGATTTAGCTTATAATCAGACGATGGACTCAAAGGATCACTAATTTCGTTAATTCCACTTGAATTAATCTCTTCGATAAGAATTTCAACAGATTTTTGGAAAGGATCATTTCTTGATGCATCTTTTCCGTTTAGGAACTGCTCTATCTGCGTAGCATGGAAAAAATTTTCACCCAAGCCATTAAACACAATCACAGGTCTTGTTTTTAGAATTTTGGAGTCAGCATTTTCGAACTCAAATCGATATCCAAAATTGATGTATGCATGTGAATTGGTAGATCTTGGACTCACTTTTGCGTAATTGACCTTAACATTTTCACCCAAAGGAGGAAATGCTACTGATTCAATCAAATATTGATTGTTCTCAAGTTCATTAGAGTCTAAAAATTCTGACAAACTAAGCTGAATGTGATTTTTTTTTTTGAAAATATTTATTTTGGCAGCACAAATTTCAAAAATTATCAAAACATCAGACGGAAAATCTTTATGTTCTTTTTTAATTGCTAAATTTCCGGCCCATGAAGCCACATTCCTGATGTGAACATTTCCAACTTGGTCTAGACTATCAGCCATTTTGGATAAGTGGGAAAAGTTTTTGTTAGATGATGCCTTGCGAAAAATTTCCTGCAATCTAGTCAAAGTAATGTTGGAACCAATGGTCAGGTAGTCCTCTGTCACATTTACTTGATTAAAATCGCTAACATTTTTAAGATTAATGAAGCAGTCGAATGGACCTTGACGCTTGTAAACTCCAATTGAAGTATTGCCATTCATAAATCGAATTCTGGAGCTCGATGCCAAAATTTGCTCTACTTCATCCATAGAAAGTGGAGAGTACCAGTCCTTGTTGTCTTTTTTAACATGAAATGTCTCTAAATTTTTACTAACACAACCATTACAATCACTCTTTTCTTTGTTGATACATTTTAAAAACTTTAGATCTTCGATATCAATGGGATTTTCGTCATGGGAAAATGATTTCATGGCGTCCAAAATAGCCCGGTAGCCAGTGCACCGACAAATGTTTCCGTCAAATGAGTTTTCGATTTCTTCTTTAGATGGTTTTGAGCTATTTTTTAGCTTAGAGTACATGGTCATCACAAAACCGGGACTGCAAAAGCCACATTGACTTCCGTTTGCGTCAGCTAGTCGCTTTTGTATCGGATGTAAACCACTGTTTTTATTACCGAGACCTTCGACTGTGGTAAAACTGTAACCATCACAGCTGTACAAAGGAAACAAACACTAAGATTTTATTTTTCATTTTTGAACAAAATAAAAATTTTACAAAAATTACTGAATTGACAGAAAAATCCTTGTATTCACCTGAATTTGAATCTAATACGGTGGCGTGCACAACACAGCATCCACATCCTCCTTCATGACAATAAACCTTAGTTCTTCAAATAACCTAGTTAACTTAAAGATCACAATTTTTGCTTAGATTTACCCGGTTAATTTCAACACATTGCGGATGTAATGTCCTAGTGATGTATACAAAGGGTATTCATCTTTTACTTAAGAGAAAAAGTAATCTTAATACCAAATGAAGTGACATGGGTTGTAAATTTTAAAAATACTTCTCTGAAGACTTCCGTTAACATAAAATGATATTTGTTTCATTTTTATTCATAGAATTTAAATTTCTATTCAAATGAGTTTTTTTTTAAATAACAAAGATTAAACACAACGTTGACTTAACTATTTACTTTTATCACACCAAAAAAAATATCCAATTATTTTATGTTTCGTATCTTTATTAAGTAATAACAAAAATGCTCCCAAATAAAGAGATTATTTAAAATTTTTCATAATTATTCAAAATTTGAAATTCAAAAAAGCTTTCTAAATAAAGAACGAAACACCCAGTCTAAATAAAGTTCTGATTTAAATGGAAAATTTGTCTTGCTATTTGAGATAAAATAAATATTTTTTTTCTAAATGTCGGCTTTACCAAAAAACCTGAAGTATTCCAAAGTTTGGAGCAATTTTGAGAGCGAGATTGAAAATGAAGTCTTTTTTTTAAATCAAAATAGTGACACAGTAATTTGCATTTTTTTCGTCTTTTAATTTTAATTTTTTTTAATCATAAAAGATCGAGGAGAAAAAAATTATTAGTCGTGTTCAAGAAAAATTAAAAATTGTTTTCGATGATATAGAGTAAGATTGAATTCATTTATTTCTAGTAATTATTCGAATTTTTTTTTATTTATTATATCAGCTATTTCATTTATTTTTTTCTCAGTCATAAAATATTATTAAATTTGTTTTTAGCGTGAGATTTTATAATATTTTATGAAGCTAAAACTAGTGTCTTGAAATTTCGATTAAGCAGCAAATGTATGTTGAAAATTTTCAAGCAAATCAAATAAGAATTCCTTTTTCAAAGGTTTTAATAATTCTTAATACTAAAATTTATTTTTGAAAAAAATGCTCTCAATTTTTTAAAAGTTCTAAAGATTTTTCTAAAGCTTAGAATTAAAAATTTAACTGTTCCAAAATTCTCAATAATTCTACTGAATAGTTTAACTGAATTAAAAAAATATTTGAAGGCTTTGTCAATTTTATAACAAAAAAAAAACAAACATCAAAAAACTCAAAAGCCTTTTTTAACCTAATATATATAATTTCAGCCTCCACAAAAACTTCTAAAAAATACACATTAATAAAAATCACAGTTGGTCAAAAGTCATGAAGTCAAAGTCAAGTCTGGACTTTGAATTTAAATTTTATATTTTTAAAGTCAAATCAAGACTTTGACTTAAGATATATTTTTTTGGGTTTTTGATTTATTTTTGTATGAGAAATTGATTAATTTCGATTAAAATCATGTTTAATTTTTTTTTAAATATTATTTATTTTTTTCAAAATTCTAGTCTTTCATGAAAACTGAATCTTTAATTATAAAATCAAAGTCGGACTTTGACTCTGACCAACTCTGATTAAAATTTACGAAAATTACTAAAAATAAATATAAAAATAACTGATTACAAAAACTGCAGGATATTTTACTAACACAGCCATTACAATCACTCTTTTCTTTGTTGATACATTTTAAAAACTTTCGATCTTCGATATCAAAATGTCGAAAGATCGGATGCAAACCACTGTTTTAAATTTAAATTTTAAATTTTGTATGAAGATGTTGTTTATATGTGATACATTGAAGTATATCTTTTATCTAAGTTAAAGATCCAATTTAATTTTGTGATTTTGAAAAAAAATATTGAGTTTTTTTAATTTTTTTTTGTCTTAAAATAATGAAATATTTGAATTAATTTAACAAATTTTTTTTGTTGAGAGATAAAATTGTCAAAAAATTAAATTTAAAATGTTTACATTATTGAAACAGGCTTAATTAAGGTAATTTTTTTTTTATTTTCTAGCCATGCATTTTTCTCGTCAGTTTATGGAATTACAATTATTTATAATTTGAAAAAATTGGATTTGAAATAAAAGGTTTTGTGTAATCAGTACAAAAAATAACAGTACAATATAATAAAAAATTGAAAAAATTTTTTTAAGTTTAAAATTAGTTCTGTGAATGGAACATGGTGCAACATACATAGTTGCATCAACTGTCAAAGTTTGCTAAATTCTGCAGATTTAGCAGAAATTAAATTTCATTATAGACAAAAATATAAAAATCAAACAAAAATTTATTCAAATTTTTTTTCCCTAATTTGTTTTTTTCAATTAATATTTAATGTGTGCATTAAATAAATTAGTGGTAGCATATGAGTTTTACACTCAGAGTTGGTCAAAAATCAAAGTTTAAAATAAGATTCAGGAAAAGTCAAAGTCAATACTTTGACTTTAAATCTTTTTTAAAGTCCGGACTTGGACTTTAATTTTAGTGATTTAGACTTGAACTAGGCCGCCACAATAACTGGCTAAAACGGCAAGGAACGGCAATCCGTTCCGTCAGGATCACGGCCACATTAATTTTTTCCCGTTCCAAGTAGCTATTGTGGCATAATAAATAAGAACCCAAAATTTGGAATTTCAAAATAATAAATAAAAGTGTTTGACCCAAACTTTTTGACTTGACTTGAAATAAATAAAATTTAAAGCCAAAGTTTTGACTTGAATTCATGATTTTGACTTTTGACCAATTCTGATTACACTCTTTGATACCACTTTTCATACCATTATTGTTTATAGATGTCGCATTAGGATATTAGCAATTAATCTAAAATTAAACTATTTTCTGCACATAATAATTGTTTTATGGTGCAGTCATATTTTAAGTTTTTTTACCTTTGTCGAATTAGATTCTTTTTTTTTATTATTTTTCTAAAAATTTTGTAATTAGCTGCAAGATAGCTCTATATTTTATAGATTAAACTTGTGAACTTGCTTATGAGTTTTGATTAAATTAAATAAATAAATGTCGGATTGTACTGCAATGAAAAACTTGGAACAAAAATTACAGTACCGAAAAAATTTTAATTGTAATTTTTTTTGGATTTCGAAGTAGAAATTTAAAAGAATTTAAAATATAAAAAGATAGAAAAAATCTTAATTATTCCTAACTTTTTCGATAAAAATTTTAGATTTTTTAAAATAAATTTTCTAAGTTTACATATTGTTCTGAATCTTTGGCAAATCTGTTTGTGGATAAACGAAAAATGTCTTCATTTCTCTCGGCTTCGCTCTTTTTTTTCCTAATTTCTAACAAATTACTCTCAGATTATCTTCCAAATTGAACTAAACAAGGTTTCAAAAATATTTTCATAAACTTAATCATATTTTTTTAATTATTCGCTATCTCCGCAAGTATTTATGTCTTTTTTAGAGTTTCTATGAGGCTAATGAGTATAAATGAAAGCAAAAAGCATCCATTGTATTTTTAGGTTTTGAAAATGCAAGGGAAATTATTTTTCCTAGCTGGTCCCACTGCCAAAAATTAGCCCCATTTGCCTAAATTTCTTTAAGAGAATTAAATACCGTATTTCCTTGTTCGATATTGCAGCCTCAACCGAAACAAAGCTTTGGTGCATTCTCTAAAAACCATCTCTAAACCCATGTTAAAACATTCTTACCATTACTTACCCGCATACTCTAAAGATGTGTTTTAAACCTTGAGTCTGAAATAAAATAATTATTATTCTAATTTTTCTATGAATTCAATTTATAACGCTGGATCATATGTAAAATTCAAAAGAAAGATTTTTATTTTTCACAAAAATCTCAAGCTTTAATGCTGCATTAAACTTAAAAGCTTGATTTTAATGCGGATTCAAGGTTTAAAACCAAAGTCAAAAGAAAAGTAATTTTTAAGTCTTCTCAAAGTTAAGTCAGTGACTTTTTTGAAAAAAAAATTCCAAGTCAAGTCTAGTGTCTTGACATTGCCTTAATGACTTTTAAGCACCTCTGTTTAAAACACATCTTTAGAGCATGCGGTCAAAGTTAAGAATGTGTTAACATTGGCGAGATGGTATTTGTTGCATGAACCAAAGCTTTGTTTTGGTTTATCTTTGTAATATCGGACAAGAGAATAAACGGTATTTTTTTTTAGTAGTTAGTTTTCATATCCAAATCGTGTTTTTATTAAAGAATTTTGGATCCTGGCTGACAGAAAATTTGTTAAGACAAGATATTTTATAGATCTTAGATTGGTTAATTAGAAAAACATACGGATCAAGCATAGGCAGGAAATACGGTATTTGAAAAAAAAAGCGGGGAAGAAAAATTATTCATTTATTTATTATAAATTTTTCAAATTTTTTAAGTTTTTTAAAAAAAAAAACAATTGATATTTTAAAAACTGGGGTGACACAAAATGATTTAGCAAAAGTGGAATGCAATGTTGCTAGAGTGCAAGGCAAAATCTATCACTTCTATGAAAAGCAAGATGGAAAAAGATTTCTAACAATTGTGTCACCAAATGAATGGGGTCACTCTTGTCCATTCAAATACATTGGCTCATTTAAACTTGGCTATGACAACATATGGAAACCGGGTCAACCAGGAAAGAATGAACAATCAAGTGATCTAGAGGAATCAATTCGAAAAATTAAAGAATTTTTTTGATTCAATTTTATAAATAAAATTCTCATTAAATAAAATCTTAACATTATTGCCGCTATTTGCTCTCAATAGACCAAGCAATTTTGGGTATTAGCTCTAAACTAATTGCTTAATTAGGCACTTTTAATGAACTGAGTTTATGTATCCATATTTGTTTATTATAGATGGCTTTAGATATATTGGTTAAATACCATTTGTTGATCTTTAAGCTGTTTATTTTGTCACGAATCAAAGAAATATTTGCTCTATCTATCCCTCATAACAAACAAAATCGTCACAAATTTCCAACTAGAGATTTCTCATTGAAAATTTAGTTGAAATTTATCTAAATGTTTATTTGGTACAAAAATGATAAGATGAAACTTATCACTCGAAGTTCTGTTTTTATTTTTGTATTGATAAATCTTATTAGTTCGAACGATTATGACTCGCCTAGAGTCGAAATTTTGAATTCCGATAATGAAATTGAGGAAAATTATGACGAAATGGCAGAAAATGGCGAAATTTCCCCTAAAAAAAGTCACCTCGTACCCCCCTATGTTTTACAGGAGCCAGACTACAAGCGCGTTTGTATTTATCCCAACTGGTCCATACTAAGAGACTCGAATATGGCTAAAATTTTTCCCGAAGATATACCTCCCGATTTGTGCACTCACATTCATTTTGCCTACGCCAATATAGATGTCAGAACTCTTCAGCTTGTGCCATCACAATTCCAAGACATCAACAGCGGAGATCATGGCGGAGTAAGTTGTTCTACTTTTAAAACATTTATTAATAATTATTTGTTTTATTTTATTCTTCAAAATTCCAATATCTTAAGCTTTTTTAAATATAGATATTGTTCAAATTGGGAATATTTAAGGTTAAGCTAAGAGATTAATATTTTTATCACTAATCTTGATTAGATAAAATTTTTTTTTTTTAAATCTATTATTAAATCAAAATAAAAAATAAAAAAATTGTAAAAATTTTATTTTGAAAAAAATATCAAAAATCAATAGTTTTCGGTCTTTACAGTGTTTAGTTTATTATTCGAATTATTTGTAAACAAACCAAATTTCTAGCATTATCTTGATCTTGAATTGATGAAGAAGTTGAAGATGATAATTCTTCAAAAAAAATTTTTTTATTTAATATTTTTTGTTCAAATATTATTTTAAAAATTTAAACGAAAAAAAAATGTGGAATAAAAAGTGATTTTAAAAATGCACTTTTTGAATGATGAATACAAATTTTGTGCACTTTTTTTTTAAATTTATCTTTTTAAAGGGAAAATTTTTATGAAAAGTATCTTGATTCTCAGCTCTATTAATTTTCAGAAAAAAATTATTGTCTCAAGACATCAAATTAAATTTATTTTAAACAGCAAAAATTTAAAGTTTGTTTTTCATTTAAAAGCTTTATTTGTGTTAAGTTTTTAAAATTCGCTTTAAAAATCACCGAAAAAAATCACAAAGGTTTTGGCACCGATTTCATTTTCTAGCAGATTCTAAAACCGGCCAATATATATATTTTTGTTTTCTTTTTTTTTGAATATGCGATTATGCTTTCTTATTTTGTGACAATGTTAGATCACATCACTTTTAAAAAACTGCCAAAATCACATTTATTCACGTTGTCCAAATCTTTGCTATTTTAGTAACATTCGCTCAGACCTCCTTTGAATCTTCTTGTTTCAAACCTTTTATTCCTAGGTTATTTCTAATGAAAGTTGGATATTTAATCTTGGCTATTTTTTCAGTCATTTTACATAAATTTCAAAATAGACAAAAATTGCTCACGACAATAAATATTAGTCTTTGTAATTTTTCTCAAGTCTTTAAGGAAACAAAAAAATTTTTGGAAAAATGAATTGACAAGGCATGGTTCGAAAAATTAAGCCAAAGTAAAGTAAAGCTGATTCAGTTTATTTTTATTTGATTTTCGTTCTTTAGCATGCCAAACGCTACTACTTGATCTCTAGCTACATATGAAATGAAGTTTGACTCTAAAGTAATATTGATACATTGTTGATTTACAAAATTTATTTTTCCAAAATTTTAGCTAATTTAAATTATATTTTATTAAATTTTAGTATATTTCTTCAATAGTGAAAAATTTTGGTAAAATAATTTTGAAAATCAGTACTGTTTTTCGATTTTTAATCTAAGTAAGTTTATGAATGATTTTGAGTTTAATCTACAACAAAATCAAAGCAAATAAAAACAAAATTTTTTTATCAGTTTTGGAATTATTGATAAATTTTTTTTGTAAATCAAAGAGTTATTGGTAGATTTTAAAAATGTTTTTAAATTTAACTCGCCTTGTTTTTTATACGAAACATTTTTTGGATGGTATTTTCAAATCCTGAAAAGTGTTCAATGCATCAAAATTGAGTAAAATTAATCAAAAATTCTATTACAAAATATTAAGACTTAATAAAGAAATAAATTTTAAAATAATTAAATATTTCATAAAAAACTTAATAAACATAATTGTTAATAAATCTAAATATTTGTCTTTAGCCTATTTACGAGAGGATTATCCGGCTACGAGAGACTAACCCCAATTTAAAGATATTAATTTCGATCGGGGGCTGGTTTGCCAAATCAACTCCTTTTAATCAAATATTAATAAGTGACGCAACTCGAGCAAGATTTATACAAAATGTACTTTATTTTCTCAAAAAATGGAATTTTGACGGACTTGGTAAGAACTTCAAGCATTCAGAGTAATTCCGAACTCAATATTTCCTATTTAAGACATCCAATGGGAGTATCCGGGTGACATTGAATACGGTGCATCATCAGACAGCAAAATTAGATTTACTTATCTGATTAAAGTAATTCAATTTATTTAAACAAATTTTTTTATTTATTTTTTTTTAAGTATTTGTACAAAGCCTTTAGAGATGAATATAAGCAAAGTTTTAAAAAATACATTCTTACTGCTTTTGCTCCTGCAGACGAAGGCCGTATTGACGCAGGATATCAAGTCAGAATCATTTGCAAGTATTTAAAGTTCCACTTAAAAGAATTAAATTCGTTTTCAATTAAATTTTTTCATAGATATTTAGACTACATATCAATAGCAACTTATGACTACACAGGGCCATATGATTCGAAAACAGGCTACAATTCTCCACTTTATTCCAGGAATCAAATATCAAACAGTGTGGTAAGTTTTTTTTATAATTTTTTGTTTTGAAAAATAAAAATAGAACAAAAAAATTAAATTCTTAAAAACAAAACAAAAAAAAATAAAAAGTCAATAACTTTTTTTAAAAGCCCAAAATTAGACCTGTAAATTGAATCAACTAATTCATTCAATTAATTACTTAATTTCAGCCTATGCAAAAAAATTCCAAAAAATTAACACTCATTTAAAAACAAAATGAAAAAAAAATTATTTGAATTTTTCATTTTTTTGTTTTATTTTTTTTTAACAATTTAGAATTTTTTGTTTATAAATAAATTTTTTTTAAAGAATTCGTCTGTTAATTTTTGGTTAGAGCGAGGTTGTCCATCTAAAAAAATTCTTCTCGGGATTCCGACCTATGCACGAGCTTTTAAAATTATCAAAAGAAGCAATTCAAATTTGCTGTTTGTAGGAATTGAATCAGAGCCTTATGTTAGTCCAAGTGTTTACACAAGTGAAGAGGGAATACTGAGTTATTACGAAGTATGCGAATTAATGACTAATAAGGAATCTAGGGTTTATTGGGACGATATAGCTGAAGTGCCATTTGCAATTGTTTCCGATTCTGCTAATTCTGATTTTGATAGTTCGTCTAATTTGTGGATTTCTTATGAGGATGCTCGAAGTGCCAGAAAAAAAGTAGAATATGCCAAAAAAATGTCTTTGGGAGGAGTGTCTGTATGGTCATTGGATATGGATGATTTTAAAGATATGTTTTGTAATTTGGGATCTTTTCCGATAATTGAATCTGTTAAAGAAGAGTTCGAGCACAAAATTACACTTATTACGGATGATTTGGAAAAAGCGCAACCTACTATGGTCATGTCAACTGATATTATCAGTACCAAAGATGTTGACGGAAGGTTATTTGAGAACTATGATTCTGACAAAGAGTACTATGAATCTTTCAATACGGGAAGTTTGAATGGTGATTCTAAATCAAGCAGTCAATTGCCTGAAAACATGTCTGAAAAATCGAATGATTCGGTCGCTAATCAGGTACAAGATAATTATGAAATTCTAAAGAAAAAAATGAAAAAGTTTAAAGCTATCAGAGAAATTAAATTGGTTGCGTGTTTGGACAAACGAAAGTGCAGCCTAAACAGTAGCGGTCAGATTGTACCTAATTCTATCTTTTTGATTATTTTTTTATTGACAATTATAGCAATTTAAATATTTGTAACCGAAATCAACTAATCTTTTATTTAAAAATTTATTCAAATCATATTAAATTAAATTTTAATCATCCGTTTGATTTTAATTAAAAATAAATTATTAAAAAAATTAATTTATCATGATTTAAAGTCTCTTCAGAACATGTTTAACTTTTTAAACGTTTAATGCTCTAAAAATTAATTAAAATTTTCAGCAAAATGAAATAAATGGTCATATTTAAAAAAAAAATTAATTATTAAATTTGATGCAGAAGCATATTTTTACAGTAAACATTCAAATCATTCGTTTTACTCAACTTTTTTATATTTGTTAAAATTTTTGATCATGGTAAGTAAAATTTGTATTCATAAAATAAAGTTGAACTTTCCAAATTTTAATATTAAACGAAAAATTTGATTCGAATTTTGAATTTGCAAAAAATCTGATTTTAAGATTTAGCCTAAGTTTAATTGTAATAAAATAAATAGCATTAGAATTTTAAAAATCTTAAAGCTATTACTAAGTCACAGGCAAAAGTGTATTTAAAACGCTCAAGTTTAAAATTAAGGTTTATTTTTTGAAACTTAAATGATTTTGAGTTACAAATCATTCCATTTGTTAACGACTATATTGGTGAAGTTGGCCCTCTGTAACCAATTGGTAGTAGCTTGTCACTAGATTCTTCTCATGCATCCTCTGATTCCTTGAGCAGGTACAGTTTGGAACAATGAGTTAGATGGAGCAGGATATATCGCCCAACTCATTCCATTATTTCTGTTGTTGAGTTTGAAGAATTGAATAATGTTGCTTATTGGAGCGATGGTTAGGCAAAAGAATGCAAGTTTATCTTCGAAGATCCTGGAAGATCCAATTTCTGATTCTATGGATCAGTTTTCTT
This sequence comes from Brachionus paranguensis, assembly GCA_016802215.1. Classification (NCBI taxonomy): domain Eukaryota; kingdom Metazoa; phylum Rotifera; class Eurotatoria; order Ploima; family Brachionidae; genus Brachionus; species Brachionus paranguensis. Next base: position 5,916,288 of record JAESIX010000002.1, on the reverse strand, counting down.
ATCATAAATTAACTGTTCCCTACACTCAAAGGCCGGATTTTTTTTTAAGTTAAGGATTAAAGGGGTTCACTGGTAAATTTGACGTGTGCTAATTCATTAACTAAAATTACTGATTTTTAACGAATTTTACTTGATCAACATCAAAATACCTTTCTTTTCATAAATTTACTTAAATTAATAAAAAAATGTGAATTTTTTATAAAAATCAATTTAGATGCTAGCTTTTCCAATTTTTAAATAAATTAAATTAATAAAATTAATTTTTTGCCTTCCAAGGCTTTTTGATTACAAACCAGATTAAAGAACTCAGATTTTTCATTAACATTCATACCATAATATTCTAAATTATCTAAATATTGTTCTAATTCAAAAATTTTTTATTTAATTGTACCAACAAAACAGCCTTCTCCGGCTCAATAAATTGCTAAAAATCAACTTAAACGACAATCAGCTAATTTTTAGTTTTTTTTTAGTATAATTATGTTTAATTAATAATTTTAATACAATTTAGAAATTTAATAAGAATAATGTCAGTTGTGCAAAATTAGCAAAATAATCTTTTTTTCGGTAAATTTAATTAAAAAATAATAAATCGCCGGAAATTTTTAATTTTAAAATTAAAGGCATTTTTTTACGACATTAACTTGCCTTAATAAATCTCCACTTCAACTGTCTTTTAAATTAAATTTAAAACTCTATCAAAAATCTTTTAAATAAAAATCAATAAATTGACTCTAAATATTTTAGATTATATCATGATTTAGAAATAGGCTAACAAAAGACTCATATTGTTTTAACTAAAATTTAATTCTTTTAGCATCATGAAAAATAAAATTAATTTTCAAATTTTTTTAAAAAATTTTTAGACTCATACAATCAGAGTTTATTCATAATAAAAATTAATAATTTAAAATTTAGCAGAAAAAACACAATTTTACAGCTTATTTTTCAAGCATTCTTTTTTTTTGTTGATAAAATTTACAAAAAATAAAAATATTTATCTCAGAAAAAAAAATATATGAATTTAAAATCAATTTTCTGAACGTTTAGAAGAACTACCAGTGCTTTCCGAGGACAATGAACTGAATCTATTTTTTCTTATTTTTATGTTTGACACATAACATGGCTGTTTTACACGCTTCTTTCTTGTTTTTTTGCCATCTTTGTCATCCTCTTTTTCCCAATTGTTAACAAGAGTAGAATTTTTGCTTAAAATGCTAAATTTGGTCATTTTGGATGTTTGAACTGTAGCAGTCTGAGCCGAAGATCTGGGATAGTTAGTGCTAGTAATCAATGAAGCAACTCGAGTCTTTTCTTGTTCACGTCTCAGTCTGAAATTAAAAATCCGGCCGAACAATTCTTTGACTTCAGTGCGGAATTTTTGATGCATCCAGAAGTAAACAATTGGATTATAGCACACACTGCTCATTGCCATAAAATAGCAAAAAAAGAACACATATCTATTATGAAGAGTGTTTATCTTGTAGCTGAGGCTGCCTGGCTCAGTCGACTCTCGCAGACCCTTCAGGGCGTTCATCAAACAATCTTTATAGGTCTCATTCTTTCTGCATGCTTCGATCATGGTAGTATTCAAATAAACTGGCTGCGAGTTGGTCCGGTTGAACAAAACTGTTCTCGACTGGATCAAATACTCCGATGGAGTTAAATTTTTTTCAATGTAGTCAACTACTATTGGGTAAAAGGTGGTTGCCAAACGATAGAAATGAATGGGCAGCCAACTCAGCAAGAACAATGCTATTATGATGATCATTGTTTTTATTGACTTTTTCAGATTCCTTGTCCGGTTCAGGCCTTCGATTCGCATTCTGGATTTTTTGACTGTTTTTTTGATTCCAAAATGCTCAAAGTCCAAAGTGGTAGACTTTTTGGACAAAGGCAAAAACGATTGTCCACATTTATTGCTCACGTCAAATTCTGATTTTGACTTTTTGGCCAACAAAATTTTAGCTTTTCGCGCATTAGCAGCCTCATTTCTGTCCGATGGTTCCATTAATTCTTCCACATTCAAATTCAAATACAAATGGTAGATTATTTTGCCATAAAAGTAAAGTATTACTATAGATGGTATCAAATATTGGAGAGAAAAATTGACCAATACCATAATGTTTTTCATGTTCGGATGGGGATATTGAATGATGCATTTTTTGAACGGGTCCTCGCCAAAGTCACTGCCTGTCAGATCATTGAACAAATTGTCAAAGTAGTCGGTCTTGTTGAAGCCCTTTCCGATGTCCAGCACAGAATTTTTGTTGGAAACTTGGGAGAATAAAAATTGCGGAAACGACAAAACAATGGCAATTATCCAGATCAGGGTCAGGACCAGGTAAATTTTGTGCCTTGTGTGGTTGTCGACTAGAACTGATTTTTTTCTCAGCTGATAGGCTGGATTGCTAATTAAGGGCCTGGTTACTGCAAAGTAGCGGTCTATGGATATATAGGCCATGGTGAATATATTTACATAAATGGAACAGCTTGTGGAAAATGTTCCAATTTGGCACAGGAGCGAGCCGAACGGCCACTGTTCACTAAAATAAATAATTAGACACAGAGGTATGTTGAAAATGGTGAGAAACAAGTCGCTTAGGGAAAGATTGGCGACAAAAATGTCTATTAGTTTTATTTGAGCCTTGCGTCTCCATAGAAGAACATAGATCAACAATGGGTTGCTTGTTAGGGATGTTATGATCAAAATCGAATAGAAAAAAGCTATACCGAACAACAGTGATGAGCTTGATGAATTCGACCTGAAGGGTTCATCGAAAAAGTTGTAGTCTACGAAGCTTGAATTGGAAGCATTCATAAATAAGCTAAATAAAGGATATCTGGTTGTAGGGTAGCCTAGACCAGTGGTGTTCATGGCTGATTGATTGAACATGGATGCTAGTTGAGATGGATACTTGTTTTCGGGTCTAGTGAAACTTGTAGAGTTCATGACTTTTTGGTTGATGTTGTTGGCGGCAAGTTTCTGCAAAAGAAGGTAGTCTTTGAATGATATGGTTACTGAGTTTTTGGCCAGGGCGTAAAGGTTGTTGAATGAGTCTGACGAGGCATATTTATTGTTGGATGAATCGTGCGATTTGTCATAAGAACTCTTGCCCAATTTATCAAGAATGCCTTTGAGAAGATTTATGGATTCTAAAAGTTTGGAATCAGATGCTGTTTGAGCGGCTCCAGAGTAATGAACAAGCTCAGAGCCGGATTTATTGTTAGAGGAGTAATTTTTTAGTTTCAGCAGTAGATTTTTAATGGTAAAATTGCTCTGAACACTATCATTAAGCAAGCTCATTTAAATAATTAGGGTGAGAATTTATCTTTGAATGAAATTATGTAATTATTAATGATGCTTGGTTGGATTTGGATTTTTTATCAGCCAATATCCTCAAGGAGACTGCGCGATAAAACTATTGCGTAAAATTTTACTTTTTACTTTAGGTGCTTTGATACGTAATAAATAGTGATGAAAAAATAAATAATTTACATTGATTGAATTAAATGCTATTTTAATGCAATGCTGAGTGTTCTTTAAGTGCTCAATTGTTTTTATCTAAAAAAATTAATATAAATCAATAAACTATTTTAAACTTTTAGGAATTATCTGTAAATTATTGTTTTGTTGTTTTATTATTATTAAATAAATCAATTTAATCCAAAAAAATTGATACTAATTTGCAGATAAATCGTTAGGTCATACTGTCCCAAGGAATGGTGTTGGCAAACCGAACGGTGATGGCAAAGGTGGTTTCTTCATTTAAGTGATTTAATGTGTTCTATAAATACAAAAAAATTCCACAACAATAATTTTATTGTGATTTATTTTTGACAATTTAAAAAGATTTGTTTTTCACATGAATATCAAAAATAATACTCTTCGTTTGAAAACACACTCCTATTACATTTAATAATTTTGAATTTTTTTTTTAATTGCTAAATTATCAAATATTTTAATCTAAATATTCAAATAAAAAATTATTTTCAAAATTGAAAATACGGGTAACCAGAATTAATTTAAGTAAAAAATTTTCAAATAATTTTATGCTTAAACAATAAATGATTAAAGTATTAATTTAATTTGAATTTAGATTTAATTAATCGAAAAACTTTAAGATAAAATAAACGTTTATATTTGTAAATATGTAAGTTAATTTTTGTTTAAATTTAAATGACTATGCATTAAGCCATCCCAAAAAAAGGAAAATGATTTTGTAAATTATCAAATTGATTTTATTTTTTTTTTCTTGTTCCTTTCACGTCAGGATGAATATTCGGTAGTGACGCTATCGGATGTTTTAATGATGAGAAAATGTATTTAACGTCAGTTATTTTTAAAAAAGCAGCTAAAATATTAAAAAAAATTCAATGAACCTAGAAAATTCAGATTGTGATAAAATCAGATCATTTTTTAAAGAAATTTTTTAATTTAATTTTTGATTTTCAAAACAATTTAAATAGGTACTGACTTACATTAAAGAAAAAAAAAATTTTAATTTAATTTTAAAAAAACGCAAACATACAATTCAATCTCATTACTTGTTTAAAATTTTCGCCCAAATTGGCAAATTGAATTTTGAAAAAATTTTACTTTGCTAATTTTTTTCTTTTTTTACATAATTATTATTCTTCCTTTTTATTGTTATATTTAATTTCATTTGTTCAAATTTCAAAACCTTAAAATTTTAGAAGAAGATGAAAATTCAGCTACCAGCATTTTATCAAAAAATTTATATCAAAAAAACAACAACAAAACAAACCACACACAATGATAAAAAATTTGAAAAGTTTTTCTTGAAGCTCAATTTTATAAGTCATATTTTTTTTAAACTAATATTTAAGATCGAAATTTTTCTACAATTTTATCTTTAACTTGTCAGAAATTTTCTAATCAATTTCAAATAAAGATCTAAATTTGACAATACTTTCATTTTTTTTAAAGCTTCACAGATTTCCCATTTGTTTAAGACTAATATTTTTTCTGAGAATAACCTAGATAAATTTGATATACTCCCGTAAAAGATCCTCAAAAAATGTATTTATTTTTGATTAACAAACACGTATATATTTAATTCTTTAACTGGATATTAGGATTTTTATATGATCGGTATCAAAATATCCAATGATCTTTGGAATAAAACATATTCATTTAGAGAAAAATTTCATAACTGATCATTTCTAGACTTGTGAAAAAAAATTTATCTCAAAAATTGTTATAGACGATCATAAATATTTATTGCATCGATTCTTGTTAGTCTAGCTAACTTAAGGTTTCTCTATATCAAATTCCGATTCAGAATTTAAGACGTCAATATCAAGCTTTTGGACTAAAAATTAAAAGAAAATTTGCAATTTGCTGAAAAATCTGAGACATCTTCAAAACATCCTGTTATTTATTAGAAATTAAAAAATCCAATTTCAAATAATCAAGTTTTACCTTGATGTTCGTCATTTAATTATTTTAATGAATTTATTTTCTTCGATAAAACTATTTAATTTTTAAATAAGGTTTAAATGAATTTAAATTTAAATTAAAAGCCAATTTTTTTCAAATAAACCCGTTTTTAAGAAAAAATAAACTTAACTATTTATTTTTTTATATTTAGAAAAAGTAAGAAAATTCAGAATTAATTGTCTTTTATCATTTTTATAAATTTGGAAAAAAGAATTATGTCGATTTTTATGAATAAAAGATTTAAATTAAATTCTTAGTCTTTGTTCAACTTTGGCTACAAATTAAATAAATAAATTCCTTAAAAGTGATTTAATTTTTAGTTGAATATGATAAAAATTCTGAAAGTTTGGTCTCAATTATCTGACGTATAGCCTAGTATGTTGGTCTTGCTTTCTCATTTTCAAATTTTCAAATTTCAAATTTATTTTTTTTAGTGGATCCCTAAAACCTCTTCACGACCTTAAAGTAAATATTTTTTGTATGAAAATGAAAATATTTACAAACAAAAATTGATTGACTATACTATTTTTATGAAAATAGATGTATTGGAAAATAAAATCAACAAAAATGATTCAATTTATTGAGAAAAATGCAAAAAAAGTATCAAAAAAGGGTCGAAAAGCCCCTGTAGCCATTCAGTGCTAAATTGAGATTTAAATTTACAGAATTAAATCAATATGGATACAATTACTACAGTTTTTTTTTTCACTAGATAATCGGAAAAATTCAATTTGTGTTTTCTTAAAATTTGGTTTAAAAACATATTCAAAAAAACAAAATTATAAAAAAAAATAATTTTTTTTCCCTAAAAATATGCTCAATTTATTATAAATTTTTTTAAGATGAATTTACTTACAAATTTATTATAAAAAAAGGTGTAAAATAATTTTGTCTTTAAAATGTATGACAACTGCCCCAAATCTAATTGGAAAACTCCTTCAATTTTTCAGCCTCATGTCAGCTCGTTGCTAAAATGAAATAAAATTCAAATAAATTTAATTATTTGGATTAGATAGAATTAAAAAGGTAAATGCGGATAATTAAGTATAAATATTTGCATTAATGGATTGAATTTGAACAATTTAAGCAGGATAATCAATCTGTTCGGTTACTCAATTCAAATCTTTTATTTTTCGAATAAAATCGAAAAAAAAATGCTATTTGGCCGAATAAATGAGCAAGTTTTATTGATCTCATTTAATAAATAAAATATTAAAACAACAACCAACTTTGAATGAAAGTAAATTTAGAATGAGTTGAAATAAAATTTCAATTAATGATAAAATTTAATTACTGACTCACAACAATTGCGTGGTTTCTTGTGCGCACCAAAAATCAAAACTTAAAAGGAATATTCTATTTAAACATAGACGGAAATTTGTAGGAAAATACTACAATCCGAATAGTGGATCAAATTAGAGGCATTATGCAATAGTGCTCAATAGAGCTAATGTTTTTGTTTCATTAATATTTGAAACAAAATTTTCTACTTGATTTACTTTAAGATGAGGAAATTATAAAAAAAAACAGTTTCGATTTTTTCATAGTCTTTTTCGTTACCAATTCGTAAATAATTCAAAACTTTTTAATAAAAATTTACAATTTATTAATTTACTTTTGTTTAATATAAGTCAATGTTAGATAATAATGATCGTGTTTGCTCTAAAGATTTCTAAAAATTCGCGCAAATTTTTTTCTTCTATTCAGAAACTATTCATCATTAAAATTATTTTGTTGATTCAACTGATTTAGTTTATTAAACTTGATTACACTAAAAAATAAAGCCAACTGGTTTCTTTAAATTTATATATCTATTATCAACAAAATTAAGCTCGATTTGAAAATTAAATTGATTCCAAGATTTAGATACCAAAAAGCTAAACTCTTTTTTATGCATTTTTTTCAGCAACAAAAATCAAAAATCTCAATTTTTAATTCAAATAAATGTTTTCTGAGAATAATTAATTACTTTTTTTTCTTGATTAATTTTTATTAATTGTTTTACGAGCGAAAACTATCAATAAAATTATGTGAATAAGTTAAAGAAATTTAAATTTTTAGAAAAAATTTATCTAACAAGATGTCTAAATTTTTATTATCCCAATACGATTATCAACATCAATAGTTCAAGTTATATTTCAAAACATACATGATGCTAAAATATTCTTATTTACATAAGAGAATTAATTGTTTGCGACAATTATTTTAAAAGTCATAAGCATTCTGTCAGACACCTGTTTCGGACTGATTAAAATCCTTAACTTTTCAAATAAGACTGATATATTTTAAAAAATTCTGTCTAAAAATAAAAAAATTTTTATCTGAAATTTTTATTAAATTCTTAATTAAATATCAGAAGCAGTATACTTTAAATAATTAATTTTATCAACCAAATTCCCACTCCCTCAAATAATAAGCTAATAATTACTTATCTTTAATACAATAAATTTTAATGCTTGAACAATTTTTTTGCTTGCGTCAAACAAAGAGGTGACGCAAATAATTTAAATGACATTTATGGTCTTTTACAAGGTCCAAATCCGGTCCAAATGAAAAGCAAATATCAAGACCATTTGCTCAAATAAAGTATCTTTACAAAGAAAGCTTACTAATAATTGAATATCGAATCTGTTTTTATTAAAATAGTGAAATAATGATTCTTAGATGTATCTTGATTCTTTATCTAAAAATAAAAGATAAATGGCTGAGATAAAACAATTCATGGAACTAACCCATAGAAAATCGAACAATTGCTCAATATGATGTAAATGGTATTATTTCTTAATGAATCTTACTTGCTTTATTGATTGTTTAAAACAAAAATGGTATCATGCTAATTACCTATAGTAAAAAACCGGTTTTGGAGAGCTTTTAGATTATGGACTTTTTTGAGCTATCTGCCTAAGATAACCGAGCTAACCTGCATCAAACGAATTTGATTAAAAAAATTTTCTGTTTTTGAATCACTTATTTTTGTTGATGTGTTGAATTTAAAAGTAGAAAATGGAACTTAAGTCGAAATTTTAATCCGAATTGGCTGTCTATGACAAGAATTGCATATTTATTTGAATTTTTTGAATAGAATTAATTATTAATTATTGAAATTTTATTCAAATGAAAGCAATGATTAAAAAACAGGCAAAATTTCATCAATTTTCGTGGCCTACTCATTTCTGATCAACATCTAGAGTAAGATCTACTTTCTGCATTTGAGTTGATTTGAATGATCCATCTGAATTGCGCTCGACACCTCTTAGGCCGGACAAATATACTTTAGGTTGTGGAACATTTGAATAGCTATCGGTTTTGGTCTGTGCACCTTTCTCTCTTTAAATTCAAAAATTAAATTAAAAGGATATAATTTTTATTATACGTTTCGTGTTATTAGAAATAAAAAAAGATAAGACAAAATAAGGCAATTAAATCTAAAATTTAAATAGCATTTAAATTTATTTTTAAATCGTCTTCAAAATATAATATATTTTATGTCAAATTTTATATGTAAAATAAAATGAATTTTTTTTAATATTAAAAAGAATGAATCATTTTTTCTTAAAAAAAATTTGAAGATAAATGTTGGCTTAAAATTTATCATATCTCGAATTTAAAACAATTAATCTTGGGTTTGTTTATGTAAATATTAAAACGCAATTCAAGATAATCTATAAAAAAATTCGTAAATTTTATCTAGTTTTTTAAGCTTAATGAGAAATTTTAATAATTATAAATTACTGTCATCTAAAATGACACTAATGTTTGAGGAATTATTATTTAAAATTCAAATTTAACTGAAGTGCTGTTTTTCAATTTCTATTTTAAAATTTTTGACTATTCTGCCAAAAATTTCTCAACCTTCAAAAATCTACTACGATATTTTAGATCTTGTCGATCAAAAGATAAAGCCTTGGATAAACCAAAATTTGAGTATAATAAAAACCATCTGATCGCATGATCTTCCAGATCAGACTTTTATTAACCTAATTTTCAAATTTTAGATATAATTGATCATTGAAGAAAAAAATTAATCTTTTGAATTTTGATCAAAATCATACTTGAAAGATTGGATTATGAAAGAGTATAGTTAAAAGAAATGAGGTTTTGTAGGAGTTGCATAAAATTTTTTCTTAGGTTGCCTTAAATAAAATTGAAGTCTTTTAAACTGTTAAAAATTTTTCCTAACTTAAAATTGGTGTCAATCAGAGTTGTTTAAAAGTCTCAAATTAAAGTCTAAGTCCGGACTTGGACTTGACTTAAGACCTGTGACTTTTGAGTAACTCTAGTTTAAATTAATGAAACTTACGCGTCATTGTTAAAAAAAAGTAATTTAAAAATCTTTTCAAAATCAAGCCAATAACTTGACTTTAAATAATTCTCAACTTCAAATATACAAATTAAAATTTTAAAGTCAAGCCTAATGACTTGATTTAATTTTAATTTCAACCCTGACTTTTGAACAACTCAGGGTAAAATAAAAACAAAAATAAAATAATAGTTAAATATTTGGTAAATATATTGGATTTAAGTTGAAAGATTTTTGAAATTCAGTACAGAGAAAAAAAATCATAAAAAATCTTATAAATTTTTTCCTATAAGTTTTTCTATTATTTTACTAAAATAAAAATCAGCTAATAGAAAAGCGATTTGTTTCTGAAAAATTCCTCCAGTTTCATTTCTTTTAACTCCAATCCTTCTTGGATAGCGAAAAAAAGTAGAAATTGAAAAAGTGATTACTAAAAAAATTGTCTCCTAATTTTAAGTCAAAATATCCTTATTTTATTTCATCTCAAATTTGAAATAAAATTTTATATTGTCTATTTATACCAAAATAATTACTAAATTTAAAAATTCTACAAAATTTAATTTTTCTGCTACATTTGATAAATTAGAAAGATTCGAAAATTCGCACTTCTGGTACAAATTTTCATTTAAGTAAAATAAATTTTATTGATATCAAATAATTAGTACAGTGCTTTTACGAAAACAGGAGAATGGGTAAAATTGCGTCTTTTTACGTAATTTTACATAAGATTACGTAAACTCAGAGTGGTAAGTAAACGTTATCTTACGTAAGATTACGTAAAATTACATCAGACTACGTAAAAAATTGTAATTGACAATAAAAATGCTTACGGCCAAAAATTCCTCATAATCTCGCTGAAAAAATCAAATTTTTGATTATTTTTGTTTGTTTCAAATCAAAAGATGAAAAAAATTTTTACAAATTTTTTTTTTTACTCTTTTTTACGTTAATTTACGTAATTTTACCTTTAATTATTTTTAGTAAACATAGTAAATATCAGTAAGAAAATTTAATTCCTCTTTTTTTTAATATACAATTTGTCTCAAAAATTTTGAATCAATCGAAATTTTTTGAAAACTGTTTAAACATGGTTAACTGATTGAGTTCATTAATTTTTTATTTTCTCGCTTCGTCTATTAACAATGTTCCTGGAGTTTTTGATATTTTCCATTGATTCAAAATTTTTGAGACATACTGTATAAAAAAAAAGAGGAATTAAATTTTCTTACTGATATTTACTTTGTTTACTAAAAATAATTTAAGGTAAAATTACGTAAATTAACGTAAAAAAGAGTAAAAAAAAATTTGTAAAATTTTTTTTCATCTTTTGATATGAGACAAACAAAAATAATCAAAAATTTGATTTTTTCAGCGAGATTATGAGGTATATTTGACCGTAAGCATTTTTATTGTCAATTACAATTTTTTACGTAATCTTACGTAAGATAACGTTTACTTACCACCCTGAGTTTGCGTAAGTTTATGTAATCTTACGTAATCTTAAGTGAAATTTCGTAATTTTACCTATTCTCCTGTTTTCGTAAAAGCACTGTATTCTCAAGAAAAGTCAACATAGTAAGAGTCATTCGACCAAAAACAACGAATATGAACCAGTTTCACTTTTCGAGAAAACAGTTGAGCATTGCTAAAAAACGTGGACTTAAATTGACAATTGGAAATTTCAATTAGATATGCTGTTATTCTTAAGAAAACCGATGCAATCGGATGAATAATTTTTTTCATGAAAATAAAGCAGTTAAAAAAAGAAAGCATTATAATTTTCAAATAAATGTTTAGTTTATCAGATATAAATACAAACAATGGTAAATCAATAGATAAAATAACTTGAAAAATAAATTTCTATCTTTTCTTATTTTGGCATAATATTTAGACATGATCAACAAAATTTAATATCAAATTAAATAAGTTTTAAATAAGCATCATTTAATCGTTTTTGGTATACTTAAAAGAAAAATTTTTTAAAGAAAAAATTTGTATCGTTTTTTTTTGGTAGCAGAAAATGAATTGCAGCATAAATGCAGCTTCAAGATAAGTTATACACGAAAAATGTTTAAAGTCTTACTTAGGTAGCCAGGTTTGAGTAACATTTTCTCTTCTGTAGTTGCTAAAATCGGTCTGAACTGAATTCGTTACTTTATTTCTCAAATTGGTCTAGAAAAAAATACCATTAATGATTATTTGTACCAAAAGAATGTTCACTTAACCATTTTAAGTGCTTTTCTTCTCAATTCCCATTCATTCCATTCATAAGTCTTGACTATATTGTAATCTAATATGTGAGTGTCAGTCTGAGTTTCCATGTCAGTTTTAATTATGGGTTTTTGAATCAGTTTACTCTTAGAAAAATTAAAAAATTAAAAAATTTTCATCTAGAAAAATGTCTTACATCACCGTATTGGGTTATGGATTTAAACTGGTTATGCATTTCGAGTAATTGAATGAGCTCAGGGTTACGTTTAGCTGTATTGACTATTTGATTAAGATGTCTAGGGAAAAAGATTTGAATTAAGAAAATGAAAAAAAATTTAATTTACTGCGGAACATTATGGGCAAATTCGATGGCTGCTTTTTTACTTGAGAAAGCGTAAAAATTGTTATTGTACTGAAGGACTCCGATATTGGAATTGGCTGGCAGTAATAAAAAATCTAATTTGCTTAAAGCGTGAGCACAAAAGCCTTTGAAGGCCAAAGTTAACTTTTCAAAATTTAAAGTTGTATCAGGAAAAAGCCAGTCTAAATTTTCAAAATCGTTTGGATTTATTCTTTCGCTGTCAACTTCTTTAATTCTTTCAGCATCTGTTTTCACTAATTTAATCTGATCAAGGTAAGGCTGTAGAAATTCGTCTGTAAAAATTTGTCTATGATTCTGAAAAAATAATTTTTTTTATTTTTTAAAATTATTTAATTAGTAGAAAAAGCTACCATTGCAAATGGTTCTAAATTGTATAAAACATTGCTAAGGACGCTTATTAAGACAAGCTCGTCTTGGAAGCCTATCCATATATTCGCTAATTGAATGAATTGAGGCTATTTGTAAAAAATTTCACTTTAAATTTCTTATAAAAAATATTAATACATAAACTTGAGCTGTGGGAATAGCATTTTTGGATTGAATAGTATTTTTCAAGTGATCGAGTCTTTGACCAAGCTGAACTTGCAAACTTTCCACATTTTTGGCACATGTTATTATGTCATTTAAAATAGTTTTAAGGCAAATTTCATGTTGTCTCACATTAACCAGCGCATCAGACAAAAGTTTCCGCTTATACGAGACGAACATTTGAGAGCTATTATTTTCAAGAATGGCTATAGAAAAAAAATGTTACAATTGAAATATAATGAAATTTAGTACAAATTGAAATTTAGAAAAAATTAATAAAATATAAAAACTCATAGAAAAAATTTTGATAGAAAAATATTTGGTTACATTAAATTAATTAAAGTTGTTTTTTAGAAAAAAATTTAGATGTAATTACGTTTTACTAAATCTTGAAATAATTTTTTTTCAATTAAAATTTTCGTTTTTAGTTGATTTAAGGAAAGTTTTGAATATTTTGGCAATTTATTGTCTATCAAAAATTACGAAAGATTATTGTTCTGAAAAAATTCCATAGATTTTCTATGAATTTTTTTCTATATTTTATCCCTTGAAAATTTCTATGAAAAAAAAATTCTATGAATTGAACGTTAACCGAACAAATATATTCTTTTTTAAAAAATTGAAATTAAAGATTATAAAAAAATTCATTCATTCTTTTTTACATTATTTTTGCCTTAAATAAAATCTTAATTTTATATTTTATATTTTATTTTGCAGTGTTTTTCTGAGAATTTTTTATCTTTAATTTAAATTTTTCATAAAAAGTACGTTTATTTTTGTTCAATTTTTACTAAATTTCACAACAACTTAATTTGTCTAAATAGCACCTGTGTATTTATATGCTGACTTAACAGTATGTTCAATGACTTTGTCTACTTCTTCAGTTGTGGCAGGTATAGCCTGATTAAGAATTGCTGGTACTAAAACAGAAAATATTAATTTCTCAAATAAAATCTATCATCAAGTACAATCATCAATTCCTTCGCCGCCTTTTCCGCACTCTTTGTTAAACAATCTTATTCCAGTTACTATCAGAGTGAGCTCTACTAGCTGCTTTTCTTTATCACGTTTGCTCATGGACATAAATGTCCCAAGCTCAATTGGAGGAAAGACACTTTGTAGTGCAGCTATTTTAAAAATGTAATAAAAATCAAAATTTATATCATGAAATAAAACAAACCTGTTGCTTCACGGACAACTGATATGTCAGTTGGACTTCCTAAGCCAGAGCGTAGTAAAATTGCTGAAACAATTTTTCTGTATAATGTTTCGAGGTCTTCTTTTGTTTTTGCTCTAGAGTCGGTTATTTCTCTGATTACAGGCTGCAAACGCGACTCCAAAACTCTTCTATGTTCCTCTAAAAATTCGGCTAAAAATAAACAAATGCAAAAAATTTGCCGGTGTACAAAAATTAAAAAAATTAGGATACATCTTGTGGTGTAGTTCATGTCAAAGTAAACTTGCATTTTGATTGTGTCAAGAGATGGCGAACGCACATCCAAAAGACGGTCAACGCAGAGCTTTTTTAGATTTATTAACTCAATTTTTATACTGAATAAAATTTTACTTTAATAAGCTTCTGCACATCATCTTTTGTCAATTGTCTATCTACGTGAAATTGGTTATCAGGATCTAGAACCACTGCTTTTACCTTGGATAATTTTTTTTATTAGAAAAAAAAAAAAACATTTGAAAATTACTATAAAAGCGACCAGGGTCTCGGAAACAATTTGGCCTCTAGTTGTGCATTCTTGGATTATTTCTCTAATTATGTTCTTAATAACAGTTTCTGCTTGAGTTTTGGACATTTTTACGCTTTTAAATAAATTAAATGATTTTATTAATTTTTATTTGGACTTTTTTTCGAATAATAAATTTTAAAGCTTGAAAATTTTGAGTTTCTATAGAAACCATTTTTTTCATATAGAAATTTTTTAAATTAAAGCCAAAACATTTTTTAATATAATAGTTTATTAAATGTTTGGTGTCCCAAATAATAAGCTTTGGTCAGAGATGATTACCTTGAGCCTAATTAACTCCATCAGACTCAAACAGTCTCAATGATTTTTTGTAAATTAAAGTTTGTTAATTTTACAATTATTGGGAAACATTTGAATTTTAATTATCTGAGTTTCAAAATTTAAAAAACATTCAAATGGTTAAGAGTTTCTTAACACAAAAACTGATTAGTTGTCAAACCGAAAAGTGGTAAAAAAACACATCTGTTTTGAAGACACGTTTTTGACATTAAATTTTTAATGCAAATTATTTTCTAAGATAATTTTATTATTTAGTAGCTAAAAGAACGGCATTGTGAATTTTGGTACAAAAAAAATATTAAAAATGCCAAAGTTAAGTTCAGATGAACCAAAAAATATTTTGTAAATTGTAGCAACTAAGATACAACCTTTGTACCACCAATATGATTCTGCAAAAGTCTGCAGTAAATATGCAAAATTTAGAAAATTGTAATTGTAATATTTTAAAAATTCAACTCAATTTTAAGCTAAGAAACAAGTTGTTGTTTTGACTTAAAATATATATAAGTTGATTTCAACTTTTATAGAAACCGTTTATTTATGGTCATAAAATTTTGGATTTAAAAAAGATAATTTTAAAAGGGAAAAATTTTTGGAAGAAAAAACAAAGCGTAAAAAATTAAAAAGAAATTATTTTCAAAGGAAAATCATATGAGGTAATAACATATATTATCTTAATTAATTCGCTAATTGACAAAAAAGAGGCAAAATAAATCAAATAAAAAAGCAAATTAAGAAGCATCGCATCTAATTTTAAATTTGAGAAAAAACAAAATCAAGTTTAAGCGTATAATTTTATTTTTTTTCAATTAAAATTTCTCAGAAAACTCAACTTCCCGGAGAAGCTCGTAAAGTTTTCTATAAGAAGAATGAGAGTCCGTTGGAAGTCAGGTTTTTTAAAAATTAAAAAAAAAAAATTTACAAAAATAAGTAACATTGAATAAAATCTCGTATAAAATAAAGGTTTTTATGTTTTTTTTCTTAACTTTAATTTTAATTCATCAAAAAAGGAAGAATTTTTGTTCAATTTGTATTTGAATTTCACAATACTACAGAAAATTTCAAACTAAATTGTAATTTAAAATTTCTGAAATATATTACTTTTGAAAAATAAACTGTAATCAATAAATTTTCAAAAAAGAAGGGTTAATGTTTATTATTATCATTATTATTATTATATAATAAATTTAGTAGGACTCGAAAAACTGAATCTTCATTATATCTAGGAATATAAAGACCATTTGTGTTCCAAAGGATAAAAATATAGTACTATTTAATCATACATAAAGAAAGCGGCCTTATATCGTCAAAAATTTGCTATGTTATTAGAAAAAATTACGGTATTACATTTTATAGAGAGACGACTATCAATCGGACCATTTAATTTGATTTATTAAATTAAAGAACTAAATTTCCTAATATTTTTAAAATCATCTGTCATTAAAAATAATAATTAACGAGGCTTTAAATTTTTTTACTCAAATATTTTTTAAGCGCATTTAGAAACATTTGACCATTTATGCTGAATATTTATTCTAAATTTCATAGAATCGATTTTCAAGAAAACTAAATTGAAAAATTACATAAATTATATTTTATTCTAAAAATGTCAAAGAAACAAAGATTCATTTTTGTTTAATAATCAAACACTTAGACTGAAAGAAAGGACAAAGTTCGGTTCCAATTTGCATTAATTAAACTCTTATATTTTAAGCAAAATAAATAAATAAAAAACTTTATGATTTCTTAAAAAATTATTTTTAAAGTATGATTTTTTCAATTCTAACACTCAAATTTTTTTTATAAAAAATTTAAAAAATAATTATTGAGTTTCATTTTAAGACAACTTAGAATTTTGTTATAACTCGAGATAAAACAGACATTTTTCGTAGCATTCTTCCCTACGAATATTTCGAAACTTTTTCTCATAAATAATACAAATACCTTTGATTATAATTATTAATTCAGTTTAAATATAATAAAAAAGCTTATAAAAATAAAATAGCCAAAAAAACTTTAGCCTGGAACTTTTCTTTTCAAAAATTTAAATTTTTTCACTTAATTAATATTATGCTAATATTTTCGCAAAATTACATAAGCTTGATAATTTTATGTGCCGTTCTTATTAGAGCGGTTAGCAACCAAGTAAAAAGTTTAAAGCCAGGTACAATAATTTTAAACTAAAAATTAAAAGAAAATTTTAGCTTATCAAATCAAAAGAGCAGTTGTGTCAAGAACAAGGAGAATATTGTGTTAAGCCAAGAGAAATTTTTCTTTTTTATGATGTGAACCCAGTAGAGGGATTCAATTTACGTAGAGACGTTTATATTAGAATTGCAAACCTAGTTAAACAAATAAACAATGAAAGAAGGGATTTAAGGCTAAATCTTGTACTTCCTCCTTGGCACAATTTATACCACTGGAAAAATAAACAAATTGATCAATCACGGCTTGATTGGGAAAATTTTTTTGACATTAATTCACTTAGTCAGTATATACCGGTCATTGAGCTTTCGGATTTAATAAAAAGTGAAAAAATAATTTTTTTATTTCTATTCAACTAATTGATTTTTTTGTAGAAAATAATGGATCGATTAACTTAGATCAAATATATTCCTTGGAAAATGATTTGGAAAATTTGAATAGTGAACCATTCAAAAAAATTTTAATATTAAAAAATTGTGATCAAACTATTTATTATAAGGTAAAATTTTAAAATATAAAAAGATATGTATTGATAATTTTTTTAAAGAAAAATGGGCTATTTCGGGGTAATTTTTGGGGCTATTCTGAAAAAATTGAAGCAACAAAATGTCAAAAAGTTAAATTTAGAGGAACAAATTATTTTTTAGCTCAAAATTTAATCAAAATTTTAACAGAAAATGATATAAAGTAGTTGGAAGAAATCTTTTAAAAATTTTTTGTTTAAAATTTAATGAAGTTTATTAATGATTGACCGAGCTGAAGTAATTGTCCACGAAGATTATGGCCAAACTGAGTATTGGAAGGTAGAATTATATTTTAGAGATTATTTCAGAATATTTTTTCTTATTTTAGTGTAGAAAAAGCATGAAATTTTCAAAAAATTTGATCGCAAAAGCCCATGACTTAATCGAGTCATTAAATACTGATGATAAGATAAATTTTGTGGGAAATTATTTAGCGGTTCATTTGAGAAGAGGTGATTTTGTTAAGTACAGGCCAAGTGTTTCTTTCGCAAAGATTTGTGACCAGATGATAATAGTTCTTAAAAGATTAAACTTGAAAAAAGTTTTTTTAGCTACGGATGGAACCGATTTAGGTAATGAAAAAAAAAGTTAAATTAAAAAAAATTATTTTTATTATTTGTTAAATAAGAAATTGCTGAAATCGAAAATTGTTTACCTGGTTTTGATGTTTTTAAATACACTCCAAGTTATGAAGATTTAGAGACTTACAAAGATGGAGGAATTTCTATAATTGATCAAATAGTATGTGCTCATGCCAAATTTTTTATTGGTACCAAAGAATCGACATTTTCGCTACGGATACAGGAGGAAAGAGAAATTCTCGACTTTCATCCTTCAACAACTTTTAATTGCTTCTGCAATGACGTAAAATTTTGCGAAACTACCAAATGGTTGCTAAAAAATGAATAAATTAAATTTATTTAAAATTTTTATTTTCTGCATAAAATTGTGGCGACTAAAATCGTCATTTTAAACATAAAAATGAATTTTATTTTTCAGATAAAAAAAAATTTGAGACTAAACAATTTTTTTTTGTAAATCTAACAAGCACTTATTTACGACAAAAATTTGACAAGAATAAATCCAAATTTTATTTTTTTAATAAGATTAGTTATTCAAAAGGAAATTATTTTTTTAATTTAGATAAGAGCAGTAGAATGACATCGAATCGTAACCCAAAGAGTCTTAGAGAGTTTATAGAAAAATCTAAATTAGATATTGATGAAATAAATTTATCTAATAGAAATGAATTTGATGAGACATTAAAGAATTTAAAAAATATCTCGCAGGAAGAAAAATCAGAGTTGGGCATGCTAAAATCCCGAGTAGAAGAACAATCGCGATTAATTATGATTCTTAAGCAGCGAGGCGATGACTATATACGAAAGAATGCCACTTTGGAAAAGATAAACCAGGAGCTTTTAGAGCAAAAACAGGAACTACAAGCAGAAGTTGAGCAATTAAATCAAAAATATAAATCTTTATTGGACAAATTTGACTACTTGGCCAACAATCATCAAGAATTGATCAAAATAAAGGACGAATATAAAACTAAAAATACTGATATTACACTAAAATATGTTCAGTTGTTAGACAAAATGAAAAATTTGCCAGATGAAGAAGTTTTCGAATTGGAAAAAAGAGCTTTAAATGAAAAGATAACGCGCTTGGATCATTTATGCAAAGATTATGAGCAAAAATTGGAAAATCTAAAAGAAGAAAATGAAAATTTTGTTTCCAAATTGAAAGAAGAGATTCTAAAATCGGAGCAAAAGGACCGAGAAATATATGATCTGATTCAAAATAAAACTGAAATTGACCAAAAAAATAAAGGTTTTTATTTTATTAGCTAATTTTGAAATTTAGTTTAAAGATTAGGAATAAAGTAATTTTTTTTTGAATTTTACAATTTTAAGGATTCTAAGCATGAATTTTAATAGAATAATTTGGAACAAAATACGGCTATTGTTAAATAATTTCATATTTTAATGTGCTTTTAAAGCTATTCCCTACGATTGCTGCTTGTTTTTAGTTTTGTTCTTCTTTTATTTTAATTTTCTTTTTTCCTTTTAAGAATTGATTGAAAACTTGGAGAAATTGAACCAAGAATCAAAAGAATCACGTGAAAAAAGCACAAGAGATATTGACGAATTATCAAGACGCAACACTGAATTGACAAGTATATGTGAAAGCCTAAGAAAAGAGAAGAATGCTCTCAGTGAAAATCATCAGCATTTGGAAAAAAATTACAAAAATTTGCATCAAGAGATCAGGTAAATTGGTCAGCAATTGAAAAAAGACTAAAAGCTTATTTTTATTTTTTAGCAAAATAAAGGAAATGTATGATAAAGATGCGTTACATATCGAGTTGGATGAAGCCAATAAAAGATATTCTGATCTTCAAAATGTAGGCATCTTTTTGACCACTATTAAATATAATTAATAAATTATTTTTCAAGCAATTTGATGCGTATAAAAATTACACAAATGGCCTTCTTGAAAAAGAAAGAGAGCTCAATAATAAACTAAGATTTATGATTAGTTAAATTATTTGAATGCATTATAGAACATATTCAAAACATATATTCAGCATGCCTTAAAAATTTTTTGATTTTTATTTGTAAATACAATGAAAGAAAAAAAATTTCATTATTTGATAAAGGTAATTTTAACTTCCTGGCGCACTTATGCAATGCTCATATTTTTATTTCTAATATTTTAAAATTTTTTAAATATCTTTTTATTTTTAAACTAAAAATTTTTAATTAATTAATAAAATTTTGAAATTATTTTTTGAAAATTAACAAATTTTGGCCAAAGTACAGGAAATGAAAAACCTAACTATCTTCAGATTCAGTGTGGATATCATACCATTTCAGGTTTATACCATAAGACTGTTTGGATCATCATGATCAACTTTTTGCATCAATTGTATCCAACGGATAGGAAAGAGGAAAAAGATTTTTTATTTAATTTGTCCTAAAATAATCCTAATTGGAATATTAGATAAACATTAAACTAATAGTAATTTTGACTGAAGAATTCAAAAATATATTATTGCCTATCGTTAGACCTAGATAGTCCAAAAAACAAAATTTTTTGTATTATCAACTTAATAAAAATTAAAAAAATAAATTTTAACAAAATTTTTTTAAGCTAATAGACTTTTTTCTGATATTCAGAAAAGTGCCTAACTTTCTTGGCATTCTTGTCAAACAGACATTCACGAGTATATAAGTGAAATAAATAAAGCCAAAGAAAAGAAACTGACAACTGTCTATTTTTTTATTGACTTTAGAAAAGCTTTTGATGTCAAAGATTCAAATTTATTACTTTTGAAACTTTTTTCTATTTTGACAATTCTTCTTTAGGCCTTCTTTCCAACTATTTTGTAAATAGATCTCAGATAGTTAGAATTGGTAGTGTAATGTCTAAACCCCTAAATTTAAAATTAGGTTCAGTTTTGGATCCACTCCCTTTTCTCATTTTTGTTAATGATTTACCATTTTTATTTTAAAATTTAAATATCAAAATGTTTGAAGATGATACCATAATTAGTATCTCTGATAAAGGCCTTGAAATAGCTTTGAAAATTTTAAATTTTACAGCAAAGATTTTAAATAAATGGTGTACTTTTGACAAAATTGTTATCATATATCTATCATAAAACTTATAAACTTAGAGCTTGAAGTGAACATTTTTAATGAAATAAATAAAGTTTTAGAAAAGTATGGTCTATATTCATTTCAACAAAGAATTTTTGGAATTATACTAACTTTCTCTTTCAAATGTCTTTTTTATTACAATTCTCCCTTAAATTTAAAAGATTAAAGAAAAATGACTCAAGAAATTTGAATTATAATTTAAGAAATAGCAATAATCTAATTAAACAAATGGCCAAATCGAAATAAGGAGAAAAAACCTTGGAGTATTTTTATTCAGGATTAATAAATTGCTTTTTGATCACTTTGAAGTTTTCAACATTTAAGCTTTCAACTTTCAATAAAACTGTTTTATTGAAAGATTTTGTTGCAAAATTTGAATTATTTAACTTAAATAGCATGTTCTTAAATTTTTTCAAATAACTATTTAATCAATAGCTTTATTGAAATTATATAATTTAATATATTTTTATTATTAATATAATTATTTTAATAATGAATTTAAATAAATGAAGTGTTAATCAGTCTTTTGAGGCATGGACACTCCTAGCCAGTTGATTAGCCTTGAAATTAAAAAAAAAAATTCACACAAGCTAACCATTGAAATTATTTAGTTATTTCTGCCATTAGACAACGAAATTTCATTTTTAATAAAATTTTAGTTCGGGAAATACCAAGGTAAGTTGGGACAAAATTAAGTGAATCATTTCAACCAAATGTTTAAATTTTTGATTTTTATTTTGATTTCTATTGAATTATAAAATTTATTTTAGGTTGGTATCCGTATCAAATTCATCATCTGCAAACGATTCCAAATATTCAGATATTATTTTGGTAAAAGTCTTTGTATTCAATTTGAATAATTATTATTTATTAATATTTATTTATTTGTTTTATCTGTAATAAACATTTAGCATTATTCTTATAACTTTCTAAATCTTATAGTAAATTGGTGGTTTTTTGTAAATCAAGCCTTATTACGTCCTAATAGCAGACTCAATTGATACATTGGCTCTTCGATAACAAATAAATTAGTCTCTACAATAAACATAATTGTTAAAATCACATTCTTCAAAATTTTGGCACCAAACTAAAGAGACAAAGGTAATTAAATTAAATTAAATTAAAATTCAACTATTTTATTGATAACACAAAAAATTTTCTTATATTTTAGATTTGTTAACTATCCAACTCCAGTGTGTAATTGCTACCTTGTCATAGACTCTTTTTTCTCTGAAAACTAAACCGAAATAATTTTTGTCTCTTTTTTTTTCTCATTTCCTTTTGACATTTCATTTATTTAACTATATTTTTAAATTCTTATTTTATTTTTTAACTTTTATTTTAATCATTTTATTTTGATTTAATTTAATTTTTATTTTTCTTTGAAGGAGCTAACGCTCGATACAGATTAACAAATAAAAAAATTATATTATTGATAACCAATTTGGTAATCATAAATTGTTCATCAAACCTACATGATCCCATTGATCACATTTTTTGTGAAAATTTGATCACATTATCGACATGACCCGTCTATTTAATTGATGACGTCTAAAAAAATTTAACTAGTTCGGCTCAAAATTTAGAATTAAAAATATAAAGGCTTTATTTTAAAATTTTAGTTATTTTTAACTATTTTCTTAGAATTTTTTTTATTCCTTTTATGAAAATTTTTTATTACTTAATAGATTTGGAAATTCAAATGGGTTGTTTAAAGGAAGCACCATTTCAAAACTAATGACTTGAAAGAAAAATTAAGTTGGAGACTAAAGATTTCGCTGTCTAGAGTAAAGTTAACAAATTTTAACGATTTTCAATAAATCTCTCAGTTTAAACTTAACAAAAGTAAATTTAAATCACTTAATTCTATTTTAGATTAATTCATGCAATTCTTGCAAATTATGAATTTGTATATCAAAGTCTAAATTGCATATTGATTCAAAATTGACCCTAAAGTTATCGTGCAACAACAAATCTAGCATGTAAAATTGCAATTTCAACATAAATATATTCAAATAAAATTTTCAGTTGAAATTTCTTAATTTATATATATTAAATTATTTATTTATAAATTGCGCACATTATTATAATATTAATAAAGAAACGATAGGACCTGATAGAAAATTTTTTATGTTTTTCAATTTCAAGCATTTTATTAGCATAGATCAAACAATGGTTTTTGGTCTAATAAATTAAGGACTTTCTCTTGTCACTGAACAACCTTTTAAATTAACCTTAGTCCATGTCTTGGTATACGTGATCAAAAATCAAGAATTCATTGTTTGTTTCCACAAAATAAAAGGCAAAAAACCTCTTTCAATTTTTACCAAATGAGATGAAATTAGGTCGAGCTCTATGATTAGTGAACCGGACTCGAATTTTTCACACATAGCCATTTACCTAAATATATGCAATACCCAGTTCAATGAAAATCTTGATTTTTAAATTATTTAAAAATTAAATTTAGAATTTTTATAGCGTTGTCTTTTAATCGTTTAGAAAAAAAATCAACATCAAAAGATGTCTAGTGTAAGTTAATAAAAAAATTTTTTTTAAGTTTTTTCTAAAATAATTTTAAATTTAGAATACGGAAAATATTCCACCGCAGGTTATAAAACGAATCCTAAAAGAAATAGCAGAGATATCGTCTGAGCCATTGGATGGCATCAAACTCATTTCCAATGACCAAGACGTTTCTGACATTCAGGCTCTGATAGATGGTCCAGCCGATACTCCGTTTTTCGGAGGCTTATTCAGAGTGAAATTAATTTTATCCAAAGGTTTTCCTGTGCAACCACCGAAAGCATTTTTTATAACAAAAATATTTGTAAGCTAATAATATTTATTATCAATATTAATTTTTAATTATTTATTTTTTTTAAATCAAGCATCCTAATGTTTCTTCAAATGGAGAAATTTGTGTAAATACTTTAAAAAAAGATTGGAAGCCTGAACTTGGTATTAAGCACGTTCTTTTGGTGAGCATGAGAAGATTATTTTTTTTCTAAAAAAAAAGTTTTCAAATTTTATTTTTTAGACTATTAAATGTTTATTGATTGTTCCGAACCCGGAATCTGCACTAAATGAAGAGGCTGGTAAACTGCTTCTAGAAGAATACGAAGAATACTTCTCACGAGCGAAATTATACACCGAAGTTCATGCTAGGCATTCATTGACTTTGAAGTAGAGCTTCAATTTTATTTAAAAATTTTTTCACATTTTTATTTTAGGTCCCAGTACCCAGCCGACAATAACATTGGCTCCAAGTCATCTTCGTCATCTAACACTAATCCATTAGATTCGAACAAAACTATACCTAATAGTGGCAACAACACGGCAAATCAATCATCATCCAGTGATGAGCCAAATATAAAAATAGCTAAGCTTCAATCAAATGTTAGCACAGCAAAAAAGAATGACAAGAAAAAAGCGCTTAAGCGATTGTGAAAAAATAATAAATCTTTATATAGAATCAATTGTAATTTCCTATTTTTTTATTTTGTCTTTTAAAAAATAAGAGTTCATTTATTTTGCTTGTTCAAGGCTTTTCTACCTACTTTCTCTCTTTGTAGGCTAATTTTTTTTTATTCTAAATTTGTCGGTTCATTTTTTAAAAATCTCATCCAAAAAAAAGAATCAATTTCAACATAAATCAATGGGAGAAGATACTTTTATTTCTTTAATTAAAATATATTTTTATTAAAAGCAAATTTTTACTGTACTTATTAAAATATTCTTTATGTAAATAATTCATTTACATCATTTTAATAAAATAATTTTGATAAATATTTTAATTATTGCCGTCTTTATATAAACTAGAAGAATTATTCAAATCAAGTCATAATTTCAATAGATGATGGTTAGTTATTATTTTAAATTATGATTAGAAATGATTTTATTTTAAAAAATGAAATTAAAAAATGTAAGACCAGATTTAAATGACTTTTTTAACTTTAATATACCAGAACCTATTAAATGAAAAATCTTTTTGAAAAATTGATCTTAATCTGATATTAATTTTTTGGAAAACATTTTTGGACTTGATATTATGTGTTTTAATTAATTTGAATCCGGAAATTTTATCCGAACTAAAATTTTAGAGTTTCTGAAGTAAAGAATGTTGACCAAAAACTGTTGAGAATTTAGAATATTTTTTAGACCTAAAAATAGCTTCAGCCGATGACAGAATCTTGTTAAAAGAATTTATTTTTCCTTGTTTTTATGAGTTCAATTAAAAAAATCAATGTTTAACGATCATTCACTCAAATTGGATCCTTTTTTCACAATCTTTAATTTTGCAGGATTATAAAAGAAAGAAATGTAGTATCATAGCAGTATTCATTACGGTAGAATTTTGAGACTTTTCAGAATCAAACTTGGTTTGAGAAAAATCAAGTTTGATGTAAAGTTTCATTGAAATTATCCATGGTTTTAACATGGTTCCAAAGTAAGAAGTACCAAAATATTTTCAAATCATTTATTTTAAATAAGAGTTAACATTTAATTATACCAAAAATAATTCATAAATTTAAACAATATAATTTAAAACCATGAAATAAGTTTTCATTTATCAAAAAACATTTTAGGCTTTCATAATTTCCGGCATTGTGACATTTCACACAAAACTTCCAATACAAAAACAAAAAAATTTATAACTTTTGTTATAAATGTCAAAAACTTGTTCTGTAAATGAAAAAAAGTGAAATAACTGTTATTTCACCTTCTGCAGAAGTCTGCAAAATCTGTGCAAATTCTGCAAAATTGCACCCTATTTAAAAGTGTTAAAAATAAAACGGAATTAATTTGCACAGATTTTAGAGACTTTCACAGAAAGTGAAACAACAGTTGTTTCACTTTATTTCATTTACAGAACAAGTTTTTGACATTTAGAACAAAATTTTTTTGTTTTTGTATTGAAAGTTTTGTATGAAATTTTCGGGTTAAATGACCAAATTCCTCTTTTTTGTGTTAATTCTCTTGCTTTTTTTGATTGCTAAATTTTTTAAAATTATCAAGTGCTTTATTCATAAATTTCATAGAAAAGAAACTTCTAAATTAGCAGCAAAATAAAGGTAAACTATCTAAAATAGATTTCAAATAATTGTCTAAAAATAAATTTTATTTAAAGAACATTTGCCACTTAATAGTTTAATGATCAATATTTTTAAAATTAAATCTAATTTAAAATATTTCCATAATAATTTAATTCTTTTACATAATGATTTTTCTATGATATTTATTTCTGCTTAAGGTTCAAATTTGCATATTTTACTGCAACAAATATCAACCTTGGTAAAATGCTTTATTAATTTGCTCATTTTAATATTTAAACAAAATAAAATCAGTTGTTATTTGAGAGACAGTAACTGGCTTGGCTTATTAAATGTGACTGGAGGATGCCTTAGATATAAAACACACTTTTTTAAATTAGGCAGGTTAAAACTTAGACAAAATAAATTTATTTAAAAAAAAATGTAAATAGACTTACTGAGTAATTCTAAAAGAAATTGAAAAAAAAAATTTACTAGAAATTATCTATATCGTTGGAAAAAACTTACCCCTGTATTGTTATACACCGAATTAAAGCTTGTTGTTTCTGTATTAAAAATATCCTATTTTCAAGAATTTGTGGTTCAATACATTTTTTAAAGAGGAACACGATCATGAAGTAAAAATTGTGAAAAAGTGTTGGGGCGACCCTCAAAAAAAATGTCAAAGTTCAATTTTGTATCAAAGCTTTAAAATCGTTTATTTGTCTAGGAAAGAATAAAACGGTTTGAAAAGCCCCAAATTATGAAAGAGCGTACTTTTATCTACAATAAAATAGGTGGTTAATGCAGTATGTTATAATTCTTCTCATAAGGTAAAATTTGTGTTCAAACCAACCATACTGTTTTTGGTGATCAACTTTGAGATGCCCTAAGTCCTGAACCGCAAATGCTGTTGGCTTGAAAATAAGATATCTTTAATACAGAAATGTCAAGCTTTAATTTGGTTTATAAAATTACTGGGATTATAAGAGATTTTATGTAAAATTTCGTAAACGCAAAAAAAATGCCATTAAAATCCATTTTTTTTCTATTTTATAACTTTTTGATTTTCTATGTTAAAATTAGTTGTTTAATTAAGTTTTTGGCTCTTTAAAATTTTTCACTGAAATCAAAAAAAATTTATGAAAATTTGCGTAAATTAAAATATTATTTTTTTTTTATTATTGATGAAAAATGAATTAAAAAGGTGCAGAAATTTAAAAAAAATCTAATTTCTTTGACATATTTTGTGCAAACGAAAATTAATATAAAATGCGTAAATTCAAACAAATTTGCACAAAATCCGGTAAATTTAATGAAATTTTGGTAAAAAAAACAGAACCAGCGGCGTAGCCGGAGAGGGCCTGAAAGGTGCTCAAGTCTCCCTTTCTAAAAAATAAAAGGGGCGGAATTCCCTTAAAAAAGTTCCATTTAACAAAAATTGTTATAATTTTTTCAGTTAAATCGTAAATTTTTAAATAAAATAGAAAATTAAGATTTTTTAAATTTATTTGTTTTTTTAAAAATTTTAAAATAATGCTCTTTATTTCGAGAATTTAATGGCGATTAATTATTTTTTAACTAAAATTACTAATAAAATTTTTTTTTCCTAAATTTGCATAACTGATATTATTCTTATAAATTTTTCTCAATCGTATTAAAATTATAAATTAAACATAATTTTACTTAAAAATAGCAGATAGACGTATAAATCGATTTTGAGCAATTTTTTGAGCCAGAGAAGGTTTTTTTGTACAATTAGAAATTTTTTTAAAATTAGAACAATATTTGGATAATTTGATTTAAAATGGTATGAATTTTGAGTAAAAATGTGAGTTCAGTAATCTGGATTCTAGATCTAAATAATTCTTTTTTTATTACAATTCGGTTCATATAAGGACAGAGGATTTTTAAAATTTTTTTAAAAAAGTTAAATAAAAACTTAATTTTTAAAATTTAATTAAATAGTGGATAACTAGCATCAAACTTGATTTTTAAAATAAATTCACATTTTTAAATTTATTAAGTAATTTTATGAAAAGAAAGTCAATTTATATTCATCTATTAAAATTGGTGAAAAATTAGATATTTTAGTTAATGAATTAGTAGAAGCCGAATTTAATTCGAAAAACAAAGAAAAAGTTAAGTTACCAAATTAGTTAAAAGTCAATTTGAATCTAAAAAAATGTTAATATTGAATTTGCATTGTAAAAAAAAAGACTAAATATTTTTTGCATTCATAAGGCCATTTAAAACTTGCATGCTTTACATCCAACTTAAAAATTTAAAATAGCAAAAGCATTTTTTGCATTCAGTTTTCTTTTTCAAACAAAAATTATGTTGCACTTCACCTTAGCGCATATGCAACCGCTTCATTCACCATTCTTTCACAGACACCAAAACTTTATGCTCATTTGCAAGCCATAGACACATCGCTCGCTAGTTACATTTACTAATTTGCATCTATCCATTTATTTAGATTTGAAAAATAGCTCTAATATGGCTGGGGAAAAGTAAGGCTAATTTTATATCCCATTTAATCACCGCCAAGATCATGGAATCTAATTATTTTTTTTTGAATTGCCAGACAGACAGCACCAACATTGCCAAAAGTCCCAGAGACTTTGTTGAAAAAAAGAAAGCAAAACGCCGAAGCCAGAGCGGCCAGAGCTAGAGCGTTGATCTTGCAAAAAAAAAAACTCCAAGACACCAAACGCGAAATATTCAAACGTGCCGAAAAATACGTCCGTGAGTACAAGCGCAAAGAGCAAGATTTGATCAGGCTAAGACGTGTTGCCAGAAAGCACAAAAATTTCTACGTACCAGCTCAACCAAGTTTGGCCTTTGTTGTCCGTATCAGAGGGTAAGCAAACATAGACCATTTTTGGGAAAATATTTATTTGAATGTTACGCTTTTCTAGTATCAATGGTGTTCACCCAAGAGTGAGAAAAGTTCTCAAATTGTTCCGCTTGAGACAAATAAACAACGGTACTTTCGTTCGTTTGAACAAAGCTACCATCAACATGCTGAGAATCGCTGAACCATACATCGCCTGGGGTTATCCAAACTTGAAATCAGTTAGAGAATTAGTATACAAAAGAGGCTTTGCTAAAGTAAACAAACAGCGTATTCCTTTGACTGACAATGCCATCATCGAAAAGGCTTTGGGTAATTTAGATTTTTTTCTTTGCAAAAAGTTCCATCTATTTCGATGATTTTAAAATCTTGACGATTGAAATTTAAAATTAATGATGCTCGTCCGTACCATATGAGAAATAGTCGAATTTGCCTTTTTTGAATTTTTTTTAAATTTGTTTAAAATTATTTTTTTAAAGGTAAATACGGCATCATTTGTATGGAGGATCTTATCCACGAACTGCTAAACGTTGGTCCACACTTCAAGCAAGTGTCCAACTTTTTGTGGCCATTCAAACTGAACAATCCAAACGGTGGATGGAGAAAGAAAGGAAACCACTTTGCTGAAGGAGGTGATTTCGGCAACCGTGAAGAGTACATTAACCAATTACTCAGACGTATGGTTTAAAAAAAAATATTTTGATTAAGTTTTTAAATAAACTTAATTATAAAATACAATTTTTTTTTATTCCCGAATTTAACTTTGTCCTTAACTTTGTTGAACTTTGAATCCAGTTAGAAATGTGAACTTTATTGAAATTTAAATATTCTTTTTAAATTAAACTTGTATTAAGACAATTTTATGATGAAAAATTTATGCCACACATTTGAAAAGAGTGAAAGATGTAAACTTTAGCGATCTTGATAAAACATTAATTTTAAAAAAAGTTCCATATCACATGAAAATTTTTTAAAGTATTTAAAAAAATTTAAACAGAATTTATTGAACAATATATAACAAAAAGTATTATTATCATTATTATTATTATTATTTTTAAGCGTAGAACTTAGTATGGGAGATTTCTTTATTTTTTAAAATAAGCATCTAAGATATGCCAAAAACCATTGAGTCTTCACGTCTGATGGTAAAAAATCCCATAAAGGACTACTCAAGGGTGTAGCCAGACATTTTCAATTGGAAGTACTCGAAGTGGCAAAAAATATATTTTTTTTAATTTTATTTGATGGAATTTCGAAAAAATTTTTAATCTATGACTCATAAAATATATTAATCAATTTTATATTTTTTTTTGTAAACTTTCAATTTAATTTAAAAATAATGGCTTTTTTTTATAAATAAAAATAAATTTTAAAGGGGGACTTAATCAGCCCCTCTCTAACTGCGCCGTTGGGACTACTCTATTTATAAAGATATTCTATTGTGCAGAACATGCCTTATAAACTTAAGTTTATAAGATTATCTAAAATAAAAAACAAATAATTTTTTTCTAATTAATCTTTAATTGATTCTTCCAAAATCTTTATTTGAAGACTTTAAAGAAAAATTTAAAAACCACATTGAGTTATCCAAATTATGGCTCAAACAAACATTTAAAATTATATTTTAAATAAAATTAAAATATATTGCAGCGAAACAAAGTTAAATATTGATTTGCAAAATTTCAAAATATTGATTAATATTTAATTTTACTTCAGATAGAATTAAATGCTATTTTCAGACTGGAATAAAATCTTAATGTTTTTCATATTCTATTTGATATCAAATATTTTCGCAAAATGTCCTCTAAATCCACATTCAACATATTTTTATAATGGTTCCAGCAAAAAAAAACTTTTTTTCAAACAAATTCTTAATTACATTTCTTTCACCAGAAGTATGCATCAATTATATGTTTTTCTTAAATTTTTGAAAGAAGCTTATAATGTTATTTAAAGAGATCCATTCTATTTTTAAATTGGATTTAAATTTAATAAATGTTATTCAAAGTTAAGAAAAAATAATGCATTCTTTTTTTAATAAATAATTATAAAGAGAAATGTATAATCGAATTTTATATTTTTAAAGATAAAATCTACCTTTAAACAAGCTTTTATAAGAGTTTAATTTTCAATCTTATTTTCTGAATATTTATATTAAAATTAAAAAATTCATGAATATCAAAAAATAAATTAAAATTTTTTGAATTCAGCTTTCAAATTTTTTTTTTATTATTAGAAAATTAGATTAGAATTTTGATTTAATATTATTTAAAAGCACTTACAAAAGCTCTTAAGCTTGATCTAAATCGATTTTGATATTGAAATATTGACTAAAAATTTGTTTTACTTTAGAAACTTAAATTAATAATTCGTTAATGAATTTTGGACCGATTTTTATTCTTAACCTATTAATCAAGCTAAATTTTGTTCAAATTTATTTTTAATTGTCGAATTTAGTCCAAATTTTTTTCATTTTCTCAAGTTTTACAAATATATAATTTGTTTACAAAATTTTAAAAACAACCATGTTTATTTTTGACTTGACTATCAAAAAATAATAATCATTTAAGAAGTAACACTTGTTGTTTTTGACAAAAAATGAGAAATAGTTCTGATAATTTTTTATTTAATTTGAAAAATATTTATCATCTATTCTGGAAATAGCTTCTGAATAAAACTCTTGAAGTTTTTTTGAAGAATTTTTAGCGATCTTAAAATAAAATTGTGGTTCATTTAGTAATAAACAAATATAAAAACTCAAACTTACATCAACTATTGAGTATAAAGAGTCTGGATCAAGACTACCAAAACCATCTTTGCTAGTATATCGTATATTTCCTTTATCATCAAATCCGAATGTAATTCTCACTTTGGTAACAGACTCTTCCTTTAAGTCTGAATCGACTACATAATTATTTCCTATTTTACATACACTAACTGAATGAGGTAGATTATCTACATTAAGTTGCATAGCTTCTTCATCTTCATCTTCAAAATCAATTTCAATTTGGCCTTCGTCATCTGACTTTGTCGTTAAACGTGGAAATCTTGCCCGAGCTAATGCTAATTTAGTTGCCAATGCACACGCGTCATAAAGATTCCCAGAAGATTCCAATAACTTTTTTTAAATTTTGATTTTTCTTTTAATTTAAAACCTTAAATTTAACATACCACAATGTCTACATATAAATGCCAGCATTTTTTACCAGAAACAATATTCAACTGAGTTAGATCAAAATTTTTAGGAGAAAATAAATTAGAGAGAATATTAACAATTTGTGATGCTATTTGCTCGCCGCCTCTTCCCTGAAATTCCGGAGCAGCATTAGCCGAACTTAAAAAAACTTCAATATTTTTTTTTATATTAAAATGAATTACCAGTCTACGAAAAAATCTAATTTTCCAAAATCTGGAGTAAATGCATCCGGTGTATCTAATTCGGCTTTAACCGCAGCAATAACTTTAGTATCTCCCTTTAAAAATATTCAAAAAAATATTTTCAAAAATAAAATTAATTTACTAAGATAAGCTGGCATGATCCGTAACTGTTATTGATTTTATTAAATTCAACCTTAATCGGTCGGTAATCGTTTGGTGCTCTGCCATCTAGACGAAGCTCATCCTGAAATAAGTGATAAATATTTTATTTAAATTTTTTTTCCTAAATTAATCCGCTATTTAATTTGTTTTTTATTTGATAAAACTAATAATTTGTTAATTTTGAAATCGAATAAATTTAAAATAAAATCGTAATTGGAAAATTCGAAAAATCAAAATTTGTAATTAACTCAAATTTTTTGGTAAAATTATTGTGTTTAATTAAATAAATTTTTTTAAGAATTTTGCTTAAATTAAAATTTTAAAATAATAGAATCAAATCGTTTTTCTTGTTTCTTTAAAAAAATAAAATTTTAACCAATTTTATAGAGAATAGGTATTTTAATAAAGTTTTAACATTGATTTTAATCTTTAAAAAAAATTTGTTATAATTTTACTAAAATAAGTTTATCCATGATTAAGATAGCTTAAATAAATCGATTCTCAGTCCCTTTCGGAAGTTAATTAAAAAGAGCCAAATTTAATCCTAGCTTAGATAATTTTCTTTCAAAATCAAGATATAAATAAAAATATAATAATTACTTGTACACCATGGAGTAGAAATATCTTTTCATATTCACTCAATAATGCTTCACACATTTTAAATCTAGATAAAAGAAGTTCAATGATTTCTAATTTTGAACTGCTTAATAGTTTGTTAAGACTGAACGGTTTATAATAAATAAAAAATAAATAGTGTGTAATTTTATTTTTGTTATTAAAAATAAATGTCTCAGAAAAAAATTCTAACTAAAACGTAAGTAAATAAAATGGTCTAATCCGACCAAGCTTTCTAATTTCTGGCTTCAATATTTTTGTTTTGTAATTTATCAAAGTTAACCTTTAGAACAAAAAATAGAAAAATTTTTTTATTCAAATTTTATTTGTAACACTTACACCTCCTTCGAGTTTGCCGAACTTAACAAATTTAACAATTTGTTCAGCTATATCTACAGCGACACGGTTTTGGGCCTCAATCGAACTAGCACCTAAATGTGGCGTACAAATAACATTATTGTGTCGAACAAGATCAAATTTTTTAGTTGGCTCTTCGGCAAACACGTCAAGGCCAGCACCGGCACACTGGCCAGAATTTAAGGCCTGGAGTAGATCATTCTCTTCAATAATTCCTCCTCTAGCACAATTTACCAATCTAAATCCGCGCTTGCATTTGGACATAACTTCAGCGTTAATGAGGTTCTTGGTCTCTGGCATGAAAGGCACATGTACAGTGATATAATCAGCTTGAGGCCAAATTTGGTCTAGACTCATTGACTCAATATTCCATTGAGCAGCATCTTCTGCCTTAACAATCGGATCATATCCGATAATTCTCATACCGAAAGCTCTCATTCTCGAAGCGACCTCCCTGCCGATTCTTCCCAAGCCCAAGACTGCCAAAGTTTTACCATACAATTCAGTTCCCATAAATTTGGATCGTTCCCATTTGCCATCCTTCATTGATTGGTTGGCTAGTTGCAAGTTTCTGGCCAAGCCGGAAATCATGGCACATGTCAATTCAGCAGCGCTGATGGTGTTCGAACCAACTGCATTCATGACCAAAATGTTCAAGTCACTGGCAGAAACACAATCGATATTGTCAACACCAGTTCCGGCTCTGGCAACCAATTTCAAGCTACCAACACCACTGTTCAATACTTCTTTGGTCACTTTAGTCGCTGATCTAACTACTAGGCAATCATAATTCTATCAAAAAATTTAAAGATTATTTCATAAATATTTTTTGAATTTTTTAAAAAGAGAAATTTAAATTTACCTTAATTTCTTGTTTCAGTTGATCGATTGACAGAGATGTGTTTTTGACCACGTTGAAACCATTGTTTTGTAGAATTTCTACACATTTAGCATTAACATCATCGCTAATTAGAACATTTTTAATATTGTTTAGTGCCATTTTTATTTGGTAAAAGTGTTTGAGCTTTTTAAAAAGGTGATTGGAACGCTAAAATTCAAAAATAAAATTTTATTTTTTGAAAAAAATGATATCTTCGTGATTGTATAAATAGTAAGATTTCTATTGTTTTGTCATTCGAGGGCTTAATATAAATTTGCATTCGTGAGCTTTTTTTTTTTTATTTTAAATTCTGCAAAAATTCATAAATATTTTTTATTAATGATCTGGCTTGTATTAAGTCTTACAAATTTTGATCAACAAAAATCTATTAAGCTCTAATATTTCAAGTCATCATCTAAAGTTATCTTAATTATTTTTCAATCAAGTCGTATTTCATTAATTTAAGAAAATATAATTACAATTTTTTCGGGTATGTTAAACAATTACTTTGGAGTAAAATGTTTTTTCCGAATTTTCTGTCAGTCAAACTGTTTTAAAAATTGATCTGAATAAATTTTGTATTCATGGGTGTCGAAGCTAATTTTGTTAAAGAAGCTAATTTTTCTTAAAATTAATTCAAAAGTCAAATATCTAGGGTATGTAAAGTAAGTTTTTGACAAGTTTACCAAAATAATATTAAAAAAAAATTTGTGTTAAACTTGCATAGTTTGATAGGTTTGGAAAAATTCACAATTTTTTTGTTCGTATAGCGTCCTAGTGTATAGATGTAGAAAAAAAATCCACAAATTCGTCTAATTCGAAGTAAAAATAACGCCACAATTAAATCACATTAAATTTACATGAAAATTTTTTTCAAAATAAAAAATCACTTAGTAATCAAATTTTTTACATAATACTCAGAGAATAATGCAAAATAAGAGTTATTTCAGATTAAAATTTGCCTTTCCTAGCTTCTTTGAAGGGAATACGAGCATATTTTTAAATTAGCATATTTTTGCTTTTGATTTAAGAAAAAATTAATTTTTTTACTGAATTAAGCTTGAAAAAAAAGTGTTTAAGTTTTTAAATTATTCTGCTGAATAGATCAAAACCAGTTTTGTTCATGAAGTTTTGTAGATTTCATCAAGGTTAGTTTGAATGGAATGTTGCACATTAAACATTCATAGATCAAATTATGCTTTTTAAATGCAAATATTGAATTTAAATTAGCAGTTTAAGAAAAAAAGACTTCTTTAAAAAACAAAGAGAAAAATTACTTAAAAAATTTTCTTAATTAAAATCCCTCTAAATCGAAACCAAAATACGCAAAATTAGATTATTTCCTGTGCAAATTTATTTTATTAGTCTAGGAAGTTAAATTTTAATCAGGCGTATTTTGATAAAAACGAATAATGATAATAATTAAATATATTTGATAAATTTTATATAAACACAATAATCAAAAATAAATAATTTACTCAATTAATCAAGAGAGCAAAAATTAAATAACCCAACTTTGTTTGCTTGTCTTCAAATGGTGTTTTTAAATATTGAATTTTTTTTAATTATAAATCTTAAATGGAGTAAGGAAAAGAGAAACAAGATTTTTTATTTTCGAATTCGTTGATAACTGAGTAGATGGTTTACTGGAAAAAAAGGTGCAAATTGGCTAGATCCTGTTTTTAAAATGTAAAAAGAAATCAAATTGATTAAAATTTATAATCATTACAAATTAGTTTCTAGAAAGAGCGATAAGTTTCATTTAAATTTAAAAAATGATAAACTAACCATGGAAACTATCTGTTTCTATTCTAATTTATTTTTTGTTAAAAAAATTTTTTTAAAGAATTTAAAAGCTTTTGAAGTAAATATTTTTTACTAATTTGGTAAATCTCTGATCGTTTTAAATCAATCGATGAAAGAGATTAATGTTTGATTTAATTTGATTTGAAAGCTTGCTTAAGTAAATTTTGATCGAATGGATTTTTTTCAAGTGTACCTCCCCCCTCTCTCAAATTAGGATGCATACAAATTTAAAAAAATTCAACAAAAAATCTTGGAGAGAATAAATGAATCATCAGGGAAAATTTTAATAAAAATTTTGGTAATAATTTAAAAATGATAAATTTAGTATTTAACTAAATTAAATTTTTTTTCGCCCATGCAATGAATGTAATAAATTATCAACTATTGATGGTTCCTTTAAAGAAGACAATTTCAAAGCATTTTTCCATGATTGCTTTTTAAAATCAAATTTATTTCTAATATCAAAAGCACTCACTCATTCACACAAGTATCAAGTGTTCTTTTTCTTTCTGTTCTCTCGCAATTTTTTGTCGTAATAAAAGTAATGAAAAAAAAAATTTCAAAATTTCAATTTCATGCAAAAGTGATTTCAAATTTTATTGTGCTAATAAAATCTCATTTTCAATTACTTGATTGAATTTTATTTAGAAATTTGTTCAAGTGATTTAATAATGAACAAAAGTGACGCCTCCGAGCACGAACATTTGGACGAAGATGAAGTCAACTCGAAGTACATACCGCCGCGAAATGTTCCTATCAGCGAATTATGGAACAAAGACCAGGACGATCAGTCATTAACCAAATACAAACAGCAGCTAATCGGAGGAGCCATAAACGTAATCATCGGTAAATTAAACAAACAAAAAATCACTGAACCAATTTTAAATCTAACATAATTAGAACCAAGCATTGAGAGCAAACTTATTCTTAAAAAGCTCGTCCTAATTCCAGAAGATCATGGTGAATTGGTGTTTGATTTAAAGGAAAATGTAGATAGACTGAAAGATCAAGTCATTACACTTAAAGAAGGAGCTGTGTATAGAATGAAACTCCAATTTTATGTTCAAAGAGACATAGTAAGTGGCTTGAAATTGATCCAGACTGCTCATAAAGGACCCATTAGAAGTAAAACTAATTTTAAATGAAGTAAATAAATTACTAGAAAGCTTTATTTAGCTGATAAATCAACTTATATGATGGGCAGTAGGGCGCCCAAAGCTGAATTGCAGGAGTATATCAGTGAGAAAGAAGTGGCTCCATCGGGTTTGCTTGATTAGTTATGACAAAATTTTTTGTTACCATTTTTTGTGTATTTTAGGCTTAATGGCAAGAGGCAAATACCACATGAAATCATCGATCACGGACGATGACAAAAATATATATGCCAAGTGGGAATGGACTTTGGAAATTTCAAAGGACTGGAAGTGAGATGAATTGGTGTTTTATATGAGCCAAGAGAGTTTCTTTTTGTGTCTTAAATAACTTACCTTTAAGAAAATTTCTCAATTATTTATAGGATATCTTATCATTAAATTTTTGTATCATTTTTATTATTAAATTAAAATAAAATTAAAGTCTTTATTATTCGCATTAGTCTGACATTTTTTGAATCAAATTTAATTTATTTTAAATAAATTCTCTCATTTTATAATAAAGATAAACTAAAGTTCATAATTATAAAACAAACATATATATTATTTAAATATTTTCTCAACTTATGTTCACTATTTGATTATAATCGATTATATGATTAAATTTTTTTTTCAATCGTTTCAGTAGTAATTTTTATTTAGCTTTTTATTTAAATATTTGAACTTCTTTTGTGGTCTTTGTCAGAAATTTTTCCAAAATTAAATAAATGGATCATTTACCACTTATTCAAAATCAATTATATAAAAGAAATTTTTTACAATTATTCGTTTGAAAATTTATCGTTCAACTCAATAAATAAATCATTAACTTAATCATATTATTATAATGTTTTCATTCACCAAATCAGGGTTGGGATGTTATCTTGTTTTTCTTTATGAAATTTTGCTACTTTATCTAGAGCTCAAATCATTATCTGTAGTACGTAAGTCCAAAAAATAAAATGCAAAAATAAAATTTAAAAAATTTAAAAGAAACAATGACAGGTATTTGACTGGATTCTTTGTTTTCAAATTCATAAAAAGTACTTTACTAGCTACTCATTGCTTTACTAGCTGTATAAAAGAATTTCAGAGTGACTGATTTTTTTAAATAAACCTTAAAAGTACTGAAAATACTTAATAATAAATTAAAAACTTAATACCAGGAAAGGATGTCCAGCATAATTTTTCACACGAGTCGATTTTCTTGAGTCAACACTTTTTGACTATAAAAAATTGAAGAAAAAAAATTTTCATGTTAATAAGACGATGATTTGATTTTAATTATTTTGATAAATGAAGTAATTAATATAAAGTTTGTTTTTCCTGCAGTGTTTGAAATTTTTTTTAAACGATATTAAAAAAATATTTTTATTATTTTTTTAATTATATGTTTTAATAGATTTGAAATTAAACAAAATCTGAAGAAATTCAAATTTTTAAATGTATAATACTAAATAATGATTTAAAGCATTAAAATATTATTTATAAATGAATTTTTTACAATCTGATTAACTTTCAAAATTTTTTGATTAATTAATCATTGATAAGAATTTTAAATGTAATTATCTTTAATGATTAAAAAAACCTCAAAATCAATAGAAGTAAATTATCAATTTTATTATTTGAAACAAACATCACATATTATTTTCGTAAAAAATTCATAAAATATTTTAATTTTAGTTCTTTTTAAATTTCTGTATTTCTTCTCGATGCAGTAACCTCTGTGTCAGTTCGGAGCCGTTGCTCAAAAAGGTACTGGAAAAGGAGATGAGCGCTTGTCCATTATCCTTTAGGATAGAAAGGGACATATTATTATTGATAAGAGGATTTTCATCAGCTTTATCATATGTATTCACTACATATGATTAAAAACGATGAAAAAACCAATAAAAATCAAGAATTTTTCTCCAAAAATTTAAAAAAATAAAAATACATTGGTCAAATATAAACATCTAAATTGTATTAATTTATTGAACTCTTACTAGTTTTTTAAATCACTGAATAATAAAAATAACAAAATAATATTCATTTCTAGTCTAGTTACCTTTGATGGACTTTACGAATCATTATGCTGTTTTTTTAAATAAGAGCTGATAAATTTTCCTAAATTTCTCATTAACTATTTTTTTTAACTATACACCTATCAAAATACGTGTATGTCGTGTAGCTGTAGCTGGTCTACTCGTCTTCTTTTGTTTGGTCAACTCAAAAGAAAATCAATACAGAAAGACCAGAGATGACCTTGAGGAGAACAGTTAGAATAAAAGGAATAAAATTTACTGAAATATTTTCCAACCCAAATAAATTTGGTTGTTTTTAAAATCTTTACTTGTTAGAAAGTTGTTCTCGGTCATTCTCTAGCGTTTAGACTCATAGAGCTGACCTGCTATAGAGATTTGATGTTCTCTTCAAATAGAGATAAGATGACTTACAAACATGTATTTGTAGCCTTCATTAGCCTGCTTCGAATGTCTTTCTGAAAACCTCCATTTATGCTGATAATGCTTCTAAGATTTATGTAAGGCCGTCAGCACCAGACATACTATAGCAAAAAATGGTGAATTTGAGTGAACATGAGTGATCAGCACATTTTAGATGTTTGCCCCCACTAGCAATTTGTAATTATGCATTTGTAATTATTAAATTCAAATAACTTCTATTTTCCCTTAAATACCATTTCGGTCCCCTAAGAAATTTTCATTAGGTGCTAAATATATGAGGATCAATAAGATAAATGGAGTTATAATGCATCCTCGACGTTACCCTGTTTTTACTTCGAAGCATCTACAAAAATCTTCTTCCTGGTTTTTTCCTTTTTTAATTAAATAGCATAATTTTTTAAATCTCGAATCTTATTAGACCTAATTTTTCAATTTTTACAAAAGCAGTTCGAATTTTAGACCCGCGCCTAAATTTAAGAGAAAAAAAAAAATATTAAAAAATAAGCTTTTTTTTTCTCAATTTTTATCCCTGCCGATAAATCTAAATTCCAATTTCAAGGTATTTTATATTCAATTTAATCATTGCTTTTAGATTTTTTAGATTGCACCTTTTTTGTGGTTTTTTAAAACCCCAATTCTGGATTTAAGAACATGGTCTATGAATTTCGGGTCTCGCACATGGCATCGATTGTCAATTATAAACCAAAATTTTATTCTGCCAAAGTAAATTGAACGCAATCTGGAAGATGAGTCTTAAAATAAATCGTATTAGATAAGATTTGAAATAAGATCAATTACTAATCTTAAAGTTATTCCAAATAAAATCTTGATTTTAAAATAATTGCAAGTTGAAAATTAAGATCTCTGACATATCCTAAGAAAAAAGAATATTATATTTATTTTAAACTTCTTTTTCAAATCTTAGCTAAGACCATTAAGTTATGCTATCATCATATCAAAACAATGCAAATGATGTAAAGAACTCGGCAAGATCTCAAAGTTCAATTTAAATTTTTTAATATTTTTTAAGATTATCTATATTTTTCCTGTAAGATCTTAATTTAAAAAATTAGGCTAAAAATATCAGCTAAAAAATGCTTAAGATACATTTTTCAGATCTTACATTTACCTACCATAACTTTTTAATTTTTAAACTAAATGATAATCTTAAATTAAAATTTTTTATTTGATATAATAACAACAATGAAAACATTGAAATTGTAAATAAATTCAAAAATTTTTTTGTGAACACTTTTTTAAATAAAATAACTTGTTAAAACCAAAAAATTTGTTTTTGAAATTATGCACTTTAATATAATGTCAAATTGATTTAGAAATATTAATTTATAATCTATTTTGCATCCAATGAATAGTCTTTCAAAGAGTTTTCGCTTTCTCTATAGCTTTGCGCGACATTTTCTGAAAAAAATATTCTTTTTTCTACCATTTAATCGCTAGGCTGAAAGAAAGGGCTTAGATCCATTCTGAGTGGCCCGATGATTTCTTCAAAATATTTAATAATAAAATTAATAAAATACTAACTAATTTCTTTTACACAATAATCAAAATTTTTCGTATATAATAAGAGATCTAAGTTTCGGTTCATCGACTTATTTGTATTTTTAATAAATTAAACCTTTCTAAACCAAATGTAAAATATTTAATAAAAATTTGATTTTGAGTTTTAAAAAAAACAACACAATCCAATTACAAGGCATTTTTTACTAAAAAGAATTCTTTATTCTTAGCTAATCAGTTAACCTTTGATCAGACCAGATACCGAACTTGAATTTCTACTATTTCCAAAATTGTAAAATCTATATAAGAACTTTTACAAGAAACTATTTCTGATCTTATCAATTTCTTACTCAAGATTTTTATCCAATTCATCTCCTGAGAAAAAAATTTTGTGTCTCTTTGATAACTTTGTTAATTTTTTTATTTAATGGTTTTTAACATTTATAGTAAATTGACTTTAAAACGTATTTGCTTTCGCTGATCTATAAATGTAATTTCAGTTTGTAGCTTAAAGAGACCAATTCTTTAAAAACTGGGAAAATTCAGCTTAATGCGCAGACCAGCGAAAGCATATTCGTTTTAAAGCCAATTTATTATAAATGTAAAATAAATAAAAAAATAAGAATAAGATAAAAAAGTAAACAATATCTTTAATAAGAAAAGCGTATTCTAGAAAAAAGTAATTTGAAATTAAATTTAAGTTTTTTTTCCAATTTGGTCAAAATATGAGTGACTTCTTCTGAAAATAATTAAAGAATACAATAGATAATTAAAAAAGCTCTTAAATCTTATCTTTTTTGTCGCATTTTTTATTCATTTAGGAACTTAAAAAAGTTAAAACCGACTTACTGACTTTTGAGAATTTCTATGTTTTTATAAATCTTTAAGTTCATCCTTTAAACTTAATTTTTTTTTAAAGAG
Source organism: Brachionus paranguensis (assembly GCA_016802215.1). Lineage (NCBI taxonomy): Eukaryota > Metazoa > Rotifera > Eurotatoria > Ploima > Brachionidae > Brachionus > Brachionus paranguensis. The sequence goes on along the minus strand of JAESIX010000002.1, from coordinate 5,873,872 downwards.
TTAAGATCACAAAAATTAAAATGAAAATCAATTAAAAAAGTTAAGGACACATTTAGTAAAGGAAAAAATAATTTTTATGTGTAGATTAACATTTAAAAAAATATTTTTGACAGATATAGTTTTATACGCTGTTTTTTTAGTTTCACTTTTTTTATTTTTTTTTAATCTTCACCCACTTGGCTCGATAAGGCGATTGACAAACAAGAGCCAAGTTCATTGTATAAGCCGAATGAAATTGTCTCAAGTATTCTTAATATTTGAGATACCAAAACATATACGTGTACCTAAAAATATTTTTCAGGGCTAAAAGGACTCAATGCCAGATAGAAACAATAAAGGTATGAGAATTAAAGGTGTTTAAACTCGCTATTAGAAGCTTTATTCATCCCGTTTCTTAACTTTTTTAAATTGAAAATATTTAATGATTTGGATTGTCTTTGTCTGATTAGAATGACAAATGGATGGATTGTCATTTTAATACAGAATTTTTTTTAATTTTAATCTAAGAGAATAAAGAATTAAATCGAAAAAATTTGTCTCAAATAAACTTTACAAAAAGTTAGTAAAATTAATTAAAAATTGATTTTAACAATGGATTGAGAAAATATTTTTTCAAAATTTTTTTGTTTTTTAAATCTACATAGTATGTTTATCATGTTAAATTAAATTTATTTTAATTAAATCGATTTTTTTAATATCTTAAGATAAACTTTTTGAATTGATCATCAACTTCAAAATGCCTTTAAATGATCATATTTTCTGTGATCAACTGATCACATTTTGGACAACACCCTATCCTTTATTTAAATTATTATCATCATTGTATTTATTTTACAATTCTTAAGATAGTCAATAATTATCACCCGTAAATTTTTTCAATAAATTATCATGTATCAAGATTTTTCTGCTGATATGTTAAAAAAATTGAAACTAGTTAAAATCAATAAATCCGTATCCTCAATTTATTTATATTCTCTTACTATTAAGTGAGTTATGGCACATTTTAAATAAGCGAGACCAATTGTTATGTTTAGATGATTAGAAAAAAGTAATAAAATATTTTAGTTTTGTGCTGTGAGCTAAAAATTTAACATTTAGTAGAAATATTTAAATTTTTTGATCATTGAAGCTAATTTATTTACTGTTAGAAGCAAAAAATTAGTTTTGTTCAGATTGTGACGCGGAGGCCATCAAAATGAAAAAATGTACTCACATTGACTCATTTTTAAGCAAGTACAATCAATCATCTAGCGAAAATTTTGAGCCAAATCAAACAAAAAAAAAGAATCATTTGGAAAAGATAATAAGTATTCTACTTGATTTGAACCATTTTGGCAAAGCACTGGTCCTAGAAAAAGAAGATGCATCGCCAAATAATTTCAAGTATTTAAAATGCGAACAAGTAAACAATTCAGAATTATTCTGCTCAGATGATACTTCCAGATTGCATTTGTGTGCATATTGTTTTTATATTGGTTGTTTTAGCTTGACAAATCGCTGCCATATTGAGCAGCACTCATTAAAAACTGGCCATAACATCACATTGGATGCCGTTTACGGGGCTTTCTATTGTTTTGAATGTAGAGATTTTCAATATAATTCAGAAATAGATGCTCTTTTATGTGATTCGTTTAATAAAGCAAGTTATTTACCACATGGTAAATTCTCCGAGTGGGAGCCTTGTCAAAAAACATTAAAAATTCTCAAAAAATATCATCAATTGAATCCAAATTTTGAAAATTCAATACCAGTTATTAAATCGTTCAAAATAAAGTCATCATCTATAATAGGCCTCAGGGGCCTTATTAATCTAGGAAATACTTGTTTCATGAATTGTATTCTTCAAACATTAACACATATACCAAGTCTAAGAGATTACTTCCTGGGCGATCAGCATCTGTGTTCATTCAATAACAAAAATAATGATAAAAATATTTGTCTGGTCTGTGAGATAGTTTCTCTTTTTCAAGAAGTAAAGAAAAAATACATTTAATATTTTAATTTTATTTAATGATTTAAATTTAGTTCTACTCAGGTAAAAAGTCGCCTTACATTCCTTTTAGATTGTTGCATCAAGTTTGGACTCAGGTCAAACACTTGGCCGGATACGAGCAACAAGACGCACATGTAATTTTAGTTTTTGACAATTTATTTTTAATTTTTTTAAATAATTTTATTTAAAAGGAATTTTTCATAGCTGCTTTAAATGCGATTCACAAGAATTTTGTTGGTAAATGTTTTAATTATAATAAAAATTATTTAGTTATTATACTCACGTGAAAAAGAGTAAGAAATGTTTCTTGCTTTTGTCGAGAAAAAATATTTAGCCTAATGAATTTTTAAATTAATTATTAATAATTTATCGTTATATCTTTGAAAATTGGATTTAGCTTTCTTTTATTTATGAAAAATAATTTTTTTGAATAATTTTTATGATCACTCGACAAAAAAAATTTTGAAATTTAAAATTATTTATTAACTGAAAATTTAAAGTAGAATTGTTTTTAATTTGTAGTCCTGATATTTTTTTGATGTATTTGATAATTTACTTCTGAATCTACAAAATTAAATAAAAAGCACATAAAGATTTTATTATATTTTTAAAATTTCACTTAATTTAATCATGAAAATCTTCAAAAACTCAAATTAAAAGCAAAATTTAGCCTAATTAAGATTAATTATTAGAATTGCATATAATCATTTTTCGACAAAAAAAAAGATTTCTTACTCACAGCACCAAAATTGTCCATGATAAATTTTAATCATAGACACACATTATTATTTAGCTCAACATTTCCTGAGATTCATCTTCAAGACAAATATAAATTTTCAAGCAAAAAAATTTTCTTTCTTATAAGTTTTAAGAAAGTTAGACTTTAAAGGCTTTTATTGCTTCTGCGCTTAGAAATAACAATAATTTTGTTCCAAGATTTTCATAAAGTTTAGGTTGATTTTATAGGGATTTTATTTCAATCAAATTATTTTATTTTGAATTATTTCATCAAAAAATTTTTCTATTAGTTTTTATTAATTTAGAAAATGATATTAATTGCAAATCGTTGAACGTGGATAAAAAAAAGTTTATAAATTATAATAACTGTCATTGCATAATTGATAAGATATTTACTGGGGGTCTTCAATCAGATGTAATATGCTCAAATTGCAAGTAAGTTCGATTTTAAATGGTCAAAAACGTATTTTAAAAAATTATTTAAAGTTTTTTTTAGCAATATATCAACGACCGTAGATCCATTTTGGTAATATTAAACATTTTAATAAATAAAGTTAGGTTAATAATTTTTTTAAAGGGATATATCACTAGACATATTTAAAAGCTCTGGTAAAGCTGGGAGGAACTCTTTGAGTCAAGTTTTTGGTGAGACCCCAAGACTAGAAGACTGTTTACAAAAGTAAATATTCATTAAATTATTTTTATTGTGTAATTTTGAAAATTTTTTTTTAGATTTACATTTCCCGAAATTCTGACTAGTTTTAATTGCTCAAATTGTAAATCATCAAGAGGAGCTAAAAAACAGTTTACAATGAAAAAACTTCCAGTTGTTTGTTGTTTTCATTTAAAAGTATTACACTAAATTATTTGTTAAAAAAAATAAAATTGTTTATTAAGAGGTTTGAACAAACAAATCGAGTACACAAAAAAATTTCCGACCATATATCATTTCCAGAAGTGCTCGATATGAGTCCATTCATGTCCAATAAGTCGAGTAATCCTAATTACACACCACAAGTTAATAAAGATTCAGGCGGTTTTGACAATTTTAATTTTTCAAATCGAAGGCTACAAACAAACAAGTAGTGATTTTTTTTTCAAATTTTTTTTTATTTCTGTCTTTTTAAGGTATTTTCTATTTGCTGTTGTAAACCATCATGGTACTTTAGAGTCCGGACATTATACTTCATTTATTAGATTAAGAAATGACAAATGGTTTAAATGTAGCGATCATATTATCAGTAAAGCAAGCATTAATGAAGTTCTTAATAGTGAAGGGTAATCTAAAGCTTAGAAAATAGTAATTTTGTCTAAACAAATTTTTTAGATATCTATTGTTTTATCACAGAATTTGGCACGAATATGAATAAATATTTTGAATTATTAAATCGATTATATTAAGTTTTGTAATTAAGATTTTTTTCGAAATTATTTCAATAATTTCAACTTTAATAAAATTCAAAATAAATTTTTTTAAATTGAAATTTTTATTTAAATTGGAGTTACAATAATAGAATAAAGAATGTATATATTGAAAGAAGAAAACTTTTTATTAAAAACTAATAATTGATAAATTAATAAAAACTCACACTCTCAATCAACGTTTTCAAAAGAAAATGTTGACATCAAATTTTGATCTCATGGTTTCTTTTTTAGTATCTGATTTTGATTCAGCTTGATTTGGAAAAAACGAAGAGAAAAATTATTTATTTGTTTATCTGCTCCTTCAGAATAAAAAAATATAAAAAAATTAAAATAAAGTTAAATAAAATAAAATAAAAAAAAAAGGATAAATAAGTCTAAAAAATAAAAGAAAATTGAAATAGCTAGATAGAGGTAAGACATGTTTAAATATTTGATAGTTCAGGAAAAAAGAAGAAATTATTATTTTATATTTTGATTCGAAACCTTCTCTATATTTTTCAATCAGTCTGACGACCAGTGGAAGAGAATGACTCGATCCTGCCTTGACATATCTCTCACACAACAACAAAAAAGTCGATTTGAGAAGTTTATTGAAGGCCTCTTGTGCATAATATTGGAGGGGGTATCATATTTCAGCTTCAAAATAGATCGAATTATTGAATTTTGAATAACTTGGTATTTTTTTATGTCACTTTCTGAGAATGAATTTAAACAAAAAATAATCCAAGACTGATTCTATCAAAATTTTTTAAAGATTACCTATTGTTTTTGGTTTTAGACCCATTTCCTATTTGAGAGATATTTTATTATTTTAAGCCTTGAATTACAGAGCTCTTTTGATCCATCCACCATTGGACTAAATGTAAGTTTTGAGTGTAGTGTGATGCCTAACAATTTCACTCTTTCATCATTATTTAAATTGCTATAATCAATTTTAAGGTCAAGATTGAGCAAAAAAGTAACAATAATGGAAAATGATAATAATTTCTCAATGTTTCTTTAACTGGTCATTAAAATTCAACAACAAGCCATCAAATACGCAACCATGCTCAATCACACTGATTTTGTTGCAAGCAATGAATTTTTTTTCTTCAAATAAAATTTTTAGAACCAAAATTTCTTCCTCTGTTTTTTTCCCATGTTTTATAATGGGAACCTCGTTTAGCCGTACCTCTTTTTAACGAACATGGTTTTTCGGAGCCTTTCGTTATAACGAGGTTCGACTGAAGCTGACTTGACGACATAAGTCTCGTTAAAGTCCCCAATTTGCTTTTTAAAGTTAAAATTGAAATTTGAAGAATTAACTGTAATTAAATGCTCAACTGATGAATATGCTTGGATGGAAAAATGATCAATCAACATATCATCATCTATCAGAACCTTGAAGTCAAGAACTCTTTCTGAGAGTGAATATCGGATTAAAAAAATATCGAGGACTCTCAAATAGCTTAAATTTTTAGTGTTGGCTTTGAAACCCTTAATTATACATTTTCTACAGTTCCTTGAGATATCAAGGAAAAGTTGGAAAGGGACTTCAATATTTGGGGGATTGTAAAGAATAAAAACAAAAAATTGTGTATTTTTAAAGGTTATTTTGATACACAAAAGTTCTGCAAAAATTTATCAAATGAATTATTTTGTTTAAATACAATTAAAGAGAAAGATTTATCATAACTCATTTTTCTTAATTTAACAATTTTTCGAAAATAGTTAATTAATTATTTAAATTAATTTAATGATTATTCAATTAAGTTTTTATTAAGAATTTTATTTTAAATTCGCTTTGAACTTAATATTTTTCTGAAAAAATATTTTTAAAACCGAGAGATAAACAAATCAACGAATAAATAGATTTTTCATTAACATCTTTAAATTATTTTATTCTAAGATTTATTTTCATGCATATTTAAAGAAAAATTTAAATTAGTTTATTTTTTCATTTAGAGTTTTTTTCTTTTAACGAGCTGATTTTTTAGATATATATTTACTTGGTCTTTAAATAAATGACTTGATCTCTTAATAAAATAACGCTTGCCTGTTCCAAAAATCGAAAACTGAATTTACCATCTTGAGTATTAGCGTCTAAACTTACGAGAGCCTCTTAATAAATCAAAAAAATTTAAAGAATCTAAATTAAAATTATAAAAAAAAAAGCTTAAATAAATTTTAAAGATTTATTTTGCGCTTTTAATTTGAAATATATTTTACCTTTATAAATCAAAATTTTTGCATTCAACTTAAAGATTAATTTTTAAGTCTGCACTAACAATTAAGTTGTTTTTTTTTTAATAAAAAATAATTTTAAATAATTTTTAAATTAATTTAAATTTGATATTTTTAACCTAGCACCAAAAACTAGAAAAATCTGTTTTGGAAAATAAAAATAATCCCATTGAATTTCCATGATAATTGATAGTGACAAAGTCACTTGGATGCTGCGGAACTATGATCCGTTGGAACCCAAAGTAGGTCAATTTGGTTTTTTTTTCGACCGAAGATTTGTGAATGCTGCTTTCATGTCTTGATAGTCTTCCAAAATTTTAAAGAGTCTATTTATTGTTTCTGATTCTTGCTAAAATAAAATGGTCCGCACGATTAAAAGAGACGAAATAGTGATGCATTATAAAAAAAGTTACATTACTATTCCGTACAATGCCATACCATACTGTCCCACAGCATATCATGCTGTCACACCCAGTTCCATTCCATCCAATATTCTCCCATACCCAGTCAATGAGAAATTAAAGTTGTTATGAAGAATTTATAAAGATCATTAGAAATTCTGCTTAAGTTCTCCATTTTTAAGGAAAATCTCTTTCTTCGAAATTAAAGTTTTCAACAAATGTATAGAATAGTTTTCTAAAAAAGAAATAAACAACAAAATTGTATTTACTTTAAGAAATTTTTAAAAATGGTAAAAAATTTTTTTGTTTTAATTTAGAAAATAGTAAATTTTTATTTCATTTGTTTATTCATTTAAGGCCTATTCTGGCGATGCAAATTAAGTTTTAAAATTAAATATAAAATTAATTTTTATGTGATAATATTTGATACAGACACAGATCATGATCATGATCATGAATGACATTGAAGATGTACCAGTAGCGAAAAAGAGAAGAAACAAAAATAAAATTTACGATCTTAATCAGTCATTCGATTCTTTTCAAGAATGCATACAAGCAATTAAAGATGGGATAGTAGATAATAACAAATGGGCACAAAAAAATAAAAATAGCGTAAAGAATATTTAGATAAAAAAATGGGCTGGCAAAATTTTGACGATTTTATTGCATGGTCTATATCAGTAAAGTTTATTCATATTAATACAGAAACTTGAGAGTTGAGTACATGTTCATGTGAATATTGGCAAAAAACTTATTTTGTAAACATGTAATTGGAATAGCACACATGTTACATTTGAATATAATACCCTCATTAGATTTGAACATAGAGGAAAACGCAAAAAGGGGTAGAAGAAAGAAAGCAGATAACGCTATAAATAGAAATTCAGCTGGTTCTTTGAATCCGATTATATTTAATCATCAACAGACACAAGCAACTTCATCCACGTCGAGTATTGCAGTAGAAACCGTTGCAGTTAGTGGTCCTAAAAAACGAGGTCGTCCACCAAAATCAAAAAATGCAAACTAAGTCACAGAAAGGTAGAAAAAGAATAGCGGTAGATTACAAGTTTAATTGATTTTTTTATTTTATTTTACTATAAAAATACGATTTGTTTCTACTAAAAAGAATTTGTTTTTTATTTTATTTTATTTTGTTTTTTCTAATAATTATTTTTGTGACGAAAAAAATATATTTAGTACTGAATAAAATTGATGCCAAATAAAAAGAGCGGATTTTTTATTTTAATTTTTATTTTTCATTAATCCAAAAACATAAAACCAAAAAAAAAAAGTGAAAAAAAAATCCCAAAAAAAATACAAAAAGAAAAAATGGATACAATTAATTTAAAAAAAACGGTTCAAAAGTATAGATATTTTTACAATTTAATATTTGAAATGACCGCCTTTGGTGTTATAACAAGCCAAAACTCTTTTTGGCATAGATTCAATCAATTTTTCCACATACTCAGTCGGAATCTTTAACCAATCTTTGTGTGAAACCTCTTTTAAATGCTCAATAGAGGTTACTTTAGTGTTTACCATTTTGGCATCCATGTATGACCATAAGTTCTCGATTGGGTTGAGATCTAGTGAACGGGCACATCATGGCAGAACCTCAATGTTCTGTTCTTTGAACCAGTCGCTTACCGAGTGAATGGTATGTGCCGAAGTGTCATCTTGATGAAAAATCTTAGGGTCATTTGGCTCAAATAGGAGTCCAACAGATGATAAAAGATTGTTTTCCAAGGTGTTGATGTAGACAAATTGATTAATTCGTCCTGTATAAATGTTGAATATATCAGTGCCTTTGTAAAAAATGCATCCCCAAATACCGGCTGAGCCTCCACCGTTTTGTAACCTTAGTAGACAGAACTTAAAATGAATCTTTTCATTTTTAAACCTTTTTACTATTACTCTTGACTTACGATTAAAGACCTCAAAATTGGACTCGTCACTGAAAATAACTCTGGACCAATCATTAACCGTCCAATTAAGTCTCTTTTTACACCACTTATATCTTTTTTGCCTATCTTTTGTGGCGATTTTTTGATAGCTAAATCTAGGGTCAATTGACCACTAGTTTTCGGATATTTTGTTTATATTTAGGACCTGCTTTCTCACACATTACAAATAAAGTCTTCTGATCATTTTTTTAGATAAAAATCAGTAACTGATTATTACTGAATAACCAGATTTCAACAATATAGACTTGGTGCTCTAAAACAGTATAATTATATGTATTATAGCATCTACAGTTACAAAAAACTAGAAATAAAGAATAAATTTCTATAAGAAGTGTAACTAAAGTGGAATTTAGTCAACATGTTTATTTTATATTTTTAATTAATAAGACCGAAGGTTGATACCTATTCTATACAAGCTGTATGTTGTTCAAAGTATTTAATTGAATTTAATTTAAAATAATTAAAGTAAAATTTTTAAACCATTTTCTTCCAATCCACTGGTCTCTATCGATTGCGCTTATCATTCCTCCCGATGTTAATTTATAAGTTATTTTGTAGAGAATAAACAATTTACTAAAAATTGAAATCCTTTGTTTCAACCGAAATCAACACCGCTGAAATTATCAATAACTAGAACGTTATTTTATAAACAATTCTGAAAGACCTGAATAAAAAAAGATTTTAACAAAATAACCTTTCATAAATCTCTGATGATTATCTAAAGAAAATTTTTCCAAAATTCTATAAAAAAAACCTTCGAAACTTCTTAAATTATATTTACCAATGTGATCATTTTTTGAAATTTTATTTATTATTTGAATTTTTTTTTCGATAAAAATAAGACCGGTTGGTCATGAAATTGATCAGCCCCAGAATTACTCTACCTTGATTATATTTAAAAGTGGTTGAATTTCTATTCTATATTTTTTGGAAATTTATTTAATTTATTTTATGTGCATTGTTGTTAATGTTTATTTAAATAAATGAAAAAATAAATGTCAAAAAAGGTTTTTAACTCGTGTTCAAGGAAACATATGAAATCAGGCTGATAATCAATTAGAATTATTAATTATTTAATTTTGTTCAAAATTGGGTTCATTAGAAAAAAAACAGGAAAAAATCTGTCATTATTTAAATGAACATTTGTTTAAAATTTTTTTAAAAAAAAATTTCGATTATAAAAGATAAAGTAAGCATTAATATTTATTATAATTAATTTAAAAAAAATCGAATTTATGAGCTGCCACGCATCAAATTTTCATTTTGGTTGAATTTCTATCTTAATCAATTCACCGTTAAATTACTTTATCTAAACCAACCAAAATTTTATCATTTAAGATTGAAATTATGAATATTTACATGGTGCTTGGTCTAGATAAGTTTTTTTATTTATCATTAATGAAAATAAGTGTTTTAGAGCAAGAATGGCCAAGCTGGCCAGCAAGTTTAATGGGTCAGAATAATTAAAGGTCAGTTTTGCCAATGCAAATAAACATTTGTATTTAATCAGAGAGTGTTTGTACAGGATTCGGATATGCTCGTATTTTTTATGTTTTTTTTTTCTGGATAATGAATCAAATGTGTATTCCAACTGTTAGAAATACAAATTTGAAAATATTTAACTTACATTCTAAGCTTTTAGCATAAAGAAATTCAACATTTGAAGCTAATACTTTTTTTTTGTCCTTAAATTTAACCAATCATAGAAAAACACGACCCATTTTTCCAAAAGATTTGACTCAAATTTTACACGAATACCGCGCTCTGGGTATTTAAACAAGCTTGAATTTTTTTTCCAATTTAAAAAAAATCATAATTCTTTTCTCTCGCTTAGCCTGATCAAGTTTCTTGTCTACGTCACCGCTAGATAAAATATCAAACTTCACTATTTTGAACCAAGAGAAAAACACACTATTTCTGCAGATTTTTTCTCCATTATTTATATGTACAATATTTCTATGTTGTTGTTGTTGAGTGCCACGTTAACATCATAATCTATCAAGAAATTTCATTTTAAAAAGCTTCGGTTAAAATTTTTTATTTTGAATAAAAGAAATAAAAAAAAAAAAATTTTATTTTTAGAAAATAATAAAAATGAATAAGTATTTAATGCTTTTGCTTTTGGCAACAATTGCCTTGACAAAGAGTGAAGTACAAGAGGAAGAAGATGTTCTGGTGCTGACTAGTGACAATTTTGAAGAAGTAATTGGCTCGAACAAGTTTTTGTTGGTTGAATTTTATGCGCCATGGTGCGGCCACTGCAAAGCCTTGGCCCCGGAGTACGCCAAAGCCGCTGGCAAGTTGAAATCGGAAGGGTCTGAGATCCGCTTGGCAAAAGTTGACGCCACTGTTCAAAGCGAACTGGGCGAGAGATTCAAAATCAGAGGCTACCCCACACTCAAGTTTTTTGTTGACGGCACTCCTTTGGAATACACCGGTGGTCGTACTTCGGACGAAATTATCCAATGGTGCAAAAAGAAATCCGGACCAGCCTCGGTCACTGTCAACTCTGTGGACGAATTGAAAAACTTGCAGGCCGAAAACGAGGTTCTGGTCCTCGGCTTGTTCAAGGATGCCAGCTCAGAGCAGGCCACTGTTTACAACAACGTTGCCAAGTTGGTCGACTCGGCTGCCTTTGCCATCACTTCTGAACAAGCTGTTTTTGATGAATTGAATGTCAAATCGTCTGAAGGCTTGGTCTTGTTGAAAAAGTTCGACGAGGGCAGAAACGACTTCGAGGGAACTTTTGATGCCGAGGAAATCAAGCGTTTCATCCATGCCAACCAGTTGCCTTTGGTCACCGAGTTTAACCAAGAGACTGCCCAAAAAATATTCGGTGGTGACATCAAAGTGCACAATTTGTTGTTTGCCAGCAAGAAAGCTGACAACATGGAGGCCACCATGAACGAGTTCAAGGCTGCTGCCAAGGATTTCCGCGGCAAAGTTATCTTTGTGTTGATTGACTCCGATGTGGATGAGAACGAGAGGGTGATGGAATTTTTCGGCTTGAAAAAAGAAGACGCCCCGACTGTTCGCCTCATTTCACTGGGACAAGACATGACCAAGTTCAAGCCAGAATCAAGCGAGATCACCACCAGTGTTCTGACACAATTTGTCCGCGACTTTTTGGACGGCAAACTGAAGCCACATTTGTTGACCCAAGATGTGCCAAAAGATTGGGACGCCCAGCCAGTTAAAGTTTTGGTCGGAAAGAATTTCGATCAAGTAGCAAGAGACAAGTCAAAGACCGTGTTGGTCGAGTTCTACGCTCCATGGTGTGGACACTGCAAACAGCTGGCTCCAATTTATGACCAGCTGGGAGAGAAATTCAAGGACAGCGCTGAGTTTGTCATTGCCAAAATGGACTCGACTGTCAATGAATTAGAGGACATCAAGATTCAAAGCTTCCCAACCATCAAGCTTTTCCCAAAGGACTCTGATGCTGTAATCGATTACACTGGAGAGAGAAATTTGGAGGCCATGACCAAGTTTGTTGAATCTCATGGACTAGAAGGAGGTGCAGCTGAAGGAGAGGAAGGTGACCAAGAACAACCAGAAGAACCAGAAGCAAAAGAGGAGTTGTAAAAATTCTGTCTTGCTCATTTCTTAGTTTCGTAAATTATTCTTAACTTATGTTTATTTCGCTCTAGATAACAAAGCGAAAATTTTTTTAAATTTAAATCAAAGCATAGCAAGAATGGCTGACTTAAAGTTTTTGCCATTTTTCTTTTCAGTTTAGACGCAAGCTAAAAATATTTTTATTTTTTTTTGTTGAGCGTTTTTTGTTTAAAAATATTTTATTAATTATTAAATACACCCAAAATTTAATCGAATAAACTATTGACGTCTATGGACTGGATTTAATTTTTTTGTTTTTTTTGTTCTTAAGTTTATCATTTTACGTGAAAAGAGTAATTGACAGGAAAAATTTTAAAAAAATCAAATCTTGAAGAAAAAATTCACATTTTTAATTTAACAAAATCTTAATGATTTAATCAAAATTTAATTCTTATAATCTAATCAAATTGGAAGAACGTGATGTTTTTGGCCAGAATTCATTTCCACAATTATGTCTTTTAAAATCAAGCTTCACAATTAAGTAATAGGTAAGAGTATATAAATATCTTTATGAATAGGTATTATGTAGTGTTGAAAATCGAATATTGTTTTTGATTTAATATTTAAATGGTTTTCAATTGAAATTTAATAATATTTGTGAATAAAATTTAAAGTTTAAATTTTAAGATAATTAAATATACATTTGAATGAAAAAATTCAAATTTGAATTTGAACAAAAATATAAACTAATTTAAAAATTAAAAAAAAAGAAAATTTATTTGATTTAGATAAAAAAAATTGATCAAAAATTGAATATTAAGGTTATTTAAATTTTTATATCGAAAAAAAATTGGGTAGCTTTTTTTTTTCAAATAATCAAGTGAATTTTTATCCTAGAAGGTTCCAAATTTGTCTATTTATATTACGTTTGTTTTTCTTTATCCAAAATATTCAAAAAATTGGAGCCTGCTTCTTTTCTCATTATTTTGTGAGTTAATGTCTTGAATTAAGTGGTATTCCGACCAAAAAGATTAATTTCAAAAGGATCTTAAAAAAAGTATTTAATTTTTTCTCAAGTTGAATTTCTAAATTAAGTTTGCAAAAAAATCCAATTTATGTTTAAAATTTGAAATTTAGCCACTAAATACATTCAAATGAGAAATTAAATAATTTGTTAAAAACTGATAATTAAATTAAATTTTTTAGTGTTTAATTTTATTTCAAAATATTTTTTAATCTAAATGTTAAAATATTGTTCGAAAACATCTTTAATTTCAAAATTATGTTAGTCACTTCTCAAATTGACGTAATATATCAGGAAATAAATTAATTGAAAAATATCAACAAAATCTATGTAAAAGATTTTGTGAACATTTGATTTCTTCTTTAGATCAATGAAGTCAAATTCAATCTTGTTGAAATTTTATTTTTGTCTTTTTGGTACATGAAAAGAGGTATTGTGAAATTCAAATACAAGTTGATCAAATATTCTTCCTTTTTTGATGAATTAAAATTAAAGTTGATAAAAATTACTTAGAAAAAAATAGTGCAACATAGTGCAACCCTTAACCTTTTTTACCTAAATAATTTTCTCATGTTAAAATAAGACAAAAAATAAAATACCAACAAAATTTAAATTGATTATTGATTTTATTTACAAAGAAAAAGAAAAACAAAGATTTTATTTTTGGTATTTTTGGTGCAACAAAGTATGTTACACTATGTTGCAACATTTTTTTAAGTATTTTTTATTAACTTTAATTTTAATTAACCATAAAAGAAAGAAATTTTGTTCAATTTGTATTTGTATTTCATAAAAGATTAGTTTTGAGCAAATGCTTAAATAATTTAAGAAAATTTTTTTTTTCTTAAATTTTAATCTATAAAAAAAGGAAATATTTTTGATTCAAATTTTCAATTCGCATTGAATTTCACAGCGCCAAAAAAATATTGCTTTTCCTGGATTAATAACGTTAGCTATTCACTACTAAAAAATCGAAACTTAACGATTAGAATAAATTTAAAGCTTTTAGATTTTATAATTTTCATCTTGTGTTTGAACTATTAAGTAAACCTTTCAGTTAAAAAAAATATAACTTTCTTGGAAAAAAATAAAATTATCAAATTTCAATTAATATAGCATAAACTAAAACAAGCTCGTAAGTTTTGTCTTTCTTATCTCTTCTATGGTTTAAGTGCCCACATCTATAAATCGTAATAATAAGCATATCAGTTTTTAATATTTCTAAAGTCTTTCTTAGTATCAGGAAAGATACTAGACTTGAAATTAATTAATTAATAAACTCCAACTTAGAACATTGTCCATACAGAACTCTGTTTTCTGTTTCCAAAAATCAATTTTTAAATTTTAAATTATTCTAGCCAGTCTATTTACATGATGTTAAGATAATGTAAATTTTATTTTACCTCTATTAAAATATTAAAATATTTTGAGGTTAAATTTTTTTGAAATTCAAATAATGAAAATTTTAGATACAAAATTAGCAATTATTGGTGCAGGAATTTCGGGTGTATCATGTGCCATCACCCTTTTAGATAATAAATTTGATGATTTTTATATATTTGAGGCCAATGAACGAATTGGTGGTCGTTGCTTCACAGTACCATGCGGTATTAAATCATCTTTAAAATTGTAAAATAAAACACTAATATTTTAGGGGATGGTTTTCTTGAAATGGGCGCACAATTCATTCATGGTCAAGTCGGTAATCCAATTTACAAGATTGCGAATGAGAACAATCTTATACCAGAAATTTACCAAAATATATTAGCTGAAACAGATGGTAAACATATCACAATCAACATTTTATTTGAAAAATTAAATAAAAATAATTTAAATTAGATCCGAGTAAGGTAATTTTATTTCATGATTGGAATGGAGTTAAAATTGATGAAAAACTATTGAATTGGGCCCAATTTTGTCTTTACAAATCCTATGATCTAGCCAGAGAATACTCTGAAAACGGGGAGAAAAAAAATCTAGGAGAATTTATTTATCAAAATTATATTAGACTCATGAGAGAAAAATTAGGAGCGGATTTTTTTAATGAACCAAAAAATATCAATTTAATTGATTCAATCTATCAATGGAATTTTAAATGGGAATGCATGTATAATGGCTGTGCGAGTATGTTCGACATGTCTCTGATCGATTTTGCCAAATATCAAAAGCTCGAAGGCTGTCAAATTATTGAATTTAAAAATGGTTACCAAAGTTTGTTCGAAACATTAATTTCAAGACAAAGAAAAAAATTTGACGATCGTTTAAAATTAAACCACGAGCTAAAAAATGTTCTAATTTGCCACAAATTAAAGAAAAATACAATAGATAAATGTGAGCATTGTCAATTTAGTGACCAAGAGAACAAAATTGTGCTGTTGTTTGCCGATAACACAGTGGTACTTTGTGATAAAGTTGTCTGTACAATGAGCTTGGGTTATTTAAAAGAAAATTTTGAAAAAATTCTTAAACCGAACTGGTTTATTCCTGATGAGAAAAAAGAAGCTATAAAACGCATTGGCTTTGGAACTGTTAACAAAATAATTTTGATCTATGATAAACCATTTTGGGATGAAAATTTGGAAGACATATATCCAATATGGCCCACTGAAAGTACACAAAAAATGTTCGAATCATTGAATCATACTAATTTTGATCTACCATCTAGATGGTCTGAGGATATTTGCACAATTTGTCCAACTTTAAATCAGAAAAATGCTTTAATTGCCTGGATAGCTGGAAACCATTATCATGAAAGTTTAACTAATGACGAAATCAAAAAGGAATGCACAAGAATATTAAGAAAATTTTTAGCAAGAAATGACATACCAGAGCCAGTTGATGTTCTAAGATCGAATTGGTACTCCAATAAATTTTTCAAAGGATCTTATTCATTTTATGCCTTTAATAGCAACTCTGACGATATTAAACAAATTGCTGAACCTATACATATTAATAAAAAAGTAATGTTTATCTACTAGCTTAATTGGTTAGATTAGATAAAACAAAAATTTGAGTTAAAATGAAAGTTGACTTGAAAAAAATTTTTGTCTAAGAATGTCTGGTTTAAAGGGTGTATATTTAAGTTTTCTTTTTAAGAACTTGGTTCAATTTGCTGGCGAAGCAACTCATGAAAATTTTTATTCGACAGTCCATGGAGCCTATTTGACAGGAATTAGGGAAGCAGATCGAATTATTTTTGAATTGAACAATACTTCCCTTTAAATCAATCAATAAATGTATTTATATTTAATTGACTTTTAATAAATCATCATATCAAATTCTGTTCATTCCACCCAAATAATTGAATCATACGGAAAAATTAAACTTTAAAATGAATTAAATTTGAAGGAAACTTTACACCCCAAAACTGAAAAATTAAGGAAGGACATATTGTTGAATCATAACAAAAAATATGCTTTCTACCTGAATTTAATTAATCTCAAAAATTCAATTTTTTCAATTCAATTTCAAGGTTAATCAACAGGCTAATGGCCCTATCTGTAAGACTGATTAACACTCCATTTATTTAAATTTTTAAATTACTCACAAATATTTATAAAATAAAAAAAATTTGAATCCAAAATTATTTGAAAAATTTAACAGCAGGATATTCAAGTTAATTAATTCAAATTTTTTCACAAATTCTAAAAAATTCAAATTTATGTTTTTGAAAATTGACAGCTTATATTTTGAAAACTTCAACATTAATATTTTAATCACAAAGCAGTTTACAAGTCTTGAGTAGAAATATTCAAATTTTTTTTCCCCTTTTTTCGATTTTTTCATCGGTTCATATAAATTATTGCTGCTCCTTAAATTATAGTTCAATTCTCTTGAGTCATTTTTTATCAGTTTTTCTTTAAATTTAAAGGCGAGTTATTATAAAACAGACATTTAAAAGAAAAGGTATTCATTCTTTCCAATATTATATGAAGAAACGAATAAAGACCATAATTTACTGCACTTTAACTTTAGCAAGATAGAAAAGTCTTTTGATAGAAAAAAGTTTCTTATTTGCTTTAATTGATATGTCACAAGCCATTTTTACAAAATTAAGATCTAGCAATCAATGCCTGCTTTAAAGCTGTTAACATTGGGCTAATTGATTAGGCAGCGAGTTCCATATGCTAGCGGTTCTGTTGAAAAAAATGCATGAACTTGTATAATTGAATTAGATCACCTCTTTTTCTTCTTTCCATCAGATTTGGAATGTTCAAAGCCTTCAATCTGCTTTCATACGGTTTGTTTCTAATTGCAGAAACAAATTTCGTAGCTCTGCGTTGAATCCTTTCAACATTCTCACAGTCATACTTAAGAATTGGAGACCATACAGGCACCGCAAATTCCAAAAGAAGACGAACAAAAGTTAAATACAGAGATCTAAATAACTTACAATCAAAACGGGCAAATGATTTCCTGATGCGACCTAGCATTTGATTTGCTTTGTTTGTAGCCTCTAACACTTGATTTTTCCATTTCAGATTTGTATTAAAAATAACTCAAAGATCTCTTTCGGTTTCTGACGTTGATAGCTGCTTACCATTGATAAAATAAGGAAAATATTTGTTTTTATGATCATAATGCATGACCACACATTTTGATGTGTTGAAGAGAAGAAGCCAATCTTGAGTCCACTTGAAAACTAAATCTAAATCTAATTGAAGTTTCGCTGCGCTTATTTCTGATACCGTTTGCGAGAACATTTTAGTATCATCTGCATACAATTTGACAACATCTTCTAATCTTTTTGGTAGATCATTGATATACAAAACAAACAATAGTGGACCAATCACTGAGCCTTGTGGTACACCGCTAAAAATATCAGCCCAATCCGACAAAATTTCCCCTTGAACAACACGTTGCCTTCTATTTTTCAAGAAAGCTTCAATCCATTTTAGTGTCAGACCGCCAAAGCCATACGCTTTCAATTTAGCTGTTAGTCTTCTGTGCGGAACAGTATCAAATGCTTTCGCAAAATCCAGTAGAATCACATCAACAGGGATACTTTTATCAAGACTCATTGAGATCAAATCTAGAGTTTCCAGAAGATTAGTGGTACATGACTTTTTCTTGACAAATCCATGCTGTTCTTTAGATATAATATTATGCTTATAAAGATAATCTTCCATTTTGGTTCTAATTATGCTTTCCATAATTTTGCACGGATCTTGAGTAATTATAAAGCCCAACAAGCAAATTTACCTTACAACAGGTATTTCTTTTCCGCCAATTTTAATCTTTTACGAATAGAATTTTCTTTGATTTTTTCTGAGAAAAAATCATGCAAAATGTTTTAGAATAATTTATGTCTATCAAGATAATGGTGCTATGCTTCAAATAACCATAATTTTTTAATCAAACAAGCTACAAGTCTCAAACCAGGTGATAAAGGTAGCTTTAAAAATTAACTACAAACTGAGTAGTTAGTATTGTTTCAATATAATAATCTCTAAAAAAAACTAAATACTAGAAAATCCTGGTATTTTGACCTTACATGTTTTTTATTAAACATGATCCACCCACCCTATCAAGTCTGAAAGTCACAATTTCTTTACGAGTATAATTTTCAGGTTTCAAGGTTTCGTATTTTTAGTGTTTAAATGTGTTAATTTATTTTGAAATAAGTCTTTAAAATTGATTTTTTATTTTAAAATGTAAAATTAAAGAATTTAATTTGTTTTTTTTTGATTATTTTAGAAATTTAAAAGTTCTTAAATCGTCTCTTGTGCGAATTTTATTTTAAATCTTTCATGTTTTCAAATATTTATCAAAAAATATTTTGACAGAAAGTCTTTTTGTTGTAAATAATCAATTTCAAACAAATATTTGAACTAACATCTCTCCTTGGGTTTCAGTATTTAATAGAAAAATGATGTCTTATCTAACCATTTTGATCTACAATAGAAAGTTCATAAATCTTTAAAAAAATATTTGCATGAGAATTAATTAAATGTATCCCAAAAGTTAAAATTTTTTGAATCAATTTATAAGAAATCTGAGAATGCGATAAAAAAATTTACGCACTTTAGTCGAATAATGTAGGTTGAAATTCGGTATAAAAACTTTTCAATCCTAATAAAAAATATTAAATATTAAAAATGAAAACAATTAGTTTTTTTATATTGGCTACCTTTATCTTTCAATATAGCCATTGTGCCGATACATTTGAAGCAAGAAACGGCAGGCTTTATGATGCGAACGGAGTGGAATTTTTAATGAGAGGTTTGCACTTTTTATAAATTTTAAATTTTAATAAAATAAAAATAATTCAGAAAAACAGAAAAAAATTGAAAAACTTAATAAAGTTTTTTCCAAAAGCCAAATTTGGTTACATAAATAGTACTGATACATTCAAAGTTTCACCTATATCAGGTCCCTGCAAAAATTCTGAAAAAAATTACATTGCAGGGTATTAAATAGACTTGTGCAAAAGCTTAAAAAAAGTAATTTTAAGGTTTTTAAAAGTCAAGTCAGAAACTTGACTCGGTTTTTATAGATCATCATAAATTCAAATGTGATTTAATCTATTTAAAAAATTACAGGCTGTAATTTAAAAAAAAAAGAATTAAAATTTGAAATTGAATTTAAAATTTTGACTTGTATTTTTGAAGTTAAGAATAATTTTACTCTAAGATAGAAATCCTAAATACCGTATTAAAGCTTTGTATCTACCAGTCAAAATTTTCATTTCAATTTCAAATTTTAAGTCTAAAGACTCGACTAGACTTTGACTTTATGACCCTTGTACAACTCTGTTAATAAATTGAATGCATCAGCTTATAAAATCTACAGAATCAGTTTTAAAAAAAAAAGTTACCAATTTTTTAAATATTTGTTACAAAAAATTTAAAAATTAATCTTTATTGAAGGATTAAATTCGGCTCATGCATGGTGGGATAATTATGGACGAAATTATGCACTAGACAGCATTCCGTATATAGCTAAAACTGGTGCTAATACGGTCAGGATAGCTTGGATGCATCAACTTAACAATATTGACCAAAGTTATCTAGAAAAAATTATTAAAAGCGTTATTGCTCATAAAATGATTGCAGTAGTTGAATTGCATGATGCAACTTGTAAACAAGATCCAAGTGAGTTGATTAAATCGGCAAATTGGTTTGTTCAAAATATGTGGCTATTCAACAAGTACAAAAAGTATGTTATAATCAATATTGCTAACGAGTGGAGTCCAAGCAATTTTGAGAGTATTTTAAAGCTTTTTAGAGATTTATAAAAATATTTATTTTTATTATAAAGTTTGGCGTGATACTTATAAGCAAGCTATAAGCATTATTAGAAGTACTGGAACTAACATAGCATTAATGATTGATGCTTCTGATTGTGGACAGAATCCTGATGGAATTATCAAATATGGACAAGAATTAGTTCGAAGTGATCCGCGCAAAAATTTGATATTTTCAGTACACATGTATTCAATGTGGATCAAATATTATAATATTGGTGTCAAACTTTGGGACATTCAACAGAAAGGTAGCAATTTTTTTAATATTTTTTTATATGTAAATTTCAATCTAATCAAAATTTAAGTTCAAATTTTTTTAGTTTCTAATCAAATTTTAAATCAAATAATTAATAATTAAATAGTGATTATTTCTTCATTAGTTTATCTGTACCGAGCAAAAGCCTTCAGATTAAAAGAAAAAAATGTAAAAATTAGGTAAAATAAAATGAAAAAAAATAGCTAAATAGATTTAAGAGTGTGTGTGTAATATGTATAAAATGTTTATATAAAATAAAATAATTAATCTATTTTTTTATTTTTTTGAACACATTTTCAATCAAGTAATTACTAATAAAAAAGCAGAAAATTTAAAGATGAAAAATAAAAAAATATTTTTATAAGTACAAAATAAATAATAAAGTATGTTAATTTTTCCATACATTTAAATTTCATTTAGTTTAATTAGTAGTGCTAGTAGTAGAAATAAATTGATAAATCGACAAGTCTGGAAAAAAGTTAAAAATCCTTTTCCATATCTATTGCAGACCTATATCATTAGGTATTATAAAAATGTTGCACAATATAGAGATGAGAAACATTGACTTGAGATATCTTTTTTGTATTTAAATTCAATTAAAATTACATTCATTTTCGTTAAAAAAGATTTTTTATCCGAAATTCTTGTTTTTAATGAAATTTAATTCTCAAATTCTAAAGTTAAAGTCAGACAATTTAAGAAAAATTCTTTAGGTTTTGACAGCATAATAAGCAAAATAAAATCCAGCCAAAGCCAATTGCAGAGGCGTTATAAAATCTAAATTTAGGTGATACAAGCTTTGTGTCATCTGCAGAAAAAGCATTGTAATTTATTAAAAAGAATAATCAAATTTTACAATTATTAAAAAAGATTAATTAATGGTTATTATTGCATCCTAAATATCAAGAGTGATTCTAATAAAGATACCAATTTAGGAGGCACAAAGATTCTTTATTTTTAAAATTGTATAAATATAATAAGATTTAATGGCATCAAATCTTCAAATTCAAATTATTAAAAATTCAATTGTTGAAATTGGAATCTTATTTAATATTTTTACTTTTTTTTGTAATCTGAAGAATCTAAAGCTTGATACAGAAATTCAAATAATTTTATTTTGAAAAATTGACAATTTTTCTTTGAAATTCAAAATCAAGGTTTAACTGTGATTGTTGGAGAATTCGCCATGAAACTTGATTGCAAAAATCCTGCTACAACTGTAGATGCATGGGAAATTATGAGACAATGTAGATGGAAAAATATTGGATACCTTGGTAAATATTTTTCCAAACTTTTATCTATAATTTTTATAGAATATTTTATTTAAGGTTGGTCATGGCATGGTAATAATTACTTATTGATTTATTTTTTAAACTAAATTTCTTAATAAAAGGAAACGGAAGATCATCAGGATGCCAAACAGAGTCCGATCTAAACATGGTTCCTGGAAACGCTGAATCTGCATCAACATGGAAACAAAATAATTACACACCATGGGGACAAGCGCTTGTTTATTATACCAATTTCGGAATTAAAGACACCTCGGTACTAGCTTCAGTATTTTAGAAAAAAAAATTTTAATTTAAAACTTTTAATTGAATAAATAAAAAGAAAAGATTTAATAAAAAATTTTATTTGATTATTTTACAAAAATTGGTTCTGACCAAAAACAAACAAAAAAAAGTTTTAAATCATTTGGCTAGTAGTAATAAATTCCATAAGCTGCTGCGACACAAAATAAAGAATCATTCATGTATATTGACTCAGCGTAGTTATCCGTATCTGAATCCCAAAAACACCTGCCGCACATATTAATACCGGCGCCTTTTTGTTCGCCTATGACACACTGAACCACAAATTTGTATCGATCATAATTAAGCGATTTGAGTTTGTCTTTTATTTCAAAGCATATCAGCTTGGACAGCTCGTTGGATGTTTCACTATTGTATTCTTTGTCCGCTAATCTGGCCAACAAAATTGAATGAATGAGCTCTTTTACCTCGGCAGACCGGAATCTCTGCGATATTTTGGGACGAAGAGAATACGAGTGAAGTTTTTCTTGTTCGACTATGTCCTGTTTGCCTTTATTATTAGATAAATTTTTATTTTCTCCGTGTGCTTCCTCAGAACTGTTTTCAACCATTTTTTTAGATTATTAAATTTTCCCTTTTGATTTAATTGATTGAATTCAGTTCGGATATTAGATTTATTGTGGCACAATTAAAATCTATCACATTCACTATCAGAAAAAATTTGGCGAAATAAAAAATAACATAAAATAAAGAGAAAAAAACAGTTGCCTAGTTACCGATTTTGCCATCCAAGGTTCTTGACTTGAAAAAACACATAAAGCGTCTAAAAAAGTCTTAAAAAAGCAAAAATTTTTTAAATAATTTTTATTTTTCTAAATTCTGTCAAAATCGATTTATCTAGAGAATTGTGAAACCAAGATCTATTTGAAATTATGAAGGCTGTTTATTTTTAATTATTTAGAATTAATAACACGAGAAATGATTCAGCGTTATAATTGTTTAGTTAGGCAACTAAATAAAGACGCTTTATTTGATTCCTATTAAGATGGCATTTCAATATTTTTAAACAATTTTTCTTCTGTATTGAATTATTATGCTTATCAAAAATATAAATCAATAATTTGAGTATGTTCGAGGCAATCTTCAAAGCATCTTATTGCAAATCAGAAGTTAACACTTCAGATTGATTGAAATCTTTCAAGCTATCAAAAATAAAAAACATCGAAACATTGATATTACTAAATAATAAATGATATTTTAATTTATAAACTTATGGAATAAGTGAATTTTTGTATGAAAAATATCAATTGTAATTTGATGAGAATTTACTAGTCTCTCAAATAGTAATGAAAAATAATTGCAGTAGAGAACTAATTAGAGGAAAATCAAGCTATTTCAAAATGTAAATAAAAGCAATTTTTTCTAATTTAAATACTTAATAAACGCTGTTTGAAAAATCTCATGATTTATTTTCTAAGCAAAATTTAGATTATTTCGCAATCGTTCTAAATCTAAATACTAAACTTTTGTTTATTATTACCATTTTGGAATAGCAAAAAAAAAATGCTATCAATGTTACTCAAATAAATTAATTCAATCAAGACCTTTTTCAAAATTAACTCAATAAATTTCTTTTAAATTAATTTCTCAATTAAATTTCCTCATATTGGATTCAGAAAAAGAAAATGTTTGACTCAAAAATAGCTGAAACGGTTGGCAAAATTTTTAATTATTTAAAAATAATATTGTTGATCAAGTTAAACTTATTTACCCCTATTTTTCAGTCCCTAAATTTTACTAATGTTTAGTGGATGAGTTCTGCTTAAGTTTCCAAGCAAAATATGGTATGCGTTCATGCTATAAGTGTTAAATGACTCGTAGACTATGCATGACATAATCCAGAGCTTTGTTTGATCGCTTTTCAGAATTTGGTTCAGATTCTGAAAAATATATTATAAATGATCCATCGCATGTTTCCGACAATGAAGAAATAGAATATTTTAAAAAATTTTCAATTGAACACTTAGCTTTTTCAATTTTTGCTTAATTTAAAAGTTTAAAGGTTTTATTGTTTAATACACTTTTTTAACAAATAAACAATTCTAAATTAATTTTTTCTTTTTCTGTTTTAATATTTTTTTCTTTGAGCGTATTTTTAATTAATTAAAAAAGGCAAATTATTTAATAATGGCTCCGTTAGGTTACCGAAAGTGTTTTTTGCTTATATCTAACGAACCGGCTGGTCATAATGGCTGAATTTTGGATATGCTATAGTGGTAAAAAGATTGAGTCAAATGAACACTTAAAAATTGTGGGTTAAAGATGTCAAAAGCAGAAAAAACTCCATAGGCCTTTGAGCTAATATTAAGTTTGTTTGTTAAATGATTCTGTTTTTTCTAATCTACAAATTGATGTATAGATCATTGAGAATTAAATAGAAATAAAAACTATGAACAAATTTTCAATTTTCCTTTCTTTAGTAAACCTTTAAAATTTTGACATATTTTTCAAACTACATTTAACAACTAACTGTAGCGAGTTCTTTTTACCATCGTTCTTAGCGATGGCTAATTTCGTCCATTTTTAAATTAGTTTCTAAGTAATCAACTAATTTTGTTTTCAAAACCAATTTTTAATTTTCGATTGATTTTTAATTGTAAAGAATGTTAAAAAGATGTTTCATACACAGCGGTGTAGCCAAAGAGCTACTGAGGGATGCTTTATTATTCAAAAATTAAAAGGGACTTCCTTTCCTTTTAAAAACTTCTTTTTATCAAAAACAGTCAAAATTTTTCAGTTAAATTGTAAATTTTCGGAAAAAAAGAAAATAGATTAATAATAGAAAAAAAGATTTTTTAATTTGTTTGCTTTTTTATTTTATAACTCATGGATAAATTTTTTTTTAAACTCCACCTAATAATTAAATAAAATCCATTCTTTAAAAAAATATTTTTCGTTTCTAGTAATTTTAGCCTGTCCTAATAGTTTTTGGTACAAGTTTGGTTGCTCCACGATGTACTTTTTACAGTCACTTAATGTCTTGCTTTTTGTAGGGTCTCCAAGCAAATGAGATTCAAGGACTGGTGGTAAAAATGAAATGTGGTAAAAAGTAACTTAAATGTTCTTATATCTCAATTTTTAAAAGAGTTCGTCAGTTTCCCAAGCGTAAAATTAGCTCTGTGAATTATACAAGTTATATGAATGTCCCTTTTTAAACTATCTTGTATTAAAAGTTAAAAAGTCAAAGTTGATTGCTGATTTTGAATTTTAAAAAGCAGACAATAATTTTGTAATTAAATTTTTTTAAAAATAAAGAAGCAAATTTTTTTTAATCTAAATTTCAAAATTTTATGCTTTATCGTCATCTCAGATTTAAGAGCATCTAAGATTTATCTAAGAGAGCTATGTTAGAATGAGGAATGAAGTAAAAAACTCTGCATTTTCTCTGTAATATGATAGCAATAAAAATTCAGGCTCAACAAAAACTTGAAGTTGGTGTTCTATCTAATTTTTGACTTGTCCACATTTATTAAGAACTGTTTAATCTTAAATTTGCTGCAGCTAAAGCACATATTCTAGCTTCTATAGAAACCACAAACTTTTTGTTTAAATTTCGGATTCCATTTAACAAACTTTAAACTAAATTTAATTTTTTTATTTATTGATTGTCTAAATCCCTTAAGTTTAAAACCTGAAACTTTACATTTCTTAGCAATACTTTTTCTTTTTTTTTAAAGAAAATTATTATTTCAAATGATTTTGTTGTATCTTTTCTTTTAATTTTTATTGAAAAATTACGTTTATCAAATCTAAAATGTTTTAACTTAAATTAAACTATGCAGTAAAAATGACCGAATGTTAAAAATATTTTATTTTCTTAATTATTTTTTGTGTTAGTTTTTATTATCTTTTTGTATGAAAATATTAATCTTAATAATTATTTTCTAAAATAAAACATGCCAAATCAGGAATAACATCATAAAAATAATTAATACATTTGGATCACTTTTAGTATATTTCTTTTTTTAACCTTTTTTAATAAAGATTTTGAACACTCAGGTCTTGTTTTTTTTTAAAAGAGTACGATTTTAAAACATAGTTAATAAATTTATAGGAAAAGTAAAGTTAGCTCACAAAAGCTTTTAAAAAAGCAATGGAGATGTAAATAACACTGAAAAATATAAAGAAATATTTTACCAATCGTTCTGAAAATAGAAAATAATTGAAATATTTAAACAAAAAAAATAAATTTGTGAATGTTTTCGTTTTCAAGAATTGCTATGAGATTGTTAGCACATGATAAACTTAAATTGAAAGAAGATTCTTCTAAAAATTTTCTAAATTTAGAAAGTTTTTATTGAGCCAAATTTAAAAATTCTTTAAAATATTATGAAATTCTCTTTTAGTAAATCTTTTAGAAAATAGTATACAGAAAAAAATCAAAAAAAAATGAACAAAACGTTAAATTTAGTTGATGAAAAAATTTATCTTCCGGGAAAAGAATCATTAATTTTCGATTTTTAATTTTTTTTCCTTTTTTTTTACATTATGTCGCTATTAAAAATTTTGTTTTTTTTTCGAATAACAAATTAATTTAATTATTACTCAAAATTTTATTGCTTTTGGATAATTATTGTGACAGAAATAAAAATTATACATAATTTTCACTTGTGTATTGAAAATCTGCAATGTTATTAATTTAATTTTTATAACTCAAGGTGGTAAATTCAGCTCCAAATGGATTTTTTAATGAAGGATTAATGCTAATGTTTATAAAGAACGTATGCTTAATGTTCAAGGAATCAGTTTGATGAAAAGTTTTACATTAATTTGACTTTGGAAATAAAAAAAATCAATAAATTTGTCAAAAAAAAATAATCATCTTTCAAATCTACTTAAAAATTATAAAGTCTTGTTTTCATACATTGTGTATCACCTAAAGTAAAACAAAATTTCGAAATTTTCAAAATTATTTAAAAACGCAACTGCATAGCATATTTAAGAAATCTTTCAAAATTTTATTTTTGAATTACATTTTTTTTTCAATTCTATAATAGTATCACTGCATTTTTCAAATAATTGAATATTGTTGGTCTTATTTTAAATTCACAGAATTCTCAAAATTTTTCTAAAATTAAATCTTTTAAAATATTGCAATGTGAAGACAATAATTGAAATTATTGAAAACAATTTTAATTTATTTATAAAAAAAATTAGTTTAAAAAATACATAAAAAATAATGATTGAAAGAAAATATTTTTAAAAAACCCATTTAATGATGAAAAAATATAAAATCCAGTGTAAGCGGGTGAAATTAATTGAGTTTATTTCTGGGGCAAAGTTGAAAAAATATTAGGAAATGTGGTCAACAAAATTTTTTTGAAAATCATTTTATTATTAATCTTGCTCGATGCTTGTTGAAGATAATTTAATTGTTTGAAAAATCAAAAATCCTAAAAACAATTTAATTTGATAATTAAAAAATATGAAAGCTTTACTTTGGATGATTCTATATTGATTGCAGAACAAAAGGCCAACTTTTTTTATTTCTTAAAAGATTCTTTATTAAATTTAAAATTAAATATAATTTTTTGCTCAAATTATAAAGTCTTGTTTTCAACAAAAACAATAAATTTTAAAATTTGAAATTTTTGAAATCAACTTAAAATATCTCTCATATTTACAACTTGGAAGAAATTGACGATTTCTATCCAAAAACGCAGCTAATCGAGACTGCTAATAAGATAAACCAGGCTTACCAGTTGATGGATCAACCCCCAGATACAAACTATCATTCCTTTTCACAAAAACAATACAAACCAGAATCGTCAATCGAAAACAGAGTCAGAAATACGCCCTATATGTCTCCATCAAAAAACAAAATTACCTACATGCAGAATTAACAACAACGAATTTTCTCAAACAACTATCAAGCACCTAATTTCTTATTCAATCAACCACTACATCCACTTCACATGAACCATCTCAACTTAACTGTTTAAACCAACATCAATCCAAACGCAACAATTCAACAATATCAATATCAATAACGAAAAAGCTATCTAGACGCCTCTGTATCAAAATAGCCAACCAAAAAATAAATGTGTCAAAATAAACCTTTCAAAATAGCTTGTAAAATTATTACATAATAGCTTGTTCAAAATAGCTTAATCATAATAGCTTATATCAAAATAGCTGCTTCATTTTAACTTTCTTAAAAAAAAATTGATTTATTAATCATGTCTAGTGAAATAAACACATTATCAAAAAACTTTAGCTCTTTACAAATTAATAATATTGGATATGTTTTTCAATCACAAAAAGGCTTTCAACAATTGATGTTTCAATGAGAAAGAAACCTTTTATAGATATAGAGTTTTGGAGTATTCACTCTATCATCATTAATGATTTACCTAGAACAACAAATTTCGTTGAATCATGGCACAACGCATTTGGAAATATGCTTAAAATTCAACCGTGTGTGTATAACTTGGTCGAATCGTTGCGTAAAGAAACAAAAAGAGCAAATGTAAACTTAATAAAATTGGCTTTGTGAAGTTCAGTACAAAAGAACAGAACAAAATTATAAAAAATTAAATAACTTTTTTTCTAAAAGTCTTAAATAAGTTTCGTGACTGCGACATGGTGCAACATTCAAAGTTGCACCATCTTTAATCTTTAATATTATTTTAAGGCTCATCATATCACAAATCCAAAGTCAAAATTTGAAAAAAAAAACAAAACTTTTCAACGTTTGAAAATAAATTTAAATCTAAATGAATTATTTAAAAGCTAAAAAAGAATTTTCAATATTTTTTTTGGCTTAAATTTTTTGGGGGTGACAAATTTATTTTTTATAAGATCACAAAAATAACTAAAAGTGATGACTAATTTAATATATTTTAGCTGCTTATAAAAAACTAAACGGCTGACAAATATATTTGTTGAGATGACTATTTAATAATTTTGCACTGACAAAATAAAACCTATTTTATAGACAAAATAAAATGATTTTATTGACAAAAATATTTATTTAATATTATTTAATTTAAATGACAAAATGAATTAATTGCCTTACAAAAAAATAAATTTAGATAAAATATAAAGAAATAAAAATGATTGAATTTTTCTTGGTTTTTTCACCTGAGTTGTTAATTTCTTTTGCCTTCTTCGTTTTCTTGGTAAATCCACATCAACGACTGTTGCTTCAGCAACATATGCTTTCTCAACGACTATTGATTCGATAGTAGGCTCCTGTTGACAGCTGCTTGCTCGAGTTCGGATTCATTATCTGAACTGTTCAAATTACAATCATTTTGGTAAAACAAAGCTGCTTTTTGCTTTTTGATCTTCCTCTTCTGTGTTTCTGAAATAGTTTTAGCTTTTTCTGAGAAAATGCAAAGCTTGTAACGGTATGCAAGGCCAAGAACATGAATGCAGATGAAGTTTTTAGCAAATTCTCTACAATTGCATTTTTTTTTTACAATCATCGGAGCAAAGATTGGTCTTGTGAATCTTGCAAAATTGAGAATAGTCACTAAATGTACGCCAAGATAAATTTTGTTTTTAAGAAATAAAGTCGTCAACTTAGTCAGCTTGTGATTAAGATCTTGATGGCTTTAAAAATTGGACCATTAGAGGAAGAGATTTTGATAATATATTCAGTTTTTATATAGCTGGTCCATTGAAAAGAGGCAGTATACAATTGAAGATCGCAATTAAAATCAGTGTAAAAAATTGCGCGATTCAAATGATGAATTAACAACGGCTAAAACCTTAACAGACGAAATGATAGCGGAAAATGTTCAGAAAAACAATGATAAAGTCCAGTCAGATTCAGATGATGATAATGAAGCTAATTAAGACGTTAATACTACAAATAATCCAACATGTCAGATTTTTACAAATGTATTGCAAAGCTTAGATCTTATTATCAGTCCCAAAACGACGACTCGAGCTATTTTTCAAAGAGTCTATTAAAAATGGAGAATGATTTGAATTTAATGTGAAAAAAGCAGTTAAAAATAACTAATTTTTTTAAATTATATTTTTTTCCTACTTAATAATATCTTTTAATCTTTTAATAAAATTTTAAAAATTAAATAATTTTTTCCTTTATTACGCTTAACTCGAACTTTTTGCTCAGTCCCGACGAGTTCGAGTTAACCGTGATTTAATGTTTATTTAAAGAATTGAATGACCTCCTGAAAGAAGAAAAAAAGAAATACAAATACAAATTGTTATATTTCAAATAAAACTATTTTTCGGTAAATTTACAACTCAAACATCCAAAGATATTACACTTATCTGAGTAAAATTTTTTGGAATAAAATTTAATCTAAGAATCTATAACAATTAAATTTAGCTCTATAATTTTTATCAAATGTATTAAAAAATTTTAATTTTTTATTAGGTAAAACGGACTGCTTTTTACGGAAAGAGTTCAATTCTTTCTTTTTTAGCTATAGTACGACACATTCCTGAAAATTTTTTAATATCATAACCTTGTTTAGTTAATTGAACTATCAGATCTCTTGAATTGGCTAAATAATCTAAATAAAAAGTACATATCCTTCTAATTCTAGTAAAAAGAGAAACTTGAATTTTTAATTATATGTTCAGGATGGTTAGAAACTGGCATTTAGTAATTACATGAGTTTGTGAGTTTAATACAAAGATTAAAAATTAACATCTTAAATAATGGTTCAAATTTAATTTGTAGGTCCAAAAAAACTACTGAGTTATCTTTTGAAATATTTAGCTTTAAATATAGAAATTGTGACTTAGATTCATCCAAATTTAGGTCTACAGTAGATGCTATAAATATTACATCAATAAATCATTTGTATAGAATGAAACAACTTTTAAAAGAAACCCATTTTTTTCTAAAATATAAAGATAAAGGTTAGCTATAGAAGGACCGCATTTACACCCCATCGAGAACACCAACTTTTGAATATAAAATCCTTTATTTAACTTAAAAAAACTACATGTAAAAATCAAATTTAAAATAGTTCTAATTGATTTTAAATTAAACTCAAAATTGTCAACAAATATATTTGAACTATTAAGAAACTCACAAAATAATAAAGTGGCATGTTCTGGTTTAATATTAGTATTGAGAGACTCAAAATCACAAGAATAAAGGAAAACTTTTTCACATTCAACATTTTTAGTTTCACAAATTTGTAAGAGCTTTTGAGGGTCTTTTAAAATTTTATTACAATTTTTCAAAAAAGGTTGAAATATAATATCAATAAACCGGCACATTTTAGAAGAAGGCTGGTCAATGCAATTTATTATGAGTCTTGTACCAAATTTAGATTTATGAATTTTTGGATAATAACTGAGTCTTGAGGCAAACCTGTGGTTATTGGAAATTCCTCTCTAATATGACCATTGACGTTTAATTTGAATTTCCCGGAGTCATAAGAAAACCTTATCCAGTCAATTAAGTAATGTTGTTCATTTTAATGAGCTTATATATTAGACCCTCATGCAAGACCGTGTAAATGTATTATTTGAGTGGTTTATTTATTAAATAATAAAATTGAATAAGATGAAAGCAATTAATATGCTACTAATTCATGAAACAAGCAATATTTTACAGCATTGCTTAATGCACCTTGTTGCAACAACAAAACGAATTATTTAAATCATTTAATTTAAAATTTTGTCATCAACTTATAGATTTGACATGCAAATTCAAATTCTTAATTTCCTAATATTCCGAAATATTCCTCTTTATATAGATTTTGGAACTACAGCAAAATGAGTAATTTTTAAGGGTAATTAGGTGAATTGTTTGATAAAAAGAGGTGTAACGTCAACAACCCCAATATTTAACCACATTAGAAAGAAAAGTGGTACGCTGGTACGGTAAAACATTATTACTACTTTCTTTATATCAAACAAGAGCTAAGTCAATATCGGACAAAACTAGATGAGTGTCTTTTTTTATCAATTATCATTACTGAGATGTTGAGCCTCTTAGATAATAAATCTAAAACCTCTCTTTTTAGTTTTTAAAATAATTTTAAAATATTGAAATATTTATTTCATTAAATATATTGTTGGCGTGTGGTTAATGACTTATTGGTGCTCATAATAAAAGAATGAAAAGTGCTGTTTGAACAATTTATTAACCTGAAATTTTAGTTCAAGAACACACCAACATTTATCTAAAAGTATTGGTCTATTTATACGAAGAGTATTTCTTATCAGTTATTAATTAGGCTTAGCAATATTGTATTTTATTCTATTTTATTTTATTAATGCAATAACAACTACTAGCAACAATTAAGTTACTACTACTTAAACTAAGGACTTTTAATTATTCTTTTCTCCAGAGATACTGTGTAGCATTCCAGCTTCTCACTACTGTAATAAGCCGCTAACAATATAATTATTCAAAAAAAAAATTCTCTCCTCAAAAAGATGGAAATTAACGTTAAAATACCTTAATTTATGTAAAATTACGAAAAAATCATGTGTCATAGCACTACTGTATAAAAAGTGAATCAAGCATAAACATAATTTTATTTTTTTTAAACTGTTACCAAATACAAAGATAATCAATTTTAGTAAAAATTTATAAAAAACAAGTCAATTAAAACATAAAAAAGTGCCATTTGGATATAAATAAAAGAAAAAAAAGTATTAAAGTTCGACTTCAGAATTAATTTTGGACATTTAAATCCATTCGTCTCATTTAATTTATGTCGTTGTTTTTTAGATTCACATTTTATATATTTTTTTTATCTATCTTTGAAAAACTTCACAGGCCTTTGAGTATTAATCAGAGTTGTTTAAAAGTCACAAGTCTCAAGTCCAAGTCCGGACTTTTAATTTTTTTAAAAAGTCCAAATCAAAGACTTTAATTTTTTTTTCAAAATAAACTTAATATTAATTTTCATTAAAAATACATGAAAACTAATAACTTTCAAAATTTTTTGCATATTTTAGAATAAAAAACCTAAAAAAAAAATATCAAAAATTTCAGAATAAATTATTTTGATTTTGACTTACTATTTGCAATTTTTAGAATTGGCAATAGGAGCATGATGCCGGCAAATTTTTCTGTAAATTGTCTGTAGTCCGGACTTGGACTTTTATTTTTAAGACTTGGACTTTAATTTTGGACTTTTAAACATCTCTGGTACTTATTATATTCATAATAATAAAAAAAAATGAGTAATTTCTTTGAAATAAAACAAATATATAAAAATAATAAGACTTAAATAAGACTATATGACTTAAATTTTATTTGAAGTGAGCTTCTAATTTTTGATTTAGTAGAAAAGATTTTTGATACCAAAAATAACCTCAAATTTGTTTTGAATGAATTTTGTGTTTTCTAATATGGGTAAATTTTCTTAAAAAATCGGTTAATATACTCATATTAAAATATTTATAAAAGCATTTTAAGTGCTAAAGGTGAAACAATTTTTTTAGATTTAAAGTTATCATTTGCAAAAACACTGGAAATGAAAATTTATATTCCAATAGTTTGCTATGGAATTAAAATTGTAGATAATTAAAGGTTGAATTTAGACCTAACAAATTTTAGTATATTGTTTAAAATTCAATTTTTCATTAAAAGATTAGAATTTTCAAATTTTTTTCATAAAGATTTCAACTTGAGCAAAATCCTTGGCAATTTGAAGTTTATAATCCATTTTTTGATGCTCAAAATGATTAGATAAAGTTTAAAATTTGAAATAAATTTATATTTCTTAATAAAATTAATGCAGAGATGCATTTATGGATTTAACATACTATGCTAAAAAATAGGTAAACTCTGCAATATCAAAATGCACATTGCAGAGTGCACACAATCGAAATGATATCATTATAAGTAGATAATTTTTTTGCTGAATTTTGCAGATTTTACTTTTAGATTTAACAAAGTATGTTAAAATCAAAAATGTACCTCTGCGCTAATTCTATTAAATAATTACAATTTATTTAATATTTTAAGCTTGATTTGAACATTTTGAGATTAAAAATTGATCATAAACTTCAAGTTGCCAAAGCGTTGGCAAAGCAGAGTTGGTCAAAAGTCAAGGTCATGAAGTAAAGTCTGGACTTGGATTTTAAATATTATATTTTTCAAGTTAAGTCAAGTCAAGTCAAGTTTTTCAAGTTTTGACTAGATATTTTTTTTAGTTTTCTATTTCTTTTTGTTAGAGAAATTTTTTGATTTAAATTATGTTCATTGCCCAAAAAAACAATTTTTTTTAATTATTATTTATTTTTTTCAAAAGTCTGGTCTTTAATGAAAACTAAATCTTCAATTATAAAGTCAAAGTCAAACTTTGACTTTGTCTTTTGACCAACTCTGTAACAAAGTCAAAGAAAAAAGCTTTTTTTCAAAATAAAATAAAATAAATAGTACAGCAATTTTAATAGTTCAAAATTGCTCATTTTAATTTATTTGTTTATCTGTGCCGAGCTAATGCTCATTCAAAATAAAAATAAAAATATAAAAAAATTAAAATAAAGTTAAATAAGTTAAATAAAAAATAAAAAATAAATAAAAATATTAAAAAAAAAGAATAAATCAATACAATGCTCATTATTTATAATTAAAAATTTTTATGAGTTATTTAAATTCATCTCAAAATTAGGTTCAATTAGACAAACAAGATAAAGCATTAATGAAACGAAAATGTGTGTTATCATAAGTATTTAAAAATTATCAGAGTAAACAATTATGAAAATAATCATTCAATCGCATATTATTCAAATTAATTTATTTTTAAAACTGTTTAATTCAAGTAAAAATATTTTCAAATGTGTTCCTCTATTTAATCTATTTGAAATATTAATTTATTGGCGTGAAAATTACCAAACAACCTTTGTTAATTTTAGTCTAATAATTTTACATTTTTTAATAAAGCTTTGAATGATTAAATTTGAACGGAAATTTATTTTAATTTTTTACTCAATAATTTTTATTTTTTCAAATAAATTTAAAATTCAGTATATTTCAAGCAATTAAAGAAAAATTTTAATTGGACATACTTTTTTGTTCACAACTTTTTCTATATGTTTATTATTAAATCTAATATTGAACTTTTTTTTTTACTATATCACCTATGAGCACTAGCTAATTGTTATAAATAAATAATTTTATTATCTAAGGTTTTAAATTTCAATTGAAATCGGTTGCAATATTAGAAAATTGATATGTGACTTATAAGATTAAATTTGGGAACAAGAATATAAACCGAATATAGAAACAAATTATTTTATTTAGTAAATTCAAACTGCATTTGGCTGGTATTAATATAAAAAAAAATTGGTGGGGAATAGTCCAACCATTTAAGAATATTAAATTACCTTAAGAAATTCTAATAAAATTAATGAAATTATATTTATACACTTACATATTTTTTACCATTTTTTTTCTGATTTATGATTTTTGTTTATTTACCTTTTTTAGTTTCAAAATCTATTAAGTTTTAACGTAATTAAGCGTTATTTTATGTAAAAAACATTTGTTATAGAACTACTGTAAATTTCTTCTTTTTTTTCTTTTACTAATAAAATAGATAGATAAATTAATAAATACAAATATCTAGAATCTGTCACTCACTTTTTCAATTGTCTATTTTAAATCTTTATTTTATTTTTATGATTTAAATGACTTTTAAATCTAAAAAAAAATGAATTCAGAATTGTATTGATATGTTATAGCGATCAATGTTTTGGGGTAAGGTAACGTTGTGGACATGAATTAAAAAAGTGATACTGAAATTTAACTAATATTGTTTTTAAATTGTAAAATATTTTGCTATTTGGATTTCTAATCGGAAAATATTACAGTTTATAAATTTTAATATTTCCCGTAATATAAATCAATTCAAAAATATTTTTTTGGCATTCAATTAAGATTTAAAGATGAATTAAATTTTTAAATATTTGAACAAATAAAGCCAGAAAAAAAGTTACTTGATAAATTTTATACATAATAAAAGTTTAGATTTTGATCATGGAAGAACTATGAAAAAATTTCTAAAACTCAGAAACTTTAGATAATTTACGATAGAATCATTTTGCTGATTAAATCTGTACTCTAGTTGCAGAATTCTAGCAACAATTAGTGTCGTATCAACTTTCTCTAATGAAATAATTAATTTGTTTCATTTAATTTTTAGTGCATTTTCTCAAAAAATTGAGT
Source organism: Brachionus paranguensis (assembly GCA_016802215.1). Lineage (NCBI taxonomy): Eukaryota > Metazoa > Rotifera > Eurotatoria > Ploima > Brachionidae > Brachionus > Brachionus paranguensis. Next base: position 5,837,327 of record JAESIX010000002.1, on the reverse strand, counting down.
TATGAAGATATAAACCATAAGTAATTTTTTAGTTCAACAAACATGAATTAATTTTAATTTATTTACAAAAGGCACTTTGAAGGCACTCCAAAAATCGAATACTTCTTATCACCATTTCTATCGATTATTGAACATTTATAAAATATTTTTCATTTTGCTAAGTATTTCTTAATAATTGAATAGATTTTCGATCAAATTTGAATAGCCAAAATATTTTTCAAATGCTTAAATTGTTTCCTATTTTTTTGTTAAAAAAAAAGAGAGCAATTTAGAAAATATTTTAACCAAAATTATTTATTAATTTTTTTTCAACAAAAAAAAAAGTTGTATAAATAAGTAAATTCAAATTTTGAATTGTTCTTGCAGATTAATCAAGGATTCTGAGAAATTTAGATGAAAAAACAGTTTATTAAAAATTTATTTGGTTAATTTGGATTTAAAATAATTTGAATTCTGTTGGCTAAAACATAATCATGTAGTTCCTAAAGGGGTTTATAAAATTAATTAAAATCCAGATTGTTACTTCAAGACTTTATAACTGGGGAAAAGATTAAAATCTGTCTAATACTGCAAAGAATTTCCAATTTAATAATCAGAATTTTAGTGTAATTATTTGTTAAATTCACTAATCCTTGATTAATTTATCCATTTAAATCAAATGCCAATATGTAATATCTGAGGCGAGCTTATTTATTTGTATAAAATATTTCAATTCAGCCCTAATTCAAACTCAAGCCAAGTATACCTAGAATAGAACGAAATTATGCTCAATATTATCTAGACTCTACTGCGTATTAAACAAAAAAAACTTGTTTCTTTTGAATTTTTAGCATTTTGTATTGATTAACTCTTAAATTATTAAGATTGCCAGTCTCTGAACCAAATAAAAGCCTTGAGCAATTTTCCTACTACTGAGGGAAATCAATTTAAATTTTGATTGATAGGCCTTAAAAGAATAATGTCAAAATAGATAATCAACCGAACGATTTTAATATTAAAATCCAGTTTTTAATATCGATTTTATCATTGAAAATCATTAATTAGCTCTTACATGATTAAGTAAATTTTTAAAGAACAAGAACACCATTAGACACTAGGAAAGCACCCGGAGTCTTATTGTTTTAAGGGTAAATTTTTTGTTTTGTGATTTAATTTATTTTCGAAATAGTTCCTTTATTAAATAACAAAATAAAAATCTATGTAGAAAAATAATGAAATTTAATTAAAAGTCATGGAAAAAGACCGGAAAATAAATCATTTTTTGTTCAAAATTATTTTTGAAAAGTGGTTTTTTACATTAATTTGAAAATTGTTCAGTATTTAAATAAATAGAAAAAATTCTAGATAAACATGAATCTAAACGAGCAGCAAAAACGAACTCTGCTAAATAAGAACCGAAAGGAAAGAATTATCAGTCCTTTTGAGAAAATATTCAGCCATATCAAAATGCATACTCAATTAATTTTAACTTTCATCGGAGTTAGCTTAGGCATTTTGCTCGGTTTCACGCTGCGCTCGGCAAACTTGAGCAGCGAAACCATTATGATGATATCTTTTCCGGGAGACTTGCTGATGAGAATGCTTAAAATGCTTGTACTGCCTCTGGTTGTGTCCAGTTTAATTACCGGGGTGGCTGTCTTGGATCCAAAAGCATCTGGGAAAATTGGTCTTTACGCTATTAGTTACTATATCATTACCACTATTCTCGCTGCTACTCTTGGTAAAAAAATCAATTCTTTTCCAATTTTTACAATTTAAAATAATAAAAAAAATAAAAAGGTATAATTCTTGTAATTACAATCAAGCCAGGTGATAAAGAGACCAAGTCAGAAGTTGGAGAAGGAACTGCCAAGAGCACTGTCACCTCCCAGGATGCTATAATGGATCTAATAAGGTAAAATTGTTAAGTAATAATTATTAACTGTTTTTTAGTTTCAATAATTAAGGAACTTATTTCCAGAAAATTTGATCCAAGCCACAATTCAACAAGGTCAAACTCATTACACTTATGAAAAACCTAATTCAATTATCAAGTCAAATTCGAGTATGTTCAGCGATGAGAGTGAAAAAAAGAAATGGAACTTTAAATATAATGACAACACCAATATTTTGGGAGTAATTGCATTTTGTGTTGCTTTTGGAATGATTATTAGCAGTATGGGTCGTAAGGCTGAAATTTTGCTTCACTTATTCTTGGTCTTAAATGAAATAACTATGAAATTCGTGAAAATAATTATGTGGTATGATTAACAAATTTGATTTTTATTGTCTACTTGTCAGCTAAAAGTTTTTTTTTTAAATAATTAAAATTTTAAAAATATTTAGGTATGCTCCATTTGGAATTTTATTTTTGGTCAGCGGGAAAATACTGGAAATAGATGATATGGGAAATACTGCTAGAAAACTTGGTCTCTATATGATTACAGTTATATTAGGACTGATGATTCATTGTTTCATTACATTGTGTTCTCTTTTTTTTATAATAACTCGCAAAAATCCATTCACATTTTATTATGGATGTCTACAGGTAAAAAGTATTCTTGTGAGCTTTTAGTACTGAAAGAAAAGGTTTTACTTGATTGTATTAGTTATCTTATTTTTATTAAAATAAATTTGATAATATCATGTTTATTCAGATACAGGCAGTATTGGTCAACAGTCCAAGTCAAGACAAAACTTTGACTTAAGATATTTTTTTTAGTATTTAGGTTTCTTTTTGTAAGAGGAAAGGTTTTACTTGATTGTATTAGTTATCTTATTTTTATTAAAATAAATTTGATAATATCATGTTTATTCAGATACAGGCAGTATTGGTCAACAGTCCAAGTCAAGACAAAACTTTGACTTAAGATATTTTTTTTAGTATTTAGGTTTCTTTTTGTAAGAGGAAAGGTTTTACTTGATTGTATTAGTTATCTTATTTTTATTAAAATAAATTTGATAATATCATGTTTATTCAGATACAGGCAGTATTGGTCAACAGTCCAAGTCAAGACAAAACTTTGACTTAAGATATTTTTTTTAGTATTTAGGTTTCTTTTGTTAGAGGAAAGGTTTTACTTGATTGTATTAGTTATCTTATTTTTATTAAAAATAAATTTGATAATATAATGTTAATTCAGATACAGGCAGTATTGGTCAACAGTCTGAGTCAAGACAAAACTTTGACTTAAGATATTTTTTTTAGTATTTTGGTTTCTTTTTGTAAGAGAAATTAATTGATTTCGATTAAACTTATGTTAATTATTGATAAAAACAAGTTTTTTTTATTATTTAATTTTTTTCAAAATTCTTGTCTTTAATGAAATCCAAATCTCAATTTTTCTAGACTTAGATTTTGATTTTCACCAACTCTGGATACAAGGCATAAAATTTTCTTTTGAAAATTAATACTAAAATAATTTAAAAAAAATCTCAAATCTTGTATTCTAAATCAGTGTTGAATTTGGCCGTTTAAAGCTTTTCTAAGATTACCAATCTTTTTAGCTTTTTTCGGATGATCTCCAATTTCTTTATGGTTCATATTCGAAAGAATAAAGAATAAAACACAAATTTCTAATCTGTAGAAGATATCATTTTGACCTTTCATCATTGAGCTTACTTTCAATATTTAAATATTTAAGATCAATCTTTGTTCAAGGGTAAAAACAATTTATAAACGAAAAAATTCTATTTTTACCTTAAGACACCATTTTAATAACTTATCTATCTAGTACAGTTTGAATTAATGAATTTTTTTAGACCTACTACAACATTTTCTAAGCTAGTTTAGACATATAGTATTACTAATAATGTTTAGAATGGTTTTGGCAAACGAAGTCATGTAAGCAATGACGATGTTAGTTTTTTGCTTAAATAAGATTTGTTCATCAGAAAAATCACAAAATTTTTCGATCAATAATTTGGTGGAAAATTCAAAAGAAAATTTATTATCATATAAAAATTTAGATGAAACGACACCACTAATTACTTGGTTTAGTACATTCTAAGAACTTTATCCCATTATAGTCGTAGTATTTCTATTAACGCTAAAAACTAAACAATTAAATTGTAAAATTAAAAATTTGGCAGCGCAATTATTATTTTAAAAAATTAAAAATTGAAAAAATATATTGCCAAACCAAAAAAAAAAGATATTGAATTTTTTTTTAAATACGACAAATAAATCAACTAATTTTTTTTCTAGAGTCAATTTCGAATCTGATTAAATGTCAAAAATTGATAGATTATATGAAAGGGGGAGTCAATGTTCTTTAATAGAACTAGTAAAAATAAAAAAGAGTGATGTTACTTCTATGGTCCTAGCACTACTTTTACTACATCCTATAATTTAATTCTCTCTTAAATTAATTTTTTCCTAAATCATTGTACATTTTTGACAATTTAATTTTAATATTATTTAGCAGAATAAATGAAGAAATAAATTATTTTATTTAAATTATTTTAATTATTTTATGGAGTAAAGTATTCAATTGTAGAAAATTTTTTAGTGAACTAATATTTAAAACCAAAAGTACCCTTTTCTCTTAAAGTACTAAAAATTCACGATTTTGTAAATAAAATAAATATAAATTGAAATTATCTTTTTTTAATTATTTAAAAGGCTGTTATTACAGGTTTCGGAACTTCATCCAGTTCCGCAACTTTGCCGGTAACATTTCGCTGCCTTGAAGAAAATCTGAAGATCGATTCGCGAGTGACAAGATTTGTTCTACCTATCGGGAGCACGATAAACATGGACGGAACAGCTCTCTATGAAGCAGTTGCTCCAATATTCATTGCTCAGTTAAATGGACGGCACTTGAATTTTGTAGAATATATTATAATAAGCTTAACAGCTACAGTTGCCTCTATTGGAGCTGCCAGCATACCATCGGCAGGTCTTGTAACAATGGTTATTGTTTTACAATCAGTTGGCTTGCCAGTAAAGGATATTAGTTTGATATTTGCTGTGGACTTTTTTTTGTAAGTTGAATTTTGTTTTAAAATAAATTTTGTTGCTATTTTGACCTGTTTAGAGATCGAATTCGTACAGCCGTAAATATATTAGGGGATTCAATTGGAGCGGGAATTGTAGATCATTTGTGTAAAAAAGATCTAATTCATCAAAATCATGACATTGAAAATCAAATTGATAATGAATTTTGAAATTTTTTGGTGTTTTAGACATAAAAACTGAAAGTCTGAATTTGTACTAGGCCATGCTAGAAACAATGAAAATGTTACTAGTTAGAAATATATTTAAAAAGTGTTTTATATTATTTATTAATAAAAGATTTAAAATAATTTTTTTTTAAATTTTAATCTATATCGCTTCTAATTATACTCTTTATTCTATTACAAACAAATATATAATGTTTTAATCAATTTTTTAATATTTTATTTAGTTCCACTATACTTAATGCCTTGAAGCTGATAATCATTTTTGCTTGTGCTGGTTCTTCAGAAAATTTTTAAAATATTAAGAAAATAGAAAGGATTTAACTTAATCGAAGAGGCAAAAAAACAAATCCTGATGTGAAGCACCAAATTTATCATTAAAGACATGATCAGGTGTTTTTTTGCTTTTATGATGGATGTTGTTTTTAAAAAATACTTTTTCCATTAGATAATGATTTATTTAAATATTACTAGGACCTTTTAAATTTTTAGATAAAGACTTTTATTATCTTGAAACATAACATCTAGTGGCACCAGATGTTATTATTTATTTATTTGTTTTATCGAGTTAGTTTTTGATTTAAATTTTATGCTAATACTCAATTTCATTTTTCTGTTACTAAAATAATCAAGTGATACTAATTTTTCATGTGATTTTAAATTTTTTTATGTGATTTTAAAAATAGCAAGTATAACCATGATCCCTAAGAAATCTTCCCATACTCATTAATAACTATCGTCCTATTAGTATGACAAGTTGTCTTGGAAAGTTACTTGAACGTACTATTTACACAAGAATATATAATTTTCTTGAGAACAATAAATAACTTATACAGTAGCAATCAGGATTTAGAAAACATAAACGTACTACAGATAATCTTTATTTTCTTATTCAAAAAGATGCAGAGTCTTTTAATAGAAAGAAAAAAGTCTGTTGTCTATATTTTGACATTTCTAAAGCTTGATAAAGTTTAGCACGATGGACTAATTTACAAGCTAATTAGAATTAATCTACCTTCTTATCTTAATTATTGGACAAGATCGTTTCTGAATTTAAGATCTTTTAGTTAAATGAAAATGGTCATCTAAGTGATCAAAACCCTATTAAAGCAGGAGTTCCACAAGGCTCAGTAATTAGTCTACTTATTTTCAGCATTTTTATAATGACATTCCAAAAAAGAAACAAAACAAACTGTCAATACTCTCTTCTTTTTGTAGATTAATGGTAAAATTAATGGTAACAATTTAAATAATAGCATCACACTAGACTCAAAACTTACATTTAGTCCAATGGTGGATGAATTAAAAGAACGCTGTAATTCAAGGCATAATAAAATATTTCTCAAATAGGAAATGGGGTCTAGAACCAAAAACATTAGGTAGTCTTTACAAATCTTTGATAGGATCAATCTTGGTTTATTCTTTTCCTTTTTTAAATCCATTCTCAGAAACTAACATCGAAAAAATACAAGTTACTCAAAATCCAGCAATTCGATCTATTTTGAAGCTCAAATATGATACCTCCTCCAATATTATGCACCAAGAGGCCTTCAATAAACTTAAACTACTAACACTTTCAAATCGACTCTTTGAGTTGAGTGAGAGATATGTCAGGGCAGGATTGAGTCATTCTGTTCCACTGGTCGTCAGACTGGTGGAAGAATATAGAGAAGGTTTCGAATCAAGATATATCGAATATCCAATTCCATTGTGTAATTGAAACCTTACTATTTCTTCTTTTTTTCCTGAACAATCAAATATTTAAACATGTCTAACCTCTATTTCAACATATCGTTTTTAATTTTCTTTTTATTACTTAGACTTATTTATCCTTTTTTCTTAATACTTATTTATTTTTTTTTGTCTTATTTAACCTTATTTTAATATTTTTAATATACATTTTTATTTTGAAGGAGCATTAGCTCAGTACAAATAAATAAAATTTAAACTTAAATTTAAAGAATCAAAAATGTCACAGATACGATTAGTTTAGTTAAAAGTGCTCCGAAACGAGGAGCTCCAACAAAAGCCCAAAGAAAAAGAAAATTGCTTTAACTTTTCTTTTTATTGGTCCAGTATTAAGGGTTATATCCCGATAAAAAAGTCTTGGTCTTGCAAAAGTTGCAGAAAAATCTAATCGATTCTTATTTTTTATTTTGTATTCTTTATTTTTATTTTAAATAAAATTAATAATTCACACTTAATTATCTTTTTCAAGCCTCATATGAATTTTTTACAAATATTTTATCTACCTGTAGAAATTTTTAGCATCTCATCTAGTTAAACACGGATTATAACTTTTAAAAGTTTAATAAGGCCAATAATTGACCATGTTCCATTTGCATTTTTTAATAATGTATACAGTGGTTCTTATTAAAATGAAACGTACCGTTCCAAAAGGGTTTCAGTTCCGTTCCAAAGGGTACAGTACCGTTCTTAAAGGGTACCTTACCGTTCTTAAAGGGTACCGTACCGTTCGAAAAAGGTACCGTACCGTTCTTAAAGAGTACCGTACCGTTCCTAAAGGGTACCGTACCGTTCTTAAAGGGTACCATACCGTTCTTAAAGGGGACCGTACGGTTCTTAAAGGGGACCGTACCGTTCTTAAAGGGTACCGACTTTTAACCGACTTTTGACCAACTTTTAACTATTAACTGTTCAAAAAAAGCAAGCTAATACCGTAATGTTGGGATAAAGGAATAATTGTCCCGCAATCTCTTGTGTATTTTACACAAAATTATTCATTCATTCATACATGTGATCCGAAAAGTTGATACTAGCTAAACGCCCGAGAGATAGACCTCGCAAAAACCCAATCAATGATCAAAGTAAACTTGCGAGCAAAAAATCAAGTTTTTCTTTTAGTAGCAGAAAAATAAATTTAGTATCACCTAAAATACATGCCATAGATTTCAAGTTTTTTTAAATCCAAAATACTTTAAAATAAGTATAGTAATTTTACAAAGTAAAATATTTTGAAAAAATAAAAAGATAAAATTATTTAATTCAAAAAATATTTATTTATTTCAAAAATTTGTTCAAAAGATATGGAGATTTAAATGTATTTTTCTTTCGTTGTTTTGGTTTCATGTAGTGTTAAACCCACATAGGCTTTACAGTATAAAATGCTTTGATTCATAGACTATAATTAAAGTCTTAGTTGATTTTTGTTAGTTTTTTAAAATTTCATTTAAAATTTTTGAAAAATATCAAAAATAGATTTGCAATTAAAGTTTTTTTTTACGATTTTGTGAAATTTGGTACAAAATAAAAAAATTGTTGCTAAAAAAGCTTATAACTTTTTTTCTGAAGGATTTTTGCAGAGTTTTACCATATTGTTGATAATAGTGCAACTTTGAATGTTGCACCATGATGCATTTACAGAGCTTGTTTTTGACTTTTAAAAGAAAAGATACAAGAATTTTTAACTTTTTGTTCTGTTCTATTGTACTAAATTTCACAAAACCTTTTTTACTTAGAATAAAAATGATAAAAAAAATTTTATTTGCAAAAACCAAACAATTGAAAAAAATAAAATAAGTGATTTGAATTCAAATATATTTACAATTTAAAGTTAAGCCAAACTCAGAAAAATTACATTTCATACAGCTTACTGTTTTGATAACTAGGCACAATAACTAAACAAACTAAACTAAAAACAAAAGTAACAATCAAAAAAATCCAAAATAACAATTTATCGACTTTTGATGCCACCTGCTTCCATTCCTCCAAAATAACTCTTTCGCTTTCTTCCATTAATTTTATATCGTGAATATTTTTCATTGAATTTAAAACAATGTCATATAAACAACAATTTTCGTTATGTTTATCACAGCTTGGTTTTACGGGCCTGCATCTAATGGACTCGTTAAAATCAGATAGCCCGCCAAACTTGTTTTTCTTTGGTTTCAACCTTTTAAAATTGTTGGTTTTGTTAATTTGATTACCACACTGACAGTCAAAAATATTTTTGCTTTTTCTATCAACAGTAAATGAGCTATTGATAAGCTTTAGCTTGCCAACATTTTCTTTTTCGCTTTGATTCGATGATTCGATGACCAAATAATGAGAATTGTCATTGGATTTCTGGTGTTGATCGTCTACCAAAGTAAGACCCGATGTGTACATATTTGTCCAATCTTTCTTTCTACGAAAATTTGAATTTACATTCAAAAGCTTTTTTTTATGCCTCTCATTAACAGTTGATGGTTCATTTGAGCAAGCAAGATCAACATCGGACTCCGGAGACAAAAATGACTCCATTTTGTGAATCGAGTTGTTCAACTTATTGTCATGAATTCTCTGGTTGCGATTTTTATCCATATGATTAGCCATATTATACAAAACTTTTACTTCATTTGCTTTGGCTCCGAATGATATGTCATCTGGTCCGATAAAAATTTTCCTCAGCCAATTTGGAACTCGTCGCTTTGCCGACCTGCGATGGTGCAAATTGAGAACAAAAACGGTGCAAATGACAGACAAAGAAGCAGTAAACATAATCACTGTCAAATAAATACCTTATGAGAATAAAATTTTTTATCCTTTTTTTTATTTATTAAATTAATAAAAAAATTTTTCATAACTTTTAAAAAAATTAAATTTGTGACCAAAATCTTTAAATTAACTTACTTATTAAAGGCACATATTCGGACGTTTCTGGCAAATTTTCGGCTACTGCCAGCATGATGACACTGAAGGCAAGAAAGACCGTAATACCCAAAGTGACTTTGTCACCCGAATCCGATGGTATTACAAAGACTAGAACAGTTAACGCGCTCAACATCAAACAAGGAAGTATCACATTTACTGTAAAATACAAAACTTTTCTTCTAATTATTAGCGTAAATGTGACGTCAGGAAATGGTTCTCTACTATTAAAATATTTTTTGATAATTTTGAATAATTTTGTGTAATTAAATTTTTACCAGCATGGGTAATAGACTACTCTTCGAACGCAGTAGGTTCGGACGAGATCCCATTCCCCGTTTGGGACATAATTACTAAGATCAATATTCTCACTCCGATTCATTATATCCACTTGAAAACCATCATAAGTCCAACTTCCTTAGAGTTAATAAATATTTTTGTATTAAAATTTTTTATTTTTACCTATTTTTAGGAAGCATCTTTGGATGTCAAATGGAAAGAATGTAACATCAAATTTGCATGTCGATTGCAATTTTGTAGGCACTGGCCAAAACACTTTTCCATTGTTATAAATCATAGCATATGTATCCTGAATTATTAAAATATATTGATTTCGGATTTTATTCGTGTAAGTTTACTTTTTTGTAGCTAAAATAGTCATCAGCGTTGTTGTAAAGCACCAAGTCTGGCAACCTTTTAATTTAAAATTTTTTTTAAAATAAATCTGTTAAATTTCGATTAAATAAGAATTCTTTTACAATGGCTATATTATTTTTAATAATTATTTTAAAATTATTTTTTAGTTGTAGTAGATATTTTGAAAAAGTTTATTAAAAATTGATTGAAAAATGCTTTTTTAATTTGCAATTCAAAGTTTCTTATTATAAAAACTTTTCAATTTCGATATCAGATTCGGAATCAACGTCCAAATAAAACCCAGAAAATGAATTTTTTATGTTTTCAAATTTTGATCCCCTTCAATAGTTTTATGGCTCGAATTGTTTTTGTAACTAAAATTACTTTTTTTTACACAAAAATAAATTTACTTAATCAAAGGGTTCATAAATTTAAAATAACTTTTTTTTAAATTAACAACTTTTTTGATTTAAAATAATCTTTTATAAAAAAACCTTTTTTGACATAAGAATTGACATGAGAATTTTTTTTAACCCAAAAACGTTTAAAGAAATTTAAAATATTTCAAATTTCAAGAGATCGTAAAAAATACAAAAACTTGAATTTACTCATATTTATTTTTATATTTAAAATTTAAATTTATTTTATATGATTTTTCTTTTCAGTTTCGTACATAATGTGATCAGTCATAATATTAATATTAACTTTGAAAATGTTTAACTTTGTACTGAGAAAAAAATTAATATTTATTTTGAAATTTTAAATTTTTGAAATAAGAAACCTAAGTAGCTTTTCCAATTTAAAAAATTTTGCTAAAATATGGACTTGGTAATGAAAATTATTTTTAAAATCAAGTGATATTTTTTGTCACATTTCGCAAACTAACATAAATCTATTTTTTATTTTTTTTATATAATATTTTTTATATTTTTCTAAAAACAAATTTTACTTCTCCTTAAAGGAGGTTAATTTAATATTAATAAATAAATAAATAACCACAAAGATTATTTATCCAATTTTCATTAGGCCCCATCTGAATTTTGCAGTGCCGGTTTAGAATGCAAAACTAATCAAGCGTATTAATCAGATCGAAAAAGTGCAAGGTAGAGTCGCAAAGCCTATTTATGGCAATAGTGAAATAATCAAGAGATTAGGAATAAAAGGTTTTCAAGCATGAAGGCTGATCGAGTGCTCCTAACTCAGAAAAGGTGAATTGGAAGTTTGGTTGATCTAAAAAATTTGAACACTTTTAAAGTTGACTCAGACAAAAAAGGATCTGATTAATTTCTTGACACTTATTAAACATAAACTTTTGTTTTTCAGCAAACTTACTACTACTGCTTCATAAATAATGATCAAGTAATGCGTGACCAGACTTAATCACAATAAAATGTATTTGTCACGTATTTCGTGGCCAATTGTAATGATCTTTTTTCTTATGTATTTTTTCTAATTTTTTTTTAAACACATTTTAGAACCTAATTTTATGGATATTAATTATCTTCAAAAAGAAATAGAACATTATTAATAAATTAGGAAAATGTTTACCAAATTCTACGACTCGGAATTCTAATCGATTTTAAACCATTAAACTTGTCAGGATCCCAGGTCAAAAATTCATCGTCTAAAAAAAATTGTTAGGGATGAGCATGAAATTCAGATTTTAACATTTAAATTAATTACACCATTCATTGTCGAGCCATACATTACTGATCAAAAACTGGTTCTTTTCTTCCTATAAACTTGATTTGCTTTATTAATTTTAAGTTATAAATTTTAAAAATTTCAAACCAAGTCAAATATTTGGGTAAGAGTAAGACCAACGAAAACAGTGATAGTTTTTGAATGATTGTGGACAGGACGAACATCTTTTTCATAATTTCTAAATTTTAACAAAATTTTAATTACAAATCTAATAAAAAACAAATTCCTACCGCATTAAATATCTAAGGAGGCGTTGTTCATCCGAATTTACTTTTCTACAGTCCATTAGCGAGTAGCTTGGCAAATTTTTATCACAAAGTCTGTTGATATACTCCGAAACGTTTAAAACATATGTGTTAACTTAAAAAAATTATTTAAAAAAAATTTAAACAAAATAATGCCAAGTGGTCAACATACGGCCGAATACGTCAAAAACATTCTGAATGCTAACTTCTTGCGGTAAGTGGTATATAGCATAAGATTTTTTATTTATTAAAAATATTAAATAAAACAAATTGGACACTACAAATGTATTTAAAGTTTTCAAAAAAAACATATCGTTTCTAAATAAATGGAACCAAAGTTAGAGCAGTATTTAACGTGACACAATTCAAGACAATTGGAAAATTAGTTTGCTCGGTATCAATAAAAAATTAAATGAGCTAACTTAAGTGATAAACTTGTTTAGCTTTAAAATTTCGCTTAAAAATAAATTAATAGGACTAGATTGAGGACAGTCAGATACCAAAAAGATTCTTAATATAAACACACACAAAAAGTTTTATCAAATTGATTTTGAATAATAAGTGACATGAAAAAATGGTTCTAGTTCTAAAGGATATATTTGGATTCTTTAGAAGATTTATTTAATTAAATTTCATATCCAGACTTTGGTTTATTAAAGAGGAAACAAAATTTCTAAGTTGTTCAATTGTTTTACTGAGTTGTAAAAAAATTGTATTTGACAATAAAAATCAATTTGAGCATGCACTTGAAAAAAAAATAAGAATCAAAATGTTTATCTAAAGAAAAAATAAATATCAAAAATAAAGAATATTTATTAAAAAAAAAGTTTTTTCAAGTGTATATCAATTTTTTAATTTTACCAAAACCTATATTTCTAAAATAAGATTAAATTTAAAATAAAAATATCTTCCTTTTAAATGTAAGAAATGGAAATAAATTTTTCAGTTAAATTGTAAATATTAAAAAAAATAGAAAATTAAAATATTTTTAATTTAATTGTTTTTATATTATATAACTCATAAATTTAATATCTTTTTATAAATTCTATCTTATATAATGTAATTTTCTTTAAAAAATTTTTTCCATTTCGAGCCCCCCAATGTCTGACTATTACCCTGCTGCAAACCACCTTGAAACCAAAATCAAAAATTATAAGTAAAAGCTAGCTTCCATTTTACGGCATTGATAATTTCGGAAAAAAGGAAAAACAAAAATTTGAACTTTTTTTTTAGGTCCAAAACTTTTTCTGCAAAATTTATCATCTTGTACAGATTTAGTATCACTTAAATTAAGTCTCTGTAATAATTATTGAATTTGATATTATGAATTGTTAATATTTGTTTTTTTAGGGGTATCATTAATAAAAATACTGAAAATAATGGACTAATAACTAAGTCTTGAAATACACCTGCAGTTATTGGAAATTTCTTCATTAATATATCCATTTAAGTTTTGAGGTGAATTTTTCAATATTTAATTGTGAACCTGATTCTGCGTCATTTCTCAGCTTTTTTAGAATCATAATCAATTCATGGCAATAGGTTCGTTGCACTCTTTGTGTTCCTCGAAAATCTTTAAGTTAATATTAATTATTTCTTTATCATTATCAGTGTTTATTAAATCAATGTTAGAGCTAAATAATGTTGATAGAAAATCTCCAAAAAAATTCCCTTTTTCTTCATCTTAATCTTTGAATAAATTTTTTTTTAAATTTTGTTCAGAATTTTTATTACTTTAAAAATATTCTTTGAAAAACAAACAACATTAGGTTGATATAATGCCATTAGCAGGCTTAAGCGACCGATTTCCCAAAATTCAAATCAGATGTCAACTTATTAAATGTTTTTTTAATCACTTAACAACAAGTTCTTTGAAAAATTCTCCTAATTTTTACCTTATTAAATTATTATTATAATTTTTTGGCATCTTGAGTTTAAGGATCAAAAAATTCAGATCAGATAGTATTTTCTTTATGACATTTGAACGGTATTTTATTAAATCTCTCTGAAAAATGCTAATAAATTCAACAAACATGCTAAATATTAGATGAGGCTCTCCAAAAACTCTGCAATTTTGCAGTAAAATGCACGTCATTAATAAGTATTTAATTCAACTGCGCAATTTAATTGCAGAGTTTTTGCCGAGCCTCATGTAATACTTAGCATGTTTATTGCATTATTTAGCATTTTTCAGAGAATTTAACCAAATACCGTTCAAATGTCATTAAGAAAATACTATTTGATCTGATTTTTTTGATCCTTAACTTCAAAATGCCTTTTTATCTGAGAAATAAGGGCAAAGTAAAATGTTCTGATCAAATTTCATTTTTCTAATTTGATCAGAACATTTTTAAATTCGCAATTAAATATCATCGCAGATCTTTTAATTATTGATACATTTTAAAACTTAATTTGTTAGCTTTGTCTTGTAACATTTTAATCCTTGTTTTTTCAAATCAATCGTATTCTACCTGAAAAAGGATGTCAAAGTAAATAAAATTTTAGATCAAATTCAATCTTTAAAATTTGCTCAAAAAATATAAATATTAAAATTAATTATATAATAAAAAATGAATATACTAAAAAATATTAGATAGCTAACATATTTTGAAAAAAAAACTATAAAATTTAAATTATTATTGAAAAAAATTTTTTTTATTGTTTCATGATATAATAGATTAATATAAAATAATAAAAACAAGAAAAAAGTATTATTTTTGAAAAAAACAAATATTAATTTCCTAGTAGTTATCAAAAAGGCGAACTAAAAATTTGTTTTATTTTAAATAATTAAATGAATGTAAGGTGATGCAAAAAAAATTACAAAAAAAAATCAATAATGAAACGAACTTTACTTCCCCCAATATTACTTCTCGATCAATTTATTAGGATCATTCTGGTAAGCAACAAAAAATATTGGTATTATTGTAAAAAAAAAAATTTAAATAATGAATTTTAAAGTGCGTCTCTGTAATATGTGATATATTACAACATTTAAAAACAGTAATTTTATGACGTGAACATGATTGATCAGTTTTTAATTTCGATCTTTTATTTTATTAACTTAAATAATTTAAAATTCAAAATCTAAATGAAAAATCTCTAAGATTATATTTTTGTTGACATGTTTCTAATTGGATAACTGCAAAACCGTGAAAAATTTATGGAATAACTTACAAATTAGAAACATGATGCAACAACTTAAAAACTAGTTAAATAAAATTATTCAACTCTTGTGCAGAATATATAATCATTGGAATCTCGACATTTTAAAAAAGTTTTACTAAAGCCATTTTTTGTTTAATCATTGCATATTTTGGCAATTAAAATAATTTTAAGTTAAGCAAAAAAAATAAAGATAGATAGAATAGATCGAAATATAAGTCTTCCGAAATAATTTGATTATTTTGTTTTCTTAAGATAATTCTTGAATCTATTTATAATTAAAAATATCATTTTACTCTTTGTTCTTTTAAAAAAACAAATAATTTTTGGAATTTTGTAACAAAGGTGTATGTTTTCTATTAATTTAAAGCATCAAAATCATTATCCTGTTCAAATATATAATAAAATTGAATTTTAATTAAAAAAAATAATAGTTTAACGTGGGAATTCATAAAACACATTAATAAAGTATTGCGTTCGAAAATATAATAAAATAAAATCAATTTGAAAATTTGAAATTAATTGATGAGGCTGTTTTAATTCCGATAACCCTAAATGGAACATTGATAGAGAATTTTATTTTGTAGAAATTGAAGAAACAAATGAACCAGAATTGACTGCATTGAAAAAAATTCGATTCAATGAATAAAAAAATTTTTAATTTTTTTGAGGAAAACTACTTTTAAGCGAATGTAAAAATCAATAACTTTTTTTTAAATTAATACCAGGCGATTGTTATTTTAAACAACAATGATCCATTTGCATCTACTTTTTATTTTAATAAGCTTTCGATTAATAAAGAATTATTTTTTTTAAATGTTTCAACTAACTTAAATTTTAACATTTTAAATACAACTGAAGGCAGGAGTATGTTTAAAAGATGATTTATCTTGAAGGAATTAGATAAATTTTTCCTTGCTCATTAAATCCTCTATTTTTGACTTTTTTTAAATGAGTGCAGAAAAACTTTTAATAAATATAAAAATAAAGAAAAAATTTACAAGAGTTTTTTGTAAAAACAGACAGAAACAAATACATTAATTAATTTATTCAAGTATTTATCATTGTTTAGATTGAAACTTATCAAATAATATAATAACTGAAATTGTAAAATACCTAATTTGAATGCTTATGAAAATTCTGATTAATGATGTTTATTAGAGAAATTCTTTAGTTTAAAAAAAAAATGAAAGTTATTTTTTGCTTTGTAATTTAGACTTTTTGAAAAGCTTGTGATAAGAAACACTAAAACAAACTATTTGTTGGATTATTTTTTTTATTAAATTTATGGGTTTTGATTAAATGAATTCTCACAATTCTGTCTACGTGTTAGTTAGAATTTATATATTACAGTACCCTTTAAACAGGATATTTATTTACCAATTTAAATCTGATAAACATTTGAACTTACTCGTACATTAAATAAGATAAGATAAGATTAAATCAGTTTCTAAATTATTCAAGAAATTTATTTTATTAAATATTTAGTATTTTTATTTTCACTTATCGAAATCTAATTAATTTGTATTCAAGATTAATTTACAGTTTTAACGCTGAAATTAATTTAATATAAAATTAATATAAAATAAATTAAATTCTTCAAATTTATTTTTAAATCTTACTTTGAGCATTTATCTAAAAATCCTGAATGAACTTAAACAAAAATTCATCAAATTTATGGAATTAAGTACAAATAAGCATTTTTCTCATTAAAATGTTATATGTAATCGAAACATGAAATTCTTGCTTTGTTGCTTCGAAATCTAAACATTTAATCAATCAAAATTATCTAATAAAATAAAATTTAAAAATAAAAGATGAATAAGCTAATTATTTGACTTCAATTTTTATAATTTTGTAGATAGCTTTATTTGAAAAAATTAAACAGCTTAAAAACAAGAAATCGAAATTTCTCTAATTATAAATGATTAAAATTTATCAATTCTTTTAATTCATTCTGAATAAAAAATTCAACTCTTGATGATTAAGGTTTGAAAAAACAAAATTGTATATTTTTAAGCAACAAACGAAAAAAAAATAAGTAAACAAATTAATAAATCAAATTAATAAATTGTCGTAAAACATCTTCAAATTTCTAGAATTTTTTTTGATAGCAGATTTTTTATTGAAATTTTTTTCTCCATTTGACATTCTAGCTATCTAAATTTTACATTTTCCAGACCAAATATATACGTTTATATAACCGAAACTGATCTATAATGTTAACAATTCTTTATCTAATCAAAAAATAATTCAGTAGATCCATTTATGAGTTTGATGAAATCAATCAATAATCTTTAAAATATTGTATAAAACCATAAAAATAAATTCAGATAATATTACAGAATAATTATTTATCGTCTTGATGAATACGTGATGCCAAGAATTAGATTTAATTACAAAAAGCTTCATTTCGCTGAAAGGACCTGCTTGGACAACTTCCAAACTAATTTTTTAACCATAATAATAATAAATAATTACAAAAATTAATAATCCCGTGCTGTAAAATTTCATGCTAGATTATTATGTCAAGATAAATTCTAATTTGTGAACTTAAGCTATCAAGACCCTTTTTCGTACTTATTTTTTCAATCAATTTATTTTATTTTATTAATTTTTACACTTGCTGTTCTGAAAATACCATTTAAATGAAACTGTTAAATCAAAATTTTCATTTTAATGATTTGCAATACATGATAGCCTGATTCTATTAAAGACTTTTAATTAAATTAATAGTTAATTAAAAAGTTTTAATAAACTTTTTAAATTTCTGAGCTAAAATTTATGAAAATTAATTGATTTTTTCTGGTAAAAATACGAACTCAAAAACCAAAATATTTGATAGAACCAAACAAATTTAAATTAAAATAAATTTTAAAATTTTAAATTTTAGAGACTAAAATAATTAGAAAATTATAAAAATCAATTCGGTACAGCCTGGAAACTTAATATTTGGAAATACAATATAAGTTAAATTTTTAGTGCTGTTTGAAATTAATTGCAATGAAAAATCGCTATCTAAAGAAAATAAATCTCATTATAGAATTTATGAAATAAAGGCTTAGTTAAAAAGAATTAACTTATAAGAGAAACAAATAGGAATTATTTGAGATGAATTTTAAATATTTTAAATAATATTAATTCATTGTAGCTGCTGATTGATACAAAGCTATTAAAAAAAATTTACGACTATAAAATTATCATAAAGACTCAATTCTAATTTATCATTTTGATATTTGTTGTAGCCAAAATTCATTAATTCAAAAATATACTCTATCTTGGGTCTTTTTGCAAAACGATTTATCAACGAAAGTTATGTAAAATTTTTAAAAAAATGATTCTATATTAGAAATCGAGACTTCATTTTTGTTTCCGTATTTTTTTTTGATTTCATATTATTTTCTAGAAAGAAACTCAAAACCAAATTAGAAATTAAAAATAAAACAGTCTTTAATGCTCAAGTTAATTGTTACCTTTGGTAAAATTAACCGTAAGATTTCTTCAAAATTATAGAGTAACAAATGGCTATGATAGAATGGAAATTTGACACTATTTTAAAGCGGGATATGGCATAAAAATTCTTTTAAAATTTATAACTAATTTAATTGAATAATATAAAAAAAATTCATTAACAAACTACATTATCAAATAAAGTCTTAAATTTTAAACAAAAAATAATTAAAATTAAATGCATAATTCTTTGGGAAAACTAAGATATCTGAAATTTGGAATTCTAATATTTAGGGAAAAATTTAATCTGATATTCTCACATTTGCTTAAATCAAATAATATTAAATTAATTTTGGATCATGAACATCAATATTATAAAATATTTGCCTTACGTCTAGCTAAATTATGTTTAAAGATACAAGAGTTTAATAAAATAAACCATTTTGACTCTTTTTCAAATCTTGTTGTTTTCAAAATCAAACTTTGGTTCGAATTCAATTTTTCAATTTTTCCATTTTCAAATATAAATAAGCGATTTTATCAAGCTTCAAGTTCTGTTAAATAAAATGATACTAAAAAAACAATTTAAATTTTTTTGGCAATTTAATTCCAAGGCTTTTTCATTTTTTTCGTTTTAAAAATTATGAAAAACCTTAAAATCTATTTTTAAAGTTTTACATAATAGGAAGAAATTTTTAACTAAATAAATTCATAAACATTTGTTAATTACGTTATTTTAATCTTAATAATATTCAAATGAATTTTTTTAATTGTTTGAATATTTTAGAATCTAAAATATCAAGTCAAAACAAAAACTAAAAATCTAAAATAAATGACTATCTTTACAAGTGGAATAAATGTAAAAACTATCACAAGAGATTAAAAACACATAAAGTCATATTTTTTTCAGTTTTCATCAAAACTATTGCATCGATAAAAAAAATTTAGTTTTGTTTTTTTATTTTATTTGTATAAGTTACAAGTTAATGCTGATTGAAAGTTTGATTATCACTGATAATAAAGCTATTTGAAATAGCAAATAAAATGGGAATTGATTATAAGAAACAAATTTATTTAACTTTTATTATTAATTTGTAGTAAAATTCGCTTGAAGAAAGCTCAATCATTTTATTAAAAAAATTTGGAATGAGTTAATAATGAAAATTGCTTAAAAATACAATATTTTTATTAAAAAAAATCAATTTACTTTTATTTTTTACAAAGGTAATAGTTTTTATATTAAAAATTTTCTAAAATTAATTTTTAAAATTAAATGCCCATCTGCGAAATTTTAAAAACATTGAATAATCAAATCTAATTTTAAAAAGTTTATTGAAATTTTTATAGATTAAATTACCTTAAAATTGTTAAGCCTTAATAAATGTAAAATTAACAAGTGAAAAATTTTACAGAGTATCTGCGAACTATTACTTTGATTTTATAATCAATTTTACTAATTATTTAATTTTAAGTGAATCTTTAATTTAAAATAATAATACTTGACATTTGATTTCAGAATAAGGAGTTAAAACTTTTTTAATTTTTTTTTGCTTTAAAATAATTGAAATAAAACAGAACTCAAATTTTGGATTTATTTTTTTTTTAATTATTTTTAAAAAAATAAGCAAAAAAATCTAATTTTTTAAAACTCTTCAATAAAGGTACACTTTTATCCACCAATTAAAGCTTTAAAATTAAAAATATTTTCAATAATTTACGAAATTAAAAAAAAACAAAATTAAAGCCTTAATAGTTACATAAGTGTATTTTCTTTATTTTTTAAAAAGTAAATATGTTCATATGACAACGAGTTAATTATTCTAAAAAATATTCAATTAAAAACATAACTAGAGATATACGATATCAACTAAAGAACAAAGAATAGAATAGGGATTTTAATTTTAGTAAAAAAAAAATTATAATGTGCAGATGGGGATGCCCGACAACCGATACTGTAATAATTTAGTTCATTTTACTTAAATGAATTGTTATTTTAGCTTAAATTATAAGACTCATGCGTGTAAATGGTGCGGCACACGATTTTGCTTAGAATGTCATCGAGGAGATTTTAATGGAGAAATGAAAGTGACAAAAGATGCCACTATATGCAGAAAATGCAAACAAGTAAATTTAAATAATCCCTAATAGCTTCAATTAGAAATTGTTTTTAGACTGGTTGTGTTGGACCTCGTGTTGAATATTTTCCTTCTAAAAATAATGCGAATAACAAAAAACCATCTAAAAAATGATCTATTCTAAGGTGTTTTTAATTTTCCTTTTTATTGTAAATAAAGTTTTAAAAATGATTGTTTTTTTTCAGTACTTAAATCTATTAAGATTAATTTTGCTACTAAGGGATTTAGAAATTAGCTTTTATTTATCTTATAAAAAATTCGAAAGCATATTTTGCTTTTTAACCAAAATAGAGTCAATATTTCGAATAATGATACCCATCTAAAATTTCAAAAAATATTTTCTTATATTTATATTAAATTGGATTTGAAAAGAACATAAAAATAATAGTTAAAACCAATTAACTTAATTTCATAAAAATTATTTTTAAATTGATTGGAATTTTTGATTCTTTATTTTTATTGTAAAACTGCTAAATAATCTTACTCATAAATAAAAGAAAGTGCATCTTGTTTGAGATTGAAATAAAATATAATTGTTTGTATATATTGACCTTATCAAAAATATTTTAAAAGAAAAAAAAAGTTTGATTAAACTTATATTATTAAAAAAATTTATTTCCCTTTTCATTTTTTTGAGGATTCGATACGAGTCAAGAAAAATTCAGTCTAATCTGCTCGTTTAATAGAAAATTGGCTCTAGTTAGATCTCTTTAAATTTTTTTCAAAAAATTTGCTTCTTCTATAATTTATTTACTTGAGTGCTTTTATTACTAAACAGAATCAATTTTTTAAATAATTTCTGGCAATTAATTGATTTCCCGTCGAACTTATTATAAATTCTCTTTAATGAAATTTAATGAGATAAATAGGAATTGTAATAAGAAGATTAAGTTCAATCATAAAAATAAATTTAAAAAAAAATTTTAGTTTCAATCCTTTTTATTTTCTCTGAACTTAAAGCCTTGATTAATTAAATTAATTGAAGTATTAAAAATTAAATTAATCAATTAAAATTTATTTAGATTTATTCTTGAAGCCTTGATTAATTAAAATTAAAAAAAAAATTAAAGCTATTTCTAAGTAAATGATTAATATTTTATCTGTTAATTACAAAATATTTTCATTAGAGAACTTTTTTATTCAGATATCAATCTAATTAGATTTGTTTTTCTTGAATTTCCGGCATATTCCCGATTTACGCATTATATGTCACACATGCACATAGGCCTTGGTTTTTATGAGTACACAAAAGCACGCCAATAATATCCTCTAACTATAGATATTCTTGATGTATCTTGATGTATCAAATTAAACTTGCATAGAAACTTTTTTGTCTTTTAACTTCAACAAACTGTTTTTAATTTAATTTTCTTTTTATTACTTGGACTTATTTGTCCTTTTTTAATATTTTTATTTGATTTTTTTTTTTTATCTTATTTAACTTTATTTTAATTTTAATTTTTTTTATATATATATTTTTTATTCTGAAGGAGCATTAGCTCGGTACAGATAAACAAATAAATAAATAAATAATAAATTCTGATTTAATTTCAATATATTCCAAGACATCTTCATGCAGAATGACTTAAAATATTTGAAAATAGATTCATAAACTTCATGATTTTCTGAGGAATGTCATAAGATCTGAAGATGACAATGAGAATAATTATATAAACAACAATGCCTTTTTGAAATAAATGAATCGTATGAAAAGAGGTGCGCTTTGTTGAGTGCACTGCTCCTCCATGTTTTGTAGCGCGAAGATATGATCAATACAATGCAATAATTATTCTTGCATTTTGCGCAAATGTTTTTTAACCGAACTGTAAATACAATTGAAGATGACTTGAATTTATTTTCATCAAAACAGTTTTTTTCTAAAGTATTTTTAAATTTTTAACAAAACAACGTTCTGTATAAGCTTTTTATTTAACATGAATGAAATTTAATAGGATAATAATTATTGTAGTAGCAAATTTATTTTTTAGCAGTAGCAAAAAAATGTAGCAAATATGGTGTGTCAAATGGTAGCAAAAATATTTTCTATTGTAGAATAAGAAAATGAAAAGAAATATGTGAAAAAAAATGAAAAAAGACGAGGCAATGCATTTATCAATTAAATTAATTGGTTTTTATTCTTTGAATCAGCTTCAAGTGGACGTCCTCTGCCTCTTTTTTGAACAAATTATTCGGTTCTGAATGAATTAGCTGTATCATTAAATTTTAAAAACTAATCAAACAGATTCGATATACCCATTGCTTATGTTGTTTCGAAGCCATCTCCCAGTATCCTTTGCTTTAGAATATTTTTATCAAAATATAAGCTATGAATTTTTTCCTAGGTTTTGATCTTTATTTTTGTAAGGTCAATCTGATCATTGTGTTCTTTCACTTGAATATAAAGAATAACGTTGAGATTTGTACGATGTATTAAAATCTAGGCTCTATTTAGGGAAGTGCATGCAGTTAAAATAGCGCTTTTTCATTTTCTGTACCTCATTTCATTTTTTGCACGCAGTGCTACATTCTGAACTTAACCTTAATTAAGTTCTCATAAACAATCCTCTAATGCCTCTTTAGTTTTAAACACCTCATACGTGATATTCTCTTCTATTCGCTTTTTCGAAACCTTCAATATCGTTTCCGTCATTAACAACTGAAGTGATAATCGATTGTGATTCGGATTCAGATTCAAAATTATGAGTCATTTTCAAATTTTGTATAATGTTAGCATTTGATTTTAATAAAATTTACAAAATTTTCCATGACAGAACTCATGTAAATTATGTTTTAAATAATTATTATATAAATTATTAATCATCTGCAGTAAACAAGGCTTCGGCCTTATGGCGAGGAACTCGAGTCACGGAGCAAAGACGTGTCCATGTCTACAATGCATGCGTAAAACCTGTGCTGGCATATAATATGGGTACATGGGCCCTCACAGAGACAGAAGTCAATAAGTTTGACGCCTTCCATCGGACATAACTCAGGGGGGTAGTCGGCATCCACTATCCTAACAAAATCAGCAACGACAACTTGTACAAGAAAACGGCCTCCTAACCGATCAGCGGGGACATGTAAGAAGCTATATGGCGACTACTCGGACATAAACTCCGCATGGACGACAACATCCCGGCAAAGAAAGCCACCCGAAAAATAAAAAACGTCGTTAACAAACGCGTTTATTCGTAAAATAAAACAGGTAAAAACATTTACTTTAACCAGTTTTTTAGCGTTTTTTTTTTGAAAATTCAAACGTTACTTTTTTTATATTTAAAACCCGATTATGAGCGTTATAAAAAACGCGTTTTCATTCAACAATTTTAAAGATCTCATTTTACTCAAATTTCGAATTTTTATAGGTGATTGGTGGCATAAGCTTAATTTTTTTTTGAAGTGAATAGATTTTTTATTAATATTTATAAGTTAAAATTAATTTTAAAAAAATCTGAATATTATTGGAAATTAATTATAAAAAAACATTTATTAACAAATTATAAATACTTAAAGTTTTAATTATTTCTATTTATGAAATTGGTGCTATCTGCTAGAAGGGTTTTTAGCCCACGGCCTTTTAAAAAACCTTTTAGAAGTTTGACTTTAATTGGGCAACAAGCTGGGCGATTTGATTTAGTGGAAGGAACTAACACATGATTTTTTGCTTCTTCTTTGCTAAACAAGATTTTTAGACAATTTGAAGCCCATTGATGCGCTGGATATCCATGGATATCTTTTATTAAATCATGTCCATTGAAAACCTAAAATTAAAAATAATTGATGATTTGTTTTTCAATTTAATTATTAAAGTTTCTTACAAAAGATATATTTTCTTTCGGCTTATCTATTTCACTGATTCTTTTTAACAAAACATCAATACTGGCTTGCTGTCGAGTTATTTGGTCTTGGTTTTCTTTTATAAGACTTAACGGATAGGAAATTTTCTTTAGATTATCTTCTAAAAAATTCTCATCCATTATTTTTGAACTATGAGCCCTCAAAAATGGTTTATTGACCAGCTTGAAGAAAAAGTGAAAATTTTGATTTGTGATTTGATTAAAGAATTTTTTTAAAGGATTGAATATTTTTTAATGGAAAGGAATATCACTCGAATAATTATGGCAAAAAGTTTGAGTCTCAAATTTGTAATACTTTTTATTATGTCGAAAAACCAAAAGAACCTTTGACCTTTGGTGTGTCGTTGAATTTCTTCGAAATAGAAACAAAACTTTTTGTCTTAATTAGAAAGTTCATTAAAAAAGAAAAGGATAATTTCTACAATTTACTAAGTGATGAGTGTGCCAAGCATATAGAGAAATTTTTTCAAATTGTTAATTTAGACAATGAATTATATTTGATTATTTTTGAAAAAATCAGAGGAAGGTGTGTTTTTATTGAAAATGGTAAAGAAAAAATTTTATCAATTATGGATGAATATTTTGAAAATACACCGCTCACTCAGTGAGCGACTGTTTCAAACAACAGAACATTGAGATTCTACCATGGTGTGCCCGTTCACCAGATCTCAACCCATTTGAGAACTTATGGTCATACATGGATGCCAAAATGGTAAATACTAAAGTAACCTCTATTGAGCATTTAAAAGAGGTTTTACACAAAGAGTGGCTACAGATTCCGACTGAGTACGTAAAAAAATTGATTGAATCAATGCCAAAAAGAGTTTTGGCTTGTTATAACGGGTGAGGCATAAGTAAATGGACAAAAGTTAAGTTTACTTGCCAGATTATGCAAATGATCAGATGATCTATTATATTTATTTTTATAAACTACTAATCATTAGCTATAATATTGCAAAAAAATTTTTTTAAAATGGGACTTTCTGTGACTGGACGAGAGAATTTTCGAAAAGCCGTCAAAAATATGATTTCACAAATGAAAAAATCTGACCTTGTGGCGCACTTTACAAAGAAAGGAATCGCTCGAAGTACAATATATAATACCATCAACCGTATTCAAAATGGAGGGCCGACAAAGGACAATAAGAGAACCGGTTGTCCAACCACCTGGACAACTACAAAGAAGAAAAAACTGAAAAGGTTGACCAATAACCGAACTGGAGTGAGTCAAAGACGTCTAGCTAGGAAATTTGGTTTTAAACGACTTCTCCCATTCATACACAAGTATCATCGAGACTTTGACTATGTTTTTTGGCCTGACTTAGCATCTGTTCACAATTCAATCAAATGCACTACATGGATGGACGAAAACGTAAATTATGTGGCCAAAGACATCAACCCGCCAAATGTTCCTTAAGCGCGTCCAATTGAAAATTTTTGGGGTTTTTTAAGTGAGAAAGTATACGAGGGAGGTTGGCAAGCCTCAACTGAGCAGCAACTGATTAGCCGCATTGAGTTGAAGTTGAAGGAATTCGACTTAAATTTTGTGAAGTCGCTTATGGTGGGGGTCAAAGCAAAGCTCAGAAAAATCGGCCACGATGGAGTTTTTTCTTTATTTAAAAATCTTAATTCTATTAAAAAATAAATTCTTTACGCTATACAAAAATCCATAACTTAATATCATTTTTAATTTTTGAGATATTCGCCTTTAATTTTTGTCCATTTACTTATGCCTCACCCGTTAAGGCCAAAGGTGGATTTCTAATATTAAATTTAAAAAATTTCTAAACTTTTGAACCGATTTTTTTTCTTATTAATTGTATAGCTTTTTCCTTTTTTGTATTTTTTCTGTGATTTTTTTTTTCACTTAATTTTTTTTTTGGTTTTACTTTATTGGATTGATCACAGATAAATATTTAAAAAAAAAGCCGCTTTTTTATTATTTTCCCGCCTTTTATACACATAAAAACAATCTTTGTGTTAACAAATAAAAAAATTTCTAAACTTTTGCAACATACTGTATAACGAATTAAAAAAATGACATCGTTAATTAACACATTGATAATAAAATGATAGAAAAATAAATACTTGGCTATCACTAAATATTGTTTATCTGAATATTCTAATTGATAAAAATGAATAAAAGGCAAGTCTGCAAAAATAGAACATAAATTTGCCTGTGTCAATCGATAAAAACTTGGCTGAGTGTGGAGCAACAAACAATCCAATAGAACAAGACACTGATACAGAAATCGAAGAGCAACACGATGTAAATAAACAAGTGATTAGGTCAAAAGAAGCAATCGATAGAATAAATGAACTCAAACAATTTTTTTTTAACTAAAAAAGATGATAATTCAATTTAATTAATTTATTATTTAATATTAAAAATTTTATAATTGAAAGTAGCTTTGCCCAACAACCATCTGTTACCGTTTTTTATCAAAAAAATTAATTTTTTGTTTTTTTTTCGCATTTTTATTGAAATTTTTTCAAATCAGTAAAATTTAGTTTAAATTTTTTTATCCCCATCGTTTTATATAGGAATTTTGATACAACGAATACCGAATTTTCCACCCAAGTAGTCATTACTAGTGTTGGGAGCCGTACAAACGGTCGTTGATACGGCTAAAATTTTTTTTGGCCGCGAGCAAGACCGCCTAAACAGACGGTGATAAAGGTGAACGGCCAATTGAGCGGTCAGACCGGCGGCCAAAATTTTGGACCGCGACGTTGGTCGGCCAAATCATTGACGGACGGCCAAATGTACGACCGAATCATTGACGGACGGCCAATTGGGCGGTCAGGCCGGCGGCCAAAATTTTGGACCGCGATGTTTGAAATATTTTATTATTTTTAATTTTTTTTATATTTTACTTTATTTTTGAATTTTGATTCTTATTTTTTTTTTCAACACAGATAAACAAATAAAATAAATCACTAAGACTGTATAAGTGAATTTAACATGAAAACTATTTAAAATCATTTAAAAACAAAGTTAGAGGTAATAGCTTTGAATTTTCTAAAGAGATGACATAACAGCAAAGCAGATAAATTTTATTCTTCAATTGAATATCATTTTAATAGAAATTTTTAGCAAGTGAATTAATTGAAATTTTGGATCGGGATGTTGGCCGTCCGTCAACGATTTGGCCGGCCAAAGTCGCGGTCCAAAATTTTGGCCGCCGGTCTGACCGCCCAATTGGCCGTACATTTGGCCGTCCGTCAATGAATTGGCCGTACATTTGGCCGTCCGTCAATGAATTGGCCGTACATTTGGCCGTCCGTCAATGAATTGGCCGGCCAAAGTCGCGGTCCAAAATTTTGGCCGCCGGTCTGACCGCCCAATTGGCCGCTTAATTCTGGCCGCGTTCAGACCGTCCAGGCTTGGCCGCCACCCAACACTAGTCATTACACCGAGAATTGACTGTAACATTTCGAAATTTGTCTTTGAGCTTTCAAATCATGTGAAGTGATATTTGTTATTATTATTATTATTATTATTATTATTATTATTTATTAGTTTAAAGCCCCATGGGCAAAAATACAAGAAAAATTACATTAGATTAAGTAAAAAAAATAAAAAAAAAAAAAAAGAAAAGAATAATTTGTACATTTGTAATATATATTTGATATTTGTTATGAAATGGTGTTTGGCAAATTAAAAGGCCTAAATCATTCTCATTCTCAGTATTAAACTGCAAACTTTGTGTCTTATACTGCTTTTTTAAAAATGTTTGACTGCTTTTTTTGAGTTCTATACTGCTAGTATAAATTTAGTGTTTTTTTCTTAAAGTATACCGCCGCTCTGTTTAAAAAAATGCTACTTAATTTAAAAAAAATACTGCCACTCTAATCCATTACACTGATCATAAGAATAGCAGCTGTACCATTATCAATATAATTATTATTATTTGAAATAATTTAAGTTTTATAAATGTTAAGTTTATTTTTATTTTCGTTCAAATTGAAGCCTTAACCTGAATCAGCTTGCAAAAAATACTGAATTGAAATTTTTTCTAGTCCTCAAAAAGCAACCTTTACATTATAATATTAATAGTGAGAATTAAAAAAGAGCACGGTTTTGCTTATACAAATTGAATTTTTAATAAAAAAGCACAAGGAATTTTTGCTCTCGTTTAAAACACCAAATTCCAGTAAAAATGGGTCTTTCCAATCAGGTAAAAATCGATTTATCTATGCTGGTCCAAAAACTTGCAAATAATTCTAATCAATCGATTCGATCGCCTTGAGCTGAAAAAACCTGAGACCAAAGCATGCTTTGAAGTCGAAGAACTTCCAAAAGTTATTTAGGTGCCTGATTTAGGCTTAGATGCAATGTGACGATGCGAATACATTGATTAAGATTATTTTGATTTAATATTTTATTTATTGAATAATGTAAAATCTAAACAAAAAGGCTTTAGTTATTGACGCTCGCGGGCACTTGCTCGGCAGACTTGCTGCCGTGGTTGCCAAAAGTATTTTGCAGGGACAAAAAGTCGCCATTGTAAGATGCGAAAACGTAAATATTTCGGGAAGTTTCTACAGAAATAAACGTAATCATCAAATCGATTGACCAAGTCAACTAAGATTTTCTAACCATTTTTATTTTAAGTTAAATATTTGGAATTTATGAAAAAAAGATGTGCGATCCAGCCATCCAGAGGTGCTTTCCACTTTAGAGCTCCAAGCAAAATTTTCGCCAGAACAGTCAGAGGCATGGTGCCACACAAGACCAAGAGAGGCAAGGAGGCTCTTCAGAGACTCAAATGCTTCGAGGGTATTCCAGCTCCATACGACAAAATGAAGAGATTGGTAGTACCATCCGCTCTCCGCGTTGTTAAATTGAAACCAAGAAGAGCTGTAATTTTCTAGTCGCACTTTTTTCCACAGATTACTTTGAACTTTACTTTAGTTCTGCGAATTGAGCCGTATCTCCCACGAAGTCGGCTGGAAATACCAAGATGTCATTGCTACTCTGGAAGCCAAGCGAAAAGTCAAATCGAAAATCTTCTACAACAAAAAGCAAAGAAATCAAGTAATTTTTTAGTTTTTTTTGTTCAAGTAAATTGAAAATTTATTTTCTAAATGTTTTTTTAAGGACTTGAGAAAACAAGCTTCTCAAAATTTGGCCAAAAAACTTGAACCGTACCAAAAAGTTATCGAGTCGTACGGATTTAACTAAAGGTTTTGTTTTTATAAATATCCGTTAATATTTATAAGAATAAAATTTTGAAAAAAAAATCTTTTAATTTTTTTATTTTCAATTTGTCCTTGAAACAAAAAATTGACACTTCAACTTTTTATCCAAACACTCTAGAACTCTGAATCTCTTGGACAATAATTTAAATTTAAAAAAAAAATATTTTAAAATGGTCATGGTTGTTTAGACTCAAGTAGAAAAAAAAAAAATTTCAGAATATGAGCTTATTTATCTATTATTCATCAAAAAAATATTGAATTTGAATTTTTTCAAATTTTCCAAGAGTATTGTGAATTTTAGAACAAAAATCATTTATCTATTACAACCTAATTTCGACTTGTGAACAAATTCAATACAATTTAAAGAACCAATATTTTTAAGTGTGTTTTTTCTAAAATTCACAACGCCATAATTTTCTAAGCATAAACCAAAATCCTAACTCTATATTTTAATTGTATTTTGATTGCATTTTATATTGACATTTAAGTAAAAATTTTCTGTAAAATAAAAGTCATATTTAAATTATAACAGTAAATATGTTCATTTTTGGATTTGAGTTAATTTCTCAAACCACATTTTTAAATAAAATATTCTACAATTTACAATTTCAAGGCTAATCAACAGGCTATTGCCCTTGTCATAAAGACTGATTAACACTTCATTTATTTAAATTTTATAAAAAGTTGATTTCTTTAAAAAATAAAATAAAATAGCAGTTATGATTAATTACAAAAATTAAACATTGAAAAATTTAAATCAAATATTTTAAATTTTTTAACAAAATCTATAAAAATTAAATTTATATTATTGTAAATAGAAAGCTTGAATGTAGTGGATTTCAGCATTGATCTCTTGATTACAAAGCTATTTATCAATTTTGAGTAAAAAAATCCATAAGTTTTTTCTCCATTATTAGATTTTGCCATTGGTTCCATTAAATTTTCGCTATTCCTTAAATTATATTTTAAATTTCTTGTCATTTTTGGATAATTTGCTTTTTAAATTTTCTGGCGAGTTAAGATAGTAAAGTGTCTCAAAAGAAAATGATAACATTCTGTCTAGTATTCTATGCTGAAATGCATATAAGCCATATTTTTCTAGAAAGTTATTTACGCCATTAAAGTTTTTATCATCAAATTTAAACTTAAACAATTTGAATATCGAAAAATAATAGCTCTTAGCTAGTTTAATTATTGTCTCTTATGAAAAATAACATATAAGAGTTGAGCAGTAGTCAAAGTAGGGTAAAATAAAAGTTTTAAAAAACTGTATCTTAACAGAAGTTGACAGGTAGAAGAGTCTTTTAATACTAAATAATTTTTTATTCACAACTAAAGAGATAGTACAAGCTTGTTTAGAAAAATTTAAATCTTGATCAATCTTAAAGCCCAAAAGACTTATTTCCTTAACAACTTTTATCTGATTACCACATAAATTTACCATTTCAGGATTATTACTAGTTTTATTAGAAAAAATCATACAGAATGTTTTCGACCAATTTATATCAATCTTATTGTAAAAACACCATTCATGTAAGCTATTAATAGACAAATGAAAGTTTACTAAGTTTTTATTAGGAGATTTTATAAAATGGACAAAATTATTTTTTGAGAAAAAATGGTATGGAGAAGGCGAAACTAGTTAAAGCGATTGATGTCATGTTCCTTGAGAGAGAACAATAAGATAATCCTTAAATTAATCTTCCTTGTTCAAATTTTAATTTAAAAAGAAAATTCAATTTTGAAAATTTACTTAACCCTCAATGGCCGGAAGGTTTTTTCAGCCCTTTTTGTCACTTCTTTTGCTTTTTTAAAATTTTTTGTTCAATAAATTTAATCATTTTTGGAATTATTTTTCAATCAAATCTAAAACCAAAAAAATTATTTTAGAAAAATATTTTTATTTTCATACAAAAAAAAAGAATCGATTCGCTTAGGCTGAGAAGGGTTTTTTTGGCTCACTAAAAATAATGTCTTTTTTTCTAAAATAAACTTTTGAAAAAGCTTATAATGCTCTTAATTTAAAACTCTATTTGATTAAAAATATTCCTATAAAAAATGAAATTTTTTAAACCGTGCCTCAAATAAAAGCTGACTCGTGAATTTCTTAGAAATGCAGTTGACACCCATTTTCTCTTCGAATATATTTGAAACCATTCGCTGATCAATTACTAGAAGTGGTAAATAAAAGCCTTCAGCCTAAAACTACATTTAAGCCAGTTGCTTCTAGAAAATGATTAGCATGCTCCTTGTTCATACATGTGCACCTTGTGTAGGTGATAAGGTTTTTAAATCGATTTGTAAAAATTGTCAAGAATAAGGAATACGAATTTAGAAAAAGTTAGTTCTCGTGTTTACAGTGGTGATTCACTACATGGATTTTACCAAATTTTACGTAAATTTACCAAAAATTTAGTAACCCAGATGTCTGTCAAAGTTGAACAGAAATTTGGCAAAAAAATAAGTTGTAGTGTAATAAGGAAATATAGATTAAGGATGAGTAATTAATTTAAATTCATTCATTTTGTCCACGTTTTAATAATATTTTTGAAAAGGATTTCGTCATCGTCCCTTAAGAAAAGCACCTTTTTTAAAAGATTTCCATAAACTACATAGACTTTTCTGGTGCTTAAAATATAAAGACTAAAATTTCAATGATTATGTTTTTGTTTACGAAACAACGATCCGAGTGTTTGACAAACATTAATATCATTTGAGATTCCCATCAAGCTATCCGACTGCATCTCCATGTTCGTCAAAACATGAATCAAAGTTAAAAATTTGGGCCGGTATATCTTTCAATGGTGCAACTAAATTTGCTGTAAGAAACATCCCTTTTTTTAATTGGTTGAGTGTAAAAAAAGTTAACTTTGTTAGATTTTTAAAGAAAACATGGATTCGGAATTATACAGGGAGATATTAGCCGATTTTTTAGTTCAATTTGCTGTTAATAAGTTTAACTTACATTTCAAATTACATCAGGATAACTATTCAAAGCATATGTCATTAATTTAAAAAAGATCACTTAAAAAAGATTATTCCTTTTGTAATAGCTAAAGATGGAGAGTGGTCAAATCATTAGTATGACAAAAATAAGTTTAATTAAATTTAAAAAATTTAGTATTTTTTACGTTTTTATACCTAAATTTTAATTGAATTTTACGTAAATTTACGTAAAAAAAGTAAAATTTTAAAATGTTAAAAAGGATATGGGGCAAAAAAAATGAAATTTTATCAAATTTTTAATTTTTTTCTAATAAAAAACTCAATAAATTACGGTTTTATAATTTTAAACACGTTTGATTTTATTTGTAGGAATGAAGCGAATATTTCCGGTCTTAGCATTAAAAATATGATAAAAAAATGTTTCTTAGAAAATTTTTGAGTTGGGGATTTTTCACTCCATAGACTCTTAAAGACTATCATCCTATATTTTGTTTAATTTGGCTAATATTGATTAAACTAAAAAAGTTACCAAAGAATTCATTTAATTTTCGGGTTCCTCAAAAGAAAGAAATTTGTACAAGAAAACTTTTTTTCAGGAAAAAAAAAGTATGCCTAACTCTTTTATTGAAATAAAAAGAAAGATTCCCAGCTAAAATGTGCTAAAACTTTGACTGATTATTAAGCATGAGAAAATCAAGTATATTGAACTATTTACACATATTCTAAATCAGCACATTCAAATTTATAAGAAAATAAAAAAAAATTCTCTGAGGCATTGAATTATTGATTTTATTTAAAATAAAAATAAAGAATACAAAATTACCCTTAATACAGGACCTATAAATAGAAAAGTTAAAGCAACTTTCTTTTTCTTTGGGCTTTTGTTGGAGCTCCTCGTTTCAGAGCACTTTTAACTAAACTAATCGTATCTGTGACATTTTTGATTCTTAAGAATTAAGTTCAAATTTTTTTTATTTGTTTATCTGTACCGAGCTAATGCTCCTTCAGAATAAAAATATATAAAAAAATATTAAAATAAGGTTAAATAAGATAAAAAAATAAAGAAAAAATAAGTCTAAGTAATAAAAAGAAAATAAACGATTAGTTGAAATAGCTAGAGAATAGACATATTTAAATATTTGATAGTTCAGGAAAAGGAGAAATTATTATGTAGCAATTACACAATGGAGTTGGATATTCTATATATCTTGATTCGAAACCTTCTCTATATTCTTCCACCAGTCTGACGACCAGTGGAACAGAATGACTCAATCCTGCCCTAACATATCTCTCACTAAACTCAAGAGTCGATTTGAAAGTGTTAGTAGTTTAAGTTTAAGTTTTGTGTTTAAGTTTGAGGACCTCTTGGTGCAAAATATTGGAGGAGGTATCATATTTCAGCTTCAAAATAGATCGAACTGCTGGATTTTGAATAACTTGTATTTTTTTGATGTTAGTTTCTGAGAATGAATTTAAACAAGGAAAAGAATAATCCAAGATTGATCCTATCAAATATTTGTAAAGACTACCTAATGTTTTTGGTTTTAGATCCCATTTCCTGTTTGAGAGATATTTTATTATATTAAGCCTTGAATTACAGTACTTTTTTAATTCATCCACCATTGGACTAAATGTAAGTTTTAAGTCTAGTGTGATGCCAAAGAATTTGACTTTTTCCTCATTATTTAAATTGCTACAATTAATTTTAAGGTCAAAATTGATTTTAACTTTTGTTTTTTTCTTAAAGATCATGTAACATGATTTTTCAATAGAAATTTTCATTTTCTATTTGATTCATTTTCATTTCCTTCCTATAGGCAATAGTTAGTGAATTCGTTTGGAACTTTGTCGAAGAGAAATGGAAGAAAGTCGAGAGAAGCTTCTACTCTCTTTATGGCCTAGGTTGCAAGCCGAAGGCTGCATCTCCTGATCTAGTTGCTTTCCTATACAAACAATTCTGTCAATCAATTTTTCGTTATCCTTTGGACTTGTTATTCATAGGAGAGAATAAGCTAAGTGAACTAAATATTAGGCAAAATTTACTAATCAAAAGAATGTTTGATATCAAGAAATTTGCCAGATTCAGACCGATGTTAGAGGCTCTACGTCTTGAATCGGTAGAACAATTATATTTGAAACATAAAATATTTTTTTTGAAGCAATTAAGGAATAGTAAAATGTGCTGGGAATTTTTGAAGTTTTTGCATTCGGATTATTCACTCTTTTAACAGAAAAATACATCTTACTGCAAGCAGCTCAAGTATCTAGAGAAGAAAATACATATGGATGTAATGAGTTACAGTCCAAAGACCTCAATCGCCATAATTGACCATGTATCCTTAGACAAAAACCGTGTCTTAGTTGACTCGGTCAAGTTTGTATGTACGCAAATAAAAATTAATATGAAGTTAAATTTAGAATACTTTCACTTTTATAAAATTTTGAATGATCTATTAAGAGCAGACTTTTATACTTAGTAAATATTACAAATTATTCTATTTTATTTTTTTCTCAGTCTTTTTTTTTTTTTTACTTAATCTAATGTAATTTTTCTTGTATTTTTGCCCATGGGGCTTTAAACTAATAAATAATAATAATATAACTGTCCACAATTATGTACTGTCTCATACTCATTTCAATTTATTTTATAGTTTTTTTTCTAATTTTAAATTAACTGATTTTACATTAAATTTTATTTTTTTTAAATGCTATTGTTAATTTTTTGATTTTATTAAAATTTGTCAGCTAATTTATTGACAGCCAATTTAAAATATTTTTTTAAGCATTTAAGAAATTAAATAATTGATTAAATTGAACTGAAAAAATATTGAAATGTTTAAATGTTAACAATCTTTTGTCTTACTGTAAAATTCATGAGATGAAAGTATGTAAAAAAAAATTAAAAAAAAATTATTCAATTATGAATATTAATTCAAAATTGTAAGTTAATGCAAAAACATCTGAGAAAAATTTCGGGATAAGTGTTTTGAGTATTTGAAACAAGAAAGATTGTAGATATTCGAATTATTTCACAGAATGCAATCGTCTGACCACGAAATTGATTCTGTTGATATAAAAGATAATTCTACTGAGAATTTGACAAAAACTCTATTAGCAATTAATAGAGCTTATCAAGAAGTTATCTTGGAAAAGCTTGAAAAGTTAAGGACTGCTCTCGTTCTAAATCTTCAAAAACAGGTCGGTCTTTTCTAAAAAAAATTAGACTTTATTAAAAATTTAACTTAAAAAATTTTCAAAAATTAAATAATATTTTTTTAGAATGAAATTGGAGAAAAAATTTGTAGTATCAATCAAAATTTGACTT
The DNA here is from genome assembly GCA_016802215.1 of Brachionus paranguensis. Classification (NCBI taxonomy): domain Eukaryota; kingdom Metazoa; phylum Rotifera; class Eurotatoria; order Ploima; family Brachionidae; genus Brachionus; species Brachionus paranguensis. The sequence goes on along the minus strand of JAESIX010000002.1, from coordinate 5,800,849 downwards.
CTTCAAAAATTGAAGGATGTAAGTTTGAGCTAGAAATCAGCAAGATTAAGGGAAATTATTTCAAAGATAGATTTCAATCGGTATATTTAATATTAATTTATTTTTAAGTTTTAAGAATTTTAAAATATTTAAGGAGCCAGAACACAATATAGATACTATACGACGTAGTAAACTTGTCTACTATGATTATGTGCCTCAATTAAAATCCGAATGTAATTTTTAATTAAGTAAAATTTAATTTAAAATTATTGCTTAAAGGGACTATCGAGTACAGAAATAAGTTGAAGCAAGCAGTGATTAAAGACTCGATTCGAATCACAAAAAATCCAATAACGAATAAGTAAATAAAATATCTAATATTAATTGTAAAAAATCTGAATGGTAAAAAATTAGCCAATTTATTTAGCATTTGCTTTGATTTTTTTAAATTTTTGAAAAACTCCTTCCTTAAAGGGTTGTGAAAAATTAAAGTTATGGACTTCATAATTTTAATAAAATAAGAATTATTTAAAAAAATTTTTGTTGATAATTTCTTATTTCATCAAAATTTTTATTAATATAAATATTTTAGCAATAGTATTTTAGTATTTTAGTAAGGAAAGAATTTTTTTTTTGAAAATCTTTTTTTTTTTTTTGAAGGTCAAAATAAAAAAAATATAATTTTATAATACTGAATTTTCAAAAAAAAAATTCTATCCTTACTAAAATACTATTGCTAAAAAATTTGAACAATACGAAAATTAGAAAAAAGCTTAAGAATAAAAATACGAAGTTTCAATTTAATAGTTAAAATCAGGACTCATCGAAAATGTGTGTAATTACAATCTTACCATTTTTGATTATTGAACAGTTCGACATTTAAATCTATATTAATAGGTTATTTCAATTTTATTTAATAATTTCTACTATTTCATTTATCTTGTTTGATCGTTGTGTCATCATTGACAAAATAATTTTTATTCTAAATTTAAATTTAGTTGATAAAAGTAAAGTCAGTTTTTAAGAATAATTTTTTGAATCGTTGCTTTTCTAGTCTCTTTATATGAAGTTGGCTTGCATGGAACTTAGTCTGGGGAAAATCCAAAAGTTAATTTATCCAATTTTGAACTGATTTTTTTTTATTTTTTAAATATTTTGTCAATTTAAAAAATCCTGGTATAAATAAATTTGGCTAATTTTTTATTTATTCATTCAAAATATAAAATATTCATGTCATTTTAATATAGAACTTTTCGGTTAAAGGTTCTTGATGTTTTACAGTTCTTGACAAAATATAGATTAACTATTATTTGATTTTTTTAAGTTGAAAAATTTTTAACAGAAAACGATATTTGAATTATTTCAATATTTTTTTAAATTTTTAAATTATTTTTCAGTTAAAAATCCAAAATTCTATAAGGATTTCTCAATTAAAATTATTTTAAAATTATCAGACCTAAAAAATTTTCACTATCATTAAAATTAATATTTCATATATTAATATTTTTTAACTGAAGCGACACTTTCTCTTTAGTTTTTATCTGAATAACTTAAAAATATTTGAATCTTTTACAACTCTTATTATTAAATTGAATTAAAATTTTAATGTTTACTTTGAATCTGCTAGATTTATAATTATTTTAAATTTAAGAATTAAATTTTTGGACGAAAAACTTGATAAACTCAAAGTTGTCTCGCGTAAATCAAGTGAATTAAAATCTTTACAAAAAATGATACGAGAATGTGGAAATCAAATTAAAAAAATAGAGTATTTTTTTCTAAACGGTAAGGTAAATTTTTCAACAATTCTATTTTTAAGCTCAATGTCAGATGTTAAAATTTTGGAAAATATCGATCCTGAAAAAATTGACTGGCTAAAAATATCAAATGTTGACGTAATGCTAGAATTAATAAAAAAAAATTAAAAGCTATTTAAATTTAATTAGTTAAATGAAAATTGGTCGGCTAATGAGTGTAAACTGGTATGGATAAATGTTTGTGATCCAAGGATTAATCAAAATAAATGGACACAGGAAGAGAATTTACAGCTCATTGATTTGGCCAGAAAATTCAATGAAAAAAATTGGGAACAAATTTCTATTAAATTAAATGTAATATTAATTTTTATTTTTTTTTTAACTTTTCATGTAGGCTTTCTTTTTGAAGTTAGTCAGATAAAGAACCAAGTAGCATTTAATCAATTCTTTACTTTTTAAAATAAGATACAATGTTAAAATTGAGCAAAGTTTTTGTAAAATCAAAGGTGAAAATTTGAAAAAAAATTAAAATTGTAATTAATTAGAATTTTTCCTATTTAACTTAACTGAGAATGGGAAAAAGCTTTTCCTTTAAGAGTTTCATTAAAAAAAGGCTAGATTGTTTTCTTCAATGTAAAATGAGAGACTTGTTTCGATTTCCAACAATGTCATCAGCCATTTTGAATTAAAAAAAAAATTGTACCGCTTACTCCAAAACAAATCCAAATCTCTTAATAAATAATTTTAGGAAGCAAAAACTAAAAATAAATCTAAACATCAAGATATTTTATAATTTATAAAAAATTTCAGAAAATTTAGCACGAAACTGTTTCATCTTTTCAGAATTTTATAAAGAATATCTACAAGTATTAAACAACAAATAATTGGTACTTTTTTTTTAAATTGTGCCGGCATTAATATTGAATTAAAAAAAATAAAAAAATTAATGATTTAATGTAACATTTTATTCCGAAAATTTATATATTAAGCAAGCCTTACAAGTTGAAATACTAAAACATGGGTGATATGGTACTAAGCAGACGCAATAAAATTATATTTTTGGATTTTGATGCAGCATTTAAAACCATAAAATAAATTAAAAAAGGTTTTTGAATTTAAAAAGTCTTTAAAAATGACATTAATATAAAACGACGGAATTTCTGATTCCATTGATCTCTGTATGAACAAAATCAGGTTTATACACTAACTTGTTATTTTAAATGAACTAATAATGAATTAGTGAAGCTCTTTTCTTATTTTCTTTATTCCTTTTTCTTTTTAAATGATTTTTATTCACAGATACCGTATTCCCTCATTGGATTATGCTGCACTACAAGCTACGGCATGCAAATTAAAACTACAAATTAAAAATTTTCAAGCATGGGTGAGATGTACTTTAGTGCATGGTCCAAAAGCTGGTAGCTTAGCTTGATCATCATAATCGAACGAGAGAATACGGAATAAAATAATGGGTTAGGATTTTATTTTTCTTCTTCTTATAAATTCTTTTTAAATTTAATTTTCCTTAAAGGAGGCTAATCTAGTTAATAATAATAATAATAATAATAATACAGTAACAATCATCTATGTTTTTATTTACTTTTCATTTCGCCAAATATGGTGTAATCTAGAAACAATAAATAAATTTAAAACAATAAAATAATTTTATATTTTTTAAATTAAGACCAATCGATCTGCATTTCTCTGCATGAAGCGGTATCATGAAAAAACTGTTGACCGATACTGCAAGAGGTAAACAAAACTAATCAAAAATATAAATAATAAATTAATTAAATTTTAGAGATTGGACCGAAGAAGAATCAAACAGATTGTTAGAACTAGTTGAATGCTACAGAGAGGGATATTTTGTCCCTTATAACTACTGTAAGATTAAAAAATTTTTATAATAAGGATCAATTTAGATTGAATAAAATTGAGCTTTTTTTAAAAAATTTTGTAAAAATAAAAAAAAAATCTCAAAATAATAAAATTTTAGTGTGCTATTTAAACGGAACACGAGATCGAAATAATGTGTTTATTCATCATCAAAAAATTGACCCTAATTTAAACCATGGCCGGTGGACCTCGAGTGAATACCAGGCATTCGAAGAAGCCGTGCAATACTTCTCAGCCAAAAATTGGCAGGAAATCAGCGAATATGTTGGTACTAGAACTGCTTTACAGTGCAAAGAACGCTATGAACTAAAATTTTTAAATCCTGACAAATACAAAAATTGGACTAGTCAAGAAGATAAAAAGTTGTTGGATTTGGTGGATAAATATGGCGGACAATGGTCAAAAATAGCTGCTTGCGAATTTCCATACCGAACAGACCATTCATGCTTATTCAGATACACTAAGTTAATGAAATGGAAACGTCAGAATGAATGGTTCGAATCTCAACCGGAAAAAATTCAAGAATTCATAAAATTCTTATTTAAAAAACGAAAGAGCAAAAATGATAATCATGACGTTGAAATTTATACTGAAAAAGGAGAAATGGTGCCAACAACTCCAAAATTTGGTTCTGGAACAGGATTTTTAGCCTCCATGATCGACAAAATTTTTGAAAAAAGAGACTTGGTTGAAGAATTTATTGACAAAAAGAGAGAGGGACAACTGAGTTTAACAATATTGGCAAAAATTGGAATTTACACACCTGTTGTTACTAATTTAATTGCCAAGTACAAGAAATATCAATTGAAAAATAATGAAAAGACTAAGCAACCGGGAAAAAAAAGGGGTAGAAAGCCTAAAAGTGCTGAAAATGAAAAAAAACAAGAGTCAATTAAGACTTCTAGTTTTAAGCAAAAAAAATCCTCTGTTTTAATTGAATCTGGAAGAATTAAGAGAAAATACACCAGGAGAACAAAAAATATACGAACTTTTCAATCTAATTATCGAAAGTCGAAAGAAGAATCAAATTTTCCTTTGAGCATCAATTATTACCTAAAAAAAAAGTTATCCGGAGGAAGAAAAATAAAAGCTAAAAATAAAAAATTTATAAGTCAAATAGATGAAACAACAATCAATGAAGAATCAACTAATATAAGTAAAAATTTTATTTATTCTCTCCTTGTGGAGCAAAGGATCATTACTTTTTATTTACACTCCTCCTTACATTTGGCGAGCTCTTTCGTGATTGATGGTGCTTAATAATTTTAATTAATCTATTTGAAAAAATCTTAAAGAAGTTTAATTTTGGAATTTATTTTGTTTTTAAACAGACTTTCGGAAAAGTTAACTCATTTAACTTGACTTAAAATAATTAAAATTTAGTTATCTAATAAGCCTTGAAAAAAAATTTCAAATTAATTTTGAAAAATTAAGTTAAAATTCAATTAATTTATTATTTTTTTCTATGTAGTCTAGTTAAACAATTACAGTGAATTTTCGCTTATAATAAACTAAATCTTAAGGGAAAAAAACTTTTTCTATACCTTTAGTGCTTATTTTTTTGCATAATAAGAAATTCTATTAAAGAAAATTTATCGCATATAATAAATTTAGAAAAAATAATTAAAATTCTTAATTGTTTAAATTAAGGTCTAGATAAAAAACAGTTTCTCAAAATTTCCCTATTCATCCTTCAACAGTTTCTTAGACCAAAAAAAAATTTTCGTTCATAAGAAATTGTCTTATTTAAAAAATTTTTCTTAAGCAAATTCGAATTTCTTATATCCGATTTTTACTGTAGCAACATAAAGGAGTCAAACACAAGATCAACAGATAACCCTTCTGATCATTATTTTTGATTTGGGTCATAACTTTATAATTTTTATTATTTTTAAGAGTTTTCTATTTTACCAATAAAATATTTTTTATTTGAAAATCTTCAATATTAAACTTGATGTTTAATATTAAAAGACTAAAAATTAATTTTTGCTCAATTAAGGAATTATCCTTTTTTTTTTAATTCTACCATTAATTCTTGAAATTATTAATTTTAAAGTTTCATTTATTGAAGAAATAACAATCTAATGATAAATCTTAAAGTTTCCAAAGAAGGTCCACACAGCAATTTATACGACTCTGTTTTAGACACATTCGTAATAGAAATGGATGCAAGATTCAAGGAGGATAATTTAAGGCCATTAATATGGATTCATAAAATATTAACGGCGAAGGAGGTTCAAACGAACTATCAAAATGACATATCCTTATATAAAAATGACATTGATTTCAAAAAATTAGTTAATGAATAGTTTAATTGGTATCCATGTTATTCTCATTTAGATGAGCTTTTTCGTAATTTTTGACCTCCATGCTACTGCTGGTCTTCCTACCTTACTGTTACTGCCGCCCTTGAGGTGTTCTTTTTGGTATCCTTGTTTCTTTCATCCTGAGTACATTTCCGAGTCATTGCAGTCTTTTGTTCTTAATGCATTGACTTAATGGCTCTGAATTTGTTCTTTTGAATAAGTCAGCATTCGACAATTTCTGAGGCCAGTTTATTTAATGAAATAAGATAAATATTAATTTTTTTGTATTTTTTCTAATTAATTTTTTAATCCACATTTTGAACTGTTTAATACTCATTTTATATTTTTTTACATCACTGTTAAGTTCACATATTTTAAAGAATAATTCATAATATTCTCTCTTTTTTTTAAGAATGAGAGAATTATTGTGAAATAAGTTTCATGTAATTTAATTTTTAATTTTAAACTTTAAAAATAAGGATTTGAAGCTCGTTGTGATATACTTGTGATTGAATACGACCCCAAACTTGTTAAGTCACTAGACGTACTTGACTTTAATTTTTTTATTTCTTCTGATATCCTTCAAGATAATTTTGCAGTCCAAATAAAATTTCTCAAAAAAATACAAACAAAAATCAAAAATAAAACAAACAAATTTAAATAACGCTAGACTTAATTTCAGGGTTGTTTAAAAGTACAAATCAGGAATTTTTTTTTAAAGTCCGTACTTTGACTTAAATTTTAATGGTCTTGACTTAAACATGATCACGGCCACATTATAATTTTGCCGTTCCAGGTAGCTATTGTGGCGACTTAGTTTAAGTCAAAATCACTAAAATTAAAGTCCAAGTCCGGACTTGGACATGACTTAAGACTTGAAAGAGAATTTTGGCTATGATAAGTCTGTGGAAGCTTTTAAATAGTATTCTCAGAGACGTGTCTATTCTAATTTTTTTTCGAGAAATAATTAGAAAAATTAAAATATTGTAAATTAAAGTAAAATTTTTATTTAAAAATAATTATATAACAGCTGCTTGACATAAGAAGACACTTTATTTGTGTCTTTAAGAATGCTTTTATACTTGTTGATGTCGATTTCGAGACAAATATATGAGCAGAATTGTTTAAGTTCCCAAATTAAGGTCAAAGTCATTAAAAATAAATCGGTAAGACATACAAAATGCACCGGTTTACATTTTGAATAAAGCCAATTATTTATAAATAATCAAATCTTGACAATAATACTATTTCTTACAAAGACTTCTACATTCTTACCAAAAATTACCAAATTTAACAACAAATAATGTAAAATATTAGAAGATTTCGTAAGAAATAATTAAAAAATTAAAATTAAATAATTAAATAATTTAAATTTATTTGTTTTTTACAAAGTCCAAGTCAGGACTTTTCGGACTTTTAAACAACTCTGAATAGGAATCATAAAGTTTTAATTCCATGTCTCAAGGAATAACTTGAAAGGTTGTTGAATAGTTTCTTTTAAAAATTTATTAAGTAATTTAAAATTTCCTTGAATTTAGTTTCATTTTATTGATGACTTTTGAGCCTCATCAATAATTTCAATGATTCCTAAAGCTATTTCTATTAATATATAAAAAATCTTAAATAGGAAAATAAATTCATGATCTAAAGAGTATGTTTTACTTCACAGTGTACTCTAAAAATAATGAATTATTAAAAAAAGTCCAAACTTTTTAAATTGTTTTAATTAATTTTTTTTTTAGAAAGAACAAAAAAATTAGGAAAATTAAAAATAAGTGAAATATTCAATATTGTTGAAGCTAAAAATAGTGTCCTAGAAGAAACCGAGAGAGAAGCTGTAACGTTGGAATCAATTGAAAAAATTGAAAAACTTTTAACTAGTACCACAAGTGAAACTAGCCAAGCGACAAAATCCAATAAACGAAAATTGACTGAAAAGAATTCAGTAGAGCCTGCAGCAAAACGCAAGTACAAACCAAGAAACAAAAAAGTTCAAAATGAAACTTCAGAGTCACCGACAACCAGCAAAGATGCTCTAAAGCCGAAAAGAGGACGAAAAAAAATTATAAGAGAAACGCAGCCCAGTTCTAATGATGAAAACATAAAATTTTTTCTCGAAAACAAAAGTTCATTAATAGTAGATGTCAATTCAATCAGTGGTATTCAAATGAAAATTTTAAGATTTTAATTTTAAGTTTTTATTTTCAGAGACGACTAAAATTGCTTGTTTTAGTGAATATCCTAACGAGTTCAAATATATGTATTCACTTAAAAAGGATGCCAATTTTATGAAGCATTTCACAATAATAAAATGCAAAGATACCCTTGTTGGAATTAAACCATTTGTAAGCTCTTTATTTAACTTGTAAATTTTTTTAATTTTTTTTTAATCAAGAACCGAACTATTAATGATGAATATTTTACCGAGCCGAGATTGAAAGCAATTGAAAATGCCATGAAAAAAATGTCCCTTTTACGATAAATTTTCTCATTTATAAATAATTATAAATATATATATTTTTTTTAATTAGACATCACTTATTTTATCAAATAAAAATCTTAACTTTTTGAAGTGTTTTTTTTTTCAAAATTTCCCATAATTCAATAGATACTTCGTGATAATAAAAGTTCATTTTTTTTTAAAAATAATTCAAAATATTTCTTTTTTTTATTAGAAAAATGATTTTTATTTTTATAATTCACTTGAATAGTTATTAATAAAAATGGAAAGATAGCAAGTGACTAGATTTTCTTAAATTGTTTCCTAGCAAAATTTCATATTTAATATCAGGGTCAAGTGGTAATTGAGTGAAAAAGGAAAAACAACAAGCATTAAATCTTGATAAAATTTATTTAGAAAGTTTGACTAATAAAAATCATTAGCTTTAATCAATTTGAGTTAAATCAAATTCAAATATTTACTTTTTAAATAATGAAATTTATCCGTACTGAACTTGTATCAGATTTATTGTCGAAATTCCGAGCGACATTTTTCGGCTTATTAATAGCTGATATAAACATAAAATTCACCTTAAAGCCGAGTGAAAAGATAAATATTTTTAGAGTTGAAAAAATTTTAATCTTAAATCACGATGAAGTGCACACAAAATATTTAAATATTCATTTACTTAAATAATCTTTAAATAAATATAATCTCACAAAAATAGGAAAGAGAAGTATTTATTTTTTGTTGGGAAAAAAGCTGATCTTCGCTTTGAGTATTTTCCAATAATCAACTGTGTATTCACCGATTATTTACTCTTTATCATTCGTTTTTACGTTTATTTAGATAGTTTCAGTTTTCAAATAAGTTTTTTTTTAACAATTTAATGTAAAATTTTATATTGTTTGATATCATATTTATTTATAAACTCTTAATAAACGGATTTGAAAATTAAATTTTGGTTTTTCTAATTTTTAACTAGAATTCACTAAGCTTTGAAGACTCAAATAATTTTTCAACAGTTTATTTTTTACTTTTGTTTAAATTTATCAATTAAAAAGTTTTCCAAAATTAATCCCATAGGCCTATGACTGCTAGGTCTCGTCCTTTGCTGAGAAAACAAATATGATTGATTTTAAATTGAATTTATTTACTAATTTTGATTTTTTTTACAAAAAAATTGTAAGTACAAAGTTAAACGAGAAAAAAAGATATAATTTTAAAGCAACTTCAAATTGTACAAAAATGTCCAAGAACAAAATGGAAAATTTTTCTTTTTTATAATTTGAGTTATAAAAAAAGGACTGATTTATTTAAAAGAGTTTTAATAAACTTTTTTAAGTCAAATTGTGCAGCAAATTTTAGTACAAGTTTTTTTTTCTTCAAGTCTTACAAATGATCTGTTCAAATGAGCTGATTTTTTAGCCAAATTAAATTTTTGTAATTTTTTTTATTTATTTTTTAATTTAATAGAGTTATAGTGAGATTAAATTTTGGTGATCCATCAGTCAAATTTATTTTAAAAAACCTTTTTTTCTTTTTAACATCAGCTTTCTAATTAATATCAGAAAAATGAATTTAACTAATTTTCCATTCTTAACTTTAGATCAAAAATTTTTGAAAACAGTAATTTTCAGATTTAAAAGAAAAGAAGTTTTTTAATTTGTTTTTAGTTTTTAATTTTTTAAATTAAATTTTATCAAGAAATAATACAGACATGATAAAATTGACAATGTTATTTTTAAACAGCGATTTATCATATTCTTTTATTAGTTGCTTGACAATTTTTTTGTAAAAACGCTAGGCCTAAAAAATGTAGCGACATCTAATTTGAAGAAATTGATATTTAATAAAAAGTAATAAAAAGCCTTGTAATTTACCTAAATTTTTGTCATAGTGGCTTGCTCAAGATTAAGCTTTGATTAGATTGCAGTTTCAATGAAGAAATAATCAAAAATGAAATCATAGAACTTTAACTATTCGTAAGAGTAGATTTAGTCAGATGCCAAGAGCTTTGTGAAATGAAAATAAAATAATATTTAGCCTTTCAAGAGTATGAGTACACAAGTCTTTGAAGTGACTTGCAAAACAAAGATTCTTTTCAGAAGTTTTAGCTTAAAAAGATGACTCCGAATTATTAGGAAATTAAAATATTCAATTTGTAAACACCACCATTTCCTTGGTAAAAAAATTAAGCAACATTTATTCGATTCCATTTGAAGATTAACCCGTTCAATATCTTAATATTATTTTGATTATTTTGTTTTTTTTTACTTTAAAATAAAAAATAATTAATTTTTTTTCATCCATTTGTAAATTTGTATCAAGCTATTTCTCCTTCAGAATAAAAATTAAATAAAAATATAAAGATAAAGAAAAGATTTAAGATAAATAAAAATAAAAAAAAAAAGAGATGACATTGTATTGATTTTTAAGTATTGAATGCTCCAGGAAAAATAAAGATTTTACACAAACATATCAGGTATTTTACATTACGTATCATTCATTTAACTATAATAAAATAAAAGCTCCATTCCGTAAGAATTTAATTTAAATTATTGTAGACAATTTAAAAGTCTAATTTAAAAATTATGTTAAAAAAAGCTTTATTTTAATATACAATTTAATTAAGGCTTTTAATAAGTAGTCTACAAAGCTAATTATTTTAGAATAAATCAATTCTCTAGTAAAATAGATAGTCTTTAAAGATATACAATAATTTGGTAATCAAACAGTTTTAGATTAATGCTTATGTCTTGAAATTTGGCACAAGTATCGATTTCGATTACAAAATTTTCATTATTTTTCTTATTAGGTGTTAAATATTTGTTTATTCAAAAATTTACTTTTTTGTTACTTATCGTTCTGAATAATTTATTTGTGCCTGAAGTTAAGACTCATGCTGAAAATAAGCTTTTGTCCGCTCTGAACAAAAAATTACCCAAGAACTTTAGCAATAACACGGAAGCAATAATTTTAAAAGCTTTCTTAAAATAAATCGCTATTTTTCAGGTAAACAGATATGCTTGCTTTTAGTCCTATTAGGCCAAATGAGTCGATAAATTAATTCTTTTTGTAGCCAAGAACAAATAGAGCTATAAAAATTTGCATTAGGGGTTTTAGACGATTTATATTAAAAAAATCGTGAATCGATTTTTGCCTCATTTAAGATTTCCTTTTACAATATTTGTTTCAACCAGGATAACAGGAGTTAGATATAATAAGTGTGTGGCTAGTTTAAATTCACACGAAAAGTGATGGTAAATAAAAAATAATCTTGAATTCTCAATAAATTTTATTGATTTTATATTTAATTTAAATTACATTCAAAGTAAAACAAATGATTGGACTTAGTAGTTTTTTTTCACTTTGGTCGCTGTCATTTATAACAATAATATTTGCAGTATTTTTTGTTTCTCATTTGACTTGTGCGGCCACTAAAATAATATTTAAATCTACTTAAAATAAATCAAAGTTTATCGATTATTATTTCCTGTTTGTCTAAAACCATCAGGTACAACCAAAACAACAGCGTTTATTTACAAGCTATTATCTGTGCTAGTCTTGACACTTTCTCAACCAGTAATTTAAAACTTTTGAGTTTGGTCAAGATTTTAGTGTTTTAGCTTAATCCTTTTTTTTTATAAAAATAAAATTATCTTTTTAATCCACTATTCAACAAAAAGTACCTGTAATTTGATTAGATTTTAATTTGAAATCGAACACCAAGTTAGATATTTTTATCATTTTATTTCGACCATTAACATTTGGTCAATGTTAAGCTCAATTTTTGAATAATTTTTGAATGAATTTAATAATTTAATTTTTTTTATTCAATTTATTTAAAGACAGAATCAAAAAAAAGAAATGAATTTTTAAATACAACAAAAAAATTGAACAATAAAGAATAATTCAGTTCAAATTTATTTATGACGATTTAGTTTTTATTCTATTTTTTTCGAGCTCACAGATTTATGTGACTGTAAATAATGAGGTGGAATTTTGGTAATGGATCTATTAAATGATAATCAATAGTCTATCAAGAGAAAATACCTTGGGAAAAATTGAGGCTATTTAGGCCTATTTTTGAAAAATCTTTGATCAACGAATAAATTAATTTCTAAATAGGAAAATTAAAGGAATTCTTTTTTGATCGATTGAGTCTTAAGGATAAATCGTCTCTTACCTTCGATTCATCAATGTAGGACTCTTTTTTGTCATGATTTAAATTGAAAAATATGGTCTTTGATCTTTTCAAAATTGTCACTTGAATTAATAAAAAAAAAACTTAGAGATTAATTAAAAATATTTTCAACTAAACAATATCAAGATAAGACACACTTTTTAAAAGATGAAAATTTTTTTGCAAAATCGTTTTAATAGGTATTTTTTAGTCGTTTAAAACTTAAATTTACTAAGCTTTAGTCTAGCGAGAATTTTCAATTTTAAATGCTTTAAAACCGAACGACTTTTCTAGCATTGATTCCTTTTTTTTTAAGTTTCTTAATTAAGAGGATTAATGAACATCGAAAAAATTCGGACACAAAAAGCATTTGTTTTAGCAAATTAAAATTGCGTCTTAATTTTGATACAAAATCGAATTTTGACTAAATCAGGATAGAATTACTATAATTTTATTTTTTTTTGGCATTATTTTGTAAAATCACGTCAATTTTTCTTTTATGTTTATTCGGACAATATTTAGTTAAGAAAATGATAAAAAAAATTTTAAATAATTTTATTTAAATTCCAAATTAGAACCAAATACTCGTAAAATAATTCGACCATTTAGAGCTATTTATTTCACGGATGGTTTCTCTCTAGAGGTTTTTAAAGTGATTGTAGCAAAAAAATTCCGGAAATTTTTTTCAAACATCACTTTTTACGGTAAATTGTTTTTTGCTCTAAATGAAACATAATTGAAAATATTTCTAGTACAAAATCGATTTAGATTGATTTGAAATCAATAGATTTAATCTTATTTTTTATCATTTTTAAATTTTTTAGATAGACTTTGTCGATTATTTAAAATCGTCAAGGATAGAAATCAATTAAAAACAAATGACTTGGAGTTTTTTTTTTGTACAAAATTTATCTTATTGAGATCAAAAAATTCTAGTTCACAAAACTATTCATAATGCTTTTTGGCACTAGCCTAATAAATTTAGTCTTGATAAAATTTGTGGTCTCGCTCGAGATCCAAAGTAATCCAGACGATCAGTACACCAATTTGAATGGAAATGTGATTTTTCCATGTCTAATCAAGGATTACAAAGAAGGAATTGATTATGTTGAATGGTGTAAGAACGATTTTTGCACATGGGGTCGCACCATTCGTATCAGCGATGGCCGGCTCAGGTACAAGAGTCTTCGAAGGTTCTACATAATTGGCAATCGAAGCAATGGTGAATGGAATTTATTCATCCAAAACATAACTGCTAATGATGTTGGAAAATACAAATGTACAGTTACTCGTAGAGTGGACAAAAATGTTTTCAAGATAAATTCAAGCTCAGCAAGTCTTAGAATAATGAGTAAGAGAATATAAAATTTTTTAATTTTTTTATTAATTTTCCATTTTTTAAAAGAAAAACCGACTAAAATTGAATTAAATCATAAAAATTCAGTGGATATCATATTGGACCAAACTGAAAATATCGAATGTTTGGTGCATAATTCTGTGCCTGAGCCAAACATAAACTGGTTTATGATGGATACAATTGTTTTTGATCAAATCACTGAAGCAAACAGCTTCAAAAAGCTTGAAAACATAAAATTAGTTGAAAATTTGAATTCGAGTTTTCAAATTTCGGCATTCAAAAATTCTGAATCAGTATTTATCAATAGACTTAGTTTGACAGGTAGCATGGATTTGGCAAGAAAGACCCTAATAGCTTTAGTTGATCACCCTTTACTCGACAAACCGACAATAAGAGCCGTTCGAATAGACCTCAAATGTTTGATTTTAAATTTTAGAAAAATTCGATCAAAATTTTTAAAATTTAAAATTTAGATCCGCCTATTTTGTCAATTGATTTTGAACCAAAAGAGCCTTTGGAAGAAGGCAAAACATTCACTTTTCATTGTAAATCTGAGTCAGTTGATGATCATGAAAAAGATGATTCAAAAAAGTTAGATTTTTGTTTAAAAAAATAGAACCAACTCATTTTTTGATTTTTAAGGAATTTTTTTTATTTGAACGAGAAGTACAAATTTTATAGTATAAATGGGTCCATTAGACTAAAATTAAATCGCAAAATGAATTCAAGTTTATTAGTGTGTGAAGATAGTAATTTGATTGGAAAAAGTATTTTGAACTATTCAATGGACATATTATGTAATTTAAAAAAAAAAACGAAAAATTTTTATTTAAAATTCTTATTTGTTTAAGATCCCCCAAAATTTTTAAATAAGCCAGACTCTATAGTTGTGATGAGAAACAAAACGGATAGAATTTCTCTAAACTGTTCAGTCGATTCCAATCCTAAGTCCGAAATTCATTGGGTCAAAAATTTTGACCAAGTAATTCACATTGGTGAAAGCCTTAGTTTGAGTGACAGTTTTGATGGAGAATACGAATGTCAGGCACATTATGAGAAATTTCCTCCTATTTCCTCCAAAGTTTCACTAATTACCGAGGGTCCACCTTTAATTATCGGCCAAAATACATTTTTTATCAATTCTAAAAAAGAACTAGACATTTTTTTTAATGTTCTATCAAGTCCTTCCTATGAGGTAAATCAAAAGATTGAATTAAATCATCATTTTCATGCAATTTTTTTAGTCAGGTCCAATTTGCTTCAAAATGGACAAAAACAACTCAATGGTAATCAGGACTGTTTATCCATCTAGAGAAAATGAGAGATTTACTATGTTGCAAGACGATTTTAAAGAGCTTAAAATGTCCACTAGGTTTAAATTGGTAGTTAGAGACGCAAATGGTGACGATGAAGGGTTTTATAATTGCACAGTTGGCAATGGATTTGGAAATGCGTTCTATGGATTTCAAGTAAAAAGAAAAAGTAAAAATTTTTCAAATTTAATTTCATTCAATTAAATTATTTTTAATTATCAGGCGAACCGATCAATGCTCTGCTGACTTTAGCGTTGATAATAATTTTTTCGATTTTGATTTTTTTTTTGATTTTGTCTATTTTTGCTTTGATTTGCATGCAGCGGATTCGCAAAGATAAAGTGACCAAGTCTTTGCCAAGTGTTTCAGATCATTCTGGATGTGAGCACAATGACAAATCAACTCAACAGTATCAAATCTATACATGTGAAAATGCGGTATTTAAAGAAATGTCAAAAAATTTGTCAGATGTAGATTTTATTAGATTTTAAATAAATGAAAATTTTAATAATTTTTTTTTTTATTAAAGGATAGAAAAATTGATAGCTCATTCAAAAAACAGTCAAATCAGATATCGCTAGTAGTTGAACAGAATTCTTTAGAATCACTAAGTGAATGTGTTAAATTTCCGTCAGACACTCAGAATTTAATATTCATCGACAAATTAAAAACAATAGGTCAATCGGATCTAACCGGTAAGTACTTAAAAATTAATTTCTTTTTAGTAATTGTTTTAACATTTTCACTTGAAAATAGCTAATGGGATTTATCAAAAAGCAAATATATACTCGTCAAGATTTCAGACAAATGTGTAGTTCTATTGTTTTTCGTTTATTCATGAGATTTTTGTTGTTTAAAATAAAAAAGTAATTTATTTTCAAAATAAAACGTGTTAAATATTAATTGTTTTATTTGATCATTTTCAATGCTAAGTTTTAGATATGACACCTGTTTCTGTTTAAAAAATTTGAATCAAAACAAATTTTTTTCTCTTTAATTTTATTTTAGCTATATGTAAGTTTTGTACTTTTTTATGTAATTTATTTTTTGATTCTTCATAAATACCAAACAAAAATGTTCAAACAAGAGGGTTTAAATGAAGTATTAGTCGTTTCAAATGAACTCTGGTGTAACCCAAATTATTTATTAAAAAAATTAAATTAAAAAAAAAACTGTCACAATGTTTCGTACAAAGTTTCATGAGAAAAGTACTGGCTTTGGTTAATTTATTTAAATATCTGTAATGAACAAAAGCTTCTTTGATTTTGAAAAAAAATTATTCATAGTAAAATAAATTATAGATAAATTTGTGATATTTGTGAAATAATTAAAAGAAAAAGAAAAGTATTTAAAATAAAATAAATTAAAAAACTGATAACTTTGTTTTTTAATTAGTTTTAAGAAATTTAATACAAAAAAACATTATATTATTTTATTTTATAAGTTAAAAATTCTATTTGAAACAACAGTTCTGTTAGTGTTACAAAATGCAGTTACAAATATGGCTTACATGAGTCCTTTGAATCTATAATTTACTATGTATTCGAATTAAGATAAAGTATATGCTGAGCTTTTATTTTACGTGGTTCTTACAAAAATTTGTACAATTTTTCGTAAGATTACACTTTCTTTCAAACAAAATCTAACCAAAGTTTACATAAGTTTATGTAAGATTACGTAAAATCAAATTAATTTTTGTAAGACAAAACTCAAATATATATTAATCCGATGAAAAAATTTACAATTTTTGCTATTTTTTTTCTAATTAAAATTTTAATAAAATATAAATAAAATTTTATTTTTAATTTAAAAAAAAAACAAACAAATTTAAATTATTTCTTACGAAATCTTCTAATTTTTTACATTATTTGTTGTAAATTTTGGTAATTTTTTAGTAAGAATGTAGAAGTTTGTAAGAAATTGTAAGATTGTCAAGATTTGACAATTTTTAAATATTTGATTTTATTTCAAATGATTTTTGATATTTTTGAAATAATTTTACCGATTTTTTTTTCTGCTATTATATTTACCTGTCTTCACATAGCAAGTTTTTCACAACTATCACTTACGGGGTGAGAATTTTATCATTTAAAAATGACTGTTATTCGGTCTTTCTCTCACTATGTACATCAAATCACATGGAAGATTTTAAAATAGCACATTCAGATAGGGGAAGGCTCTTTAACAACTTATTTGAGCTCTTAACAAAGCTAGAGAGTGCAGAATGGGTCTTAAACAAGAGAAAGTCCCTTTTAATCCCGATATGAACCTTAGCTTAATCTTCTTTTGTGCATAGCATATCTTTAAAATATCTTAATCTTCTTAGATAAACATCAAATTTCGTCAGGGAAATTAATGAAAATTTTTTAGGTTATGACCGAGGAGGAAGAGCGCTAATGCGCATTAGAGGTAATATTAATTATTATTTGGGTTTTGCCGGCATGTGGTAGATGTGGTAAATGTGGTAAGGTGGTAAATGAGGTTGATTTCATAAGTTGGTAAACAGATGCAATTGAATAAGATTTTAGGATCGTAGATTATCACTGAGGGAGAGATTTCTTACAGCCAGATAAAACTCCATCAATTTTGTTCAGCAAAACCGCCGTCTCACAATCACTTTCAAAAGATAAACAACTAAAGAGATAATATCTCTTTAGTTGTTTATCTTTTGAAAATAAAAAAGAGTCTTTTAATCCGCTCTTTAAAAACATAGATGTTATCAAGCGTTGAAATCGGGAAAATTTCCATTTTAAAACTTATTTGATCAGTTCCAGGCTTGTTTTTAAGTCACAGTTTTAAGTCTAAGTCATAAAAATTTAAGTCAAAGTTATAACTTTGCATAAATTTTTTTTTTTTTAAGTCAAGTCAATGACTTAAATTTTTTTTTTAAAGTCTAAGAATAAAAGCCAATTTTTCAGCAAAAAAAAGGTTAGGCACTTTATAAATTTAATTAAATAATTAAAATTTTGAGGCAAGGTTCGCACTTAGCAGTACTACTGTACTTTTTGACCAGGGCCCCCAAAGCCTAAATATCTCTTGTTCAAATCAGACTTTTTTATAAGTCACAGTTTTAAGTCTAAGTCACAAAAATATAAGTCAAAGTTAAGACTTTAAAAAAAAAAAAAAATAAGTCATTGACTTGACTTGGCTTAAGACTTGTGACTTATAAACAAGTCTGATCAGTTCCGCATGCAAAATGCACCGGTTTAAAATCAATTATTTAAAATTGTCAAATCTTGACAATCTTACTATTTCTTTCAAAAACTTATACATTCTTACCAAAAATTGCAACAAATAATGTTAAAAATTAGAAGATTTCGTAAGAAATAATTTAAATTTGTTTGCTTTTTTTTCAGAGTTGTTTAAATGTCTCAAATTAAAGTCTTGGACTTGACTTGAGACTTTCAACAACACAGTTTTTTTTAAATTTAAAAAAAAAATTATTTAAAAAAACCTAGTCTTACAAAAATTGATGCAATTTTACGTAATTTTACCAACGCTCATGTTAACTTTGGTTAAATTTTGTTTGTAAGAAAGTGTAATCTTACGTAAAATTACAAAAAATTTTGTAATAGCCATGTAAAATATAAGCACTGTAAAAATGCAAAAAACTGACAAAAAAGAGCGAATATATTCGTTATTTTTCAGAACCACGTATTATAGCATTACCGCAAACTTTTGTTTAAATTTCTATAATTTTAATATTGGATACGTAAATATAGGTAAAATTGCAAAAAATTCTTCAAAATATCATTTTAAATTTTTTAATTCTTTTTAAATATTTTTTTAATGAACAAATATAATCCATGTGGTCGTGACAGCGTTGGCTTATCCGGGCCATACTTTGAAGAACGACAATATTAAGAGGATAGCGGAAACTGTGGTAGCCACATGAATTTTTTGACTATTTAACTAAAGTCCTGGACAGTTACCAGCACTATTTAAGAGAGAAAAGAAAAGAAACTAAGAGCAAAATTTCCTTTATTTGAAAAAAAAATTTTAATTCAAATTTTTGCTTTTTAGAAGATTAATTGCCATTTTTGCTGCTGTTTCAGGACTGTCGGCATAATATTCTTTCAGAAATTTTCTATCACATTCTTTTTTGTTTCCAAAGGCAGTGCTCCGAGTATTAAAAATCTTCTTATATTTTTCATTTATAATAATGTGAGGGCGTCCAATCAACAAAGAAAAAATACTGGCATGTAATCTGTCTGTAATTATAATTTTCCCTTGTGAAAGAATTTCGTTGACCAAACTTTTTCTAATTACTGGAAGTTCGCTTAATTTTTTCGTTTTGTTATGATTAAAATCATACCAATCTCTTTCTAGATACTTAATTTTTGGGAAATATTTTTCATAGGCCTCTTTCCAAATTTTTTTTGGAAAATTAGATTCTTTGTCAGTTCTTCGTAAGATGAAAACATCCAAAATAGGTTTAGAAAATGGTTTTAAGCTTCCAATCATAAATGCCATATCAGGAACAAGAATTGTTTTTGCATTAATAAAGTGCCTAGTCGCAAAGTCATATGATTCTTTAGATCTAGTTGATATTGTGAATTTTTTGTGTGCAGAAAATATTTTCTCATCATATTTTATGAGTTTTTTTTCTTGATAATTTATTGTTTGAGGAAAGAGTATAATTGTGTTGTTGACAAATTTTTTTAAAACCTTTTCACGAAAAATTGTAACTTGACGCCAAAGATCACCAAAATTGCCACCTCCATTTAGGAAAATAATTTCACTTTCTTTAATGTTTTCTGATTTAAAATTGTATGATTTGATAGTTAAATTTAGCTCTTTAATTAATATTTCTTCGCCCAACCTTAATGAAAAAAATCAAAATTATTTAAAACTAAATTAAAAAGAATACCAAATCAATGAATCGCCATAATTTCTATGTAATGGAATATCAAATAAGTGAACTTCTTTGTTTTTGTAAGAAAAATTGCTGTAAATTTCAAAAATTTCTTCACCAATTTTTCTCAGACATTTTTCTCTATTGAAATCACTATTTGCCTTATTTTTGATGTCATGTTTTATTTCGGAAGGTTTATACAAAAATAAAATAAAAAAAATCAAAACAACCAAGAATGTTAAAATCTTGGAAACTTTTTTCATCTTATCTAATTTTAATTCTTGTTCAACAATTTTATGATTGGAAATTTTGTTTGAAATCGAGTATAAAAAAACACCAGTATCAGCAAGGAGCATACCAAAAAATTGAAGAAGAGTAAATTTTTTAGGAAACAAAAAAAGTGAAGTCATCACAGTGACTATTCTTTTTAAAATATTCAAAATAGAATGAGAAAGTGGTCTTATTTTAGAGAGAACAATGATTGAAAAAAAGTTATAACTAAAGCTTCCAAATCCGCTAATCAAGAGGAAAATATAATCTTGTTTATCATAGATAAAATAATTAGTTTTGTGTTCAATAAAAGGAACTTTTACTGAAAGAAAAAATAAACCACAAAATAGTGAATAAAATGATATTTCCATATACAAATTACTTATTTTATCATTACCTAGAATAGTTTTGACGAGAATAGACCTATTAGCTGTACAAGTATTTGATAAAAGAGCAGATATTAAGGCAACATAATTGTAGTTTATTTCTTCGATCACCGTCATCGAAATACCAAAAATAATTGGCAATACAGTTAGCCATGTTTGAATTGGATAAATTTCATTCTTTAAAAGATAAGAAAATAGAATTACGAAAACAGGCTCTGTAGCTTTTATTATGTAAGTAAATGAAACAGATCCTTCATTTATTGATATATTTGTGAAAAAAGATGCACTTAAATTAAAAAAACTAATTAAAATAACTTGAATTGGATTCTTTTCAAAAAAATAGCCTTTTTCTTGTTTGAAAATATGCGGTATTGAAAATATTAGGCCTGATAACGTTAAAATTAAAGTATTGTTGGTGCTTAGTAAAAACTTTTTTCCGAAAATAGCTCCTATGATGGTAAAAAAATACCAGAAAAAAATATTATTAATTAAATAGAAATCCATTAGATAAAAAAACTTTGAAATTTACTTTTTATGTGATTTTTTCGCTGGTTTCTCATCAATCAAAAAATTTTTGTTTCTAAGTTATTTTGTTCAAGATTCAGATTGTAATTATTTGAGGAATTTTGTTTTATTTTGGATGATAAAATTATTTCGCAAAATGGCTTTGTTCAAAACAAATTTTAAGGTAACCCTAACCTGTAAAAAATATTTAAATAAATCAGATTGTGAAATTGGGAACAATTTTTCTGGATCAGAAAAATTAAATATCAATATTTTTGTGAAGACTTAAAGTCAAAAAAATAGATCCAACATAATTTGTTCCTTATAGTTAAATTTTTGAATTTTTTTTAGGCTTAGAATTTTTAATTGATTCAAGCTAAAAATTTAAAAATTCTTTTCCAAATTCTTCTTTTCAAATAAAAGCTAAATAATCAACATTTTTAATTTTTGACTTGGTCTGTTTAAAAAATTTGATTACAATTATAGTTAGACTTTGATTACAATTATAGTTAGACTAAAGCAATTTACTTGGAAAAGCAGCTTATTGAACTAGAATCAGCTAAAAGTATGCAAGAATTCAGAAAAAATGGAAAATCTTTAGCTGGATAAGTGCTCTTGTAAAAAAAAATATACATTTTCGTTGAAAAAATGCATTAATTTCTAAAAAATCATTAAAAGATTAGATAAGCTACTAAGAAAGTTAACTTACAACAAATTCTCAATCCAATCCAATAAGCATTTCCATGCCCATATTCAGACATTTAAAGATAGAACAGTCTAATAAAAAATAACTAGACGACAATGGAAGCTCAAATAAATGGTTTTTCATTTTTTACCAAATACAATTTTAGTCCATGCTTAGACTTAACTACTCTCCAAGCAAATTGCCAACAAATGAAAAGAGAAGATTTTGGAATGAAAACAAACTATTGCAATGCCAATGAGTTTGCAGCAAATCTTGACACAATTTGCTATTTCACTAAAAAATTTGAACCAATTTAATTAGTTTAACAAAAGGATATGAGCCAGGGCTAATTGATTTTTTTAAATGAGTTATTCTTTAAAATTCAAAATAAGAGCTAAAATAGAGCCTTATTATTAATTAAAAATTAAAAAAGAGCTAGAAATACTTTTGACCAGCAAGTTTATATAAGATTTAAACGTTTTATTGATTAAAATTATTGATTTGAGAAATAAATCTAATTGTACAATAATTATTATAATAATATGTAAAATAAAGATATAAATTAGTTTTAAAATTAAACAAAATAGAGACTGGCTCTTGCGCTTTGGTTGTTGACATCATTGCAAAATTTTCGAAGGAACTCATGTAATATGCTGTAGCCAGGTTTGCTTTTCTTGTTTGGAAAGGAAAGTGTGCGTTCAAGTGAAGATTTTTTGGTTGACATGAAGTGATGGGATGGTTTGGGTCGGCCAGAATTCTATTGATTGTTTGTAGGCATGATCTATAAACTCAGTGATAGGGAGGAGTTTGTAAGAGGCTGCAGTCTGATCATCGATTCCAATGATACGCCATAAACGGAATTTGAATGTGATCAACTCACTCTTAGCAGCAGCAGAGGTTGAAGTTAGTAAAATAAGTAAAGTGGCTGAGACAATATGCTCTGTATGCACTGATGAGCATCGGCGTAGACCATCAATTGAGTTTAAGCTGCTTGAGCAAGAACTCGATATAGCTTATTTTTGAAAATTTATTCGTATTGAAATTAGTTTCCAACATTAAACCATATTGAATAGACTAAACACAAGAAAGACGGATTTTTTCCTTATCTTTTAGACGGGTCAATTTGACACGATAATACTTTTATTGATTGTTTGGCCAAAAATAATCGGATTTATTTAATTCTTTAAAATTGTTTTTTAAAAGTCAAATCTTTAAATTTAAAAATACAAAAAGATTCCTTTTCAATTAGATGAAAAAATGTAAAAATATTTTATCACTTTATTTCATTTATTAATTAAAAAAATAAAAATTTGAAGTCTCTCTGGGAGTTTTAATTGCTTTAGTGGCTAAAGCAGCACTTCGTTTTAGCATTTAGCTTCATTTATAAATTTAAAAGCAATATTTAATTTTCAATTTTTTTATCTTTATATTCTAATTTCCGAAAGGAGATTTCTTTTCGGATTGAACACTGGTTTTCAAAATGGAATAATTATTATAGTAATTATAGTTTCGATATGAAGTTATAGTGGAAAATTGTCTAAAATTTACATTTTTTTCAATTTTAACATGTCTTCGTCGACCACATGTCGTTATTGTCGAACACTGAAAATTAAAAAATATTTCATTTTTGGAAATTTTCCAATATAACTACATAACGTTATACCATTTTGAGAACCAGTGTTCTCGTAAAAATCCAGCAAATACGGTTGATAAGACAAAAACTATTCTAATTCAAATAAATGGTTTATCTCAATTAGAAAAAAAAAAACATATTATCTTTATTTTTCAAAAATTTTAAAAAGAAGAAAAAATCAAAATATTAGATAATATTAAAAGAAGGTAAGGTTAAATGGTACATTCACTTATTTTAACATATGTTATCAATATATTATTATCAATGGTAAGCGGTTATCAACGTCAGAAACCGAAAGAGATCTTGGAGTTATTTTCTATACAAATTTTAAATTGAAAAATCAAGTGATAGAGGCTAAAAAAAAAGCAAATCAAATTTTAGGTCGAATCAGGAAATCATTAGCTCGTTTTGATTGTAAGTTATTTAGATCTCTGTATTTAACTTCTGTTTATCCTCTTTTAGAATTTGCGGTGCCTGTATGGTCTCCAATTCTTAAGTATGACTGTGAGAATGTTGAAAGGATTCAACGCAGAGCTACGAAATTTGTTTCTGCAATTAGAAACAGACCGTATGAAAGCAGATTAAAGGCTTTGAACATTCCAAATCTGATGGAAAGAAGAAAAAGAGGTGATCTAATTCAATTATACAAGTTCATGCATGCAATAGAATTGATTGAAAAAAGCAACAATTTTAATGTCACTAAAAACCAAGGAAGAGGTCACTGCTTTAAATATCACAAAGAAATTTCAAGGCTCCAACAAAGAGATTACTTTTTTTTCAACAGAACCGCTAGCATATGCAACTCGCTGCCAAATCAATTAGTTGAAGCCCCCAATGTTAACAGCTTTAAAGCAGGCATTGATTGCTTGATGAGCAGCTATTGATCAGATCAGCTGTCTAATTGTACCTTGTCACATGATAAAAAATTATTAAATTTTTATTCAGTAAAATTACATAAATTCCTGTTGAGTTTTCGATTGATCAAGGCGTGAATTACTGGGATCGATATTAATAGCTTTAGCAATCATATTGAATATTATCTATGGTTATACCTAAAAAGCGGAATGCGGAACGCGGAATGCGGAATTATTTTGCGGAATTCCGCAAAGGTTTTTAGCATTTTATTCCGCAAAATGACCTACTAAAATGCGGAATTCCGCTTTTTAGTATCAATATTTTTTTTTCGATACAGATTAAACAAATAAATAAATAAATAAAATAAATTTATTATAGTCAAAAATTTCCCGTTATTTGAATTGCTTTTTTTTGAAAAAAATCATAATCAAAATCAGTTTAAAATTTTAATCCTCATCAAACAAACAGTATTGCTACGATAAGTGGTAAATTTACATAAAATTACTAATTTTATCGTAAAAAAAAGGGACAAAATTTTTGGTTTTGTGAAATTTGGTACAAAATAAAAAAAATAGAACAAAAATTAATGCTAAAAAAGCTTATAAATTTTTTCTGAAGGCTTTTAATTTGTTCTGTAAGCGCAACAAAGTGCAATATACTTAGTTGCACCAAAAGTCAAAGTCTGCTAATGATGTGCAAAGTCTCTGCAAAATGCACAATAGCCAAATTTGTCCAAATTTAAATTATGCTAAATTTGCAGAGTTTTACCATATTGTTGATAATAGTGCAACTTTGAATGTTGCACCATGTTGCATTTACAGAAATTGCTTTTGACTTTTAAAAGAAAAGTTACAATAATTTTTAACTTTTTGTTCTGTTCTATTGTACTAAATTTCACAAAACCAAATTTTTTCAGTTATGTGTTAATTTTGGTTAAATTACATGAAAAATTAATTTTTTATAATTTATAAATATAATTTAAAAAAGTAAAGTTACGTTAATTAACGTAAATTTCGTTTTTTACGGTGAAAAAATAAAATAAAATAAAAAAGAGTATAAAAAGTATTTTTTTTAATTACTCTTTTATAGTCATTCTGACTTAACCTTTTTATAATTTTATTAAGTTATAAATTAATGAGCAAGAATCAAATTATTTAATATTTTTCGCTAACTCGCAACAATTTGTTGTTAAAATTGTTAGGAATAAGTCATAATGTCAAATAATAATAACGTTGATATAATTTTTATCAAAATTTTTAGAAAGATTTTACGAAATTCACGTCAAATTTTGTAAAATTTCATTTAAAAAAATTTAACTTATATTTATTTAACTTAACTTAAATTTAACTATTATTCATTTAAAAGAGAAAAATAACGAAAATTAGCATAAATTTAAATTGTTAAATTTCATAAAGTTAAATTTCAAAAATTTAGGTAAAATAAAGTTCTCATAACACCACTATAGGTTATTTTTATTTAATTTAAAAATTTTTTATTGCATAAGTGTTTATATTATTAACAAAATGTTTGAAAAAAAATTTTCTTTAATAAATAAAATTTACAATTTTACTTTCTAATTTCTTTTAATTTAAAACAAAAAAGGAAAATAAATAAAACTCTATTAAATCGTTTATGCTGTTCTAAAAGCTCACTGAATTCGTTCTCCTGGCCATGCAGCCATCCAAGTCTTTATCAAATTTTGCAAAATTGTTCCCTTCTTTTCGCTGTCCATTTGATTTTCTATAGAACTTTTTATTTCGAATTATTCTTGTTTTAAAATTAGAATGTTTAGGCGGTTCTCGTTTGATGTTGGCACCAACTTTAAAAACCAAAAATAAATAAACTATAATGTTTAAATTTTAGCATTGGCTTTAATCGGTGTTAATGCCTTGGCATTCATCAACCAGACCGAGTTAGTTCTAAGCCAAAGCATTCTTTTTGTTTTAAAAATTATACTTTTAAATCGTTTTGATTCAAAATTCGTATTGCTAATATGTGAATAATTATTTCGTAATCTTTGATTGATTTGGTTTTGGCGCTTACTGTTACTGGCGGCATGAAAATTTGAACCAGCAATTTTTTCAACCAGCTGCTTTCTTCTTAATCTAGCTGGATCAATTCGAGTTTTTATTCCCAATCTGCTTTTGTTGTCTTGTGTTAAGCTTATTTTAAAAATTGGTTTATTTTCGCGGAAATTTCCAGAATTTAGTCCTTGTTTAATACTTCGTTTCTTTAGTTTTAGTGCAGCCTGAACCGATGGTCTGTTTGCCATTTGGATAGCTAGGCGTCTATTTTTGACACTAGCTTTTTGTCTCGTTAAATTTAAAGATCTGCAATTTTTACCATTAGAAATTGTTGGTTTAAACATGGCTAATTTAGTGAATCGGTCATGTAGAGAAATCTTTGTAGATTCAGATAGAGTCAATTTATTCTGATTCAGCATTCTAGCTATCCGTACACCAAGGTGTTGTATTCTAAATATATTGATGAAAAGATTTTATAACTTATTTATAAAATTTTTTTTTCCAAATTGCTAGATTTTAAACAAATACTAAATAAATGAAAAAATTTTAAATATATTTTCATAATTATTTTGATTCTTAGCAATATAATGTTAACCAAAAGAGAGAATTTTTTAGATATGAATATCGAGCTAAATTTTTTTAATTTATAACAAAAAAAACAACAATTTATTCAAATTAATAAATATTTCGATTAAAGCAATCAAAAAAAAGTTTGCATATAAAAAAATAACCAAAAAAATCATCAAAAAATATTTATCTATTCTTTAGATATAATATGGATTTAAAATTATGTTTTTTTCTGACCTAGAAATTGTAATATGGAACTCAAATGAGTTTTTGGCAGATCTTTATTTGAAAATAGAACTGAAGTATGTGAATGAATCTTTTTATTGATTTCGAAGGAATAGACAATATATTCCTGAGTAATTGTGACAGTTTAAATAAAGGCTTCCATTTTATTTTCAAATTCAACTTTAAAAAAAATAGGAATATCATTTAGAAAAATTGAGGCTTAAAAACTTTCTGATGGTCGTCAGTAAGCTTCAACATGAATTTTATCAACAAAATCACAAATTCATTTAAATAATTATTTAACAAAAAAGCCTTAAATGAAATTTTTATGAAATAATTTATTAATACACAATATTTCAAAAATTTAAAAGTTATTAGGTTGTTGTGAAATTCGATAAAAACTAAACAAAAATATTTTCTCTTTATTTGAAAAATTAAAATTAAAGATAAAATGATTCTCGAAAAAAAATTCTAACAAAAGGCAACATAGCAAGTTGCTATTATTTTTTCTAAAAAATATTTTCATGGCTCAAATGGACAAAAATTTTTTTGACAATGATGAGAGAATTTTTAGATTACAAGTCTATGTTGATCTTAGTTTTCACTTTTGATGATTATGGGACAGATAAACACTGGAAAAACCAAACTTAATATCAAACTTTTTTATAAGGCTAATTTACGAAAAATTTGTTGTTAATATTGATACTTTTTGTTTGATCTTATAGATTTTAGTTAAATGAACAAAATAGAATAAATTTTTTAAAAATTTAATTAAACTTTCTTAAGATATTAACTATAAACGTCGGTGTCAAATTAACTCAGGCCATTCTAGTGTTAAATATAAAATATCCATATATTTCCATTTTTCTAAAATATATGGATATTTTTGATAATAATAATGATTCCAAAATTTTGATAAATTATATTTTATTCGCGAATTTTAGTAAATTTATTTCAAATTATTATTTATTTCAGTCAAAAATAGTCAAACAGAACATTTTAAATTAAGCTATTTTTAATATCGAAATTATTATGTTCATAAATTTTAGTGATTTGATCAGTCTACATTTTTATAAATTTTTAAATTCTAAAGAGACAAAAACTTTAAATTGAATTTCAGCCCTTTTCACGTGATTAATATATAAGATTTGATAAACAACTGGATAGATTTTTCAAAACAAATAACCTAATTGATTTTGGTAACTAGTTAAAAATTTTACCTAATCATACCTACAAGAATGATGACTACAATGCAAAACTTGATCATATTTTAGTTGATAACTCGATTTTAAACATTGTTTCCTCATATGAAATTTTCATAGACCAATGCAATTTCGGTGAAAAAAATTTAATTTCTTTGAATGGAATAAACTAACATTTACTGATAAAAAACTAATCCAATATGACCATTGGTCTTGAGAATCTAACTCTAAAGATAATGTCTCTCGATTTGAACTCAGGGAATGGAATGATCAGGATGTTTATTAATGAAATATACGACTCACTACCGCGTATTTTTTTTGAATCGCCTCGTAAAAGTGAGAAAGGGACAGATGTCAATCTAAAATCAAAAGGATTTGTAATCTGCACCGAGCTAATGCTCCTTCAGAATAAAATATAAAAAAAAATCAAAATAAAGTTAAATAGGTTAGAATATTATTAATTATTTGTTTGTTTTATCTGTGCTGAGCTTTTTTTTTTGCTCCTTTAGATTAAAAAAAATAAAAAACCAAGAAAAAAAATAAATAAAAATAAGTTAAAATATAATATAAAAGACAATTAAAATAGACAAATTGTAAGTAATGATAGGTGCAAAATGATTAAGTATTGAACAGTTCAAGAAAGAAAGAAAAAATTGTAAGATAGCAATTACACAATGGAGTCCGGTATTCGGCATATCTTGATTCACAACCCGCTTTATATTCTTCAACCAGCTTGACAACCAATAGAACAAAATTCACAGTCCTCCCGCTACATATCTTTCGCTCAATTCAAAAAGTCGATTTGAGGCAGTTAAGAGTTTAAGTTTATTAAGGGCCTCATGATGCACAATATTGGAAGGAGTATCATATTTTAGTTTAAGCATAAAACGAACTGCTGAGTTTTGTAAGACCTTAATTTTTTTAATGTTTGTCTCAGAAAATGATATTGAAAAAGACAATATTTTCTTATTATATTTAGTGAATACAATGAAGCAAGACTTTTCAACAGATATTTTCATCTTCCACTTGAAGAGCCATTTTTCTTTTTCTAATTTCTAATTTTCATTTTTATATTTGTTTATCTTATTTTCTAGATTTCCTTTTTTCTTAAAAATGTAGAATGTGACCAAGTCTTCAGCAAAAAGAAGAGAGTATCAACTATTTGTTTTATTTCTTTTAGGTATATCGTTGAAAAAAATACTAAAAAGTAATGGACTAATTACTGAGCCTTGAGGAACACCTGCAGTAATATAGTATTCATCACTAATATGCCCATTTTCATTTACTTTAAATGATCTTGAGTCTAAGAATGAATTAATCCAATGTATTAGGTAATGGGAAGATTCATTTTTATTAGTTTTTAAATAAGACCATCATGCCAAACCCTATCAAACGCTTTAGAGATATCAAAAAATAGGGAACAAACTTTTTTCTTTCTATTAAATGATTCTACAATTTTTTGAATAAGGAAGAAAAGATTATCAGCCGTTCGTCGATTTTTTCTAAAACCTGATTGTTCCTGAATTAGTAATGAGCTTTGTTCTAAATAACTATATAATCTTGAATAGACTATACGTTCTAACAGTTTTCCTAGACAGCTTGTCATACTGATTGGTCGGTAGTTGGCTGGGTCTTGTGTTAAAATTGACTTTTTAGGTATCATTGTAATGTTAGCAGGTTTCCATGCATTCGGGATTTTACTTTCTCTAAGACTTAAGCTAAAGAGATAAATAATGTCTTCTAGAATATTTTGAGGTAAATTTTTTATTTTTTATCTCTTTAATGCTAACATGCTCGTAAAATTTGCATTGATCTTTTTGGGGATTAATTAGATCATTATTCGAACTAAAAGTTTTTTTTGTGTCAAATTCACCAAAAAAGGTAGCTTTTTCTTCATCAGTTCTATGTTCCTTATTATTGGAGATTAAAGTTGGTTTTAATATTTTTGTTAAGTTTTTACCAAATTTCACAACAACCTTAAAAACTTTTAATTTTTTGAAACATTGTGTATCAATAAATTATTTCATAAAAATTTCATTTAAGGCTTTATTTTATCATTGCTTATATTTTTTTTTTTTTGTTAAATAATTATTTAAATTTAATACAGATCTCCTTTATGATCGAAAATTATTAATTTTTTTCCAGAATGGTCTACTTGAAAGCGGATTTTTCTCAAGTTTTTTAATAAAATCAGACCATTTTTGATTTCAAAAATTTTTTAACCTGATTCTTAACTCTGAAGTCATTTGGCTGAATCTTTGTTTGGTATTTTGACAACGAGTTTTTTGAAATATTCTTCTTATTTCCCTACGTTCCTTGATTATACTGACAATGTTCGGTGGGAGACTTGTTTTGAAAATTTTACGTGTATGATATGGAATGCTTTTAAGGGCTGCAGATTTTTTTTTTGGGTAATTTCTTCATTTAGTTCGTCAAGTTTATTTTAAAAAATTTCAAACGCTTTTAATAAAACTTTTATTTTTTAAATTTGATTTTTAAATTAAAAAATAATTCAAAGATAAATAATATTTGATCAATTTATGTAAAATCAACTAAACTTTTTTAAATTTTTTTTATACAATTTTGATATATCAGCTTATTAGACCGTTTCTCAAAATGCTAAGAACCATTATGGTCAAACTATTTGAAATAATTTTAGCAATTGCTTTGCTTTTCCTATAATATTTTTTCGTTTGTAAAGTTTATAGCTTATTCTTGTTCCTCATTGTCATTAGTCGTAGATTTTTGGGTTTTTTCGTTAATTCGTTTCAAACGAACTTAAAAAATTAATTCTAATTTATTTATTATTTTAATAATTAATGCTCACGATTGTCCCAGTTTCGCTTTATAACATCTTGAACTTTAGCTCTTGGTCCTAGTGTATTAAAGTGTATGCCGAGTCTAAGCAAAGTTGAATTCTGACTGATTGAATTAGCTATATCCATTTCAACTTTGTTTCCAAGAATTTGCGCTCTCTGATTTAAATTTAAATTTATTTTTTAATATTTAATTCTAAATCTTACTTGATTACTCATTCTCAAATCAATCAAAGTTTGATTTTTAAGAGTAGCTCTACAAATGTCAGCTATCACAAATCCTGTCAACAAATTAGACTCTATATTTAGAGTTAAAAGGCTAGTGTTCTCCTCTAACATATCCACTATTGTCTAAAAATAAAAATAAAAATAAAATTTTAAAAATTTTAAATTTCTTAAATTTTTTATTTTTTTTACTTTAGCAACAGAATCAGGCATCTCGATGTTAGCCATACTTAGATTTTTACAGTTTGTATTTGTTTTCATGGCTTCAATCACTTGCTTCATTCTTTCGTGCGAAATATTCTTTTATAAAAAATTTTTTTTTAACTATTTAAAAAAAATTAACTTTCTCTAGGTTAAGAAAAAAATATTTTTCCGAAAAATAAATTTAATGTAAAAGATAAATATTCACTTTAATATTGTTCAAATTTAGACTAGATAAAGATGAATCGTTTTCTTGAAGCTTTTTGATGCTTTCTTCGACATCAGTTTTGTTATCAGGCTCTGGTGGCACAAATTTCAGAGTTTCGGATTTGGCAGCCGCATTCCACCCACCAAAGCTTATTCCTAAGTCACTTTTTTCAGCAGCGTGAAATTGAACTTGATTGACCAAACCAGTAAAGCCCAGAATGGCTGCTAATTCAACAATTTCGGCCTCAGAAGCGCCATTTAAAATTTCATCCCATTCAGTTGTCACATGTTCCAATTCTTGATGCTCTTCTTCAACCGGTTTCGGTGGTGGTACCCAAACTTTACCTCTAATTTCTTTTTTGAATTCTTTGTTTTGTTCCCAATCTTTTTCATTTTTGCCTTGGTCTTCTAGATATTTGAGCAATTTTTCGCGATCATAGGGTCCAGTTGGTTGTTTTT
This sequence comes from Brachionus paranguensis, assembly GCA_016802215.1. Classification (NCBI taxonomy): domain Eukaryota; kingdom Metazoa; phylum Rotifera; class Eurotatoria; order Ploima; family Brachionidae; genus Brachionus; species Brachionus paranguensis. The sequence goes on along the minus strand of JAESIX010000002.1, from coordinate 5,768,501 downwards.
TTGTCTGGTCGCGGCATCTTTCGGATGGTGGTAAGTGCGGATCCTAAAACAAAACTTTTAATGAGAAAAATTTAATTATTCAAAGTTTATTCACATCTGGGTCGACTTCACCAGCAAGACATTCGAGTTCTTCTTCTGTCAATTGGGAAAGTAAAGCGTCGATTTCATCAAAATCGACATCGGAAAAATCTCGTTGTTTTACACTCATATTGTTTATACTCTGTTTAGAATAAAAAAGATATTTAGCTTCTGATTTATGTAAATATAAATTATCAATATTTAGATTTTGAACAATTTTCATAAATTATAAAGACTCAAGTTTATCTTCAAAAGACTAGGCTGAAATAAGAATGGAATAGCTCAAGAGCCAATAATTTTTTAATTCTAACTTATTTATAGAGATTTTTGTTTTCAAATGGAATTTTTATTATAATATATTCAAAAAATAAGCATTGATTCTTTTAAAAGGTTATAAAAAATAGTATTTTATTGTTAGTAATATTAATTTAGGGGAAATTATGATGAGATCTGATGAGACCGCATTCAATGGTATACTTGAAATTTGAGAAAATTTTATTTTTTATATCTTTTTGTTGTTATAGAATTTAAATGATTAGTAGATATTTTTGTCTTTGAAAAATATAATTAAGAACTGAATTTATGTATATAATTTTATGAATTATGAGTTTAATTTTTTTTGAGAAAAAAGATTGTATCTAAATAATTGATCGCATCTATTATGCAACTTAGAAAGATGTTTCTTTTAATTTAAAAATTTAATTTTTGTTTTTTTTCGAATATAAACAAAAATGAAAAATTTTACATTGAAAAATTTGTTAGCTTTAAAAATTAAAAACTGTAAAAAAATTATTAATGAATTCAAATCTTGAACCTCTTTGAGCTCAACTTGAAATATTTTTCTTTTTAAATTGATAGATGATGATACTGAAATTTACAAAATCAGTCAATTTGAAAAATTTTTAGATTTAATTTGATTGTTAAAGTAATTTAATTATTTTCAAATTTTTAAAAATTCATAAAGAGGCTTAAAATTTTATGCAAACTTTGTTATGTCAAAATTCTTTTGTCACCAAGACTCTATTTAAATTTGCTTTTATTTTAATGCAAACTCTTTTTTAACTCGACTTGCTCCAAAAATTTTAATAACTAATTCTTTAAATTCCATGCAAAAATATTCTTTAATTAAACATGCATAATTTCAAACCATTTCAAAGAGTTGTGACTTGTTATTCTTGCATTAAATTAAGACTACTCAAGTGGCTTAGGCATGTTTTTAGAATGCCAGAAGGAAATGCAAGAGTTGAATCATTTTGGATACCTGAAGTATAAAGAAATGCACGAAGAATAAAGATTATCTGATTATCTCACAAGAGGAACTATTCCCTCTAAATTATATTTTAAATATATTTTAAATAAATAAATAAATAAAGATTATCTGGTGGAAAACAGTTGAAAGAGAGCTCAAGGAGATAAAACTTACTAAAGGTCAAGTAGAAATTGCTGTCAAAACAGAACAGTATGGAGAAAACTTTACGCCTTGTGCGTTACCAAATTTAAAAGAAGAAGAGTTTTAGTGATTGAATTTTAAAATAAATTTTGAAAATTATTGTAATAGATTAATTAAATGAAAGAAAAGATTCAAAACCTCTGATCTCTTGTGATATATATGTCACGGTAAGGATGTCGGAAAGTAAAATTATACCATATAAAATAAATATAAAATGCTCTTTTCTTTTCCTAGAAAAACACAAAAAACAAAAATTTATCTTAATACCCACCAAAATAATTATTAAAAGTAACAAAATAAGAAACCACTTAATTAATTGATTGGTATCAAATTTGTTTTAATTGTACAAAAATTAATCCTTTAGTCATTAATCCTCTTTTAAATAGTAACAAGTAGCTAAATATTTTTTCATGTGAATTTTTTCAAAAGAATTTTTTGTAAACATGTTATTGGTGTTTTTATTTATTTTTTTATCTGTACCGAGCTAATGCTCCTTCAGAATAAAAATATATATATATAAAAAAATTAAAATTAATTTAAATAAGATAAAAAAAATAAAAAATAAATAAAAATATTAAAAAAAAAAGGATAAATAAGTCTAACTAATAAAAAGAAAATTAAAAACGAGGTGTTTCAAATGTTTTGATCTTAAATACCTTTCCAGCACTTGATTTATATATTGAAGTTAATACGAAAAGAAAAAAAGCTCACCTATCTCTACAAAGAAATTCAACTGGTCAAACCAATTCATTATTTTTAAAAAATCAACCTGCACATCAACAATTCAATGAAACATTTTATCCAAATTTAATCAATTAACATTTAATGGATTACTCGACAAAATTGTTGCCTATTCTAAACTTAGGTTAGGATCTGGTATTATAACGAAAGTTGCCGGAATTTTTTCAAAAAGTCATTACTCCTTCATTTTTAAAGAATGAAGACTAAGGCCAAGTGATTTAGAAAGAGAATTTAAAGCTTTACAAAATTTATTTATAGACTTTTTTCTATTATATCATTTCTTCGAATTTTGTCAATCTGATTAGGTTGTGTATTGATGTTATACTAAAGCATATATGTACCCGTATTTGATATTAGCACGATATTTAATGATTTACGAAAAAAGAAATTAATCACTATAATAATAAGTCACTTAAATAATATTTTTTTTAAAAGTTCAAAATATTTTGTTCGGATCAGATTATTTCAAGCTCTATGAACGATTTGGCAATTCCATAATAATAAATAATAAATAGACAAAATTAACTTAGCAGAATATTTTCAGATTATTTGCAGGGTTAAGATGAGTATATATTGATTATCAGCTAATGGAATTTACGCAATCAATTTTGAACATTTAGGAAAAGAGCTATTGAGTTTTTTATGATTTTTTTATCAATTCTCAAAGCTCAATTCAGGCATAGCTTAAATATATATATTTTTTCAAATTAAAAAGAAAATTTAATAAAATCAAAAATTTTGAAAGAATAATTATTATTATTATTTTTATGAAATTTTGGTTAATGATTAAATTTTTGATCAGGGTGAAAAGACCGCGATTGCACAAGCCAAGTTTTTTGGTCATATTAATTCGCATTTTGAGGGCTATAAAAACTTTTTTCTGAGAAATTCTTTGATTTGCTTTTTGAATAAATTTGAAAAACAATTTATCTTAAATAATTTTATTGACAGAAAAAAAACCTCGGATTTCATAAAATAAATAAAATTTACACAAAAATAATTTAAAATTTAAATTTAAACTAACGGGTAAAATAATTGTCAATATTCATACGCATATTTTGCAAAAGATTCAATGGCTGATACGTGTTGCTGATCTGAGTCAAATTAGGATGCCTGTCATTGCACAATTCAGGCAAATCTTCATCATTTTTTGGTCGTTTTGACTTGGCAATATCATTTTCTTCGTGGTTTTCTTCAGTTTTGATGTATGGTCGTTTTTTGGCCGGCAATTTAGACGCCAAGTCTAAATTTTGTTTATTCACTGATTTCTGAGGCAAACTGTCATTGTTCTGATTTTGATTTTTTATTTTGCACTCAAACGATCCATCTAGCTCCGAAGCTCCATTTACAAACATTTGAAGAGCCAAGAGCGGATGATTGAGCTTTTCTCTGGAATCAAGTGACGGCGATGAGCACGACTTTGTTTTTGTTTCTTTTTTTTCCTGGTCCACTTTATTTTTTTTTTGAGGCACACTTCCAAACTGATGAAACTCGACCAAATGTTCATTTAAGTCTTTTTCAGAGAAAAAAAATTCACCACAATTGGTGCAAATAAAATCAACTTGATGGTTGTTTTTTAAATGTTGAATAAGTTCGATTAATGGTGGCAGAGAGGACTGTTCGTGAAGATTTTTTTTACAAATTTTACAAGAAAAATTTTTGGCATCTGCAGAGGCACGTGGTGACACAGAATTTTTTGATCTAGCCAAGTCAGGACTAACAGGCGCGTTTTTCTGCAATTTGCCAAGCGCAAACGGTGTTTTGGCCTTTTGTTTGGGCGAAAGAGGCCGCTGTGGTGTTTGGTTTGGATGAAACCTGGAAAAATGATTGAATTTCAGCATGTGAAGACTTAGGTCGTCAAGAGTGTCGAACGAAGCCGAGCACTCGAGACATTTTAAAATTTGTGAAATAAAATTATTGTTCCTTGAGTTATTGACCCATTCTTCTTGGCCACGCACCATTTTATGCGTGAGCATGGCTTCATTGCCACCCGCTACCGAACGCTTAAGGCTTGAAGCCTGCTTCAAGTGGTGCTTAAAAGCCTCGCTACCTGTGCACTCATTCTTTGATTGTGGCTTCACAACTGGCTTGTTTTCATTAGAAGAAAGAATTTTTTCCATTGAATCCCTAAGCAAACTAGCCTGGTTTGTTTGCTGTGCTTTGGTGCTTGACTCCTGAAGCCTTAAGTTTGGCTGATGCTTTTCGGTCGCGTTTTCACCCAACTGGTTTTGTAATTGGTACTGGCACTGGTATAAAAACAAATTTAGAAAGTCTTGCTTGGGCTCATTGGCTCCATTTAGAAAATATTTAAAAAAATTCATCATTTTGTAAAAGTCGTCAGCGTTTTGCATGCTGAAAACTGGATTTGTTTGGTATGTTAGAAAATTTTCTTGATCGTTTGACATTTTTTGGTTGAATTCTGTTTTACAAATGACAAAGTGGCGTTCAACTGCAGTCAGAGTGCTTCTAATTTATTGCTTGTGTGAATGACATTTAAAAAACCATTTTTTTTTATTCAGATCTTTTCTTTTTTATCTAAATTATTAAAATGTCATTAAAATAAGTCATTTGAAAATTTTAAGCCCGATTTTATACTAATTATTTTAATTAAATAAACTATTAAGAAACAAGCCTTGGTATCACTTTTACTTAATTGATTATGATACATTCAAAATGGATCAAAGCCATTTGGAAAACTTAGGCAACCATTTCAAATTCGATTGTTAAAATTTTTCAAAATTTTCTACTTAACTGCAAAATATGTGTATATCTAAGTTGACAGCTTAATCAGATGCGAAAATATTTGAATTTTGATATCGACAAAAAACAAAAACCTGTATTTATACACCTTGATTGAATTATATTCTTTGGTTTTGGGTACTTCCGATTCGATATTTGTTTGATGGTTAATTAGACAAGACTTTATGTTTAAAATTTTATCATGAATATACAACCTCTGAAAGCTTTATTTAAATAATTTAAATAAAAGAGTCAATTTCATTTAATTTGATATTTATTCGGCAAATAAAAATGCCAATTGCAAACAATGGAAAATTATTGAATGCTTAAAATTTTGCCAAAAAAGAAAGTGTCTGAAATTTCATACATAGTAATTCTTGGCAATTGATTGTTCAATAAAATGTATCCTTAATTCTAACTAAAAATTATTAGAAATGTTTTAATTAGAAAAACAAGAGCCCAAGAGCTCTCAACCGCTGTCGCTTCTAATTAACCAATTTTAAAGTTTGGAATTTAAATAAAAATTTTAATTAGATAATTTAGATAATAAAAAAATTCGATTTTGTAAAAAACTCTTAGACAATTATATTCTATTTTGGCTCAAACAAAAACTTTTATTTTAAATTATATGCGTCATTTGGACCGACACGAGAAAAGATACTCAAGCAAATTTATGGCAATAAAAATTTATTCCTTTTTAATTGCCAAATCTGATATTTTTCTTGAATCGAATTTAAAATGTTAAAAAAATCTAATTGTAAAATTTTTTAAATTAAGACTAAATTGAACCAATTTGGTACATTACCATTTTTGTGTATCTTTGTGTATTTTATATAATCATTTTGGTTTAAAAAAAAGCTAAGTTTAAATAAAATGTAAGATTAATTTAGGTAAAATTAGCTAAATAGAATAAGAGATGTAAATATTGGAAAAGAAATTTATTTATTTATTTGTCAGTAATGAGCTAAAGCTCCTTAAGATTGAAAATAAAAATCGAAAAAAGGAAAAAAATTTAAATTTGGAATCGACTTAAATGCTGAATTTTGAATGGCACATTTTATTACAAAATTTTCAATTTTATTGCACATTTTTGTAGCATAAAAAAGCTAAAAAGCCTTATACACAAATCCAGGAGAAACTCAAAATTATTTAATAAAAATTTTAAAAAAATTATAAAGATTTCCTAAAAATAAATTTTAAAATTTAGAACCCATTTTTATTTAAATTTAGCCTTGAATTACGACGATCTTTAATTTAGTTTACCATTGAATATATTTATTTCAAAAAACACCTTTTTGGTGATGAGGAAAAAAACAAAAAATATGAAGAAGAAATTCTAATTTAAAATAAAACAGTTTAAGTATCTGTAATGAATAAACTTGAATGAGCAACAAATCACATGCTTAAAATTTAAATCTTTTAAGTAAAATAATATAATTGAAATGAATATTAAAAAGAAACAAAAATATTAAATCTATTTTTTAAGGTAATTGCTGATTTTAAATTTAATTTAATTTTCATAAACTTGATTTTATTTCCATTATTATTTTTTCCTATTTATATTTAGAAAGGACCATTGAACAAAACCTCTCAACTGATATCTATACGAATGAAAGAAAAATGAAGATATAGTAATAAGGTAGTATCGAATCGACCTTGCCTTAAAAAAATAAAAACAGATAAAATTGTGAGCATTAATAAGGAAAATTTTAGAACAAACCGAAGCTAATCAAACAAACTAATTTTGTAAAAGTTTTATTAACCATCTGTCTAATTCAAAATTTATCAGTAGTTGAGCTGTCGAAAAGCTTACGAAAAACAAAGTTATTTAATTAAATTTTTAAGAGCTATTGAAATTTGAATTATCGTCGATAATTTAAGCATTTGAAGTTTACTTTTAAAAAGATAAGATAGAATTTCGATTGATCTGTAGTCTGCACCAGGGCCTAGTAGTTTGCTTTCTCTATTGTGGATATAGTTAAGTAATTAATGAGCTTGATATTGAAAATTACAATGCTGATTGATTTTAGACAAGATTTCAAAGCAATGAGAAAAAAATTCCACTTAAAATCTTTTATTTTAAATTGATTTTACGACGATGATTAATGAATGGGCTAAATTATCTTACTATATATCTATCTATCAATTTCAACATGCATTCAATTTTTACTTCAGTTCTTTTCATCATTTTAGTTGAAATTTTTTTCGCAAATTTTTTTGGCTATTCTTTCTAAAGCACACACACACGCTTCTTATCAATACATCATTTAAGAATCTTATCTAAGCAAATCGCTGTATCATTAATCAATGTCGCTCATGCACTTAGTCTAATTGAGCCCAAATAACTCTGGCACAGTAGACACATTGGTTGTGTGTTTAATGTAAAGCTTTCAGCTTAGTTTTAATTCTCGCACAAGGCAAGACATTCGGCTTTGGCAAAACAAGCTTAGTCAAACATATGATTCGCATTTCAGATTATTTAACTTGATGGGACCATGGTGTTTGATTTAGGTCTATGTTTTATATTTTGCCAGCCATGTTTAAGTGGGCCATTAAGATTTTGATAGTTAAAAAAATAAATCCACCGCTATTAACACTTGATTGATGTTTTCTCGTTCAAAATGTCACTTTGATAGATTGGCAAAGAAATTTAATTAAAAATCTCATGACTAAAATAAAGAGTTCATCAACAAGAAAAATATTTAATAATTTTTTCTATTTTTTTTTAATTTATCATATTTACTTGAATTAAACCCTAAGCTACTTTTGTTTTTTTTTCTATACTGAACAAACTTACAGCAGATTTTCGACTAAATCAAAAAATAAAAATTGTCTAAAATGTCCGTCTTTTTTAATAAAATTTAATCCTTAGATAATTTTTATTATTGAAAAAAAATAAAAAAAAAAAAATAAAAAATATATATTAATCAATCTCTCAAAAATGTAGACTTATTCTAAAAATAGCCATTTAGCTTGCATTAAATATTGTCATCTTTTCTTTTATGACAATCAAAATTAATAAAATTGGGTTGATTAAAGGCAAATTTGATACGATGACGAACACTTAATCGATTGAAAATTAATCAAGCTTTAGTTGAATTCCTTTTTTTTTTATAAAATTAAATTTTTGACTAACAAATTAAATTTAGCTTACACTTCAATTGCAGAGGCATTTAAAAAGTTGTTATTAGAAAAAATGCTTTATTTCAGCACATGTGGTTAAGGACATAAATCTTTTTTTTCTTAATTTTTTTAATTATTATCCTTTATTTCTTTATTTTTGATATCTTTTTTGTATCCATTTTAAATTTTATTACAGTTTTTTTAGACTCCTTTCCATAATTTATAAATTGTACATTGACAAGAAAAAAAAAACACTTTAATAAATTAAAAAATGGGACTGATAAGAAAGTGCATGCGGTTCGGAGCAGCCTTAGTGACTTTCTACTTAAATTATTTTTAAATAAATAAACAAATTTAATTATTATTTAACATTTATTCAATGAAATAAAAAAAGTTAAATTAATTTAATTCAATGAATGAAGTATTTAGTGGAAATTCATAAAATCTTATTAATTGTTCTCAAAAAAAATAAGTTTGGACCTAGAATGACCATTTTGACTATTTTATCTATTATAAATTTTTATTAAAAAAATGTTTATTAAATAATTTTATTCGGAGCTGTTTTTAAGTCACAAGTCTCAAGTCAAGCCCAAGTCCGAACTTTTTTGTAAATCAAAGTCCAAGACTTTAAATTTGGGCTTTTAGAAAACTCTGATTTTATTTTAAAAATTTATAAATAAAAATAAAAGAGACTTCACGATTTGATCGTAATATAAAATAAAAGAAGAAGGTACTCAATACCTTATTTAATCAAGGAATAGATAATAAGAAACAAATAGGACAATAGAGTTTTTTGACTGAGGCTCATTTTCGTAAAGGTAAAACTTTCAAAAATACTTTTTAATTAATACTAGCTGCTTTCTTTAGAATGTTAGCTATCAAAATTATAGTTAACATAATTTTTTTATTTTCTCTAATATTTTACAATAAAATCAAAAAAAAACTTACTCGTGAAAATTCAAAATAATTTTTTTTTGAAATATTGCACAAAAAATATCAGAAAATATAAATGCCAAATTTTAAAGGTGAATTTGAATCGAAAATTTGCTGATAAAATTCAAACAAAAAAAATTAATTTCTAATTTTTGAATTTTAAAAAATTGCTTAAATGGCACTGTTAACTCTTTCACTTCCAATGGTACACTAGTGTCCCATAAATAAAATCCATAAAAAAAAAAGACAAGACAAAAAAAGACAAAAAGATAAGGATACGATAATGTGGCCATTAAGACCACATATTTGATTTGTCAACGGCGCCGCCATTTTGTTTCTGGCACTGAAAATTTAAATGAATCGAATACTCAAAAAAAGAAACTATTTAAATACGTGTTTTGTTTTATGGCAGCTAGAAATTATTGATACAATAAATCACATTACTATTCTAAAATATTTATTAGATAGAATTTCCAATAAAAAAAAAATTAGAACAAATCTTCATAGAATAATTTATAGAACCATAAACGCCAACTACAAACTCGTTAAAAATTTATAACCCAAAGATAACTAGGTAGTTGTTATTGGCACCGACAATCAATCGAAATCAAATATTCTAGCATCGAGGCCTACTATTAACAACTCTTTATTATTCTCAGTTAAATTTATGATTTAACATTAATCAAATTATCTGGAAATTTTATCTATTTAGCTAAATTATTTGCTACTGGGCCTGTTTGATTTATTATCTGTCTCAAAGTATCGAAATTATTTTTCAACTAAACAAGAAGAAAAAAGATAACAAATGTTCTATTTGCATGAGCCAAGCTGATTTATTGTTAATTGTGCGAGTGTCTAAATCTTTGCCTAACATCAACGAATCTCTATTTGTCAAAAGTAATAGGCCAACAAAATAATCTTGATAACAAGGATTATACGTATCGATCCCATCAATCACTTAGTCATTAAAATAATCTATCAATCAATCATCTCGGAAAAAACCAAATCAATCAGTCGATTAATCAATCACATTTTCATTTATGTAAGAAATTTTGAGCTCTAAGAGGACTGACTTATCTGCAAAAATTGCAAGAAATGTGCTCCAAGATTGAAAGATGAGATAAAATTGTCGATAAGCGCTATACGGGAAATTTGAGCAAAAAGTCTGATCTTGATTAAATTTGATATATTGACAAGTAGACGCCTCTGGCCTAACTTAGCGTGTCTTGTATTCGACTTTTTTTCCTTTTCTTATTTCAATTGGAATCTATGAAATTCAATATTTAATTAACTAATTTATTTAGAATAAAATCAAATAGCCATTGAAATTTTGTTTGAGATTTTTGTTTGGATTCTTAAGGGTGTAATTAATCAAACATGTTTTGATGTTCGAGTGGCTCTTAAATATCAAATTAACCTGTCACTGGAGATGCTTTTCTACATGCTTGTAATTATTCGTTTTAAATCAGATATTTTTGAGTATTGTGTTATGCATAAATAGCTTGTCAAAGTCCAGAGGGAATTTTTTCCGCTTCATTTAAACAAAGATATCTTGAAAATTCCACCGCAATTAAGAACTACTTTGATTTATGCATTTCAATAGGCATTTTAAGAATAAAATGTTTTGTCTAAATATCAGCAAAAAAAATTTGTGATCCAATTTTATCTTTTAAATTTTATCAAAACATTTAAAATGTAAAAAATAAATAATTTAAAATTAAATTTAAAATTTTAATTCATTTTATTATATCTTTATTTAGATAGGAATAAATTCTAATGACGTAAAGAGTTGTACTACTCAGAACTAATTTTAAATTTTTTGAAATAAACTGTACTTAAAAATATAATGTAAAATTTTTTATAAATTTTGAATATTATTAATATTAATTTTTATTTATTGATGTCAATTGATCTAATATTTACATAATTTTGATAGTATATTTTTAATAGCTGATACTGTTAGATAATAAAAATAATAAAATTAAAAACAAAACGATTTTTTGATTAAAAAATAGTTGCTCTGGAACAAGAAAGACACTTAAGGTTTAAGTAGTTGACGAATTTTAAAGAATTTAAGAGATACTACTTTAGCTGAGATAAAGGCAAAATTTTCAAATAATTTTATTTTCTTACAAATTTTTTTAAAAATTTATTTTTACTTTCAACACCCAAGAGGTGTTTTAACAAAAAATAATTCATAGATATTAATGATCATATTTATTATATTTTAAATTTTTTGTACAAAATTTCATGTAATTTAGGAAATTTTTTTAATTAACTTAAATAAAAGTATTCGGTATCAAACTTTATTCAACTATTGTATCATTTATTTAAATGATTAGATATTACTATTTTATTAATGATCATTTAAAACGAGTTTAGCCAAATACTTGCGCATGTATAGACTCAAAATAATAGCATTCTACATTTATTATGATCTATTTCAAAAAGAAAAACAGTTATTTCCCTTTGCATGTCTACTAAAAGTTTAAAATTTTTGATTTTATTATCAAAACTACTCAACACGGGACTGAAATTGATTAAATGTGATTTTTCTTTCACATCAATTTTAATCAAATCTATGTATAAAAGCTAAATTTGGATATAAAAGAAAGAGATGTTTTTGCGATATTAATTTAAAAGAACGATCTAATGACTTATTTTAAAATAGTTTATTTAAACGAAGAAAACACATTCAGAGCTAAATTCATTTAAATTAAACATATTTATCTTTTAATAAAAACAACATATTTTAATAAGAATTATATTTCAGTATTGTTTTGCCATAAATATCTTAAAAAATAAGTTCAAAAATTACTTGCTATATAATTTTCTAAATATTTGATGTCGAATCTATAGTTTTTCTAAACTTATCACAGATAGAAATCATATAAATAATTTTAATTTTCTTTTATGTGCTTTTAATAGCAAAAAGGCGAAATGAAATTATCATTGATTTAGAACATTATTGTCAATATTTTAAATTGATCTGATATTTACAAAATTTAATAGAATTTTTTAAAATAATAATAATAATAATAATAATAATAATAATAATAATAATAATAATAATAATAATAATAATAATAATAATAATAATAATAATAATAACTATTTTTAGTTTATTCAAAAAGATGGTATTTTGAAATTCAAATAAAAATTAAACAAAAATTCTTCCCTTTTAAGTAAATTAAAATATACTTAAAAAAATACTGCAATATACTTTGTTGCACCTTTTTTGCTTGAAATAATTTTTCTCATGTTTTAATAAGACAAAAAATAAAATATCAATAAGATTTAAATTGATTGTTGGTTTGATTTACTAAAAATAAAGGAGCAACAGAGTATGTTGCACTTTGTTGTTGCTTTTTTGCTGTTGTAGTATTTTTCTAAGTATATTTTATTAACTTTAATTTTAATTCATCAAAAAAGGAAGAATTTAGTTCAATTTGTATTTGAATTTCACAATACCCAAAAAGATTTTATAGACTAGACTTATTTTAAAAAAATGTAAATGCTAAGATATAAAAATTAAAACTTTATTAAAATTCACATTAATTCTTTTATTGACAATTTTGATTAGATCAAATATTTCTTATTTAAAATTGTTGTCTAATAATTGAAAATAAAAAATTGTCTTTTATAACATTTAAAAGCAAAGCAATATTATTTGCTGTGGCTAAAAACTTGAATCAAGATTAAAACATTAACAAACAGAAATTTAAAAAAATGAAATTACTTATTAATAGAAATTAAAAAGAAATTGTAAAATATTATTAATAGTTTACTAATGAAATATAATGATTTAAAAATAATTAATTTTAAACATGCTTAATTACTTTTTTAAAAATTTACTTCCAGTCAAATTATTAAATATGTCACCTATGAAAATAAAACGAATCATCACCTTTGTATTTTGATTTTCGTTTTTATTTATTTTTATCTGTGAACAAAGACTTACTTCATTTGGAAAGAATAATTGTTGAGTCTATGTAATTAAATTTGTTGATTTTTAAACATCGAAGAGCCTCACTTTTGCCTCTACTCTAAGTATTTTTTCAATATCTAAATATATTCATACATTTTGAATTTTTTTCTTAAACAAAGTAAAGTTGATTGATTGACTTAAATCGATTTGACTGATTGACAGTTTGACTAAGTATATAAATTGTGTGTATGTTTTTCTTGTTAAAACAGAACATTGTACGACTATGGATTTCGTTGGTGTTTTACAAAGGAGATCAATCAAACGATGCCAAAACATATTTACTCTTCAAGTAAGTCAGATTTTATCAGAATTAGAGTCATTATTCCAAGTCAAAAAGTGATTAATTTTCTAAGAAAACAAAAATTGACATTTATTGGCTTTATTATCCAAAAAATTCAGAATAAAATACCTGACGGTCTTAAAAAAATTTCAATTTTATTTAATAGTCAAATTTTATTATATTAACTGTCAAATAAATATGTTCAAAATTGGAAGATCTTTGTCGCATATGATTCATATCACAATCTGATACTGATATTAAATTAATAAGCTCTTAATCAATCAAAAAATTGACAAAATTATGTTCAAGTGTCTCAAACACACTATTAACCAGAAAATTTTAATATTGTCTAAATCAGACTTCAAATTTGATGTTAATCAATCTTTCCAATGATCCATTTTATTCAAAAAAATAAAAGATAAGAATTTCATGTTTGAAATTTGATAAAAAAATAAGGAAATCAGCTTTGCCTCAAATCATAATAATGACATCGGAATTTTCATTTTAGTTTCCTTAATTTTCAAATAAATATGTTACTGATAAAAACTGTAAATTCTTTTAAAAAAATTAAAACTTTTTCCTACATCAACCAAGAAATAAAAATATATTTTTTGAAATACATAATATTGCTAAGATGATGCTTTAGATTGTTATTTTAATTTGTGAAAATTAAATTTTCGAAATAAATATTTCTTCATTTAAACGCTCTAAAAATAATCTATCCCTAAAAAAGAATTTTAAAAAATTAAATTAAATTAGTTTTTTAAAGCGTTTGATTTGTATTGTTCAAATCATCATTTTGATATCTTTTGTATGAATTCATTCAAACAGTGAATGATTAACAGAATAAATAAATGAGGAATAGAATTCATAATATTTTTTTTTGGCATTTTAGTTATTTTATTAACCGTTTATGAGTCTGATGAAAGCGTCCAAAGAAGTATCGAAAAAAATTCGAATATATTGAGAAATATTCTTTTTATTTATGTATTTAAAATAATTAATAAATGGTAAGCTGTTAAAACATAAATCGATCTTATTTCAGCATACAATTTTTGAATTACGATAAATTTTCTAATTAAAAAAACTCATTTTTAAAATATAAAAAAATATTTTATTAATTGGTTTCTAATTTATTTTTTATTGGTTGACTTAGAATCAAAAATTGAGGTTAGTTTCTTATTTTCAACTTATTTCTCTAGCTTTTATTCTATTAAAAATGTAGTTGAATAACTTTATGGGTGTAATCGTATATAACTCGAATATAATACCTTTACCTAAATTTCGAATAATTTGTCTTTTTTTTATTTAGTTTTGAGAGCATGCTGTACTGGATTTGTCACAATAAAAATGCTCTGTAGATTACTTTTTATTTTAATTGACGCCTTGAAGGGGATGTCAATTTAAAAAATTTAAATAAATTAAAAAAAATAAGACCAGTTTTTAAAATTTTATTTTGTTCAGCATTTTAAAATTATCATCGCCTTCAAGACGTTAATAAAAATAATCATTTTATTTATTATGTAAAATGGCAAAAAAGGTGTTTTTCAACACAAATACGTGGCCTCTTGCGCTGCTATTTTCTGTCAATTTTTTGACTGATGTCAATCTAACATAACAAAAATCTTATCGAATTAACTAGGTGAGTTTTAGTATTAGTAAATGACTAAAAATTTTCTATTTCTTTTTTTAACAAATAAATCCACGATTTCCTCATTTAGTCCTGAATAAATCAAATATTTAAAATAAACAATAAAAAGAGATGAAATTAAAAAAAATACAAAAATAGTAATAGAGTTAATAAAGCGAAAATAGAAAAAAATTTGGATTTAACGGTTCAGTCTTGCATAATTTTTTAATTCATCAATTTTTCGATTTAGTTTTACGAATCGTTATGATTCTTATTATTATTCTTTAATAGTCTAAATTACAGCACTTATCAAACTTGAAAAAAGTTTTTTCACAGCCAATTAATCGATAAATTTAAATAATTTATTTATTTGCTTTTAATATCGTTTTAGATATATTTTATATTTTCAAGATTTTATTTGACATGATTGTATCAATTTTAATGAGGCAGAAAATTATTAAATTTTTAGGTAATCCTTTCCGAAGGATATTGCTAAAATTATCAGAACAAAATATGGAAAATCATTGATAAAAAATTATAAATAATTGTCTTAATACTCCACCCTAAAAATTACTTACTTCATCTTTGAAAGAAGGTTATATAATATTTAATACAAGTTTTTGTCTTTTAATTTTTAAATTTTAAATTTGATTTTTAAAACTTGATTTATTATGTAATTTTCCAATTAATTGTATTTTGGGAATGATACCGGACGATAAAACTAAATTCCATTATATTCTCGATTCAACCCATCTAGGAAATTAAATTTTTAACAAAAATAGGAAAATTAGCACTTAAATTATTCTAGGACGACATTAACCAAAAAAATTTAGGATACAAACTTGAAGATAATTGTTATTTTTATCTTGATTTTAATTGAAGACAATTTATCCTTCATTTAATATGGCTCATATTTTTTATGGTATCAAAAAAAATAAAATTCACTAATTATAATACTAAACTCCATATTTCACTTATTTATTGATTAAAAAAATTGAAATAATGACAGAATCATCATCAAATTCGAATTTGTATACCCAAAAAACTTCCTTTAGACGCTATAAAAATCGAAATAAAACAAAAATATAAGAGAAAAAAGTAAAATCTTTCATAAAAAATTTACTTTTTGCTTGCTTGCAATTAAATTTTTTGTAATAAAATAAAATTATAGTGTTGAATTTTTTGAATTTAAATATCCATAGATCTATGATCAATAAATAAAAAAAAGTCAAGTTTTGTTTATTCGAACTTGACAGGGGAATATTTTACAGGTTTGGATTAATTTTTTTCGAACTTTATCAAGAATTTAAAATGTTTGATTCAAGGAAAGTGATTTTTGTATCTAAATAATACAAAACATTTAAATAAAATTGTTTTTTTTTTTATAAATTTAAGAAAGTCTAATTTTGTTGGCTTGATTAAATCTTAATTCTAAATTTGTAAATCCATTACTTCAAAACCATATCAATTTAAAAAACCTTCAAGTTATTTAGTGAACATTCGCAAAAAGTATCTATAATTGTGTTTGAAATTTTATATATGTAAGTCTTTGTCTAACATTCACATAGAATTACATTGTTCAAGTTTGATGATTTTTTATGATAAAAGCTTTTTTCAAAATGGTTTTTATTGGCTTAATTAAACTATGAAAATATCATGAATTTAGCATAAACTATCAGCGTTTTACGTCTATTCTAAAAAATTTATAATTTTGTCAAATAGTTACATAATCAAGGTAAAAAATATGATTACAAATTAAAAAACTATGTTTTTTTTAATTTGAAAATTTCAATATTCAAATATCTAATAAAAAACAGAAAATAAAAATATAATTTGCATATTTTAATCTTTATCTAAGTAATTTGTATATAGCTAGATAAAAAATCAAAAAAGTTATCTTCATATATCTATGTGAGATTCTAAGTTACTTCAAATAAAAAAATTTCGCTAAATTTCAAGTTAAGACCAAAAAATACTTTTTTCATATTTATTTTTAAACCTCTTAAAATATAAAATTGATAAGCTAGCAAGATGATTTTATTATAGATAATCTCCCCAAAAAATTAAATGTATTTTTTAAAAGAAAATAAAAAAATTATAAAGACAGCTTTAAAATTTATCTGAAACAAACTCTTAAATCAAACATTAAAATTTAATTATTAATTTTATCTTTATCAAGACATTGATAACTAGACCATTGAGAAACTCTCAACTAGAAGAAAAACTATTTTTTTTATTGTACGAATTATTTTGATAAAATTGGGTTATTTAATCACTCATTAAATCGAAAAAAAATTGGGTCTAATTAAATGGTTAAAGAGTAAAAAAGTTCCGTGGCTGTTTTTAAGTTATAAACTAATAATTATTTATTTAATTTAATTTAACATTTAAAAAAAATATTATATTTCATTTTACAAGTATATTTTTAAAATAAAAATTTATCTCAAATGAACATTAAGCACAATTTCGTTGAAGTTAAACGTCAATTATTAATACTAAATAATAAATCTCCGAAATTTGTCACATTTATCGAACATCCGATCCAAAAACTTATCCGATTCCCTGGCAAAACTTTATTTAAACTTTAATAGAAAAAAAAAAAGTTGAAAACAAATTTTTGATTAAACAAAATTTACAAAAATGGAATTTGGAATTTGTAAAAAAAATAAACAACAAAAAAAAAACAATTATGTGTTGTATAGATCCAATTTAAGGTCACAATTGTGAGTTTTTTGATGATTTTGTAATTTTTGCTTAATCTCATTTATTTCGTCCACCAGTGCTTTATTTTTATTTTTTTGCTCGTTATTCAAATCAGTCAAACTTTTAACTTTTTGTTCTAGTTCAGCAATTTTTTGCAATTTTCTGAATCGGCATTTTCTAGCCGCTTCCCGATTGCGCTCTCTTTTTTTCTCCAGCTTCATGTCTTCTTGATTTTCGTAATTGACAGGCGAGAACATGTCACCGGTTGAACTAGTCGATTTGTCTGTGTTGCGTCTGTCCGTGATAGAACCAACCATGTTGACCTCTGGCTCTGACTTCATAGAACAAGTGCCACTTTGATTGCTTTGACTGCTCATGTCGGACAAATTTTTGATCTTGGGAGCCGGCTGTTTTTTTTTGCCATTCGGCATCCTCTGGTTCATCAGCATTCCATTCGAGTGTATGGGCACAGTTTGCAGCTCGTCCTTTTTAGTTGTCAAATTTTGATATTGTTTATTTTGATTGCTCGAGTCCTGATTGCTAGTTGATGATAGCACCGAGGTTGACATTGGTTGAACCAGAAAAGTGTTTTGTGCAACAGGCATCAGATTCGAATACTTGGGCGCATTGTCAGCCTCTTGAGCTTGATTATCGGACACATATGAATTGTTAGCACCAAATATGTTCAAAGGATTGATTAGAGTGGTGTTGGGTGTTTGGCATTCGGATTTTTCCTGGTCGCTTTGCATGAAAGGTTGAGATTGATGGAAAAGGTTCTTGGAACCGTCTGGGGTGAGGCCTTTTTGTCCAAACTGACCAAAGGAGATCTCAATGCTAGGGGTGAACAGCTCTAGTCCAGGAGTCTTTAACACACCATTGTTTGGGTTGAAGTCATTTATCAGTTTTTCTAGATGCGGAGTTGGCATGTCAAGATTGGAGAGGAGATCCTTGTTGCGCGAAATGTCAGACTGGTTGACACTCAAGTTGCCATTGTAGATATTTGGGCAGAATTTTTTACTATTAAAATTTATCGAGTTAAAGTCACTTGTTGAATCATTGCTACTCATACTAAATGTGCTCGGGTTGCTATTTGCTTCGATATTATTCAATTTTAGAGTTAACTTTCTTTTTTTTTCCTCTATGGTCTCGTTTTGCCGCAGGTTTGGCGCCGATGCCATCTCTCTGTTCATTTCAGTATCTATAAAAGCGATAGAGTTTAAGCTTTGCAATTGATACAAGTAAAAGTGAATCAGAGTTAAGAATTTCAAGAGCTTGGCCAAACAGGTAAACAAACTAAAAAGGCAAATATTTGTGTTTGAGCAGTCATTAATGGAACATCAGAGTGATGAATGATATTTCAATAGGGGAAAAAAATAAAAATTTTCATAAAAATTTTCTTAAGCTAAGCGAACTCTAGCTCCTTTTTCTAAATAATAATAAATTAGCTCAAAAATTCGTAATCTTGTTTAGTAATTTTTGTTTTAAAGCGTTGTTCATAATATACGAAAATGAGCCTAAAACCTTATGAAAAAAATTTTGAAATTTTATAACAAATTATATCTAAAGAAACGATTTAAAATAATTTGTGTTATTTAAATGAGAAAGATGAAGATTATGCTAAAACAAAAAGCGCTCAGATAAAAAATATCTATTTTAATTGAAAATTTCAAAATTACATTTTTATTTTGAAAAAAATATGAAATTTAAGTCTAAAATTTTAGAATTTAAATGCGTTCTTCCTTTAGGCAAGTGAACGCATGTAAATTCTGTAGAGTGAGAGAGAGAGAGAGAGAGAAAGAAAAATCTTATCTCTAGTCTATCAAAATTTAAAAGCTATAGGTAGAATTTTACATTATTTATAAATTTGCATGCAAATTCATTATAATAATTAGAATCATAAACTTTTTATGATGCAAACTCGAAAAAGCTTGATGACGTAGTCTATGTGAGTCATCAAAGTTTCTTAACAACACCAAAATATTTATAGACATTTCGCAATTCTGAACATTGCATTTCTTTACCTATATTAAATGGTAAAAAATTCAAAATCATAATTAAATAAATGAATCTATCACGAAAATAAAAGAACTCATAGAAAATTAATTTGTATTTATTAGACAATATAAATTTTTAAATAAATATTTTAATCTAAAAAATTTCACATTATTAAAATCAATTTAAAAATTTTAATCTTAATTTTATTAAGATTACTGAAATTAACTAATATTTATTGTTGACACTGGTGTCAAAAAAATCACTTGGATAAAAAGATTTTCAGAAAAAAAATCTCTCTCTCCAAATAGAAATTTTGATATTCGATTATTTTTAAATTTTCAACAATAAAAAAAAATTCGATAATTTATATTAAAATTTGAAAATATTTTATTTAAAAAACAATACATTTTTTTTTATAGATAACTAGAGGCCTTAATAAATTAAATTTAATATCACGATATAATTTTACTTTATAGAATTTTGCTACATGTTAAATCAATTTCGGATTATTAAACTTTATCTTGACGAGTGAGTATATTTAAAATATATTTTTAAAATAAATTATTTTAGTAACCGAAAAACCCTAGTATAATTAAATAATATTTGAAGTAAGCTAATTTTTTCAAATTTTACGTTTTTAAGTGCCACATTTAATCAAATATTTAATTCTATAAATTCAAGCTTTATAAGTCATGTTTGCAAGCCTAAAATTTACAAATAAAAATTCTAATCAATTCTAAACAATGATTTTTATCTTTAATAGGTAAACTAAAACTGACACTAATTAAAAGTTTTTAGATTTTTGTTATTTAAATAATTTGTTTTAAATTACTGGATTAGCTAATTCGAATCTATATACATAAAAAGAAAATTTAATTTTTTTTAAAATTTGTTTGAAAAAGAAATATTTAATAAATTTCGATTTAAATAACTCAAGTGGTATTCTAAAATAAATTTTTAAGATTTTATTTTAAAATTTAATAAATCTTAATTTTTAGATATCTGCAATTATAATGTATTATAATGTATGCAATTACAGCTGTATTCTAATTACATCAAGTAAAGTTATAACATTTTTTAAATTGCTCCAAATCGGAGATTTCACGATAAAAAAATAAAAATAGAATACAAATAACTTATTTAAAATATTACTCACGAAATTTCTCCAGAACTAGTATTTAGGGATGGATAACAGCGGTCAGTAGAAAATCATCATCAATCGACTGCAAGCATAATTAGCTTTCCAGGGTTCACTCTAAGGGCTTTTCTTTTCACTTCTGATAGAGGTATCATTTATCAGATTTCCAAAATATTTAAGGTATTTATTAAAAAAGAAAAAGCATGAGCATAGTGATGTGAAAAAAATACCAAATATATTTTTTTTGAAAATGTGACATTCATTTGAATCAGAATTTTCGATTTTTAACAAAAAAAAAGATAATTGAAAAAACATCTTCTTGAAAAAAAAACTTTTTTATCTGCTTAGAAATGGGTCAAAAAAAATTATCTAGTTTTAAAGTTATTTTTATACAAAAATGTCAAAATATCTAAAATCATTGAAAGCTTGTAAGCGTTTTATTAACACTGAAAAGCTTTGAAAATAGTAGCGATGCTACGAGTGTATGTAAAATATTAAATTTGAATACTTTAAAAATTTGATAATTTAAATAGTATTTATTCAGTTATAAGTAATAAAGTACAGGATTTTTTGATTTTGATTTAATTAAATTTAGCATTTATAAAGAAATGATTTCAAATAAATTTTTAGAGTATTGTTTAAACCTAAAAATTCCAGAAGTAATGAATAAATAGAATAAAATAAAAATTTCTTTTTTTTTGATTATATAAATTAATAATTTAAAAAAAAATGGTTATACGAATAGAAAAAAAATTAAGCATAAAATTTAAATGTAAATTTAAGACCAAATTTCAGAATTATGAGGTTGCATTGAGATATGATTGTAATTAATATTGTATAGAGCTTAGCATCTTGTCAATTTTTAGTACATTATTTAGTTGGTTTTTTGGGTTTGTTTATTATCTATTGTAAAACAG
This sequence comes from Brachionus paranguensis, assembly GCA_016802215.1. Lineage (NCBI taxonomy): Eukaryota > Metazoa > Rotifera > Eurotatoria > Ploima > Brachionidae > Brachionus > Brachionus paranguensis. The sequence goes on along the minus strand of JAESIX010000002.1, from coordinate 5,746,786 downwards.
CGAATTTAGTCATTGCACAAATTCTACATATTTCTGAAATTTACACGATTTAATTAATTGATGAATTAAAAATACGCAATAAATGTCTAGGAAAACAAAAAATTAAGTGTAAGAAGAATGAATTTTAATAATGTCATTTTAATTAATTTGGAGTCAATTAAAATACAAAAAGTTTTATTTTTTGTGCTTTAATAATGAAATTGAGGAAAAAACTTGTGGTATTAGAATTTTATATTATTTCTGAATTTCCTGATTTTATATAGGGGTTATTTAGTCATTTAAATTTCCAGGATTCACCTCCAAACAATGAAAAAAAATTTGAAATAAAATCTTAATGAAATTTTATTAGATTATAAATTTAAATTTAAAGAAAAATTTTTTTATTTTCTATTGAAAAAAAAAGGATTAAACAAAAAAGAAATAAAAATAAAAAGAACTAATCTAAACAAATTTTTGAAAATGTAATGCTTAAACCTTTTAATACCAATCAAATCATAAAAAATATTAAACATTTAGCAATTTAAAAATAAAAGCTAGTTATATTGAACAAAAAAAAATTCTCTGATAGCCTTATAGGTAGATTTTTTGATCTAATAATTCCAGAAATCTGAGAGAAAATTAATTAATAAAAAACATGTTCTCTTTAATTAATTTCGTTGAAACGAAAAAGAATTGTACTGTCCTTCTCTAGATCCCAAATTTTTCATGCACACTCTACATCTGCTTATTTTTTGGCGTCTACTGGCATCCTCAGTTGTAATCATTCTTGGCATACCAAATTGATCATAATCAGCCAACACACTTAGCCAGAAACTTATCTTTTGTGATGTAAATTGACATTTTCCCATAGCGCTGCACTCTATAAACGGTGTAGTTCTAAAATTTTCCAAGCAACTACCAGGACTTTGCAACGATTGACCACCACCCTCTGCACCAGATCCACGATGCTAAAAAAAATTGCAAAACAAAATACAAAATTTATACCCTAAATTTACCATAACAAAACTGTAGCCATCCCACAATCTGCTCCATCCATTCGGACAACTTGGAATATTTTCACTTTGACTGTGCATAGCAATAACATTAGCTGGCGCTTCACAAACTGTGCATTTGCTGATATAATCTTTAATATTCGGACCTTGCATTGGCATTTTCGGAATTGGCAAATTAGTGCTTAACCAGTAGGACAAATCATTGTTTTGGGCAAAATTACAAATGTTTCCGATATCACATCGAATAAAAGGCATCACACTAAATCGCCTCATGCATGAACCAGCTGAGCCTAAATCTTGTTGATGTGATTTTTCATTACCACTAAAATAGAGTAAACTGTATCCATCCCACAATTTGACTGTGTTTTGTGGACATTCAGGCTCTATGCTGTCCTGACTGTGTCTGGTTATAAGCAAACCAGCTCTGGCATAGGCATTTCCTGGCGGACCAACTGAACCTCTTTGACCTGGCTCTCCCGGTCTACCATCATTGCCAGGATAACCCCTTTGACCTGGATCACCAGGCATGCCTGGTAAACCTGGAATACCAATATCACCTTTTTCTCCGACCAAACCTGGCAAGCCTGGATATCCAGAATCACCTTTTGGACCCTCCGGTCCATCTCTACCCGGAATGCCTGGCTGTCCTTTTTGTCCTTTATCGCCTCTTACTTCTAGAACTGATTTGCAAACAGCATCACGTCCTGGCTCGCCAACATCACCAGGCAAACCAAACAAACCAGGCTCACCTTTTTGACCATTATCTCCTCTAAGACCTGGTAGACCAGGTTGTCCCGGGAATCCGCTATCACCTTTAGGACCAAATTCTCCTTTTTCACCAGGTATACCCGGCAAACCAGATTGACCTGGTCTTCCAGGATCTCCTTTGGAACCCTGAGGTCCTGGTAGACCCATCAATCCTTTTTCACCAGTTTTACCTGATAAACCGTCTTTACCAGGTAATCCAGGTAAACCCCTATCTCCTTTATCACCAACAAATCCTTTCGGACCTGGTTCACCTTTATTTCCTTTTTCTGCAAGACAAGCTGGTCCTTGATTTCCTTTTTCTCCATTAAGACCAGGCAAGCCAATTTCACCTTTGGTACCGGGTAAACCAGGCATTCCAGGAATACCCGAATCACCTTTTTCTCCCATACCGCCTTTCACCGAAACACCAGGTATACCGGACACACCTCTGTCTCCTTTAATACCTGGCAAGCCTTTTGGACCATCTCTGCCTTTCGGGCCCGGAACTCCAGGAATACCCGGCTGTCCGTCAAAGCCACGATCGCCTTTTGGGCCGTTTTGACCTGGTAAGCCTGGATGGCCTTCACGGCCAGGTTTTCCTTGCGGACCTGATTCACCAGGCTCACCTTTTGGTCCTGTAAAGCCCGGTAAGCCATTAATACCACTGTCTCCTTTAGGTCCAGGAGATCCATCTCTTCCAGGCAATCCGTCCAAACCTTGATCTCCTTTTGGTCCCGGTTGACCCGGTAATCCTGGTAAACCAACATTTCCTTTGTCTCCTCGTAGTCCTTGTGGGCCTTGTGGACCTATCGGACCCATTTCGCCTTTGGGTCCAGGTTGGCCAGCAAAACCTTGATTGCCTTTCGGTCCTGGATATCCGATCTCTCCCTAAAAAAAATTTTTTATTCAAAACGTTTATTTTTTTGTATCTTTTACTTTTTCTCCTCTCATTCCAGTAAGGCCTCTGTCGCCCGGTAAACCTGGTAATCCATCTCTGCCATTATCACCGTTTTCTCCCTTTTCTCCTTTCATTGCTATAGCTGGTGGTGCATCCAAACCACGTACACCTTTATCGCCCTTGTCTCCAATTTCACCTTTGTAATTTAATAAAATTACAAAATTCAAAATTTTGCCTTTTTATTTTTTATACCTTTGGGACCAATTTGTCCTGGCAAGCCTGGTAAGCCAACAAAGCCACGATCTCCTTTCGGTCCTGGAATACCCGGTAAACCTGGATTACCTCTATCACCTTTGATGCCAGGGCGACCTGGCTCTCCAATAGGCCCAATATCACCAACAATACCTGGAATACATGGTAAAGCATCGAGGCCTCTATCTCCTTTCGGTCCAGGAGGGCCTGCCATTCCTGGTCGCCCATCGGATCCACTTTTGCCTGGCATTCCGATTCCAGGCAAACCTTTATCACCTTTGTCTCCAATACGACCCGGTATACCTGGCAGACCAGGTTGACCTGGTGATCCTTCATTACCTTTCGGTCCCATAAATCCCGGTGGACCTGTATCTCCTTTATCACCCGGCAAACCTGGGAAGCCATCTTTGCCAGGTTCACCTTTTGCACCATCTTGACCATCAAGTCCTCTTAAGCCTCTATCTCCTTTTTCGCCCATATCACCTTTTAGGCCATCAATTGCTCTTCCAGGCTCTCCTTTTTCACCTGGTGGGCCAGGCAGACCAGGAATACCATCACGCCCCTTCATACCAGGTAGTCCTGGTAAGCCCATTTGTCCTTTGGGTCCATCAACTCCCGGAAATCCATTAAAACCACGATCGCCTTTTTCTCCTGGAAGTCCTGAACGTCCTGGTTCTCCTGGTATAGACTGACCAGGTACTCCTACTTCACCTTTATCACCCATTTTTCCTTTCGGCCCCATTAATCCATCTCTTCCTGATTGTCCCTTAGGACCTGGCAAGCCATCAATTCCCCTATTTCCCTTTTCGCCTCTCATTCCAGTCAAGCCTCTCTGGCCAGGTGGACCATCCAAACCTGGCAAACCTGGTTCACCTTTAATACCATCTTTTCCTGGAAATCCACGATCTCCTTTGGGACCTTCTCTGCCCGGTAGACCATCACGTCCTGGTATTCCAGGTTGCCCAGGATAGCCTTTTTCTCCTTTTGATCCCTTTTCTTTTGTGATTCCTGCGTTTCCTTTATCACCAGGTTCACCTTTATCGCCACATCTACCAATTGGACCTGGCATACCTGGAACACCTTTTGGTCCGATCATATCTCTTCCAGGTATTCCTCTATCTCCTTTATCACCTTTTTCTCCAGGAAAGCCATCAAAGCCTCTCATTCCAATATCACCCTTAGATCATAAACAATCAAAAGACTTAAATAAAAGATCAAGAGAATATTTTATTACTTTTGTTCCATTAAATCCCATCAGACCCATCATGCCTTTTTCTCCTGGTTGACCTTTTTCTCCCTTCATTCCAGGTTCTCCTTTTGAACCCGTGAAGCCTCTATCTCCCTTTACACCTGGAATGCCAGGAATGCCTTCGACTTCTCTTGGTTCTCCTTTTATACCTTTCTCTCCATCTTTTCCAGGTCTTCCATCTCTACCAGGTGCACCTTGTGGACCCGGAGGTCCTGGTCTACCATCATCTCCTCTCATACCTGGATCACCACGATATCCCATCATGCCTTTTTCACCAGGTAAACCATCATAGCCTCTTGGACCGGTATCACCTTTATCTCCCTTTGAACCATCTTTACAGCCACAAACGCCCCGATCACCTTTCATTCCTGGTATTCCTCGGAATCCGTCTCTTCCGGAAGATCCTGGTAAACCTTGACGACCAGGTTCTCCAACTGGTCCTTTTATTTGAGTTAAATTTCTGTAAACATCTTCTAGTCGAACGGGTGGGCCAGGTGGACCTTTAAGACCGCGATCTCCTTTTTCACCTCGCAAGCCTGGTATACCGGGTGGACCCTCTGGGCCACGTTGGCCTGGAATACTTAAACCAGATTCGCCTTTTTGACCAGCATCGCCTCTTTGGCCTGGATATCCCTGTTCTCCCTTGTTTCCCTTTTCTCCGTACTGACCACGGTCTCCTTTTTCTCCTATTGGACCAGGTTCTCCTGGACGACCTTCTGCTCCTGGTAAACCAGGTTCACCAATTGATCCTGATAAACCCATGTCACCTTTATCTCCCTTAAGACCCGGATAGCCTGACTCTCCAGGACGTCCTGGACTGCCATCTAAACCACGTTCTCCTTTTCTACATGGCAAAAATTGAACCTAAATTAAATTTGTTTTATATTCGGTTTTTTTTTCAATTAATTGTAATCACCTCTCGATCAGGACAAATTGCAGATGCACCTGGATAACCTGGATCACCTTTGTCTCCTATTCTACCTATTTCTCCCTTTTGACCTGGTTCACCATCGCGACCTGGACGGCCTGAATATCCTGACTCACCTCTTTGACCCGGGTAACCTGGTGGACCAGATGGACCAATATGACCCTTTTAAATAAAATTTTTTTTTTCTATTAATCAAAATATATTTTACAAAATTACTCTTGGACCGTGTGGACCTATTAAGCCTTTTTCTCCCTTTTGACCTTCAGAGCATTGTCTTCCCTAGAAGAAAAAAAAGAAAAAATTATTTCTATATCCTAATTTTGTTTAATTATACATCATATCCAGGTAGACCAATTGAACCTTTGTCTCCTTTATAGCCCTTTTTTAAATGAAAATATTAAAATTTATTTAATATTTTAGAAAGACAAAAAAAACTAACCCTTTGTCCTTTATCACCCTTTTCTCCTTCAAATCCTTCTTGGGTTTTGTTTGTAATATTGTGTCGGAATTCAGTTGGCACAGGATATTCAACTTTTCCTGGGGGACCAGGATCACCTTTGTCACCTTTAGCACCAGTTACTGATAAACCTGATTCTCCTTTATCTCCTTTGGGACCTAGAGGACCGTCACGACCCTTTGATGAGATAGTGGTTAAAAACCTTTTTTCTTGTTATCAATATTTAAATACTTTTGATCCTGGTAGGCCAACTTTTCCTTTTGGACCTGGTTGACCAACATCTCCCGGCATACCTGGTTGACCTGGGTATCCAGGTGTTCCTAGTTCACCCTTTGAAAATATTTAATATTAAAAAAAAAGACAAAAAATCGAAAAGAATTTACTTTGTCTCCTTTAATGACTTTTGTTTCGGCATAAGCTGCTTCACCTTTATCTCCTTTTACACCTGGTAGGCCTGGAGGACCTGGGCGTCCAGGGTAGCCTTGCAAACCTTTTACACCGGATTCACCCTTTAGTTAAAATTTTTGATTTATTGAAAATATTTTTAATTAGATGAAATTATTTACTTTGGTTCCGTTGCATCCATCTTTTCCAGGGGGGCCATTCAAGCCCTCTGGACCTGGAGCTCCCGGAGCACCAGGATTTCCTGGAAAACCGGGAAGTCCCATATCACCCTTTTAAATTTAGATTGAAATTGTTTAGATTATTTTTAATTCTTTTTACTTTTGTTCCTTTTAAGCCGGGAATTCCTGGAAATCCTGAAATTCCTTTATCGCCCTTGTCACCTTGTACACCAGGTTGACCTCGGTGTCCTGGTAAGCCGGGTGCGCCTGGTTGACCAGATGGACCGGGTGGACCCTTGGTTTAAAATTAAATTTTTAAACTATTATTTTAAATTTGTTCTAAAAATTACCCTGCTTCCTTTTTCTCCTATGCAAAAGCATTTACCGGTTATTTGACAATCTTTGCAAGGTACCCCATCATCATTTTCGCCCGGCACAATTTTGAATCCTGGACCGTACGGTCTTAGCGGATCGTTTAAAGTAACCGCGGCATCAACTGGCTTACTCAAATTAATCATCAAAATTAATGTTGTACTAGAAAATTAAAATTTTTTATTTTTTTATTTTTTTCTTCTATCTTTTAAATTTACCCAATTAGGCACAAAATTGAAAATTTTCTTTTTAAACTAAAATTCATGTTTGCACACAATTTCCGTTTTGTTTAACGAAAATAATTTAAGAATATTTTTCTTGTCTTCAATTTTTTTAAAAACTAGCCTCTAATAGATTTTTTTTCAATTGCATTAGCATCTAAAAAAATTATTAATTTAATCGAAAATTTTAAATTAACTTTCGTAAAAAAATCAGAAGAATCATAAAATATTTGATTACTTGGAGCAGAAAATTGATTAATTTAAATTGATTGCTTCAATTCATTTTAAAAAATAATGCAAAAATGGATCAATCTTTAATCTTTCATTAGCCTAAAAATATTTCAAAAAATAAAAATTCTTTTTAAAAATTAAAAAAAAAAATTCAATAAAAATTCTATTTAAATAATAAAAAAATTTAAATTTTTTTTTGCAATTTATGTAGACTCTTATCTAAAAGATTCAAGAAGCACCGGGTTTTAAAGCGGCTGGCTTTCTTAACTGTTGATAAATTTATCAAACAAGTTTATTTACGGTCCGATAAGGCTCAATCTACGGCCCAATTCTAAGCTTATATTGACGATTCTGCATTCATTTATGTTGATATTTTTCCAATTGTTTATTGATCTATTGAGCATTCTTGCTACTGAATAGATCTATGCCAAATATAGCCTAAATATTTATGTTTGTATTAAAATTTGCAATTAAACGCTTGTTTTAATTTCAAACAGATAGTGTAATTAATCTAGAGGAAGGTAGACCTAAAGAAGCAAGTTATTCTTTAGAAAAAAGATCGACGGCCAATTGATATTAGTAAAAAAAACAACAAAACTGAATGTAATGAGATATGTGAAGCTGAGCAAGATTGTAAATACCACTCTACAGACGCCTGTTTATTAACTTATTTTTAAAATTTCCTCTAAATTTCTTTGATTTTTAAGCTATCTGAGCAAGAGAGTTTTGTAATAATTCCAAACCAGTCGAGATCTGCTCGATTTCAAACTCCAAAAGAATGATTGATTTAAAAAATTTGAAGAAAAATGAACACAACGAAAGCAATTCCTCGAGATTAACTAGAATCGGCAGTAATATTACTAAATTATGAGGCAAATAAATCAAATTATTCTAGCTACCTTTTAAAGTTTAGCTATGGAAATTTTTAATGTTATATTAATGAAAAAAGAAATTTCATTTTATCTATTTATCTATTTATCTTTCATTAGATCAATCTATCTTCTCCTAAAGTAAATCGCTATTTTATCATTTAAAATTGATGAAATAAGCAGCAGCTTATTGCGATGGATGAAAGCTTGGTTTTTTTTCAAATTTTAAAATTAAATTCTGAATGAAGCGAGCAGAGCTTGAATTTTATAAGAATTCAAGTCATGGCTTAGAAGGTTCTATCTAAAAAATAAACTCATCTTTTAATCACCGTAAAAAGTTAACCTTATTAGTCTTCTGTTTTGTTAGTATTTGAGCAATATACTTTTTTTTGATCATAATTTGCATTAGAACTTAAAAGCTAATACTGATCTCGCATTTATATTCCTAGCAAACTTTCTGAGAGTTTAATTTATCTAAAAAGTAAAAGAAACTCGAGCCATGCTATTCCTTCAATCGAGAATTATCTGTTATTATACTTTTATTTTTGAAATTTAATAAATATTAATAGATTAATCTCAACTAACTTTTTTTATTTATTTATATGCCATAGCGCATCGGATGTAGCTAGATTATTTATCTATGATTTAATGATTTTGCAGGCTACGGTTATTCATTTTGTTTCTTTCATAATAATCTTAGATAGAACAAAGAAGCTTTCATTAGAATACCATAGTTTACTTTTTTATATATTTTTATTTTTTAGCTTACAATTTATTATTCTGTTATTTAAATTAAACCTTTTTCTTCATGGTTTCAATTCCTTTATTTATCTTATTATTCTGCTTTTCCAACTTGAGTTCTATCTATTCTATCTTGATTCAAACAATTCCAATTGGTATCTTCAAAGACCTATGGTATAATTTGCGATTAGTAATTGAATTATTTTTTTAATATCAGTTTATGATTTGTTCGAGCATGCTAACGCAAAGTCGATTATGTAAACTTTATCTAAGCTCGAACCAGCTACCTTTATTATTAATATGCTATATACTCAATTTAAAATCAAAAAATATATATATATCTATTCCAAAAAAATCAAAAATATTATTCAAACTGACCAGTCGGTGCAAGCATCTGGTCCAGAGTAGGTCCGGTGGCACAAAGTTTTAAGAGCCTGCTGTTTTAACTTTTCATATTTAAATCACCATTTTTCATTCTCAAATTAAAATACTCAAATTTTAAATGATTTTTTTTTACCATAAAATTTGAAGATTATTTAAAAAATTTGATATCAGATAGACAAAATTTTTCAATGGAATAGAAACTAATTAATGCGATGAAAATTCACAAGACAATACTCAATTTATCAATTTTGTTAATTTTAGTTCATTTGGGCTGCACAAATGCCGTAAGTTAATTTAGAATTAAGTTAAACATCGTGTTTATAAAATTTTTAAAGCAATATGGCAATCAACAAAAAGTTGACAGAAAATGTAAATGCACAGGTAAAGGAGAAACAGGTGAAGTGGGCTTTCGTGGTCCGTTCGGTCAAGCTGGCAAACACGGTGAATTAGGTCCGAGAGGTTTTCCAGGCGAAAGAGGAATTCGAGGAGAGCAGGGAAATTATGGAGCCGCAGGACAAAGAGGAGAGAAGGGCGAGGTGGGTCTGTTCGGCTTGCCTGGAAAGCCAGGCAGAGACGGTCTACCTGGTCTGCCGGGAACCCCGGGAGCAAAAGGTCTTCCTGGATGTGACGGTTTTAAAGTAACCAACAAAAACTATAAAATTTTATAAATATTTTAAATTAATCAAAAAAGGGTGAGTTGGGTGGTGATGGATCTCTTGGTGATCCAGGTAGAGATGGTGAACCAGGTATTCCAAGTCCAAAAGGCCCCAAAGGCGAACCTGGTGATGTAATACCAGTGCAAACTGACGTCAGACTATATAAAGGAGATGTAGGTGACCCAGGTCAAGAGGGTCCCGAAGTACGATTTTTATAAACCAACTGAGCTATTATAAATTAAATTTTCATCCAAGGGTATAAAAGGTTATCCTGGATATGAGGGAGAACAAGGACTCCGAGGTGACGCCGGTCCGGATGTAAGGATCAATAAAATATTGATTTAAATTCTTTTGAAAATTTTAAATCAAGGGTCCTGATGGTTTTATGGGTCGCAAAGGAGAAAAAGGAGACTATGGTGAAACTATTGATGCACCCAAGGGCCAAAAGGGAGATGTTGGTGATCCTGGCCCACCTTTTATTTATCAAAGACCAATTTGTAAATACACATCTCATCATGATTTAATTTTTAATCTTTCATGTTAAAGCTGTGGTGCAAACAATTGTAATCAAAGGACCAAAAGGTCAGTCTGGAAACATGGGCGATAAAGGATATGCTGGTGATTTAGGTGATCAGGGTCGACCAGTAATTGAGCTCAATTTTATTTTTGAAATTATGTATTCAATAAAAATCTTTTAAATAGGGTATTGATGGTGTTCCAGGAGCAAAAGGTATTCCAGGTGATTACGGTGAACCAGGTCCATTTGTAAGTATCTTCTATTTTATGATATCTTTTTTTAAAAAATTTGAATTTGTGAGATCAAATCCCCTTAGAATACATTTTTTTTGAAAAACTTTTAAATTTCAAAGAGATTTTTTCAAAAACTTCGTTATTTAATTTTATAGATTAACAAGCATTAAAAATTCTTGAATATTATGATTAATTTTGCCTTTGATATCAGATACATTTAAAATAAGAAAAATTTTCTGTTCAAAAATAATGCTTTTTTATTAAAATCCAAAGCTTAGTTCATAATAAAATAATTTTAGATGGCAAATAGTTTTAATTTGAAGAGATTAAGTTGTTCATTGGAGTTTATATTTTTAATCTATTTGAAGGTGTAAATTTTAAATCATCTAGAAAAATTAAAGTCCCGAACTTAAAGTTATTAATTTTTCTGAAGATTTTTTTTTAAAAGTTATCCAATCTTTTGCAGTTAAAAAGAGATTGAACTATTTAAAAATGTTCTCACTAAAATAACATTAGAAATGTAAATCGAATTTTTGTATTAAATTAAAATATCTTGAGCTGTTTAAAAATAAAAGAATTATCTTTTTTTTGGATAAGGATTTAAAACAAATAAAGTTGATTTAAAGAGCAGATATAACTTTTTGAAATTTTCCTTTAATCTCCATTTTATCTTTGAGAAGCTATTTTAGTTTATTATTTTATACAAATTATAATAAACAACAACATAGTTTTTTCCTTTCTTTTTTACTTAATATTAGAAAACTTTAATATGATAATTTTTAACTTCCTAAAAAATTTAGATAATATAAAAAAAACATATTAAAATATGAATTTAAAAAGTAGATAAAGATATTTTTAAAACATTAAAAAATATTAATATCAATAATCTCTTTCTATTTGCAAAAGTTGTTGGATAACTGTTTTAGGGAAATTGAAGTTGGGAGCAACTTTTCGAAGCAGAGCAATTTGGTTCAGATAAAACATTAATAACTCTTTCAAAATGAATATTGGTATAAAAATTTTTCTTTAACAATAACTAAAAAATTTTGTTAAAATTTAAAATATTCTAAAATTTCGTTAAGTTATTAGATTTTAATCGAAATTTAAAAAATTTTAAATAAATTGTTCTGCTCCAGATAAAAATTGTTCCCAACTTCACTGTCCCCCGAAAAATTAATAATTGAGTTGAGATCTTTTTTCAAGGTATAAAAAATAGAAATATTAATATCGAAATATTAAAGGTGCAACAAAGTATGCTGCACTATGTTGCAGTATTCTTTTGAGTATTTTTTACTAACTTTAATTTTAATTCATAAAAAAGGAAGAATTTTTGTTCAATTTGTATTTGAATTTCACAACGCCCCCTAAGAATCATCGACTTGCGGCGGCATCAAATGAGCTGAATCGAGTTCTAAATCTACGTAACTAGAGTCAGATATATGTGTTGTCGAGTTGAGGATGCTAATATTGTGGTCGATAAAATGTGTCTCGTTATAGTTATCGTTATTGACGGCAGCTATCGACCGATCTGCTCGTCTTTGCTCTAGTTGCTAGTTGATTTGCTGTTGAGAGCGATCAACCACACTCTGCTCCGTTTGCATGTCTGACGATTTCGCGCTCGCGGCATTTTTCTCTCGATCTCGAATAATTGCTCCGGCGACTTTTTAAATTTTACTAGGCGTCCATCTCGAATCGCATATCTCCGTCTCGACAGTTCATTTGGATTGTTCAACTCGTTACGTTGTTGTCTCAACTCACGTTTCTGTTCTCGCTCAGCTACTGTCAGATCTGGAGAAAAGAAGTAAGTTGAAAATCCTTGTTGTGTGTGCAGCGTACGAGCAGCAACAAGCACACTTTTTCTGGCTGATTCATTGTCAAGCTGAATGACAATTGGTGGCGGTGTCGTCACTCCTACTTTGGGCTGATTTCGAGTAATATTTTTGGGGGCAGTTTGCTTCATTGTCCTAAACAACATGTTGACTTTAGACTCGTCGTCTTGTTGTTTCTCTGGTCGTCTTGTTGTTTCTCAATCTACGTGGGCCGTAGATTGAGCCTTATCGGACCGTAAATAAACTTGTTTGATAAATTTATCAACAGTTAAGAAAGCCAGCCGCTTTAAAACCCGGTGCTTATTGAATCTTTTAGATAAGAGTCTACATAAATTGCAAAAAAAAATTTTAATTTTTTTATTATTTAAATAGAATTTTTATTGAATTTTTTTTTTTAATTTTTAAAAAGAATTTTTATTTTTTGAAATATTTTTAGGCTAATGAAAGATTAAAGATTGATCCATTTTTGCATTATTTTTTAAAATGTATTGAAGCAATCAATTTAAATTAATCAATTTTCTGCTCCAAGTAATCAAATATTATATGATTCTTCTGATTTTTTTACGAAAGTTAACTTAAAATTTTCGATTAAATTAATAATTTTTTTAGATGCTAATGCAATTGAAAAAAAATCTATTAGAGGCTAGTTTTTAAAAAAATTGAAGACAAGAAAAATATTCTTAAATTATTTTCGTTAAACAAAACGGAAATTGTGTGCAAACATGAATTTTAGTTTAAAAAGAAAATTTTCAATTTTGTGCCTAATTGGGTAAATTTAAAAGATAGAAGAAAAAAATAAACAAATAAAATAATTTTAATTTTCTAGTACAACATTAATTTTGATGATTAATTTGAGTAAGCCAGTTGATGCCGCGGTTACTTTAAACGATCCGCTAAGACCGTACGGTCCAGGATTCAAAATTGTGCCGGGCGAAAATGATGATGGGGTACCTTGCAAAGATTGTCAAATAACCGGTAAATGCTTTTGCATTGGAGAAAAAGGAAGCAGGGTAATTTTTAGAACAAATTTAAAATAATAGTTTAGTGGTGTTTCTAAAAAAATTGTAACGTCAACCGACAACCGTGAACCGCTACTGTCACAGTTATCCCGTATCAAAAAAATCAAAATTAAATTTTGAACAAAATTAAAGTGGATTATGGTGACAATATCGGTTGACGGTTTTCGGTTGACGTTACATTTCTATTAGAACAATTAAAATCGTAAAAGTAAATTAAATACATTTGATCATTTAATTTATCTAGCTCGATGTTAACAAGCCTTATCGAACTTTTCTTTTTTCGCTTTTTATTTCGCTTCGAAAAGAAAATTAAAAAAATTATATTTTAAAATATATTCAATTTTTTTTCATCTTTTTACGATTCCTTATTAACTTGTTTCTGCTTGGTTTTCTAAAAAAAACTGAATATCACTGAAACTAAAGCGGAAAAATTGAATTCCATTAAAAAACTTGACTTATAACCCGCTCCAAAATTAGAAACACGACTTAAAACATTTGAATCAAAGATTTCATAGAAGAAAGACAAAAACTAATCTAAATAGCGGGAAAAAAAATGAATTATTCTAAAGATAATAATGGTAAAAAAGCGCTAGAATACTAATCTAAAAAAAATAATTAATTAAACGATAATCTTTACTTTTTTTGTATATCTTTAACAGTAATTATTTTTACAACTTAAGTTATTATTTAATTATTAATTTTTTAATGTTTATTTTTTAAAAGTTCTTTGATACAAACAAACCAAAAGTCAAGTAACTCTATTTTTTTATAAAAGCTCTTAATTGTTTTACTATTTTATTCTATTCTAAGTTCAATTAAAATATTTGCAACGATAATTCTTCATTTGACAAAAGTGATGAGCATATTCAAATGAAAAAAAATGAAAAAAATCAAAAGTTAATGTTTTTGAGATTTTTCTTAGATAATACTAATAATGATAAAATAAATGAAAAATAAAAAAAAGATAGCAGATTGGAGTGTTAATAATTTTTGGAAGTTCTCAAAATCATTCTCTAAAGAATCTAAAAAAACAGGCAAATTGTTCAAACTCAAATTTCGAAAAGGAAAAGGATTAAAATAGTTAAATGAAATATAAAAATGTATACTAGATTCTCAATTTTATGACAGTGCTCCAAACCATTAATTGTAATAGGAAATTTTATTTTTTAGCATTATCTTTATTATTATTTCTAAGTAACACATAATTTTCCTAATAAACTAATTCCAATTTTTTGTTCAAAAAATAATTTTTTCCTAATAAAAATGTAGCAACTCATCAGTGGCATTTGACAGTGCTATTTTCAATCAAAAATTTTACCTATTTTATAAGACCATTTCTATGAGAAAATCGAGTTGAAATACAAAATATATCACAAAGTTAACAAAAAATCATGTTATATTAGATGATTTATAAAATTATTTTGAAAATTTCTTTGGATACCTAAGAATACTTAATTAAAAATTCAATTAAATAGTTACTTGAAACACATTTGATCTCTAGACTTGAACCCAAATTTTCGTCACCAAATTTAAAGATTTCGATTATTTTAGTTTTGTTTTTTCTTTCGTCTTGGTTTATATTTTTCATTTGAAAATCATAAGTGACCGCAACAGTTGATTTTTTAACAAGACCTAAAGGACTAGTCACCGAACAAGTGTACAAGTCAGCATCTTTTAGTTCCAATGGTTCGATGTGCAGCACATTTCCGTATATATTTGCATTGGTGTCTGTGAAATTTCCATGGGTTTTTGACCATTTGACATTTTCATTAAAATAGTTTGATCCACAAGTAATTCTTAGATATCCGTCACTTAGTCCACCAGAAAAGCTTAAACTTATATTTAAATCTTTTTCTGCGTCAAGATCAAGCGCATTTAAATATCGAAATTCATTGCTCAGTGTTTGGGAAATAATTGGTATTAAATTTTCATCTATTATAAAATCAATTTTTTTCTGGCCATATTTATCAATGAATAAACAAGAGTATGTTCCATAGTCTTCAAGGCTAAATGGATCAATAACAAGGATGTCATTTAAAATTTTAAATTTTCCTGAATTTTCTGCAGTATTAACAAGCCATACTTTTTTCTCAAAGTCGCTTTCTAAAAAGACATTTAAAATAAATAAATTTATTATCATTAATTGCTTTATTATCATTATCATTAATACCTTCTTGAGTACATTTTAGAGTTACTTTTCCGCCAATTTTTAACTCAGTCATATTTTTTATCAAGTGAATTGCCAAATTTCGTGTTATGTTATAAAAATATTCTGATTCTTTGAAATATTCCACAGCATCAAGCTCCAAATTTTTGATCAATTTTACCTTAGTAGATTCAGAATAGCACTCGTAATTGTTCAAGTCGTATTTGTTTAATTTTTTGATGTTTAAACGATTTCCTTTAATGGAAGAAACTGAGCTTTTAGTTCGATCTATCTTGTTCCAAGTAGTTATAGCATTAAAAGGCAGATCTTTTCAAGTTAAGTAAAAATTTCTAAAATAAATAAAAAATTTAATTTTACTTCGACTCTCACAAATAACCAGAACTTCTCCAAAAGGTCTAACATCGTTTTCAATAAAGTTAAGGAACAATTCAGGTGTTTTTTCTTCAAAAATCAAAACCTCAAATTCGATTGTTGATTTAATTAATCCAGAATTAAGGATGCATTTAAATACACCCGAGTCTTTCGCTTGAAGATTATCCAACACCAATTTAAAACTATCACTAACTATTTTGTCCATTTTGTACCATTTTAAATCATGCATGAATTTATTATTTATATTTTCTAATTATAAAAAAATTAATTTTATTAAGTGTTAAATCATTAATATTCAATAATGTTAGTAAATTACTGTGTGATATTTTTTGCCTGTTCATCTTGTCTGTGGTTAAATGTTAGTTTATAAGATTTAAAATTTACTTACTATTTTTACTAAAGAAATTTACAATTAAATTTGAAAAACTAATAAAATTAATAAAATATTAAAAGCATGCCAATAGATTAAATCGTGTTACATTTGTTAGTTTAACTAAGTAATTTGTTTACCTGTTTGACATTCGAGTTCAACTCTTCCTCCTTTTCTGATGTCTACTTCGATCGGAACTATTTTTAATATAGGTTGGTTTGGTTTTATTATGTGGATTGTTTTTTTTAAATGCTGATTTATAAAAGTAATAACATTGCAAGCATAATATCCTTCGTCATTTTCAGAGATATTTCTAATTTCTAGAATTCCCGAATGGGTTTTTACATTGATCGATAGTTTCGACCCATCTAATCGTTCTCAGTAGATTTTTCTCACTGGTTTATCTTTAGAAAAAAATAATTAAAAATAAATTAATTTGAAATAAATCAAATTTATTTTTGAATATTTTTTTTAATTTAATAATTTAAAATTTAAATAGGGAGCTTGTTTATAAACTTAGAACGTAAAATTTATTTTAAAATTTTAATTGAATTAAAAATTTAATCCCAAAATTGCTATGATATGAAAACAAATGGACAAAAAACTTAATTATTTTAAAAAAATTTGCTTTTTTCATTTTTGTTTTGCGTTTTTTTACTTAAATGACAAAAGTTAAGGTTAGCTTTAATTTTTTGCTTGTATTTTCAAAAGTTTTTATTTGTTTTTAAAAATTTCGATAATTTTTAAGACAGTGAAGTTAGAAGCAATCTTCAACGAGATTAAAATGTTAAATTTAGATTAAAAATTTAATAACTGTTATTGGGATAAGAAAATAAAAAATAAGTTATTACAAATTTTCACGATTCCAGATTTTTTCAAAAGCTAGAAAATTCCAATAATTTCAAAATATATCTTTTAAATTACTCTGCTCAAAGAAAATTCCTTTCGAATAGGCCATCTCATATTTTTTTATATTAGGAGTATTTATATTTAAACCCAACGTCCATCATATGTAAATTTCATATCATGTCATTATTCAATAAAAAGAACATGTCAAATAGAGCATTTATATAGCATAAAAATAAATCATTTTTTATATTTGAGTGAAAAAAAGTTTGTTTTATTTTATCTTCCTCTCTAGATTTAATTAGGAAAAAAATTTTTGCAACATCGTTGACACCTTGTCCAAAATTTCTGCTAATAAAGAATTTTGTTTCTAAATTTTTAAGTTTAAATTAAATAAAACAGACTTTAAGCAATGATTTATTTTGTAACACTTAGTGATATAAATTTTTTAGTACTGGAAAATAATTATTTTATATTTCATATATTTTTGTACTTCAATCATTTATCGAGTTTATTTTTCCTTTGTAAAAAACAATATTAAAGAAATTAAAAACGGGTCGTTTTATAGAAGTTTTGAAATATATGATTGAATTTTTAACAAACGTGAGGTTATTAATTGTGCGACAATTTTAAATTTATTAATGCAAGATACATTCTTTTCAATTTAATTAAAATAAATTTTCATTATTTTAAGAATTTTTTGGTCTTAAACTTTTTATAGTACCGTATCCCTTCTGAAGTTAAAAACATGATACAATTATGTTCAAAATTCATTGATTTTTTACGTTACAAATATTACAAGGTAAGTTGTTTAGTTGGGTAAAGTTTGATGTAAACTTATTTTATTTCTTATTTTGCTGGTTAAATAAATAATCTAATTTATTTTTAAAATTTTAATTCCAGCTTCTTAACAAATTTTAGAATTTTGAATAATTCGAATAATTAGGTATAGATTAAAGTGATTTGATTTGAGTGAGATTTTAAAATTAAATTTTTTGACGATATAAAATTTTTCAAGCTAAGCTCCATATTTTTATATTCATCATCAATAAAGAGATTTTTAAAAATAATTAAGCAAGATTATACAAACATAAATAATTAAAAAGATAAGCGTTATTTCTAATACATAAAGGTTATAGGTGACATTTATTTTTTGAAAAATTTATTTGAATATTAAAAGCTAGTCTAATATAAAAAATAATTAAAAAAATTCAAACATAAACATCAAAATGATTAAATGATCAAATCTAATAAAAATAATTGAAAATCTTTTAAATTACTGTTTTTAATTTTTTATCACCCTTTTGACTTAAAAGCATAAGAGTGCTATGTTTGAATTTTTTTTCTATGTAAAATTAAAATAATAAAAAAAAGTGACAATAGATGTGATTAAAGGCTAGTAGTAAAAATTTAAAAAAGCAAAAATTAATGTTTATCCTATTTTAATAGTACATCTAGACATTAAAATTTAGCAGTCCTCACCCGGCTGGCATTCGGCTGTGACATTTTATTCGTTCTCGGCCTTGTTTATATCTACATTTACAGTTTCAAAAGAACGTTCCAGTAAATCTTTTCCAACTTCTAAATCAATACTAATTGGACCTAGTTCTGAATCAGCAACAAGTTCACAGGTGAAAACATTATTTGAATCTGATCTAAATAATAAAAGCGAATCGCCATCAATACGATAAGAGTAAGGATTCTCGTTCGACTTAGCAGTCCATCTATAAGTACTTGCCGAATCTAAATTTTTTTTCAAATTAAAATTTTTATTTAAATTTAATATATTTAGAATAAATAAATACCTGGTCTACATGTGACTTTGATTGCATCCTCATCTGGATTCTTGGTAAATCTAAAAAATGGATTTGAGCCTAACAAGTAGTCCGTAGATGCAACTAGATGACTCTTCTCAAATTCAAGATAATCAGTCCACACGCCACAAGTGTACAAACCGTTGTCCAATTGATTATCAAAGTTCGTAATGGACAATCGGTTTTGATCTTTTTGAGCTGATTTGGGGAGACTTGGATATCTTATCCATGAAAATGATTTTGCTGAGAAGCCGTTATCGTTCTCCAAGGAGCAATTTAATTCCACATAGCTTTTGTCTTCGACAATTCCTCTAACTGATACCTTAACATAAGGATTTCCAGGAGCCTGTTCACCAGTAATTTTCTTCTCTTCAATGATAATTCATAGTTTATATTTTATTAAATTTTATAAAGGAATTTATAAATTGAAAGATTTTTATTTTTCAATTTTTTTTTGTTAAAAATAAAGCCAGCCTGATTTATTATCGGATGGATATGATTTCAGTGTTCATGGTTAAAAATTATCAACGAATTTTCTTAACTTGACAGATGAAAAAATAAAATTAAACTGAAATCTAGAGCGGCTGTGAAGTTTGCAGCAAAAACCTCATTAAATTGAAAACCAGTTTTAGTTCAAAAGTTAAAAATTTTTATAAAATAAATGTTTAAATTTTTTAAACCTTATTTGTTAAACGTAAACAAAAGCAAAAAATAAATAAATCTTTGTATTTAGAAGATCAGATTGAAAATTGATAGAAACATTACTTAGTTTTTTAGACTTTTTTCTGGCTTAATAAAACTTTATTTGATTTTTATGCAAAAAATTTTCAAATTTATCAACTTATTTTTTAATTTTCAAAACATTTTGCTTTGCTTTAATTTTTTTGCTTCAAACTGGACATGATAAAGAATCGACATTAAAAAAAAACTTAACTTCCTAGTGTTACTAAGAATGATTCAAAAATATACCCTACAATTTTTTTTTCTTTTACTTTATAAATAAACTATTTAATAAATTTTCAAAGCACCTATATCTTTATAGAAAAATCAACTTAAAAAAATTCCATGATTTTAAATTACCTGTCCTGAAAGAATATGTTTGATCCTCGTTGTCAACAATGAAAGCTATGTCTTGACTTTCACCATATCTGTTTCTAGCATAGCATCTGTATTGGCCAGCATTTTCGGCCATAAATGGTGACAAAATCAACTCGTGTCTGATCGAATTTTCTAATCGCTCAACTTCAGATAGTTGATTTGAATTGCTTCCATCTTCGCGTCTAAAGTACACACTGGCATCAGCATCGTTGATTATGCAAACAAGTCTCAGCTCCTCGCCAACTCGAATCGGAGCTCCATTAGTTTGTGTCTTTATGAATACCAATGGTACCAATTGTTCGACTTCATTTTGCTCCGGTTCTTCTCTTTCCTGGTTAGTTTCAGTTTCGGCTCTGGTCACATCCAAGAATATATAATCTCTCATTAGACCTTGGTCACTGTCGACATTGCATAGGTAATAACCACTATCTGACTCTTTCAAGTCATAAAGTCTTAATCTATGAATATTGCCAGAATTTTGCAAATAATGCTTTTCAGGCAACTGTTCGCCATGCTTGACAATCTCAACTGTTTTGGCGCCATGCACCTCACACTCAATAACAGCAGAGTCGCCAACTCTATAAGTCTGCGTTCTGTCTCCCAAAATAGCCACCTTAGCTTCATTTGTTTGCGGTGGTTGTGTTGTTCGAACCGACTGTGTGGTAGAGCTTACTGAGACTTCTTCAGTAGGTCCTTTGACATGATAGGTAAATTGACTGCCTTCATCGGCCACACGCGAGAAAACAATGTTGTTCTGGGCTCTATCCCCATTGCGTCTGACTGCAATGCAAACATAAGTTCCCAAATCCATAGGCACCAAAGCAGGTATTGTCAAAGTATTTGTATTTCCATATCTTTGGGTTTTGGCGCGACTAACACCTTCGCTCTTGGTCCATGAAATTTCCTCAATATCATCTGCTTGAGCCACACATTCAGCAGTAACTCTAATTCCATATCGGAAGCCCAATGTTGGTTGATAAGAGTCTTCGGAAATGTCTAAAACACGAATATAGACCGGAAAAGCGCTAGTTGGATCGCTGCTTGACACCTGTAAATGTGCGGCATCAAAACTTATTCGACCATAAGTGGCTTGTACAGTGCACAAATATCTACCAGCATCGCTCGGTCTAACATTATAAATAGTTAGAATGTTGTCATTTATTGAGTGATATTCTGACAATTCTTTGTCGTTTCCTTGTCTGCTCCATCTGATTATTGGATTTTCCAAACTCTGGCCATCATCAGTGCTGTAATTGCATGTAAATTCAACGTTACCACCTTCAGACACAGTCTTTGATTTAGGTCTGATTTGAACTCGCAATTGAGCTGGCTCCGACTCAATCACACCGACAAAAACCCTGTCTGATGATTCACCGTAGCTACTTAGTACCTTGCAGGTATAGTAACCTGATAAAGATTTTCTAATATTCTCAATTTGTACATTTCCTTGTTCATCACCTCCAATGTAATTATTTTCTGGACTGAACCACGCAAAGCGAACCGGATATCGACTAGAAGTCGAGCATGAAAGTGTGGCACTTTCTCCTTCTTTGAATTCAAGACGCTTAGGCTCAATGATTACATCAGGAGCTGTGTCAATTGGTTGGTAAGTCTCAGTTGTTTGTAATGCAGTGAATGGTTGAGTCGGTCGAGCTCCTTTTGGTCTCATTTTATATGGTCTAAACACATTAACTCTCCAAATCCGGACACATCCGTACTCACCAAATTCTTCTCCTTTTACACCTGGTAGGCCTGGAGGACCTGGGCGTCCAGGGTAGCCTTGCAAACCTTTGACACCAGATTCACCCTTTAGTTAAAATTTTTGATTTATTGAAAATATTTTTAATTAGATGAAATTGTTTACTTTGGTTCCGTTGCATCCATCTTTTCCAGGGGGGCCATTCAAGCCCTCTTGACCTGGAGCTCCCGGAGCACCAGGATTTCCTGGGAAACCGGGAAGTCCCATATCACCCTTTTAAATTTAGATTGAAATTGTTTAGATTATTTTCAATTCTTTTTACTTTTGTTCCTTTTAAGCCGGGAATTCCTGGAAATCCTGAAATTCCTTTATCGCCCTTGTCACCTTGTATACCAGGTTGACCTCGGTGTCCTGGTAAGCCGGGTGCGCCTGGTTGACCAGATGGACCGGGTGGATCCTTGATTTAAAATTAAATTTTTTAAACTATTATTTTAAATTTGTTCTAAAAATTACCCTGCTTCCTTTTTCTCCAATGCAAAAGCATTTACCGGTTATTTGACAATCTTTGCAAGGTACCCCATCATCATTTTCGCCCGGCACAATTTTGAATCCTGGACCGTACGGTCTTAGCGGATCGTTTAAAGTAACCGCGGCATTAACTGGCTTACTCAAATTAATCATCAAAATTAATGTTGTACTAGAAAATTAAAATTTTTTATTTTTTTATTTTTTTCTTCTATCTTTTAAATTTACCCAATTAGGCACAAAATTGAAAATTTTCTTTTTAAACTAAAATTCATGTTTGCACACAATTTCCGTTTTGTTTAACGAAAATAATTTAAGAATATTTTTCTTGTCTTCAATTTTTTTAAAAACTAGCCTCTAATAGATTTTTTTTCAATTGCATTAGCATCTAAAAAAATTATTAATTTAATCGAAAATTTTAAATTAACTTTCGTAAAAAAATCAGAAGAATCATAAAATATTTGATTACTTGGAGCAGAAAATTGATTAATTTAAATTGATTGCTTCAATACATTTTAAAAAATAATGCAAAAATGGATCAATCTTTAATCTTTCATTAGCCTAAAAATATTTCAAAAAATAAAAATTCTTTTTAAAAATTAAAAAAAAAAATTCAATAAAAATTCTATTTAAATAATAAAAAAATTAAAAATTTTTTTTGCAATTTATGTAGACTCTTATCTAAAAGATTCAATAAGCACCGGGTTTTAAAGCGGCTGGCTTTCTTAACTGTTGATAAATTTATCAAACAAGTTTATTTACGGTCCGATAAGGCTCAATCTACGGCCCAATTCTAAGCTTATATTGACGATTCTGCATTCATTTATGTTGATATTTTTCCAATTGTTTATTGATCTATTGAGCATTCTTGCTACTGAATAGATCTATGCCAAATATAGCCTAAATATTTATGTTTGTATTAAAATTTGCAATTAAACGCTTGTTTTAATTTCAAACAGATAGTGTAATTAATCTAGAGGAAGGTAGACCTAAAGAAGCAAGTTATTCTTTAGAAAAAAGATCGACGGCCAATTGATATTAGTAAAAAAAACAACAAAACTGAATGTAATGAGATATGTGAAGCTGAGCAAGATTGTAAATACCACTCTACAGACGCCTGTTTATTAACTTATTTTTAAAATTTCCTCTAAATTTCTTTGATTTTTAAGCTATCTGAGCAAGAGAGTTTTGTAATAATTCCAAACCAGTCGAGATCTGCTCGATTTCAAACTCCAAAAGAATGATTGATTTAAAAAATTTGAAGAAAAATGAACACAACGAAAGCAATTCCTCGAGATTAACTAGAATCGGCAGTAATATTACTAAATTATGAGGCAAATAAATCAAATTATTCTAGCTACCTTTTAAAGTTTAGCTATGGAAATTTTTAATGTTATATTAATGAAAAAAGAAATTTCATTTTATCTATTTATCTATTTATCTTTCATTAGATCAATCTATCTTCTCCTAAAGTAAATCGCTATTTTATCATTTAAAATTGATGAAATAAGCAGCAGCTTATTGCGATGGATGAAAGCTTGGTTTTTTTTCAAATTTTAAAATTAAATTCTGAATGAAGCGAGCAGAGCTTGAATTTTATAAGAATTCAAGTCATGGCTTAGAAGGTTCTATCTAAAAAATAAACTCATCTTTTAATCACCGTAAAAAGTTAACCTTATTAGTCTTCTGTTTTGTTAGTATTTGAGCAATATACTTTTTTTTGATCATAATTTGCATTAGAACTTAAAAGCTAATACTGATCTCGCATTTATATTCCTAGCAAACTTTCTGAGAGTTTAATTTATCTAAAAAGTAAAAGAAACTCGAGCCATGCTATTCCTTCAATCGAGAATTATCTGTTATTATACTTTTATTTTTGAAATTTAATAAATATTAATAGATTAATCTCAACTAACTTTTTTTATTTATTTATATGCCATAGCGCATCGGATGTAGCTAGATTATTTATCTATGATTTAATGATTTTGCAGGCTACGGTTATTCATTTTGTTTCTTTCATAATAATCTTAGATAGAACAAAGAAGCTTTCATTAGAATACCATAGTTTACTTTTTTATATATTTTTATTTTTTAGCTTACAATTTATTATTCTGTTATTTAAATTAAACCTTTTTCTTCATGGTTTCAATTCCTTTATTTATCTTATTATTCTGCTTTTCCAACTTGAGTTCTATCTATTCTATCTCTGATTCAAACAATTCCAATTGGTATCTTCAAAGACCTATGGTATAATTTGCGATTAGTAATTGAATTATTTTTTTAATATAAGTTTATGATTTGTTCGAGCATGCTAACGCAAAGTCGATTATGTAAACTTTATCTAAGCTCGAACCAGCTACCTTTATTATTAATATGCTATATACTCAATTTAAAATCAAAAAATATATATATATCTATTCAAAAAAAATCAAAAATATTATTCAAACTGACCAGTCGGTGCAAGCATCTGGTCCAGAGTAGGTCCGGTGGCACAAAGTTTTAAGAGCCTGCTGTTTAACTTTTCATATTTAAATCACCATTTTTCATTCTCAAATTAAAATACTCAAATTTTAAATGATTTTTTTTTACCATAAAATTTGAAGATTATTTAAAAAATTTGATATCAGATAGACAAAATTTTTCAATGGAATAGAAACTAATTAATGCGATGAAAATTCACAAGACAATACTCAATTTATCAATTTTGTTAATTTTAGTTCATTTGGGCTGCACAAATGCCGTAAGTTAATTTAGAATTAAGTTAAACATCGTGTTTATAAAATTTTTAAAGCAATATGGCAATCAACAAAAAGTTGACAGAAAATGTAAATGCACAGGTAAAGGAGAAACAGGTGAAGTGGGCTTTCGTGGTCCGTTCGGTCAAGCTGGCAAACACGGTGAATTAGGTCCGAGAGGTTTTCCAGGCGAAAGAGGAATTCGAGGAGAGCAGGGAAATTATGGAGCCGCAGGACAAAGAGGAGAGAAGGGCGAGGTGGGTCTGTTCGGCTTGCCTGGAAAGCCAGGCAGAGACGGTCTACCTGGTCTGCCGGGAACCCCGGGAGCAAAAGGTCTTCCTGGATGTGACGGTTTTAAAGTAACCAACAAAAACTATAAAATTTTATAAATATTTTAAATTAATCAAAAAAGGGTGAGTTGGGTGGTGATGGATCTCTTGGTGATCCAGGTAGAGATGGTGAACCAGGTATTCCAAGTCCAAAAGGCCCCAAAGGCGAACCTGGTGATGTAATACCAGTGCAAACTGACGTCAGACTATATAAAGGAGATGTAGGTGACCCAGGTCAAGAGGGTCCCGAAGTACGATTTTTATAAACCAACTGAGCTATTATAAATTAAATTTTCATCCAAGGGTATAAAAGGTTATCCTGGATATGAGGGAGAACAAGGACTCCGAGGTGACGCCGGTCCGGATGTAAGGATCAATAAAATAATATTGATTTAAATTCTTTTGAAAATTTTAAATCAAGGGTCCTGATGGTTTTATGGGTCGCAAAGGAGAAAAAGGAGACTATGGTGAAACTATTGATGCACCCAAGGGCCAAAAGGGAGATGTTGGTGATCCTGGCCCACCTTTTATTTATCAAAGACCAATTTGTAAATACACATCTCATCATGATTTAATTTTTAATCTTTCATGTTAAAGCTGTGGTGCAAACAATTGTAATCAAAGGACCAAAAGGTCAGTCTGGAAACATGGGCGATAAAGGATATGCTGGTGATTTAGGTGATCAGGGTCGACCAGTAATTGAGCTCAATTTTATTTTTGAAATTATTTATTCAATAAAAATCTTTTAATTAGGGTATTGATGGTGTTCCAGGAGCAAAAGGTATTCCAGGTGATTACGGTGAACCAGGTCCATTTGTAAGTATCTTCTATTTTATGATATCTTTTTTAAAAAAATTTGAATTTGTGAGATAAAATCCCCTTAGAATACATTTTTTTTGAAAAACTTTTAAATTTCAAAGAGATTTTTTCAAAAACTTCGTTATTTAATTTTATAGATTAACAAGCATTAAAAATTCTTGAATATTATGATTAATTTTGCCTTTGATATCAGATACATTTAAAATAAGAAAAATTTTCTGTTCAAAAATAATGCTTTTTTATTAAAATCCAAAGCTTAGTTCATAATAAAATAATTTTAGATGGCAAATAGTTTTAATTTGAAGAGATTAAGTTGTTCATTGGAGTTTATATTTTTAATCTATTTGAAGGTGTAAATTTTAAATCATCTAGAAAAATTAAAGTCCCGAACTTAAAGTTATTAATTTTTCTGAAGATTTTTTTTAAAAGTTATCCAATCTTTTGCAGTTAAAAAGAGATTGAACTATTTAAAAATGTTCTCACTAAAATAACATTAGAAATGTAAATCGAATTTTTGTGTTAAATTAAAATATCTTGAGCTGTTTAAAAATAAAAGAATTATCTTTTTTTTGGATAAGGATTTAAAACAAATAAAGTTGATTTAAAGAGCAGATATAACTTTTTGAAATTTTCCTTTAATCTCCATTTTATCTTTGAGAAGCTATTTTAGTTTATTATTTTATACAAATTATAATAAACAACAACATAGTTTTTTCCTTTCTTTTTTACTTAATATTAGAAAACTTTAATATGATAATTTTTAACTTCCTAAAAAATTTAGATAATATAAAAAAAACATATTAAAATATGAATTTAAAAAGTAGATAAAGATATTTTTAAAACATTAAAAAATATTAATATCAATAATCTCTTTCTATTTGCAAAAGTTGTTGGATAACTGTTTTAGGAAAATTGAAGTTGGGAGCAATTTTTCGAAGCAGAGCAATTTGGTTCAGATAAAACATTAATAACTCTTTCAAAATGAATATTGGTATAAAAAATTTTTTTTAACAATAACTAAAAAATTTCGTTAAGCTATCAGATTTTAATCGAAATTTAAAAAATTTAAAATAAATTCTTCTGCTCCAGATAAAATTGCTCCCAACTTCACTGTCTCCTGAAAAATTAATAATTGAGTTGAGATCTTTTTTTCATGGTATAAAAAATATAAATATTAATATCGAAATATTAAAGGTGCAACAAAGTATGCTGCACTATGTTGCAGTATTCTTTTGAGTATTTTTTACTAACTTTAATTTTAATTCATAAAAAAAGCAAGAATTTTTGTTCAATTTGTATTTGAATTTCACAACGCCCCCTAAGAACTTTGTATCTAAACATCAAAAATTTCATAATCAAAAAAAAATTGATACAACCAAAAGAATGCGAAAAGATAATTTTAATTTTAAATTCGCAATAGTATTGTAAAATTTAAAGATTAAGCCTATTTATTTTTTTAACGAATAAAAAATAAAAAATTTTTAAAATGAATATTTTTATTATTTGATAATAAAATAATAAATTTAAAGGGAAAAACTGGAAAACCTGGCCCACAAGGTCCATTTGGTGAAAAAGGGAGTCGTGGTCAAGACGGCATGCCCGGTAAACCAGGCATGAATGGCAAAAAAGGTGAAATTGGAGATTGTGGTTCAAAGGGAATAAGAGGTGATCCTGGTGCTCCTGGTCAATTGGTAAATTATTCTTTTTTAATTAAAAAACAAAATAAAATAAAATTTTAGATTATTCGAAATTCAAATTCGTCAATTCAAAAAATTCCACAAGGACCGATTGGAGATCCTGGCTATCCCGGAGCACCAGGTCTAAGAGGATTAAATGGATCACCTGGATTCGAAGGCGATAGAGGCGACAAGGGCCAGACTGGTGCCAGAGGCTTCCCTGGTATACAAGGTCTACCAGGTTATGTCATAAAAGGTCAAAAAGGTGTCGAAGGTGACATAGGTCCAAGGGGAATACCAGGTGATGCTGGACAGCCTGGATGGCCTGGCGAAAAGGGAGAACGGGGTCTAAATGGTGACGATGTTTATGGTCCGGAAGGTCCTATTGGTTTCCCTGGTCTACCTGGCAGACCTGGTCTAAAAGGAGAATTTGGTGATATCGGTGAACAAGGGGATCCGAACTTTATATGTCCGACATTTGATGGAACATGCACTGTTTACGGCGAAAAAGGTGATCGTGGTTCAGATGGTCCACCCGGCTTTCCTGGTTTACCTGGTCGACATGGCCTACCAGGTTTAAAAGGAGTGAAGGGAGATGAGTGTCAGAATTGTAATCCAAAAAATGGTTCCAAAGGAGAAGTTGGCTATCAAGGACCTTCAGGTTTGCCTGGATTTAGAGGAACTAGAGGAGAATGCGGTCCAGCTGGTGAGAAAGGATCGGCTGGTAATGATGGTAGAATGGGCTTAATGGGAATATCAGTAAATTAGCAGAATAGAAAAAAAATATTTTTATAAAAAATTTATTTTTAAATTTTTTGTAAAGGGTCTTCCCGGTTTAGACGGATTATTAGGTCTTCCCGGATTACCTGGTGACCCAGGAGATATTATTTCTAAAGATGCAATCAATGGTCAAAAAGGAGAAAGAGGTGATGTTGGTGATAAGGGACCGACTGGAGAATATGGAGAATATGGTATACCAGGTGATTCTGGTATTTACGGTGATATTGGTTTTTCTGGATTCAAAGTAGGAATTGTTTTCAAAAATTTTATTTCAAATTAATTATTATTCATTAAGGGTGAAATAGGAGACAGAGGTGAAAATGGTTTACCAGGATTAAGAGGAATTAAAGGATCTGTTGGAGACAAGGGTTATGATGCGTTCGGAAACTTAAGAGGCCCTGATGGAGATGATGGCTTACCTGGCAATCAAGGTTGCTTGGGTAATAAGGGAGATAAAGGTCCGCCAGGAGATCAAGAACCAGATAAAATAGGCGATTACGGTGATTCTGGAGATCAAGGTTCGCCAGGAATTCCAGGAATGCCCGGTTTCGATGGTCGAAAAGGACAATCTGGTGAAAAAGGCTTTGATGGCTTGGTTGGAATAAAAGGACATTCAGGTTTGCCAGGTCGTTTAGGTCAACCAGGCGAAATCGGTCAAAAAGGATATCCAGGAATTCAAGGAGATAATGGTTTACCAGGTTTTATTGGCATGCCAGGTGATCCTGGTCTAAATGGACCTATCGGTGATTGTGGTGATAAAGGTGAAATTGGTGATCCCGGGTTAACAGTTAAAGGATTTCCAGGAATTCCCGGAATGCCGGGTTTTAAAGGTTCGAGAGGAGAAAATGGAGTTCCAGGAATGCCTGGTTTACCTGGTGAAAGAGGTGATACAGGTCCTGAGGGTACATTTTGCGAACCTGGTAGAGATGGATTTGCAGGTTTGCCAGGTTTTAAAGGCCAACAAGGGGATGTAACGTTTGGTAGAAATGGTGAGAGAGGAGACAAAGGCTTATCAGGTGAGCCAGGTGAGCCAGGTTTTCCGGGTAGAGCTGGAGAAAAAGGCATAGAAGGACTATTGGGTAAAAATGGACGAAGAGGCGAATCAGGTGATCCTGGTTTTCCTGGATCAGAAGGTCCAAAAGGAAGTTCAGGAAAACCAGGATTTCCAGGAATTCCTGGTGAGTGTGGTCCGAAAGGTAATAGAGGAGATGTTGGTGAAAGCTTGGTTGGTATTCCTGGAATGGATGGCTTACCAGGTTTGCCAGGTTTTCCAGGACTAAAGGGAGATAGAGGAGATGATGGAAAGAAATGTATTCCTTGCGAGAAAGGTCAAAGAGGTCCAATAGGTCCAAGAGGTGTAGATGGAGAGAAAGGAATAAAAGGCCAAAATGGAGAATACGGATTTAATGGTCTGAAAGGTACTCGAGGAGAAGAGGGTCCAAGAGGTGAATTCGGTCAAATTGGACTAGTTGGTCTAAAAGGAGATAGAGGATTTAGAGGTGATGCTGGTGAACCAGGAAGACCACAATTAATTGGTAAATTAAACTCTTAAACAGGCTTTTTTTACAATTCTTTTAAACTAATTGTTTTTTAAAAGTTGAGCCTCCACAAAATGGCGATAAAGGAGACACTGGATTACCTGGCAAAAATGGATCCATCGGTCAAATAGGATACCCAGGTGCAAAAGGCTACCCAGGAATTCCAGGAGATCCTGGTCCGTATGGTCTTCAAGGTGATGAAGGCGTGCCAGGTCAAATCGGCTACCCAGGATCCCAAGGTCCACGTGGTCCTATCGGTTTATGCGGCTTTAAGGGTGAAATGGGCGATGCTGGTTCATATGGTAGGTCTGGTTTTAAAGGTCAACGTGGTGATGCTGGCTATTCCGGGAGAGATGGATTATCTGGCAGAAAAGGAGAAGTCGGAGACTCTGGCTTGCCTGGTATTCCTGGCAGAAGAGGAGAAAAAGGTCTGATAGGTCCAGTAGGTCCACATGGACCGATGGGCATGATTGGCAAACCAGGCATACCAGGACGCAAAGGTGATTCGGGAAATAATGGTTTAGATGGAAGGCCAGGCTTAGCTGGTTTGCCTGGTCTTGATGGAGAAATTGGTCCAATGGGAGAAAAAGGAATGTACGGTGATTCTGGTCAACCTGGAGAGGATGCTATTCCAAGTAATTTTACTTAGAAATTTAACTTGATTAAATATAAATCGGAGAACTAATTAATTTTATTTTTGCGTTTAGTTAATGGTGATAAAGGAGAACGTGGAAACAGAGGATTTGATGGTTTCCCTGGTGATAAAGGCAAAATTGGTGATCAGGGTCCACCAGGTAGACGTGGTATTACAGGTGATCCTGGCAAACCACTTAGAAATAACGTTTATGCCGAAATTGGAGAACGAGGACCTTGTGGTGATAAAGGTGCAATTGGCGATTTAGGTTATCCAGGAATACCTGGATTACTTGGTAGAAAGGGAGAACCAGGATATCCGGGAACGCCTGGTATGATCGGGCTTAAGGGAACTCAAGGAGAAGATGGCTTCGATGGCTTAACTGTAATTTTAAATTTAATTTGGAAAAAAAAATTCTAATTTTGATTATTCAAGGGCTTGAAAGGCTATCCGGGAAGAATTGGCGAGAAAGGATTGCGCGGTGATCCGGGCTTGAGAGGTTTTGATGGAGCAACAGGCCCTAAAGGTTTTAAAGGCGATCTGGGCGATCTTGGACCAAAGGGTAGAAAGGGTCCAATGGGTGTAGAGGGTAAATCTTATGCACCTGATATAATTCCCAATCCTGGCATGGTCGGCGATGCCGGTGAGCCTGGACTAAATGGTCGGCAAGGATCCAAGGGTAGGAGAGGAGATGGTGGAGTACCGGGACCGAATGGATTAAAAGGAAAAAGAGGAGATGCAGGTTTAATGGGTCTTCCAGGAAGATCTGGACAATTAGGACAAGTTGGTTTGCCTGGTTTACAAGGTCCGCCAGGTGCGCCAGGTCAACGTGGTCCTCAAGGCCCCGATACAGCTATTGATTTGGGTTATGTTTTTGTCCGCCACAGTCAAAAAGTGTCACCACCCGAATGTCCATTAGACACTGTACGACTGTGGACCGGATATTCCTTGCTAAATCTTCACGGCAACGCTCGTGCCAGTGGTCAAGAACTTGGCTCAACAGGAAGTTGCATGCAGCGATTCTCAACAATGCCCGTGGTACGATGTGACATAAATGACAAGTGCGCTTATGCTCAAGACCAAGATAATTCATATTGGTTGTCCACTTCGGAACCTATGACTCCAAGCATGAAGCCAGTTGACGGAGAGAGAATTAAAGACTTTATCAGCAGATGCTCGGCATGCGAGTCTATAGGCAATGTGGTTGCCATTCATAGTCAAAACTCATCTATTCCTGACTGTCCAGCTGGTTGGCTTGATTTATGGACAGGATATAGTTTTGTCATGAACAGAGCTGAGGGTGCAGAAGGTAGCGGACAAGACTTGTTGTCACCTGGCTCTTGTCTTGAAGAGTTCATGACTGTACCTTACATTGAATGCAAGGCTGCCGGACACTGTAACAAATACGCCACATTGCTTAGTTTTTGGTTGACCAATGTCAATCAAGACGAACAGTTTGATCCGATCAGATTGAATACTTACAAAGAAGGATACATAAGACCTCAAATAGGAAGATGCAAAGTGTGCACTTTGAGAGAATCGACTCTTCACAGTTCTAATTACAGAGTTAGAGGATATCACTACAATTAAATTTTAATCAGACTAGTTTTATTTAATTAGAGGAAACAAATTTGATTCCGTTTCACTATAAAATAAAACTTAACAAACCTAGTGTCTAATAGATTCAACAATTAAAAATAAAAACATGTGTTAATTTTTTTTTTGTTTTATTTTGCTAATTTTTATTAATAATCAAAATTTAAATGTTTAACTTTCAGCACAAAATTTCAGAGCAAAAGCAGTTGTTTATTTTTTTTTTCTCAAAATTTTTTGAAAATTTTTAAAAATCAAGATAAAAATTTAATCTAGAAAGTAGGATTTTTTAAAAAATAAACTTTTTATTTTTTATTCGAAAAATTTTCAAATTTTTCTAAAATAAAAATTGACATAAAATTTTTTTTTATTTTAATTTGGTTTTATTCAGTAATCAAAAACGAAAAATTTAATTTAGAGTAATAAAGCGTAATTTTTTTGAGATTTGCGATTTTACTAATTCTATTTCAGAATTTTATGTGTTTAGTCTTTTATTGTTTAATTAATAATAAATTTATTCTTATTTTTCACTCAAACAAGCAAGAATCTTTTGAAAAATTGAATTTTTTTGTTTTGTTTAAGTTTTTGTTCATTGAAAAAAAATCCTGTTTACCTTTTAAAATGTTATTGCATCAATAAACTAAAATTATTTTGCAAAATTAAAATAAACAAGCTATTTTCAACGGCTTTAACAGGTAAATTAAAAAAATACGAAAAATAAATGGCATAATAATTATTTTGGATATCTTAAAATCCGAGTTAAAATTTAAAACCAGTTATAAGTAGTGTGCATACATGTTTTGTTTACTACTAGTTCTAAACTAATTGTTTGCCTGTTTAAAAAAATCAGATCTTTGAGTATCGAAAAATTATTTTTATTTGGACTTGATAGTTGCAGTGGTAGAAATGTAAGCCGTGCTAAAAAATGGTATTTGTTAAGAAAAAAGACTTGTGAAAATCAGCAAATTAAAAAATTTTAATTCTTCTATATGCTTTCATCTGAAAAAGTTAGTATTTCAAGTGTAAAGCTTAATTCTATGGCAAATAAGTTCAGATAATAAAAATTAGCTTTTAAAATTTTTTTCATATACTCAGGTAATTTGACAATTTTTTAATTAGATTTTTAATTTTAATTTACCAGTATTTTCCTTTTAATAAGCTTTTAACATTTTTTTTTCATCAATTCATTTCAAAATTTGAAAAACCAGTAAACTTTTAAAATAAAACTTGTCGATAGTAACTGCTTTTTGAATTCTTTTATAAACAGCTTTTTTATTCGTAAAGTTCTCAATTAGACTATTGTTTTAAATTTAAGCTGTTTAAAAAAAAAGTAATTTTGCCTTGAGTCTAGGAGTTATATTTTTATTCAAATTTCAGACGATAGCATACACCTAAGGTCTAAAACAAGATTTACAAACAAAAAAAATTTGTCTAATTATTTTTTATCACACAAATTAGTTTTTAATTAAACTGCAAAGTTTTTTTTTTTAATTTTAGAGTTAAATTTCGGATAATTAAAAAATATCTTGATGGTCATTAGATAGCAAGCGAAATGCCTAAAAATATCTTTGGAAAATTAATGAAACAAATTGAAAAAAAACTTTTCCATGTAAATAAAAATTAATTTCTGAAATATTCTAGCCTTCAGTCAAGTGAGGATATTTTACATGTTTTGATATAAAATGTTAACTTGTCTCTTAGGACAACATCAACTTTTTTTTTTTTTAAATCTAGAACTAAACTTCTTTTAATCAATTAACTTTTAGGTCTTTATCCATGCATGGAAGCCACATGAAGCAAATTGGTTGCATGAAATTATTTTCTTTAGGCATATTGAAGACGTTGAACGAGAAAATGTATCTAGTTAAGATTCTTTAAAACTGAAAAAGGTCTTTAAACAAAAATAAGTCAAGAGAAGCCCAAAAATTCCAAATATACAGTAAATTTCTTATTTTAGACTGGTGTTACAAACAATTAGGAAACTTGGAAAAAAAGTTTAATTTGATTGTTTCATTAGTATATTTTTGTTTAAATGTTATTTACTTGAAAGGATTTATTTAAGTTTCAAGAGCTCTTTCGTATTGAAATATGTTTTTATGAAAAAATTGTTTTTTTTTTAGGAAACTAGTGAAAATGCTTGCGGAGGATAACTTGTAGAAATACTCAGCTGATTGCTGAAAATAAATTCATTTGTCTTATTAACTTTTTTCCAAAGCTATTTTAAATTGTCTTACGGGTCACTAATGCAAATTTAATTAAAGAATTTACGGTTAATTAAATTAACAACAAAGGTTTCATTTGTATCGGGCAAAAACATCTAAAAAACTTGCATGAGACATTTTACTACATGGGGATTGACATTAATTGTGATAAAGACGCGAAAATGTCACTAAGTGTGTCGATGAAAAATTTACTTAATATTTGATTTCTAGCAAACATTATAGAAAATTTTCATGTTATTTATCAAATTTTTACTAGGAGTTAAATTTTTTAAATGTCATTTGATTATTAATTGTAAGCGAGAATTTATATTTAAGTCTGAATTTTGTACAAATTCTAAATCAAAAGTCATTTAATTTGCCTGAAAAAATTTAAAAAAAATTCTGTAAAATTTTTAGAAAATGATGGCTTTTCATTTTTAGATAATATTTATTCCTAACAACAAAATACTTATTAATTGATAGATAAAGGCTCTAAAATTTCAATATAAAGATAAAATTATTTCATATTTTTGAAATGAACTAATAAGTATTTTGTTTAGATAAGTTTTAACCTCTAATTAGATTTATTTAATTTGTACTAACAGGTTTAAATTGGCCACTTTTGTTTGAACTAAAATTTTTAGCACAGAAAACACCTTTACAAAAAGAGTAATTCGAAAAGTCGGACCAAACACAATAAAGGATTAGGACATTTCTATGATTTTCTTGGATTTTGAGTTTATAAATTAAAAAAATAGGCTTAAGTCAACTGAATAATATTTTTTTAACGATTAGTTGGTCAGAAAAGTGTTTGTGTATAGGTTAAAAGTCTAGAAGAGAAGCTAAATTTTATATAAAAATTATTATCAATATGAAAAAAAATAAAAAGCTAAGATGTTAATTTAGATTTAAAAATAAAAATCTAAAATCGCAGAAAAATTACTATAAGAAAATCTGGATTAAATTTTCTGAGGGATTTGACATATATATATTTAATAAAAATAGCTTTTTGTTTTTTAAATGTTTTTGTCAAACCGAAAATTTAGGAATAATCATGATTTAATTTAAAATAAAAAATTTTGCAAAAACTCTTTTATTTTATTGAATTTTTCTGATTTATTAGAAATTTTTTTGGTTTTAAAAAGTAAATTTTATTCTTTTTTCTTTTTGATTAATTTTTTTTCAACGGATTATTAAAATTCAAAAAGGATTCTTTTAAGTTTTTTGATCGAAAATAATCAACTAAGCTTAATCGAAAATTAGTTCAGAGACTTTTTTTTTCATAAAAATAAAAAAAAATAAATTATCTTTTTTTTCAATTATTAGATTCAGCCTTTTTTCCTACTGAATAAAATTTAAATTTGTCAGCTAATTCTCACCAAAATCTTATTGTTATTTGGCCTGCAAATTTGCATTTAAACAAAGAATCTTATTTGGTTCTGTGTCAGTGAATTTTGAAGTCTCAGCAAAATTTTTGTAGAAATATTCATTCAGAAAAGGACCATAAGCGTTCTGAAAAAAAATATTTTTTTTATTTCTAGTAAGTTTTCTATCAAATATTTTTAAAAGATGGATAGTTTTGATAAAATATTTTGCTAATCTCAGAATCTTAAAACAAAAGAAATAAATTCTAGGCAAATTAAGTTCAAATGTAAATTTATCTAGTAGCTTAATGTCAAATAAAACGATCAATAAAAACTAATTTTTGATCCAAGTCAAACAAGTTTAAATTTTTAATCAAAATTTGCAAACAATTTTAAAATGCTAATTATTACGCAAAAATATTGACTACGAAAAGGATTAAATGTTTGTGAGTATACCTGTCTCAGAACGCTAAAAAAACGTAAATTTTTTTAAGGCTTTTGTTTAACAACCAGAGGATTATGAGCCAATTTAATGTTGAAAAAAAACAAAACGTTTTAATATTACAACCATTTTTAGGTATCTTTTTTAATTAAAAAAGTCAAAGTAAATAAATGCTCAGATATTGGGAGGTTTTAATGGAAATTTGGAAGTTTTAATTTTATATTAAGATTTAAATTCTGTATATAAAATCTCGATTTTTCTTTAATTTTTAAAATAAAATTACTTGATCATTTTCTTGGCATCAATATAAACCTTACAAGTTTTTGTCCCAGAGAAATGTTTAATTCGAGGATTATCTTTAAATTTGTAAATTTTATTTAAAGGACAATAGTGGCCCTACTAGAGTTCACACACACTCTAGTTAATTAAAAAAGTTTCTTTTTCTCAGTTTGCTCGTCAATCAATCACGTTACAAGGTAAAAATAAAAAATTGTCTCTATGGCTATTTTCTATCATTATATGTTGCGATTTATCAAAAACTTGGAAACCTAATGACATCTTTTAACAGACAGTGAGATAACTTTCTTTTACAAGCCGTCGTTATTATTTTAAACCATCAAATTTTTGAAGCAATTCAGTGAAATATTTCAAATTGAAGTCTTAATTTTCTCATTCATTCAACGCCGAGATTAATTCACTAAACAAATAAGAGTCTAATTTCGTTTTTTTTTTTGTTTATTTTCCTTTCTAGGCTAATTTAAATACTTAAACACAAAATAAAAACTAAATTTAAACTTTTTTTTTCTTAATTAAAAAAATTCAAATTGAAATTTTCTCTTACTGTGCTAGGTATCTCTATTTTAGTAAAAAAAAATGAAAAAAAAGCTGCTTTAATTTGAAAGCAGGTGAACAGAAAAATTCTCGATGCAAATTCCAATTTTGGAATTTTACCAAAGAAGGTCAAAACCGTTTATTAATAGATAATTAAAAATATAACAGAATTAATCTATTTTTAGTGCTAGGTTTTAATTTTTCAACTAAAATATTTAATCTTTCATTTTTTTCTAAATAAACATAAGCGAGACCCACAAAATTTTTCAAACTTTATAATATATACGTCATTTAATAGTAAAAGATAATTTGAGAAAATTGATTTTCAATAAAATTTGACATTCGACGGAGAGAATTGAACGCGTGGCAACACAAAGTATCATTTTTAAATCAATTCTGCACAGCATTAAGACAAACATGGTCCAATAATTTTCTTAAGTCATGCTTTGCTAGTTTTTTTTTATCAGCAAAACTCATTTTGTCCGAGATACATCAAGATAAAATTTGTAAAAAGTCTTATTCGTTTGATAGAGGACCGCATTGTCAACCTCAAGTAAGATCTTAGGTCGAATCGACTAAAATAAACTTTGTCGATGCTTGTAAAAAAATTTTATTAAAGAAAAAAATTATGATTTTTTTATTATATCATGTTTAAATATGGTTTTAATTCTAAAATCCGAAAAATAATCATTTAATTTTAGGCTTTCTTGATTGAATAATATTAAAGAACTAGTTGCGTAGACTAAGCTTAATGCTAACTACATGAATTGATTGTGGCATGTATCCAGAGCAGCTCACAAGGTTTTCTCGCTCATAAGGCTTCTGAATAAATTTTGATTTTAATTTTGTTTGAAATAAACAAAAAGTTTGGAGAAATTCCTAGTTATTTTTTTTTCTGAATTGAGGTTTTTAAATCTCGAATATAATTTAATTCTTGCTAAAAGAGGTTCGGACACTGAAGATTTTTAGCATTTAACGAGTTTAATTGACTAAGATAGACCGGTCTAACATTTTAATAGTTAAATAATTCGTTTAGAATTTCTTGACTTCAAATTTCAATAAATCCCATATTAATTTCAATTAGAAAAAAATTTAGTTGTTTTTGTAGTAAATAAACTAGACCAGGCTCGAATTCTGTGTTATTCCAATGATTGCCTAATCTTTATTTAAAAATTTTTTTTTTTTTAAATATTTGTTTTGTCATTTTTAATTTTTAGATTTAGGCTTTTGGCAGATTTGAGGAAGTGTACTGGAAAAAATCATCTAAACCTGAAGTACTGTTCAATTTGGGCTCAGATTGGTGGAATTAAATGGATTAGTTTTTGATTAATTTAGGCAAAAGTTAATCTTTGATTATAACATTTACTCTTGATCTTTGTTTAGGTATTAATCAAGAGTGGCTTTACGCTGTGGTTGATTTAACGATTTGTATTTAACAAACATTAAACTTGATTTATTTTTTTGTACACTAAATCTAACTGAGCTAACCATTTTTGCCGCAAGTTTACTTAATTTCATTAATTGTGAATGGTTTGTTTGGTACAATCGAGAAAAAAAAAACTAAGATTATCTTTTTATTTTATTTTTTTTTATTTTTAAAATTATTTTGGGTATTAAAACACGAGATAGTATTCAAGTAAATTAAGTCCACTCAACCCTCAAATTTTTTTTTTTAACCGTATTCTCACAATCTAAACACTTTAATAAAATAAAGCTTTCATTATTTCTTGTATTGTGAATGGTTTGGTTGAAAAAATTAATGATCTTTTTCAATGCTGAAAAATTTTGGATTTTTTTAGCTTAGAATTTATGCACTAAATTACACTGAATAAATTTTTTTGTTAATTTAATTTTTTTATAAGAAAGAGATGATGTTGAAGAGTTGAGTAAATTTTTAAATGTGTTAAATTCGATCTTCTTATCTTAAATAATATTATTTTTGACAATGAAAAGTTATTTTGATAAAATAATATGAAGAATCATCCAAATAGAAAATTTATTTCAGAGAAAGTTTTTTATAAACATAATGATGGTATTTTTAATATTATAAAAAAGTAATCCAATTGACTAAGTAAAATAATTAAACTAAGTATTAATATTTTTTAATAAAATAAAGAATTGAATAGCTCCAGTCCCGAATTAATATTGTCAAGTGGTTTTCTTTTTTTGATAGATAAGGTTGTGTTTAAATTTTATAAACAGTGGACAAGTGATTTAATTTGAAATTTCATTAGTAAATTTATAGTGTTTTTTTTTAAATAGAATAAAATTTAAAATTAAAAAAAAAAATTTAATTTTAACTTTATAGTTTTTCTAATCATTACAGTAGCTCATTCATATTATTATAGGTAAAAATTATAAAGGCCAATTAGCAATTCAGAATTATTGGATCAATTGATTAGCCTAATTATTTTTCTTTTATTAATATTATTAAATATAACACACAATTTTAAAAAAGTTGAAATAAAAATGATCAAAATTAGCATTAAGAAAAAATAATTAGAATATAAATGAATAAATTTTTGGGTAAAAAAATATTTTCACTGGGAAAAAGAAAAATTAGTTATAAAAAAAAATTAGCTGAAGAAAGAAGTATAGGCCTTGCTCCATGAATAGTATGGACCAAGATAATATTTGATGCAATAATTTAGGAAATATAGCTATTTTGTTAAGGCGTGAACAATTTAGAGTGATGTAAGCTAAATTTCATTAGACTTAAATATTTATCGCCAAACAGATTACATATTTAAGGGAATCAGTTAAATTTAAATATTGTTGCTTATTT
Source organism: Brachionus paranguensis (assembly GCA_016802215.1). Classification (NCBI taxonomy): domain Eukaryota; kingdom Metazoa; phylum Rotifera; class Eurotatoria; order Ploima; family Brachionidae; genus Brachionus; species Brachionus paranguensis. Next base: position 5,707,010 of record JAESIX010000002.1, on the reverse strand, counting down.
TGTATTGAAATTTGGAAAACAAAAATAAAAATAAAAAAATTTAAAAAGTGAAAATACAAGATTATTAAGTTAAAATATGATTATTCATACTGTTTTTTAATTTTTAGTGTGAATTTTTAAATTATTTCTTTAGATCGGATTCCAGTGCATTTACATTTTACTTCTTGATATAAATTTTGGTGTTTATATTTTTTTATTTAAGTATTCAAAAAAATAAAATCTAAATAATATTTTCACTCGAATGATTTTTCAATTTTGAAAATTTATTGCAAAAAATGTTCTATTCTCTAAGCTTTATAATAAATTAAAAAAAAAACAAGCAAATTAATGTTTAACTATTTAATTTAAATAATCAAATGTTTGTAGGATAAATTTCAAATTTTTTTCTTGAAAAAAAATCGATCAATCTCGCAAAAATTTTAATGAAATAAGTTTACGCCAATTATTGATTTGAATTCTCTAATTTAAAGCCAAAAACTATACCTGTGATAAAAATTCTGCTCAAAAATTTGATCTGATAAAGATTTTGATCGGACTCAGATGTTCATCCCAATATTGGACATGATTTGGTCATTGTCAAAATGATCCAAATACGGTTGTTGAGTCTAGTCTAGGTGACGGAAAAATAGCCCTAAACGAATCTAAGCAATTATTAGTTACAATAAATTTAAAAATGAAAAAAAAAAACAACAACAAAGGCCTTAAGTAGATAATCATTTTTTGTAAAATCGACAATCTATGGGGAGTTGGAAGAGAAGAAACAATGCGATAAAATAATATATGTGACAAGTTGGTTTTTTTGGCTTTTTTATGTAGGTAAAGTTTGGTTACAGGCTATTTTACAATAAAAGCAAGCTATTTTATTCCAATTAAGCAACAATAATAAAATTTTTCGAAAAGCTTTGTTTACTTTTATTTCTTTATTTAAAAAAAAAATTTTTTTTTTTAGTAAATTTCAAGTGAGTTAGAAAAAAATCTAAATGTTGGCTCTCATATTGGTTTTGTGGAGTCGGGCGCCAATTTTTCTCAATTCCAGTTATTCTTTGTTTTAAGTAGCCTTTGAAAAAAAGCGGCTTACAATTTTATCTAAATTTAGATTTTTTATTTTAATAAAAAATTTAGACCATGTCAACAAGAAGCACTGTGCGAACAATCGAAAGAGGTGTGCGAATTGGCAACAAGTCGCTGTCGACCACCAATTTGGCAACGGGCGGCTACCGCTCGAGCAGCCCCGTGGAGCACGTGAAGCAGCAGTTGAACGCGTTTGTGGACCACTCGCACTTGGAAAAGGACGAAATGTCCAAGCTGAACGACCGTCTGGGCGCCTACGTGAACAGAGTGAAAATGCTGGAGAACGAGAACACGCGGCTGCTGCGCGACATCAACGACAGTCAGGCAAGCTGGGGCGAAGAGACGCGGCGGGCGCGCGAGCAGCTCGAGCCGTCGCTGTTCGATGTGCGCGGCCAAATAGACGAGGTGGCTAATGCCAAGACAGTGGCGGATGTGCGCAACAAGCGCGCCCAGTTCGAAAACATGGAGTTCCAGCGGAAGTGCGACGACACCGTGCGCGCCCAGAACGGCGACAAGCACAAAATCGGCAATTTGGAACGCGAGCTCGAGCAGCTGGGCGAGACGAAGGCGCTGATGAACCGGTCGCTGCACGACGCCATCAACGACCTGGAAAAGTACCGGCAAAACCGGGACGACACATGGGCCAATCTGGTGGACCTATTGGACAGGTTGGACGACGAGCTGTACCGACGCATTGCTGTCGAGTACAACAACCAGACCCTAAGGGAGCACCTGGAGTTCGTGAAGCAAGTGAACGAGAAAGAGCTGGCCGAGATGGGTCAGCTGGCGAACATACTGCCGTTCAATGACCAAGTCGAGTTCTACAAGGACCAGCTCAAGCGGGTCATCTCGAACATACGAGGCGACTACGAGACCCTGAGCGTGGAGCAGCAGCGCGAAATGGAGGAATGGGTGAGGGTGAAGACGGACGAGCTGGAGTCCAAGGCCCGGCAGCAAGAGCCCATCCACGAGCTCGAGATGAACATTCAGATCGAGAATTTGGAACACCTCAGGGACACATACGAGCACAATGGCAAGGAGTTGGACGGCCTGAGGATGAGCTATGACGCGATGGCCAAGCGGCTCCACGACCTCGAGAACCATGTGGAGGAGTCGCGCGCCCATCTCGCCGACACTGTCGACAAACAGGACAATGAGATCAAAGATTTGAATGAGGAGATGAAGAATCTGCTCGACGACTACAACCACATTAGTTCGCACAAGGCCAACCTGGAGTACGAGATGCATGTGTACAAGAGGCTGCTGGACTCTCAGCTTGAGCGGTTGGAGCCCAGGCAGCCAGAGGCGAGTGCCAAGCCGGAAAAGAACCAGACCATAGTGTCGTCGAACCAGCTCGGCGGCAAGGTCCAGAACAAGAAGGAGAAAAAGGGCTCGGTGGGAATTTGTGACACGTCGCCCGATGGCAAGTACGTGGCCATCGAGAACACGGGCAGCAGCAGTGGGCCCGTCGATTTGAGCGGCTGGACGCTGAGACGCAAGGTCGACTCGAGTGCAGAGATGGTGTTCAGAATTCCGCAGGGGGTGGTCATCTATCCGAACAGGGAGCTGGTGGTCTGGGCCGATTCGTACCGCGCCCAGAGGGGCCCCAATGATGTAATTGCTGATTTTGACAATTGGGGCATTGGCATTAACAGTACCACGCGTTTGATCAATCCGAGCAATGAGGAAAAATCTTCGTTTAGCCAGCAGATTAGCTTCAGCAGTGCTTATTAAATCAAGTCCGCAGAGTGCCAACTTAAAGCTTAAGCTTTTTTCTTAGATTTAAGTGTTTTTTTTTTTTTAACAGGATTTTTTTTAAATGCGCGTCAAATTTTTACAAAAAATTTATATGATCTGAAAAGATTGGATTGAAAAATTAATTAATTAAATTATTTATTTATTGATAAATACACCATCATTGAATATTTTGCTTCATTTTTTTTTTTTATTTCCAATTTCATTATTTTAATTCGAATTTTAGATTAAATTAAATTGGGGCTCGATCATCGAATTTGGCTTAGGCTTTGATTGATTGATTGATTGATTGATTTGAATTTGTTTAGAAATTAAATTTTGGTGATTTTTAAAAATTAATTTTGTTTCCAAAAAATTTATATATTAAATAAGCTAATTTATTTATAAATAATTACAATTTAAGATTTTAGTTTAGTAAGTCGACAGTCTTTTTTTTAATTTAAAATAAAAATGGACGAAAAATCTTCTTTTTTTTAAATTATTTCATAACAATCTTTGTTTTATTTGAGAAATTAAAAAAAAAATATATCCCATTCCAACTAAATAAATTTTACTCATTTTTTTCATGTCTCTCGCTTATAATGTAATTATGTTTTTTAAATAATTTTGATAATTCAATATTAGCCTAAAAAAAACCTCTATAATTTTAATAAAAATGAGGTTACATTGTTTATTTTTTTTATTAAAATTAATTTCTCAAACTTTAAGTTATTTGCTACTTATATACAAAGACCATGTCTTTTTTTTTAGAAAATTATGAGATTTTAGCTAAGCAATTTAACCTATTGACAATGTACAAAATACTAAATTGAAAGCTAAATAAAATCCTTTTATTCTATAAAAATTTTAGTTAAGTTGATTTTATTTCACCGATTAAAATCACTTTACTTTTTTTGATTTACTTTATTCTACTTGCTTCATTCAAATAAACTTCAATATAAAGTAAATAAATCAACAAAGATAGTAAGATTTGTAAGGTTATTGTTCAGGTTTTTCAGTAATATAAAAACAAACAAACATATTTTAATAAAGTATTTCAATTTATTGATTGTTGATTTATGAGATATAACATCAAATTAAAATTATTTTAGATTGAAAATTAATAAATGGTGAACAATTTAAAGATAATTTTGGTTAAAAATTAGTGTTGGTAAACGGAGTGACGGTGGTATTGGCGAGGTCATTTCTTTTAGCTGTTTAAGTGAAAACGAATCTTATTGATCTTACCAAATACTTACAAATTAGTTAAAAATTAATAAAACTTAGTTTTGTGAACTTTTTTTTTTGAGTAAAGTTGATTTAAGCGTCTTGAAGATGCCACCGCCATTCCTTTTAAAACCAAAACTATTAAAAATTTTAATCTTTTAAATTTGATGGTTGTGAAGTTCGTTTCAATTCGGTTCTTTGCCAATAACTTTTGAATGCAGTAAAATAAGCTGGTGCTGAAAAATGTTAACCTGTAACAAGTTTGTTACACATCAGGATATAGTCTGCAGAATGGCGTGCAAACTTATGGAAAGAGTTTTTCAAAAGTCATAAAATCAAAGTCAAGTAAAGTCTTTTGACTTGACTTTAAAAAAATCTTTGACTTTTTTTTAAAAGAAGTCTTTTGACTTGAGTTGAAATTTTTTTTTTCATAAAAAAAGTCATTACAAAGACTTTGAAATAAAAATGGCCGCCTTAATAACTACATGAAAAGGCAAAAGACTTGTTTAAAAAAAAATATTCAAGTCAGATCAAATGATTTTGCTTCAAATTTTTTAAGACTTTAAATGACTTTTGCGCAAGTCTGCTTATGGATTTTGCAAAGAACGATTCCGTAAAGAACGATTCAAATAAGGTGAGCTAATACTTTGCACAGTTATTGCAGACTTAGGTCTCATGTGTAACAAACTTGCTACAGATTGTAACATTTTGCAGAACCTGTTGATTTCATTCTTTCCAAAAGCAAAGAACCGAATTAAAATGATCACATTAACGCGAAAATATATTCAAATTTCTAGAAAAAACAAATTTTTCTTAATCATTTATTATATTATAAGTTAAATTGATTGATTAAAAAATATAATGAAAAGATTAAAACTAAATTTCCACTATTTGGTGGCTTTAAATATTTATTTTCATTTTGAAAGCTCTATTTTTTTTTTGCATTTAAGATTTATAATAAATAATAATTATAATAAAATTAAGCTTAAAATTTAAAAAAAAACAAAAAAATACCAAAATTTTTCTTTTGAATATAATTATTTTGTAATTCTAAGATCTTTTGACTGAGATAACCTCAAATAAAATATTTATGAATTTAAATCGAGCGATTTTTCAAGTTATTTGAGAATCAAAATTTATTTTTAGGATAATGCAACGCAAAAATAAAGGAATAATGCAATTAATGCTACAGTAGATTTTTGAATTATAACAAAATTCCCTCAAGCTAATCAAAGTTTTTTGTAAAGCTGCTATTAATTAAATTTATTCTAGTCTAATTCTTTAAAAAATTAAAAATAATATTTAGTTGATATTATTTACGCTCTATTTTACGATTTCAAAGATTAAATTTACTAAGCTAAATACTTTTTGAATTACTTTTTTAAATGAGAATTGTCATATTTTGAGCAATTTTAAACCACAAAATAATTACAGTGCCATAAAGGTCGTGTTGTTTTTTAAAATACTCACTGTATCTGAAAAATCACCGTATTAAAGTCAGATTTGGTCAAAAGTCAAAGTCAAAAAGATTATAATAACTCAAGATTATTGTAAAATTTGCTACTAAATCTTTACAAATAATAGAAAAAAATTATAAAAAAGTATTTATTAATTAATGCATTATTTGCAGAGTTGGTCAAAAGTCAAAGACAAAGTCTGAATTTATGACTTAAAACCCTTACTTTTTACCAACTCTGATTATGGCTTTCTATCTTAGATTAAAATTATTCTTAACTTCAAAAATATAAGCCAAGACTTTGACTTTTTGACTTTTAAAGAACTCTGGGCAAAAGTAAAGTTTAATTCATTCTTAACTTGCTTTTTGTTACAAGGTTTTACCAGCTATTACATAATATTAGAGTGATTGGTCGAATATGTGAAATGATTGTAAAAAAATTTAATAGAACAATTAATTTTAAAAATTTTTTACTGTAAAATATCAAATTTTTTGATATCATATACTATCAGATGATATGATGTGAAAAGTTAATTTCCGGCACTTAATTTATTTATTAATATTTGAATATAGCTTTAAAATCAAAAAAGGACAGAAGATGAGCAAGATCATACACAATTTTTCAATTAATATGATTTGGTTATTAAAAAAAATGCACTTCTTCACTTTTAAAATAAAGAATCCATCTTTAAAAGAAATTATTTGCAAATTCTTACGATAAATTTGAATTTCTATTTGATTTTTATTTTATTAATTTTTAAAAATGAACTCAGTAGATTAAAGCGGCAATTTGTAAGAGGCAGTCTAAAAAAAAGTAAAATTTCTGAAGAATTTAGTAATCATACTAACTGTAAATCGTTTGATCATTAATCTTAAATCATTAAGCAATAGACGGAAGATTATTTGCAAAACTTATTAAGTAAAATTAATTGTTTAAAATTTATTAAAAGATTAATTTAAAAATATTTTTATTTCAATTTTTATTTTAATAAAGAATGCATTAAAAGCTACATTTGGAAGCTATATTTTAAAATTTTTATAGCACTATTGTTGCTTAAACTTTTTTACTAGCAAAATTTTTATCAAATAGAACTCAACATCTTCTACATACTCAACGACTTGCTGTTTTCATATCAAGGTATCTATTTTTAATAAAAATTTTTGGATATTAAAAAACAACTATTTATATATATAAAATTTTAATAAATTTTTTTATTAATAACTAATTATTAAAAAGCTGTGACGACTAAAAAATAAGTCTGTATTATAAAACAAGCAATTATTAATGCTTTAAGTTTTATTTTTATAATAAGGAAATATAATTATTCAATAATTGAAATAATCAGGTTAAATCATTGTTTCAATAAATTTTTTTTAGATTTTGTTAGTCTACTTCATATTTTTCTCAAAATTTGCTTTTGATAGTCATGCTACCACAAGTACAAATTTAATTTTATATTTCCAGCACCATTATTTTTGCCAGCATTAACTCAGTAACATAACTCAACAATTTGAATTTTTCTCTTGATAACAAAGTTATTTATCAATTTTGAGTAAAAAAAATCCAAACGTTTTTTCTCCATTAGATTTTGCGATTGGTTCTTTTAAGTTTTCGCTAATTCTTAAATTATATCTATAATTTATTTTTTTAATTTTCAGGCGAGTTATGATAGTATTGTGTCTTAAAAGAGAATGATATCATTCTGTCTAGAATTCTATGCTGGAATGCATACAAGCCATATTTTTCCAAAAAGTTATTCACATCATTAAAGTTATTAACTTTAAATTTTAACTTAAACAATTTAACAATTAAACAATTGATGTTTATCCAATATTTTTGATCCAATAAACCATTTAAAATTTTTTATTAATTTTTTTTAGAATTTGAAAATCTATTTTTTTGTTAATTCTTTAAATAGTTTTAAAAAAATAAACAAATAAATCATTATTCAACTTTTCACAAAATTTTAGTCTGAATTTATAAAAATATATTTAAAAAAAACTAAAATTTATTGTAGTTTTTCTAAAGATACCAATCAACTATTATTTACAATATTTTTCTAAAAATTTATTAGTCAGATTAATTTTTAAAAACTTAAATGGAAGAGATATAAATAATTGATAAAAAACTAATTTAAATTTTAAATAAATAATAAAAACACTGTTTTTTAAATTTGCTTGCTATTTAACAAAAAATTATACTAAATGCTATAGGAATGCTCATTTGATCTATCTATACTATATTTACATTGATGAAATAGAATGATGATTGCTTAGAGCTGTCATTGTGTACTCATTAGTGGAATTCCAGTCATCTGTATTTCCGTTTGAAAAAATCGTATTTTGTCTGACGTTTAGATTTCCTTTTTTAAGAATTAATCTTGCGTTTCCATTAGCTTGTCCGAACAAATTATTCGGGTTTCTCAATTCATTTAAATGTGAGGCATAACCGTTTCTCAATACCTTAATAAAAAATAATTAAATTTAAATTCAAATTTTCAAATTTTTTCCCCACCATCGCTTGTTTAAAGTATTTGCTCTTTGTTTTTCCGATGATAAAAATTTTTTGTGCCTCAACTCCTAAATTGGCATACATTGGTATATCTTTTGCTGATCCGTATCCTGCCTGTAAAACAAGACTACTTTTTGTCATGATATTTTTTAGTGTTTCAGTTTTTTGTTTGATTGGATCACGACTAATGCCATCGCTGAAAAAAACCATGCCAAAAGGAAAATTGTGCTGAGCTAGCCAATTTGTGACCTTATAATGCTGATAATCGGGCCTGGCGGTTATATATATGATTAAATAGCCTAAATCTTGCCAATGTCGTACTACATCAACAGCCCCGGGCCTGACTTTTGGGTCGGTTCCAGAAAAAGAAATGTTGGCAGCAAATGACCCATCGATGCTAAAAACTACCGCTTCTGTTTTTGCCGGTAAGACTGATAAGTGAAATTCAGCAAATGTGTGATCACATCTGACCATCATTTTTATTTGATATACTCCCATTGATAAGCGTTTTTCTGGTGGAATCACATATTTTAACTTTCCATTATTATCAGTTTTTTCACTTGCATAAAATTTCCATTCATTTGACGAAGATTTAGTCAAGATAAAAATGTCAATCTTCTCACCCGACAAGGCAAAATCCAAAGGTCCATAGGAAAACTTGGCTGTTAAAACTTGTTCTCTATCTTCTAGAACTACGGCATCATTTGCCCGATGATTTGCGGACAAATTTCTTAGTTTAACTCGATTTATACGCTTTTCCCATTTTTCGACTGGTTCTTTTATGCTACTCAAAGTTGAGACTTCCGAAGTAACTAAATCAGAATTTTTCTCAGGTTTGCTTATCATTCTCAAAACGAATGCAACAACGTCAGTTGATTCCCAATAATAGCTGTGAAATATGTATGGCAAAGATTTTTTTGGCAGATTCCCGATTTTTTCAGGTGCATACAAAACATAGTCTATTCGGTTTTCGCCCCACCAATTTTTTTTTACTTAAAAAAAATTATTGTAATAATCATTAAAATATTATTCACAATAATTAAACTTGTATAAAGTATTTTTCCAAAATATTCAAAATTTTTCATCAAATATTTGATTTTTGCTGCTTAATTAATTTGAAGTTAAATTAATTTAAAAAAATTAAAATTTTTTTGTTCATTATATTTTTTTTTTCAAGATAAAAAGGAAAGATTTATATTTTTTGGCAAAAATAAGCTATGAAAAATAGCCTAATAAAACCTTCTATTAACGATTAAATAAAATAATAAGAAAAAAATTTACTCGCATGCGAAATTATTTCTATTAAAAATTCTGTCAAAAAATAAATTGATTGATGCTGAATTTTGGTTGTTTTTAAATTAAATTTTAAATTTGCTTCAAATTAATATCACAAAATAAATAAAAGAAAATTTCGTTGATTCAAAAAGAGTATATATTATTCTGGAAATTAGTAAAGTTTAATCGAAGTTAAAAATAAAAAATGAAAATTTTTAAAATCTCAAATCAACAATTAACAAATAATGACTTACTTTGAATAATTTTTTGTAAAGGCTTTAACTGATCATAATTTGATGAACTATTTGTTGATTCTTGCATTATAAAAGAGTTAATTTTTTCTAGTTGAACGGGACTTCCTTTGGTTGAGTTTTTTACACTCAATGCATTAGTGTTGAATAAATTTCCGTATTTTAAAATAAAATGATCTTTAAAAAAATTAATTATTTTTTTTCAAATTTGGGTTCAATTAGTACCTAGTGATAAATTAGATCCGTCACCAAGTGGAAATTTTGAGTATCGTGGAATCATCGATGGTTCAATAGAACGAAATTGTTTGCTTAAAAGTGGTTCAATGCGAAGAGCTATTGGATCTGTTAGATGAAACATATTATAAAGTTGTGTGCAGCAAGGTACATCAATTTGTCCATTTTCAATTTTACGTTGAGCTAAAATCAGACCCAAAGGGGATCCAAAAACAAAAAAATGTGTCACATCAAACTCGAGTTTTTCATCGGTCAAAAAAACTGCATTAGACATTTGTGGCTCGAATTCTATACCATTAATACTTGATAAGTTGCTGGAGATTCTTTTTATTGAGCCACCTGATAAGTCCTTATCATTTAAGCTTATTGTCGGACTTGGTAAAAAATCTGAATTTCTGTTAATTAAAGGTGATTTGCTTGCAGGAGATGAATTTGTATTTCTAGATTGAGATAAGCTTGATTTAAAAGAGCATGCTAGAGTAGAGCTATCATCGCTGTAGTTAGAAAATGAACCAGAAACACACAATGAATCGTATACTAACAATGATCCTAGACTATCACCCACAATTACAATTTGTCCTTGAAAAAACTGCCCATCTGATGAGTTTAAAAATTGCTGATAAACTTGATTGCACTCTCGAACAAATTTGTTCAAACTCGATTTATACTGATTTCGATTTGCTAGTGCCAAAAGAGGCAGTGTGTTAAATGGTAAATTTTCATGAAGAGAAAATATGCCAGCTGATTCTTCGGCAAAGGTATCCGACTCACTTATTGGAGGTGATTGGTCTGATGTAACCGGAGATAATCTGAAATCAAGATTTAATTTATTAATTTTATTTAAAATCTGGTTAATTTTAAGTCATAGATTGATAAACAAAAAAAAATAATTAAAAAGATGCATACTTTGATACTTTTTATTGATAAGTTAGTGGTAAAACAGAAGCCAAAATCATTTTTTTCATATTATTTAAGAAAAAAATGATTAAAATGTAATTTTATTTGAACAAAGATAAAGATAAAAAATATAATTAAATTTTATCTAAATCTAATTTACGCCAATTCAATTGTAATTTGACCAGCCTCGAATTTTACCTTTTAATTATTATTTATCTTATAGTTGTAGCCTTCTTTTTACTATTACAAGAAAAATTTTCAATTACAAAAATATAGGTTTATTATTGGTAATCCAAGTAAAAGATATTTTGTTCGAGGATACATTTTATTAGGTAAGGAAATTAACAGTGATTAATAGTTCTTCAAATGCAAAAATTTTTGAAAAAATGTTGTACATTGAAAAACCTAAAACAGATACGGGTGCAGTTATTTTTGTTGAAGTGTGATCATAACATAGTTATAGCATAGTGTAATCATAACCATTTGAGGAAAAACGGTATTCCAGTCAAAACCAAACATATTGTTCTCAAAATTATTTTTTAATTTTTTATTTGATTTTGATTAAAATAAATAAGATACTAAAATAATTTGTAGCCGTTTTTTATTTATTCTCAGGCAGTTGTTTTTATTTTATAATATTATGAATTTCACTTTTAATTAAACTCAAAGGATGTTTCAAAGTCAGCTAATGAACCAAAAACTGTCTGATAAATCTAGGAAGAGAAAAGAGTGAAATGCCGAATTTTGACTTTACCTTTAATGGCACAATTATCAAAATTGAGCTTAGCCTTAGAGCAAATAAATAAAATTATCAAATTACAGAAAAGTCATTTGAATTCATGTGCTAACAAAGCCTTTTTATGATCAACTCGAACAGCTTCAAGGATTCAAATAAAGTGTCAGTTGGTAGATTGTTTAAGGAATTTGTTTAGTATGTAAAATACAGGCATGGAATCGCTATCTAAAGAAAGATTTTAGTGATTTAGAATCAGTTTGAAGCCGAGTATTTTGAACTTTAAAAAACTTTTAATAATAAAATAGACAAATTAGAGTATGATCAGCTACCAATAGGGCTGTTACTTTTCTATTTCCAGTGAGGAAATAAGAATAAAATAATAATTATTTTGTATTACCTGCAATAAGGAATAATCCTATTTTCTTTTTCTTGGAAAAAAAAGATCTCTTTTATTAATTTTTCTTTTATTTCTAATCAAATTCAGTTGTGAAAAAAATGTTAAACAAGTCTTAAACCAGATTTAATGTAACGGAAAATACATTAATAGTTCGAATTCAAAATGAAATTGATTATAAGTACAAGGTCTACTAAAAATCTTTACTAAAAATAAAAATTTTTAAATATTAAAAGATCAGATGTGAATCAGCCTTTAGTATGGCAAATTATATTCAAAGAAAAAGTCTTTCTTCATTGTCACCAACTACTTTGCGATATTCTATGGTATTAAAGTCAGCAAAATTAATTATAAATGATTAAGTTTATCCTAAATTTATCATAAAAATGTCAACCTAATCTTTGTCTAATTTTTTTTTCAAAATTTATTTTGTCTTTTTTTTCTTATTTCCGAAAAAAAAAGTAATAAAAAAAAATTTTCTTTTTTTTTTAAGTAATAGGAAATAATTTGCTATTCTTTTTCCAAGAAATAGAAAATAAAATATATTTCTTTTTCAAAGAGAAATAAAAGAGAAATAAATAACTCTTATTACTTTTTCCTATTTCTTTTGAATCAAGAAAAGAAAAGTGACCAGCCCTAGCTACCAAAGTTAAAATATTTTCTTATTTAGATTAGAAAATATTAAAATTTTTGACAATGTTGCCAAGAATATGATATTAAAGTAAAATTGACCAGTTTCAAAATAATTGAAAAAAAATTACGCAGATAATTTGAGTAATGCATCTTGGCAAATCGGATTACATTGAACAAGTCGAAAAGCGACTTTGCCATAAGTGTGTCCATAATTAGTTTTGCTAACCATTTCCATAGTCGATTTGAAATTAGAAAAATCGTTTTGCTTTGAAGTATCGGTGCATGTTACATTGCCACCATGAACCACAATGATCAGAGTATCAAATTTGCATTTTGATTTTGTTTCACTTGCAACCGATGAAGAAGTTGATGAGGTAGACGATTTTGCCAATTTTTTACTGCGTTTTATCGAAAATTGCCGCTTTGCCGGCTTAGAGCTTGCCAAATTGACCATTTTTTTTCCATCAAAGTCATTTAAATTGCTGCTCATGGACACAGCGTCAAAAAACTCATCTAAATTGCTGTTTTGGGATCGATTGTCATCTTGAATATCAGCAAAATCTGACTCTTGATCGTAATTGTTGCTAAATTCGACATGGTCATTTTGAATTGTGGAATCAGCTGCTAGTTCATCTTCAATGGTATTCTCGTCATGAGACAAAAATTCCTCATTATCACTCTTTTCGTCTTTTTTGCCATCGGTAATTACTCTGCTAAATGTGTCATCATTATCATCATCTGTCAACTCGCCTCTCATTTTTTTCTTCAAGTACTCCTGTGTTTCCAATTCAAGTCTTCTGACATCATCCATGCTCAAATCCATGTATTCGTCTTGCCAGCACCAAGCTTGACGATGTGACATCAAAATCATGTGCCGCAGCACCGACTCAACAATTAATTTTTCTACTTTTGACTGAAATCCCCAAAAGGCGCACTCAACGCGACACAACTTATAAGCGCACATATACTTTACTTTTTGATTATTGATGCTAGACAAATTGTTCTTTTGATTGGCATTTGCTTTAAGCTCATCGAACCAGTTGGCACCCAGTGGTCCACATTTTGACTTTTTTGACTGAAATTTTGCCGGGTCCTCTGCCGGGTTGTACTCATTTGGATTTATTTGATCATTTACTATGTCGACATAGTCGACTATGCGGGCTGACAGATCTTTTTTTGATATGTTAAATACATTTTCAGATTGACCGTAATCAGGCAAGTATTTGCTCTCGATGTCAATGCTGAAGCTTTTGAATAATTTGTGATGGTACTTGGTTCTCGTGTATGGATATGAATTCCACGATTCCTCTTCGAACAAAAGGGCCGATTTGGGAAAAAGGAGTTTTGATATTGTTTTCAGGGCTGATGGCAAGCGTTCGTCCACATGGTATACTTTGAGCGTGTACTGTCCATTTTGGGTCTCGGTCTCGAATGGTTTGTTCTCGATTATTTCAACACCACTGCCGGCCCCAGTCGACTCGAGCCGACTTTTTTTCTGGATGGTGTACAACTGACCAATTTGGTACTCGTCCACACTCATCGGTATCACTATCCGGAACTCTTTGATTATCATTTTAAAATCCGATAGTAGTGTTCACAAGGCGATTCTTTTTTTTATTAAAACATACTTGAATAATTCTAAAAAAATTCTTGAGAATATTTTTTTAGCAAATAATTTATTACCATTAATTTTATTTTAATTATTCGAGACTAGAAACAAAAATGGCCTAAGGCATTAAATTTTTTTATGCAAATTTTGGAGGGTTCAATTCAAAAAAATTTAATCAATATAAAAATAGAAATAATTGAATTTCTCTTAAATTTCAACTCCAAGTCTTAGTGAATTATTTAATAAAATTCTTAATTAGTTTGTCACGAAATGTTAAGAAAATTTTTGAATGGATATATAGGTAGTTTTTTTTCATTTAAATTAAAAGCTTTCGCATCAATCTGAAATATAAAAATGTTCATCAAATGCTCATTTAGACAAATTATTTTTTCACATTTGATATAAAAAAATAAAAAAATTCAAACCTTTAAACGATTTAGTTTTTATAGAGTTTTGTCGTTTTTAAACGACATAAATATTTACCTGTCGATTAGGGTATCCAGCCGTCATTTTGATTAAAAAAAAACAACTTTTTTTGCCATAGCTTGGTTACCGGCAGCTTTACGTCATTTAAATAAACAATTCTTGAAGTTTTGGGTTCAGTTTGTCATGGATACACGCAATTAATGGAAAAATGTGGGGAATATTTTGCCTAGACTTAGCTTGAATTAGTCGGGAAATGAGCAAAAGATGCCAATTTTCGAGAAGAAAAAAGTTGGATAAAACAAAGTAGCTTGATATAATATTGTAAGACTTGAGTGTAATTCATAAATTATGCCTTAGATTTTGCTTGAAAGAAACACAGAATGAGAATAAAATTCAAATTTTATAATGAATTAAAAACAATATTTGAACCCAAAAGTTTTTTTGAGATTTTTTCATTTTAATCAATTTCAATAATTTTATTTGATTTATGCATTCAATGCGCCCACAAATCATTAATAAATGATACTTTACAAGGCATTTATTATTCTAGCACTCTTGAACTTGCTTAGATTTGACAAATGCTCTTTAATAAAAATTAATTAGCTTCCAAAAACAGAACTAAATTTTAAAAATGAATAATAAAAATTTAATAATCTTACGACGCTTATAATAATCTCTTTATTAGAAAAATGCGTTCTGAATAAAAAACCAGTTTTACTTAACTGATAGATAAAACATGGCCCTTTTATTGCTTTACATATTAAAATTATTCGACAGATTTGGTTTGTCTGCTGATTAAAATATAAAACTTTATAAATTTATTTATCTCTAAACAATGATTGCATTGCTATAGAAATGTGCGTCATCTCTATTTTAAACAGTATCAAAAAAATAATTAGATTTATTTATATGGTTACAGAATAAACTTAATAATTTCTAAAAGCTGAATGCTTAGTTGGCGTTTGCTAAAAACTACTTGATATTTTTCAATAGTTTCAAGGAAATTAATAAAAATTTCTTACCAAGTCGATTTGAACACTTTAAGTTATCTACAAAAAAAATTTCGAAATCTACCAAACTTAAACTTTGAGAAATATCTTGATTTATATCATTGAATACTTGGCTTTTACCAAGCTAGTTTGAATTTTAATTACACATTAATATTGATGAAAAAAAATTATTTAAAAATCATAATGTTTCTGTCTTCATTTATTCATGGCTCTTAATCATAAATTTTTTTTTTCATTGAATTATTTCTCTCAAATATTCAAAAATATTTCCTAAAATTCGGAAGGAATTTTTCTCGATTTTTTTTTCTAATTTTAATTAAAATTGGAAATTAAGCGACAATTAATAGATCTTAAAAAAATTAATTTAACTATCTAAATGAGACTCTAAAATTTTGGCTTTAGAAAAATACATTTCATTATGCTTTTATTTTGCAACTATATGAATTACTTTTTACAGTAATAACTTTACAGAAACTAATTGATTATGTGTTTTAAATTTAGAAAATTTGGAACAAAAAAATAAAATTTAGCTCAAAGAAATGTTAAAAAAGAGTTTTTAAACAATCATACTAATTATTTTTAGCAAAAGCTCAATATCCAGGCATAATATTTACTTATTAATCTAGAACAAAAAAAATAATATTTTTTTTTAAACAGTTTTTATTTTATTTTTTTAAATAGAGACATTACACAAAGGATTCAAGACTAAAATATTTGATGAAAATACTAATCTTATTATTTAGTCTTCAGACTGAAAAGTAAAGTATCTTTTCATTAAGAATTTAATTATATTAAAATTAATAAAGTTTGGATAAAATAAATTTCTAATGAAAAAGACACGAAAATTGCTCTTGAACCAAATTAGCATTTTCTTTAAATCTCAATTATCTTCTCTATCGAAAAAGCACATTGGAACCGATCGATAATTTTATATAAGTAACGATTTAAATAGCTTAATTAAGAATTCTCTCTTTCTATTCAAAAAAAAAACTTTCTAAATATTTCTACTTTGCTTTTAAAGTGAATAAAACAACTAAAAAACCTTAGTTTTGATCAAATATATGGTAGTTTATTGATTTTCGCTTGCAATAATTTCAGATTATAATTATTACCTTGTTTAAATATTTTTGATCTAAAGCAAAAATTTGAAAATATGCTTATTTGATGAGACTAAAAGAAATCTTTAATTAAAAATTTATTTAAACAAATTGTTAAAATCTTCTTTTTAATTTACATGTTTCTTCTAAAATTCGTACCACATTATCATAATGAGTGCCATTTCGAATGATTTGAAAGGTACCTTTTTCTGTAAGATCAATGACTGTGGAACCAGCCTTGGCAATTTCGCTTGATGACAATTGTCCGCCATCAACAATCAAATCTAAATCGCTCCATAATGACTCAAACTCCTAGCAAATACATTTTAATTAAAAATCTAATTTAAATTAATTACTTTAATGCTTAATGAACTTGGCTCATTGCTTATATTTGCCGAAGTAAGAGCAATCGGTTCATCACAATATTGGGCTAATTCGATCATAAATTTGTAGTTTGGAATTCGAATTCCAATTGATTTTGTATTCGGGTTCAACTCGGCTGGGAGAGTTGTCTTCCGGTCAAAAACCAGTGTTACTGGACCTGGCAAAAGAGAATTCAATGATGACAGGTCTAAGTTTACCCATGACCATCTTAAAGATAATATTGTATTTTCTATAGAATTATTAGGATAATTCATACTTTTCCAAATCTTCAGATCTGCCAACACTAATTGCCAGAGGCTTAGCACTGTTTCTCCCCTTAATTCTGTAGATTTTGTCCAAAGAATTTTTATTACAAGCTAAACAGGCAACACCGTAAATGGTATCTGTTGGCACAGCAATTACTCCACCTGATTTCAAAACTTTTTTCACTCTTTCCAAATTTTTTAGGGCTTCTGGTTACAAATTAATTTTTTTTTAAAATATCCAAAACTTTATTAAAATAAAAATTACCATCAACGGTTAAAATCTTATTTTCCATTATGGTAAAAAATGATCTTGATTTTAGACAAAAACTTGATTTTTTTTAAATTAAAAATTGGATTTCTTTTTTTACGAAAATTCAAATTGAAATTACTTCAACAGCATATGGCTTAGTATTTTTTCAATTAAAATTTATTCATTTTAAACTTGTAAGAAAATCACATTTTATAAATGCAAAAAATATTAAATTAAAAGCACATTTTGCATAGTTATATGCCTAAATTTTAAATTATAAAAGCCTTTTTATTTTGTTTTCAAATTAATGTTTTTAATTTATTATA
The DNA here is from genome assembly GCA_016802215.1 of Brachionus paranguensis. Taxonomy (NCBI): domain Eukaryota; kingdom Metazoa; phylum Rotifera; class Eurotatoria; order Ploima; family Brachionidae; genus Brachionus; species Brachionus paranguensis. The sequence continues at coordinate 5,689,243 of JAESIX010000002.1, read as the reverse complement.
ATATCTAGTTTAAAAAAAGCTATTTTTGACTAAAAAATTGAAATTTTTTGTCAAGATTTAATCACACTTTTTGATGTGTCTATCATAAACTAAATCATTAAATGCGTCCAAAAAATTTTGTTCAAATTTTTGCTGGCTAAATTTTTTAACATGTTCCCGAGCAGCTTCTCGTATCTGATTACGTTTAGTTGAGCTCATTTGATAAATTTGAAGCAAGCATTCTGCATATCCGTCCTCATCTTCGGCCAAAAAGCCAGTTTTTTCGCCCTTGTAAGGTACAACTATGTCCATTTTAGGACCAGCTGAATTGTGAGATAAAATAACTGTTCCAGCTGCCATACATTCAACAACTCCTTTATTCATGTGATTAAAAAATTAAATTAAAAAATTCAAATTTAAAACGAAATATTCAGAAATTTTTTAATATTCTATGATAATTAAATTTACATCATATTTTTAAATTGTTGTCAAATAGTAAAATTTCAAATAAACAGTATAGCACTGATCAACAGGCTCAAAAAATTAAAATTTCAAATTCTGCAGCATTTTTAATTATCAAGAAATTATTTTTCTTTATCATATTGATGTTAACCAGAAAATGAAATTTTTTTATTATACTAAGTTATTTTATTTAGAATTTAACATATAAAACAGAGAAAAAAACTTCATAAAAAAAGTATGATCATTTATCACTATTAATTACATTCTAAATTTTATTGCGATTATTAAACCTTTCAGAGTAAATCAAAATTAATTATTTGAAACAATGTCACAAGAGATTATAAAATTTTCAAAAAATCTCAAAAAATATTGGCAATAAACTATTTTATTAAATTAAAGGATTACTATTATAATCTTATTTAGTTAATCCATCTTTTTTGGTTTATAAGCTTCATTCCATGTATTCAATCAAAAATGTTTTAAGAAATGATGAAAATACCGTTCAAAAAATAGGGTTGTTGAGATAAGATAGAGTAATATGATATCTAAATGCACTTCGCTATTAAAATTATTTTTTGAAAAAGCTATGAATTTGCCAACGTTTATTTTATTTTATTTCCTAATTTTTATCTAGTTGTTCTATCTCAAAATGTAAATGATTGTTTATTAAAACAAAACTTTTGTTGATAGACATTTAGTAAATAAATGTTTTTAATTTGAATATTTTTTAATTTGAAAGATTTTAATTCAATATATACTAAAAGATACTTGTATTTTTTTCTTAAAATTTACACTTTCTAAATTATATAATTTTTTAATTTAATCAAACAATTCAAGTTAATTCCAAATTTTAATATCAAAATTGAATTTTAAACAGAATCAATTTTGTTTTCAATTTAACTTAAATTTTTATTTTGCATTTAAATTAAAATTAAATTCAAATATTCTAAATATAAAAAATTGAATTCGATTTCAATAGTATTATTTAACCAAGAGCGTTTTAGAAGCAAAGGAAAAATATTTAAAGTCATTGCCATAAAATAAAAATTACTTCTTACCTATTCCGAAATGCTCATCGATCATTGAATGAATGCCAACTGCAGATTCAGACAAATGAATTAGTAAATTCTCAAAGCTGAAATTTAACTTGAACTCAACGTGATCATCCACTTTCAATTCTTTGGCTAAATGTTTCAAATTTTCTACTCTACTTTCGTCATCTTTATCTCTACAGCTTCCAATTAACATTAGCTTTACTTTTTTGAAGTCTTCCTCTCGCGTTCCCAAATCCTTCAATCTATAATTTTAATTTTTAAAATTAAATTGTCAAGCAAACATTTTCTTTTACTTTAGCAAAAATTTATGCAAAGCTTTAATTTGAAGTTGATGATTCTTTTCCGGTCTAAATTGAGCAACTGATGATATGTAGAAATATTTGTCATGTTTTTCATCATTGAATACAGTAAAAAACTTTTCAACGTCACAAGGCGGATAGACAATCTTGGTCCTGTACGCCAATGTCCATAAGTTATTTATATGACCTTTGGTCCAGCTCGAATTTACCATGACACAATCAGAGCATCGTCCACATATGCTGTAAATTTTGGAAAAAAATTTGTAATAAATAAGTTTTAAATTGGTCAAAAATGGACTCTGACTTATTAAACGGCGGTTATTATATGTTGAAATTTTACGCTCAATATTCTCGAGCATATCTGTGCTAATTGTGGGATAATGGGTATAGCAGCAAACTTTAATTTTTGCCAAATAATGGAATATGGGATAAGTAAAAGCATAGCCAGTTGTTTCAAAGTAAACATCGGGAACAAACTTTAAAAGAGCTTCTATGCCCAGAATAACTGAACCTAAACTTTGGCCTTGAAAATTGAAATTTATAAATATAAAAATTTGATTTAAAAATTTTAAACTACCCAATAAAGTAAACATTGGATAATACTTGTCTAATACAAGAAATCTTAATCTTAAATAGACAAAACGAGTTCGCACTGCACTAAGCTCAATTTTGAATCGTTCATTGGCTTTTTTGATGAAGTCTTCGCTAGAGACATTCGTATCACCAGTGTAGACTACACAAACACAATATGGATAGCTTTTTTTTATATAATTTTATTAATTAAAAAAAATACTAAAATTCAGATTACGAATCTTGAAGAGCTTTTATAGCGCTCCATAAAACTCGTTCGCCTCCACCACCTGAATTACAGAATGGATGAAAAAATCCGATTGTAAAATAAGGATTTTTATCATCAGTTATATTTATGTTTTTGGAATATTTTTTACAGCTTAAATTTTTGACCAAAATTGTGTAAAATTTAAGAAACGTAACCAAAAGCACAATTGTAATAAACAAAAAAATCATCAAAGTTGATAAAATATTAACAAATTGTGAAAACATCTAAAACAATTTTTAAATTTTAATTTATGAAGAAAAAAATTTAAGTGTTATAAAATAAGAAGATATTGAAATTTAAATATAATGATTTTTTAGCTTATAAATTTTGTCTTTATGTTCCACTATAGTCTATTTATATTTTTGTGTTTTAGTCAGATAGTTATGGAATTTATTCAATCTTTTTATTTAAGATTTTATTGATTTGATTTTTTTGCAGGTTAAGCTTTCCTTATTTTTACATAGTGTGAAACAGAATTAAGTCACCAAATTTTTTTGAATTAAGAAAATTTTACATTCGAAGAATTCCTTTAAATAATCAAACAAATTAACTACAAGAAATAGTAGTAGAGAAATAAAAAATCTCAAAATAAAAAAATTTAAACCAAGGCTTATTTTCAATTAACAGTTAAGATAATTTTTTAAATTGGTTTTTTAATTTAGATAATTTTTTAATTAAGTTTTTTTAAATTTTTTAAATTTTTAAATACTTAACTTTTTTCTCAATTTATATTGTACTTAAATTTATTTAAATTAATTTTTTTAAAAAAATTTAATATAATTTATTTTTAAAACTATCTTTTTAAATTTAAATTATAATAAATTAAAAAAGATAGTAAAATGGAATTTTCTAGAAAAAGCTCTGTGTTTTAGTTTGCGTTGAAAAAAGGAGTATTGGATCTATCAACACCTTAACCGATGAATTAACTCATTTTATTTAAAAAAATGTCATAAATTAATATACAAAGTAAAAATCAAAATTTTTTTTTAAACTTAAGTACATTTATTTTGAGAAAATGTCTTTGTAAGTCTAATAAATTTTTATCTATTTTTTCATTATTTTGCTTCTAATAATTTATTTGAAAAACATTGAAAATCTAAAATGATAAAAAATTAATCTATTGATGAAAATTTTACTAGTTAAATTCATCTTTTATCTTATTGTCTTAAGGATCTTTAAGATATATAGTCTAATTTTCATTGTGTCCTCATTTATATTTAATTTTTAAAAAATATCTATTTTAAGTTTTAAGGAATTGGATTTTTTATTCAGAAAACATAAACATACATTTTTTAATCATTTTCGGTGTTCGAGTTTGAAAAAATGTCTTTCATATTATTTAAGAAAATTCATGGAATTTATTCAATCGGTCGAACGGTCTTAAATAAATTTCAAAATGTATTTGATGTGAAATAAATACACCTGAAATGAACGCAGTCGTGTTGTGTGGGGGTCACTTGAAAATAACAAATAAAATAAAGACGAAATGAGGTGAGCTTATGAAATGTTTTAAGGTCAAAAATACTTAATAATAATTTACAGTCTTAACATTAATACTAGAAATTTTTCAATACCTTTTAAAATAAAAATTAGTTTAACAATTTTTTAAAACTGTTAAATTAAAAAGAAAATTATTTTCAAATAAAATTTTATTAAAATTAATTTAGCTAATTATCTCGCATATGGGTAGATCTCAATTTTTGATTATTAGCTTAATGTTAATGGCTTTGGAAAATTTTATTTGTTTTGAACTGCTTCAGTAATGAATAAATTGCTGAAACTCTGCGATGTGAAGTCAGTTATTTGTTGACAATAATTTTGGATTTGGTTGGAAATAAGCAGAGTTTCGAGTCGTGAAATGGGTGGTAAAGGTTTGAAAATTTTGTTTATGTCTTCTTCAGGCAACAGTGGATCTCCTCTGGCACGCCTAGCTGAATTTTCAGCTTCTCTTTTTTGCAAATGCTGCTGTTTTAAATGGTTTTGTTTTTGCAATTGCTTGTGATAGTTTAAAAATTTGGCAGTATCGACAGTCAGCTCATCAACATTGTCGATCAATGAACGTAAATTTTTTTCCAAGACACTACCAGTTGCCAAATCGAAAAAGCTTTGGTGCTTTGGTGTTGGATTCAAGTCTTCCAATTCACATAAAAGAGAATTGACCAAATGAGAATTTCTTATTACTACTGGCAACTCTTCCATGAAATTTTCATGGTTTAGTTTCAAATCTTTAATACTAAAAGAAATTTTTTCTGAATTCGGTCAAAAATTTAAAAATTTTACGTGTCAGGCGAGAAGTCTTTTCGGTTTTGCATTTCCATCATATTCGGTGTAAGCCTAAATGCTTTAAAGTACACAGAACCATGTTGTGTTTTAAAAGGATCTTTAATTAAATTAAATTATTAATTTGAAAAATTTTATTTTTTTTCTCTAGTTTACCATAGATAATAACAATAGAGTCTTCGATATCACTTTGGTACATAAAATGGTCTTCAATAAAATTTTTGTTAACAAAATTTCCAAACAAGCTACTTTGGTACCATCCAATGATCAAGTGGTCGATATTCAAGTGACGAAAGGTTTTTAAATTATCAGTAATAAATATGTTGCATTGCTCGTTATAATCGGCAGTGCCGCCTTTTAAATTGTTTGCAGTTGGTAGCCCGAAACAGTTGGTTACTTCGATCCGTTTTGAATTGCCATCTTGTATTTGAACCATACCAGTTAGAATACCTTGGGCAAGTTCGGCACCGCCGCCTGATTCTTGAGTGTGTTTTATGATTTTGAGCAAAACTAGTGCGTCTACTTGGACATAATCAATACGACTCTTGGCAATTTGATTGGCAGCGCTGACTGGAGTTGGAACATTTTCATTCAAACTTGCCAATTGAGCGGCTGGAGCCGATGTTTGAGAAGAAGTTGAGGCTGAGTTGTGTTGTCTTTGAGACATTTTACACTCTAAAAAATCATTCAAAAATTAATATGGTCTAACACGTTTACCTTAAATAAGGTGAGCATATTTTTGAATTATTAATGAGATTTTTTTAATTTAATTAACCATGCGCCTGAAATGCTTTCAAATTGCAAAATGCAATTTATTAAAAATATTATTTTAAAAGCATATGAAAATATTAAATGCCTAATACATTCACTAGTCTTTTATTTTTGGTAAGATAAATGGAAGTTATTAAAGTTTTGTTCGATAAATATTAAACAATTAAATTTTAAAAGTAAAAATTTTTTTTAAAATTAATCAATCAAATTTAATTTTTTTTTTCAATTATTGCATTCATTTGACATTCGAATTTATTTGTATTGATGTTTTTTAATCAAATTTTTATTAAAAATTTTTATAAAAGCAACTAAAATATACGGTCAACTTTCAGTTCATACAATTATTTTCAAAGAAAATTTATCATAAAATTTTTTTTTCAGAATTATAATCTCTCGTAATTTTTAATAGTTAATAAAATGATAAAATATTTAAAATTTTTCCTAAAATCTACTAAAAATGAAAATTGTTATTGAAAATAATTAATTTCAGGAGAATCTTTCTTTGTTTTATTAATTTTGTTTTTCATTATTCTTTTAAATAAATAAAATTTTTTAAAAAACAGCTTTAAATTAATAAAATTTTATCACAGTTATGTGTTTTTTTTTAATATTTTCTTTAAAGTTATTAGACAATTTCTATGGAAAAAAAATCTATGAACATTTTTCTATCAAATAATTATTTAGGAATGAATCAAAACAAAAAAAAATAAAAAAACATAGAAAGGTGAAAATATGTAGAAAATTAAAACAAAGAAAAAATAAAACATGAACAACTTTAAGTGATTTTGTAATAATTATGAATTAAATTTAGTAAATTATTTTAAAAAAAGATCAAAATAAAAGAGAATAAAGAAAAAAATATTAAAAAAATCAATTAGATTATCAATTTACCATCATCAATTTTCTATATCTTGATTTTTTTCCTCTAAAAATATTCTATGCTTTGGCTTTCTATGTTATTTTTCTATGTAAATTGATTTTTTACGTCTTTTTATGTAGATCATTTCTATGTTTTGATAATTTTTAAATATATTTTATCAAAGCTTATTCTTTGTTTAATTTATTATCTTTTTGAAATTACAAAATTATATGCAAATTGAAATAATTTTGTTTAAATTTCTCAATAATTCAAATTATTTCGTAAAAATCATATTTAAATTTAATTTTTCTTTAATCTTTGGACAAATTTAATTTAAAAAAACTTTAAATTTTAACTACTAAATGGCTATTTGATTAATCTTTTATCTTAAAATGTAAATAAAGAAGAAAGAATTTTATTTTTTATTTCCTTCGAATTCTAAATTATTTCTTAATCTAAGATATTTTAATTGAATTATTTAGTTCACATTAAAATATTCTACGTAATTTGTGACTTAATGTAAAATGTCTTTAAAGGTATTATTTATTGGTTATTTACCCTTAGATTATTATTTTGTATTTTTTTCTTACAAATTATTTCACTGCCTCTCAGCTAGTAATTAAAAAGATACTTAAAAAAAATTTATAATGGTTGACTGTAGGTGTTTCTTTTGAAATTTTTTTTTGTCAAAGCGATTTATTAACTTGTAAAATAGGAAATTTTTTTGTTTGTAGCGCATTTTTTAACACCTTTAGCTAACTTTTAACTTACTTGAGTCGAAATTTTAATTTTTTTTCAAAAATGATTCTCAAAATTAATATTGATTTAAGTGGATAAAATTAAATTAAAGCAACAATTTAAAATAGAATCAGAATTGTTTACAAGTCACTAGTCTTAGATCGAGTCCGAGTTCGGACTTTAAATATTTTTTTTAAATTAAATTTGAACTTGGACTTTAAATTTAGTGACTTTGAGTTAAACCGCCACAATAGCCACGTATAATATATTAAAAAAACAAAAATAATATTTCCTAGAACAAAAATACTGATGTAGACCAGTTAGATCAAACAAACAAAAAATTAAATTGAATATTATTTTTGTATACGTTTAATTATTGTTCTAATTTGATATAAATTGTATTACTTTTTATATTATAGTAGAAATAAAAAAATACATTAGTTCCATAGTAAAGAAATTTTGCTTTTTATTTCAATATTAATAACATAATTAATAATAACATAATTGCAGGTCACATTAACTCCCTGGAACGGCAAAAAATTAATGTGATCATTTGACTTGACTTAGGGTATATATATATTTTAATTAAGTCATTTGGCCTGAATTTATTTAAAATGTTTTCTGTAAGGCTTATATTTTTTTATAGAAAAATTATTTTTAAAATATTCTTTCTACTACCAAAATATAGGCCTTTCTTTAAATAATACATTTTAACTTTAAAAAAATCCTTATAATTCAGTTAATTTTTTTTTCATTTTGTTTTTTTTCCAAAATATAATAACTAAATACCTAGCAATTCAATTAAGATTTTCTAGCTTATTCGAATTGGCATTAAAATTCCTGTCTATTCCAGCATTTTCGAGATCAGGATACATCAATAGACAACATAGATCAAGACCAACAGTAAACAATCCTGAAGCAACAACATTATTATGCAGCAATTCTGAATTGTAAGATATTTTGTTATTTTATTTAAGAAAAAAAACAAAATGACAAAAAAATAAACTGATCATTAAGTATTTTTTTTTTAAAGAAAACATTTTAAATAAATTCAGGTCAAATGAATAAACTTAAAAAAAATAACTTAAGTCATTGATTTCACTTAAAATGACTTCAATTTTTAACCTACGCACAAGTCTGATCATGGCTGCATGGAACGGTAAAAATTCAAATATTAATTTTGACTTATTTTGGTTAATTTATAATTTTTACAACTTGAATGGTAATTTTACGAACAATAAAAAATGAAAAATTTGCTAAATTTTATGAAAAAAAAATCTAAAAATTTTATTCAAAGTATTAGAATGTAAAAGAAACAATTTTTTTCATTCATACTAGATGAGAGTTACTTAAAATATATTTTTCTTGCAAATTTGAAAATAAACTAAAAATAAACAACATTTAAAATTTTTAATCAATCAAAAAAGTGCACAGACAGTAAAAAGTAACTAAAAATTTACTTTAATTTAATTCAATGAAAACTTTAAATTATATGGAATTCTTTTTTAATTTTGAATGCGAACAAGACAAAAAAAGTGTCACCTCATCGGAAACTATTTTTAGGCTTAGTAGGCCGGGGCATCAAGACCTAAAATTATTCACTCGACTTCATGATCGTTTGTGCATTTTGTGCACAACTAACATGCACATTATTTCAAAATCGCAGACAAAAATAAAACCAAAGAAAAAAAGAGAAAGAGAGAGAAAGAGAAAAAAAATAAAACGATCTTTTTACAACAACTTTATGCTAATTTAAAATAGGCAAAAATAATCCAAACCAAACTCAACAAAAACAATTCAAATTCAACACATTTTCCAATGGAAGTCGAACCATCGGTATCGGTCCTGGCTAGCACATCGAACGATACCAAGACGGCAGAGACGAGCATTCGTCCGAACCAGCGGAACATGGGCCGTAGATCGGCTTCGAGCACATCAACTGCATCGTCAGGCAAATCGAGACGCTCCAGACCCAAGAGCGAGTCGAATGAAGAGCCGGTAAAGTTCGAAATCGGCTCTGTTAGCAGCGAAAGCCTGACCAGCTCTACCACAGACGCAGACGTCGAGGACCCCAACGAAGAGCCCGAAAACCTCAAAATTTCAAAAACAAAAACGAGTCGAACTCCGCGAAGCTCACGCAAATCACTGCAGATTTTGAACAACAAAGCATCCAACCACACAGTCATGTCAAAGCTGAGTCAAATAGACGAAGATCCGATCGGTGAGTCGAAAAAATCGATCAAAAAGACCAAGGTGAACAATTTGGACGAGAATACTTTGGACGGTTTTAGTTCGTCTGTCAAAAAAAAGCCACTTGAAGAAAACTTAAAAAGCTTAAGAGACAAAGGGAGCCCAGACGAAAATAGCCAAGACACCGAGGCCACATCGTCTATTCTGTCTGCTATCATTGACAACTCCAAGCCCGAATCTCAGCCCAAAATTGATCAGCTTGATGAAACAACCACCGATTGCGATGTCATTCTGAAAAATGATTTGGATGAAGACAGCAAGCCAGCAGCCGACACCAATGATGACCATGGACCCAAAAAGAAAAGGAAAAAACGGTCCACGCTGATGCTTCATCACAATCTTAATCTGGAGTTTTCAAAAGACGGGTTTGTTGATTTTTGTTGTTGTTTATCTTAAGTTAGAAATGAGGATACGTGAAAATAGCAATTTTGACAATTATGTTTAAAAGCGCCAAAATTTAAAAATATTTCTAGTTTTGAAATTGAGAAAAAAATTAATTTTTAAGTAGAAAAAATTATGAAATTTGAAAAATTAACCAACTATATTATTCAAATGATTTTTTTTTATATTATTTATTTTTAAATTATTTATTTCAAAAATAGAAAATTTTGACAAAATTAAGTCAGATTACAACAAAAAAATGGATAACAAATTAATGTATTTCTTCTACAGGCTTAGTTTAGTTTAGTTAAAGACTGGATAAGTTTTTTCGACCCTTGAAAGCAAAATAGTTTCTAGCCCCATATTATTCGATAAAATTAAGAAATTTATGGAATATTATTCAAATTGAAGCAAAATGTTTTTTTATTTTTAACTAGATTTTTGCTATTTACTCATCTAAAATGGTTCACCAAATTCAAATTTTTTAAATTGGTTCTTTGGTTTTGCAGATAAAAATATTTAAAAATTTTGCACGAATAAATTCTCTTCTAAAAAAATTCAATCAAAATTTTTCATATAACACTAGAAGCACCAACGAGTCAAAATGACCCTTAATTAAAATGAAATTAATGTGAATATTTTTTTCAGAATAAAAACGAGTAAATTTTGCAAAATTTATAAAAAATTATTTCAAAGGATATATTTTTTGCAAAATTGTCCATTCACTCCTAGAAGTTCAGCATTTTTCAATTAAATTAATCAATTTACACTGAGTTTTCAATTAAAAATAATGAATTTAGCTAGAAAATCAAAGAATAAGTCGTAAAATATTGATCAAAAGTTTGCAAATCTTTAAACAACTGACCTAGGTACTTGAACGAAGATAAGCACATTTCATAAAGTAAAAATTAAATTTTGCGTATTTTACATGAAATAAGTAGAATGGGTTTAGCAAGAATTGAATTCAATAATAGGTAAATTTTTTGCTAGATACTTTTATTTAGCTAATTTTTTATTTTTCTTCAATTAAAATTTAATTTTGAATAGATTTATCATTATAATAAATTTTTTATCCATTAGATTTTCATAAAATGAGTCAAATGAATCGCTTTGATGCTTCTATATTAGAAAAAAATAAAATTTGGCATCCTGGCCATACGCACAATTAAATCAATTTTTTCTAAAACATACATTCTTTTTTTTTCTTTGATAAAAAATGATTTTACTAAATTTTACGTCAAAAGATTTAAAAATTTTAAAAAAATCAAACTAGAGTACACTTTTTTAGTTAAAAAATCATTTTGTCAAAATAATTGTTTATGTGCTAGAAAAATAGTGTGAAATATTGTTAATTTTGATTTAATTTATTTCATTTACATTTAGCTAGTCTCGAAAAAATATGAGTAACAATTATTAATTCAGATAAAATATTACTTAATTTATCCAAAGTATGTTGAACTTAAAAGATATTATGGATTAAAGAAATTTTGTTGTAAAATTTTATTTTAAATTACTAGAAAAATATTTAATTATTTAAGCTAAATAGAAAACAATAGAATTTTTCAATAATATATTAAAAAGAATGAATTAAATTTAATTTAATTTTATAAAATAAGAAATTAAGCATGGGTTAAATATAACGATAAAATTATTTAAATATTTTTAATTTTTTAAAATCAAATTCACTACATTTATTGAATTTAAATTTAAAAAAATTCGAAAAATTTTCACTAATTATTGGGATGCTTTGCGAGCAAAAGAAATTTCGCTAAAAAAGATTTGAAATTTTGATGCCGCATTCTAATAAAATAAGATGTCAAACTAAGATTTTAAAAATAATTCTTTTTTATTTAAAATTGTAATTTGATAAAAAAAAAACTATTCAAATTATCTAAAAAATAAAAGGATATAAATATCAAAAAAAAATATTTTTCATGAAACAATTATTTTTTTTAGAAAATTATGTTTTTAAATTCAAAATGTAAATTTTGTCTATTGTTTAAATTAATATTCAAAATTTTGACTTTAAATTAAAAAAAATTAAAAAATAATAAATAATTTTTTTAGCACTCATTTTTCCGTTTCGAGGCTTTTCGTGTACAAATGGCCGATGAGCGACGAAGAACTAGACGAATATGAAGACTCTTCTGATTCGAAGCAAACCAAAAATAATAATTCCGATCCGACAGTAGAAGAAAAACTTGGAAAATATGTGAATAAAATTTTGGCCTGTTCACCAATCGATGAACTGTACATACTTCAAGAACAAGTAAGCGAGTATCTGGGCGTAAAGTCTTTTAAACGGAAATACCCAGGTAATCAAGATCAACTAAGAAATTTATTAAATTTTTTAATTTCTTAATTTTTCAAGAAATTTTTCGGCGATTGATCGAAGTAAAAGAGAGGGAGTTTTTGCTCCGCAAAATGCAGGTGGTGACCGAGGCTCAGTGTGACCTAGGCTTAACAGCCTTGAAACTAAACGAGTGTCTTGATCTCATGGCTTACGACTATCCAGATAAATTCAAAGAATTTGATGAATATTTCAACGAAAAACGGCGACGTGCCATTGCAACCGCTGCATTTCAGGCCGCATCTCTCTCTCTCAACAGAAACAAATCGGAAATTTTCGATGCACCTAGATCGAGTAGTTCCCGAACGGTAAGTCTTTGATTGCTAAATAAAACACTTTGGTTAATTTGGCTAAAGAAATTGATCAAAATAGAACTTGAGCGAGAAAGATAAAATGAAGGAAATGATGAGAAAAGCAATGGAATCGGTTGCTACCTATAACTCACAGATACAGAGGGAAAAACTCGAAGAAAGAAAATCATTTTATGATCTTCAAACAATGGTGTGTTAAATATATTTTTTATTTTAATTTATAAAATTTTTAGATTTTCAGTCAAGGCTATTCACACAAAACTTTTCTGAAAACTAGAATCTTTCATTTTTATAATTTAAGGAAAAAGCAAGTTTCATTTCTTCTTATCCATAACAAACTTTCCATGTGAATATTATTTTGATTTGTGATTTTTCTCTTGCTCAAAATTTAAATTAAAAAATTTAATGGTCAAAATTATATTATGATCCCTAAAAAAGCTATCTTAAATTTTTTCCAAAAAGACAATTAAATAAACTGCTACAAATTTTAGGGAATTATTTTTTCAAGGATCACGATCTAAAAAAACATCAAAAAACTACGACTTTAGAAATGTTTTTTTTAGAAATATTGGCGTTGTGAAATTTAAAATACAAATTGAACAAAACTTCTTCCTTTTTTGATGAATTAAAAATACAAAACTTTTTGTATTTGTAATTTTTGAGGCATGTATTTTATGATGATGCAAAATTAATTATTTGATATAAAATAAAAAAATGATATCAAATTTTTTTTATTTATTTATTTTATTGCTTCAAAAAATAAAAAGAATGATATTTGTTTTCACACATTAGGTTAAGTTTTTTTAGTAATATAAAACAGATAAAATTAACAAAAAGAAAAGATACATTAATTTTTTCGAGGCCTTTTGCTTGCCGGTTGTTCTTGTAATTAAATTTTTCTTGGTCTTCTTCTTGGTCTTCTTCTTGGTCTTCTTCTTGGTCTTTTTGCTTGAATTTGCTGTGGACTAAAACTAATTAAAATTGGATTTTCAGCATGCTCTTCATTTTGACAATAATGAGCTGCATCTCCGACTGATTGTTTTGTTCTTCTTTCTCCAATTGTTTCCTGTTTGAAAAATGTGATGAAACTGAGCCACTTTCATCAATCTTTTTTGGGTTTACGATGTTTTTATGACCAAGTTCCCACTGCTATGCATTTTCCATGTTTTTTCAAACAAATGAATTAAAAGGTTTTTGATCAGCATAATGTTGTGAACGTTCCATTGACCATTCAAAAACTCGCTAACCCGAAAACGTTTTATAAAACTTCCATCATCTTCGATCCATCCAGTTGATTCTAGTCGATTGTTCGCAATTTGAGTCCTTGGGCAAGATAACTCATACCATGATGAATTACTCTCATTTACCCACTGCTCTCTGAGATATTTAACAAAAATCTTTATATGACTCATCGTCTAGCCTTTTCCATTTACCTACATTTGATTTAAAACTTTACCAAAATTGTGAGGTTCTTCCATCACTTGAAAACTTAATACTTAATATCATTTCGAATTGTTTTTTTTAGGTCTGTTTTTATTTTGAATCATTAGAAAAAAAATTAAGACTATCAAAAAACATGTACACATCTACATCATTTATATTTTTTTTGAAGCAGAAAATTAATTTTTATATCATCGAAAAGTGTCTTTTTTAAAAACCTTTGGGTCCATTTTTATTTCAGATTTTCACTAAAAAAATACAAAAAATAATAAAAATATTTTATTATTTTTTGTATTTTTTACTTCTATCTAATTTTAATTGTAAAGATAATGATTAAATTCAAATTAATCTTTTTCTTATAAACTAACTCAACTACTCTCGGATAGGTTCTTCCTTCTAGTAGCTGGGTCTAAATAAGAATTAAAAAAAAATGATAAAACACTATTTAAGAAATTATTTCATCAATTTATTAATTAGCTGATTTAGAAAAAAAAATAGGTACGAAAAAATAATTTAGCTCCTACATAAATTATGAGCCTTTCATTAATATATTTAAAAAGAATAATTTTTTAGTTTATTTAGTTTAAAAAATTATGTTTTATGAAAGAAAATTTTCAGACCTCTTTAGTCCTTAAAAAAAGCTGCTTTTGGATACTAATCCTTACCTGGAGCAAGCAGGGTATCAGGGTTAAAAACTTTTATCTACCAGTATTAAAAAAAATCATGAATTAATTTTTTAACTTCAAGAGGATACAAATTCCACAAACCGTAGTGAACAAAAAGGACGACCATTTATTTTCCAATGATAAAAAAGGCCACTATCCGGTCTCACTACTGCCCGGTCAATTTCAGTACTACTACAAAAATTACACATCTCATGAACTAAAATACCTTCCGCTTGATACTGTTATATACGCACCACCGATTCCCGATCGATTAAAATACATTGAATGGAAAAAAAGCCTCAACAAACCGAAGCAAACCGATTCGATTCGAAAAGTGAACGAATTGAGGCCTGCCAAAACTGAATGTGACAGTGACAAAAAAAACTCGCCTGTTAAGAATAGCGACGCTGGCCGACAGCCGATACGAATAACTGCTTCTGCCGCGCCGACCATAGCCAAGCTGATTAGCTGCACCAACCAAATATGCCACATTTGCCAAAAAAGCTCTCAGATAAATCAAAATTCGACATTTATCGACAACAATCAGCTGATGATTTCATGCTCGTCCTGCACCAAACACATTCATCCCGATTGTCTCGAGCTCAATCCAACTCTGGTCGACTGGACTTGCATCAGAAATTACAATTGGCAATGCATCGAATGCAAAGTATGCAGCAAATGTAACAAGTCGAATGACGAAGACAAAATGATGTTTTGCGACAGATGTGACCGAGGCTTTCATACTTACTGTGCCAATGTTGAAAATGTGCCCAATGGTTCGTGGCTGTGCAAGTCTTGCACTGACTTTACTGACAAATTGAACGCTATTCAAGAAAAAATCAACAATTCAAAGACTCAAATCAAACCTGAAGTCAACACACCGAACAAAATTAAACAAAATTTGAAGCAAAAGTTGAGCGCAGCTCTTACGCCAACAGCGACACCGAATAATGGTGAAAAAAGAGGACGTGGAAGGCCGCCAGGTTCCGCAAATAAGCCAAAAAATCCTAATCTACAGAAAAAAATGTAATTTAAATTTCAGTAATGTTCCGCTTTTTGTTTTTTACAAAAATTTACCTTAATTTACCTGAAATAAGGTAAATTTTCAATATTTTGCATAAATTGTTGTAAAAACAAAACTGTCAAAAATATTGAAGAATTTTAGCATTTTTTTTTCATAAGTTAAAATTTTATTGTAATTTGAAAATGATTTAAACAAAAAAATTTATCACCAAAAAATTTGTCCAATTTTCGGTAAATTTTAGTAAAATTCAATTTTTTCAGAGTAAAAAATGGCAAAAAAGTAAAGGCTTACTATGTTTTTTTCACCTAAAAATATACTATTTTACACAAAAAATATATGTTTAACAAAAAATCATTTATTAAAAAAGTTCAATTTATCAGTTAAATATATCATTTAATTTTTTTTATATTCTTTACGTACCAGTCTTTTGCCTTGGGTTTCCTACCACGCTTCTTTTAAAAACCTTTATTTTTAAAGCCAATATCGATTCGAATAAATCTAGTCTTAACTGTAGACTGCTAAAATATATTTACAGAAATTTTCAAATAATTCTTACTATTATTAAATGATCTTTTAAATAATTCTTAAATGTTCATGTGCTAAATTGCCATTTAACTTTATTTGACTTCACCCCCTTTATACATCTATTGAAGACATTAAATTGATCAAAACCAAATTTAAAATTCTTCAACACTTTTAAATTCAGTCATTTTATAAATGTTTATTAGAGCTTAAGTGACATGTGATATTTAGGAATATTTTTAATATTGAAAAATTTTTCGTATGTTAAACCACTTTTTTATGAATTTTAGAAATATGAATTTTTTTGGTGAAAAAAATACAAAAGTTAGAAAAAGAGACTATTCCCAGAAGTAAAATGTTAAATATGAAATTTTTTTTTTTGTAAGATAAACTTAAAAACAGTTTTTATTTTTTTAAAGAATAAAAATTTTCACTTAGATTTAATGTTCTTTTAATTGTATGACCACTCGCCTTCTTTTTAATTCAATATTTTAATTTTTTTAGCACTTTATTTTTTTAGATTTTGATTTCTGTTTTCAGTTCAGATAACTTTCCGGAATTTTCATCTCTTTATATATTTATAACATTTTTCAAAGGTTAAAACCTATGATTAAAACTATTTTTTTAATTTTTTCTTACAAAAAATTTCATACGTAAAATACGTAAAATATGGTAAATTTATGATTTTTTACTAATGTAAATTTATCAAAGTCTTCTTTATTATAGGTAAATTGTTGTAAAAAATAAAAAGGCCGAGCATCACTTTATTAAATTTTTTTTGAACCAAACATTTTATTTTAGAAAAACTGTCCGAGGACAAAAAATAAAAGATTCGATGAATGGCTTTTATTCGAATTCCAATAGCCAAATGTACAGTCTTCAATCGCCAATGACCAACAGCAATTTACAGTTTGACGACGAGTTAAATGATAGCTTGATGAACTATGAGGCCAACAATTATGAGACACAGTTCGGAAGTGTAAACTCGACGCCTTATTTTCAAATGGACGAAGCGTCCAATAGTCAGTTTCAGTTTTAGTTTTTTTCTCGTTCTTTGTTGTCGAAATGTAATCTATAAACTTAATCCTTAATATGTGACATTACTTGTGAGTGGCCGGGCACATGCTTAGTTTGTAGTTATCGAATAATAATGAAGCATTACAGAATTTTATTCACGAGGATTTAAAATTTTTCAATTTTTTTTTCATTTTTAAATAAAAAACAAGCCTCTTTTCATTCTGTCATTTCAAGCAAATTTTGTTTATTTTTCATTTGATTTTAAAAATTTTGTAAATAAAAGATTTATTAATCAAGAAATTAAATTAAGTGTATTTTTAATAGACTGTTATGAATACTGAAAAGCCCAATATTTTTTTACCTCCCCAAGCATTAATATGTACTTTCGATTCAACTAATATTGGAAGTATTGGACAACATTTTTATTTGTCCCAGTACCATTTATAAAGGTCCGGTACCGAGACTAGGAAATGCCCTAAAACGGGTAACTCAGAAAGCGGAATTCCGCAACTTTTTTTGCAAATATTTTTCTTTTTTTCCGCAAAATAAGTGACTAAAAAGCGGAACTTCCGCGTTTATGTCATTTTTAAAAAAATTGCGGAAATATTTAGCGGAAAGTTTAAAGAAAAATAATGTTAAACTACTTTTTTTTTTTAAAATAACTTATCTTGCAATTAAAATTTAATTTTTCAAACAAACACAACTAAAATTTTATTCAAAGCAAGGTTATAATTTAAAATTAAAAAACATGAACTGTTGATTTGTGGAAAAAGTACCTCTAAGCTCAAAACCGAAGAGGCTCATAGCATTTTATTCAAATTTAACCCCGAAGAACATGACCATACCGATCTAATAATAGTTCCTAAACCTGGTAAATTTTGAATTTTATTTATGTTAAAAAATAAAATTTAAAAAAACGTTTTTTTAATTCAGGAGACTTGATAATTTTTTGGACCAATGAACCCCAAAAAGTGAAAGACTGGGTTTCTGATGAAAACAAAGGACGCAAAGCGTAAGCCGCCGAATGAACATATTGCCTTAAAAAGCTATTACCACTTTATTGACAAAAATGGAATAGTTAATAAGAATCTGGTCAAAAATGTTTGTTTATTGAGTGGAAGTCAAAAGGAATTACCAGTGTTGATATGTCAAATCGAACATTTGAAGAGTCTGGAGATGAAGATGAATTTGAATTCGATTCGGGTCCTCATGGCAATTTAAAAAAAAAATTAATAACATATAATTAATAAATAATAAAATAATTTTAACGCAGTTAAAAGAAAAAATACAATAAAATCTCCAAATTTAGTATATAAGGAACTAATTTAAAAAAAAACCTGCGTGGAACGCGAATCAGTGTAGGAAACTTCGATATGTAAGTTCCTTCTTCTTTTTTTCTCAGAGAAAATACAATTTCAATTTTCAAAAAATTAAATAAAAATTTAAAAAATTTTAATGATTTTTAATTTTAGGCTTTGAATAGACAAAAACGTTTCACTTATGATGAGGTCTCAAATTGTCATTTAATGCACGTCTCTTTAGGATTTCCAAACATGATAGTCACTGCACCGGACATTTTTATGATCGGAATTGATGAATAATTCCTTCTTCCTAAACTAGTGTTGGCAATCGATTATCAATAATCGATTTATTATTCGACTAACTTTTAATCAAAATCAAATTAATATTATATGTTATCAAAATTAAATGAATTTTGAAAGAAATAGAAAAAACATAATCTTTTGAAACAGTATTGGTATGTGTGTTGATGTACCTACCTCTTTTAATTCAATTTTTATACAATTTTCTATATTTAGTGTAATTCAAAAACTAATTCTTTATACAAACAAAAACAGAAAGTCAATTTTTATAATTTCCTATAAATTTTTATTTTTTTACGAATTTGCTGAAAGGAGAGCGCTCGATCTCCAAGCGGCTGACCAGTGAATGCTTATTATTAACTACCAAATAAATAACTTTTAATCGATTAATTTTTTTTAGTCGATAATTAAATCGACTAATTTATTTTAGTTGATTATTAATTAGACTAATTTTTTTTTAGGTTTTAGACTAATTTATATCGAAATGAGTAGTTATTGTGTTAAAAATTATAATTTAATAGTTAAATAGTTAATTTTTAATAGTTATAATGAATAGTATTTAATTAGCAAAGATATTCTTTTTTATCAATAAAGTCTTTAAACATATTTTAAAATATAGACTCAATTTATTTGAAATTATTTGATTTCTTATTATTTAAAAAAAAATATTCAAAAAATTTAAAAATATTTAATAAGATAAATTTAAAACGATTTAAAATAAATATACCAAATTATTAATAAATATTCTTTAAATTTTCTGATACTACCATCATTTCGTTAATATTCGACTAGAATAAATTAATCGATTTAATAATCGACTAAAAAAAATAAATCGATTGTTAATTTTCAATAACTCTAATTCTAATTTAACTTAATGATTTTATTTTTATCAATAAAATTCTAAAAATTCTTATACTTTTAATAACATTAATTTAGACCAAAATTTCAGATTTAGTTAGAATCTCTTTATAAAAAATATCTTTGAAAAAAACTAAAAAAGGCTAATTATATTGCATTCAAAGCGATGTTTTTTTCCTTTCCGGTATCGGCCATTGCCCAAAAAAAAATGTTTACCTAAATAAATAAATAAAAAGTGAAATTTAATTTGATTCTATAAATTGTTTGAAAATTTAATGTCTAGAAAATTTAGCAGATTTGATTTAGAAAATAAATTAACTAAGCTTCTTTATCTTCATTAAGATTATAAATTAAAACTATCGAATACTTCTTTTATCTAAAAATTTTTTGGTATTATTTCTATTTTATCTTATTTTGTTTACATCGCCTACAAGACATTCATTAAATAAATGAATAAATAAAATTAAGAAATTATTCGCTAATTAACTCTTGTTCAGGATCATTTAAATGGGCCATGTCGACTTGGTGATCAAGGGTTCACAAAAAACTGTGATCAAAGGTCTCATGTTCAGAATGTGGTCAGTGATCAATGATCACATATTTTGTGACCAAAACGTCCATTAATTTACACAAGAATAAAAGTAAATTTTTTTGTAAAACTTAAACTTTTTAACTTAACTTAACTTGAGTTTTATAAAAAAGTTCCCTTTTTATAATAAAACAAGAAAAAATTTAATCATTTATGTTTCTTGGACATGTGCAATTTAACGCCCTTTTCATTTTTCATAAATTCAGCACATATGCTACAGGCCACCGGATTTGGATGCATGCTCAATGCTTTTTTTGCCGCCAACTTGGATTCATCAGAAGATTCTACTGGTGCCAAAGCCATTTCTTTATAAATAGCTGACTTTTCTTTTACGGTTTTCAAATCTAACTGGTCAATTTTTTGTCTAATTTGTTCAAAGCTCTCCTATGATTCATCATTTATTTCATGAAAAAATTATTTGGTGATTGATCACAATGATTTTAAAAAATATTTTTGTGATCAAAATGATCACATTCTGGAAATGAGACCTATGATTACATTTTTTTGTGAACACAAGAAAAAAAATCGACATTACCCATTTAATTTAATATTTTGATTTCAATAATTTCTAAAACCTAAAAAAAATAGATAATTGAGAATTTATTTGACAAAAGAATATCAATTTAGATACTAAAAGAATAAATCTTCAAAATTTTGTTAAAGCAATTTTGAAAGATAATCCAAAGAGAAATGGATAAGTTAATTTTAAACTATATTTTTATTCTAATGGCTGTTTTTATGTTAAAACCAAACTATATAGCCTTTGATTAGTAATTTAAACTTAAAAATATTTTCAAGGATCTTTATTAAAATTAAAATTATAAATTATAAAAAAGACATTTGAATAAAATATTTGCAATTTTTTATTCGCTTCCACCTCCACCAGAATTATCACCATCTCCTCCACCAGAATTATCACCACCTCCTCCACCAGAATTATCACCATCTCCTCCACCAGAATAACTTCCACTAGAAACGTACCCTCCACCAGAATAACTTCCACTAGAGACGTGCCCTCCACTAGAATAACTTGTCTTTGAGAAAATATTTTCTGGACCAAATTCCAAGAAACTTGATAAACTCCTGTAGTCAATTGATGGTCTCATACCATATAAGAGGCTTTCATAATAAGAAAAATAAGGATATTGGTTGTAGTAATCATAATGATATCCATTTAAATCTTGAAAATAGCCATAATCACAACAGTCAGAATAATTGCACCCCATTGCAAGATTCTAAAAAATTTTCAAGTTCTAAGTTTTTCAGCTGTTATTTATAGAATATCAGATAGTTTTAATTTCATACAAAAAATGTCATTCTTAGTCAATAATTCAAAATTTAAAAATATTGCAATTAAATTTCTCATCTTTATCAAAATTTTCAAAAAAAATTAAAAAGCTCATTTGTAACAATTGACAAAATTTATGAAATAATTAATTAAATTTTATATTTATAAATTACAAAAAAAACAAAAATGCCATTTAGATCCTAGAAAAGCAAATTTTAGATTTTTTATTTAAAATAATTAGTTATATTTTTATTAATTTGTGACAAATACAGCCATTAGAATAGAAAAAGTGATGTAATAAATGTTAATGAACTTTTATATTTCAATTTGGCTTAGCTTGTTATGTCTTAAATTCTTCAAAATTGCTTAAATTGTTCATTTTTGATTTACAGGTTTTCTAAATATTGCTCTTGATTTATAATAAAGTGTAATATTTCTACGTTAATTACTCTCAGAATAAATTTGATTCTTATAATCAATTATAATTGATAATTAAACTAAAAAATTTTAAATTTTAAATAAATGAATTAATTTTTTTAGGTAAAATTTCACGGTCAGAAGATTTTTTTAATAGCCAGAATTTTTTTATGACCAATAATTAATTTGCCTGGCCGTGAGATTTGAACTGGTTGTCAAGTTTATAAGACCTAGAATTTTTTTCAATTTAAACATTTAGTTTGGAATATTTTTATGAATTAAAATACAAAAAATATTTTTATTAATGAGCATCCATTTTTTTCAAAACTAAATTCAAATATTATTAAAAAATTATAGAAAAAATTGGTTTTATAATTTTCAAAGTTAAATCATAAAAAATCAAAAAGGTTAAATCGATTTTTAAATGAAGTCAAATTAATCCATTTATCGTTTAAAATTAATTTGAAAATTTACAAAAGCTTATAAACTCCATTTTTTTTATTCTTTAAATATTTTAAGTTATACTAAGTTAACTTAGTATGCAATCCGTGATAGTATAGTGGTGAGTATCCCCGCCTGTCACGCGGGAGACCGGGGTTCAATTCCCCGTCACGGAGTTTTTTGATTAAAAAAAAAATTGAAAAAATGTTTTTATTTAAATCTAAATTTAGCAACATAAAACAAAATGTCTCTTTGGTTTATTGAATCATAAAAAATGACTATGATCCCTAATTTTTTGAAATCTCTTTTATACCAACACGGAATTGATTTAAATAATTGAGAGCCTCTTTATTTGTAGCATTCAAAACAACTGGTGGGGCAAAACCATCTCTGTAAGCTTGAACCCATCTGAATACACAAAGGCACCAATTATCACCATCTTTTAGGCCTGGAAACCAAGATCTCGGAGTGCTCAAATCGTTTCCTTTCGCCTTGGTATATTTTAAAAATTTATCATTTACTCTGGCACAGACTAAATGAGTGCCTTGATCCCATTCATTGGTCTCACATTTGCCAGTTCTTGTAAAACCAGTCATTGGCGAAAGACTACATACCTCAAGGGGCTCTTTTATTTTATTTTAAAAGGCAAATTATTGTTATTAATTGAAATAATTTTACCATTGTTAACATTCTTTTGGTCTTTGCAATTGCCAATGGCAATATAAATCGAAAATAGAAAACAAAAATATTTAAATTTCATTTTTTTTTGTTTGTAACCGATTGTTACTTAATAGAAATATTTAAAGTCTGCCACCAACACTAGTTATATAATTTGAATATAAATTTAGATGCTTCTACACACTTAATTTTTATGTAATAGCTTTTTTGTTAAGTATCTTCAAAAATTTTGTCTTCCGTAATAGATAAAATCCACAACGCACAAAAATTATAATTGTCTAGAATAAATTTAATTTTTTTTAAAAATTGTTTTATTTAAGTCTTTTATTGATTAAAAAATGAAACCAAATAATAGAATTACCAATTAATTCTTAAGTTTTCTTAAGATAATTTACAAAATAAACAAAAAAAGGCTAAGACCTAATGAAATTATAAAATTGAATTTACATTATTGAATTATTTGATTGTGATCATACTCTTGATTTTGTGTCAAACGACTTGTGTCGCACTTGATTGATTCGCGGTATTTTTGCAAATAAAGCTTTAATGGTTCAACATAATTATCAAAACCAAGAGTTGACATGGCGTATAAAATATCTTCTCCATTTATAGTTTTTCTTTTTTCCAAAGAACATCGTTCAGCAGCTTCACTGGTAATAAACGAAATAAACTCGCTGACGCACTCTTGGACACATTCTTTGGCATCTTTTGCTATTTTTCCTCTCTCCGGAATCGCTTTTTTCATCAACTTTGCTACATTTGCAATCGGCAAAAAGCGATCTTGTTCCCTCAGTACATGCGGTAGTTCCTCATCATCACTTCCGTGTGTTCCATTTTGATTTGCTAAATGCACATCATGACTTAAAGCTGCGTACAGCTCGTTGCCGCTATCCTCGCCGATAGGGTGATGGACCGCGCCATTCAAAACGCCAGAAGCCAATACGTCTTGTGAATCGACGTCACCTCCATTACAATCATTCGGATTCATCATTCTAGCAAGCTAAAGAAAATCTAAGTGTGACAATAAAATTAATAAAATGCTGTGTTAAGAGCAATTTATTTAAATAAAATTGAATGTTCACCAAATAATTTTATTAAATTTCAAAAAGATACACCAAATTCTCATTTAATTTAAACATTACATTTGTTCAAAAATGATTTACCGTACAAAACAACAACAAACACTTTTTTTAACTCTTCATTAGAATTTAACTAAATTTTTTTTATTTATTATAAAAATACAAAAAAAACAAAAACGATACAGTACTTGTACAGAATTTTGGAATTTTTGGCACAAAAAGATAATATTTAATAGCAACTAATAGTGATTTAGTAATTAAAAAAAATCACAATTTAATAAACTCATCTTTGTCTCGTTCATGTACCAGAAACCTAAATGATATTACCAATTATAAATGAGTTTATTTTTATCATTTTTTAAAAATTGTATTATTCAATAGCAATAAAATAAGCTAATAATGAAACGGAATTTTAATTTGTTTCATTATGTGTAAAATATTAAACTTAATTTTTGATACCGAATTTCTTATTAATTAATCAATCTCATAGAACCTCATAAGACTAGAAATACTGGAGGTTTTTTTCATAGTACTAAATTCATTTTGAAATTTGAAATCATGAATAAAAATATAAAATAAATTAAAAAACAAAAGGCCATTTTTCGAAGAAAAATTTTAATCCTTATTAAATTTTAGACATTAATACTTAAAAATCTAAAAAAAATTGTTTTAAATTTTAAAATAAGTCGCTCTAAATTATTATGTAATTTTTAAACTAAAAAAATTAAAATAATGGACTACTGAATTTTTATAAATTTTTTTTTAGTTTTCTGATGTAAACGATAAACACATTAAAAAAAGATAAATAATCCTATCTGAGATTAAAAGTGTCATTTTTCTACAAAATAAAGCAAATTGATTTTAATTGATAAAAATAAAATAAAAAACAAAAATAAAATAAAAACAAGAAAAACCTTTTCTAAGGTCAAATTGTCAAAAACACATTATTTTAATTCAATTTTTTTTTATTTACATTTTCCCACAAGCGGTTATATTTGGTTACCAAATAATTAAATTATAAATGGTTTATTTTTTCGTCTCTTAATGAAAATTTTCATACAATTTTGATAAAGCATGAAAAAAGTGCGATGTTTCAAATTTTTTTTTTTTTAAAAAACAAATAAGAATTAATTTCGCAATCTTATTAGATTGAAATTAAATAGATTAATGTAAACATAGGATAATAAGTTTGTATTGTTTTAAAACATAAATCTTTAAATTTTATTTATTTTTCATACAATTAAAAAAATAGCTTAAAAAAGATAATTTTTTAAAAAACATATAATTTCTAAGAATTTATTAGATTAAAATTTTTTCGACTAAAAAATATTAAAAATCAATCTAAAAACATAGGGCTCTAAATTTTTAATTAAGTGAATGGCTTTTATAATGCTGAAAAATAAGTTACATTTTTGAACATAAGTTTTTTTTACTAAATAAACCAAATAATGTTTCAAGATAATAAAAGTCTTTATCTAAAAATTTAAAAGGCCCTAGCAATATTTAAATAAATCATTGTCTAATGGTATCTTTAAAAAGCAACATCCATCAAAAAAGCAAAAAAAAAAACACCGGGTCATGTCTTTTACGATAAATTCGGTGCTTCACGCCAGGATTTGTTTTGTTTTTACCTCTTTGATGAGTGTTATTTTCAAAGGATACCATTTGAAATACCAGACTAAAAATCAGAAATTTCCTTTTAAAAACTTTTAATATGTGATAAATTAAAATGTTAGAGTACTTTTATAAAATATTTATCTTTTTTAAGTTATCTTTTAATTGTATAAAAAATAAATAAAATTTAAATATTTTTGTTTTTAAACAATACAAACTAAATGTCCTATTTTTGCTGTAATCTATTTAATTTCAATCAAATAAGATTGTAAAATTAATTCCCATTTATTTTTTTCAAAAAAAAAAATTTGAAACACCGCACTTTCTTCATGGTTTAACAAAATTGCATGAAAATTTTCATTACACCATAAAGAATATTATTTAACTAAAATCTAAAATACTTCTATATTGTGCTAAAAATTGAAAAAATTTTGTATTCTCTTTGTGTAGGAATTGTGGATCAAAATTTTGCTCCACAAACAAAAAGTAAAAAAAAACCACTTTTTAAAACTAAATGTGGAAAACTTTGCATCTTAGCCCAGAAAACAAACTTGGCTCATATGCACAAACATTTTTCCATCAAACTCACACACTCGTTGAGCTTGACTTTGTTAGCGTCAAGCCAGTCAATTGGAATGAATGGAAATCCGCGATTTGTTCTCACCATTCCGAATATGTCGAGCAGGTGAGAAAAATCAGCCGAGTGAAAAACCTGCTGCAGCTCGAAGGTGAATGGCACAAGCGGCAAGCCAGTGTTGTAAGCGTGGTAAAAGTTGATCATTTTCATCTGAAAAACGGACGAGGAGTTCAGCTTGGGGTACTGCAAGGAACTGAGCAGATTGGACGCCAATGTAAACTGGTTGATCTCGTTGGCATTTTTGTTCAGATGAGCAGTTTTTTTGGCCAAATAGAGCTTCAAATTTTTGAGAGTGGTAAAGACCCAGAAAATGGCACTGCGGGTCCTTTTTGATTTAATGCACAATTTGTCAATCAAATACTTGACATAGGCTTCTTTTAGGTTCTTGCGGAATTCGTCGGTGCTGCACGCTTGCCGCAAGCTGATGCATTCATTGCTCTTGAAAAAGTCGTCCTTGTACGAGCCAAAGCCCAGATTTAGGCCGAGAGAAAAATTGGTGCCGGCCAAGTGCGAATCGTTCAGATCGGTCAAGTAGCTGAGCTTTTCGTCCATGCAAAATTTCATCTGCAGCAAACAATTGTAAATTTGCCACGAGTTTACTTTCACATCATTGGACAAATTTGGCGACACGGACTCGAACAAATCGACCAAATAGTTGAAGATGCGATACAAATGGTCATTTTTGACCATGAAACTGCTCAGCTTGCTGGACTCGCTCTGCTTGCACGAGTTGTGCGAATAGCGGGTCTTTTTGAAGGCGTCCAGCGACCTCAGACAAAACAAAAACTCGTTCTCAATGATCACTTTGAGCTCGTTGGTGAGGCTTATTTTGGCCGTCGAGTTTATGTGCTCGAAGTGGTCAATGCTTTCGGTGTCCGACTCGGCAGGCTTGGTGGCCAGTTTTGAGTTTGGCGACGAGTCGGACGGCGACGAGGTGGACGTGGACTGCAGCGACGACCATGAGGACGAGCAGCTGGATATTTTCGAGGCCGAAAAAGAGTCCGAGTCCAAGAAGGGGTCGGTGCCGCTGTGGTTCTCGATTTTGGCGCGCTTTTTGCCATGGCCCAAGTCCTCTTCGAGTATTTTCTCGACGCCACAGTTGATGTTGAACAAAATTTTGTTGGCAAAATGGGGCCTTTTCTTGCACAGTCTCTTGATGCCGCACAGCATGTTGGACACCAGGTCTTTGGTGCGCTGGTCAAGCAGCTTGTAGTTGTCCAAAGTGGCTATGTTGGCCAGAGCCAGTGCAAAGTTCATGTGAAACAAGTACTCGTGTTT
Organism: Brachionus paranguensis; assembly: GCA_016802215.1. Taxonomy (NCBI): domain Eukaryota; kingdom Metazoa; phylum Rotifera; class Eurotatoria; order Ploima; family Brachionidae; genus Brachionus; species Brachionus paranguensis. The sequence continues at coordinate 5,661,522 of JAESIX010000002.1, read as the reverse complement.
GTTGGTCTCGCACATCAACGAGTCCAGCAAATCGATCACACATCGATTCAGGCTCGGCTCGTTTTGCACAAATTGGCTGAGCACATGCTTGAGGATGTAGGACGTGTGGGTGTTGGCGTACAACGAGTAGATGTCGTTCAGGTTGAGGCTGGGAAAAGAGAGGCTGGTGGACGCGATGGTGGACGAGTTTTTTGTGGCGTTGGTGTCGCTGTTGACCAGCTCGGAGTCGCGGTCGAGTTCGCGCGAGCGAACGCACCGGATCAGCTCAAAACACTGCTTGATGGTCTTTAGATACAGGTGGTTGGTGAGAAAAATGTACTTGATGAGCGAGTTGGAGTAGACGTGCTCGTTGTAGCAGTAGAAGCGCATGAGCAGTGGGAACAGTTGCTTTAGTTCGTCAAAGTGGAGCAGTTCGTTTAGGAACACGCAAAATTCAGCTATTTCCTCCTGGTCACTGGACGAGTGGAGGAGTCGGAACGAGTTCAGAAGCTCCAGATGGTAGTCGACATAGTCGAGCAGCTCGTGAAGACAGCCGATGGCGGTGCACAAAATTTTGAGCGAGTTTGTGTTGGTCACTTTTTTGAACTGGTCCTGGCTCGACTCGTCGCAGCTTTTGCCAATATTTTTCAGTTTGAACAAGCGAAGCAAATTCATGTTTTTAAAGTTGGAGTCAAAAATCAATTGCTCAAAGCTTTCCAATATCAGGTAGATCAAGTAGGCAAACAGGTCGTAGTTGGCTAGGCTCTTTTTGATTTTTTTCTCCTCTTCCCTTTGGCCACCACCGCTCTCCTCGTTCGACGCCTTTAGCTCTTTTAGAACAAAGTTGGCCACCAAAAATTTTACCAGCCACAAAAAATAGGACAAGTCAAAATAGACTACCAGATCAACTGGTTTGCTCAGCAGCCGAACCATTTGCTCGACCATGTTCGAAAAGGACTCTGATTTGGAAAATTGTTTGGCAAATTTGCTCAATTTTTTCTGCATTTGCTGCAAGTGACTTTTTGTCTGGTCGCCTTTGGCCACTTGTCCACAGCCAGAAGAAGATGCCGAGCTAATGGATGGCGAGTCAGATCGGTCCGAGTTTGGCACAGCTCGCACAGTGACTTTGCAAAATAGAAGCGACATTATTTGAGCTATCAGAGCGTAGCAGACAAAAGCTCGCTGGTCAAATTTTTTATTCTCCAAAAAGCTTTTGTTTATGGCCGGCAAATTGGACAGCTGCAGCAAGAAAGGTTCCAAGTTGGCCTCCAATAAAAGACTCACAATAAAAGCATGGTTTGCCTCGTTTGTGTCCACACTCAGGTTTCGCATCAGCGCCAAATTGAGCACCAAACTGTCAAACAGAATGTTGTTCAGAAGCTTAAAATGTTTTACATGGACCGGGTTTGGATGAACTGATTTTTGAGCATGGAAAGCGGAGCTTATGGACTTGTAGTATTCGACTAAGTTGGTCAAAGATTGGCCAATGTGCGCAAGCATTTTGGACTCGATTAGACTTTCTTTGAAAGAAATTAAGCTCGAGTCGATCAACGAGTCCAGGTCGAGTTGTTTGGTCGGCTCATCTGCTTCGTTTATTTCGCTCACAAAATCTGGTGTATCCAGACTGGTGGCCACATTTCTGACTATCAGGTCAAATCGATTTAGAATGATGAATACAAAATTGTGGTTCAAGTAGAGAAATTGGCTTGGCGATGTCAAATCGACCAAAAGTCGGAGCAGTTCGTTCAGGGTTTTGATCAGCTTTAGGCTAGAGATTAGCTCCTTGTGGTTTTCGAGCAGGCGTCCTGGGTTTTTTACCAATATGTCCTGCTGGCTGCAGTTGTTTATTCGGCTCAGCATTAATTTGTAGAATGGCACCAGCTTTTTGACCACAATCGAATGCTTGAATATGATTGTGCGAATTTTTCTGAATTCGCGGTCGTACTCCTCCTCCTGTTCCAGAAAGTCATTCATCTTTCGAAAGTATTCTAACAAACTGCTTATGTTGAGAATGGTTTTTTTCGACTCGGCTAGTTCTTCTGTGTGGTTTTGGTTTCGGCTTGTTTCCATTGCTGAATCAAGCTCGTTGGCATCTTGTTCCGCATTCATGGTCTAAAGTTCAAGAGCTTTGTCATTTATTTAAATATTAAAATTGTTTTTTTATGCTAAAGTTAAAATTTATGCAGCAAAAAAAAATTATTTTTTTGAAAAAATGGTTATTAAAAATTATGAAAAATTTAAATTAATTTTAATAATAAATTTAGATTAAAGATGTCTTCTTGAGTTGAGAAAATGTGCAAATAAAAGCTTACAAACGCATAACTTTTATGAAAATAAAATTGTTTAAATTTTTCAATAATTGGCTTTATGAATTTTGAGTTTTTGAGAAGATGGCAACTTTTTTGTTAATTAAGATTTTTTTTAATTTGTGTCTGAAATAGATCAATGATTTTAATTACGATTCGATCATATAAAGTCATCGGGTAGTAATTTATTCAATCAAAAAGATTAATGGATCGATTTAATACATCATTAAAATAAATAAATAAAAAGTAAAAAAAAAAACATTTTATTATTTAAATCAAATTTTTGAAAAATTTCTCAACTTTCATGATCCATCTAATTTATTTGAATATTTTTGCTCAAGACCCAATATCTTAAACACTTTCAATTTTAATTATAAAAAATTTTTTAAAATTAAAATTATTTTTTTTTTGAAATATTAATAATTTCATGTTTACGTGACGCAATAATAAATTTCAATTTAAATATTTTAGCTTCTAGAATAATAGGAGAAAAAAGTCTGCTAATTTATTGTATTTATTGTTTTACCAAAATAAAACTTTTTTTTTCCCACTTTATTGAAAATAAATTTTTAAAAGTAAAAATGATAGCAAACTTTTGTTTTCAAAAACGGTCATTTGATTCATTTTATTTATCTAATTTTTGTCTAATTATTGGTCATTTAATTGAAAACAATCCCAAATATAAAATTTCTTAGATTTTTTATGCAATTTTTAAATCAAATTTGTTTGAATGTTAAATCTAGTTCCCTTTATCCTTTGTCCTTTGAAATTATAAAATAATTTATTTTCAAATAATATTAAATTTTGTGGTTTTATTTGTTAAAAAAATATAAATTTAATGCTAAGGGTGGCAAATTTCAAAATTAATTGAAAATAAATAACAAAACTCATTCATAAGACAGGTCCGTATTCAAAGTTGAATAATGCTGTTTTAGCTGTTTTATGAAAATTTAAATTAATATTTGTCTGTCATTCATGGAAACGAATGTGGCGATTTATTTTTTACCACTTTTTTCTGATACTTTCAATTGAATTTGAAAAAATCACTGCTCGAATTTTCTCTAAAATTATATTTAATTTTGTACTTTTGAGATAATTTAAGAAAATTTTAGTTGTTAATATAGACTTTGAGTGAAAATAACTTATTTATCTGCGTTAATGGGAACTTTTCAGCTTTTACTAGTATTTTAGTTTAAAATTTTTTTAATTTAATCTTCATCAAAAAAAATTTTTAAGAGGTTTCCGAGTTCTTAGATAATATAGATAATGTCAAAATGGAAAATTCTAATTCAAAATTGAATTTTTTGAACTCTAATTTATTTAAATTGAACGATTATCAGACTCAAAAAAAACTTAAAATTTTATTCATAAATACCAAAAGAAATTATTGCTAAAATATTTTAACAGTAAGGAAAAATCATTTATTTCTTATGTAATTTATTTCATCACAAAAAAATACTTACTCAAATATACTGTTTATTATAAAAATAGCAAGAAAATTAAAAGTTTAATCACTTTATTTAAAAAATATAAAAGGACAGAAAGTAAAAATTTCCAAAAAGTAAAGTTGAGTTCTGCGAAGATAGATTCGTGGGCATCTTCAATTTCTTCATGGGACTACCTTTTTAGCCTAAGAATAGAACAAAATAGAGTTTCTTAAGATGGCAAATCGCAAACATAATAAAAAATCCATCAATAAATATAACAAGATATTTAGGAAAAATATTCTAGGTATTTATTAATAATTGGATACAGTCTTCTTATAAAATAACTCTTTGCTAATTCAAGAACATCATGGCTTCCAAAAACATCGACGAACTGCTTATATCTAATAAATACATCTCAAAACCTACCTCAAAACTAAGCGATAAGTCTTCAATTTTTTTGGTATATTTTTAACTGGTATGCCAAAAATAGATAAAACAAATAATAAATAATACGTCCTTTTCGCACACGAGTTGGTCACGTTTTTAATATCGAAGATAACTATGCCGTGCTAATTAAAAAGCAATTTCAAGAATTATTATCGAATTTATTGGTTATTTTACTTAAGTTTATGTTTATTTTTTAATTTGGTTTAAGTTGAGATCAAATTAATAAAAACCATGATTAATTTTATTCCAAATTATAATAAAATTTTGATTTAAAAAATCGTCTTTAGTAATAATTTTCCTAATAATTTTCCTAAAGCGTTTGATCCCAGGGTCGAATTTTAGTAAGCAATCGAGTCACTCTTAACTATGAATCTGAATATATTGTTGATTGTAAGCCTGCTGATTCTCATAATATTTTAGCTAACATCTATGAATTAAAAAAAAAATATGAACAATAAATTAGCAAAAAATTGGTTTCTTTTGTAACTCGAAATGTCACAAAAGTTAAAGTAATAATTTTATAAAATTTTTTAATCAATTAGTAGTAGTAGTAGTAAAATAGAACAGCAATTTGAACTATAAACAAGTTCAAGTAGAGCCCATTAAGGCTGTAGATGTCGCTTCAACAAAAATAATGCTTCATCCAGACGTCCAGTTTTGCCTTAAAACTATTTAAACTTTGTGCATTTACAATATCTGTTGGTAGTTTGTTTTAAGCTGTCGCAACTCTGTTTGTCAGGAAATTAAATCTTGGTTGAAAATATTTCATTTTCTCCCTGTAAATAGTTCTATTGTGAGATCTGAGATCATATTTTCTTTTCTCAGCATCTAGACAAGGGTCATTCACAAGATTCACAATTTCTAGCTTGTTAACAATCATGAACATCTGAATAACGTCACCTCTCTGCCTTCTTATTTGAAGTTTGGTCAGATCCATTGTTTGGTCAGACTCGTTTAAATCTTTTACACAGTAAGGATGCCAAGGGCTAATCGCGTACTCTAGATGTGGTCTAATAAGTGATTTGTATTAAAGTGTAGTGTTGTGTTTGTTTAGGAATTTTTCGTTAAATATTCATTTCTATTCTATTATTTCTAATATTTATGTATATAAACTGAAAAAAAAAAAAACATTAAAAAATCTATCACTTCTTATTTGGACACTTTTTATTAAATTTTAATTCAATGGCGAAAGGAGTTTTATTACTCGAAGCCATTTTAAATAATTAATAAACTTAAAAAAAAAAAATTGTTTAGGAATTTAAAATGTTCGCTTTTGCAGTATTGTCTAACTTGAACATCCCATTTCATATTATTTTTTATAAATATTCCAAGATCCCGTTCACATACGGTTTTAGCTAGACTTTGTCTCTCTCCAGGTTGTTTTTCAATTTTATAATCAAATTTAGAGTTCGTTTTACCCAAATGTTAGACCTTACATTTTTCTTCGTTTATTAATGTTGAGCAATTTTTTGAAATCTTGTCCATATCGCCTTGAAGCCTCAAATTTGATAAAGAATTTTTAATAATTGCAATTATTTTTGTGTCATCTGCATAGGCTTTACACTCATTTTCAATTTGTTCAAGCATCTCATTGAAATAAATAATGAACAGTAGAGGACCTAAGACAGAGCCTTGAGGAACACCACTGAAGACTGAAAGCCATGACGAATTAATGTTCCTCAATACAACACTTCGAGTACGATCAGACAGAAAGTCACCAATCCTTCTTACAATATTTTCACCAAATCCATATTGTTTAAGTCTGAAAATTAATTTATTGTGAGAAATTTTATCAAAAGCTTTCGAAAAATCAATCAATTAATATTTTTCTTTCATTTATTATCAAATAAATTTATTATTCTTTAAAAGATTTTAAATAATTAATGTTAATTTTACTAAAATTGATAATTTTTAGTAAAATCAACACAACAATTTTAATTTTTTTAAATAAAAATTTATGTTTATCAAAATTAAAGCAAAATAGTGATCATTTTATCTAAATTATTTGTTTAACTGTTTCGGCACGACAACTTTTGAATAAAGGATTAAAAAAAACATGAACGTTTTAATTTAATAATTTTTAGGAAAATAAACTGAGTGGTATTTTTAATAATCTAAATATTTCAATGATTATTAATGGTGATGATATGGTCTTTTTTATCCAGTAGACAACCGTATTCAAAATTTTATTGATAGCTGCAGTAATTATGGTCTAAAATGGAAATTAACCTAAAAAACTCTATTAATTACAATTTGTCCTATCGGCTTTAACTGTGACTTTTCTTTGAATTGCAAAAATTTAACTGAGTTCCCAGAATAATTAAACTTTAAGTTCAACTAATTTTTTGAGACAAATGTTTAATCAAAAATCTAGTTATCGATATCGGGAATTCCGCAAGTTTTTAGACTCGTTAAAATTGAACAACTCTGCCTTCAAGATTTTCTCTGTCAGTTCTATTAGGTTCTAAAAAATATGTTTGCCCCAAAAACACGAATTTAAGCTAATGCCTAAAAAAATAAAAAAGAAACTACAAATGCTAGACTAAATACTAATTATTTTTTAAAACTTATATATTTAATAATTTGAAGAATTTAATTAGATAAAGAATTTTTTTTTTTAATTTAAAACATATAAATTTGTGAAAAAGACAATATTAAAAATAGAACGTCTTGAAAGCGATGCACAGCGTCAAAGCCTGGCTTACAGGAAAAAAAGTTCAAATAATTTTTTTATAATTATATAATTTTATAATTTTTTGACAACCGATGAGGCTTTCAAAAATCCTTATGATTTTGACCTTGAAACATTAAGATAAACTGATTAAATTTCAAAACCCAAAGCAGGGGATTTGTTTAACATTTTAACTCAAAACTCAGAGAAAATTGTTTAGAAAATCAAAAAAATAAATATATTATACTCAATTCTAAAATTCTTTTTAAAATTCTATTCTATTTTTTAACTTTTTAAAGTCATTAATTGTAGGATAAATAAGATTTTCTTTATATTTTATCCGGATCTGTGTTTTAGGAACATCCAAAAATTATCATTGTTTGCCTTAACTTCAAGCGTTTGTTACAATTCACTAAAAAATATCTTAACTCAGTACTAACTAGTATTGGTCAGAATCTTAAAAGACACTTTTATATTGGTGACGGAACCTAAAACTCAACAGAGCTTTATTTAAATTATTCAAGATTAAAATATTTTCAAAATTTTCTAAATGAATTAATAAAACCAAGTTCTAATGCAAGGGATGACTAATTAATAGCAGTTTTTCCAATTTCAATTTTATTTTTGTCTAAAGTTGTTTCTTTTAATTTCTTATTTTTAAAGTAAAACATTATATATTTATTATATTTGATTTTATCATATTTTTCACTTGTTTTATTTGATAATATTAAAAGTCACAAATCTCAAGTCAAGTCAAAGTCCGGACTTAAATTTTTTTTAAGGTTTAATTTAATGACTCTGACTTAAACTAGGCCGCCACAATTCAAAAATTCATGTGGCCGTGATCATCACTGCACGCAACGGTAAAAATTTAAATATTAATTTTGACTTAAAAATGACTTGATTTTTAAGTCCTAGTCCGAACTTTAAAAATTTTAAGTGTTCCACTTGGACTTAAATTTGGGGCTTTTTAACAACTCTGTAATACACACAAAAAGCTTTTTTGAAAAATTTAAAAAAGAAATTTTTTCTTTTTTAGCTATTATTAGCTTTCTTTGATGATTTAGACCTTGAATTTCAAGCTCAATTTTGAGATTAGAACCTCTTGATAAGATCATTTTAATAAAATAAATTGTCTTAGTATTTTTGGATAAAAAATTTAAAGTTTATAAGATATTTATTAAATATGTATATATATATTAATATAAAGTTTATTAAATTATTTTTCTTCAATTTTTCATTCATAAATTGGATTAGACATTCCTTTAATAATAGTCACTTTCTGAGAATCATTAAAATAAATGCTTTCATTGTTTTGATTTTTAAAAAATATTTTATCTATGATTGGTATTTTGAGCATAATGATTTTTTTCTTTTTCAGATATACCATTGATAATGCACCAACCACAATCACTCCCCCAATTACCAAAACAATAATCAAAAATATAGTACCACCTCCTAATTTTGAATTTTTGTCTTTATCAGCTTAAATAAAACTTAAATAGAGTTTTTTTTATAAGTAATTAGTTTTTACCTTCAAAAGATGAATTCGGTTGGGTCAATGTAGTAAACTCTTCAGTACGAGTACTCTGTCTACTAGTTTGAATTGTAGAATTTTGTTTTATTGATGTTGAGTGAGAAGTTGATGATGTTGATGAATTTGAACTTCCGAGGTTAGTAACACTTTTTGTTGTAGACGTAGTTAAAGTTGAGGCGGTAGTTACAACTAGAACAAAAATATAAATTCATTTAATTTGGAAAAGAAAAATGGTTTACTTCTCGGCAATTTACAAGTATATCTTTTTTTACTATAAAAGCACTCCGAATCATACCATTTATTATTAGACATATAAACACAGGATTGACTTTGAACTGAATTTGCAAAACTTAAAAATTCTAATGGTCTGCCATCTTGCCAAACATACGAATCTGAATTTTTAATTTTATTTTTTAAATCTTATGATCATGAAAAACAATACTTGAAATTTGGTTTTTTTCCAGCCCTATCCAGATAGGGCCTGCTGATATTGTTGAAGTCGAGCTAATTGAAGTAACAAATTCAAGTTCTTCATTACTATGAATGGTCACCAAATAAGCACCTTGTTGATAGCAGTCAAGTTTAGCATCACCATACGATCTTAAATTTACGTCGAATTTGTAGCAGAACGAACCAAATTCTTGCCAATTATCAGGACAATAACCTGGTGGTGGTGGAGTAATAACTGGTATTGGCTCTGTGGTAATTTTGCAGATAAAAGGTTTTAGATCATCACAAGAAGTTTTGTTCCAAAGGCCATTTTTTGATTGGATGTAATAACAATTTGAATCTGATGAGATATCTAATGAATTTTCACCCCAATTAACAAAAGTTACCGGCCAACCATCAGACCAATAAAATGAATTATCATCATTCTTTAAAAGTTAAATCATTATTTTTAAATTTTCTTGGATTTATTTAAATTACTTTTTGAAGACCGATCCAAGGATCGGCATTAGTTTTTACATAGGTCAGTAAATTCATAAAAGCTTGTTCAAATCCATCAGATACTGTTACTAATTCAGCGGCATCGTTTTGCTTGCAAAATTGTTTTGCATCCGACCATTTTTTCTCATTTAAATATAGTTGGTAACAATTTTTACCATTGTCTAAACTAAAGTATCCAGGTTTTGAGCAGCCACTTGAAATTAAAGGAACATTTGACTCTTAAAAAATTCAAACCACTATTAGAATTTTAGTATTAGAATTTTTTTTAAATTTTTTTATAAATCCATAAATTTTTTTAATCAAAATAAATTAAATAATTCTGATATAATCTATTTGACTTGTTTATATAAAGAAAATAAAGCAAATCTGAAAAAAATAAATTTTTAATTTTGTAAGTAAAAGTTTGAATTATTTTTTTTAAGGGACTGGCTTATTTCATAGCATGTATTAATTCATAGCATTATTTTTTTTCATAGCAAACAGGTAAATTTTCATAGCACTTTATACATAGCACAAAAAAAATTTATTTTTCAAATATAGTTCATATGAAAATGAGATATATGTCAATTAAGATTAATTAAAAAATAAAAAATTAGTTAATTGTGTTTAAACCAATATTCTTTAAATATTCCAAGCAATCGACTTTTGAATAATTAGATACAACATTGAATATACGCTTGCCAGTTTTTATTTGATCAACATCTCTATCAAATAAATGTCCACTTCTAATTCTCGTTTATTTTGTGTTATCAAATTCTAATTGTAATATTTTTTTAGCAATCAAATTTTAAATGCAATGATTTTTTGTGCTATGAAAATAAAAAATAAGCTATGAAACAAAATGCTTTTGCTATGAAATTTTTTATGCTATGAAAATAAAAAATTAGCTATGAAACAAAATGCTTTTGCTATGAAATTTTTTATGCTATGAAAAAAATAATGCTATGAAACATTACGGACTCCTTTTTTAATATTAAAAAATTTAAATTTTGATATGAAACCACTCATGTTCACTCAATTCTTTTTGAGTTTGAGTGTGAGTGATAAGTATCCAACAAATGAGTATGAGTGATTCACTTAAAATTTTGACTGAATTTTGAGTAAAACAATTTGATTAAATAAATAATTTCCAAAATATAAACCATTTTTATTCTTACTTAAATTTTTTTCTAAAAAATTCCTTTTTATTGCCAAATTTTCAGATAATAATATAATAATATAATAGAATAGGGAGTCCTGAAATCCAATGTTGAATCGAAGTCTAAGCCGAAACTATTAAGATATTTTAAAAAGTGAAAATTATTGAATTTAGGGGTGAAAATTTTGCCATAAAAAGAAAAATATCTAAGAAAAAAATTCTTTCTCTATATGAAAATTTATCAATTCCAAAGATGCATTGATTATTGACAAATTATTTGATTTTTATGTTTTTTTTGTTGCTTTCTATTTTAATTTATTTTAAATTTTTTTAAACTCAAAATTTTGAGTGAATCACTCATACCCATTCTCACCATTTTTTGCTAAAGTAGGTTAATGAGACCCAAATTAACGATTTCTCATTTATTTTTCAATAACAGATTCTATTTTTCCAAATTTTTTTCATGACAAAAATTGAGAAATTATTGATTAATAATTAATTAAATTAATTGTAAAAATATAAATTATCAATCAATTAAATTAAAACTAATAATATGAGACCTAAGTTAAAAATTTTTTGATATTGGCTGGCGGTCTAAGTAAGTGGTTTATTTTTGCACTTCCATAATTTAACCGTTTAGCTGGGCTGAGTAAAAGACTGATAATTCCAAAAATCCCTTTATCCTTAGCCATATCAAATGAAGCTTTAAAACGACTAAATGAATTGAATTTTGCGTCAGATTTTAAAATAATTAAAAAGTAAATCATCTGCAATTTTTATTCAAGTTGGCTAGCGATCTTATAAACTGGTCTATCTTTGCAAAAATAGAGCTACTACCTAATTAATAAAAATTCGGTTAATTTTTGCCAGAAGGTGTTCAAAAAATAAAAAACAAAAAAGTAAAGAGTATCTAGAATTTTTGCTTAATCATTAAAAAATTTTCTATAGTATTTTTAATGAGACGTAAAGCTATGTGAGGTATTTTATCAGTTGTATCGCATAAAAATGTTATAAAATAGAAAAAATAATAACAATTAAAGCTTTTAAAATAAAATAAAATATATGTCTTCGAGTTGAAAGAAATAATAAAATGGTATTTTTGTGGTTTCAAAATAATTTTTTAATCTTTCCTGACTAAAACATATATTAATACTACTTATATCCTATCTAAAAAAGAAAAAAAATTCTTACTGAAAACAGGATTTAAAGTTATTGGATAAATGGTTAAATATTTTATTTTAAAGTTTCATTCATTCTATTGAATGAGAAGAGTAATTTCAGATTTCTAATCAAACATATTTGTTTTCAGATTTCCAACAAAAAACTTATGAAACTGTAAAAAAAAATTAAAATTACCTGGACAATTTCCCCATTTGAAATCCTGATCACAATCATTATTAGTACAGCACCATTTTTTTAAAACATCACTGGCATCACTTAATGGTCTTGATTCGTAGGTACATTGGTAATGAAAAACATTTTTGTATTTGAAAGGAAATACGCATGGACTTTGATTCGAATTACCACCATTGGTATAAACTTAAGTTTAGGATAACAAAATTTAGAATTTTTAGTGTACAAAAATACGACTACCTGGTAAATTGATGCATTGATACCAGACTCTAAGTTGTTTTTTTACTCCTGGACACGGATCAGTGAATAATGATGCATTGGCTGATAGATAGCAACTATTTTTTTCTTGACATAACTCTCTTACTTTATCAGTTGTGGTCGTGCGAGAGCTACACTCTTCGCCGAAATGAAATTCATCTAAAAATTAACTAAAATATTTTTCAGAGTTATTTTTCTAAATTAATTAACTACCATCACAAGACAAAGAATATTGGTCGCGGCCAAAATCTGCTTTAATAATTGCGATACTTAAATTTTGAGCACATGAAAGAGTTATGTTCTGGCTAAATGAACTCAAATCTGATGCCTCACAACCTGCAGTATATTTAACACCATCTAAAGTAATTAAACTCCAGCCAAGTTTAATAAAAAAACAATTAAATTAATTACTAGCTTTAGTTGAACAAACAAAAAAATTTTGAGAATTGCAATCAACATTTATCCAAAGACCTGGTGTTTTGGGCTTACTGCTGATTACAACACATCTTTCATTCTTTAAAAATATAAAATAAAATTTCAAAAAAAAATATTAGTTAAAATTACTCCATAAATATTTCCGGGTTTGTTTGGAGCCCAATTTGTATAGTCCAATAAAGAGTTGTCTTCGAAATAGAAAGTGTTTCCCGATGGAGCCCACATACCCAACCAGTACTGTACATTGGTTTTGTTTCTCATCAAAGCTGTCAAGTAGGCTTGGGAAAAAAATTAAAAAATAATATATTTTTAATTTTTAATTTAAAACTCACATTGTTCGATAACTGTATGGACCGATGCAAGACTTGCTTCATCTTTCATACAAACTTTTCTGGCTTCAGAAAATGATTTTCTATCATTTACAAATCGAAAACATTTGATATCTACGCAATAGCCCCATCTCAAGTCCTGATCATAGTCAAATGTTGTCGAACACCATGGAGTTCGATTTTCAAAAGTTACACATTCATAATAATATTTGTTTTTGTATTTAAATGGGAAAACACATGGACCTGTATTGCCTTGGTTATCAGTCGTAATAACTTAAATTTTGGTGAAAATATTATTTAAAAAAATTCAATTAAAAGCCTTTACGAGGCAAAAATAAAGGCCCAGTTTTTTTATTTTTTTTTGCATTTCATCAATATGAAAGGCTATTTGATCAAAAAATCCTGATAGATAAGATTTTTTGACCAGAATATTGCGGAAAACTTAAATTTCAAAACTTAAAATTTTAACATTTAAGATTTTTGGCTTTTAAATTTATTGAAAAAAAATTCAAATGTTGAAATTTTGGACACTTAGAAACAGCTAAAAAATAAATTAACAATAACAAATTTAGCAGATAATAATAGCTAAATTTGTATCCAAAAATATACAAATTTGAGATTTTAATTGAACAAACATTTAAGCAAGAAACTTAAACGTTTAGAATTGATTTATGTACATTTTTATTAATTTTTTTTTCTATTTTTTTCGGTTGTTTTCACTTTTCAAAATTGAACACTTAATTAAGTTAATTTTTTTATGTCATGATTTATTCTTTAATATTATAAGTGAACTTCCATGTTTTAATAAGAAACTTTTAAAGGAATTAATAATTAATTAATTATTGAATTAAGAAATGTTAGCGACGAAATTAAATTAGTTTTTTTGGACACAAATTGAAATTTGAATAAATACTAAATTTGAAAAGACCATCGAAAAAGTAGTATTTTCGAATAAAATCTTTAATATAAAATAAAATTGAATCTAAATTTGATTAATTTAATTTAAATTAATTAATTTTCAAATATTTTTCAAATATTAATTTCGAACCTAATTTTCATTCGAAAAGCTACGTTTTTAAATATCGGTTCGACTAGGAAATAGGAAATATTTATTTTAAAATTTCAAATAAAATAAATTTAGCTTTAAATTAAATTTTCAAAACTTTAAATTTTAATATTTAAGATTTTTGTTTTTTAAATTCATTGATTAAAATTTAAGACATAAAAAGCAGCTAAAGAATAAATTATGAAACCTCCAAAGGTTGAATAACCTGGCGGGCATACATCTGAATTTCCATTGTTGAAGCTTAATGGTAAAACAATTTCTGTTTCTCTCGTAAAATTTGATTTCTCACAAACAAATCCATTCGGACTTGCACAGTTAACATCACTTTAATTATCTTGTTTTAAAAAATAAATAATCATTTTTTTTTCTTACTTCCAAAATGCTAAAAATAAAAGGTTGCTTAGTTTTAAAAATTTTCTTTAAATACAAAACTTACAAATAGATGACAACATTTCGGCACACTTTTCTCCTCCATGTGCATCATTTGGCTCACCTGAATTCCAGTGTAAATAATTTAATGGCGATCTATCTGACCACAAGAATCCACCATTCGATGATGCATACAATCCAATCCACCACTTGTCTAATTTTTTGCTCGCCTTAAAAATTCAAATTGATCACAATCAACTTCTTTTTTTGAATTAAAGCAAAATTACGATTGTTGTAACATATTCCAGTTCTTTCTTTGAATGCATTGAAACTAGATCACCACCAATATTTTGACAGAATTTTCTGGCACTATACCAATCATTTTTTTCTTCGTCTATGCCCGAACTAGCATAATAACACTTTCCATTGTAGTAAGTCCAATTGTATTTTGTATTATTTGCACATTCAATTACTTTAAATAAAATTTAAAATAAAATTTCTAAGCTGAATTAATTTTGTTTATACTTGGAAACTTGTCTTCAAAAATCTCTGTTGAATTATTTGGATCGATGCCTTTTTCAATTTGGCATGACCAGCCTTTATTTGTGTAGCAAAAATTATCTCTCCATCTTCCAGATGTTCTAAGCTCGACACAGTTTTCAATTCCATTTACATCATCTGGCTGACCAAAATCCCAATTTAAAAAACTAGCCCCACTTCCGTCTGTCCATTGGTAGCCAGAGTCTAATTTGTTTAGACCAATCCAAAATGCATAATCAAAGCCAAATGAATATGCAAATTGACCATTTATTACTTGGCTTATCGAGGAAGATGAACTAAAACTTGATAGATGTCCATTCAGTGATTTACAAAATGATTCTGCATCAAACCAATTTTTTTTTTCATCTAAATTTTTTGGACCAAATAATTTGTGGCATTTGTTGTCTGCTTCGGTCCACGAAGTGGGACATTTTATTGGTTCAGGGGTTGTTGGGGTAGTCGGAGTAGTGTACAATGCATTTCTTGTGCTACAAATGCTAGGTAGTTTTAAGTTACAGTCAAAATTAGACCAAAAACCAGCTGAGCTCATGCCAATGCATTTACCAGCATTTATATCAGGCTTGTTTCGGTCCCAATTGCTGAATGAAAATGAATCTCCATTACTCCATTCATAGTTGTTCAGTGGTATTCTGAGACCTATCCATTTGTTTGCCAAAAAATCAGAATGGAACTCTATATTTAGCCAGTATTGCTCAAATCTATCTGTAATAGATACCAAATTAGAGCCTAAATTTTTACAATTTGACTCAGCTTCATCCCATGTTAAAAATGACAATTCCAAACGAAAGCATCTGTTCTCATAGCCGATAAATCCCTTGAAAATAAATGTATTTTAGGAGTAAAATAATTTTTAAAATACTAATGGGCATCCTGGAGTCTGTGTTGTGATCAAAGTTGCTGGAATTGGTTGAGCTTTCTTTTTACAAAAAAAACCATTTTTGTAATTACAGGAAGTAACTAACCATTGACCAGCATCAAAGGGCTCAATGGAAGAGTCTTTTATATGCATTGCTACGCATTGGGCGTTTGAATTAGGTTCATCAGGAGCCCAGTTTGAATAAGTTGGAAATGTTCCTGATAACCATTTAAATGATACTTGATTAAAACCTGCAAGTTCGTCATACATTCCAATCCAAACCGATTCTTTGACTGAAAAATATAATTTTAATTTATTATTTTAAATTTAAATATAAAAAATTCAATTAAAACATTATTGAAAGTTTTTGATCAAGATCCAAGGATAAAAACCTGAAAAAATGACCAGATTAGCTTTCTTTCTTAAGGCGGGTTTTGAATCAAGATATGTCGAATACTCGACTTCATCGTGTAAATACTATCTTACTATTTCTTCTCTATTTCCTGAACTGCTCAATACTTAAACATTACACCTGTCATTACTTACAATTTGTCTATTTAATTGTCTTTTATATTACATTTTAACTTATTTTACTTTTATCTTATTTTTTCTTCATTTAAGGAGCTTTAGCTCGGCACAGATAAAACAAATAAATAATAAGAAGAAACAAGACTTGTGCGTAAGTCAAAAATTAAAGTCTTTCTTAAGTCATTTTTTATAGAGTCAATGGCTCAAGATTTTTTTTTAAAGTAAAGTCAATTGACTTGACTTAAATTCTTGTAATTCAAATCCTCTTAGCAAGAATTCTGTATCTAAGATTCAACCTTTTTTAGGTTTAACTGGAGTATATTCTAAAAGTATTTGTAAATTTAAATTTATATTTTTTTTCGTAGAAAAAATTAAAATTTGATATAAATGAAATAAATGAATTAAATTTAAAAAAATTCTTTAGTCAAGTCCGTGACTTGACTTAGTGACTTGCGCACAAGTCTGGAAGAAACTTCTTTTAGGTACTTATGATAAGAATATTTATTATATTTTCGAGATTTTCTATTTAACTAAAAACAAAAAATCTTGTCAAATCATTTGAAAAGAAAGAAGAAAGTTTTTGTAATTTTTTTAATTTTCTTTTGGTACTTCATTTATGAAAATGCTAAAGAAGTACATTGATAAAGAAGCGAACTAATTACTGACCCTTGTGAAACCCCTGCTTTAATAAGATATTGATCACTCAAATTTTATAGAAGATTCATGAAACAGAAACATTGTTTTTCAAAAATAAATATTTTTCCTTGAAAACCAATTGTTAAATACAATTTAGTTTTGTGAAATTCAGTATTTAAATTTTCAGAATTTTTTCAGGCAGTGTTTAAAGATGCAGCAATATTTGTTACACAATGTTGGACTTAAAAAATTAGATTCTACTTAAACAAAAAACAAGAATATTTGATTTTAATTATTTTGTTATGTTCTTTTCTAGTGAATTTCACAAAACCAAATACATTTTGTATTATTGATATAAATTTAAGGATAATATTAATAAGCATATGATATGAAAACGAATTTTGTGTACCCTAAGGCACATGCAAAAATTAGGGTAGTTAGACTTATTTTTATCTAAATTTTCAATTTGAACTAAGATACAAAGCTTGTGGTTTCTAGAATTTCATTTTTTTAGTAATTCTTTAAATAAATTTTGAATTCATTTTGGGAATTATTCAAAATAAATATAATTATAATTTTTTTTATCTTAAATATATTTTTTTATCTTACTTGAATAATAATATAAGCCATAAATTAAAGAATATTAATTAAACAGCTTAGCTTTACTTATCAAAAAATTATTATTATCGAAAAAAAATATTAATTATTAATTTTAACAAATTAAAAAATTATTAAATTTTAATTTAAAAAAATTTAAATACTTTATATACGGTAAGTTTATGTGCTTTTATTATTTATCATTAATAGTGTAAAAATTTTAATATCCTACTTCGATCTGTGTCAAGACAGCATTGTACATCAGGATCATTATATTCTCCACATAAATTAGTCACATAAAAACTGTTCGGACATTGATCTTTATGAATACAATTTCCACCACCACCAGTTGTAGGACTAAAATATTGAGTACAAGAATCTTGTATATCTTAACAAAAAATCTTTATTTTTATGTAAAAATTGGTCATTTTGGCTACCTGCATCTTTTTCACATATAAACTTAAATAATTGTGTGTTTTCACAGTCTATGTCGTACCATTTTTTATTAGATTTTCTCATTACGGCACACCTTTCTTTTTGATTCAAACTAGTCGGATAATTTACATCCCAATTTGAATATTGCTTTATTATTAAAAAATTATATTTATCAAAAAACAAAAATCATTTACTCCTGTAGCAACTGTGTCATCGCTATATTCCCACAAGCTTGATCCAATCCTACGTTTCAGACCAACCCAGATCTCTTCTTTGGCTAGCAAAAATTATAAATAAAAAATCAATTTTTTTATCTTTGGAATAACAAAAAAAAATAATTAAAATAATTTTATCAAAATATTGTTTTAAATTGATCTAAACAATTTAAAGTATTTCAAGATAACTGCAGGGAATAAACTTAGCAAAATAGAGGTAATTTTATGTTATTTTTCATAAAATCACATAATTTTTGACAAATAAATTTTTATTAAATCCCCAATAAAAAATTTTTTTTATCTTAAAAACCAGAAACAAAAAATCGGGGTTATTTTCCTTTTTTAAATTT
The DNA here is from genome assembly GCA_016802215.1 of Brachionus paranguensis. NCBI lineage: Eukaryota > Metazoa > Rotifera > Eurotatoria > Ploima > Brachionidae > Brachionus > Brachionus paranguensis. The sequence continues at coordinate 5,643,081 of JAESIX010000002.1, read as the reverse complement.
ATTTTTGGTTAGTTATTTTTCGGACATAATTTACTTTGGGAATTTTCTACGGGAATGAAAAAGATGGGGATAACTTCCAGGAGAAATTAATTGTAGGGAATAAAAAAAAACGGAGATAATTTACATTTGAACAAATTTTTGAATTACTTAAAAATTGAAGTATTTATTTACTTTTAATATTTGCTGAAAGGAAAGTCTAATTTACCACGTCAAAACTTTAATTTTAATTAATTAATGACTTGGCTTTACAACAAATATTTTTCAATTATTTTCTTAATGAGTATTGTATCAAAAAAACTTAAAAATTGTGTGTACTCACTGCATAATAGATTATGCCCTAATAAGGTACTTAAATAAATTATATAACTAAGTCGATTGATTAATTCTAAAGTTAACTTAAAAAAAAAAACATATAATTAATTCTGGTTTAAATTGTTTACCTTGTAAGACAAACACCTTAAAACGTCATTTCTCCCGACAAATGTGATTGCAGTTAATAAGAGCTCAGCTACTTTTGACGGCCTGGCAATTAGACATCACTTTTAAAGCGTGTTTTGTATCCAGACTTGGATAGAAACGGAATGGATGAAGCTTTTCTAACATGAGATAATGCACCATGTCATTGTGCGTTCAAAGAATGTAAGACTTTTAAATGTTCCTCCACGTATGACAAATTTGGTTCAACCGGTCGAAATTTTTGGTTTCGATCTATGAAGTTTCAATTTAATAGATACTGGACTGATTGGTTTATTAATGAAGATTATTCGTAAACGAAAAATGGAAACATGAGGTCACCAGGGTATGCTAATGTTATTTATAGGGTTTCTTAAATTTAGAGGGATTTTGATGAAAACTTATTGAGTGGTAGTTTTGATAGCTGTGGATTAGCCGATAGCTCTAACCTTCATTAAGTTCTAGACAAGCTAATACATGAATACATCATTTTAAACGAAATGTTGGAAGATAGTGACAATACAAGCAATGCTGAAAACTTTTTTTTCCAAGACAATAGTTTTTTTTTCTGAAGAAGACTAAAATTTTTGTTTAATTTTTTCTTTTAACTTAATTTTTAATCATTATTAATAATTTCCGAGTTTTTTTCTACAAATTTAAATCTTTATATAAATAAATTCTAATTTTTCCTGTTTATTTGCGTTGTGACTCAGATCTTATTCATGATATTATATTTAGGACCATGATATTTTACAAACTCAAAAAATCCCGATTTTAAGTAGTAACCAGGGTTTATATGTGTAATACACGGTAAAGACTATGTGGGCTATAAGGAGGCAGCACGGCATATTTTCTATTTTTCAGACTCTAGAGCTAAAATTGTTCACACTTTTTTATATCTAATTTTTGGCACTCTTCTTTACGGAAATTTATATTTCTTTTTTAAATTCCTCCAAGTTTGAGTTCTATTCTTTTTCACAATGGCATTTATATTGATAAAAATTGTGAGCATCTAGATGTGGTGAATTTGCAGGCCATATTTTTAGAAAAAAAGTAAAATTGAACAAATTCAAATAATTTTTGAAGTATAAGTCACAAAAAAAATTGCTAAGGACTCATATTAATCTTTTAAATTGCTCTTTAAATTAAATTATTAAACATATATATTTTCTTGATAAAAATTGGAGTCAGTTGTTATTTACAAGCAAAGGTGTTCTAAGTGGCCTTTTTAATATAGTAAACAATCGAACAACTAGATTTTTTAATTTCCTTAATTGTTAAAGTCTAAATTTTTGTTCAAAAATTGGGTAAAATTCGATCGAAAAGAACATATTTTTTTTACTTGTCAAAATTTTGAACATTTTTTTTGAACACCCGTTATTTAAAAAATTATATTAATTATTTTTATAAACCTCATTTAAAAATTAAAATACCTAAATCAGCAATAAATTCAAGTTCTTGTTTTGATTTTAAAGCAGCAACGTATCCTCCGAACCTTTGACAGTAACTTTGAGCCTTATTCCAATCAGAAGTTGAAACAGTAACCAATTGGTAACAAGAATTTTCGACAGTACTCAAATTCCAACCGGATGGACAACCAAAATTTTTTCCTAATTTTCCAAGTCTTCGCATTTGCATCATAGATACCAAAAATTCATTTTCTTCTTCATTGAAAATCTCGGTCAAATCCGATTTTTCGCTCTTACAAAATTCTTTGGCCTCATCAAAAGTCTTGTGATCAGCAATTGAATTGTAATATTTATAACAATTAGAATTATAATAAGACCAGTTATTCTCGCATCCAAGATTAAATCCTGGTTGGATTGAAGTGGGGCTATAAGGCTTAGTGGTTGCAATTTCCTGTGATTTTTTTTTACAAATAAATGGAAATTTAATATTTCCAAATCTATTGTCACATTCAATTGTTTTCCATTGTCCATTTAATTGATTTGAGATTACGGCACAAAATTGATTGTTTCCAGTATTGTATTCACCCAATGCCCAGTTAGTAAAAATAAACGGATATATATCATCTATCCAAGACCAGCCTTTTCGCGATGATTCTCTGTTTGCACCAAGCCAAAATGTGTCAAAATTTAAAGTGCCAATATAATCTAGATACAATTTATTTATAATATCTTTACTTATTTAATTTTAAGTTTACTTTGGATGAAAATTTGTTCATCTACAGACAGAATCGAAACTAATGAGCCGCCTTTTATTTGACAAAGTTGTTCAGACTTATCAAATGCTTCAAATGAAGAAACAAATTGGTAGCAAAAATTTGAAAAAGGCCGTTCTATCCAGTCACGACCACATTTTAGACTGTAAGTGGTTGTTGTTAAACTAGGTTGAGTCGGTAAAACAAGTCCTTTTGGCTGTTGTTGACAAATGTAGTTAAAAAATTTCGAATTACAATCAACTGTCATCCATTCACCGAGGTAAGAATTGGAAGTGTCAATTACAACACATGTACCATAGTTTGTCATATTTGGATGCTCGTGTCTCCAATTTTCGAACTTAAATAAAATTAGATTTTTTAAAACGATCAATTTTTATGGAATGATTTAAAAAATTGAATATAATTTTTTAAAAATTTCGAAGTTTTGTGAATATTACTAATTGAAAATAATAAAGAATTAGGGCTTTTAATTAATTTTTAAAGTTTTAAGATTTCTAAAAGAAATCTAAAAGAAATCTTTTTATTTTTTTTCACATTTATATCCGAAAGTAGAAAAAAAATTTTAACATTTTTTCGTAAAATATCTTAAGATTTACAATATTTACTTATATACAAAATTATCAAAACAAACAAGATAAATTTGTATTTTTTTTGGCCTTAGGTTTTTTTTAATAATCTTTGGATATTCTTATCGTTTCTTATTTTTCAAAATTTCAAATTATCTGTTAAAAATATTACATTATTTAATGGAGTATTGTCGACCCATACAAAATTTGATTGACCGGAATTTTTCAAACCTATCCAAGCGTTTTTTCCACCAAAAACTTAAATAATAAAATCAATTTTCTTTTAAATATTTATTTATCTTACGAAAATCATCGATCATAGTCTGGCTTTTTGGTCCAGCAATTTTAGCAAGCAGTCCATTGTTTGAGTAGCATATATTATTAGCTTCGTCAAAAGTCAAGCCTGGTGTGCTTTTAAAAAGCTTGTAACATAAGCTATCTGCCTCTATCCAGCCATTCTCACAAATATATTCGTTTGAACAGAAACCCCACTTTTGGTCCGAATCGTAATTAGTAGTAGTAGCACACCATTCTTGATTTCTATCACCGTATTTTCCGCATTCATAATAGACATTACCCTCAAATACAAAAGGAAAAACACATGGTTTTCCATCACCGTTTCCTCCATAAGTATTAACTTGAAAAAATTTTGTTAGTTTCAAAAAATTTTTATTAAATTTTATTTATTTATTTTATACTATTGCTAGGATGAGGTATAACTTGAGCATCCAAATCAATTTGACAAACATATGGCAATTTTTGAAAGCAGTTTGACGTAGTATACCAACCAGATAGAGCCACAGCTTTTTAAATTAATTTTAAATGATTAGATTTTTTATCATATTTTTAAAATAAGTTCTATTTTAGAACTAATTATGACAGCACAACGTTACTAAATTTAGTTAAATAACCACTAAAATTAAAAAGAATAACATTATTTCTGAATATTTCTAACTGATAAGTTTTTTTTTATTGAAAAATTTCTCAATAATTAAAGTTATTTAATTGTTAATTATTGTTAGAACCCAACTTTAAGTTTAGTTAAAATTTTCTTCCACTATTATTTTTACACTGTTTCACAATTACTGTTTGTTTCGTTTCTTTATTTCATTCTGCAGATGTAGTCACGTTTAATTTTCCTATTTATGTTTTTGTTTTTTCAGTTAAGATAGAGATTCCACAATAGAGTAAAAATAAAGTTTTTAATTCAAGATAAATTCTTTTATTTCACGGTCTCTCAACTCACGTTAGAATCGAGGTAAACCCACGCCCGAACTAACGTAAGTAATATCCGAAAATTAGAACACAATACAAAACGGATTATTACATTATTATTATTTCACATTTAAAAATTTAAAATAAAATTTTGATTTAAGACAAAATTTAATTCTGCTAAAACTTATTAAAAACTTAATTTTAACAAATTTTATTACTGCTAAAACTTAATACTAATGTGCTGTTTTCGAGAATTTTGGTCAAAGTCACAAGTCATGACTTAGACTAAACTAGTTCTTCTTCAAACTTAGCTTTGTCTTTTACACTTAAAATTAAAGTAAGATTCAAAAACAAAATCTTTTTTTCTGCAAATAAAAAATTTCCCAAACTATTGATTTATTTTTACACTATTTTACTTACATATAATGCCACAGTTATCTCTATCTTGAAGCACAGCAGGTTGTTCTGATAACCAATTGGTAAAATTTTCTACTTTTTCGTCTCCAGGGCTCCATATAAATTGATCAATTGGCCGAAAATCTTAAATAAAAATTTTAGTTCTTAAAATTTTTTTTAATTCTCTATTTACCTGATAACCCAAGCCAAAAATCAAAATTGCTGAAAGTATTTTTTATCTCTCTTGCAATAAAACGTTGTTCATAATTACTAGAAAATTAATAACAACAATTGCAATAATTTAAAATAAAATTTTTTTTTTATTACTCTTTGATTGTTAAGATTCCTCCTCCATAATTTTTACAAGTTGATTCTGCTTGGATCCAAGAAGTGTATTTTTGTCTAGATGAATTTATCAAATAGCATTTATTTTTAAAAGGTATCCATCCTTCAGCACATTGACCTTTAATTTAAACTAAATATTTGAGAATTTAATTTGAAAATAATTAAAAACCTTGAGGTTTCTGACATGCAAAATAATATTGATTGGAACAGTAATCAATACTCCAAAGGCCGTCTTTTAAGTCATTTATGACAGTGCAGTTACCAACAGTGGAGTAGTTACCTTTTCTGGATTAAAGCGCTTATATACCAAAGTTTCAATTAAAAAATACTTATCCTACATGAAATATGGTTGACCAGGTGCCCAATATTGAAATGGAATTGAAAAATGATCATCGACCCAATGAAGAATTCCATCGTCTCCATTCTGAATGAAAGTGATATAAAATAATTTATGGCAAAGTCATAGTTTACTTTATCTGATAAACCGATCCACAAAGCTATTTTGTGAATTTTATACCAATCACTAATAAATATTTGAAATTGTTCATTTTTTACAACCACCAAGTCGCCTCCTTGATTTTGACATTGACTTCTTGAATCATCATAACTGAGTTTGGTCTTGAATACTTTAATGCAAGTTTCATTTACTGGTTCCCAAAAATCATCAACATTACAAGATGTTGAAATTCCTTTAATTAATAGATAAAAGATACATTTATTTTTTTTTAAATATCAGTACAGACCCATCGGTCTTTTGCATATATAAGCTTTGGGATCATTACAATTTTTATTTGAAAATGAACCATTTTTGGCCAACTGCAAGCAATCTCCGCTTGTCGAATCCGGTTTTCCCAAATCCCAATTTCTAATAAATAATTTCTAATAAATAATTTTTTTTTTAATTTTATCCAAATTACACTTGAGTTGGCACTTTAATATAATTTTGGGAAGAAGGTCCATCATTGAGCTCGGTCCAGACCCAAGCACTATCACTTAGCCGACGATATCCTCCGAGCCAAAATTCTTCATTAAAGTTGTTATTAACAAATTCAATTAAGTAGTCTCTATCGCCAGTATCCTTAATCGAAGCCAGTTCAGCTCCAAAGCTTTGACAAGCCACTCGTGCTTGGTACCAATTACGAGCAAGAACAGCGACTCCTATTTTATAGCATGATCCGTATTGCTCATTCAATATCCAACCAACCGGACAAGATCTTTGACCTAAAGAAAAAAATGACTATTAGGGGTATTAGAATAAGATATAAAATACCGTTAATTGCTATTAATTGAATTAAAAATATCAGTGAAGATATAAAGTATTTCTTCATTTTTCTAAAAAATATTGAATCAATATTATCCCATTTTTTTAAAGCTAAGTTTTTTCAAAGCTCAACTTTCACATAATAATTAAAAAAAAAATATGACTTGAAAATTTTTTATTTAAAATAAATAAAAAATTGAAATCTAATTAATTAATATAATTATAATCTAAATATAATTTTAAAATTTTAGATAAATTCTCATTCTCACAAGACTTGTGACAATTTCTAAGATTACATCATCTTTATCTTTGCTGACTTTTATCTAAAATTAATTAGAAAAAATATTAAAATTAGTCAAAATTTATTTAAAAAAGAAGCACAAGATAGGTATTGTGAAATTCAGTACAAAATTACCGAACATTTAATTTTTAACTACAACAAGCAGCAAAATACATTGTTACATAAATTAATCGTAAGCAAAATCAGAGTTGTTTAAAAGTCACATAAATGTGTAATAAAGGCAAAACAGGTGTACGTAAGCGAATGTATGGGCATTTCTGAGTCTTATAGAAAAAGCCTGGAAAGGAAGGTAGGATTCTGAAAGGAGGATTCTCCAAATGGATCGGAATTTAAATATTATGCGATCATAACTTAATACTATCTGAATGGTTTCTGTTTTTAAAATTTTTGCTTTTTTTTACCTGAATACTTTCCTTGGATAACTCTGGTCATTTTTCAATCAATACTTTCATTAAAGTCTAATATGTAATAATTCTTTAAACTTAAATTAAAAAATTTGTCAAAAAATAAATAAATATATTTATAGGGCAAAGCAAAGACATTAAAAAAAAATTTAATTAAACATTAACTTAAATTACTTTTTATTTTTTAAAAGCAAATTTATTTTATAAATTATTCAACTTGATAATTAATTTAATTTTTGGAGAATATTTATAAACTATAATTGGGCATTTAGTTTTCAAAATTGTATTAACGAAATTGGGAAAACGTTCAGAATGAAAAATGTTTAAATGGGTAAAATCATAAATGGAAAATTTATGATATGAGATTATATTATACTACCATTCTCAATTTCAATATTTTCAATGCACAAAAATAATCGGTTAATAGAATCAAAAGAAACTCTTCTTTAAGAACTTTTTATATTGTCTTTAATTTAAGAAAAAAATAAAAAAATAAATATTTATTAATAGGAGATCAACTATTAAATTTTAGGGTTTATAGTAATAGTAGTAGTAGTAGTAAAAATAACCGCGGTATGAAATAAATCATGCGGAGCGCGTCAACAGTAGATGACGCCCTGTAGCGGTGTCGAGATGCTTGTCGAAGTTGTTCTTGAGTGAGTTCACTGTAGGTGAGTTGATGACATTGTCTGGTATTGTAGGCCATTCCAAATGTTAACAATTCTATTGTTGAAAAAGTTGTGCCTTGGATTGCAACATCTTACTATTTCACGCCTTAAATAACTTCTATGACCACCTCGCAGTTCTGAACATTGTGGTTTTGTGTACCAGTTTATGTGCTCAAAGTTTAATTCGAACTTGAATTTTTGGATTATGTCTCCACGGATACGCCTTGTAGTTAGTGAAGTTAGTCCGAGTTTGCTGCATCGATCTTCATAGTTTAGGCTTTTAAGATCATGTATGGTTTTTGTGGCTCTGTGTTGTACTTTTTCTGGCAATCTTTTGTTTTTTTGAGTGTATGGACTCCAAGCTGAGCTTGCAAATTCCAGATGCGGTCTAACATAACAGGTGTAAAGCTTTTTCCAGAGTTTGCGTCTCTTAACATAAAGGTGTTTTTTAGTGAGCTGAGTATGAAGTTTGCGTTAACGGTGGCTTTGTTGACTTGGTGTGATGGCTTAAGATCGTTAGAGATAAAGATGCCTAGGTCTCTTTCGCACGTAGTTACGGTTATTTTGATGCTTGTATTTGTACTGCTATCTAGCATTGTGTAGATTGCTTTTGGATTGTAATCTGAGTTGTGCAAATATAATATGGAATAAATAAGTTTGAATTTTAGATCTACTTCAGATAACATTAAGAAATAAAAAGAAAATTTCATTAATGTAAAAGTTTTAATAAATAACTCGATTATTTTTTTCAATTAATATATGAAACGATGAATTTAACATATTTGGCTTTAAAGCTGTTTTTTGTTTTTGAGTTGACCACATGCGTGGGCAAGTTGTTCCAGAATGCTACGATTCGATTTAATAAAAAGTATACTCTTTGTCTGCTTTTTCTTGTTAATTGCCTTGAGAGTCTATGCTGATGGCCTCAATTTGCAGAATTTATAAAAATACTAAGCACAATTTAATTCAAAATAAATTAAGTAAACTTATTAATTTAAATAAAGAAATGAAAAAGTTAACAGCTTAATCATACATATAATCCTTTAAAAATTAATCAACTTTAAGCCTGAAAATTGAGTAAAAAAATTGATTATTATTGAAATTTTAATTTAATATTTTAACCGTATTAAATATTGTTATTTAAAAATAAAATATAATTCATTGTCTTTTTATCTTTTTCTACAGCGGTTCTAATAAAAGCGTAACGCCCAAAAAGACGGGTTCAAAAACCGTCCGTACGGTTCGGCTGCCCCGACTATTCAACGATGGCGGACTGTCCGACAAACGGTTACTATCAGTCCAAACAAACCGTCCAACCGAACCGTCTGACCTAGCCGTTCAATATTTTATACGATTTTTTAGAATAATTTTATTTATTATTTCTTATAAATTATCTTTAAAAAAAAACTTAATTTTTTTCACCTGAGGACTTCTTATTTGGGGTTTATTTTACTTTAAGATTTAATTTCAAAATGATAAACTCATTAGGATAATTAGCTATCAATAAGAAGCTCTCAGGTTAAAAAAAATTAAGTTTTTTTTTAAAGATAATTTATAAGAAATAATAAATAAAATTATTCTAAAAAAATCGTAAAAATTATTGAACGGCTAGGTTGGACGGTTTTTGAACCTGTCTTTTTGGGTGTTGCGTTTTTATCAGAACCGCTGTAGAAATAGATAAAAAGAAAATGAATTATATTTTTTAATCAAAAAGTTATTCTTTTAGTCATTTAAATTCTCTATTTATCTGCCTTTTGTTCCTCGGTTAACCTTGATCTCCCAATTTTTTTCTTCTAGCTACGGCAAGAAAGCTTGCGAAACGTCTTGTTAGGAAAAGATCTATTCATATGTATAAGGACAACAAGTAGTTTGACTATAACAAAATTAAGATAAATAATTTGAATATATTAAATAATAAATTTTTAAAGTACAATTACACTGTAGTGGACGATCTTTTAGCACTAGACTTGAAATTATCAAATATTTTTTTGAATTGATTTACTGTCATGGTAAATAACAATTGTTTTATTTAGAATTATTTTATCATTTGATTTTTTCATAAATAAACTAAGATATTAAAATTCAATTATTTTATTTTTTTTTAAGAACTATTGAAATCTTCATTTATATGAATGATCTAACAGAAATAAAACAAACGAAAAATACTCTTCCTTTTTTCTAGATGATTTCGTTTTCTTTTTTAATTTCAAAAAGAAATCAAATCTCGAAAATATGATTCTTAAATATTCTAAGAAAAAATGCTTTACAAGTGGAAATTCTGTTGAAAAGTCATGTTTTATTTACAAAAAAAATTAACTTTTAATTTATAGCTTTATTAGAAAGTTTCCATTTTAAAAATGGGGCCTCAATGCCAAAATATTTGGAAATCTTTACAAATCCTTATTTTAGCTAATAAATACCGATAAGAGCGCTTTAATTTTTTTTCAAAGATCGATATAGTCTTGTCAAAACAATAAATATTTGAATATTTTCAGACCAGATTATAAAAATAAGTTTTCTCTAAAGGAATTCAATCAGCTACTACTTATAGATTTAAACAGAAAGCATAAATTATTTTTCTAAAAATCAAATTCCAAATTTCCAGCTCGAAAAACGCAAAAAGGCAAAGACAAAGACAAATTTTTTTTTTCAAAGGGGTTGAGCATATGACCATGTAATATTTATACCCGAAATTTATTTGTTTTTATAATTTTTTTTTTTTAATTTAATAATTTTACCGTATTTTACTTGAAATTACTTGTCAAAAATTACTAAAATTGCATAAATTTTCGAAAATTAACGTAAATTTACAAAACCTAAAAGGGCCAAAAAAGACCAATTTTTTTCGTTTTTTAATAAAATTTTTGAAAAAATTCGAAAAAAATAAATTTTTCACTTTTTAAAACAAAAAAAAAATTTACCATATTTTACGTAAAATTACGTAAAGTTTTATTTTTTTAGGTAAAAAATCGTAAAAAAATATTTAAGAGAGCAAAATTTTCTTTAATTATTTTATTTCACTTTTTAAAATAAAAAAAAATTCAATTTTTATTTGGAACAAATTTCATTACATTTTCTAATAATTTTTTAATTAAATTTTGTTCTTAATGGTTTTAAAAATTATTGTATTCTTAATTGCAAGGAATTTCGAGTGATCTTTTTTTTTTCATTAAAGCCGATGGTCTCATGTGGATTATCAGGGAATTTTTCTTTAATTTCAATTCTCAATTGCAAAATGTTATCAATTTGTAACTTTTCAAATTTATAATTTAATTCAAACTGAAAGAAAATAATTTTTAAATGATTGAAGATAAGCAAAAAGATTTTACAAAGCTTTTTGCCTTCTGTAAATTTTATTCATTTCTTACTCAAATTTTTACCAGACTTTATCAATAGGCTTTCAATTAAATATTGGAAAATTAATAAGTATTAAGAGATTATTCTGATTCTTTATTTTTTTTTATTTTCTCGGTTCTCTTTTTGAAATTGAATGTCAGATCATGGGTTATTTTTTCGAAAAAGTGATTAAAATATAACAAAAAATTGACTTGTTGTGAAAACTGGAATTTAATTCCAAATTTATTTAGAAAAAAAATTTTCTGTTTTGGAAGCTTATATGAAATTTTTGGGTCGAATCCAATTTTTATATAAGACTCAATTGAATGTCAAATAGAAAATTATAATTAAAATAAGCTATACTTCAGGTTTTTTTTTAAATATTCCTCCATTTTTAATAATTGAGACTAATGCTATGCAGAACATTTTTCTTAAAACCTTCTTGAAGCATTAAAAATTCCTGTAATTTTAAAAAATTATTTTAATTTTTCAAGCGACATTTTATTTAAACTAAAATTATTTTATAAAGGCTGATTTAAATAGTGATCAAATAATTGAAGAAATTCCGACCAACAAAATTGATACTTATTTTTACTATTTATCATAAGTATAATAAATGGATTCAGAAAAATAAGATTGATATTTTTAAATTTGTATTCTCTATCCTTATTAACTAAATAAAACATTTTTACATTCTAAAAAAATAGAGGGCCAAACTTTAAATGGTTTCATTCTCAATCTTAACCCTTAATTATTTTAAAATATTTGGATTTTTTTAACTTCTTCAATTTTTTTTATAACCTTAACACTAGAAGAACCAACGAGTTATTCAGATCGATTTAAAAAACTACTAATCTTCATATCTTTTGAACAGATTTTTCAAATGAATATTTTTTGAATTATGTAGATTTTATCTTCTTTTAAAAAGATAAAATCTACATTACTAATTATTACTCAATAAAATTAATTTAATTTTTTTTGAAATTAATATTTTGGTTTAAAAAACCTAAAAAAATGCTTGGGGCTTCTAGTGTTAAGAGTTAAGGAGCTTAACTCAAATTAAAAAAAATTACAAAAATTAATTTATGTGAGGAAATTACCTTGCTACAAAATTACAAACATGCTAAGAATTACTCTGCTTTAAAAATTTGATACCATGAAATATAGCAGGCCGATTGTTCGATTCTTATTTTCGAACTCTTGAGCTATTTGTAAAGTTAACTATGATTCTAAGCTTAAAATCTACCTTTATATGGATTTATGTAGCAAAATTCATGCTGCAAAATATAAAATTTATTATTCTGACTCAACCATCAAACAAAAGTTTTATTAAAAAGTACTCCCTCTGGATGTTTTTATTTTTGATTATTTTAATTTATCATTTTGAGATCCAAGGGTGCAAATTAAACTCTTTTTTCCAAAATGGAATCGAACAGCCATTTTAAATTGAATCTGAGTGGCCTGCTTTATTATTTTGAAAAAATTAATGATTCACTGCTCCGTGAGGAAGAGTTCGACCGTGATGAGAGAAAAATCCGCCGGATTCTATTCAAACTCGGCATTTCGAGTCAATTAGTACCTTTCCATTCATTTATTTTAAAAAAACTCAATTCTCAAAAAGATAAATTTTTGACAGAAACTGTGCAATTGCTCCATAATCAAAAAGAGCTCATCTCAGCAATAAAACTGATCAAAACTTACAATGAATCGCTTCGATTAATCACTAACTTAACTTCACCATTGGAATTTTTGTCCATAAACCACAATTTTTTGCTGCCAATTTTGCACCGGTTTGAATTAGTGGTGAAGTCCGGTTTTAGCAACCTGGAGACACCTGATTTTATTCATGAAATTTCACTGCTAAAAGATGAAAATTTTCAAAAAAATGATATTTCCGTGCTGAACGATACAAATATTGGATTGTTTAAAGAAAATTTGATTAAATCGGAAATATTTTCTTTAATCGGCCAGTCTTTGACCAACATAATCGATTACTACAAGTCCATAAGCTCCACTTTACATGCTCAAAAATCAGTTCATCCAAACCCGGTCCATGTAAAACATTTTAAGCTGTTGAACAACATTCTGTTTGACAGTTTGGTACTCAATTTGGCGCTAATGCGAAATTTGAGTGTGGACACAAATGAGACAAACCATGCGTTGATTGTTAATCTTTTAGTGGAAGCCAATTTAGAACCTTTCTTGCTGCAGTTATCCAATTTGCCGGCCATAAATAAAAGCTTTTTGGAAGATAAAAAATTTGACCAGCGAGCTTTTGTGTGCTACTCTCTGATAGCTCAAATAATGTCGCTTCTATTTTGTAAAATTACTGTGCAAGCTGTGCCAAACTCGGATCGATCTGACTCACCATCCATTGGCTCGGCATCTTCTGGTTCGCTGCAGCAACTTCAAAATAATCAAACTAAGACCGATTGGCAACTTATGCAGAAAAAATTGAGCAAATTTGCCAAGCAATTTTCCAAATCAGAATCTTTTTCGAACATGGTTGAACAAATGGTTCGGCTGCTGAGCAAACCGGTTGATCTGTATGTTTATTTTGATTTGTCCTATTTCTTGTGGCTTATTAAATTTCTAGTAAAAAATTTTATTCTAAAAGAATTAGAAAAATTGAATGAAGAAAATTTTGGCCAAAGAGAAGAAGAGAACAAAATTAAAAAAAGCCTAATCAACTACGACCTGTTTGCTTACATCACTTTTTTAATATTGGAAAGCTTTGAACAATTGATATTTGACTCTAATTTAAAAAATACTAATTTACTTCGTTTATTTAAATTAAAAAAATTTATTTATTCGGACAAGGAAATGAGTGGGGAACAATTCAGCAAAGTTACCAATGTAAATAGCCTAAAGATGCTGTCTACAAGCATCAGTTGTCTCAATGAGCTTTTGAGCTATTTAAGCCACTACATAGATTTGGTCAGCACCTTCAAAATTTTCAACACAGACTTGGCCAATTTTTTATTTTTCCTAAATGAACTTTTGCATTTCGATGAGCTTAAGCAGCTATTTCCTCTTGTAATGCGATTTTATTGCTACAATCAGCACGTGTACTCCCATTCTCTGGTAAAGTCTATACTAATGACAAACCAAATATTCTTGAGCACCATCAAGCGCAGCCATGAACTAATCCGCGACATAATAAACAAAGAGCAAGAAAGAGAGTCTGATGGGGTGCTCAGTGACACAAATGCGACCAAAAATTCTTCCAGCATTGTTTCCAGTAGCCTTTCATATTCAAGCTTTAATCCATATGAAATTTACAACTTGTATGCCAATACGCACACGTCACATATTCTCAAAGATGTTCTTGCCCAGTTTGTGCACAATGATCCAAGTCTGAACCGATGTGTCATCGATTTGTTGGACTCGTTGATGTGCGAGACAAAAAAACACGAATACTTGTTTCACATGAACTTTGCACTGGCTCTGGCCAACATAGCCACTTTGGACAACTTTCACTCACTTGACCATCACACCAAAACCATTGTGTCCAATTTGCTTAGTGGCATCAAAAGATTGTGCAAGAAAAGGCCACACTTTGCCAACAAAATTTTGTTTAACATAAACTATGGCAATGAAAAATTAAATGTCGAAAATGAATTTGTGCGAAGTAAGAAGAGGAAAATTTCGGAAGTGTTGAGCAATTCGGATTTTTTCGCTGATTCGGACTCAAACTCTTTTTCGCTTTCCAAAAATTCAACATACACATCGTCCATATCATCGCTTAGATCCAAGGACACATCTTCGCCAAGTGAATCATCGCCGGACAACTCGAAAGATGCGGAAGAAAACGCCCAAACAGCTGATGAAATGGATCATGGTGAAACATTTGAAAACGTGGATACCCTAAACTACCCAAACATGACTGAGTTGAACAGAGAAATGCAAGTTTTGATCGAAAATGAATTTTTGTATTGCATTAAATCAATGGAAGAATTCAAAAATCAACAACAAAAATTGCCAAAAAGAGATGGCACCTGTCACGTATTTGACACTGGCGTACTTAACAAAATAATTGTCTATCTGGTCGACTTGTTCCCTTCAAAGTCTTTTGACTCACCCAAAAATTTCTCTGTCAGCTCATGGCAAATCTACAATTGTCTTTTGAATATGAAATTTTCCATGGATGAAAAGATTAAGTATCTTAATGAGCTAAATGACTCATACTTGAGTGGAAAAAATTTTTCCAAAGGCATCAATCTGAGCTTGGGACCGATGAAAAATGAGTTTTTCAAAAGCAATGAGTGCATTCGCCTTCGTCAAGCATGTAATACAGAAGAATTCCGCAAGGCTCTAAAAGAAGCTTATACTAAATATCTAACAAATAGATTGTGCACTAAATCGAAGCGAACCCGCAATGCTCTATTCTGGTTCCTAAACATTTTAAAGAGCTTGAAGATCTATGTGTGCCAGAAAACAATGAAAATGGACAAAAATGCCAATGATGTCAACCACTTTATTTTAGTACCTGGCTCAAAAAATCCTAGTCTTCACGCCAAAATCACTAATTCTTCGATGGAATTTCAAGTTAAGCTGACTAATTATTACTATGCATATAGACCCGGAATTCCTCTGATACCGTTCCGGTACGAGCTGCAACAAGTGTTTCACTCGGCCGATTTTTCGCATCTCTTGGATGTGCTCGGAATAGTTGGATCAACGACTGGGTTTCCATTCATACCCAATCACTGGCTGGATGTCAATAGACCACATTTAAAAGAAAGTTTAGATTTAATGGAAAAGTGTCTCTGTGTTTGATTTTAATTAGTTTGCGATCTATTTTTATTTAGGATATTTTATAAATTTTTTAAAGCTAATATTAATGAATAAAATAAGTCATGTAATTTAGTTGTATTGTTGGTGTGGTTTTGGTTTGATCAAATTTTAAAAGCGATTTTAAAATATGTTGATTAAATTCCTTGAGAAAAAAAATTTATTGTTAAATATAATTTAAGTTTATCAAAGATTTAAAAATCGATTTTTGTAATTTTATTATCACTTAATTATTAAATAAAAAAACTTGTCTTAAAAAATGATAGATTATTTATGATCTGATTTTTAATGGGTGAGGTAGATAAAAACATTAAAAAGAGGAAAAAAAAAAGTTAATTTTTCAAATTTAGCTTAAATAAAGAGAAAAAAAGAAATTAACTATATGAATCAAAAAGAGATAAAACATAAGTTGTATAAAAAATAACTTAAATAGTTAAAATGAGACGAAATTTAGACTTAATCTAATTCAAGAATTGTTTAAAAAAATTGTTTAAACCTTCCAGTATTAATTTTATTTTTCAACTAATAAAAATTTTAAAAAATTGTGATAAAATACCTAAAAATTTACATTAAAAAGTTAAATCGTCTATTGGCGCATTGTATTCATGCACATCGAAAGAAAAATTTAATATCGTTATTTTAATATTTTAATAAAGTTTTCAAGGCATTAGAACGTTTCATAGTAAGACAAATCAAAGCAAGGTGAAATTTTTCATTACAAGAAAACAATTTAATTAAGTTTATAAGAAATCAATTACAAAAAAAAAGAAAAGTTTTTTGATTTTTTTTGTTATTTATTTCAAAAAGCACCTATATGATGTATGGCCTGGTAGAACGGTTCCGTAAAACTATTTTTATAACGGATTTTGAAAGAATTGGTTCTGTTTTCAAAACCGATTTTGAATATACAACCGGTTTTGTAATTGATTTTGTCTCTCATTTATTGAATTTTTTATCATTTGAATTTTAAGGAAATTCAACTTAAAGTCTATTCGAAATTTTTTTTCGAGTAATTAAAAGTTCAATTCGATTTAATTTATAAAAAAATTTAAATTTAAAATTCAAGCCTAAATTCTAAGGATCAATCAAAACGAAAAATTTCACAAAATCTGTTTTATTAAAAAAAAAGACACAATAAATTTAATTTCAAAGTTGAAAACATCCTTTAATTACTCAGAGCCAATTATTTATTGGTCAATCTATACCAAGTTTAAAGTTGTAATAAAAATAAGAGATTACTGCATGAAAAAGCATTTAAACATCCATCCGCTTCTGTAAGTTCAGCTTCAGTTCAGCATTTAGTATTATTACGAATTTAAGAGGCAAAATGTAGAGAATTTAACATCGTGATATTTTTAGATATTTTGTACAAAATTTCAAATAACTGAAAAAAAAATTTTCCCAAATTTTTTCGTAATAAAAATTTCTCGGAGAAATTGCACAAAAATTTTAAAAATATCACAATGTAAAAATGATAAAATTATTTACATTTTGCCATTAGAGGAGCATTATGAAACCGGTTTAGAACCGGTTCGAAATTTAAAACCGATTTTAAAACCGGTCTTGGATGATGAAAATTAATTTTCTAATTAATCTAATTAATTTTAATGTCTAATCTTCAAAATTTAAAATTAAAGTTTCAGTTTATTGATACAATTTATCTCTATTGAACAAATTCAATCACTTGACACGACGTTTTGTAAATTTTAGTTTTCTTAAACGTTTTCGGAGCCTATTTATCGAAGTCAATGCTCATTTCTTGTTTTAATATTTGAGTCTGGAGATTTAAAAACATCATTTTTTTCTAATCAAAAGTAACACTCATTTTATTTTTTTTGTAGAAATTTTAGAAAAAATAACTCATCAACAATTGTCATGGTTGATAAAAAATTCTATTTTTATTATTAATTTTATCATAAATAATCAAAGTTATGAAAATAAATGGATATTAATTTGATGAATAAATGTGATCATGAGCTGATCACACTCAAAGCATTCATCGTTTTGGTGTTCAAGATTTTAAAAATTTTTTTTGTTGGCCACATGTTTGGATGTATGATCACAAAGTTCAAAAATTTTAAAAACTTTTTGAAAATAATATGCCCCCTAATTTTTTTAAGTAAAATGTAATTTATTATAATTAAATGTAATTAGTATTTTACTAACTTTTGATATTAATTTATTTTTAAGCTTTTTATTTTGTTCAAAAAGACACAGGTTAATTTACCTTTTAAAATTTTAAATTTGATCACACAATTTTTTAAATGATCACACTGCTTTTTTTAATTTCATATTTATGATTGTAAAAGTTTAACACCAAAACGGTCAAAGTTTTGAATGTGATCAATCATGATCACCGATGAAGTGGTCAGATCCTGATTAAATATTATATTATGTGATAGAGGGACTTATTAATTAGTTATAGTAAGATGGGGCAATTATTTAATGTGTTAATGGGGTGAATTTTTTTTTGATTGAATTTTACGGCAAAATAAAAATAAAAATTTGGTCTAAAAAGCAGCATAATGGGTAGAAAAAATATCGAGGATTCCGAAAATACCATTACTTTTTTCATAGGACCTCATCAATGTGGTCAAAATTTATGTTTTTGTAAAAGGTCCGAAAAATTACCAAATTACCTATTTGCCTAAATGGGTTAATGCACTAAATTAAATTTTCACAAGAAACCAAGATACCCAATAGCTCAGATAAGCATGATATTGAAAGCCTAATCTATCTATACAAAACAAAAATTAAATTTAAGTATTTTTTATTAAGTCCATTCTGAGTTAACCCTAACATCATTAACCCCTTTTGCTAAGGGGGTGAGTCGGAAAATTCGGTCTAATTCGGTTAATGAATTCGGAGTTTTCAAACAAAACTGAGTCGATAGACAAAAAATAGAAAAAAAAGTTCACCCGGTTAGGCCATCTTACTATACACCTTGAATCATAAATTCTATTCTGTTTCAAAATTAAGAAGCTTTTATTACAAAAAAATTGAATTAAGAAATAAATAATTAAAGGAAAAAAATTTTTTGAAAAAAAATTCAAATTATTGAATTTATTAATTTTATAATATATACTAAACAAAAAATTGATTGAAATAAAAAGATAAAATTTCGTTAGGCATTCGTGGTCTATTCTACAATTCATACAGTTCATTTAAATAATACAAACAATTTAACTTAAATATTCAACCATTTCACCGGCTCCTAGTTCATCTCCACTTGAGTCTATTTCTTCTTGATGCTTTTTCAATAAATTTTCAAATTCATCATAGTAACCATATCTGACAATAAATTTATCATTGCGACTTGTGAAAAGACCAGTGGGTCGACTTCTGTCAAATGTATGATTTTCTTTCTTTTTGGCCAAATTGTCGAATTCAATTTTAAGTTCTTGATATTCCTCTTCACTAATTTCCTTCATAAAAGGAACACCACTAAAATAAAATAAATTACTTATTTGGCTATCTCAAGTTTTTCTTTATAAAAAATACCCCGAGTATTTTCCAGAACAACTTCTCACTGGTGTCATCGGGTCATAAATCATTATATGCATGCCATTGTACTCATAAATGCTGTGAATATTTGATAAGTTATCCGAAAAAAGCATTATCAATCTGCTTCCTCGTGGTTGCTGTGGTCTCATTGAATTTCCTGGCATTCTAAAATAAATATATTTATTAAAAGATCATAGAAAGCAAATAGAAAATTGATTTATCATCTCTATATTTTGTGAGAATTTTTTTTTAATTTAATTTTTCTATTTTATATATTGAATGTAACAATTTTTCAGGTCTTCTATTTATCTTGAATTCTTGCCTTGCATCACTTATTATTTTTCCAATTTTTGGAAACTAGTTATTATTTTTAAAACTCTTGAGCACATCAAATGTGTATAACGACAATTAATAGCTACTAATTATTCAATATCGTTAATTAAACTAGTTAGTGTTTATAAATAAAAAGTTTTATTTTCTAACTATAAAATTAAATTTATTCAAATCGTGTAGGTTTTATTCCTAAACGAAGTATCTTTGTATAAAATTTGACAAACTTCTCTGCCACTAAAACAAAAATAAATGAAGCATTACTTTAAAAAAAGAACTTTTCAAAAAAAAATGAATTGTCATTTTCTTTTAAATAAAATAAAATCAAATTAAATTAACAACAAAAAAAAATGAATTGTTTGTTAAATCAATCGAGTTGGTGTTTAATTATTCTTCCATCGAACTTCGATTTGAATTAACCATTATTTCAATTGCCTGGTCGTATTTATGGCTAAAAATCGACTCCATTTTTTTAAAAATCAAACAAACTGGATCGGTAGAAGGGGCTGACATTTCCAATGTTTTGTTTATGTTTTTGAAAATAACTCGAAAATCCTTTAGGTAACTGAAAAGATCCCCGATAAAGTGATCGTAATTTTTTGAAATCAACTCATTTATGCAGGATTCAGTATCTTTACACAAAAGAAATTTCAAAGCATAATTGCTCAAATTGTTTTCCACACAAAAAACCGGCAAAACTTTGCTATCTATGTGCAAATCTGAAATAACGTTTAAGTAAAAATATTTATTGTTCATTAGAACACCGTTGTCATTGAGTCCAGATAAGCCTGCAAAAGGTGATGTAAGGTTTGTGTCATAAGTCCATTTTTTAAAAAAATTTGTCAGTATTGGTTTCTTTGTTTGGCTTTGAAACGACAAATTGCTAAATGAAAGTATTTTGGAGGATTCCGGATTTTTTTTTACAAGCATTTTGCACAAATATGTAAAAAACTGGGTAAAGTTTTTGACTACATGATCATTGTAATTATTTATTACTTTCAATACCTTGAAAAAAGTCATATTAATTAATTAGGTAGTATTAAGTAGAAAAATTAAACAATTAGACTTTTATTTAAGATTTTAGCGAGTTTTTTCTGAATAAAATTATTAATGTCCAAAATATTTTTATATGTTAAAAAAACAAAAAAAATTTATAAGGAAAAAATTTGAAATCTTATTTGAAAAAAATCAAGTTTCTGTTTTCAATTTAATGTTTTAAATCATTTTTTATCTCATCCAAATTCTTAAATGAAATTCCTCCAATTTAATAGATTAAATATGGAACTTTTGATCAAATTTGAAAAATTAAAATCTATTAAAAAATTATGAAACTTTTTATTTAGTGAGTAAGATCGAGAATATATGCATATTTTGAGCTCGTTCTTTAGCCTTTTAATTAATGATTTGTTTGTTTAGATTTAAAAAATAAAAATCTAAGAAGTTTTGTTTCATTTAAAACTTATTTTTGGATTAAAATTTGTATTGATAGATAAAATAAAATCGAAATGATAAAAAAGCTGCTACATAAAGGAAATAAAAAGTCGTTTTGGATGAATATGATGTTAACCTGAAGGTTCCGCTCTAGTGCCGATTCTTTCTGTCTTGTATATCAACAATTTACCAGAAAATGAATAAGTTTAATTGATAGTTTAATATCAAGATTAATGTCAATGATAAAAATATAAATCAACTTAAACAAACTGCTCAAAATTAAAATCAACATAAATATTAAAGAATTTTGTTTGAGCGCTGGTCGAATCATCGGGAAGAAGAGCTAATCAGAGTTTTAAAAGTCAGAAGTCTTAAGTCAAATCCGGACTTTAAATTTTTTTATTTTAAGTTTTAGACTTCGTTAGTGACTTTGACTTAAACTTGGCCACCAAAATAACTAACTGGAATGGAAAAAAGATCATTAATCAGTCATGATCACGGCCACATGAATTTTTTGCCGTTCCAGGTATCAAAATATTTTGGCTACATATGGGAACACTAATCTCAGGAGATTTTAAATGACTTAACCAAATTGGCAGTGACTGAAGCCAATTAAACGCTGAAGATAATAAGAAGTGGTTTTTGGATAATATTGTTATAATACTTTTACAAATGGTAATTTTCAGTAATTTAAGTGCTGAAAATTACCATTTGTAAAAGTCATTTTAAGTAATCGAAAAGTTCCAATATAGAATAAGCTTCAAAACAATATTGTTACCAGCTTTAAATGAATGGAATCTGTTTGAGCTCATTTATGAGCTAGGTAATATTGTACTTTAAATCATTGATTAAATTCATCAATATTGAGCTAATCTTAGTATTTGAACATAAAAAAATTTAGAATGAAAAAAAATTGCCATAATTTTACTTCCTCTTTGAAATAGCCTGACATAAAATAAGCAAAAAAAAATCTCATAAATAAATTGCTTTGCATCACTATCATTTGGCTATGGTCAAATTAATGCTTACCTCTTTATCCAGCTTAGGCAATGCAATTTTCTTTTTGGGACTGCTAAACGAAATGCGATTGAATAAATAACACATAATAGTCATTATCTTTTCCATCTTTTCTGATTTATTTAGACCAGAATTTTTTGAAATTAAATCATGAAACAAATTGTTTACCATCATGAAATAAAATAATAAATTTGACGGCTCATGATAATGAATTCGTTCCAAAATATTTGCAAATGTTGAGAATTTTCCTTTTTCGTTCAAGAGTTTTAGATCAAAAAGAAAATTAAGACTAAAAATAGCATAATATCCAACTTGGTTGAGTCGAGAGTAGGTAAAATTCCAGTATGACTTAAACAGCACACAATCGATACTTAAATTCACTCTATTTTTACTCTTCAGCACACAATCAAATAATTGCATTGTAAAAGTGACAGAGAGTGGAAAATGGGGTCTTAATTCTGGAATGTAAGAGCCCATTAGTCTGTTAATCTTGCTATGAGGTATATCGAAAAAGACCACATATCCGACCTGGTCATATCCGCGACGACCAGCTCGTCCATAAGCTTGCCGATACTGAAATGAGTCCAAATATATTTGATCATCCATAAACACCACTGATTTACAAGGCATGTGGATTCCTAGAGCCAAAGTAGCTGTGGCAAAAACAACTTTTAGTTTTCCTACTCTAAAAAGAGCTTCTACTATTGATTTCAAATTGGGTGACATTCCACTATGATGCCAGCCAATACCATGCTCAATTAAGTTCAAAAATTGTGCATCGATTTGGTTGTCTTTTGCAAGCTCATTAATAAGTAAATCTACCTTTTGATCTTCATAATCAGAATTGAAATTTATGTCTTTATTTGCCAAATAATTAGCCATTTCTTCGCACAGAATTCTGTTATTGCAGAATACTATAGTCGGCAGCATGTCTCTTTCGAACATTTTCAAAATCATTTCTTTAAAAGAACGATTCCTTTCTTGAATAATTGTGTAGCTTGGATAAAACTCTTTGTTTTGAAATTGAATCTTGAAATTATCAAAAAAACATTTGTTCTTATGTTCCAAAACGTATTCGACCACTTTTTGCTTTAAAATGTTGCCATATTCTTTAACACTGTTTCGAGTTAGAAATAAAGAAAAATCTAAATTTTTTTGCAAAATATTGCTATTGTCTGGATTTAAGCCTGTGACATCTATTGCCCTGGTCTTTTCTAGTTCATCATATAAGTCTAGAATTTCACTTGGAAGCAAATTTATGTCACCGGGCAAATCAAAATATTTTACTAAATTCGAATAGCAAATGCAACCCAACGGATTTATTTTTCTTAGATCTTTATTTGTAAATAAAAATCTTTTGACATCGCTATGACTTTCTTTGTAGTGAATCAATCGAACTTTTCTCTTGGTCGTAAATGCTGGAGATTTGGAACGTTCTAAATTTATTAGCCATTGATGAAACCTTTCCGGTTGACCGATTGTTGCACTTATTTAAAAATATTTTACATTCAATTTTTAATAAAGCAAAAATTGATTAAAGTTAATTTGAAAAATTTTTATCAAAAGTAAAAAATTTAAATTTGCCTATAATATTAATCTATCTATAATAATTATCTAAATAAATATATAAAAATTTTAATACATAACTTATACAGTCATAAGTAGCTTTTTCTTCTAGTCAACTAAACTCTCCATAAAATTTAATTAAATTTAATTCATTATATTAGTTTAAGTTTCACCAAAATAAAATTTTTGGAAAATAATTCAATATAAAAAAAAAACTAATGTTTCTTGTCACTAGCCAGGTCATACATATTTAATAAAATTTTTAAATTATTTCAAAAGGTTTAACCTGAACATGGTTAATAGAAATAGAATTCATAATCAAATTGAAGCAAGCTAAATTGCCACTTGAAAAACTTGGTTACTTATTTTTTGATGGGTTTGTAAAAAAGATTGTATTAAAAAGCTTAAAAAGTCAAGATTAATTCCTTGAACGCTTTTTCTTAACAGGTTCCGTGATTTTTCTCTACCGTTTAAAAATAGTCTTCCTAAAGCTGGTCTTTCTATTCAAAAATACTCACTGCTCAATAACTTTTTATATATATGGGAAGAAAGTGAAAATTAAAGCCGAAATAAATACTTAATAAATAGAACTCTTGTTTTGCAAATGGAAGATTAAGATTTGTCCAAATAAGTATTGTTTTACAATTTTCATTAAAAAAGAGAATTCAAAGTTTTTATTTAAATAAGTTCATGGATCTCTTCTTTTAAGGATACTTTGCGCAGTAAATCGAAGAAAAAAACAGTAAATACATTAGTAAACTTAATAAAAAAAAATTGTATACCATGCAAGCTAATTAGCCTTTACAGAGCATTTATCGGCTCAATTCTAGATTAAAATTTTTCATGCCTTAACTAAATTTATTTTAGCACTACCAAAAATACAATAAAAAAGATAAAATAATTTTTAAATATTTTTATCATAAAATAGTAGTCAAAGAGGTCTACCTATTCAACACAATAAAAAAACTTTTCAACACAAATTTAAACTGGTCGTCACAAAATTAAATCTTCTCAGCACAAATTTTAAAAAATAGTGAAAAAATTTTGAACACAAAAATTTTTTTTCTAAAAAATCGTTGAACACAAAAAAAATAATTTAGAAAATTTTTTATCACAAAAATTAAAGACAAAAAAAGCTTTACAACACAAATTTTTTTTTGTTTCAATTCTTTAAATTTCTTAAGAAATGCTTTCAAATTTTTTAAAATTATTAAAATTAGTTTTGAAAATTTTGTCCAAATTCAGTCTAAGAATGAATCTTAGAAATCGAAAAAATATCATTTACCTCACCAAGGATAAAATGCTAAAAAAAACTATTAAGACTATAAGAAATAAAAAGAAAACGACATCATTAGAAAATTCTATTAATGATACCGAGCCCATCTCTAACTCTACTATCGTAAAGTCTGGTACTAATTATTTAACAAAAAATTGTTCGTGTAAATACTACTTGAAACTTGGATATTGTTCACATTTATTAGCTTCACAAGAATTGTTTAAAAAGAAAGATCAGTTTGTTAACAAGCCAAAAAAAGGTAGAGCTAAAAATTCTGAAAAATGGTACGTGAGAGAATTAAAACAATGATTATACTTTATATTTATCAATAAGCTTTGTGATTTTAGATTTGAAAAAATTCAGCATTTTACTTTTTTCAGCATTTATTAAATAAATTTTGTGTTGAAAAATTTTTTTTCCCTTAATTTAAACTAAATCATTTTTTTTTGTGTTCAACGATTTTTTAGAAAAAAAATTTTTGTGTTCAAAATTTTTTCACTATTTTTAAAATTTGTGCTGAGAAGATAAAATTTTGTGTTGAAAAGTTTTTTTTATATTTAAATGCTGGACTAGGTCTCATTTAAAATTTTTTTTTTCTTTACTTCTAAATTAAATTTAAAATTATTATTCCTATTTTCCTCAGTTTATTTTTAATCAAATTAAATATTTTATATTACTATTTTGTAGTAATTACCTTAATGCAATGAACGGACATTTGATCAAAAGGAGTAAATATTCCCAAATGTCATTTGTTTTTTCTCCACTTAAAGAATGAATTTCGTCAAATACAATATATTTAATATTTTTTGGCCATTCGGTATGGTAAAAATTCAGCAACAAAATGAACAAGCACTGGGGTACGGTCACCAAAATTTTGCAATCAAACAAATTTTGCCTAAAGTCTCTTGAAAAAACGCCGCAAAGCTTCTTTCCAGAATTTGGCTTGTATCCCTCGAATCTTTTCATTATGCCAAACGAAGTTTGATTAGCCAGGGCTTTAGTTGGAGACACATAAATTAAAATTGAGTCGTCGTTGCTTTTCACTACTTGTTCCATTGCATAAAACGAAGCAAATGTTTTGCCACTGGAAGTAGGCGCCACTATAAGCATTGATTCTTTTTTGTCAACAGCATCCAAGAATTCAACTTGCCACTCATCAGGAACAAATAGTTTTGTTCGCTTATCTTGAACAGAAATACGCTGATGCTGCAAAATCTCTTCTAAAATTAATAATTGAAAACGATGTTCAGACAAATTGTGGTCAAAGTGCTCAGTCGAGTCTAAAACTAAAAGATTTCTTTTAAATTTTTGGCTAATGTATTCCATGACTTGATTTTTTAAATTATAAAATTGGTAAAAGTCTAAAATAGTTATCATTAGGATCAACATCTCGACAAGATTATCTAATTTTTGATTTGATGCAATTTTAGACCAAATAGTGTCCATTTTTGAAAATAGATTTTTAGTTAATTTTAAAAATGTAAAATTTTTCATGTAATTTTCGGTGAATTTTGTTTTTTTTGACAATTTTCTAACTACTTTAAAAACATTTTCCAAGTAAATGTAATCATTTTGAAATGTTTCGGGATAAATGCTTAGTATTTTTTCCATTTTTAGATACTGTTTGTTTCTAATCAGAGAATCTAATTGTTCCAAATCGATTTGTTTTTCTGAATACCTTGAAAGAAAATTGTTCGATTCAAGTGAATAAATATTGAGGGTCTTGATGATTTCGTTAGAAATTCCATCACTCTCAATGTTGCTTCTAATTGCGGATTTTATAGTTTTAAAATTATCAGACCATTTATTCTTGGCCATAAATTGTTCCACTGATTTCTCCATGCTTTCAGACTCATTGTCAGTTTTCCATTTTATTTCATTTTTGTCACACATTTTTTCAATAAGAGCTTCGATTAGTTGATGTTGAATGCAATTTATTTTTAAATTGAAATTTTGATTTTTAATTTTAAAAAATTTTGTCTCAATTTTCTTTAAAGTAAAAATTTTAGGGAAAATTTCCTCAAAAATCAAAAACATTTCCTCTCTGGTTGGATCGCAGGTTCCCAAATTAACAATTTGATTAAATTGTGCATCTTTTTTGCCCAGTTTTGTAATCGACTGTGATAAAAATATAAAACAGTCACTTAAATCTGAACAAAGCTTATCGTCTAAGATACCAGACCAATTAATTTTTTCTGTTTGTACCAGAAGCCATGAAAAGCTAAAAATTCTTCCATCGAATAAATCAGAAATCGTTTTTGGCTTGAAATCAATGTATTTATAAGCTTGTGAACCAATTATAAAAGATAATGAATCCTTTAGGATATTTAGTAAATGCTTAGAATGTGAGTCAATTATTTTTATTTTGCGTTTCAATCGAATTGAACGAGTTCTTAAGTCTAAATTTTCAGTTAGATAAACATTTAAAATGACAAGAATAGCAAATCTAGTAAATTGTAAGTCATCGGTTTCGGGTCTTTTCTTAAAAAAGCAGTTAAGAAGACTAAATAAATAAATAGTTAACTTATCGCCTTTAATTTTTGATAAATGATCAGCTTCTTTTCTGAAATCCGATGATATTTTGACCAAAAAATCGTGTTTTTTTTCTTCTTCTATCTGTTTTTTTTTGAACGCTTCTAATAAATCATCATAAATATTTAATTTTGTGAATTTTTTTCTAGTTTCGGTATTTGGTTGGGCATAAAAAGCTATTAGTCTGTTTGATTCAATTATCATTTCATTCAATATAAGAATGTTTATTTCTTTGCCAATATGGTAAATTGGTAATATTTGGTAAATATTCTTGATTTCATCTTTTAGTTTTCTATTTATTTTGAGCTTATTGAATTTAGTCAATTCATTAAGTGCTATAAATGTAGGCTTTTCTTCATCAAGAAACGATTGGTATTTTTTTGACAAAAAATTGTCAAAAAATCTAAGTCTTCTTTTGACTGATTTTATTTTGTCTAAATGGTTTAGGATAATACCTATGGCCAAATTGAGGCTTTTGTCTTTTTCAAAATATATGTTCAAATCTTTGAAGAATACAATGAAAAAATGCTCGGTCAAATCGAGTAGTATGTCGATAAATCTTTCAAAAAGATAAACAAAATGTAAATATTGTCCACCATGGAACAAGTTCATTTCATGGTTAAGAAAGCAATCGGTTATCAGAGATATTCCATCAATTAAAATCACAGATGAATCTGAAATTTCTTTGGTAATATCATTTTTTGAAAACTTGATTGAATGTTTTGATATTCCACCATTTTCATTAACTATTTTTTTATCCGGGTTTGTATTCATTTTTATCTAGAAAAATGTTTGATTTTTTTAAATAAAAAGAAGTTATATTCAAACTTATTATCTAAAAAAAATAAAATTATAGCAAATTGTAATTGAAATAAAAATCATACTTTTTGATTTTGGAAGAATTATGCTTTCTTTTTTGAATTTAAAATGAACAAACGCTGCATTATGCAGCAATTTAATTATTTAAATGATTAAAAAGAAAAATAATCTTTTTAAAAACGCTATTTTCAAAATTAAAGCTATATTTTTTATAAAATTTACTTGCACATATGTTTTTACAGAATTCTTATTTTGTTCCAAAAAAATTTAATCTAAATTTTTTGATGCGGAAAATCTTGTAGAGTTTATGATGCAAATAAATCTTATGGTTCTTTATTATTATGGCATCTTCCTTCAGATAAATCTCACATGAAATGGACGTATTTTTTTGAATCTTCTAGTTCAAAAGAAACAAATTATTTTACAAGAAATAAATGCATTGCTGTATTTTATCAAAAAATCGTTCTTAAGGATAAATAACAATGCAATCTATAGCTTAGATTAATTTAAAAGATTATTAAAAAACTTTTTTTATAATGGAAAATTTTATAGACCTTTGCACTAGATTTTCATTTATTTGTTCAATTTAAAGGATAAACGCCACGATGCTAATTCATGAATTAAATAAAATTAACTTTATGATTGAAATCCCAATTTCAGGGTTTAGTTATTTCTAATTTTAAAATTGCTCTGCATTGAATTAAAATTTTCCATTTTCAAAAACAAAGAATATTTAACTGAAAAAAAATGACTTATTGTGAATTGATCAGTTGTACATAGATCAGTTGTTAATTTAAGTTTTAGTATTGCCATAATAATTTTAACCTAATATTATAATAAAAATTTAATAAAGATTTAATAAATGCAAAAATAACGTAAATTAAATATGAAAAAAAATTACCTCCATGTTTAAATTAATTAATTTGTGTCATTATTTAATCATAAGATATATACTTGAGATAAACTTATTTATTATAATCTAAAGCTTCTTCAAAATAATGATATAAAATCAAAATAAAGTTAAATAAAATAAAAAAGGTTAAAATATAGAAGAAAATTAAAAAAAATATATTTAAATTCCGAGTAACAGGTTAAACATTATAAATATTTTACTTTTTATATCGATATATCTTAATTAGAAGTCGGTATTTTAATCGTTTACCAGTCTGAAAACCAAAGGAAGGGAATAATAATCAATTAAGTTGAGGTTAAGACTAAACGTTACAGAACGCTAAAGAACCTTTCTTTTTTTGTCGGTTTTTAGATCTCTTTTATTTGAAATCGAGTTTAATCTCAAATTTCTTTTGTTCTAAATTTATATTTTTTTCCAAAAATGTCTGCTTTAAAGTGGATTTTTCCCTCCTTATTAACAAAGTTTAGCCAATTTTGATTTCAAAATCTTTTAAAAATTTTTTCAACTCAGATGTCAATTGCTTAAATTTTTTTCATTTATCGGTTAAAATACTTAGCTTTCTAAAGGGCTTGAGAATTTAATATTGATTAATTTCTAAAATTTTTTAATATTTGAATATTCTTTAATTTTCTAGTTTGCTATTTTTTTATTAAGTTTACTTCACTAATGACTTTTATAAGAAATGTACTTCCAAGGTTGTTCCGAAGTAAGGCCTTTAATTATTTTATTCATTGTTCTTTTTCCTTTAATTCGTTTTCTATTATTATTTTTATTTTTATTCCTTTTTTTTCAATTTTTTTTAAACAAAATCAAAAAAGTTAATTAAATCAAAATACGAATATTTGAGGTTACGAGAAAATGGAGTAATTAAGCTTTAATTTAATGGTTGATACAATATGGAGAATTAATTTATGAGAGAACTTTAAAGAATACCATTTGGAGTATCCAAGTATTTTGCATCTTTTCAGAAGATTCTAAAATATATTGGGTAAGCAATTGAATATTTGAGGGATGGAAAGGAAATATTGGGTTTGTTCTAAGAGCATTTGTTTTTGTTGACTCAATTGTTATAATATCAGTTTTATTTATGTTACCCTTAATATTTGCGCTAGATAATAGAAAATTTTTCAAAAAATCAATCAAATTAAATTCGCATTTTTTTAAATTAATTAACTAAAAACACAGTAACCATGTCTACTTAATTTATTTGAGAGGCAAAACTTAAAATCAAATCTTTTAACGAAATCATGGCGAAGATTTTTTCTACAGTACAACCATTGTAAAAAAGCATATTAAAGATATATTTGTCAAATAGATATTGAATTTATTTCTTTATTTAAGAAAATTTTTTTGATGTTTATAATTTTATTTTTTTCGAATAAAATACGGAATTTCGTCAATTGGAGCTGAATAATCTTTAATCATTTTAGGTCCTTGATAAATTGTCCCACTTTTTGCTTCCCAATTACCTGCTGGGAAATATATATCACGCTTATAGTGATTTTCATCTAAGATTGGTGCCACTAGAATATCATTTCCGACCAAAAATTCGTCTGATATTTTTAACGCCATCGAATCTGAATTATCTGTCCACCAGAGTGGTCTTATAATTGGCTCGCCTGTAACCACAGCATTGTTGGCATATTCTATTAAAATTGGATACACTAATTGTTCATGTAAATCAACAAGTTCTTTACAAATTTTGTTCACAGGAACTTGAGTTTTGTTATTGTAGTGCCATGGCGGAATAGAAAACTGCATTGAGGGAAGAAAAGCAGTCAACTGCGCCCATCTCACATACAATTGATAGTCTGGATATGCAATCAAATCAGTTTCAAAGACAATTTCTCCACCTTCAAATACATAAGCATTTCCTCCTAATTGATTTTTTTAATTTAAAGTAAAAAATTTTTGCTCATAAAATAAATACCAATCATATCCGGAAGTATAAACGGATAGCCTAAAATGCTCATTAAAAGTGCTGTGGTAACAACAGATTTAAGTCCATTGTCATAACCCTTAAATTAAATAAAAATAAATTCAAATGTATATTTTACTGATTTTATTTTTATTACCCAAGTTGAATCTTTGTCCAACATTCTTACAAAAATTGGAAAATTTTGAGTTTGGGTTCCTGTTCGAACTTCGATCATTCTTCCAGATCTGCTTGCCATTTTCACGTAATCAATCGAATATTGATCCGGTGTTACTGTAGCATTATACAACCAGAAAAGACGTGAGAGCCAATTTAGTTCTCCTAAAAAAAATTGAAGTTTAAAAATTTTTACGCATAAAAAATATTCTTAATAGGCACCAGCATCAAATTTAAAGGAATCTATTCCTGTATCACTTCTTATTTTTTCCAATTGATTATGGAACCATTCTGTAGTATTTGGATTCGTCATGTCTAAAGCAACAGCAGCAATTCCATCCCACCATGAAGTTATTGCTTTTTAAAATTACAATTAGAAAAAAAATTTTTTAAATTATTTTTTTCTTACCGGGTCTTAACCCGTCAGGGGCTCTTACTTCCAGAAAAGCAAGTGAAACTTTTAAAAAATTTTCAGCTTCAATATTCACAAATGGATGAACCCATAGAGTTGTTCGAAAATTTAAATTATTTAAATAACTAATTAGACCTTTCATGTCTGGAAATTTATTTGTATCAAAAATAAAATCTCCGTAATTTGTCTGCCATTTGTCATCTATTTCCAATTGAGAATTTGAATAATTGTTTGCCAATATGTCATGTGCAAACATTTTCAAAGTTGTTTCATTTATTTTCTTTTTAAATGTTGCCCAAGTTGACCAAATAGGACTTTTGAACATTCTCTCATCTGGAATACCGACCGGCCTAGAAAAATAATTATTTATTACAAACAATTGTAGTTGATTTAAAAAGTCAGTTTTGGCTGAGGATTGATCTATTTGGCAAATGTCGTATTTAAGCTTAACTATTAAATGTTGATTGTGGTAGGGCTCTTTGGAACTTGCCAATAGACAAAATGAAGTCTTGTTTTTTTTAACAAATAGAGGAATTGATTGCTCGACAATGACAGCAACACCGTTGGATGATAGCCAGTATCGTTCCAAAATAGAACTCCATATATCACCGAATAGACCTGTCAAATAAGGCGAATATTCTTTAAATTCAATGTCATTAATAGGCCAAAATTGCTGGTTTTTGTTTTCAGCTTGTCCGTACCATGATGCATTTCCCAAATAAAAACAGTCTTCAAATTCTTGCTTAGCATAGTTGGAATTTAATGGCTCATTAACTGTCCAGTCATAGGTCCTACATGTAATTGAATCAGATTTCTTAGTCTTGACATCTAAAACCAAACTGGCAGCCTTAGACTTGGCTGCATATACGGCTCGATAATCTTCACCATTTTGGCGACTTTTTTCAATAGTTATTTCTTGATAATCATCTAAATTAAGGTTGTTGCCTATTTTGGCACTCAATACCGGACTTTTTGAGCTATCATAAAGAAAAATATCTTTATTTTTTAAATCATGAATGACAATATTGTCCTGGTTTAAAATTTGGTGCTTTTCATCAGAAAATAATGGCTTCTCAGCTGGACATGTTTCTTTTTTAATCACAGTTAAGGATATAATTAGGTATCCTAGTAAAAGGATAAAGTTTAATATTGTAAAAACAACAATTGTTTGTTGAATGGTCTTCAATCTTTTTTCCAGCATCAATTCAGCTTATCTAAATATAATTTAAAAAGACTATTGAAATAATACCTAAAGATTTAAGAGGTGTTTTTATTAACAAAAGAAAATTTATTATCTTGTAGTTATGAAATATAAAAGATAACTTTATCTTCAGTTTACATAGTTTATAAATACTAAACCATATATTGGTGTGTATTTGATTTTTTATCTAATCATAAGTTCAATTTTTGGTGCAATTTAGATGACATTTAAATTTTTTTTTTCTTAAAAAAAATGTCGGATTTGGGACATGGCTTTGTATCAGATTTTATAATCTCAACTAGATAAAAAAGTAAATAAAGTGAAATTTTAAAAAAATTCAATTTTTATTTTAAAACTACTGGCATTAATCTGATATTTTAAAAACAAATTTAATAGTTTATGTTCTTTTGGGATAATATAGTTAAAACTAAAAATTTCAAGATATTTATTATGGATATTTTGGATAAAAAATTATTTTATTTACATTAATTAAAATAATACCTAATTAAGAATTTGACGATTTTTGATGAAGGATTATCAGTTGTTGAAAAAATAAGTGAAACTTTTAAAAGTCAAGGATTTTCATATTTGTCTTTTACTTTTAGTTTATAATTTTGTTAACAACAAAATTAAATTATGCTTTACAAAAATTTAGGTTCTAAGCATTTTTTTATTAGTGTTTAAAAAAAGAAAATTTTAATCAGTATATTCATAAAACCTTTTATCTTTTGTTTCAAATTAAATTTTATAAATAGAATTTACCAAAACTTTGACTTTGGATGTTAAATTTTTGAACTAAAATTTTAAATTATAGCATTACAAGAAAATGCTTGATTGATTTAATGTTTTTGCATTGAATTAAAGTTGGGACTTTTTTATGTTTTACTTTTTAGTATTTCTTGATCTTTTTTTAGTAAAAATTATATTTAAACTTTGTAAAAATAATTTATTTATTTAATAATATATAAATAAAAATAATGCAATTTACTTAAGGTTTTTTAAGCTAAAGTTGGCTCAATTAAATAGCGAAATGTAAAATAAAACTGGATAAAAAAAAATTTCCATTTAATAATCATCTCAGAATTTAGACAATTGTAGAGAGAAAAAAAAAAAAGTTGAATTTCCAAAAAAATTGTGATAAATTTTTTTTAAATACACACTTAGATCCAACCAACCAATTTACTTTACCTAATAAAAAACTAAAGTGATCAATTTACAAATAGCCACTGAATAGACTAATAGAAATTTTCTGGTCTAATGATTGCCATTCGATCTCATTTTAACTTCATATTTGGCACTTGGGTACTCTCGGTCATTTGGAGGACTAAAAACCCTGGGCAATTCGGCCGAACTTGGCAAAGGTAAGAATTGAAACCGTCGATCCAAATCGTCTATCGATTTGGTGGTAGGTGGCTGTGGTGGTGGTCTTGGAGGCGCTGGCCTGCTCGGTGGAGGCGGTGGTGGTGGCTGGTTCGGCGGTGGTGGCGGTGGTGGATGATGATTGTATTTTTCAGGTATTGGTGGTGGAGCAACTGGAGGAGGAGGCGGTGGAGGAGCAGCATTGGCTGGCTTGGTCACATTACGGTTATAAGGAGGCAGTGGAGGGGGCTGAACAGGTGCTTGGTTAACTGAAGGTGCTGGTGGCAATGGTGGATGCTGCTGGGTCATTGGAGGTGGCGGTGGAGGCTTGTTTGTTGTCGGAAACTGCGGCGTTCCTGCTCCAGATGACGGTGATGGTGCGCGAACTGGCTTCGGAAATGCTGGTAATTGGCTCTGACCTTGGTCTAAACAAAAATTTAAATTTGTAAATAAATTTTTTTCAAAAAAAATGTTATTTATTAAATAAAGCATTTTTAGAGCTAATAGTCAAGTGTAAGAAATGAACCTCAAGCTAGTGCAGTCACTACACACTAAAAGATTAAATTTGATTAAACAATTTTACAATTTAATGATTTCCTATTCGTATTATTTTTTAAATTGGCAGAATTGTAATAGACCGAATTAGAGTTTGATACTAAATTAATCGAATTCATTGATTTATAATTAGAATTTGCAGAAAGAGGTTTCGAAATACCATAATGATAAATATTTAAATTAGTATTACATTTGTTGATCATACTGTCATCTCTGGTAAGGTCTTGGCGTGGTGGAGGAACTGGTGGTGCCATTTTTTTCACTTCGCCATTTGCTCTATTTTTATTGATGTCGTTCGATTTGGAAATATTTTGTCCATTTGTTGACGAAATCGATGATGAGGTCGAAACCGATGATGAATTGGACGACGAAAACAAATTCTCTAAGATTTTTTTCTGATTTTGAAAATTATTTACACTGTTCGAAGGCCCGTTTTCTTTATTACTTTGTCGACTATTTACATTACTCGACGGTACTGTCGGAAGCGGTTTGTTAATTACCGAATTAGAAGCGTAGTGACTACCAGAAATGTTAGTGTTAGTGTTATGCTTTGTTTGTTGATGAGTAGCTATTAGGTCTATTAATTAATTTTATTAATAAATTTTAAAAAAAGTTTAAGTTCAAAGTGTGATCTTAAGATCAGTAAATTGAATAAATTAAAATCTAAATTTTTGTTTTGAAAATTGGTTGCGAGGGTAACATTTTTCTAGGAAAATTTCAGCTATGACGCACTTCTATCTTATTTTTATAAAAGCAGGAATTGACATGCCAAAAATATTTTTTAAGTATAAATTTTTGAAAATATTTTCAAATGAAAAAAATGTAGACGAAACATCAAAATAAAAAAACCTCAAAACAACAACTGTTTTTTTATTTCAGCCCTAAAATTGTTATTAAAATTGATATCATAGCAATTTCTAGATTTTAAAAAATTTAAAGCAGCTTTAAAAATCAATCATTCTAATTAGAATAAATTTTGATGATTAAAAGAAACAGTGTACTTAAATTCAGAACTTTTAGAATATAAAAAAAATTGGAATGAACATAAAATAATGAAAAATAATCAAGATATATTAACTTGGGCACTGATCTTATTTTTTTTAATTAAATTTGTGGCCTCAAAAATAAAATTTTAATTATTTTTTCGAATATTTAATTCAATTTAGATTATTTATTTTGCATGAAATTTTATACGTATAGCCTATAGACCTTTAAATATTTGAAAAAAAATCGTAAAGTCAATCAAAAGATAAATACATTAATTAAATTAATTCATTTAAATATTTTATTTTTAAATGAATTAATAAGTCAATTTTTGATAATTGTTTGGATCAAAGAGATGCAATTTACCATAGAAAACAAAACAATCTTGGTATATATACTAATATAAATAATTGAATGAATGAAAAATAAATTTTAATTAATAAAATGTTACTCTTAACTTAAAATTATGATACTGTCCTTTACTTTGCCTAAGGATTACTTTGGCCCTTGGTAAAATTAGATCCTTGAAATTTAAAGGGGTAGTCAGTTACGTGAACAAATGCTCGCATATTATGTGAAAAAATCTTATTCTCGAATTAAGTGGTTAAATTTTTTGTTAAAATTTTGTTGTTCAAATTTTTGAAATTACGTCAACAATTCTTTGCGTAACTGACTAGACCCGGAAAAATTTAGATGGTTCAGAAAATTGTGGCCGTGTCAATATTTCAAAGGGATCTTGATTCTGAAGTCTCGGGTACCATTTGAACCAATTTTATAATTCTGAAATAAAATTATTGACAACTTTCTATTAATAATATTAACCAAAA
The DNA here is from genome assembly GCA_016802215.1 of Brachionus paranguensis. Classification (NCBI taxonomy): domain Eukaryota; kingdom Metazoa; phylum Rotifera; class Eurotatoria; order Ploima; family Brachionidae; genus Brachionus; species Brachionus paranguensis. The sequence continues at coordinate 5,606,342 of JAESIX010000002.1, read as the reverse complement.
TGTTTGTTTTACTTCTCTAACAAAAAACTCTGGTATTGATTATGACTTTCTTTATGGTTACTTTAACTTTGATTAAAAAAGAACATAATTTATTGTCTTAAAATTTACACTAGAATATTCTCTAGACCAATACTCTAACTCTAAAAGCTAACTCAAATTTGGGATTTAGTCAATATGATTTAAATCCTATCGTAGCTTTATTATATGATTTAGAATAGATACTTAAATAATGATTTTTATCTAGGAATAATCTAAAAATAAGACCGACATTTTGTATTTACCTTGACTTTGGCCCTAACAAAATTAAAAAACAAACAAAAATTTTTGTGTTAATCTAGAATCACAAAGATACTAAATATATTACTAATATAATTTTTTTTAATTTATATCAAAAAAGATCTTATTTTTTTGAATATTCTTAAATTAAAACCAGAATTTAGAAGAAATTAAAAAAAATACGCTATAGAATAGATTCAATGGGATTAAAGTCATATAAAGAAAACCCCAATTTTGGGTCAACTCTTAGAGTATACTGGTCTAGAGTTAAGAGTAATTGAAAAAAAGTGAAACCTAAATAATAATTTTTAAATTTATTCAATTATCTATCGTCATCGGATCAAACTTTGAACTAAATATAAAAATACATAATATACGTAAAATCATGTAGATATTTTTTTTGATCTTACGCTTGTTTGCACTTTAGTGTAATCATGTACAAACAAGTAGAAAATAATGATAAATAATTTTGTAAAAGTGAAGCAGAAATTGCAGCATCAATTGTTCATCAGAGTTTGACAATCACTTGCAAAATGCATTACTCTTAAAACATATAGAAACTAAACTCAGAAAAATAATGTTTGGATAATGTGAAATTAAGCACAATTAAAACAAAAATATTTCTTTTTTTTTCTTGAAAAATTAAAATCGAATATAAAAAAAAATTTCAAAATATTTTTTTTTGCCTAAAATTCTTATTTCTAAATCCATCAAATTAAAAATTAAACAAAATTTATTTGATCTTTTATTTTTGCTAATTTTGATCAATGTAAAACTGTATTTTAGATTTAAAAAGGTACAACATATGTTGTAATTATTTTTTGAGATTTTTATTATCTTTAATTTTAATTTTTGGAAATATTTCAAATAAAATTAAATATTTTTGTTTTAATTGTGCATTGAATTTCGCACTGTCCACAAGTAAAATATTAATTTTCTTAATTCTCTGAGTTTAATTTCTAAATGCTTTAGAGAAATCCATTTTGTACGTGATTTCCAAAAAAAGCAAATATTGCTCTGAATTACACTTGTGGATAAAATTTTCTTATCATCTTTTTCTCTCAGTTTGTACTGACTATGACAAAAGAGTATATTGCGCCAATTTTATAATTTAAAAAAAAAGAAAGCTGGGATTTAAGACTAAATCGGTTCAGGTAGAAAAAAAAAAGTATCCTAAATCATGTTTACCATCTTCCTCATAAACATTAGTTATAATCAAATTGGACTCAATAGTGGGCGAATGGTCATGAAACTTTTTTGTGCACCCATCTATAGAATCTTGATTTTTGTGCTCGTATTCGGTCTTTGGCGAATACACCGAGCTAGTTGAGGAGGTGTCGAACGACGAGTTGAACGACAATGACGAAGATCTCAGCCCATCGCCTTGCTTTTGCCCATTTTGTATCTCAATCAGAGCCTGGTTGTTCAAATCGAAAGTTTGGCTTATCAAAGTTGGCTGGCTTATCTCAACCTGATTGTGCTCGTGGCAAATATTTACAGTCGATTGGTAGCATTTTTGCTCTATTGGCTGCGAGTAAATGGACTGATTGTGCACATGGTTAGAGCTTGATTTGGTCCTCATCAACCTGAGAGTGGAAGTGATGCGATTGCTTTGTTTCAACAGATAGCTGAATGTTCTCGACTGACTGGGATCTAGTGGCGGGTTCTTTGAGCTCGGCGACTTGATCAAATAGGACTTGAGCTTTGATGGTGATAGAATAAAGTCCGAATTGGTCTTGGGACTAGCTGGATTTGACACAACTTTGTTAGTTTTTTTCTCATTCATTTTCTTGTCCGGTTTGCCCAACGAAATCGGCTCTAGATACTCGGGCTCAAGCACTGGAGTGTCCGGGGCCGATTCGACGCTCTGCTCCATCTTGTCCTCTCTTCTTTCTGTCCTGGCCTCCACTTTTTTGCTCACCAAATACTCCTGGTTGAGCTTGGCTCTAATTTCGAGCGCTATTTCTTCTTCAAGCGACAGGGACATTCGTTTATCGTCCGAATGGCAGTTGACTAAATTGGGTGGCGGCACCGAGGGCAAGGGTGGTCGGTCGGCGACCGGCTCCGATGTGTACGAGCACGAGCAAGACGACTGGGACGACTGGGAGGAATGGGAGCACGAGCAGGAGCTTTGAATTGCTTTTGAGTCGGCGCTCTTGGCCTTGTGGAACAAATATTTGTCTTCTATTTCGGCGTAGATTTCGTCCAGCAGACTGAGGTCGTTCATGTTTTGGTCTAGATTGAAGGACTTGAGCCCGGCGATGTCCGAGCTCGAGCTGAGAGCGGAAAGTGCCAGAGAGCTGTGGCTGCCAGAGCCGCTGACATTGATGTTTAGCTTTTCTCTTAGGCTGTTTATCAGTGCGTTGTAGTTGTCGGAATTTGTGGGCTCCGGAGCCGGGTTTTTGCTCTCAGCGAGAGCTAGCTTCGGCTTGGGGGGCAAAGCCGGTTTTTTTGCATTGGACAACTCAGAGGGCGAACTGTGTGAAGTCTCGATTGACATTGTTAGTTTGTATTTTTTATTTTTATTTTAAATAGCATTTTCTATTTTAATAACTTTGTTTTAGAAATCTTAAGGAAACAAATTGAAAGTCGACAAGAAAAACAAAATTACGTAAGAGATTTTTGAATTTTTTGTAAATATTTAACTTTTATTTTATTTTATTATTTTTTAAATAAAAATTTATATTAGAAAAAAAAATAGTTTGCTGAATATTTTGCTCAAGCTTTAGATTTGAGTGAGAAATACAAGACCTCTTGAGTAAGCGGGCCAAAATAGAAAATTAGCTCTTAGAAAACAAGTTCGTGAAAAACTCAGCGCCTCTTAAGAAATATCATTTAATTTGCTTGTTTTTTTCGGGATGAAATCATCTGAAAATCGTGCCACACAATGCCTAGCAGCTCTGCGACTAGGACTCATATTAATTAGTTTTATTGCTAGCTGACTAGCTGAAAATAAAGCTCAATAATAAATCCAAGTCCATTTAAAAAATTAGTAATAGCATACAACATGCTGTAGCAGTTTTGAGCATTTTTTTTCACTTTTTTATTCTTTTTATTTTCGTTTGATTGAACATTTAAAATTGTAAAAAAAAAATCAAAAAAAATGCTCTAAACCATTAGAATGGGTTAAATGCCTTTTTTAACCAAATAGAAGAAAAAAAACTCCATTCCATTCTTTCGCATGTGAGACTTGACTCAACAAGCTTTTTTTTCTCATTTAATTAAACATCTAATAAATTTTTTTGTCTAAAAAAATTAAAAAAAAATCAAAAAAAATGTAATAAACAATTAGAATAAATAAATGAACTTTTTACTAAATTTAGGAAAAGAAAAAATTCAAAGTCCATTCAAAAGACCGGTAATACACACTACAGTGCAGTTTTGAGCAATTTTTTTCACTTTTTTATTCAATAGATTGAACGAAAAAAGAGTTTTTTTAAACATTTAAAACTTTAAAAAAAATTTAACTCCTAAAAAAGTTAAAACAAATCTTTAAACAATTAGAATAAATAAATGAATTTTTTAACAAATACAGGAGAAAAAAAAATCTCAATCTTTTATATTTGAAATTATACTAAAGAATCATTTTATTTATCCTTTCATTGTTTTCTCTTTTTTCTTGTTGTCTAAAAAAAAATGCTCTAAACTACTAAAGGAATGAATAAACTACCCTTTTTACCAAATAGAGGAAAAAATGATAATATTCGATTCTTTTGCATCTGAGACTTGGCAAAATAATAATATTTTTTTCTAATTTAATCCTTTCTGCTAATAATAATGTTATTTTTGAATTAAAAAAATAAAATAAAGAGAACATTTCGAATATCTAATAAATTTTTGTTGGTTAAAAAAAATTTAACTCATAAAAATTGCTCAAAATTATTAAATTAACACCCGATGCCTACTGACCTTTTTATAGCAAACACAAAATCCCTCAAAATGTTTTTTATAAAAAAAAAAACAAAAATTATCTCTCTTTTTTTCTATCGTTTTTATTTAATCTTATTTTGGTTAATTGTGTGATTTGATTATTAAAAATTTACAAATAACAACAAATCTTTTGGGTAACGCTCATTCAAATTAATTGAAAATACAACTCGTTTTAAAATCATTGCCTAACTTATACGCTTTGTTTTTCTAATTCGAATAAACTATTTTTCCTAAGCCCTATTTTTTATTCTATTAAGTTTAAACCAAAAATAGATAATTATCTAATGGATTTAAGGCATTTTGAGAAAATCTATCATTGAAAAGATCGCTTGACCAAGACCGCTCGGGGATTAGACTAGATTAGAGTGAATTAAGTCGAGCTGGCTCCTCCAGTCCGAGCTTAATTGCCAAACTTAATTTAGCCTGACCTTATCCAAGTGGTCGAAGCGAGCCCGCTCTGTGGCCAAATATTGTGCCACAAAACATTCACATCTACAGCTTACAAAGAAAAAAATGAGTCCAACGCAAGGTAGAAATGAATACTAAAGCATGATGAGATTAGGCTAAAAGCGGATAATACTGCTATACCGAGCTTAGCCACACACACACACTCGCTAAATTATACACAAACACAAATCTTCATATGCTTTTATTGTTTGATTAGAATGATTTGGATCAATATTTAGAGCAATGGTTGATCGTGTTTGGCCATGTACAATACATAAAGATATGATAAATCGATTTATTGAATTTTGGCCAAAATCTGCCCTTATTTGTACAAAAAATGCAAATTAAACAGGCTAAAACATGTTTTTCTAATTGGAACTCGTAGTCAGACGCTTATCGATCCAAATGGCGAGAAAGCAAAAGCTACAAATTGAGAAATTTAATCTAAACAATAGTCCATTTTGTTGTTATTTTTTAGTTGGCTTCAACTTCATCTCAAACATAATGAATTTGAAAGCATAATTTTTGCAATTCAACTTGTAGAAGGAGAAAAAAGAGAATAGAATTGAATTCAAATCCCATCCATCCTCTAGTCTCGATAGAAAAATAACAATGCTAGTCTTAAGCGTTCGTCTAGTTGCAATTTTTCTTAAAGGATTGCAAATTTGCAATCAAATATTTTGCTAAATTTTAGTCTATTTCAGTCTCTTGTTTTTTCTTTTTATTTTTTTCTTCTTTCTTTCTATTTGTAATTATATCCTTTATTTGTATCCTCATTAAATAAATCAATAGTTTACAAATTTTTTTAATCATAAACAGATGCAGAATTTTGCTCCTTCTATCTGACCACAAAAATCAATATATTTGCCGAATAAAAATAATAATAAAATATTACATTTCGTGCATATTAATCCTTTGCCGAAAAAATTCTAAAAAAATTCTTAATTGTTTTTTCTATTTAGAGTTGAAAAATTATAAAAAAAATTTTTTTTAGCTATTACAAATTTTAATCAAAACTGCAAATAACAAATGATCTTGTCAAAGTAAAATTTTTTTTCAGGCTAGTGTCCTTGTCATGAAAGACCGATTAACACCTCTTTTATTTGATTTTAAAATCTTGTAATAATTTTGAAAAAAAATTATTCTTTATAAAATTATTTAAAAAATAAAACATTGAAATATTCAAGTTAAATTATTTGAATTTTTTCTTCAAAATCTCTAAATATTAAATTAATATTATTGAATATTGAATGCTCGAATGCCACAAAATTCAACATTGATTTCTTTATCACAAAGCTATTCATCAGTCTTGTATAAAAAATTCCAAATTTTTTTTTTTAAATAAATTAACAGTTAACAAAATTTTTAATCATAAACAGATGCAGAAATTTGCTCCTTCTATCTGACCACAAAAATCAATTTAATTTCCGAATAAAAATAATAAAATATTATAATTCGTGCATATTAATCCTATTGCCAAAAAAATTCTTAATTGATTTTTCTGTTTAGAGTTGAAAAATTATTAAAAAAATTTTTTTTTTTAAGCTATTACAAATTTTAATCAAAACTGCAAATAACAAATGATCTTGTCAAAGTAAAATAACAAGACATAATGCGCTTTGCAAAATGACAAATGAACCTTTTAATTTTTTTTCTAATAATAAATGGAACTACTCTAATTTAAAACAAAAAATTAATATTGACAAAAATCCGCAGAAATATAATAAAATTTTAAGGTATCACAAATTTTAAACATAGCCTTAGATTTAGCCATAGCGCACAAATGAATCACACTTTAAATGAGGCTGAAATTTTCCAAACTCAAATGTTTTATTTATTGTCTAAATTATTTTTAATAATTAGAAAAATAGAACGCAACAAAATAAAAAAAACTATATCATTTTTTTACTGCATGAATCTGATGCTTGATAGAGTGGGCATTAAAAATATTTATTATTTGAGAGACCATTAAGAAGAAGCCGTCTAAAAACCAGTTCAGTTATCAGATATTTAGCATCTTATCTTATCATTTGGGCATTTTCAGAAGCTCGCATGATTGATGAGATATTTTTTTTAAGCTTCACTTAATCTCGACCCCTAAAAAAATTCAAATAAAAAACAATAAATCGAACTTGGATTTTTGATCACCTAAATTTTAAAATAGATATAATCAAGACTTGTTTATTTCTTGGCTAATTATCCATTCATCTTGGCCCATTATTTCAAGAATACATTTAAACAATGTCAATCGAAAATTAAATGGCTTGGGCTGACATTTAGAATGTTGATCAAAATTTTATGCTTTTTTAAAAACGCTAAATTTGAACTAAACTTCATTAATTTTGCGTCCGTCCGTCTCTTTCCTCTAGATCAAAGATAAATCTTAATCACTTTCCACTTCCCACTTACGCACACTTTTATTTACTAATAAACCTGTCAAGAGATATCAAATAACCACATAAGGGTGTTCACTAGTTGTCTAAAATGTTAACTTATCTAGACTTATTTAGATAACGATTTTGCATTTAAGAAATAGTTAAAAAAATAAAAAAAGTTAATTTTATTCAAGATTGTTAGATAGAGCGAGCTATCTACCAAGTTAATACCATCACCGATTTAGCCAAGTTAGTGTAAAATAGGGAAAAAAAAACATACTGTTTGATTGCTGGATCATGGGTACTGTTGAAGTATTAGGTCGGTTTCTTTCCTGTAATCGTCTAGTAAGTTGATCTTGAAGACTCATGCCTGCCATCGGGTTTGCACCTGATGAAACAACTCCGCTAGTTTCTGAACAAAAATTTAATAAATTAAAAGTTAATTTTTTTTCAATTTAAATTTTTACTTTTGGTCGAGACGGAGTCCTGCGCTGAACTTACTGCTCCTCCGGCCACTATAGGTTTACTTCGATCTTTGATCTTTGTTGGATCGACTTTTTTCAGCTTGGGTTTGGATGGATCTGCGATTGATTTTAACAGAGCGTTTCGATCAGGTGGTGCTGCGGTTGTCAGACCTCCCAGAGACGGAGGAGGTGGCGGTCCGCCAAGCATCGGTGGAGGTGGTGGTGGTGGCGGTGGTCCAGGCATTGTTTAAATAAAGTAGATTTCTTTAAAAATTTGATTTTCAGTCTAAAAGTTCGTTCACTTAGTAATTTTTGGAATTCTAAATAAACATCTAAATTTGATTTAAAATTATTTATTTTTTTTAAAATGATTTATTCAATCAATAAAAATGGAACATAATTGTTTGAGCAAAATTTGCCATCATTTCGATATTGACCATTTTTTTTTCCTTTCACTTAAACATTTGTGAGACTTTCGACAATGACTTATTACTGAAGCTTTTTTCTTTTAAAATACATGAAAAAAAAACTAAAAAAACTTACGTCATTGAATAATTTAGAATTTAATCATAATTATTCTAATTCAATGAAAAAAATAGACGCATAAAATACATTTTTTTTGCCGGAAAAAAATTAAACATCTTCTTTGTATTTAATCTGAACTTTAATTTTAAAAATTGATTGAATTCAAAAGAATTTTATTAAATAATCGTTTCAAAGAGAATAATTAATAAACTTTAACAAAAAATTATTTTGATTAGAACTTTTTTTAGCAAAAAATCTTTAAAACGCCTAATTAAAAATCTTTTATTTGACCTAAATTTTGCTTGCGGAATCCTGATAAATTTAAAATAAAATTTAAACATTCAGAAAAATAAGTCACTCTTTTGAGTTCTCTGAAAAAAAAATTATTTCGTGTTTTAATTATTAAAATATTTGTCAAAGAGATAAACATATTTATCGCAATGAATAATTCACCTTTATCTTTATTACCTAATAAAAATTTGTTGTACCTTCAAAAATTTGCAATTTTACAAAAGATCACATTCCTTGTAAAATAAAAATTTCACAAATTACATTGACTCAATTAGCAGGTAAAACTAGCCACTGAATACTTCAGGGTTTATTTTTTTTTATTCAGATCTCTAGACACATCGGACAGTATCCAAGTTAATTCATAAACATAATTTAAAATAAATTACCTGCAAAAAAATTAATTAATTTTTTCAAAATTGAAATTCGTCCTACTTGGTTTACTTAGTTGAAGATTTATTTTGAGCCGAAGTTTTGGTATACTGAAGCCTTATATTTTATTAAAAAAGAAATTTTAGAAACCATCTGGCAATAGTTTTGCACTTGGGTAAGTTTTGAAGCTTAAGCAAAAATAAAAAATTTCTCAAATTTTAATAAATTATTAAAATTTGAGAAACTGAAATAATAATGGTATTAAACGAACTAAACGATAAAAATAGATCATTCAATTCATAAGGCTTTATATATCCAAAAAAAAACATAAAAAAGAATTAAGAAACACAAAAATAATCTCGATTGGTCTACTAACCCGGTATGATTTTGTATAAATTTTTTTAGCTATTGTTGAAATCGGTCCAACATAAAAATAATGTAAAATATACGTCTGCAATCTCGAGTAAATGTAGGTAAACTTTGGTTTTGTTTTTAAGTTGAATGCATGAGTTGACGTTTAGGTCCATTCGAATTTTACATGAGTTTGGGTTGAAGCTATTTCTATTCAATGTAGACTCGAGCAAATTATCATTTATTTATTCGTTTAAGGCCTTGGTAATTATATTTTTAATTAGGCCTTTTAAATTTCGTCTCTTTTTCCAATTATTTACTCAGGACTTTTTTTCTTTAAAAAAATTAATTGAGTCAATTTAGAAAAACTAAGAGCTCTAAAAATACCAGCAAAACTAAATTTCTTCATTGTTTCTTTGATGAGCAATCTTTTTTTCAAAAAATGTGCTGCAATTCATAATTTTAAATTATTATTTGCCTTTTTTTCTATCTATTGTTAATCAAAATCTGGCTATCTACCGATTTTTTTTAAAGCCATGAATATTTTATCTCAAATTTTCTTCGTAAGCTTTTCACTTAAAATTTTTAATAAAAAATTAACCAAAAATTTTAGATGGCTGAGTATTGTTGATAATTTTATACCAGTCAAAAAATTTATTAAAATTTAAATTTGGAGAGTTTGTTAATCTGCTTACTGAAACAAAATAAATTGAGAAATATTTGGCGAACAAATTTCCTCAAAATAGTATTTTAATTTCAAAGTCGAAATTTATTTTATTATTTTAAATCTTTAAACTCGATAAGAAAAATTTTCTAAAAAATATTAATAAAAAGTTAGATGAAAAATCAACTTTTTATTCGAAAAGAAATTGAAAAATAATTTTTAGTAAACTTAAAGTTACTTGATCTCTTTTCAATTATTTATTTATTGTACGAAAATGTCAATGTTAATTTTCTCATATTAAAATATAATTCAGAAAAATCGATCAAAAAAATGCTCATTAATTTTATATTTGTCTTGAAATAAAAAAAAATCTTCAATATTGTTTATTTGTTGAAATTAATTGAATTTTTTATTGAATTCTAGTGATTTTTCGCGGAACAATTTTGAGACATACAGTGCCAAGAGTATCAAAAATCCCAAGGTAATTACAATTACAATATGTGCAAGTTTTGCTTGACCAACGGGCACAGCAAATTCAAATTTATCTTTAGAATAATTGGAATCAATCTCGTTCCAATAGCAATTTCCAATATGAAATTCTTTAATCAAATTTTTGTCAATTATTTGATCTGATTTGAAAATAAATTCATTTTGGTCTTTTAGATCTTGATTGCAATCAGACACTAAAATACGAGGACTGGCAATTCTAAATCTTTGATACAAGTAATTGTCAGATGGGGCATGATATCGTAAATGAAACGGATAACTAAAAGATATATTGCATAAATTTGGCGACTCATTACATAATAACAAACTTTTTTTGATGAGTAAAAAAAGCATAAATGGCTCTGATCTATACTCGATTGATTCAGTATTTACCTTTTGAGATAGAAAAAATAAAAACAGCTGATTGTAGATATTTTGTTTTAATTCGAATTCATCAACATAAAAATTCGGATTAAATTTTTGAATCAACATTATATTACAATTTGTTTTTAAAAAGTGTATTTGATCTGTATTGATTTGAATATTTAAGGAAAACAATTTATGAAACCCATCATTATCAATTTCGGAGCTGAGAGTGCTTGATTTGATCAGATTAAAGCATCTATTGGAAATCTCATCTGAGAATACACCAATGATCTGGAGTACAATGAAAAATAAAAACTGAAATTTTGACCGCATTGTTCCGTGTACAAAGATTTAAATTCTTAATAAAAAATCAAAATAGAAAATTATAATTTATTTACTTATTAGCAGCACAATAATTTTTTTCTAAATATTATAATTAATTTGAAATTGAAATAAGTAGGGATATAATTTATAATTTTGAGATTGTAACTTCGAAATTTTTATTATCTTTTTCATTTAGAACCATTTAAAAAAATTAGAAAATAAAATAAAATTAATTTTTTGAAAATAAAATAATCACGTAAATTAATTAGTTGATTTCAATTAAATAATTTCATTGATAATTGTTGAGAAAAAAAGAATCAGCAAAAAAGATGAATTGGTTCATGGCAAGAATTTAAAAAGAGCTATTTAGAAAAAGAAAATAATACATGGTCCGATGCTGAACTTACTGCTTTTCTGTTTAGTATAGGTTTACTTCGATCTTTGATCTTTGATGGATCGACTTTTTTCAGCTTGGGTTTGGATGGATCTACGATTGATTTTAACAGAGCGTTTCGATCAGGTGGAATCAGCATTTGTCCATGCATTTTTAAAATAAAAATATAATGATTTCCGCTGTAAGTCCTTCTTTTTTTTAAATTTAACTTTTAAATTAGTGTCTAAATAAAATTGATTGAATTAAATAAAATTTTAAAATTTTTTAAAAAGAGAATAATAAATAACATTTAATCAAAAATTGTTATTAACAACCACTTCTATTATAAATACATTAAAGAAGCCTAATTAAAAATCTAGCACACGACTCGATTTATTTCTGAAGCTTTATTTTTTTTTTACATAAAAATCTATAAAAACTTACCTAATAATAAAAATAATAATGATTAGCTACTGCAAGAAACTTGAGGAAAATTCTTACTAAGAAGACTTCTATGGTAGCTATTTTCACTATAACTCAATTATGAAGTTAGTATTGAATTTTTGGGATCATTTTAATCATGCTCTGAAAAAATTAAAAGTGAGCTCCGAAGTTTATTAGATGATTACTAAAATTTTTTAATATATCATAAATAATCACTTTTCTTGGGCGGCCTGGTCTTCTCTTTACGACAAGTAAAGGTCTTTTTTACGATTCTTAACTTGTCTTGAAAGCTTGCGTATTTTTTAGGAATTAGTAAGGCAATGTCTTGAATGAGCGTGAGTGAAGTTCGATTAAATATCAACCTTTAATTATTATATCTAATAAAATGATATTAACTACACCATGTTGAAGCTAATATCATTTTTATTTTGTACGGTGTATCTTCTCTTAGTCATGAAAGCTGTTTGTTTAAAACTGAGCTTTTAATTTTGACCAAAAAAAAAAGCTACCGTATTTCCTTGTTCGATATTGCAGCCTTTGACGCCCATTTGTCGCAAAATAACATCTCGCCCATGTAAAATATTCTTAACTTAGACCGCATACTCTAAAGATAAGTTTTAAGCCTTGAGTCTGCATTAAGTTTAGTAAACTAGATTTTATTGCGGCATTAAAGCTTGAGGTTTTTTCAAAAAATTCATTTTTTCAATTTTTCTTTGTTTTCAATTTATAGCACTAGATCAAGTTTAAAATTCAAAAAAATATACAAAAAAAATGTTTAATCATTATTATTATCAATGGTGGATTTTTCAAATTTTCGCTGGCTGTGAAAATAAAAGACTGCAATGACTTGGACATGTATTTAGAATGAAAGAAACAAGGATACCAAAAAGAGCCCTTCAATGGACACCTCAAATGGACGACCAGCATTAACATGGATGTCAACAATCATGAAAGAGTTCATTGAAATGGAAACGATATGGAGAGAAGGAAGGGTAAAGGTGAAAGATCGACTTTAGTGTAAATCAAAAGTAATGACCCTATGCTCCACAAAAAATCAGGAAAAAAAATCTTTGCTGATTACATGTCTGAATAGTTCGAAGTAAAAAATATTTTTCTGAATCCACTTAATTCAAATAAATTTAATTGATCAATAACTAAATAAATAAAAAGAATAGGAAAATTTTATTTTATTTTTTCGAATGGAAACATTGCACATTAAAATTTGATAGAAATTTTGAAAATCTAAAACAAAAATGGCACAATTGGTTAGAATAATCCGTAGAATATTCATTTAATGTTATGAATATAATTTTTTTTTAGAAAAAAAAAACCTAATGATCTAATAATAAAGGACTTAATAATTATCATGTAATATATCTAATAATTTGAAAAATGAATGCAAACTTTAAAAGAGATTTTCACTATTTACAATTAAATTAACATCTTACTGGCGTTTTAAAATTTCTATTTCGAGAATCTTTTTTTAATTTAGATTAAAATCAAAAATTTAATTTATCATGGTTTGATGGAACATTGTTTGAACAATGCCAAGTTTTGGTGGATATATTTTTATCGAAGCATTAATGATTTTTACTAACTTAAAGTTGATATAAATCATAAAATTTTGTAAATTCTAAGTTTTTAATAGATTTTAATAGCAAACATCTTTTTTGAAATATTAAGGCACTAGTTGTAAAAAAGCTTTATACTTCAACTGTATAAGTAAAATAAATTAGTCCCAAACGATGAGTCTCATACTCTTGCTTAAATTTAATCTTAATTAATTACACTCTTTTTTAAATGTATAAAATCTAGAAAAATGTTAAATCTTAATTATCCATATTCTTGATTTTAGATCCCAGAAATAGTAAGAATGCATTTGTTGCATATTTTTAATTGAATAAACATGACTGGCTATAGTGATAGAAAATTATATTACTCATTTGGAATACTAAAAAATGTGTATAAAATCAATGCAAATTAAAAAATTGTAGTTTTAAATTTTTATTTTCTTTTGAAAAACGTTTAAAGAAAACCGCAATATTCACAGTATGGCTAAATTCAAGCCAAGAATTTTCACAATGTCTTTCATCTTGATACTTTTTTTAAAAGTAAAAATTTCTGAGGTAAAATTTTAGTAAAAAATATTGCATTATAATTTTTTTTTATTTCTAGTCAGGAAAAGTATTTGATGACTTCTTGACTAATTTTTTAAAAGAATATAATCTGAATGATCACGATGATTTTTTTGGTAAAACTGAAAGTGCAGTTGTTCAGAATGAAAATTTCAATGAAGAACAAAATAAAGACAATACAGAAAAAATGATAGAAATGTTTGGTTACATGGAAACAGAATCTAACTCAACACTTCAAAATCAAGCAATAAATCAGACAGATCTAGAGGATACATTTGAGAATGAGAACACAAATGAATCAAGTAGACACTACTTGGATCTAACCCATGAGCCAAAGAATTTGACATTGGAATATTTGGAGCAAGTTTTCAGTGAAAACAATCAAACAGAAGTCATTAATGAGAGTATGATATATGAACAAGATTTATCTCATAATAATTCGATCATTTATTCAAATGAATCGAATGTTACAGAAGAAATAGATAATTCAGAATTTAATTTAAATTTTGGAAATCAAACAAATGAGACAAATTCAGAGGTAGAATTTGAGGATGAAAATATTAAAGAAACAATTTCATTAAACACTACCAATGAGCATGTAGCATTTGGTTCTGAATTAGATAACTTGAAGCAAATTGTGATTGAAAATAATCAAACAGAAGTTAAAAACGAAAGTTGGGTTAATGAACCAGATATCTCTCAAAATGATTCTTACATTTATTCAAATGAACAAAATATCACAGAAAAACCAGAAAATTCTGAATTGAATTTTAATTTGGAAAATTTTGACCAAAATACTACAGACTTTAATTTTAATTTTTCTGTAACTGACCCAACCCATTTGATGGAAAATTTTATTTCCCAAAATTTGACTGAAAATGTAACAGAATTTGAAACTTTTGAATACCAGCCAACATCCAATTCCTTTCATAGTGTTTCATCAGAAGATATTGAAAATAAAACAAGTAACTTTAAATTTAAATTTATTTTTTAAATAATATTTTTATTTTAGTTGATACAATTGAAGTAAATTTTTTAAATGCAGAAAAATCAGTAAAAATTGAGCAAGGCACAAGCATTACTCTTTCGTGTGCATCAATCTCTAGATTAATGGCTGGCCTCAATTCAATAATTTACAGAGATCAAGTAAAATAAAATTTGTTGTTCAAATTTTTTAAAAATACTAATTCAAATTTTTCAGACTTTTCTCAAATACTCTAATTCATCTTTTGTCAAATTTGATATTAAAAACGCTCAAGAACACGATCAAGGTGTCTACACTTGTTTCTCATTTTCTTCAAACGGAAAATTTTATAATTCTTCATCAATTCAAGTCGAAGTTTCGAGTAATAAATTGGAACTGCTTTCGATAAATATTATTGACAAATTTTATTTTTAAGAAAAAAAAATTAATTTCAATCTTGAATTAAAACCAAGTGGAAAATTTATTAAAATAAAAGAAGGAGATGATTTGAATATTGATTGTTTTTTGGATTCATATTCAGCTGCTACAATTACTTTTTACAAAAATAAAGTATTTCTAAAATTTTTAAATAAAATGGATTATATGATATTCTTTAAGGAGTTTTTATCTTCCACGAAAAACAATTCATTATCTGTGAGAATTAAAAATTTTTCAACAATAGACCAAGGTGAATATTTTTGTCAAGCAAGCTCGTCGGATTATCAAAATTTTGAGTACAAAGCTATCAAAGTTTTAGTAGAAAATAGTGATCAAGTTTATGCATTTGAAAATGAAAAATTTGTCCATAACTGTTCTGGGAACCTCAATGCTCATTGGTTTAAATTGGACTCAGTAATCTAAAAATTAGTGGTCCAGTCTCCAAAATTTAATTTTTTTTAAACTTTAGTCAGGAAATTTGAAACAGATTTCTTCAAAAGGACTACTAATTTTCGATAGCCTAAAAATTGATGATTCTGGATATTACGAGTGCCAAGTAGCAGAGACTTCTGTCCAAAAAATAAAGCTAATTGTTCAACCCTCATTTGACAAATTAATTCAATTTAAAAATGAATTACATAAAAAGAAAATTAAAGCAAGACTTGGTGAAACTTTGCATCAAATTTGTACCAGTCAAGTCGGAAGCAATGATGCAAAAATTAACTGGCTAAAGAAAGATCAAGAAGTAATCTAAGCAAAACATAAAGTAAAAAAAGACTAAAAGTTTTTAAGACACTGGAACCAAACGAAAGAGTCTCGATAGAAACAAGAGTGTTTTCTGGAGAAGAGACAAGACTGATTTCGATTCTTAAGATAAAAGAGTTACGGGATGATGATTTTGGTTTCTATGAGTGCCAATCACAAGTTTCAAATTTAACTCAAAATTCAGAATTTGAAATCATTATTGATAATTGTATAAATTAATTAAAATTATTTTGGTTCTAGTTTAATTTTAAAATTTAGCTTTCAAAATCGATGTTTCATTCTCAGAAGAAGTAAAAAAACTCGAAATAAATGAATCATTTGAATTTAATTGTTCTATTTCGAACCAAATTGGACAATACAACTTAGTTCTTTACAAGAATAATGTATAATTTATTTTTTCTAATTAAATAAATTCAATTTTTTATTTAAGTATGTTATTAAAACATCAAAAACGAAAACGATTTCCTACAAAATAGACAAAGCTAGATTAAGTGATGTTGGTGTTTATGAATGCAAAGGATATGGTTTTTCAGATTCGTTTGAGATTGAAAAAAAATCTTTTAAAATTGATATTAGTAATGAAAAAGATTAAAAAACTAAATTTTATTAATTTTTTATTTATAGTTAATTCACATGAAATGTTCATTGCTAAGGGTTCGAACTTTTCGCTTCAATGCAAAGAACCTCAATGGAAAAGAATCGATCAAGTAAGATATTTTTTTCTGTGTAAAGAATAAAAACATAAAATACTGATTGTTACGTGTGAACTGAACAATTCTAAATATAATTTTTTTAAGATCATATTTTTTCGCATAAGATTTTAAAAAGTTTAAGTATTATGAATCTTTTGACATTGTACACTAGAATTATTGCATTATTGCATTACACTTGGTTGTGGTTAAACATGCTTTTCATGAAAAAATATCTTTTCATATAACTGAAAATTAATAAGATTTTTTTTAAATTATATTTTTCAATCGTGACCATTAAAATTTGATTTAAATTTATATTTTATGGGATTGTGAAGTTCGATTCAATTTAAAAAGTTTTAATAACTTTCTACCGAAAGAGATAATTTAGTTCTAGAAAATGTTTGAAAGTGAAGCAAATTTGCTTAATGCAGTAAAATAAGTCTGAATAAAACTCTTCAATTTTCTGCATTTTGCACGGCATTAAAAATAATTCTAATCACCTGTGCAATTAATTTGCATAGTTTTTACAGACATATGTTTTCGTATTAAGCAAATTTGCTTAAATATTAACTTAAGCATTTTTCAGAACTAAAATTATTCCTTATAAGTAAAAAAGTTATTCAAGTTATTCTGAATTGAAACAATCGAATTGGAAAAAATTCACAACCCCGAATTTAACTTCATTTTGCAGAATAAAGTTATTTTATTTATATTAATTTAAAATTAGTCGTAATTTTAGACACAATAATATGGTTTGAATATATGAAAAGTATTAAAAAGTATTTTACATTATTTAAGCTTTTAAATTTTATTTAATTTTTTTTCTTTATTTTTCTCATCGTGACATTTTTTTAATAAATAATATTTATAGTAATTAAGAAATGATATAAATATTCACATTTCCAATCTTTCCCTAAATTCCAAATCCTGTGTTATTTAGAACTATGGTTTTAACGAGATATTTATGAATCTAAACACAAATGAATCAGACCGCGTTTAGGATTATGTTTAATAATTTATTTTTAATTTAGCCCTATGCTGAAATTTCGGACCATATATTAAAGTTTACCAATTTTAATCAAACCAACAGTGGAAGCTATGTGTGTTCTCTTGATGAATTTAATCAGTACCAAGTTGATATTTTTTTGGTAGACAATGGAGAAATTGAGATAAATGGTCTTTTGGAAAAGAAAATTATTTCAGATGCCAAAATTAATGATTCAATCAATCAAAGTTGTTTAGCAATAATTAATAATGTCCACTTAGAACAGAATTTAGAGATACAATGGTATGACCAGTATGGTGAATTGTTAGAAGGCAAAGAAAATATAGATATTCAAAATTATGTTACCAGAGCTTATCCATTAACAAAAATTTCAACCTTAAAATTAAAAAACATAAATTTAAAAGATTTTGGTAGCTACAAATGTATAATTTCGTATCACTACATGATCAAGACTTTAGAGTTTGACATTATTAATCCATATGATAGAATACAGCCTAGTTTTAATAAAGATAAAATTGAAGTTTATCAGGGAGATAGTTTTGAATTAATTTGTTCAACTGATGAAGAGATAGAGAAAGAATGGCTTATCAATAATCAAAAAGCGGAAAATTTCTTTGGTCTTGAAATAAGTGGTAATATCTTGATGGTGAAGAATGCTTCGTTAGAGATGAATGGATTAATATCTTGTAATACAGTCAAAGATGAGGTAGTAGCCTCCAAAACAGTTTCACTCGTTGTAAAAATTTTTCAAAGTGTGAATATTACATCTAATTTGGAGATAGAAGACAATGTGATAAAAATAGAATCAGGATCTTTTTTGAAAATTGAATGTTTTGATCCCTTAAATGAATCTGTCCACTGGTCAAAAGACAATGATCCAAAATTTTCAGTAGACTATGGGATCTTATTTTTCAACAAAACTCAACTCGATAATGCTGGTTTTTATACATGTGAATCGTATAATCATGAAATTAGATCCAAAAATATAGAAATAATCATATTTGAAAAAGAAATTATGACTACGAGTGAGCCTGTTACTGAGAGAGTGTCACAAAAAGTTATTGTGACAAATGATTCAACTTTGGAATTTGAAAACGGCATCGATTTAACTGTGTATTGTATTACAGACAACGATATAGATGTAAGATAATTAGATAATAATTTAATTTTTTTTTTTTAATTTTTAAAAATTTTTGAAAGTTTTCATCTAATTATATTTGGACAAAAAAAAATAAAGTTAAATTGTCCGAAAACGTAGACAGAGATGAGAACAAATTGATTTTTAAAAACTTTAATAGAGATAACCAAGATAATTATGAATGCAGATATGGCGAATCATTGGAAAATAGTATTTCTTTGACACTTTTTATCAAAGGTGAGTGAAAATTAAAAATAATTTGAACAAATGATCAAAATGCAGGAAAATTGGCCAAAAAATAGAAGAATATCAAATTAAATTAGTTTTAGCACAATTTTATCTAATACTGTTTCTTAAAGATAGAAAAAAATATTCAACTCTTTTTTAAATTTTCATCTGATCTAATCATTTTACTCTCATCTTTTCCAATATTAAGCATTTAGGACCTGTCATATTCAATTTAATATTTAAAATTTTTAAATTTTCATCAACTTAAAATTAACAAACTAAACCAAATGAGTAATTTACTAATATGCATTACTTTACATTTCTTACTATTCAGACTCATTTTCCAAGTACTACATTATTCGTTTAACAAGTTGATATATTCTAGGAAGGTCCTTGTATCCTTGATTATCAAAGTCTTCATATGATTCGCATAAATTTTTTCTGATAGATCATTTATATAAATGATAAAAAGCAATGTTTCCAAAACAGGTGCTTGTGGTACACCACTGGCATACCACAAGGATATTTGGTCAAAAAAAAGCAAAGTCGGTCAAAGGTCAAAGTCAGATTTGGCTTTTAAGGATATAATTTCAAAAGTCAACTTTGACTTTGACTTTTGCACATTTTTAAGTTAATTTTTTACTTTTGACCAACTCTGAAAAAATAATTGAATGTCGCTGTTAAAATATTTTTATATCTAAATTTTCGTGAAAAAAAACTTAATTCTCTTATTTTTTAAGTGATCCAATTAATTAATTTTTTTAAAAATAATAAGATTTTAATTGTAAAGTTACATGATATTCAAAAAATCTATAATTTATCCTCCCTTTTTGATATTTAAATTATTTAGACTAAGAAAATATATTTGTTATGAACACGACTCCAAAAACTCATAAACAAGATACTTATTCGCCATAGTATGTTTAGACTTCTGGCTACGCCAATGTACACCACATTTTAGGTTGTATCAAAAGATGTAGACCTTTTTAAATTATGATTTAAATAAAATCAAATTCAATTTTAATGATCTTTCATTTCTTATAAAATCTTTGATCATAAGTCTTTTTATTTCCTATATTTCTATTTAAATTTTTTTTTCAGGAGAGATAAAAGATCCAACAGCTAATCTAGATGATAATAATATAGAACTATCATATGGCCAAAATAAGACAATTGAATGCACGTTTACCGGATATCCTAAGCCAAAAATTACTTGGTTATTCAAAAATGAATTAATAAATGACACAGAAAATTTTGAAATTTTTAATAATGTATTATTAATCAAAAATGCAAATGAAAATACAAATGGCGAAGTCACATGTCGAGCAATTGGCAAGGACAACATTTTTGCTGAAGATAGCGCACTAATTATTGTAAACGATAACAGAATTTTGCTCAAAATTCAACCACAAGAGTCCATTGTTCAAATAGGATCATATATTAATTTAAGTTGTGATATTATTCAACCAAATATTGGTGATTTGGAAAACTTAACATATGTCTGGTCAAAAGATAGTATCATTTTAAATGGCTTCACTCAGCGTCAATTAAATTTTAAAACTAAATCACTGAATGAAAGTGGGCTCTATAGTTGTCAAGTGTTCGATGGTGACAGAAAAAGTGAGCCATCCAATTCAAATATCAAAGTTATTCCAAATCTGAATTCAATCACCATCAAATCTAATCATAAAATAGATTATAAGAATTCCAAATTGGTAGTTAAGGAATCAGATAATGTAAATTTGAAATGTGAAGCTGAAGCTGATGATAGCCAAGTATATTGGAATATTAATAGCACATTAAATGGTCTATCGCAAAAATTTGGAAAAGAACTTTTTTTAGATAGCATTATGCAAAACCAATCTGGAAATTATGAATGTGTCGTAAAGATACCTCAAGTTGAAAAAGAATTGAGATATGCTATTAATGTTTATGCTGTCAAATATGAACCATTAATGATAGAAATAAATATATCATATTTGAAAAATATTCTTAGACTTGATTGTAATGTAGTTCAAGGTTTGCCGAGTCCTAACATCAGTTGGACAAAAGATGGATTAGAAATAGATAATCTAATTGAAGAGATGAAAACTTTTTATCTTTATTCAATTTCAATAGATCAAACCAATAAAGATAACATTGGTACTTATAAATGTACCGCTGATAATGATTTAGAAAATGTTCAGCAAGAATTTCACTTTGGTATTAAATATTCAAAAAAATTAAATAAATAAATTAAATTATTTTCCAAGGTCCAAATCAAATTCAAATTCAAACAACGACTACTGTCATTACTAGTACAACTTCAATTGCTACTACAACTTTTGTTCCAGTTATTACCAATTGGACTTTAAGCATTAATAGCAGTGCTAATTACGAGTTTCATACTGGATCAAACATTGAAATAATTTGCAATTCATTTAACCATTTAAATAAGGTATTTTAAAAAAAATTAAAACAAAAAGATTTGAATTAAAAAAGTGATCTAAATTAATAATTCCAGTTGTATTTAGTTTTAGTTACTGACCGAAAATTCTTCGTAGAAATCCCAAAAAAAAGAAATTGTTACATAAAAAGAAATTCTAATAATTTTTTTTTATACTAAATATTGTTACATCCTTTCAAGTATTCTGCAAAAAAAATCTTCATACTAAATAAAAATTTAATTTCTAAATATTTAAACATTTGAATGTTTTTCAGATATTAAGCACGTAGACTTTAACAATTGTTGCTTTTAGAGAGCTAAAAATTCAAAATTCTAATTGAATTTCCTGTATCAAATTTAGCCTAATTATAGATGTTTCTTATGTATTCAAGTTTGTGTTTGGTTCTAAAAAAAACAGAAAACTACATTTATTTTTAATTTAAACTTATACTATTTTTTTAAATTGTCACATAAAAATTCTAAGAAAAAAATTAAACTAGGTTCAGATTTTTTCAAACTTAAACCTTTATTACATTACTTTTTTATTTGAAGAAAAAAATCTACAAAATATTATAAAATAAATTTAAGCAATTTAAACAAAACTTGATCAAACATCTTTAAGTTACTGTTTTAAAAAGAATTAAATCAGCAAAATTGTTGATGCTAAGTCTCAATAATTTATGGTAATATGAAGTTGCCTTTTAAAAAAAAAATATGTAGCTATATTTAGGACTCTCAAAAGACTACACTCTCAATTCCTAATGAGCACATTACTTGAAAAACACACACTGTCTGATTTTAAATTAAAATTAAAATTTTAGATCAAAAAAAATATTTTTTTAAATTAAACAGCACACTTATATTATTTGTTATTCAGCTGCGTGTTCATCAAGAATTTTAATTACATTTACTCTAAAAATTAAAAAGCTCAAAGGTTTAATTAATTAGCATAAGCACTTGTTTAACAAAAATTTGATAACAGTGTTATTCCATTTCTAAATAAATATATATAAAAAAATAAGTAAATTATTAAAAAATTTCAAAAGTTTTTCAAAATACGCAACATACATTGATACATCAATTAAAAAAACTCCAAAAAAAGTTATTTAAATAAACTTAGCCATTTTTTAGTTTGAATTACGATAAGTTTAATACTGGAAGCACCGTTTAAATTATTTTTTTAATTATTTTCAATATTTAATTCTTAATTAAATTTTTTTTTTAATTTTAATTTGTAATCCAAGGATGATTTAACATTCAACTGGAAAGCTAAATTTAAAAAAGAATTTTTACCGAACGTAAAAGCCCATGACAAAATTTTAAAAATAGAAAATTTGGATTTTAAAAATGAAGGTCAATATGAGTGCAAAATAGAAAACAATAATGATATGAAAACAGAAAGTGTCATAGTAAACCTTGTAGTTAAGAGTAAGCTAAATGAAATAATTAATAATTAATAAATTTAAAAAATATTCAATAGGAAAACCTGAACGAGCCACAGCTGAAATAAATACCAAAGTAATCGATTTGGATAACGAAAAAAAAATAACTGTCACTTGCTTTACCAATGGATATCCAAAGCCAAAAATAATTTGGATATTTAATGGAAAAGAGATTTCAAATCATCCAAATTTCTACAGTTTTGGCAATTTATTGCAAATTCGAAACCCGAGTATAGACTTAAATGGTTATATTACTTGTCAGGCAATCGGCTACGAAAACAAAAAAGCTGAATCAAGTGCGCTTTTGGTCTACGCACATGATCTGGAACCTTTAGTAGAAATAAATCTTAGCAAAAATAATCTAACAATTGGTTCTTTGGCAGAATTCAATTGCATTATTAAGAACAAAAGAAATTTATGGGTTCAGCAATTTTTTTATAATTGGTATAAAGAGGGAAAATTAATAAAACAAGACTCAAAAAATGGGACTCTTGAATTTAATGTGTCATCAATTGACGATTCTGGTTTTTATTCTTGCCAAGCTAAAGATGCTAAAAATATTCAAATTAGCAACAAAGATGAAGTACTGATGCAGGTTTATGAAAAAATTGAAATAAAAATAAAATTTGAATCAAATATTGGTATTAACAACAAAACAATTAAAATTAAGCAAGGTGATAATGTGACCATAAATTGTATGACAAACGAAATAAAAAATCACAAAATTCAATCTAGATGGGTATCGGAGAAAATTATTTCCGGATCTTCGGATTTTCATATTTCATCGAATTCAACTTTTAAAATTTTAAATGCAAATTTAGGCGATTCTGCAAAATACATTTGCTTGGCTAACTCAAATGATTCCAAAGTTGATTCTGTAAGGGACGACATTATAATAGAAGTTGAAAGATATGAACCGATTGAGCTACAGGTTTATATCAATGATTTAGAGTCTCAGCTAGCTGTAGATTGCATTTCAGAGGGCTTTCCTGAGCCAAAACTTAAATGGACTACAAAAAATAATAATTCAGTTGTAACTTTTATTCAAAATGAAATTTCGTTTGGAGGTGTTCAACTTGTTTTGAACAAAACTGATACTGAGGATATAATAAATTTTGGATGTAAGGCTGAAAATAAATTTGAATCAAAAATTCATGAAATTAATTTGTCAATTGGCAAAACTCCTCATAAGCCAGTCAGTATTACGAATGAAATGTACAAAACAACTTCCAATTTAAATATCTTTCAAGATTCGAGTTCAAATTCGTCTCCAGAATATTTAGCTACAGACACTATTTTAACAGAACCAGTAGCAACTACAGAAATCGAAAATGAATCCAGCTCTTTTTATTCTACAAGAGAAGCTTTAATCGAAACCACTAGTTTAGAGACTGAATCAGAAGAATATAATACTATAACTTTGACATCATCTACTAACCCTACAACAACCACCACTACATCAACCACCACTACATCAACCACCACTACATCAACCACCACTACATCAACCACCACTACATCAACCACCACTAAATCAACCACCACTACTACAGCTACCGCTAGAATTTTTAAAACATTGCCATCAATCAACTCAGATCTTTTGATTAGAAAGGAAATTGTGAACACTAACACAATATTAAATCTCGATTTAGGAGATAATTTAGATTTGGAATGTAGTTTACCAAATGAAAAAACTAAAGTAATTTATTTTTTTTTACTAAAACTATTACACAATTAGAATAAATATTTTTTTGTTGCCCACAAAAATAATAAAAACATCCATAACGTAAAAAAAGGGTATATATTTAATAATAAAATTAAATTTTTAAATCAGTTCATAAATTTGTTAGTAAAAAGAAAAAAGATGCCGTTGACTGAATTTAAAAGAACGCTATTACTAGATTAATTTGTCATTTTGTGTAAAAAAAAGGAATTTTTTCAAACATTTTAAAAAAGCGTTTTTTCATCTAGGATACCGATAATTTAATTTACGATTGAGTGCCATCACTAAAAAAAAACAAAATTTTGAAACACTTATCAATTGACAATTTGATTTGTTTGCAATTAAAAAATTTACTTAACATTAAATAAAAAGTGAAATTCTGTCAATTTCAATCAATAATTAATTATTGATTTATTATATTTTATTTTTGATATAAAAAAACTTTGTGTTTTTTTATTATTCTTGTGGAAGATCTATTATAATTAGAGAATATTTTATGGCTAATATTTTTATTTTCATTTAATTGATAACATCGTGCTCATCAAATTTTTTTTTATTAATTGTCAAAAAATTTATTTTAGTAGTAGTAATATTAGTGGTTTTGACAAGGCACAATAAGGCAGCTCATTTGATTGATTGCTGCTCATCCAGCAAACAATGCTACTTTAAAGCTGTTCTATTAATTGTTGTGGATATTTTTATTTTAACAGGTTAATACTGATATTAAATGATTTAATATAAAGTAGATAAACAAAGAACAAATAAGTGATTTCCAATAAATAAAAATATCAAATAAGTTTTTAAAAAATTAAAATTTTTTAAAATCAATTTAATTGTTAATTTTCATTTTTAGATTGCCATTGATAAGATATTGGATAAAAATTATTGAATAAAAATATTCATATTTTTGGTATTTTTATTAGTAAAGATTATATTTGAGTACTTTTACAATTACATAGTATTTCCCTATGGTTTAACTTACCATTGTTTTGTCAATAAATTTTCAGCATATTTTTAATCATAATTTCCATCATTCGAAATAATTATTTTTTCAATAATAAATATTTTTAAATTAAAAAGATTGTGAGCATTTTTTGGCACAGGGCTGATAAAATAGCTTGGCCCAAAAAAATGGTTCGTAAAGATGGACTAATGCAAATTCGAGATTTTGATTACTATAATACAGGAAGCTATTTGTGCTCAATTTCAACAGAATCTGAAACAAAAACTTTAAATGTTACCATAAAGTCCAAAAATGAAAACCAAATACAAGTGAGACTAACGAGAAAATATTTTGAGCTTAAAGATAGTCAAGTTACTGTTATTTCCTGCAAAACTTATCCAAATTTTGACTATGATCAAAATTTGATTCAGAACATTCAGTGGTTGATTAATGACAAAGATGTAAGCTTTTACAGTAATTTGGTGCCAGCTCGGGACAAGCTTTTTGTAACAAACGCCAGCCAAGTATTGCATGGGGTTGTTACTTGCAGAGCAATAAGCAAAAAAGGTCATTTTGTTGAAGATACTGCAGTTATTCGAATGAACCAACACAAGGCTCTTTTTGTGGATACTTATCCAAAAATTTCCAATTTAGCCATTGGTGAAACGATTGAAATGTTTTGCTCGTTAGAACCACTTAGAGACAATGGTGATTTTCAAAACGTAGAGTTTGAGTGGAGAAAAGATGGGACTCCGGTCAGAGAAAGCAATTTTTTGATCATAAATAAACAAGGAGGTTTAAATTTGACCATAACATCGTTACAGGATGCAGGGTTGTACACTTGTCAGGCGTTTGACACAAATCTAAAAAGCAACATTGCCAAAGTTAATGTTGACGTTTTCGAAGATAAAAAACAAAATATAGAAACCGAAATAAAATCAGATAGTTTGATTGAAGATAAAAAAATAAATCTTAAACAAAATGATAATGTAACCTTGGAATGCTTGATTAAGTCAAATGAGCCAGCTGTTCAGACACGCTGGTATTTGGAAGAGGGTTCTTTGAATTCAGAATATCATTCAATTTCCAAAGACGGCTCCAAGATGACCATAACAAACATTCAACCAACTCACACTGGGCGATATTCGTGCATGAACTTATTTGGTAATGCCAATATACAGCAGGTCAAGGATTATGTGGACATTTTAATAGAAAAATATGAGCCGATTGAGATTTACACAGAATTCAATGAGGATAAAGACAAGCATATTATTGAATGCTTTGTCAAAAATGGATATCCTACTCCAGAATTAGAATGGGTTAAAGTCGACAGAGACTTGAAAAAATATACCATTGCCAAATATCCGGACAATCACATTGAAATTCTTATAAACAAAAATGACACAGATATTTACGGATTTTATAAATGTATTGCCAGGAACAAATACGAAACAAAGTCACAAATCTATAATCTCGAGGAAAAAAAGTCTACACTCGAAGAATTTAGTGTGGTCATATCTGATGAGAAAATTGTTTTAACAGAAGGCGATAGTGCTGAAATTAAGTGTAATGTAAAAGGAATTTCTGTTTTGAACAAAAGGATAGAATGGTTTTTAAATGGTACTTTGATTGGTTTGAGCAAAAATTCCAATTTTAGAGCCTATGATGATCTATTGATATTAAATGGTGCAAAAAAAGAGCAAAGTGGAGAAATAAAATGTGTTGCCTATGATTATCCGTTGCAAAAATATGATTCAGTTATTTTGGAAGTGGAAGAAAATAGGGAAATTTACCAAATAGAAATAGAGCCCAAAGACCCTAAATTGAATGAAGGCTACCCCATTGAATTCAAATGTAATATCATATCCAAAAATTTGAATGTTGACCGAAAATATCTAAGATATGAATGGTTTATGTCAGACAAACTCATAGGAGAAGAAGAAACACTTCGAATTAGCAGAGTTGATTTAAGTTCCGCGGGCAATTATCACTGTAAGGTTTTAAATAAATTGAATGGTCGATCAAGTAATTTGGCAATGAGTAGACTGACCATATTGTCAGTGCCAATGACATTTGTAAACCAAGGCGAAAACATAACTATACAATGTGGTGTTAATTCTTCAAAATATATAAAATATGAATGGAAAAAAATTGGAACGAATTTAGAAAAAGAAATTCACGTTCCTGAAAATAATTTTTTGCATATAAAAAATATTAGAGTTGAAGACCGTGGTGACTATGAATGCAAAGCTTTTTATAGTGATACTAATTATCATGTAAAGTATAGTCGGATTGAAGTAAATAGAGTTGAGAAGCCAAGAGTTACTACGGTTCCGACCCAGGACATTATTGATGCCTATAGAAAATTTCCATCAGTGAGGTGTCAAGTAGTAGCTGGCATACCCCGACCGGAAGTTGAATGGAGAAGAGTGGACGGAAGACCAATGTCGAGCAGAGTAGAAATAAAAAATAATATTTTGAGTATAAAGTTCTCTCAATCAGATGATTATGGAGCTTATGAGTGCGTGGCTAAAAATCAATTTGGCCAAGATACAAAACAAATAATGATTAACAAACCAAGATTATTTTTTTAATTTTTATTTTAGATTTAGATTTTTTTTATTTAGTTGAATAAAAGTTGTTTTAATTTAATTAAATTTTATTCGTAGTGGAAAACTTGGCCAAAATTTAGGCTGGTATAAATCGTAATTTTTGTCATAAATTATTTGAAGGTTTGATTCAAGGTATTGGATTTCTAGTCGTAGTCTTCTCGACTTTATAAAATTTCAAAACTTCTGAATCTATTTCGAATTTCAAGTCTAGTGGTTTTTTGGTCGAGAGATTTTATTTAACTAGAATTTTGATAAAAAAAATTTTGTAGTTTTTATCGTATTGTTAATTTCTGTCTATTTGCAATAATTGATAGTTACATACCAAAATCCCTAGATTTACTCTAATAGAGCTGATATGTAATGAGTTGAAAGAGTTTATGAGTTAAATAGTTTATTTATGAACTATTTATTAAATTAAAATTTTGTTGTAAAATTAAATAAATAGTTGAATTAAAAATTTTAATTAATTAATAATTTAATTATTAATTTTACTTTTAACTAATAGTTCTCTAATCTACAACATACCCGAATATCTTAATCAGAGCTTCGTCCCGGACCCCGTTTAATTTATTATATATGATAATCAATTTTTTTTTTATACGACGATTTAATTTTTGATATGACGGCTTAATATTTTATTTTTTTTTAAATATGTATTTTTATTTTCCTAATTTAGATTAAAAGTAAAGAAAAAAAATTTCTAAAACATCTGATAACATAAAGAATTCACTCTTTTCTTATTACAATTTCCTCAAAAATCAGCTCAATTTTAAAATAAATTCTAGCTTTAAAAAGCATTAGTGAGCAATAACTATTTGACGGTAATTGTAATCTTATAATAGGAATTTAAATAGAAAAAATAAAATTATCAATATTTTATTTTTATTTTTAATTACGTTATCTTGTGGCATATCTCTTTGGTATTTAATGAATTAAATGAGTTTTTTGCTAGATAAAAACAAATAAGTGATTAAAGTTTCTTTTAAATGATGATTTAACTATAGTTGAAAATTTAGAAGAAGTTGTTACCACATATTGAAGCAAAAAAGTGAAGTTTAAAAGAGAACGTTTAAAAAATTTTTGATTAATTTTTTTAATGACTCAAAATATAAAATAAAAATCAATAAAAATTTTAAACCATGATTTTAAATTAAGAATGCAATGGTTTATTCAAGTATCATCACATTAAAATTTGAAAAAAAATGATAAAAAATACCCAAAAACATCCTGATTAACCTTCGGAATAACCAAAAAGCTGATGGTATTTTTGAAACAAAAAAATATCCTAACGAAGATGTTAGATTGTTTATTTTTTATTAGTAATAAAATTAAAAATAAGATGGAAAACTTTCACTTTTTAAAATACACTCAGCTCGAAATTATTCGGAAAATTTCGGATTTATCAAGAATGTAATATTACTTGATAAATGTAAAGATCTTGTTACATAATCCATTCGAATTTGATTTTTAAAAAGGCTTTTATCTTCTAAATTCACATTGAAATTATTAAATTGCATTTGAATTTGCAATGTAATACTATAGAATTAAAAATTGAAATTCAAGTCTAAATAGTTGAATTTTTATACATAATATAATAAAAATAGAATTATTTTTTTTAGGGAATTTTGTTTCTTTGTAATCTCTTTTCTTAGTTATTAAATATAAAAAATAAAAAATTGATGCTGAATATAATTGTGGCTGTTTCATTATTGAGCCAAATACTCACTCTAAGTATTCGTAATTGGTCTAATTGCACAGAACAAGTGTCCAAGTTCGATTTCCTCGAAGATTTTAACAAAGAATACTTTGGATTGTCAATTAAAAATTTTAACCATTTTTCTGAATTAAATTTTGATTGTATTCAAAGTGAGGAGATTTTGATTGAATTTGAAATTAAATTCATACCCAATAATCGAATTGATTTAACAGATGAACTACAGTTAAAAACAGGAGGAACTTTCGATGTAACAACCATAGATTCTCCAATTATTGTGTTCAGCAATATTGGTAAAATTCAAAGGAATCTCTCAATATTTGATAATTTATTTGGAAAAGTTGCTGTCAATTTTGTTTATTCCAAGCTTAATCTTATTTTCGACTGTAACCATTCAAAAGCAAACCAGTATAGCTTTTTAAAGAATTGTTATACAGTAATTTTCAAAAGTATAAAATACAGATCATCAATTTGTCCTTTAATATTTTACAATAGCAGTATCAGTCAAATATTTTTTAATTCAATTTCTGAAACTTACATCTTTAAAAATAGTATTAAAATCGAAAATTTAAATATTTCCTTTGAAACAAAATTAAAAGAATTAATACTAAGTGGCCACGAAATAAGTGTGGCAAAGGATGTTATCGACTCAAAAGTTTTTGGTGGTCTGACTTATTTAACAATTAATGGACACGTCAAAAATATTGACTGGCAAAATTTACTAAAATTCAAAAATTTAATAGCAATCAGTTTTAATATTTACGAATTGAATAAATTTTTGTATGAAAATCAAAATTGGTTTGGTGTATGGAATAAAAATTTAAAAAATCTGGTTTATATTAATTTTGGAGTCATCGATAGCTATTTGTTCTCAGATCAAGATTTTTGTTTATTTTATAGGTTTCAAGAATATGAATTTATAACGTTGGAAATATTTTTGGACACTGATGAAAACTCATGTAATTGTGTATTACTTTGGCTCAAAAAATGTGAATTCAAGGATCTAAATCATACATGTGATTTTAAAATGTTGGAAAATAACTGTAAAAATATGCAGATGAGCTCATTTAAATCCAAGGTTAATCGGAATTTAAAGTTTAAACTGAATTTTTTTATCGTAGGAGCTATTCTAAGTTACACAAGTTCAATTGGACATTTAATATTCTCATTAACTGGAATAATTACTAATCTTTTGAATATTTTTATTTTAAATAGATGCAAAAAACTAGATTTAAAAGAAAAAAAAAATATGACATTTACACTTTATAATTTCATGACATTGTGTTCGATTGTAAATTTATTCTATTGCTTAATTCTGGCATTTCATATCATGAATTCATGCACAGTTATAAATGGAATATTTTGTTCTCGTCTTTATGGAAATGTTATTGTTCAGTATTATGAAATTTATTTGGTTGATTTTCTTTGTGGTATTCTCAAAACCTTATCTAACATTTTAAATATTTGGATTTCTTTATTCCGTTGCTTCATAATTGATGAGAAATCAAGATTATTCAATTTAATAACAAAGCTAGCAAAATCAAAGAGTAAATTTATAAAAATTGTCTCTTTTGTCTCATTTTTTATAATTTTAATCGGATCAAACATTGATAAACTTACCGCATCGATAATCAAATCCAAAGACGGTGACTTTGATCCGGATTATTATGGATTCCCTATGAGAAATTGGTTCATAACAGAAGATGTTGAGGTATTAATTGATTTTTATGGCTTAGAAATTAAAAAACTATCAAAAAATAGATTTTTTTTTCTTTTTGTAATCAATGTTTTATTAAACGGGATAATTTTGTCGATTTTTTTGTTAATATCAGATATTTACTTGCTATTAAAATTCAAAGAACAATTGAATATCAGTAAAAAATTTTGGACTCAATCCTCAAACCAAGAAGCGAAAATTGGCCATCTTAGATCAATTCAAAACAAAATTGTCAAAATGACCATCAAAATTTGGCTCAATAATTTTATTCTTTGCCTGTTTCGCTTGTTTGAATTATCATTTATTTTATTTATATTTTATTTGGCTTTAAAGTTTAATTTTTGTCAAAAATCAGAAAAAATATGTGATAATTTTTTAGATTTTGGTAATCTATTCTACATCGCATCTTGTTCATATTCAATTATGATTTATTATTGTTTGAACAAACCATTTAAAAATATTTTTAAAAACATTTTCGGCATTGTTAATTATGGGACAAAAAAAAACAAAAATGAAAAAACTCAATAACATTTTTTCAAAATTCTAGAATTATTTCAGCTGAAAATTCAACGTATAACCTGAATCTTGCCTTTTCAAAAAATTTAACATTCATCAAAATGTTTGAATTAAAATATGTAGACAATTTTAGAAAACATTTCTTTTTTAAAGTAATATACGTATAAAAATCTAAGCTCAAATTATTAGAACATTTCTTGTTTTTAAAGGAAATGTAAGATTACATTATTTGGTGAAAAATTACGAATTTTTAAATGAAAAAAAAATTTCAAAAAAAATATCCTTTCTTATTCAATTAAAATTCATAAAATAATTAAAATTAAAATACCTCTTAACCAGACGATTATGGAGCTTAATTTGGCAATGAGTAGACTGACCATATTGTCAGTGCCAATGACATTTGTAAACCAAGGCGAAAACATAACTATAAAATGTGGTGTTAATTCTTCAAAATATATAAAATATGAATGGAAAAAAATTGGAATGAATTTAGAAAAAGAAATTCACATTCCTGAAAATAATTTTTTGCATATAAAAAATATTAGAGTTGAAGACCGTGGTGACTATGAATGCAAAGCTTTTTATAGTGATACTAATTATCATGTAAAGTATAGTCGGATTGAAGTAAATAGAGTTGAGAAGCCAAGAGTTACTACGGTTCCGACCCAGGACATTATTGATGCCTATAGAAAATTTCCATCAGTGAGGTGTCAAGTAGTAGCTGGCATACCCCGACCGGAAGTTGAATGGAGAAGAGTGGACGGACGACCAATGTCGAGCAGAGTAGAAATAAAAAATAATATTTTGAGTATAAAGTTCTCTCAATCAGATGATTATGGAGCTTATGAGTGCGTGGCTAAAAATCAATTTGGCCAAGATTCAAAACAAATAATGATTAACAAACCAAGATTATTTTTTTAATTTTTTTTTATTTTAGATTTAGATTTTTTTTATTTAGTTGAATAAAAGTTGTTTTAATTTAATTAAATTTTATTCGTAGTGGAAAACTTGGCCAAAATTTAGGTTGGTATAAATCGTAATTTTTGTCATAAATTATTTGAAGGTTTGTTTCAAGGTATTGGATTTCTTTGGCTTTATCTCCATACATTAGTTTTAGCTCTTGTTCTCTTTCTTGACCAGCTCGTTCCAATGGAGCATTTGAAGAACTTGGTTGAGCAAATAAATTCACTTAAAATTTAGAAAACTCAAACAAATTTTATATTTCAAATCAAATTGAACTTACATTGTTCACCTGACAAATGCCTTGAGTCTTCGAGTTTATATTTATGATGTTTTTCTTTTTCTTTTATAATTTTTTTTAAAGTTATATTTTATTTTGGTTGATTTACTTTTTTCAAGCTTGAATTTAAGGCTTTCTTCATAAAATTTCAAAGCCTCTGAATCAATTTCGAATTCCAAGTCTTCTTTAGCTTCTGATGGCACATGATGGCATTCAGAATCATGATTCCAATTAATGCTGCTCAAAAGATTCATTGTTTCTGAGTGAGCTTTCTTACTTGCTGCAAATACTTTGTCGTAACGTTTCATAAACACATCTGTTTTAGGATCTTTGTTTTAAGGTTAATTTTTATTTTTCTAATGATTCAATTTTACCGTTTTTCATAAAATCGGTATAATTTTGCCAAAAAAAATTGTATTTTGGATCATTGTACCAATTCATTTTAAACGAATAATTTATGATTCAATAATGTCTAAAAAATCAAAATAAGTACATGAAATAAAAAATTTGACAAAAGATTAACTAACTTTAAGACAAATAATAAGTGATGAAATTGAAATTTTTTTCAACTAAATTTAAATAATTTAAAAAAACTTTTAAAACGATTTCGAATTAATGTTTTCTTTTATTTGATTTTTAAACAACTGCATCCCCTCCGTATCTGTCCAGCTTTTTAAGTACACTTTCAGAAAATCTTATTCAATAATTGATTTTTTTGATTAGGCTATTTTCAACCCTTCAAAAAATTACTAGAAGCGTTTTACATATTTTAAAAAACAAAACTTTTATTTAATAAATGGTTTATTCATGTTTGGTCAAAATTTTTATAATGTGAATTATTAATTTGATTTTAAAAGCTAAATAATAACAGTCACTATTCAATTATTATAAATTTAAGATAAAATTATAAATTGAAATTTAAAACGAGCACAATATTTTACCACAAAACCAGTAAAAATCTCCACTAATTCAGTAAAAAAATAACAAAATCAATAAACAATTAACTAATTCAGTTTTATTAATTATTTTAGAAAAATATCACAAACAGTAAAAATATATATCAAAAAAGGAAGAAATAGCACTAATTCAATTAAATCATAACTTTATTTTAATTTTGTTCACTAATTAAGTAAAATCTTATTAGCTAAAAAAAATACACAAATTAACTACTTATTTTTGTACACCCATTTGGACAATAAAAGCCCCTTTTTTACATTACCGCGTTACACTTATATTGCATAAGTTATAAATTAATTTTTAACATTTAATTTATAACTTATGCAATTATAAATTAATATTTGATATTTTTAATTTTTTGAAAAATATCGAAAAGTAATTAATTAGTTAATTGAGTACTGTTTTTGTTATATTTTTATCTAATTAGTGAAATTATAAATGAATTATTGACATTTTCTCTGTATTAGATATTTTTTAACAATTTTGTGAAAAAAAACCGAATTAGTTATTGTTTAATGGAAAAGTGATTTTTTTACTGAATTTGTGATATTTTTTTTTAAATTTGTGGTGAGGTTTACTAACGTCCATTTAAAACTCCTTCAGAATAAAAATATAAAATCAAAATAAAGTTTGATAAAATAAAATAGATTAAAATATTGAGGAAATTAAAACTAAATATATTTAAATACCCAGTAACAGGTTAAAAATATTAAATTTTTTAGGAATTAGGAAAAAAGAAGAAAATTTAAGAAAAAATAATTTCACAATGTAATCGAAAGCTAGATATATCTTGATTGGAAGTCGGCATTTTAATCGTTCACCAGTCTGAAAACCAATGGCAAATAAGTCGAGGTTAAGACTAAACGCTGTTGATTAATGTTCTTCCTTTTTTTGTCTGTTTTTAGATCCCTTTTATTTGAGATCATAGTTGAAATTAATCTTTTAATTTTTTTTTAAATTTATATATTTTTATTCTAAAAAAGTCTGCTTGAGATTGGAGTTTTTCCCGCCTTATCAACCAAGTCTAGCCAATTTGATTCCAAAATTTTTTAAAAATTCTTTCAACTTAGATGCCAGCTGCTTAAATTTTCTTCATTAATCGGTTTAAATACTAAGCTTTCTAAACTGCTTTGGAATTTAATATTGATTCCTTGCTAACATTTTTTTATATTAGTTATTTTTTTTAAGTTTACTACACTAATGACCTTTTTCAAGAGATGTACTTTCGAGTTAAGATCTTTAATTATTTTATTTTTTTATTCTTTTTCCTTTAATTTGCTTTTTTTAAGGTATTTTTATATATCTTTTTTTTTTAACTTTTCCTAACAAAATAGAATAAATTAATTAAATTAAAATACGAATAAATTTGAGGTTACAAGAGAATTGAGTAATTAAACTTTAATTTAATGATTCATAGAATATGGAAAATTATTTGAAAGTAGAACTTTTAGGGGTACTATTTGGAGTAGGCAAGTTTTTTACATCGTTCCTGAATGTCAAAAATTTAATTAAATTAAATTCTCAATTTTTTAATTAACTCCTATTGATCAGTAGATTACTTTTGAAAAATTCAGCTAAAATACACAGTCACTATATCTACTTAATGTATTTGAGAGGCAAAACTTGAACTCCGTCAAACTTCATTTACAAATCTTTTAATCTGGCGACGATTTTTTCTCCAAAACTAGCATAGTAAAAAAAAAAAAAATATTTTTTGATTTATTATGCGGTAATAACCAAACTTGTGAATAATTAAAAAAAAATTTAAAGCCCTTGCTTAAAAAAAGTCAAATTATTAAAAAAAAAATAAAAATTTGAAAGTCAAATAACTTTAGTTTGGCCCTATGACTTTTGAACAACACCGCTGAAAACTTAGACCAGGCTTGTTTTTAAGTCAAAGTCCGGGCCTTTTAGTATTACAGGTTTAATGCGACACTTTCTCAAGGGCTTAGGATTTTTAAATTTTTATTCTTTAAAGCTTAAATCACTACCAAAAACTCTCGCTTGGCAACTAAAATATCTCGTTCAGTTCCAATCAATTTTTCTTCATAATTATTAGAAAAATATTTTCAAATATTTTCACTTTTTAATTCAAAATACGAACTCATATTTAAATTTATTATTTTATATGTAAATTATAAAAAATAATAAGATTTAGCCGGATATAGATACTTTTTTTACAATTATTAAAGATCATAGCTTTAGTTCGAGAAATCGGACAATTTTCAAGTCATCCTTTAGAATAAAGGCTTTTTGTCTTCATAAAAAGCCATTTGTCTAATTTATGGTATTTAATCGATAATTTAAATATAATTATATAGAAAATGGATCAATTGTTGAATTGTCAAAATTGCGGCTCTCAATTCAATACCGACACAAACATTCCAAAAGTACTTCCTTGTTCAGACTTGGTATGTTTGCAATGCTTAAATCAAAAAGTCAACATTTCTCTCAGTGATATAATCTATGAGTGTCTGATCTGCCAAAAAACAGTCCATTTAACTGATCCAACTCAACTTCCTGACAACAAATTACTAATGCACTTCTATGACACCAAGGTAATCCATCCTGATTCTTTGAGTAGCTTACATTTTGATCAAAAGCTTGAGAAATTAACTGTAAATAAGCACTATGACCAAGTTATCAACAACATTGATATCAAAACAGAGCTCTTAATTTTACAACTTAACAATTTACGAGACTCGTTGATCGACAGAGTGAACGGACTGCGAAATCAGTCTTTATCCCAAGTTGATCAACTGTCAGTCAAAGAACCAGAAAAATTTTTTTTTAGTTCCCAGGAAGTGTCAAATAAGAATATTTTGAATGTTGAGATGGTAAATTCTCACAGCCATCTACAAGCAAGTTTGCATTCATTGAAGGAGAATTTTTTGATTTTTGAAGACTTGACAGACAAGTGTCTATTAGGCCATGTAATGAACAGATCTGAGAATAAAAATTATTTTAAAATAAAAAATTTAGTCAGTAATTTTAAAAATAATTCAACGCTCAGAATCGATCTGAAAAGCGAAGACAATTTGGCAGAGGGATCAATTCGCCAGTATCTTTTGCCATTGTCAAGAAACAAAATTGTGAAAATCTACTTCAGTCTAAAGAGAGATCTTACCATGGATCTTTTTGATCAAAGTGGCAAATTGGTTAAACGCGTCAAAGCTTTAGATAATATCTCCAGTTTTCCTATAGTCTGTTCTCATGGCAAATATATATGCATATCAGCCACTGGTAATGTGCCTAATCAGGATACATTTTTTTCCAGGTTCAGTCATCTTATTTTGTTCGATTGGGATTTAAATTGTGTCAAAAAAACCCAAAAAACTTCTATGATAGAATCTTTGTATATGAATGAAAACAATCTCTTTTTGACGTATTCTCATCGCAGCACTGACATTTGTGAGATACTTGACTACAACCTGGACCAAATCGATTCTTTTGGCCAACAAATTAATCCAGACAACCAGTTTTATTTTGAAAAAAATGACAATATCTATAGAAGCAGTCAGAGAGAATTAAGTTTTCCGAAAGTATTCGGCTGCTCACATGAACATGTTTACATGTATAACAAATTTCAGATGATCAGAATGTGCAGGCTTACTGGAATTAGTGAAAAAATGATTGAAATGAATGGTGAACCATCGAATTTTCTTTTTGATCACCAAAAGAACATTATCAAAACAAGTGGAATGGCAAAACAAATTAGTTTTTATAATTTTGATGATGATATTTCAATTACAAGCGCTTTTTCGTTTCAATTCGATGAAATTTTTATTTCATCGGACGATTATTTAGTTTTTTGCGATAGTAATAAAGAATTTTTGAATTTTATGTGATATTTTATTTTAACATAATAATATTTTATTTTTTAAATGAATTTTTAATATTAATAATATTAAAGACTTTTTTAATTAATTTACAATAATATCTTGATTGGAAGTCGGCATTTTAATCGTTCACCAGTCTGAAAACTAATGGCAAATAAGTCGACTAAACGTTGCTGATTAATGTTCTATAAAAATCTACCTTTTTTTGTCTGTTTTTAGATCCCTTTTATTTGAGATCATAGTTGAAATTAATCTTTTAATTTTTTTTTTTAATTTATATATTTTTATTCTAAAAAAGTCTGCTTGAGAGTGGAGTTTAAAATAAAAATTCTTGTCAAATTCTAATATTTTCAATATCATTCAACAATATCATCAAATTTTTTTTTTTCTTTACCAGCAGAAGATTATTTAAAAGCGCTCAATTCAAAAATTTTTCTAATCAAGAGTAGAATTAAATTAAATTGTTTTTTTCTCTTTTCAGATTTTCTTTTATTTGGCGCTAGTTTGACTGAAGCTGGTCTATTTTTTGGAATAGTTGGTCATAGAAAATTCTCTATTGATAAAAACATCAACATCAAAAAAATCTAATAAAATAAAGAATATCATATGTCGTTCAGATTCAGAATATTTTCTAAGATAAAAATTTAAAAAAATCTATTTACAATTTAAAAAAGACCATTAATCAAAGTCTTTTTTCAGAATATGTTTTAGTTTAGTTACCCAAATTACAATTAAGCAATTTCAAAGCTTATAAATACACTATATTATTTAAAAACTCAAGAAAATTATTCTTTATGAGATCTTCATCATCAATATTTCACTTAATCTAATGGATTAAATTAAGATTAGTAAAAAACAAGGACTTAAAACCAGACTTGTGCAAAAGTCAAAAAAAAAAGTATTTTTAAAGTCTTTTGACAGTCGAGTCTGAGACTTGAGTTGAAGAAAAAATTCTAAGTCAAGTCTTTTGACTTGACTTTAACTTTATGACTTTTGAACAACTCTGAGTAAATCTTTATAAATATAGTATTTAAGGAACAAGCAAAGTTTTAAAAACTTTAAATATATAGTTAAGCTAAAAAGAATATAGGAAATCTAACAATACTTTTAATTCTTATTAAATGAAGCTATAAGTTTTATACTGGCTTATGAAAAAAGGAATCGTTTTTTATAAACTAACTCAAACAAAATTAGCATAAGGTTTATTCATAAAAAAATAAAAATTGAAAGCGACATCGCTTAACGTTCTCAAAAGACTTTTTTTCAAAAAAAAAATTTAAAGTCAAGTCAAAAGACTTTCTTACTCTGCTTAAAACGTTCAAAAATCTTATCTCCAGGCATTAACAACCATGATTACAGCAGGTGGGTTGCAGTAGATAAAATTAAAGCAACTTCCTTCTAACTAGTAGAAAGAGTATTAGATAAGTTATTCCCAATAATAGGCATACCAATAAAATACAAGACTGATAACGGTCCTTATTTCATTCATACCAACTTGGCGACTATAAGAAGCAACATGGCTTCATGCACCAACGAAAATGCCACGC
Organism: Brachionus paranguensis; assembly: GCA_016802215.1. Taxonomy (NCBI): domain Eukaryota; kingdom Metazoa; phylum Rotifera; class Eurotatoria; order Ploima; family Brachionidae; genus Brachionus; species Brachionus paranguensis. The sequence goes on along the minus strand of JAESIX010000002.1, from coordinate 5,566,616 downwards.
ATGCCTAGAGTAAACGGCGAAGTAGAAAGCCGCATGAAATTTTTGGGAATCCCTCATTAGACACCACCAGACATAGACACCACCAGCAAAACTGTTGCTACTTCACTCAAAGACACTCTAGTCTATCAGAAAGCGAAAAGCCCAACTTCGATGAAATAAAAGAGCTCCATGTCTCAGCAAGATGTTATGACTGCAAAGCGATGCAGCAAAAATAACTACAATAATAGGATAATAGTGCCTCAAATCGAAGTCGGTGTGACACTTAAATGCAAAGTAGAATTGGGGAAAAAGTCTGATCCGAAATGAGATCCACAGACATACAACGATGTTCTCTATTTTTTTTAAATTCTGTTTTAGAAAAATAAAATTGAAGCTAGAAATTATGACCATCAGAAAAAATCGTCTTCAAAAAGATTACAATTTTAAACAAAAATAAGATTTCTTGGAGAAATCATTGATGATTTAGTCAATATTATTTCTTCATCCACCAAAACGTTTAATAATTTTTTTAAACGATAGGTCAATACCTTGGGAATCTCTAGGTGATCATTTCCCTCAATTTAAGTTTTGTTGATATTTTAATGATTTTTTTGTTTGATGGTATAATTTTAGTGTTGGGATCCGTACAAGCGGACACTTAACCGGCTAATTTTTTTAGAAACCGTGACCGTGTCCGCATTGACCGGTCAACATTTTGGCGGACGGTCATTTGGCCGGTTGGCTTGGCGGTCAAATTTTGGACCGTATAAAAATACCGTCAGACCAAAACGGTCGGTCAAAATCTTCATTAAAATAAAAGTCATTCAAATTAAGAACATTTTTTTTTTCAAAAAAGTGCTTATTATAAAGTCTATTTTGTTTTAAAAAAAAAATTTTTTTAATTTTAATTTTTTTTTGTTTTTTATCAAAATAAATATTTCAAAAAATTTAATGTAATTTTTGACCGCCCCTTTTGGTCTGACCGTATTTTTATACGGTCCAAAATTTTGACCGCCCAGCTGACCGTATCTTTGACCGCCCGTTTTTTGTTGACCGGATTTTTTGACGGTCCAAAATTTTGACCGCCAAGCTAACCGGCCAAATGACCGCAAAAAACCGTCCGTGAAATGGACCGGTTTGCTCTGACCGCATCCAACACTATATAATTTATTCATTCCAATCATTTTTTTTGAAAATCTCTTGTCTCTTGGTTTAAAAATGACCATGATACTAATGTCTTATATCATTTAAAGCATCAGACTTATTTATTTTTCAAGCTTATGTTATCATTAATAAAATTTATTAAAACAATCATAACGTCACAATTTAATTTTTGGGAAAAATTGAAAAAGTTGAAGTTAAATGACTTGAATTAAAATATTTTTTGATGTTTCTTACTTCCAAAAATCCAAATAACCAAATAACCTAGCATTAGATTTGTCTAATTTAGAATGTCATTTTCAAAAAAAATAGACTCACTTCACCTTAAGTCATTTTAGTTTTTTAATGATTATTATTATTTATTTATTATTATTTGTTTTCTGTACCGAGCTAGAGTTCCTACAGAATAAAGTATAAAAAAAAAATAGAGTTAATAAAATAAGATAAAATAAAAATAAAGTAAATCAGCTAGAAAAAAAAAATAAAAAGAAAGCTTAAAAGACATATATTGAAATAGGTTGTTACATGTGACAGAAGTTTATATAGTTGAAGCTTCATGAAAAAAAGAGGAAATAGTAAGGTAGCAATTACACAATGGAATATGGTATTCAATATATCTTGATTCGAAGCCTTGTTTGTATTCATCCACTAGTCTGACCACCAATGGAATAGAATGACTCAGTCCTGTCCCAACATATCTCTCACTCAACTCAAAAGCCGATTCGAGACTGTTAGTAATTTAAGTTTATTGAAAGCCTCATGATGAAACATGTTGGAGAGAGTATCATATTTTAACTTAAGGATAGATCTGACTGCTGTATTCTGAATTTATTCTAATTTTTTGATATTATTTTCTGAAAATGAATTCAAGCAAGGAAAAGAATAGTCTAAAATTGATCCGACTAAAGTTTTATATAAATTTCCTAGTGTGTTTTGAGTAAGGCCCCATTTTTTATTTGACAACATCTTAATAATATTTAACCTTTTATTGCAGCGTTCTTTAATTTCGTCTACCAGTTTATTAAAGTTTAACTTAGAATCAAATTTAATGCCAAGAAACTTGATTTCTTTTTGGCTCACCATTCTGTTTCCATAAATTTTTAAGTTTAGATTTCACTCTCTTTTTTGTATCTAGAAAAGATTACAGAACACGACTTTTCAACTGATATCTTCATTTTCCATTTAATAAGCCATTGTTCTAGTTCGTTGGTGTATTTATTTATCTTATCTTCAAGGTTACCCTTTTTGTTATAAATGAAGAATGTTACTAGATCATCTGCGAAAAGCAGGGAATATTCATTATTTGTTTTGTTTCTTTTGGGTATGTCATTAAAATAAATACTAAATAAAAGAGGACTTATTACTGAGCCTTGTGGAACACCTGCAGTTATTTTATATTCTTCGCTCAGGTGATCATTCACATTTACCTTAAATTTCCTAGAGTCTAAAAAGGATCTAATCCAGTTAGTCAAGTAATGAGGTGGATTCATTTTAATCAATTTAAAAAGTAAACCTTCATGTCAAACCCTATCGAAGGCTTTAGAAATATCAAAAAACAGGCCGCAAACTCTTTTTTTTTATTAAATGATTCTACAATTTTTTGAATTAAAAAGAAAAGATTATCTGATGTTCGCCGGTGTTTCCTAAATCCAGACTGCTCCTGGATAAGGAGTGAATTTTGTTCCAAAAAATTGTATAATCTTGAAAATACTATTCGTTCCAGTAACTTTCCTAAACAACTCGTTATACTAATTGGTCTATAATTTAAAGGATCTTGTAAAGTAGAGGCCTTTTTTTGAATCATAGTAATGTTCGAAGTTTTCCACGCTTTCGGGACTTTACCTTCTCTAAGAGATAAATTTAAAAGTTCTACGATTTCTATTAATGAGTTTCTAGGTAAGTTTTTTAACATTAAATTATGAATTTGGTCAGGTCCTGATGCCGCTTCATTTTCTAATCTTTTTAATTATTCATTTAAGCAAATTTGATCATTAAGATTACACTGATCATAGTTTCTAAACAATTCAGAGTAAGAATTGAGTATTTCGAAATCTTTTTCAGGATCTATTAAATCATAATTAGGACTAAAAATTGAAGATAAGAGTTCTCCGAAGCATGTTCCCTTTTCTTCATTAGTTTTGAATTCCTTGTCATTTAAAATCAAATTTGGGATTAAATTTGATCCTTTTTTTGATCTAAATTTATTTATTTTTTTCCAAAATGGTCTACTTGTCAGTGATTTTATAGCTATCTTCTCGATAAAATCAAACTAATTTTGATTCCAGAATTTTTTTAAAGAGGCTTTTAACTCAAATGTAAGCTGATTAAATTTTTGCTTGAGCTTTTGACAGCGCAAAACATTTCCGTTTTCCGCTATCCGATTTCCGCGTTTTAGGCATAACCTTATATTTTTTTTTTTATTTTTACTTAAAAATTTAATTTTTTTTCTTTTTGATTTTCTTCTCCTCAATGGAGGTAATTCAATTAAATAAATAAATAAATAAATTATTAACCAAAAAATTTAATTATTCTATTCTCATTTACTATAAACTATTTTGATTCATTGATTTTTATTTTTTTTAATCAATTAAGGTAAATCTTTGATAAATAAAAGATCCTTTAATAAAAAATTTACCGCCGTTTAAACGATAAATTATGAATTTAGAAATTCTTTGAAAATCTATTTTAATAATTCCTTTAATATTAATAATGCTTAATTTTATCCATTAAAAATAGAATAATTAAAATATCATGTTTATAAGAAAAAATTTCGAAACGAATTTAATATTTTGAAAGACCTAAGAGCAAAATTTATCTTCTCTTTTTTAATTTTTCTATTTTTAAAATTTAACAGACTTTTTAAAAAATGGAATTAGAAATAATTTTAATTATTTCTTTAATAAGCCAAACACTGAATCTTAGTATTCGTAATTGGTCTAATTGCACGGACCAAGTATCGAAGTTTTATATTCTCAAGGATTCAAAGGAAGAAATTTTTGGATTGTCGATTAAAAATTTCAATAAATTCTCACAAATAAATCTAGACTGTATTAAAAGTTTTGAGTATCTGATTAATTTTGAATTCAAATTTATCCCCAATAATCAAATTGATTTAACAGATGAACTTCATCTTAAGAGAGGAGGAGCTTTCGATGTAATAACAATGGGTTCTCCAGTTTTTGTGTTCAACAATGTTGGTAAAATTCAAAAAAATTTAAAGACATTTAATAATTTATCTGGTTTAGTTATTGTCAATTTTGTTTATTCCAAACTAAATCTTTTATACTCCAATTACTGTTATTATTTCCGAGCAGATCTGTTTAGTTTTTTGAAAAATTGCTATGAAGTTTATTTCAAAAATTCAAAATATCAAACACCAATTTGTCCCTTGATATTTTACAATAGCAGTATTAGACAGGTTGCTTTCTATTCGATTTCTGAAACTTTTATTTTTAAAAACAGTGTTAAAATAATAAATTTAAATTTTTCAATTAAAACACAAATAAAAGATTTAGTCTTAAATGGTCACGAGATAAATGTTTCAAAGGATGTTATTGATTTGAATGTTTTTAGTGAAATAGAATACTTAAAAATTAGTGGACACATCAAAAATATTGACTGGTCTATTTTATTGAAATCAAAAAATATGATGGCTTTAAGTTTAAATATTTACGAAGTGAATAAATTTTTGTATGAAAATCAAAATTGGTTTGGTAAATGGAATAAAGTTTTAAAAAATCTCGTTCATATTTATTTTGGAGTCATTGACGATTATATTTTTCCAGATCAAGATTTTTGTTTATTTTATAGATTTCAAGAAAATGAATTTATAAAAATGCATGTATTTGTGAACATTGATGAAAACTCATGTAATTGTGTATTACATTGGCTCAAAAAATGTGAATTCAAGGATCTAAATCATACATGTGATTTTAAAATGTTGGAAAATAACTGTAAAAATATGCAGATGAACTCATTTAAATCCAAGGTTAATCGGAATTTAAAGTTTAAACTGAATTTTTTTATCGTAGGAGCTATTCTAAGTTACACAAGTTCAATTGGACATTTAATATTCTCATTTACTGGGATAATTACTAATCTTTTGAATATTTTTATTTTAAATAGATGCAAAAAACTAGATTTAAAAGAAAAAAAAAATATGACATTTACACTTTATAATTTCATGACATTGTGTTCGATTGTTAATTTATTCTATTGCTTAATTCTGGCATTTCATATCATGAATTCATGCACAGTTATAAATGGAATATTTTGTTCGCGTCTTTATGGAAATGTTATTGTTCAGTATTATGAAATTTATTTGGTTGATTTTCTTTGTGGTATTCTCAAAACCTTATCTAACATTTTAAATATTTGGATTTCTTTATTCCGTTGCTTCATAATTGATGGGAAATCAAGACTTATCAATTTAATTACAAAAATAGCAAAATCAAAGAGTAAATTTATAAAAATTGTCTTTTTTGTTTCATTTTTTATAATTTTAATCGGATTGAACATTGATAAACTTACCGCATCGATAATCAAATCCAAAGACGGTGACTTTGATCCGGATTATTATGGATTCCCAATGAGAAATTGGTTCGTTACAGAAGATGTCGAATTATCAAATTATTATTATGGTTTAGAAATTATAAAAATATCAAAAAATAGATTTTTTTTTCTTTTTGTAATCAATGTTTTATTAAACGGGATAATTTTGTCGATTTTTTTGTTAATATCAGATATTTACTTGCTATTAAAATTCAAAGAACAATTGAATATCAGTAAAAAATTTTGGACTCAATCCTCAAACCAAGAAGCGAAAATTGGCCATCTTAGATCAATTCAAAACAAAATTGTCAAAATGACCATCAAAATTTGGCTCAATAATTTTATTCTTTGCCTGTTTCGCTTGTTTGAATTATCATTTATTTTATTTATATTTTATTTGGCTTTAAAGTTTAATTTTTGTCAAAAATCAGAAAAAATATGTGATAATTTTTTAGATTTTGGTAATCTATTATACATCGCATCTTGTTCATATTCAATTATGATTTATTATTGTTTGAACAAACCATTTAAAAATATTTTTAAAAACATTTTCGGCATTGTTAATTATGGGAAAAAAAAAAACAAAAATGAAAAAACTCAATAACATTTTTTCAAAATTCTAGAATTGGTTCTGCTGAAAATTCAATGTTTCACCTGAATCTTGTCTTTTCAAAAAATTTAACATCCATAAAAATGTTTGAATAATAATTTGTAAAGTATTTTAGAGCTGGATTAGTGTAGAATAAATAAATGATATATTTTTATTGTTTGAAACTTAATTATAAAATAAAATCAAGTTTCAAGGTTAATCAACAATCTAATGTTCCTGTCTCTAAAGGACCGATTAACAATTCATTTATTCAAAATAATGTTTAAATTTAATATAAAATATTTTAGTTTTTTTTATAAAAAGGATAAAATTAAAATTTAGTTTAATTGTGTATAAAAAAAATATAGTCAACTTCTACAAAATTTAAAGGATTTAAAAATGTAGCAGACAAAATTTAACATTCTAATTTTCAATTTAAAATTATTAAATTTTTTTATTCATGCTTAGTAATCAATTAAAACGCTAAAAAACATATTTTTAATTTTCGCTAGTCAGTTAGTTAGTAGTTATTGCAGCGATTTCCCTTCAAGTAGATTTTTTGAGCACATCACTCTTATGTGAAAGTGTGGTATTGTAGCAACCATTTCTGTTGAACAAATATATAGTTGACTTGAAGCTTTCGGTCTATTTTGGTATTACTTCACTTTCAGTCAACCTTAATTATTTCATAATGAATGTCTGCGAAAAAATTTTTAATCCGAAAGTTGCCCATTCCAATGAATGAATGGACAAGCATGGACTGAACCGATCATTAACACGATGCGTAGAAGTTGACTAAAGTTTCGTTGAAATGCATTAAGAATACCAACAGGCAGAATTCAAAGAGTGGTATTATTTTGGACATCAAAGAAAGAGAAATACAGTAAGACCAAAGATGATTAGGAGGGTAACAATTTATAATAAGTTGAAAGAGATTAATCTCATATGGGATCATACTAAAATTGCCTACAAAGACAAGATAGAATGGAGGAGAATTGAAGACGCCTTAGCTTCTACGGACATTAAATTTAGAGGAGAAAGAAATTAAAAAACAAATGAATTTTTACCAAATTTACAAATTTTTACCATCAAACAGAGTTTTATTAAGTTCATGAGTAATTTATTGGAAAAAATTGTTAAATTGACGTTCAATGATTTGAATTGAAATCTATTTTTTTTTCGCGCGGTCAAAAATTCGTGAGGATGCAATTGTGGTCACTTAGAATGGCAAAAAATTTATTTTGCCAATTACTTGTTTGATAAAAATGGTCATTTTCATTAACTAAACAACATTAAGAAAATTAAAAGAATTGAAATTTTTTGATTTCTTCCAACAATAATGGATTTTTAATTCCTTAAATCCAATTTGGACTCTGACTTCAAATCAGTTATTTTTAGTAATCCCAGAGAATATGCTATTTGTGATATTAAATTTCTTAAATAATTTGATTCCTTAATTTCTTAAATATTTCGGCTATGCTGATCATTCAATTCTAGAATTATTACAACTTGTTTTTAAACACTTTTTAACTTGACAAAAAAAATTTTAAATTCATAAATTAATTTTTCAAAATGAATAAACGCTAATTTTTTGCTGAGTATATTTTTATTAATTTTGCTTTGAAATTTTAACTTTATAAAAATATTCTTTTAATTTTTCTTTCAACAAAAATAACTCTGAAAATCTAATTAAAATAAATTTCATCGTAATTTTTCAGCTCTTCTAAAAAACTTATGTTATGTGCTATCATTTAAAAAATGATAAAAATAAAATGAAATTGTATTTCATAAGGCAAAAATCCACAAGCATTTATCTAATTGCTCGACTCATAGAGACCAAATGGTATTAAACCGTTCTAAAAATAATTATTATATAAAATTTGTTGTATCTTTAAGGTTAGTCCAATTATAAAGTCCGTTTATAATATTTACCTAATACAAATGAAGTAAATGATTACGGTACAGAGATTTTTCTGCTTAAGACTGTTTGTTCAAAACACAAATTTTTGATCTAATTAATAAATTTATTTATTTTTGAAAAAGCAAAATTGAAAAATAAACAAAATTAAAATCTATTTATATTTCTTAAAATTCACTATTTTCATCATTGATTTTTAGACAAAGAAAATTTTATCTAACATTTGGATTTTAAAATTATTAATGCGGAACAAACTTTTTTGGAATATATTAAAATTTGGCAATAACTTACTCCGAAATAGATATTTATCCTTTTCCTGGTATTTTGATGACTACAAAGCTAGGCAAATTTATGATTTCTCAAAAAAAGCAATACTCTATATTAGTAGAGCAGTTTCCATGTGTTTATTTTCTTTAGATCATCTATTTTTCTTAATCCAGAAGATAAGCTATTTTTCATATTAAAATTCTTTAAAAAATATGATTATGGTTAGCTAATACGTTACTGGGCATTTCTGTTATGCTGATTTTTCATTCAATTGATCGATTTTATCCTGAATATTTTCAATATCAATTTCTAAAATCTTACCGAAAAGCTTCTTATAAAAAGATCAAAAGAAGTTTGTTCATATCAAAAAAAATTTCATGATTAAAACAAAAATTTTTTTAATTAAAATTGATTGTACCAACCCATTTATCAGCCAAAAAAATTAAATTTTTGATTTAAGTAAGTTGTAGATATTTTGTTCCAAAAATATTAGCATACGTTTAATTGACTTTATTTTTTTAACTTCCTACGATAGCCCATAGGCATAAAACATGTGTTAAGCTATCTATTACCTGCCATAACTAAAAAAATAAAAATACATATGAAAGTTGGCCAAATTTTTAATTCGTTTTATTTTAAAGTTCAATCGATAAATTTTTCAATAAGCAGATTTTGGATTTTTCCACAAATATTTTGGGCTATGGGCTTTTTTATTTTGATTTTGCTTCTTGTTTCTTGAAAAAAGTAAAAATGAATTTTTTTAATCTTAAAAATTTGCTAATTTTATTAAATATAAGATAAGCTTTGCTCCTTGAGTTATTTGCCTTCAGGTCCAAAGCAAGCATTTAGCAGGGGAAATAGTTCAGAAGATTAAACTTTGCTTTTGTTAAGGAGGCTATAATCGAAAACAAAAATGGTAAGGAATACAATTGAAATGGTTTACAAATTTTGATTGCATAATAGCCTTTTTCTGTTAATTTAAATAAAAAAATAATTTTCAGTTTTCTTTAGAATTTTATTCTTTTTATTTTTTGGAAGAAAAAGCGATTATTTTTTAAAGGCCACGGCAACAAAATTTCAAAATATAAATTTGAAGAATTTATTTATATGGCTGATTTTTTAAAGGAAAAAACAGCGTTCACAATTAATTTTAAAGCAAAAAACAGGTGAAATGGTTTAAAATAGAAATAATTAATTTAAAATTTGAAAAAAGAATATCGAAGCTTTTCAATTGTTTAAGAATTAGTTATCTTTTATTTCTAGTTAATTAGGGGTTTTAATAGACAGGGATATTAGTGGATTTTCAAGCTTGTTTTTCTTTGAAACAAAAATACTTAATCTCTTGACGAGGTGTCATTTAAAGTTTGTTATTGCTTGCTGAATGTTTGAACAAACGACTCCGAGCATCAAGAATCTAGGTCTCTTTAGGTTTATTCGATTTTTTTCTAAATTAACAAGCGAAAAATAATGAATATGATTTTAATTTTTTGATATTTACTTTTCGCGGATTTTTTAGAATTTAAAGCTTGAGTGATAAGATAATAGTTACGAGAAAAAAAAAAGTATTTAAATTTAGTAGATCTACTATTTATGTAATTTATCGGATTAATTACCGAGCCAAGTCTAATTAATCTGACAGCTTTGCAAATGTGAGATAAGGCTTTCGAAATTCCGGAGAATAGCAGAGATATTGAGTATGAGAAAAACATATAAATATTGTTGGCAACTTCAACTTTTGGGCTAATATTTTTTTAAAATCTCAAAAATATTCAAAGCTGGTACTACTTTACTACTTTTACTTTTAGTAAAAGCCATTTAGAAAAAAGTTGAGAGTCTATTTTTTTGTTTTAATATTTTGGCATAGTCAAAATGGCTCTTAACCAGCAGAAGTTTATTAAAAGCTAATTTAGCGCTCAATTCCAAAATTTTTCTAATCAAGAGTAGAATTAAATTTTTCATTTATTTTTTTCTCTTTTCAGATTTTCTTTTATTTGGCGCTAGTTCGACTGAAGCTGGTCTATTTTTTGGAATAGTTGGTCATAGAATAAAATGATAGATGATTCAAATGCCATAAATATTTTTCAAATTTAGAAAATTTTCTATTGATAAAAACATCAACAACAAAAAAAATCTAACAAAATAAAGAATAGCATATGTCGTTCAGGTTTAGAATATTTTCTAAGATAAAAATTAAAAAAAATCTCTTTACAATTTAAAAAAGGCCATAAATCAAAGTCTTTTTTCAGAATATGTTTTAGTTTAGTTACCCAAATGATAATTAAGCATTTTCAAAGCTTATAAATACACTATATTATTTAAAAACTCAAGAAAATTATTCTTTATGAGATCTTCATCATCAATCAGGTTACTTAATCTAATGAATTTTATACAAAGCCAAGCTTTAAATTAACTTTTTTTTTGTTAAATCTTGTTACATAAATGTAGCTGAATTTAGCTAAACATTTTGCAAATAGCTTTCAGGTCACATTCGAATCGGATCGCTTGAGCTATTGCGCAATTTGGTACCTGCCGATGCCACAAATTAAGTTCAATTTTAATAAATTCTCCAGTTATTTGAAAAAAAAAGAATTTAATCTCAGCTTCTCTTGTTAACAAGCGTCTCTAAAATTCTTTAATTATTTATCCAAATATTTAATTTAAATAAGACCTGTTCTCCAATATTTAACTATCATAACTTGTAATTCTAGTAGAGTTTCAATAGACCGGACCGATTAAAAATTTGGCTCCAGTGCGCCCCAAGGAATACAACTTTGTATCAAGTTTAGTCAAGTTAATGGAACTAGGCGTCAGTCAGGAACTCGAGTGCTTCAATGAGACTATTAAACTCAATGTAGCTTTTTGGTTAAACGCTTAAATAAAGTAATTACAAGAAAAAATATTTAAATATAACTTGTTCATAGTTATGTTCAAGGGTTTTTGGCTAAAATCTGTAAATGGGTTAGATATTTAAATAGTTCTATATTTAAAAAAATGAAACATAAACAAATATTGAATTTTTATTTTTTTAGTTAAAAGACCATATTTCAACAAATATAAATTTTTGGTTATATAAATATTTGAAATTGAACTTAAAATGTTAGAAAGTTAAAACTGACCATCATTATTCAAGAAGTTAATTATCACAAAATATGGAACAAATCAAGTTTTTAGTTGTTGTTGCTGGCTTTTGTTTTTTAATCGTTTATTTTAATCCAGGTTTTGTCTATTTACAATCAGACTCAAACTTTTAAATATCAAAAATTTAACCTTTTAAAAATTAGTTTGCTTTTTTTTTATTCAAATAGTGGCAACAGTGTGGACTCATGAACATTAAAGCCATTGATAATTGAATTATCTCGTACTACTTGTTTCACTTGACTATTACTTTTAAGATAGTAAACATCATGATTTACAACTTTTGTTAAAATAACACTGTTGATAAAGTGATGCTCAAATAAAATAAGCAAACAAAGCCAAATGGTCCCATTTATCATGAGAGTTTTATTAGTCTTCTATCAATTTATTTTCACTTCCTTCAATCAAAATCTAGACACAAAAAGCATAGCTTAAATCATGTTTTTTAATTAAAGATTTATTTTTAGAAAATTTAAATTGTTAATGTGAAGAGATGATATATTTCCTTAGAACTTGAAGCTCATAAATTAGAGCTTACCTAAAAGCTTAGAAAATTCAATCACATACAATCTAATAATATCAAATGAACAATTTAATTTTTGAAATTGTAGTTCGTATCCTAAAGAAAAACAATCACAGAATAATCTCAAATACAAAGTGTTGTTTTAAGCACCCGAATTTTAATTAAAGCAAAACAAGTTATGTTTAGTTGTAGCAAAAATAAAATTTTATTAAATAAGACTAGATTGTTAGTGGATTTTTTTTTCATTTCCAACAAGATTATGGCCATGCTTTGGTCGAATCGATTCAAATCACGAATCATCTTGAGATTAATATTTGCCACCGGAATTTTGAATTGTTGTTTTCTTTTTTGATCTGTAAACGTGATATTTTTTTCTAAACCAATTTTATTAAATTTATAAATATTTTAGGGATTAGTTATTTTTTATTATTTTTTTTTAATTTTTAGACTTGCCAGTTTTTGGCTAATTTAGAAAAAAAATATTAAGAAAATTATCTTGCCTGCCCTTCAAGCACCCAATTGAGATGAAATTACTCAATTTGCGTATTGTCCTGCTCGCAGGATTACTTCTAGTTTTGTCAACGACTGCACATGCTCAAGCTGATTATTTCGGAGACATCTCCATAACTGATGGCGTCAGTGGTAATGAAGTGCCAAGCTCTGATTACTACTATGACGATCATGCAACATCTGATGGCGTTGCCGAAGTTGCCTTGGAAAAACAATCTGAATTGCACCATGATCAGCAATTTGATCTTTTAACTGAGGCCAATATCCAGGATCATGATTATGAAGAGCATTTAAATGGTGAGGCTCAAAGAACATCACAGAACACCACAGAGAATGATTTGGTCAATGATGAACAATCAGAAAATGTTTTGCTAGATGACCAAAATGAAATTTTAGAGGCAAAAAGTGAGCAAAATTTGGACTCAGTCACCGAAGATTCTCAAGATGAGTTAATTACTGAAACATACTCTGTTGATAATTTGAGAAGAGCTGAACATTCTGAGGACAATCTGAATATTAAAGAAGACAGTACAGTTGAAATTACTGAGATTGATGAAGCTGGTCAAATGGGTGCATTGGAAGACGACGAAAATAGCGGAGACTCGGAAACAATTGATTTCAGTATGCATCCGATGGCATTTATTGAATGTGGTCCAGACGAGTTTAAATGCGATTTGCTTTGTCTGAATATATCTCAGAGATGTGATGGTAATATTGACTGCTTGGACTCAAGCGATGAGGCTAATTGTGTCGAGATTACGAGTCAATCAATTGAAACTACACCAGCACCTATTCAAACTACAACCGAACAAATTGAAGTCACCACTCCTGATTCTCTGCTCTTGGATATTGATCCTGATGTTGAAGAGGTGATCATTCAAGAAAATGGCATCCTCGAGTTCTCTTGCCATGTCAGGGGTCCTTATGAAAATCTTAATCTCCTAGTCTATAAAGACCAAGAACCAGTGAATCAATCCGATTCTGGTTTTATCAAAATTCGTATTGAAAATGTCAAGCAAAGTGATGCTGGCACTTATTTATGCTATGGTTTTCCATCAGATCGAAGCAATTACATGGTAAAATCACTAACAGTTAATATTGGTAAGCTAGAAAAATCAAAAAGTTTTTTTGGCCAGATTTTAAACTAATTTTTTTTTGTTAAAGCTCAAACTGTGGAACGACCAAGCTCGGAATCGAGCACTTCAGATGGTCGAAAAAAATACAAAAATGTACCAGAAGATTCAAATGCTGAGATTGAATGTGATTTTTCTAATGAACAAAATGTCAAATGGAAACGACTTGACAATGTGAGATTTTTTTTTCAAATTTTTCAAAATAAAATATTTAAAATAAAATTTTTTTATTATTGAAGAATATTACTGATTATAGCAGAGAATATAATGGAAAACTGTATTTGTATTATTTGAAACCCAAAGACAGTGGAATTTATGAATGTGAGTTGGAAGATGGTCGAAGAGACGCTATAGAATTGTATGTTGAAAGAACAGTAATACAAGAAAATACTCCAGCAATTACTCAAATGCCAGCACAAACTACGCAGCCAAATCAAGATGAATGTAAATCTTTTTTTAATTTTGAAAAAAAATATGATCTAAATTTACTCTTTAGATAAATATGCAATAAGAGCTTATATATCAAATCCGGTTATAAACTACAAAAGTCAAGACACCATAGAGCAAGTTTGCGAAGCGATGACTAATGGAAACGAGTTGGAAGTAAAATGGTATACACCTAGAAAGCAAGAAATTGAATCTGGATCAAAATTTATTATCACCACAACCGAAACATCTCAAGCTCCGTTGGGAAAATCTTCCAAATTGACAATTTACGGTGCAAATCCGGAAGATTCAGGATACTATGAATGTATTGTGTTGGTGGGTAGACAAAAAGAAACCGTTCAATTTGAACTTAAACACGAAGCCCCAGAAAATAGTAAAAAAAAGTTAAAAATTTTATTTGGTTTATTTAAAAAAAAATTTTTTCAGCACCAAGACCACCGATTTATGAGACACCAGGTAAAATTACCATTAACCATTTTTTTTTTTCGATTTTTGATTTTAATTAAATTAGTATGTGACATCGATCAGGCCACTTGCAGAAATGGTGAATGTATTCCAAGATCGGGTCTATGTGATGGTAGAACTGACTGCTCGGACGGCTCAGATGAATCAAACTGTGGAGGTAGACTTCCTAACTTCATTCTCTTTTTTATTTTATATTTAAATTTTTTTTTAAACAAAAAAGGCTCTAGTGATGGAAGTAAGTTAATTGCCCAAAAGAATAATCTACTAGTTTTAAAATGAATGAATATCTGATCTTAACTGTTCGAATACCTAACCTCTTTACACATTTATACTTACACACATAAACTTAACTAGGAAACGAATTTTATTAATAATTGTCCTTTAAGGATGTGAGCCAAATGAAAAACAGTGTAGAAATCAAAAATGCATACAAAAAATTTGGTACTGTGATGGAGAAAACGACTGTGGTGACAATTCTGATGAAGATCAATGCCGTAAGTTAAAATTTAATTCAAATTAACATTAAATTCTTATTTTTTTTCCAAAAAACTAAAAGCATACTACAATGGTAAGATGCCAAAAGATTCTTAGATTTAATGAGCTATTTTTAGTATTAAATAGTTGACTCTTATTTCAGTCAACATTTTAGTACCTTAGATGTTTTATTAATGCATGAAAACAACGTTTCTTTTAAAGACCTAAGCTGGTCATTTTTGAATTCATTTAAAGAAGAGTTCAATTTTGAGCAGAATTTTTCTTAATTAAATTAAAATAAACCTAGTTATAGTTGTCAAATTGCTTTAAATTTTTAATTAACAAAATTTTTTATTTAAGCTGAGCCAAGACCGGGTGAAATATGCAAAACTCACGAGTTTTTGTGCAGAAATCAACAACAGTGCGTCTTAAAAGGTTTTGTTTGTGACGGTGAATATGACTGTTTGGATCAAAGTGATGAGATTGGATGTGGTAATTAAAAAATAAAAGTAAAAAATTTATAAAAAACTAAATTTTATTTTCAAAGAAAAACCTTCAATAATTCGAGGTCCAGTCCGAAATGTGACTGTGATATTAGGTCATACGTTCACAATTACTTGCGAAGCTTCGGGCTTTCCTGCTCCATATATCAATTGGCGTCTTAATTGGGGTCACATTTGTGAAGAACCACGATGTACTTCTTCGAACGATAACGGTGTTGGCACTCTTACAATCACTGATGCAAGAATCACTGATGCCGGTGCTTATTCATGCGAGGCTCTAAACAGTAAAGGTCGTATTTTTGCCATTCCGGACGCCATAGTTTATGTAAAAATCGATCAACAAACAACACGTAAGAATTTTTATAAAAAGTTTTATTTATTTTTGTTAGTATCTTAAAATTATTTTCTATCCTATTTGCTCCAAAATATTAACTCACTTATTAATTTAAGTAGTTGATTTTAAACAAATTGCCTAATTTTTTTAACCAAAATTATTCCTAGATAGATTCGGTAGTCTGATTTTTATTCATTTACGAATTAAAACCATCTTTTCAATTATATTCTTTTGTTAGATTATTTTTGAGGTCTCAAGGAAAATCATTATTTTTATCAAGTTTTATTGGTGTTCTAAATTAAATCAACTTGAAATTCAAAAATTTCTAAATAATGTAATAAATTGATTTATAAATTAATTAAATACTTTGAATATTCATAATAATATTTTATGAATTTTTAGTTAATGAATGGTTAAGAAATTAAAAACTTCAATTTATTTTTATTTGAAATTAGCATCCATTGCATTAAGGATGATAAATTAGAAAATTTAAGACATTTTGAAACTAACTAAGATTCCAAGTTTGTCATCTCATAGATTTTATTTTCTAAAATTGACTGATTTAAATATTTTATCAAGATTCTTGTGACTCTGTCTTTAAAAACTTAATTTTATTTTTTTAAACTATGTTTATTATGTTTAAATTAAATCTAAATAAATAGTAATTTTAAAATTCAATTTAAGCTTTTGGGCTATGCTGCTATTGATTAAGGCTTAATTAATTAATTTTGGAGTTAATTGGGATGAAAAAAGTTAGAAGATTAGAAAAAATTGTGAAATTTGGCACAAATTTAGAGAACAAAATCTTTGAAATTTATAATTACATTTCTAATAGTCGAAAATTTGTTCTGTTAATGTCTAAAAAATTATGTGGTATCATTTGCCAAAGTATGGTAAATGTGTGCTATTCTGCAAAAAGCATTAATTAGAAATTAAATTTCTTGCGTAATCCGCAGAGATTTGTCATAAATGCAAAAATTACAAAATTTTCCTGTACATCATTTATGTATTAAATTTCACAATCTTTATGATACTGAATTGAAGAAAAAAAATTTAATATATCTACTTTAGTAATTTAATAAAAATTTTGACAATTTTTTAAATTCTATTTTAGCTCCAACTCCAACTTCATCTCGTACCTGTGATCCAAATGGCTCATACAATCTTTACCCACCATGTCAATGTCGAGTAAGAAAATTAAAAATTTATGAATTGTAATTTTAAAATTTATTTTCGTTAGAATTATATAACCGGAACTTATTGTGACCAATGTCCAGAAAACACTTTCCATTTAGTGGTTGAAAACCGAAACAGTCTATGCGCTCAATGCTTTTGCAATGGTTTGCGTGTAAATTGCCGATCAAGCAATTTAATCTATGATCAAATAACTTCCAATTTTGAGCAAAACAACGAAGATTGGACCATAAACAATTTAAATAGATCCTTGTCTACAGCTCTACTGACTAGTGACGGCTCTTTGGAGTTCAGGGATTTTGACAACTATCCGAATGAGGATTTCTATTTTTTCGCTCCGTCAAGATACTTGGGCAACAAGCTTGGATCCTACGGTGGAAATTTTAGCTTTAAAATTCGTTTTGAAGGACCTTATGCCACCATGGCTAAAAGACTTCAAGTAAGATTTAGCGGCAATGGTATTTTAGTTGTCTACAAGTATCCACGATTAATGGATCCATACCAGAATTATGATATGAATTTTCTGATAACAGAAGACGATTTGAGAAAATTTGATGACAATAGCCGAATTGACAGAGAAACGTTGCTTATGGTACTGGCTAATTTGGATTCAATAGCGGTCAGTGCAAGCTTTTTAGATGAGCAATACTCAGTAATTTTGAGTCAAGTTTCATTTGATCATGCCGAAAGGGCAGCCCATTCGGGTCCAAAAGCCCTTGCTGTCGAAACATGTGATTGTCCAGTTGGCTACACTGGAAAATCTTGTGAAGTATTTTAACTCTATTTATTTATTCATTAATTATAGTCTAATTTAATTATTTAATTATTAAGTCATGTGCTCCAGGCTATAGAAGATCAAGGACCGGCTATTACTTGGGTCAATGTGAAAAAGACAATCAGATATCGATTAATTTTGAGAATATCCCACCAAATAATGTGATAACATTAACTCCAGGTGAAAATCATGTGGTTTATGTAACAGTGGTCGGTGTTGGCGACTATGTCAGATGGGTCAAAGAACCAGAGGGCTACTTACCACCAGGCGTTTCACAAGAATACAACAATTTAGTTATTCAAAATGCACGCCCTGAGATATCTGGTAATTACACATGCTACATTACGACTCCAAGTGGACGCTTGGAAAAGGTGCTCGTGATCAATATTCCGCAAGAAGCAGTAACACAACCGCCTGTAATTTACAGTCCAAACTCAAAGTCTATTAAAGTAGGCCGTGGCGAACCATTTACTTTGGAATGTTCGGCAGTCGGAGATCCAAGACCATCTGTGCGTATTGAAGCGCCAACCAATCCTTACATATCTGAATTCAGAAGTCCGTTTGCTGAAGACCAGCTGCAATCCGAGGCTAAATTTCAGGTAAACTATTTCACAGAGGCAAATGCTGGTACTTACTACTGTATCGCTGACAATGGCATACAAGTAGTCGAGAGATTTGATGTAGAGCTAAAGACAGGCTATCCACCATTTATTCAAATCTATCCAAAAGATATAGAAGCTTATGAGGGCTCGTCATTAACAATCAATTATACAATAACTGGAACTCAGCCTGTTCGAATAAAAGTCAAATTGTACTCAGCCACAGTCCAAGGTGAACAAATTGAGAGTATTAAAGTCGACAAGGATACAAATACAATCATGATTAGACAAATTAATAAGGATATGGAAGGACAATATTTGATCGAGGCCAGCAATGATTACGGATCTGTTCAAGATTATTTTTCCCTGCGAGTCTTGGAAAGTAAGTTTACATTTAGAAATTGCTAAAGGGTAGATGAAGTTATGCAGGAATTAAATATTTTTATATTTAGAAATTTTAAAATTTATTGTTTATTTTCACTTTAATGTCAACAAATATATATAATCTATTGTATAGAAGAAGTCAAGTTTTATCATAAATAACAAATTATTTGAGATATAAATATGAATCATAATTAATTTTTTTGTTGATGAAATTTTTAACTCATATTTACTAGTTCTTTTAAGAGTCTTATAAAAAATCTTATTCTTCCAAATTTTTTAATTGTGATAAAATGAAGCAAATTTAAATACAATAAGTTTTTTAGCCAAATCTTATCTAGTTTTTAATTTTTTTTGATTCATCATTTTTCAAAATACTTAATTAAAGTAGATTTTTAAGTACTTTATGAAAAAAAATACGTTTATTTGTAAAAATTATTGTT
The DNA here is from genome assembly GCA_016802215.1 of Brachionus paranguensis. Lineage (NCBI taxonomy): Eukaryota > Metazoa > Rotifera > Eurotatoria > Ploima > Brachionidae > Brachionus > Brachionus paranguensis. The sequence goes on along the minus strand of JAESIX010000002.1, from coordinate 5,547,235 downwards.
AAGGTTGCAGAATCGTTTTAGAGATTTGATGATTAATCGATTAATTTTAATTTTATTAGTATGACTAGAATTGGAATTAATTTACTAAATAAATTTTGAGATGGCGAGCATAAAGTTCTTTAAAGAAAAGAACAAAATTTAAATTTCATTTTCATTTTAGCTTTTTTTTTTAAATAAATTTTACTTAAATTTTAATAATTCTAAATAAATTTTTAGATTTGTTAATCAAAAATCAAAAAATCAATATGAAACCCTAAAACTTAATTTCTTTTTCATTCTATTGGTATCTTCTGTGAGAATTTTCTATGATAAATATTTATAGATTCAATATAAATATATATAGATTCTTTCTTTAAATAATGATTTGAAAATTAAGATAATTTAAAGAAAAAAAAATAGTTTAATTTTTTGTTCACTTTTAAAAAATTAGTTGAATTACATTAAAAGTAAAAAATTAAATTTTAAGTATTTAAACTAGTCTCTTTTAAATTCTCTGTTTGGATCAACAATTGATTTTCTAATTAAGTTTTTTATTTAACAATTAACTTAATCTACCACTTCATTTCCCTAAATAAGACTAAGTAATTCAGAAACTTATTAATTGAGTAGAAAATTTTGCCGACGACGATTGCGTAAATCACATTTATCACATAATTGGTAATATTTAAAGATCTGTCTTATTAGCATAGAAAAACTTTTCGCTTATTAGAAATTAATAATTTAATTGACAGATTAATAATTATTTTTCTCAAAGCTCCTGGTCCAAGGATCACCATTCCGCAGACAGTCATCCGAACACAAGCCGGATCTAACATAAAAATTGAGCCAAAAGTTCAATTTTCAGGAAGACCGTTCTTCACTTGGACCAAAGATGGTTCTTCCCTACCATCGGATGTATTGGCCGACAGGGAAATTTTATACATACCAACCACATCCAAAACGCATCAAGGCACTTACACTCTAACTCTAATTGACGATTATGGTACTGCCAAGATTCAAGTTAATATGATTGTTGACGAATACTTGCCGCCAAGACCTTCAAATCCATCTCGTATCATTGTTAAACATGACATGGATATTGAACTGGATGCCGGACAAAACGCCAACCTAATATGCCAGCTTGGACAACGGGACTATTTCAGTAATGTCATTTCTTTTACTTCATGGATCCGAGGAAACAAAGTTCAACGCGAAAGATTCCCAAGCAACATTAGACCCAATCAAGAAAGATTAAAGATAATCAAAGTGAAACCATCGGATGCTGGTCAATACACTTGTATTCTAAGCTCAAGTGACGGAAGTAGCCAGAGTGCAGTGGTAAATTTAATTGTCCGTAATGGCGATCAGCCTCAAAACGTGCCACCATCAGCCCAATTGAACACAAGAGAAAAATCAGTGTTCGCTGGCGAAAGCTTGGAATTAACTTGTACTGTAGCAGGCTACCCAAGTCCATCTGTGTCATGGCTCTTCAATAATGACAAAATTGACAATTTGCAGAACGTTGTTGCACGGGAAAATATCCTCTACATCCGTGATGCAACCATTTATCTAAATGGTTATTTCACATGTCGTGCTATTGGTCAAGATGGTCGCTATGCTGAAGACTCGGCTAACATCCGGGTTCTGGAGCGTCAAACTGAAGCGCCTAGACAACTATCAGTAGATGTGTCACCAAGAGCCTTGAATCCATCAAGTGGCGAATCAGTTCAACTTCAATGCTCAGTGACGGCTGATTTGTCTGCAAATGATTTGGTATTCACTTGGTCTAGGCAAGAGAGCGCACTGCCAAGCGACTCATATGCAAATGGTCCCATTTTGTCATTGTATGACCTAGAAGTACAAGACTCGGGCACATATATTTGCCAAGTAGAAAATTTGAATAATGGCGCAACTGGCATCGGGTATTCGGTATTAAGTGTTCAAGCTGTTCAACAACCAGTAACTGTTCCAGTTGAGCCATTAAAAGTTGAAGTGTCGCCAAAAGAGTTGACCATAAAACAAGGCCGAGATGGAGAGCTTCACTGCTCGGTAACAGGCGGACCTAGAGACACAACATTTAAGTGGAAAAAAACCGGAGAAAGTTTGGATGCTGAACGACACATTGTTCAAGGAAATACACTTAGAATAAAAAATGCATCCACAATGGACCGTGGCTACTATGAATGCGAGGCCGAAGGCACCGATTACTACGCCCGTGATTACGCCCTTGTGGAAATAGAGCCACGAGAATTGCCACGAGTGGAGCTGTATCCCGAGCAGGAACAAGTCGAGTTGGACTATCAAGGAACTATTTATATTCAGTGCAGAATCATGGCTGGAACTCCGATTCCAAGTCTTGAATGGCGCAGAGCTGACCGTCGACCACTGTCGGCAGGTGCAGCTGCTGTCCAAGACGCAGCTCTGCTACAAATCACAAATGCTGGCAGCGAGGAATTTGGTGAGTACGAATGTGTAGCTCGAAATGATGAGGGCGAAGCCGTGGCCAGAGTTAATGTGGTGCCAAAAGGAACTCGACCGACTCAACCAACCACTGCATTTCAAACAACTGAGACTTACCAACCAATTGACACAGCTCCTGATGTAATCATTGAGCCTAAGCGTCTTGAATTCAAAGAAGGAGAAAGTGCCACACTTTCATGCTCGACTTCTAGTCGATATCCGGTTCGCTTTGCGTGGTTCAGTCCAGAAAATAATTACATTGGAGGTGATGAACAAGGAAATGTACAAATTGAGAATATTAGAAAATCTTTATCAGGCTACTATACCTGCAAGGTACTAAGTAGCTACGGTGAATCATCAGACAGGGTTTTTGTCGGTGTGATTGAGTCGGAGCCAGCTCAATTGCGAGTTCAAATCAGACCTAAATCAAAGACTGTGTCTGAAGGTGGTAACGTTGAATTTACATGCAATTACAGCACTGATGATGGCCAGAGTTTGGAAAATCCAATAATCAGATGGAGCAGACAAGGAAACGACAAAGAATTGTCAGAATATCACTCAATAAATGACAACATTCTAACTATTTATAATGTTAGACCGAGCGATGCTGGTAGATATTTGTGCACTGTACAAGCCACTTATGGTCGAATAAGTTTTGATGCCGCACATTTACAGGTGTCAAGCAGCGATCCAACTAGCGCTTTTCCGGTTTATATTCGTGTTTTAGACATTTCCGAAGACTCTTATCAACCAACATTGGGCTTCCGATATGGAATTAGAGTTACTGCTGAATGTGTGGCTCAAGCAAATGATATTGAGGAAATTTCATGGACCAAGAGCGAAGGTGTTAGTCGCGCCAAAACCCAAAGATATGGAAATACAAATACTTTGACAATACCTGCTTTGGTGCCTATGGATTTGGGAACTTATGTTTGCATTGCAGTCAGACGCAATGGGGATAGAGCCCAGAACAACATTGTTTTCTCGCGTGTGGCCGATGAAGGCAGTCAATTTACCTATCATGTCAAAGGACCTACTGAAGAAGTCTCAGTAAGCTCTACCACACAGTCGGTTCGAACAACACAACCACCGCAAACAAATGAAGCTAAGGTGGCTATTTTGGGAGACAGAACGCAGACTTATAGAGCTGGCGACTCTGCTGTTATTGAGTGTGAGGTGCATGGCGCCAAAACAGTTGAGATTGTCAAACATGGCGAACAGTTGCCTGAAAAGCATTATTTGCAAAATTCTGGCAATATTCATAGATTAAGTCTTTATGACTTGAAAGAGTCAGATAGTGGTTATTACCTATGCAATGTCGACAGTGACCAAGGTTTAATGAGAGATTATATATTCTTGGATGTGACCAGAGCCGAAACTGAAACTAACCAGGAAAGAGAAGAACCGGAGCAAAATGAAGTCGAACAATTGGTACCATTGGTATTCATAAAGACACAAACTAATGGAGCTCCGATTCGAGTTGGCGAGGAGCTCAGGCTTGTTTGCATAATCAACGATGCTGATGCCAGTGTGTACTTTAGACGCGAAGATGGAAGCAATTCAAATCAACTATCTGAAGTTGAGCGATTAGAAAATTCGATCAGACACGAGTTGATTTTGTCACCATTTATGGCCGAAAATGCTGGCCAATACAGATGCTATGCTAGAAACAGATATGGTGAAAGTCAAGACATAGCTTTCATTGTTGACAACGAGGATCAAACATATTCTTTCAGGACAGGTAATTTAAAATCATGGAATTTTTTTAAGATGTTTTTTCTATAAAATATAGGAGCTTTGATAATTTATTAAATAGTTTATTTAAAAAGTAAAATAAAAAAAAATAAAATTGAATGGTATATTTTTGAATCATTCTTAGTTACACTAGACTTCGAAGTTAAGTTTTTTTTTTAATGTCGATTTTTTACCATGTGCAGTTTGAAGCAAAAAAATTAAAGCAAAGCAAAATGTTTTGAAAATTAAAAAATAAGTTGATAAATTTGAAAATTTTTAGCATAAAAATCAAATAAAGTTTTATTAAGCCAGAAAAAAGTCTAAAAAACTTAGTAATGTTTCTATCAATATTCAATCTATTCTTCTAAATACAAAGATTTATTTATTTTTTGCTTTTGTTTACGTTTAACAAATTAGGTTTAAAAAATTTAAACATTTATTTTATAAAAATTTTTAACTTTTGAAATAAAACTAGTTTTCAATTTAATGAGGTTTTTGCTGCAAACTTCACAGCCGCTCTAGATTTCAGTTTAATTTATTTTTTCATCTGTCAAGTTAAGAAAATTCGTTTGATAATTTTTAACCATGAACACTGAAATCATATCCATCCGATAACAAATCAGACTGGCTTTATTAAGAAGTTAAGTTAAGGTTATAGAAATTGGTTAACTATTGTTAACCAAACATTAAAGTCACATTTTAATTGTTGGGAACTAAACTAAATATAATTTTTTTTAACAAAAAAAAATTGAAAAATAAAAATCTTTCAATTTATAAAAACAAATTCCTTTATAAAATTTAATAAAATATAAACTATGAATTATCATTGAAGAGAAGAAAATTACTGGTGAACAGGCTCCTGGAAATCCTTATGTTAAGGTATCAGTTAGAGGAATTGTCGAAGACAAAAGCTATGTGGAATTAAATTGCTCCTTGGAGAACGATAATGGCTTCCCAGCAAAATCATTTTCATGGATAAGATATCCAAGTCTCCCCAAATCAGCTCAAAAAGACCAAAACCGATTGTCCATTACGAACTTTGATAATCAATTGGACAACGGTTTGTACACTTGTGGCGTGTGGACCGATTATCTTGAATTTGAGAAGAGTCATCTAGTTGCATCTACGGACTACTTGTTAGGCTCAAATCCATTTTTTAGATTTACCAAGAATCCAGATGAGGATGCAATCAAAGTCACATGTAGACCAGGTATTTATTTATTCTAAATATATTAAATTTAAATAAAAATTTTAATTTGAAAAAAAATTTAGATTCGGCAAGTACTTATAGATGGATTGCTAAGTCGAACGAGAATCCTTACTCTTATCGTATTGATGGCGATTCGCTTTTATTATTTAGATCAGATTCAAATAATGTTTTCACCTGTGAACTTGTTGCTGATTCAGAACTAGGTCCAATTAGTATTGATTTAGAAGTTGGAAAAGATTTACTGGAACGTTCTTTCGAAACTGTAAATGTAGATATAAACAAGGCCGAGAACGAACAAAATGTCACAGCCGAATGTCAGCCGGGTGAGGACTGCTAAATTTTAATGTCTAGATGTACTATTAAAATAGGATAAACATTAATTTTTGCTTTTTTAAATTTTTACTACTAGCCTTTAATCACATCTATTGTCACTTTTTTTATTATTTTAATTTTACATAGAAAAAAAATTCAAACATAGCACTCTAATGCTTTTAAGTCAAAAGGGTGATAAAAAATTTAAAACAGTAATTTAAAAGATTTTCAATTATTTTTATTAGACTTGATCATTTAATCATTTTGATGTTTATGTTTGAATTTTTTTAATTATTTTTTATATTAGACTAGCTTTTAATATTCAAATAAATTTTTCAAAAAATAAATGTCACCTATAACCTTTATGTATTAGAAATAACGCTTATCTTTTTAATTATTTATGTTTGTATAATCTTGCTTGATTATTTTTAAAAATCTCTTTATTGACGATGAATATAAAAATATGGAGCTTAGCTTAAAAAATTTTATATCGTCAAAAAATTAAATTTTAAAATCTCACTCAAATTAAATCACTTTAATCTATACCTAATTATTCGAATTATTCAAAATTCTAAAATTTGTTAAGAAGCTGGAATTAAAATTTTAAAAATAAATTAGGTTATTTATTTAACCAGCAAAATAAGAAATAAAATAAGTTTACATCAAACTTTCCCCAACTAAAGTCCTTCTAATATTTGTAACGTAAAAAATCAATGAATTTTGAACATAATTGTATCATGTTTTTAACTTCAGAAGGGATACGGTACTTTAAAAAGTTTAAGACCAAAAAATTCTTAAAATAATGAAAATTTATTTTAATTCAATTGAAAAGAATGTATCTTGCATTAATAAATTTAAAATTGTCGCACAATTAATAACCTCACGTTTGTTAAAAATTCAATCAAATATTTCAAAAGTTCTAAAAAATGACCCGTTTTTAATTTTATTAATATTGTTTTTTACAAAGGAAAAATAAACTCAATAAATGATTGAGGTACAAAAATATATGAAATATAAAATAATTATTTTCCAGTACTAAAAAATTTATATCACAAAGTGTTACAAAATAAATAATTGCTTAAAGTCTGTTTTATTTAATTTAAACTTAAAAATTTAGGAATAAAATTCTTTATTAGCAGAAATTTTGGACAAGGTGTCAACGATGTTGCAAAAATTTTTTTACTTATTAAATCTAGAGAGGAAGATAAAAAAAAACAAACTTTTTTTCACTCAAATATAAAAAATGATTTATTTTTATGCTATATTAATGCTCTATTTGACATGTTCTTTTTACTGAATAATGACATGATATGAAATTTACATATGATGGACGTTGGGTTTAAATATAAATACTCCTAATATAAAAAAATATGAGATGGCCTATTCGAAAGGAATTTTCTTTGAGCAGAGTAATTTAAAAGATATATTTTGAAATTATTGGAATTTTTTAGCTTTTGAAAAAATCTGGAATCGTGAAAATTTATAATAACTTATTTTTTATTTTCTTAACCTAAAAACAGTTTTTAAATTTTTAATCTAAATTTAACATTTTAATCTCGTTAAAAATTGCTTCTAACTTCACTGTCTTAAAAATTATCGAAATTATTAAAAACAAATAAAAACTTTTGAAAATACGAGCAAAAAATTAAAGCTAATCTTAACTTTTGTCATTTAAATAAAAATACACAAAACAAAAAAGAAAAAAGCAAATATTTTTTAAAATAATTAAGTTTTTTGTCCATTTGTTTTCATATCATAGCAATTTTGGGATTAAATTTTTAATTCAATTAAAATTTGAAAACAAATTTTACGTTCTAAGTTTATAAACAAGCTCCCTATTTTAATTTCTAATTATTCAATTAAAAAAAATATCCAAAAATAAATTTGATATATTTCAAATTAATTAATTTTTAATTAATTTTTTCTAAAGATAAACCAGTGAGAAAAATCTACTGGGAACGATTAGATGGGTCGAAACTATCTATCAATGTAAAAACCCAGTCGGGAATTCTAGAAATTAGAAATATCTCTGAAAATGACGAAGGATATTATGCTTGCAATGTTATTACTTTTATAAATCAGCATTTAAAAAAAACAATCCACATAATAAAACCAAACCAACCTATATTAAAAATAGTTCCGATCGAAGTAGACATCAGAAAAGGAGGAAGAGTTGAACTCGAATGTCAAACAGGTAAACAAATTACTTACTTAATCTAACAAATGTAACACGATTTAATCTATTGGCATGCTTTTAATATTTTATTAATTTTATTAGTTTTTCAAATTTAATTGTAAATTTCTTTAGCAAAAATAGTAAGTAAATTTTAAATCTTATAAACTAACATATAACCACAGACAAGATGAACAGGCAAAAAAATATCACACAGTAATTTACTAACATTATTGAATATTAATGATTTAATACTAAATAAAATTAATTTTTTTATAACTAGAAAATATAAATAATAAATTCATGCATGATTTAAAATGGTACAAAATGGACAAAATGGTTAGCGATAGTTTTAAATTAGAGTTGAATAATCTTCAAGCGAAAGACTCGGGTGTATTTAAATGCATCCTTAATTCTGGATTAATTAAATCAATAATCGAATTTGAGGTTTTGATTTTTGAAGAAAAAACACCTGAATTGTTCCTTAACTTTATTGAAAACGATGTTAGACCTTTTGGAGAAGTTCTGGTTATTTGTGAGAGTCGAAGTAAAATTAAATTTTTTATTTATTTTAGAAAATTTTACTTAACTTGAAAAGATCTGCCTTTTAATGCTATAACTACTTGGAACAAGATAGATCGAACTAAAAGCTCAGTTTCTTCCATTAAAGGAAATCGTTTGAGCATCAAAAAATTAAACAAATACGACTTGAACAATTACGAGTGCTATTCTGAATCTACTAAGGTAAAATTGATCAAAAATTTGGAGCTTGATGCTGTGGAATATTTCAAAGAATCAGAATATTTTTATAACATAACACGAAATTTGGCAATTCACTTGATAAAAAATATGACTGAGTTAAAAATTGGCGGTAAAGTAACTCTAAAATGTACTCAAGAAGGTAGAAGCAATTAATGATAATAAATTTATTTATTTTAAATGTCTTTTTAGAAAGCGACTTTGAGAAAAAAGTATGGCTTGTTAATACTGCAGAAAATTCAGGAAAATTTAAAATTTTAAATGACATGCTTGTTATTGATCCATTTAGCCTTGAAGACTATGGAACATACTCTTGTTTATTCATTGATAAATATGGCCAGAAAAAAATTGATTTTATAATAGATGAAAATTTAATACCAATTATTTCCCAAACACTGAGCACTGAATTTCGATATTTAAATGCGCTTGATCTTGACGCAGAAAAAGATTTAAATATAAGTTTAAGCTTTTCTGGTGGACTAAGTGACGGATATCTAAGAATTACTTGTGGATCAAACTATTTTAATGAAAACGTCAGATGGTCAAAAACCCATGGAAATTTCACAGACACCAATGCAAATATATACGGAAATGTGCTGCACATCGAACCATTGGAACTAAAAGATGCTGACTTGTACACTTGTTCGGTGACTAGTCCTTTAGGTCTTGTTAAAAAATCAACTGTTGCGGTCACTTATGATTTTCAAATAGAAAATATAAACCAAGACGAAAGAAAAAACGAAACTAAAATAGTCGAAATCTTTAAATTCGGTGACGAAAATTTGGGTTCAAGTCTAGAGATCAAATGTGTTTCAAGTAACTATTTAATTGAATTTTTAATTTAATAGTCTTAGGTATTCAAAGAAATTTTCAAAATAATTTTATAAATCATCTAATATAACATGATTTTTTGTTAACAGTTAAAATTTTAATTAGTTTATTAGGAAAATTATGTGTTACTTAGAAATAATAATAAAGATAATGCTAAAAAATAAAATTTCCTATTACAATTAATGGTTTGGAGCACTGTCATAAAATTGAGAATCTAGTATACATTTGTATATTTCATTTAACTATTTTAATCTTTTTCCTTTTCGAAATTTGAGTTTGAATAATTTGCCTATTTTTTTAGATTCTTTAAAGAATGATTTTGAGAACTTCCAAAAATTATTAACACTCCAATTTGCTAACTTTTTTTTATTTTTCATTTTTCATTTATTTTATCATTATTAGTGTAATCGAAGAAAAATCTCAAAAAAATTAACTTTTCATTTTTTTCATTTTTTTTTCTTATCACTTTTGTCAATTGAAGAATTATCGTTGCAAATTTTTTTTATTGAACTTAGAAAAGAATAAAATATTAAAACAATTAAGAGCTTTTATCAAAAAATAGAGTAACTTGACTTTTGGTTTGTTTGTATCAAAGAACTTTAAAAAAATAAACATTCAAAAATTAATAATTAAATAATAACTTAAGTTGTAAAAATAATTACTGTTAAAGATATACAAAAAAAAAGCAAAGATTATCGTTTAATTAATTGAATTTTTTTAGATTAGTATTCTAGCGCTTTTTTACCATTATTGTCTTTATAATAATTCATTTTTTCCCGCTATTTATACTAGTTTTTGTCTTTTTTCTATGAAATCTTTGATTCAAATGTTTTAAGTCGTGTTTCTTATTTTGGAGCGCGTTATGATTTAAGTTTTTTAATAGAATTCAGCTTTTCTGCTTTAGTTTCAGTGATATTCAGTTTTTTTTTAGAAAACCAAGCAGAAACAAGTTAAGAAGGAATCGTAAAAAGATCAAAAAAAAATTGAATATATTTTAAAATATAATTTTTTTAATTTTTTTTTCTACCCAATTTGTCGTGCAGCATCAAATAATTAATTAAAAAAATATTTTTAATTTTTCCACAGAAACTCAAACGGAAAAGCTGCATTTTATTAAAAAACTTGACTTTTAACGCGCTCAAAAATTGGAAACACGACTTTAGCATGGGCAGCTTAAGCTAAAAATGTTTAAACATGGGCGAGATGGAATTTATTGCCTGCGTCAAAGTCATGTTTTGAATTATAAGGCCGCAATATCGAACAAGGAAATAGGGTACAAAAGAAAAATGAAATTTTCGCTAGAATTTTGATGAAATTTTAAATTTATTTTTAATTTAACTTTTCATTTTAAAAACTTTATAGAAATATTTTTCTCTAAATTTTACCAATGCTTGATATCTATAATCAAAAATTAATATTTTCTGTAGGAAAAAATAAAATTTCGGATATATATTTCTGATAAGGAATGACCTTGATTATTTTTTTTTAGACAATCAAAATGACACGAAAAAATGGTACTTTAATGGAGCAATGATCCAAAAAGACCTCAGCGGAAGCATAAAATTTTACAAATTGGTTCAAGAGAATCAAGGTTTGTATGAATGTCTGGTTGAAAATGAAAATGGACAAGACAAAAAAGGTGTTCAAATTTCTTTTCCAATTTTTGCTACTGAACTTATACGATCAACGACCATGTTTTATGTCCCAAAAGCTTTTAGTGAAGACACAACTGTTTTTGATAGGGACGTAGACCATCCTATTGGTGAAACCACAAGAAGCATTGCCAAAGCAAGGCATACGGTTTTGATTCAAGTTTTGTCTGATCCAGAAGTCGATCATGTAGAAAACGGAAAAGTTATTCTCAGATGCATTTCAGGTATAAAATTAAAAAATTGATTATTTACTTTTTTTACAAGTAGATAATTTTAGATATTGAAAAGGCGAGTTATAAATGGCTAGCTATTAATGAAACTTTGGCTGAAAATATTCGAATAGATAATGACATTCTAGAGCTAAAACCTTTTACTAAAAAAAACGGTGGTGTATACCGCTGTGTGGCTTCAAATCCCCTCTTGAACCAACAAGCATCGCGACGAATCAAAATAAGCATTGAAAACGGACCAAAAAAAGCCAAAGATTTGTCCAACATGATCCGAATCGTTTTGGTAACAAATCCTCTTGAGATGAAAATTGGCAACACTATCAATCTAAAATGTACCATTGATGACTTGGATGCGGAAGTGTATTGGGCTAAACGAGGCTTCAAGCTCTCTGATCGCACAATCACCAGCTCAAATGAAAATTCAGCTTTGATTACAATTAAAAATTTTCAAAAAGAAGACTTAGGGGTTTATGTTTGCAAGGCTCGGTCTATTGATTCAAATGTTTTAGACTTTAAAATAAAGGGACAAGCGTCCTACTACTTGATGCCAAGCGATTTCGGATTAACTCCTCAAAAAGTAAAGCTACTTGGACCTGAAGTTAATCTAAAATGTATCCAAGACCAGCATATTTGTTCACAGAATTTAAATTTTGGGCAAAAAATTGAGATTATGTGCAACATAAGCGAATTTGGTAAATTTTTATTTTTGGAATTTTTGGATTTTAGTTTCAATTTTTTTCAATTTAGACACCAGTTATCCAGAGTTGTCAGTTCATGAGATTAATTGGAAAAAAATGGATGGTTCAATTATTCATCCTTATTCTTCTGTGGAAAGAATGACCAATACTCAATCAAAACTAACAATTGAGAAATTAAATGAAGTCCATATTGGTAAATACACTTGCTACGTTCGCACATCAGTTTCAACAGTTCGCAAGACTTTCGAGCTGATGAAAAACAAATTAGGACAAGTTTTAGTGACGATTGGTGAATCAAGTAGAAATATAAATTTAGGAATTGATGAGTTAAATGGACATTTGGGTCATGATTATGGTTTTATAAAGATCAAAAATTACGACTTTGAATGCTCAACTGATTCAATTTGGCCCACTGAATGGTACAAAAAAATTAATGATTCGAGACTAGTTTTGAAAACGAATGGACCTGTTTTAAGAATTGATGGCTCAAATGCTCAAAATTATGGTGAATACGTTTGTATGTCTTCGAATACACTGGGCACGGCTAGAATCAAATTAAAAATTGATCAAAGCAAATTAGATATTGAGCCTTTGTCCATATTTAGACCCCTTCATGGTTTTAAACGATTAAGGAAAATTTATAAACATAAACGAAATAAAAAAATATCCGGTTTTAGAAACAGTAGACTCTCACAAAATTATAAATCATTAATCAAATCAAAAAAAAAGAATTTATTTTAAAATCAAAAGAGTAAGTTTAAATTTAACTTTTTTTTTGCTTACGTCATTTTTTTACAACCTTAAAATATTTTAACAGGAACATTGATTTAAAATATATCCATCTAGATTAAAATCTCAATTATTTTTTTAAATAAAATTTAAGGATAAAATTTTGAATTGTAACATTATTAAAAAATGGAAGCTTGCAGTCAAGAGCAACGTAACGGGAACAATTTGCATAATACCAATTCTTAAATTCATTCTGAGGGCGATAAAAATTCAGTCAAAGTTGGTTGATCTGAAAACAATTTTGTGAGTAGTTACTGCAGAGACTGAATTCAGATTCAACATTTTTTTGCTAAAGAAACGGTGATGTATCAATTCATAGAAAATCAATAATTAAATTGACTAAAACTCATAGAATAGATTTTAGAAGATAAATATTTCATAGAAATATACTAATATAATTTTTTTTCTAATATAATCATAGAAATTATGTTACAAATTTTAATAGAAAAATAATAAGATTAAATCAATTTAAAATAGTTTTTTAGAACAAATTTTAAATGTATTTAGGTTTTATTAACTTTTGCATTAACTCATTTTGCAGACTTTATCTTATATCATATCTTTATCATATACTAGGTGTAACAAACTTGTTACAGGTTGTAAAATTTTACAGAACCAGTTTATCTCATTCTATTTAAAAGTTATTGGCAAAGAATGTAATTTAAATGATCGAATTGAAACGAACTTCACAACACCAAAAATTTTTAAATATTTTTACAATTTATTGTCTATGAAAAATTACGAGAGATTTATATTCTGAAAAAATTGATTAATTTTTATGAATTGTTTTTCTATATTTTATTCCTTTAAAAAAAATACTATGACAATAACTCTATGAAATAATTATTATACGAAAAAAAACTATAAATTGAACGTTCACCAAAGAAATTTGAAATTTATTTCTTCCACCTTCAAAACTAATTTTATTATAATTCTGCAAATTGTTCTTACTCAATTGCGTTTAGCTTGTTCTCTTATCTTTTGCGTTAAAATTTTTTTTATGGAAAAATGAAGTTGGATGTCATTTAGTTCTTTAAGTATGAATCGATTTAGAAATATAAAGAAACTTGGCAAAGTTATGCAAGGAAAGCGTTTTTAATAGACAATGATATTAAAATATAATAATTTAATTCTTTTAATAAAAATTACAACTTTTCATTTGTTTCATTAGAAAAGAAAAGTGATAATGAAACATGTAAGTAATTTACAGCAAATTAATTAAAATTGATACTAAAGAAGTAAAATCAGAAATATTATTGAATAAATGAATAATTAATTATTGCTAAATTCAATTACATTCATTCTAAAATTATTTTTTTTTACATTAGATGAAACATTTTCAACAGAAAGAAGCCTTTTCAATACAATGTCAATCGATTAGTATATATTTGTATTATAATTGTTGATTTTGCATGTTCTATTTTGTAATTTATTATTATTTTTTTAAATATAACTATATGTATTTAATTTCTGGAGTTTAAAATTTGCCCTAGCTAAATCGTGTTACACACCTGCTTTGAAACTTAGCCTTTTTGTTATAATCTAATTTTTTAGTCCTAGACAAAGTAGATATAGAATGGTTCAATTTCAATGATCATTTTACACTAAGATCAGTGTCTAATAAAAATAGATTAATAATCGAAAATTATGAGTCTGATAGCCATGATGGATTTTATGGTTGTTCTGTTTTCGATGGACAAAATTTGATGAGCGCTTATGTCTATTTGTCATCTCATTCATTCAAAGATAAAGGAATAATCAACTATAATTATATAAAAGTTTTCAATATTAAATCAATTAAAAAAGATTTAATTCATTCTAAATGTGTATCGAGTAAACAAAAAAAATACTTTATTTATAATAAAATCTTAATTTTAATATGTATTTAAGAAAATGGTTCCACTCTTTCATTCGATATATTTAATGGGAAAATAAGACCAACAGATCAATCAATACTATCAACTAGAAGTTCAGAAGTATTTTCATGTGAAGTTGAAAACTCGGGAATCAATAAAAAATTTAAAATTTTTATAAAAGAATTTTCTGAAAAAATAGAAAAAATCAACTTGAAAATTAAGTTAGAATTAGAAAAAAATTGTATTCATTATGGATGCCCATTTAATTTAATTTGTGAAACGTTACCTAATCATTCAACTCAAAAATTTGATTTCTTTTGGTCGAAAAATGATGGAGAATTAACTAAGAATTCTTTTTTTCATGGAAATTTTTTGATAATTAAAAAATTTAATGAAAAAAATCTGGGTATCTATACTTGTTCAGTTTTGAAAGATAAAAGAGTTCAATCGAATTCATCAATCATGTTTTTCGATCAAAATGGTTTAATAAAACATACGACTGAAAACATTGAAAAAATGTCTCTTAATGAAGAAGAATTGGACGAACGTCTTAGATACCTGTTTGGATCAAAAGAGTTAACTTTGGGATCAAATTTTGCTATAGAATGTTTGGATCTATGTACATTTTAAAACTAATAGTTGAATAAAAAAAATTATTTCTATTCTAATTTAAGATTATGATAGCTTTTTACCAAGTTGGCGGATAAATGAAAACGATCAAAAGCCGGTGTCATATAAAGAAGCACCTCATATTTTGAGCTTCAAAAATTTTAGTAATGAAAATTTGGGTAGCTATGTGTGCCGAACAAAAAATAAAAATGGCCTTTTAGTTGAATTAGGCGTTAAATTTGAACTTGATGAATTTAAAAAGAAAATAAGAATCAAAAATATTAAGGAAAAAATTTTGGATGACGAAATTCAGCAAGAAGTGCTCTCTAGTTCCAAAAAAAGCAAAATTCCAAATATAAAAATTAGTTTTTCTGATAAACAAGCATTGGCAAATGGAGAGCGAGTCCAAATATTCTGTGAAGCAGGTAAAATTGAAGAAATAATTTGGAAATAAATTTAATTTTTAAAAGATAAAAACGCTAAAATTGAATGGTATAGAGTTACTCCAACTGGTGAATTGGGTAAATTGATAACTACAGGCAATTCGATTGTTAAGTCACCAATTTACAGTGAAGATTTGGGAAGATATAGATGCATAGCCACCAATAAATTTGGCTATCGTTCAAGAGACGCTGTCTTAACCAGACAAAATGATTCAGTTGAGTATTTCGTATACGGTTTTGTTGATAGATATAGCGAATTTTCGTTCGAAAATAGCGGCCAAGCTTTATCACTTTATAGATCAAAAAATAACAAAAATCAGCTATCTCTAAAGATCAAAAAAGTTTATGATAAAAATAACAATTTAAAATTCAAATGTTTAGCAAGTAATTAAGAAAAAGAAAATTAATTGAAATTTTTGTTCTAAGATTTTTTTTCAAGATTTTAAGAGTGCGTCTTTGAAATGGGTCATACCAGGAAGCCACGATATAATTCAAAGTAGCTATCTTTCTTTTAGCAATATTTCGGATCAAAATGTTGGTTTATATGATTGCATCGGAAATTATAAACATCAAAATGCTAAAATCATATTTTCCGTGGAAAAACATAAAGGTTCAATTGTGACTCGTCCTCATGCATTTATCTATTCTTTGAACAATAATTTTATTCGCTTGGACTTTTTGACCAATATTCAGGATATTTGTCCAAATGATCGCATTGAAATTGCATGTTCTTCAAAACAAGGTAAACTAGTTTTAAATTTATTTGACTAAAATTTGTAAAAAAATCAAAAAGAAAAATAAACAAAATTTAATTTCATTTTAGTTTTGGCGTAGATCTAAAATCGACTAATTATTTTCTAATTATATGATAAATACAAATGGTCTCTGACATTTAATAAATATAAATCTTAAGAAAATTGAATAAAGAAAATTTTAAAAAATTTTGAAACTTTTCAGTGATATAGCGCCACATAATACATAAAGAATAAGAACAAACAAAGCGGTCAATTATTTTTTAATAATTTAACTCATTATAAAGATAATTTGTTAAAAAAAAAGTTTGTTAAAATAAATTACTAAAAATTTCGTAAATTTTTGAAATATGATAATAAAAAATGCTTTTAATATCAGAATAGTTTCCAGGAAAATCTAAAAATAAACGAAATTTAACTCATCGAATTTTTCAAAAAAAAATATAATGTTAATTTTTAATTTTTTTTTACAACTGTTTATTTTAATTTTTTCATTAAAAATTTTACCATATTTAATCAAAAAAGTTTAATTTTACGTAAAATTACGTAAGAAAAGGTAAAAAATCGCAAGATATTATCTTTTTTTAAAAATATAATTTATTCAAAATTTAAAAAAATAATGCTCTTATTCTTTTTTTTACCAAAAAAAACATTTTTACTTTAATTTACTTAATATAATGTAAAATAGTGGAATTTTACGTAAAATTACATATCCTTAAAGACTAAAATATGCGTAGGCTTTTTAGAAATTATATAAAATTACTCAAACCTATGTAAAATAACGTAATTTAGCCAGTTATGGGCCTTTTGTAGAGGCACTGTAAGAGCTGTAATCAATTAGTAATCAAGAGGCTCATTATTTGTTTGATTCATAGGACTCTCTTAAATATTTCAAAAAATTCAAATAGCTCAACTGGTCCTCCTTAATATTAAAAAATTTATCAATAAAAGCTACCGAATTTTTACTTTAGGTTAATGTAAGTGTTTTTTTCATCAAAGAAAACAAAGATCAAAAGATTAAAAATTTTTCGTATCAGACAAGGATCACGTGTCTAATTTTAATTATTTAAATGAATTCAAATTAATAGAAAAATATTTTTTTAAGGAGCTCGAACTAGATGGACTCATGAAAAGCGACATACAAGGCAAAGTTCATTGATTTTTGAAAAATTTTCTCAAAACAACTTAAAATTTTATCAATGTTCTATTGATCAATCAAATTTGTCAGTTGGCATACGCTTTAGAAAAAATTCCAATGGAAATTTTGAAGGTTTTGTTGAAAATTATTACCGGAAAATTAATAGCCGAATGAAAAAAAGCTTTGAGCATAGAGAGCTTAAAATGCCGGATTTAAAGTTAAGTTTATTGTCACCGCAAATGGACCTTTTTAAATTGGGTGAAAGAATTCTTCTAAAATGTTCAACAGATACCATTTTACCTGATGTAAAGCTTCATTGGCAAAAAGAATCTGATCAAATTGATGAAGGCATCAAAATAATGGAATTAAACAGAACCCAAAAGATTTTAATAATCGATTCATTTGAGCTTAGACATATTGGAATTTATACATGTAATGTTCAGATAAAAAAATCCATCTTTTATGAGCATGAAAATTGGATCAAATTCTTTATACTTAATTCAAAATTTGAAAATTTGTACGAAATCCGAGTCATTTATTCTAAATTGACCCCAAATTTAGCCTACCAAATAAATTCGACATCAAACTCCACTTCAATTGAATGCAAAAATAGAGGTTTCCTTTGAGTTCAAACTATTTTTAATTATTTAAATAAAATTTTAATTTTTTTCCCAAAGATCAAAATTTGACAACTAAATGGTTAAAGTTATCGAATATTCCCATGAAAGTATTTGAGCAATCCAAAATTGAATTAGATAGAGATAAAATAGCTAAATATGAATGCAGCTCAGAGAACGATTATGGAATATCCAAAATTACATTTAAGAACGAAAAAAATAAAATTTATTGGAGTGAATTTTCAAGCTGGGCAAAAAAAGTGCCCGAAATGGTTGTAAAATATAAAACAAATAGAGAATTTTCAAAAATTAACTCTCAGGTCACTTTAAAGTGTCCATTGGATTCGGATAAAATTTTTTGGTTTAAATCCGGAAAAAAAATGCCAGAAAATAATTTGAAAAATTCCAGCTATTTATTTATAAACGAAACCCAATTCTCAGACCAAGGGTCTTATGAATGTTCAACTCATGACCTTAAAGAAGTCTATACAGTTGAATTAATTCTATCAGGTAAATAAAGAAGACATTTTTTTATAAAATTTTTAATTTAATCAAAGAGCCGATTCCCATAATGACTGAAAATTCGTTTTTACTATTCAACATTTCGAATTATTTAAAAGAGGATCGATTTTCTCTGAGCATTTCATTTAAACCATTTAATTTAGATGGTATTTTAAAATTTTTTACTAAATATAAATGTATTTTAGTTTTTTTTAAAGGTATCATTTGGAGCTTGTCAAAAAATGATGAGAATATTACAGTTAGTCTTAATAATGGAATTGTGTATTATGATTCGAAACAAAAAAATTCAGTAGATGTTTTGGTTAAAATTCCAAAGATAGTAAAATTAAAAAAGTGGAATCAATTGAAAATTGAATTATTTGACCAAGAAGTTCTGCTGGTTCTAAATGATCAAAATTTCAAGATTTTTTCTGATTACGATGTGAAAAACATTGGAAAAAATCTTTTTTTAGGATCAGAAAACTTTAATCACTCAAACTTTACCGGAATTATTTCAAATTTAAAGGTAAATGAATGTAAAATCGATTTAGTTAATTCAGCTCTAAAGAAAAAAAATGTCAGCATTAGAGATATTTGTTCTGGCTCTGAATGTAATATAAATGAAGTTTGTGTTGTCACTCAGAATGAAATTGGTTACAAGTGCTATTAATATTGAAAATAAAAATGGTTTTTATACTGAAACCATTTAGAAAAAAATTAAATTAAATAGAAAACAGTATTAATTTTAAATCAAGTAACCATTTTTGTTCAAACGAATAAAAATTATCTCATCTCAAGGAGCTTTAATGTCAACCCAAATTAATTTTTTTTTTATGTAGATAAATTTAATTTCTAATTTTACTCCATGAAATTTTGATGTAATGTAAATTTTAGATATTTTATTTGTAAAATTTAAATTGATATTAATAAATAATTCCTTTATAAATTTTTCATTTAATTCTAAATCATTATCTCAATTTAGTTATTTGATATTTAGATTCCAAATTTAATATTCTATTGAATTTCATAGGGTAAGAAATTTGAGGCCTCATTTTTGATTCAACAAAGGAAAAACATCAAAAGAGTAATATTAAACCATTTCAGAAAAAGAAATTAAATTTAAATATAAAAAAATATTTTTTATTTGAAAAAGTTTATTCGTAATTTATTTTCAGCCTAAGAGCTCAATAAAAAATAGAAATAAAAAATTTATCTGAGTTAATTTTTTATTAAAAATTTGAAAATTTCAATTCTTGATTTTTCAAGTGATAAAACCCACCATGCTTTAACTTGTAATCTGAGCATAAATTTTAGTTGAAGTCAAATAATTCGAATCAAACCGAATTTTAAAACAAAAATTGAAATATCATTACTTTGCAATTAAAAAGATGACTATCCTATACTAAAATTGAAAAATATAGCTTCGTAAGCCTTAAAAATATGAAATCTGCAATGAAATTAAATTAATTTGCGTTTCTAAATTATTTTAATCAAATTTGAAATATAGTCAGAAATTTTCTAAAATAAAAATCTCAAAAAATCTAGATTAGAATCATATTTTAATCTCTTATTTGAAATAAGCTTATAAATTGAATTAAAAAAAATATAAATTTTCATTTTAATTTTATGTTATATTAATTATTAATTTGTAAATTACTCCAATTGGAATACTTTACAAATTATTTTTACAAAGAATAAATTTATTAATTGAAAAAAACATCAAATACCATCTCCCAATGTTGATATGATTCTTCAAATTTTTTTAAAATTGAAAAAAAAAATGATAAACACTAAAGCATAAACAGAAAATTCATTTAAAAATAATAAAGTTTTATTATAAACAAACTTAATTGGAATTTTTTATTATCAAAATGTCTAAGTTTGATATTTTCTTATCATACCAATGGGAAATTCAGGACAAAGTAAAAGAGTTATATCGTCAGCTTACTCAGTTGGGATTTAAAGTTTGGATGGATATATATCAGCTGGCTGGTGGTAATCTTCATACTGAAATTGTAAATGGTATTTCCAATTCTAAAATATTCGTTTGTTGCATTACAAAAAAATACTCTGAGTCCAAAAATTGTGAGAATGAACTTTGCTTTGCTTACGATTCAAACCAAAAAATAATTGCCATCATGTTTGAAAAAGTTACTTTGGGTGACCTGATGGGGGTAGGTCTAATGTTAGCCCGACTTTTAAGAATAAATGCATTTGATGATGAAAGATTTCCCTTTAATGCCGAATCTGAGCGATTTTTAGAACTTTTAACAGCTTTAACACCCGATAAACCAATTTCTACGAAAAGCTCATCAACCAAATTTCTAAAAAATGCTTCGATAAGTAATTTTATTTAATCTTTTATGATAAGAGAAGATT
This sequence comes from Brachionus paranguensis, assembly GCA_016802215.1. NCBI lineage: Eukaryota > Metazoa > Rotifera > Eurotatoria > Ploima > Brachionidae > Brachionus > Brachionus paranguensis. Next base: position 5,526,113 of record JAESIX010000002.1, on the reverse strand, counting down.
TTGGACTTTTTAAGGTAAGCAAATTTCTGAGCAAAAAAAAGATGACGAAAAAGTGAGTGGTCTTGAAAATGCTGAGAAAAATCAAAAAAATCCAGAACAAATAAGAGATTTATCATCTTTGTATCAGAGTGTTTATCATCAAAATTCTGTTTTCTTTCCAAATGTTCAGCAATCAACAAGTTTTTATTCAAATTATGGCTCCAATTTCAATCCAGCTTATCAACAACAATTCAGTCCTGGTCAATCAGATACAATTCTAACATCAATAAAAGACAAATTTAAATCACTGACTAGCAAAAACAGTACAGGGACCTCACCACAAATGAACAATTCAAGCGAACTATATCCTTACTATAACTACAATCCTTATCAATATCCTCGCACAAATTTCTGAAATTTTTAATTTTTAAAATAAAAAATTAAATCTGAATTTTCGATTTGATAACATTAATTTTGCTAATTAGATTAGATTTTTATTTAAATATTTTAGAATATTAATACATCAGCTATTTTTATTTGAACTTGAACTAAATTTTTAAAAGTTTTTTTTTTTTAATTTGAAATGTTTAATAGTTTTTTCTGTCCGTGATGAAAAAAAATTATTTTCATTCTTTATGCCTAATGAAAATTTAAGAATAAAAATCTCACCATGCACATAAAACACAATTTTTTATATATTGAATCGAAAGATTTTTTTTTCAAAAAACATGGATTAAGTCTTATAATTTATTTTAAATTTTTCATAAAATTATTGCAAAAATTTTTAGTCATTTTTTTTATTTAAAAAAATATATAGAAAACGCTTTAAAGTTTTATTTTATTGAATTAAAATTTTATTTTTAAAGTGCTTAGTTTATTTGTTATCAAACAGCTATCAAAATAATAATTTTATATTTTATTTGATTTCGTGATCAAATAGTGAACAAAAATAATTTTTTATTTTGCAAAGCTCATTCAAATTTTAAAATAATAAAAATTGAATTTTCTCTATTGTGTGACTTGAATAAAATAAAAAATGTTATCTCTATAATTTAATTTTTAAAATAATGAACTAGTATTTTGGATTAAATTTATACGTCTAGTGCACACGGTGTCTGAAAATCAAAAATCACATCAATCAACGAAAAATAACTTTTTCAATTTGGCAACCACGTTGTTCAATTTTTCTTCACTTAATTAATCAACTTTTTTTTTTAAAAGCTTTATTTAATTTTTTTCTAGTGAGTTGATAAAAGCTACGTGTTGTTGGGAGAAAATTTATCAACAAATCGAATTTTAAATTGGGTTTATGTAATTTTTTATCCTAGAAAATTTTCCACTAAAATAAATTTCCAAACTTGAATTTTAAAAAATTCAGCTAATTTGATGAGTATCGTTTAATTATGATTGGAAATGGTTGAATCATAGAAAAATCTTGTTTTATCATAAAATAAATTATTTTATTTCTTTCAAAGAATATTAAATTTAAATAAGTGTCGAGCAGATAATTAAGAGTTTTGATTGATTTGGGCGAATGAACAAAAACAAAAATTGAATTCATTTTGAAAATTTTATTTTATTTTTTATTTACATTTTAACTTTTTTTTGGCAAAAGAAAAAATTTAAAAAATATAATCATTTTTGTTGCTAAATAAAGGAGAAAATAAAAATAACAAATTATAAAACGAGAGAGAGAGAGAGAAAAAAGAGGAAAAAAAAAGATAAAATTAAATTAAAATAATTTTGATATTTTGAAGTACAGTTGGTTAATGTTAAGCTTATGTTAAAACCTATCATAATAAAATAACTCTAAAGGTTGAAAATACAACAAAAAAAGTTAAATCTAGCAAAGAAAAAACACCCGGCTTTAAGAGAACTTGAAGTTATCTCTTTTACAAAACAAAAAAATTAACATAAGGCATTTTTTGCATGAGTTTGGATACAAAAAATGCAAAAAAAAACCGTGAGAAAATTAAAGTATGAAATTTCATACAAAACGAAAAATTTGAACACCGAATTTTAAATAATTCATGTGATTAACACCGGAAGGGTAGTATTATCTATTGAAAAAAAGCAACAATACTAAGGGCTACAATCTCTTAAAAAAATAACTGGCTCGAATCTTGGGAACTTATAAGGTAATAAAAATAACCTTGGACGACTTGGATTTAAGATAAAAAAAAATTGATTTTCAAAAAATCGTCTCACCTAAACTAGGGGCCATGGTTGAGTAAACAAAAATTTGAGCAATAATTTTTCACTTAAAAAATAATGCTGCAAAACATTAAACCATGATCATCTATCTTAAAGCTAAATCGTTCGGTCATTGGTAAAGTTGTGAGTAAAACTAATCTAATAACATTGATTTATTTATTTATTTTTGTTCAACATTTTCATAACATAAAAAGGTCTAGTCCGGAAATAACAAAAGACTCACGGTCAAAGTCAACAGAAGAAAACAAGAAAAAACAGACAGAAGCTGTTCGTGTACACTTAGACATATATCGTATAAAAAAAACTAACTCTAACTGGGCAATTTGCTTCAAGATTGTCGTTGATTGTTCTAGTTGCACTCATGTTCATTTAAATAAGGGCTCCGAAGTCGGTACCAATTGCATAAAAATATTAGATCACAAGAAAAAATAAAGAAAAGGGAAAATAATTGTATCGCACCATATTTCTGTAACAAACTACGGAAAACAAATTTTAAAAATAGTCAAAAGTTTCTTCTATCATTGCTTCAGGTTAAAGTATATATTTTTTTTTAAAACAAGAGAGAAAAATATTATTTTTTAAAATGAAATTTAAAATTGAATTTTTCGCCTCTGTTTTAACACTCAAATTTTTGATTCTCTTAATGTTAATTTTAATGACCTGATAAATTATTCTACCGATATATATATATTTTTATAGACGATTTTTCGTTAAGGACTAAAGGTGAAATCATTGAATATTAGAGCGGATTGTTTGGTTGACTGTGGACAGTATTGAGGGATCAATGTTAATATCGGCGCTTATGTATTCAAGTTCCTTGACAACAAAAAAAAAAAGAAAAAATATTTTAATTAAATTTTTTTGCTTATTTTTATTAAAACTTAGATTTACCTCGTCTTTAATGTTTGTGTTTAAATCTAGAATAAAATTTTTATCATAGAACTGATTGTTTGACTGCTGGGCTGCCGGCGATTGCTGAGTATTGCTGTTCGAGACTGTGCCAATTTGTTGATTTTCGAGTAGCTTGCGTTGACATGTGTATTTTTTGACACGCTGCTCGCCTCGTTCTATCTTGTTCAGATCATCTGGCCGGGACATACTAAGCCTGATATTGACAGGATCGCGTTGACGGCATCGTTTGCACTCTTCCTCGAGTTTTTTGCACTTTTCCGGATTCAACGCCCACAGGCAACCTTTTTTGGAGCCATTTGTCGGATTTTCTATTTTCTCAAAGCATTTGTTCAATGACAAATTGTGTCTGATTGAATTCTAAAAAATTGAAAAAAATTGTTTAACTTTTTTTTTTAAATTCAAAAATTTCATTCCGTACCTTCCATCCATCTCTAGCTGTTTTGTAGTAGGGAAAGTTCTCTCTTTAAAATCAATAAAAAAATTTAATAAAAAATAATTATTTCAAATTTATCTCAAGTATCCTGGACACAAGTTCAAAAGTACTTTAAATTTCCTATCTTTTAAGATAAAATAAATTGAGGTCTTTTTTATTGTGATTGCTATTGCTTAACTTCCAAGATACCATTAATAAAATGCTTACATAATAAATTCGTATATATCACTAACTGGTAGAGTACCAGAATCGCTGTTTCTTAGTGCCATGGCAATCAAACACGAATACGAATACGGAGGTTTGGGATAAGCCTAAAGTCATAAATTATGAATTAATATTTAAACAAAAAAACTTAAAAAAAAAAAACAAATACTTTTCCATCACTTCTCATTGCCACTTGTGTAACACAGCCATTTTGGTTGTTTGCATTGTTCTGACTCGAAGTCGAATTTTGCCTATTTTTAATTTGCTTAATGGTCTGACTGGTGTTGCCATTGATCAATTGTTTGTATTGAATTATGGTCTTGGTGTTGGGCGAGTTGTCGGTCTTGGCGCCCACTGGCAAACTGATTGGCAATTGTAAACCTTTTGCCTCCAAATTCTCCTTGGGTATTTTGATCACACTTATTTGAGAGTTGTTTAGGAGAATAGATCCATTGGAGCCCGCTTGGGCATTGGTTACTTGTGTACCGGGTGTATTAATGTTAAATATAGGCTCAAATTTGGTTGCTATAATGACTTTTTTGGGCTGATATTCTGAATTTTTGTAAGTGCTGTTTGCCATGCTCGAATTGCTGAAATTACTGTTCGAATCACTTTCGTTCGAATGGCTCGATTCACCATCGCTATTGATGGGCTCTTGCTTGACCATGCTAAAAGTTGATAGATTGTGAGAAAATTTACAGCGTTTATTTTGCTGATTTTCATTAAGATCAAAATTTGTCTTGCAAATGGAGCCTTGGTCAACTCGACTAGCATTTATCACAGAGGTGGGTAGTTGGACACCTTGCAGTCCTTTTGCACTCACCATTTGAGACTGATTGGCGCTGTTTTCCGCCGCATAATTTCGGTTTATGTCCATGGGGTTCACCACCGAATAGAGACTGTAATTGTTGGAGGAAAAATGGTCGTGTATGTACTTGGACTGGGTGGGGTTTCGGCCAGGACTGTTTGTGTTCAGGGTAAAGTCGTCCAGACTGTAGTTATTGAATTGGTTCGGAGAGAGGCAAATGGGCGATGACTGGTTAGAAGAGCAGTTGGAGCTGGTCTGATAGTTGGCCAGTGCAGCGGCCAAAGATGAAGACGATGCTGACAGGGAGAGAGGCGAGGGCGCTGATGACGAAACTGTCGAAATGCTCGCCGAGGACACTGGCGAAGATTGGTACGAGCAGTGAGACGTGTTGAGCGAGCTCGAGTTGATGATACTGTTGTAAGTTTCGTCCAGATTGTTCAGCGTGGACGAGAGCGGGTCCAGATTTAGACTCGATTGGTTGCAGGACGACAGCATTAGGTCGTCGAAAAAGTTACTGCCCGGAAATTGGTCATCATCGAAGCTAGGCGATGAGCTGCTCGATGTGTACAGCGCTTTCAGGTCGTCCTCAAGCATTTCGCTCAATTTGTCTCCAAATGATGGTATACAATCAATCATTAGATCCATGTTCATTTAACTGATAGAAAAAATTGCTCGTTTTGAATTTAATTTTTTTTTAAAAAAACAAATTTTTTTTCAACTTTTTTTTGTTATATTTTTAATATAATTTCTGCTTTTTGAGAATAATGGTGAAGAAAAAAAAATTATTTTTATTAGAGGTGTGAAATTTTGAATTTTGAACTAAGACTAGATTTAAGATAAAAGATATTCGAATCGAGCTGAAAAGAAACTCGATTCAAACAATTAACTAGAAATATCCTAGCGATTAGACTTTGGGTTAGAGCCTCAAGGCTTGCTCCGAGTACCATGATTGATCGTACTTTTTTTATTAATCTATTGCTGAAAATTCGAACACTAGGACAATAAATTGAAAAAATAAAAAAAAAATAAAAAAATTTTAAAATTTCAAAAAATTCAAATAAAATATCTTCACATGTTGAATTAAGACATTCATACGAATCCCCTTAACAATTTCGAACACAAAATTTGCAAGTATTTCTCTTAGCCCGGAGAGACTAAAAGTAGAAATTTTTGATTCATCATTCTCATTAAACTTATAATTATCACAGTTACATTTAAATCAATGGATCTCGTCTTTTTTTACTCTTCATAAAAAAATTTTCGCCAAATAAAACTAGTTTTTTCAAAGTCTATTCTCTGCCAAATTAGCTAAAATTTAATAAAGAAATGCAAATTTGAAAACCGAATATTTGGTCTTCATCAACCATTTATTACTTCTAAAAATGATCACACTATTTCGAAATAAAACTTTTTTAAATTGATATTTAAAAAAAAAAAAAAACAAGATAAAAATCTAGATATCTCTTTCAATTTCAATTTCAAGTGAACTCTAGAAGTAAGTTTAGCAAAATAGAATCAAGATTTACCTTTAGGAATCGAGGTTTTATCGGCCGCTCAATGACTCATGAATATTTTGTCAGAAATTCAAAAATAATTTAAATTTTACTCTTAAGAAAAACCATGCACTCATTCGGTGCGCTGAAAAAAATCAATCACCACTACAAATTAGTCGGCAAAAGCCAGACAAAAACAAGATTAGGAGAAAAATTTTGGTTAAAATAGATAGGAAAACTGTACTTCCTGGAGCAATTAGCTTATATCATGTATTAGTATTATCGATTTTCATGACGTTTGTCAACAATGACATTTGTTTTTCTAATATAACAAAAACGTGTTTGCATTTAAAACTAATAAAAAAATTCCAAAAAAAAAATGTATTGATTTCTTGCATAAATTTCATCTTGATTGAAGCCTTAATTGGAAAGAAGCCTTGGTGCTGAACACTTTTTGGCGCACAAAATGCATTCGTGCACACATTGGAATATTTGCTAAAATTTTAATTTTTGATAATTACATGGGCTCTGTAATGCACTACAATGTAGCATTTCGAAATTACATTAATTTATCATAAAAAATTTTCAAAAAACCATTTTGGCTGACTTTTGGAAACACAAAAATCAATTAAATTTTTAACATAGTCTTTAACACAAATAAAACTTTTTGGGCCCCGAAATCTTATTATTATTTGTTTACTGAAGCTCATTTTTTTCTTAATCTGGAACAACTAGAAAACAACAATATGAGCTGAAATCTAGTTATTGTCGTCACTACAAAATTTGTTATTAAACACACAACTTAATGAAGATCAGATCAAAAAGCTCTTCTGAAAATACCTTTTCTAAAATGCATATTTCAAAGCAATCAATTTACCACTCGCAGATAAATCCAATTTGCACCCTTCATTATTTTCTTAATTCTGACGTGCTTTGAAATTTATTTGCGCAGTAAATGTGCCATCATTTTTATCTTAGGCCCACGAAATTCTGTCGATTGGAAGCAAACTCTGTATTAAGGAAATACAGCAACTTTTTTTCTTTTTTTTTTCCACTAATCCTCCGTCGACTGGTTAGGGTGCAAAATTGAGACAGTTCCGATTCGAACTAGCTAAATGTTGCAACGATTTGAAGCTTTTGAAGAACAGATTATTTTAGCGAATGCAAATTTTGTTCGAACTGAAAAATTTGCATTCATTTTAACAAATGGTATTTCGTAAGTACAGAATAATTTTTCTTGTTTTGTACTACTGTTAATTGAATGATTTATACTAGGCTTAATTTCTAGAAAAAGTGAACTTCCTCTGGGCCAAAAATGTGCACCTTAATTTGATTTACGACTTTAATTAAAATATGCATTTCTAATCAGCTTAATTTACGACTTGACTTCATCAGATAGGCAAGCCAAGCCACCTTTACCTTGAATCTAGGAGCTAATTTTGCATTTGCCATTGGTTCCAAATAAAACCTTGGTTGACCCAAGTTGTGAGTGATTAAAGTTCGCCAAAGATTCTGTTCGTACCATTCAGACACCTGGATATTAATTTTCATTAAGGAAACCTTTATCTAGTAGTTAGCGGTACCTTTTGCAAATGAATCTTTGGCAAATATAGACAAATGCAAATATTTGCAAAATACAAAAATTATAAAATATGCTTTAGCACAAAGTAATATTTAAAAAAATCTTGTAATTTAAATAATTATTTTTTAGAGCTCTCAAATCATAATTCTAACATTTAAAAAATCAAGATAAAATTTAAACCTGATAAGGTTGGATATTAAAAATATCTATCGATCCACGACATTTATTTTAGTCTCTTTTTTTTTTGAATGTAAATAGTTATTTAAAATGTCCCTAAATTCTGGCTGCATTGTTTTCTGATAGTCGCTGGCCTGGACCCTTGCTCACAACTTGATAAAGCTAAAATAAAATAACAATTTTTCTACTTGTCATGCTGCTTTAACAAAATAATTTTGTAATAAAATTTAATTTTTGGTTGATTGATTTAGACTGTAATGGGACACCTAGTTAGAATTTGCGGCATTTCGCAATTTTTGGCTGCTAAATTATATGAAAAATGTGATACTTGATTTGAATTGTAATACTAAGCTCGATGACGTTAATGAAAAACTTGAGAATCGCTAAAATTTAATTTAACATAAGTTTTTTTTTTTATCAAGTCTAACTACATCGAGTAACGATTAGATAATGAATATAAAAACCACGAGAATACATATTAATTTTTTGAATTTTTCTCGCTAAATTACTCGGTCCTAATATGCACACATATACATTCTATTAATAAAAAAAAATTGCTGAATTTAATTTTTTATTCATTTTTTATTTTTACAAAACCTAAATTTTGAATTAAAAAAAAAATAAATTTTTTTTTCTTTTTCAAACAATTTATTTAATTATTTTTCAAATCTAAACAGTTTAAATATATAACAAATTTATGGGCTAACAATAATCACTTGAATTAAATAAAAAATATTATCTTTAGCAATTAGTCTCTCTCTCAACTTGACTTGAAAGCAAGATCATGCAACAAAGGTGAATGATAATGAATGCTTGAAAATTCAAATTTAATTTTTATATTCATTTTAGCCTTTTTTTTTTATTTTTGCTCTCTATTCATTTGTACTTTTCCGTATTAGAACTAAATCAACCATTTTAACTGCTATTTGTTTCAAAAAAAATATCAAAGTAAAATGTATCGGATTACATGTTATTTCGCGAGCTGATTTATACGCTGGCTATGCTTTGATCATGCTAGGGCTTACTTATTTTTACTATTCAATCAAAATAAATTCATAAATATGTTCGTCGAGAATTCAAGTCAACCTTAAAGACAAAGGTTTAATTTCAAAATTATCTCTCATTAAATTAGAATCCATGAACATGAATTTAATTTGAACAAAAATAATTTTATTTTTAAAATTATAATTCATATTAAATTTTTCATATTTGATTTTCTTTGAAGATTCACACGAACACATTTATTAACTTAATAGTTGAATTGACACTTTTAGATCTTGAAAAATTTACTAAAAATAAAACCAACTTAAATTACTCAATAAAATAAGATTAAGTTTATTAAAAAAACAACTACTCAGCTCTATTTAGACATGGTTAAACCAAAAAAATAAAATATAAAGCTTAAGCTCCTTATAAGATTTATTCCAGTAAAGTAAATTTATTTAAATAATGTTGATTAAAATTCAACTTAGTCACTTGAGGCTATTTTGTTCAAGTTTTCCTAATTACATAAAACAATTTGGTTGCAAACTTATTATTTTTTTAATAACAAAAAAAAATTTCAAACAAATAACATTCATTAAACTTAGAGCTATTTGTTTTTTCCCGAGGCTTTAGAAATATACCTGTTTGAATAAAGTATGGTAGTTGAGCAAATTTTCTCATGTTTTAATAGAAAGTCTTGGTTTTCGTTAGCGGCAAGCTCTTTTTCTCCGCTCAAGATATCTTTATCTTGGATTAAACTAAAGTTGGAATTTTTATTTTAAGAAAAATTTATACCTAAACAAGAGATTATCAATTTCAAATGACGTAAGTGAATATCTAACCAAAGTATCGATATTATATGCAAACTAAATTTTTAATAAGATAAATATTGAATAAATCAAAAAATTTTTATAAAGGGCATATCAGTATAAAGCTGATAAGTTAACAGAAAAATTTAGCTAAATTTTCAGAAACCCAAAAGATACTTGAAAATGACAAACAAAATGTAAAGCTTTTATCGATATTGGATTTCTTTTTATATACTATAATTCAACAAAAAAAGCAGGTAGATTACCTGTACAAAAAAAACAATAAAAATTTTAAAATTAAAAAAAAACTTTAAATATTTCTGAATTAGCCGAATAATAAATAAAAAAAGCAATTTTGAGAGGCGTTATTTCTCATTCCGGTTTGAAAAAAATTGAATTCATTTTAATCAAAATCGAGATCAGCTGAATTGGTTCGTTTATTAGGTCCCGAAGGGTTACTATAGAGAATCAAATCGATTAAACAACTGTCTGAGTATTTTAATTCTAATTGCTCTAAAACTATTTTTTAAAAGTAATTGAAGGTAAATTATAAAAAACTAAAATGAGCCTAAATTTTTTCATCCTTAACTGGTTCGACTTTATTTAATCCGAAATGTTTATTTTATTTAAAACTTTTAGTGATTTAATTAAGCAAAATTTAAATTTTAAAAAAATTACCTTTTTTAGATTTTTGAAACGATTTTAAACAAACATTTCAAGACTGATTTAAAATAAAAAAGAATCGTTCTAATATCCCAAAAGTGTTGGACCTAAAAAAAATAAATTCAGCATTTTAAGAAATTAAAAATTCTCATTTTCGAACAATTAAAAATATCGATTTTTAAATCCAAAATTCATGCATTAAAATATTAATCAGTTAAATTCGATTTAATCATATAAATATACCCACAACTTCCTTAATTAAATTTGACGTTCAAAAAAGTGACATAAATTTTTTCTCTGTAATTGGAATGATATTTTAAAAGCTAAATGATGTTTGGGATTAAAATAGATATGGCATATCGTACAATTCACGAGTATGAGTTATATGACCTTTAAAAAGCTCAGTTTGTGCTAAGAACTAATTCTAACTTTATTTATTCTAAGTAAAATGGTGAAAATGATTGAAATACGAACAAGTTTTTTGTATTAAAAACAAAAAAACCATCTCTTTATAATTGATTATTTGTAAACAAGTGCAGTATCTTTGATTTTAATAAAAATAAATAATCTAGCTAAAATAAAACTTTACTTTTTTTGGCAAATATTTTTATATGGAATTTTGCTGAATGCTTATTTATTCCTAAGAATGTTAGTTAATTAAAAGCAAAATATTAACTAGTGATGTAGTTTGTTAAACAAAATGATTATTTTCACTTTTATTTAATACAAAAAAAATACAATTAAAAGTCATGTAGATAAGATAAATACTTTTAAGACTTTCGGATTAGTCTGAAATAAATTGAACTCGGCATATTGCACTTTGTACATTAAAATTAATTTGATCTTTAATTAAATTTCCACGACTTTTGTTTTTTAGCTTGCTACTTGAAGAGCTTGAAAAAATAAAAATTAAAAATAGCGGTAAAAATAGAGTCGAATTAGCTAGTTTAATCGTTCTCCTAAATAAAATCCTAACTCTTTTTTAACAAAATGAGTCTTTATTGATAAGATTATGAACAATTGTTCTTTGATTAAAATTAAAATGAGAAAATGATAAAATTTTATGTGAAAATTTAAAATTAAAATTTGCTTAGGCATGATGACGTAATTTCTGGTTGAAGGTGTTGAATGGAATGTTTCCAAGATAATAACATTTTGTTCAGTTAATGAATAAATGGAATCTTAAGTATTTAAGAAAAATATACTTTAGTTGAAATAAACCACTCGAAAAAACGTATCTAAATATAGCTTGATATGAATGCCAGGTAATATTTACGGCTCCAGTGATATTGTTATTGACTAAAATGTTCATCGAAATCTGGTGTTTGAAGAAAATATTCACCATTTATGTTAAAATTATTTTATTATACAAATTTACGTAAAGACTGTAAAGAAAAATGTTAAATATTTAGTCAAATACATTGCCGCAATAAATTAGTTTATTTCCTTTTTTCCTTCCCGGAAAAATGGTCGAAAAACAAGATATTTTTGAAATGCATTAATTTATCAATTTGCTAGTATTCAATCAGTCAAACACAAAAATTAATTTAATTCACATTAAAAAAAAAATAACAAATGAAGTTTTTTGCCTCAATGGATTTCAATATTTGACACAATGATTACATGTATAAATCATATTTGAAGGACCATTTATTTAAAAAATTTAAATTAAATGTTATAAATAATTATAATAAAAAAATGAAAAACCATATTAAAATCAATTTCTAAAAATAAATTTTGATTCCTTTTTAACTTAATTATTATCAAAGACCCACTAACTTTACCTAAATTACCTAATTCTAATAAAATTCGCTGTTAAGAAGAAAAAAAAAATTTTTCTTCGCATTATTCTGAATGATTTTTTTAATTTAATCTTTCTAAAAATAAAAAATTATAGCAAAATAAAATCTACGTTGTCAATCGAATATTGATTAGTCACCGGAATTAGTAAAATAGTTTTAAAACAGGAATTCGCCCAAATTTCCTAATAAATAATAATTATAAATTTTTTAAAATAAATCAAATGAAATTTAAATATATGATAATTAACAAAATACTAAAGTAACTTAAATATCAGAACAGAAAAAGCTAATAATAAGAACTCATGAAGTATGATTCTGTCAAAATTCAATTCACAGTTCATTAATCGCTCTGATTATAATTCGAACTGATTTATTCCCATAATTTTAAAAGGGAAATAGAATTAATTTTAAAACAGTTCTTTTAAATAAGCAAAAATATCTAAAATGGTTTTGAATCATTATTCTAAAATATTTAATTTTAATCGAGAAAAATAACACCACTTAAATATAAATTAAAAGAATTCAATTGTAGGCTGGGAGTCAAAATTCAATCAAAAACCATTTATTTTATTTATCTCACACAGCTCTCTAATAAATTCTAAGAAAAAAAATTGAGTGAAATTTTTCAATGAGCATTGATCGAATAAATCATTTTTTGGCAAATATTTGACTGATACTGCGTACTTAAACCAAATTTCATCGTTTCATTATCAGCTCTCAATCTTCAAGAATTTAGATAAGCTCAAATATTTCAGCTATTTGAACAAATTAGACTGAATTTATTTCCTGTAAAGAACTTTTGTATTTATAAATTCTTTCAAATAGTTCTGTTTTTCTAAAGATTGACTAATAAAATAATTTATATTATTCTACTGCTTTAATATTTTTTTTTTGAAAAAATTCCTCTGTGTTAAATAATTATAGCAAAAGTTTTGTTCATTGATAAAATAATATCTGTTAAATAGTTTAAATTTATTGTAAACTAGCAGAAACTCTTTCAATATATCTATTCAACATTTTCTTGAAAATCGATAAAAAATATCTCAGCTTTGTAACCCTAAACTTTACCTATTAATGCTTTGTTAATAAATTAATTCGTCATGCAAAAAGTTTCATTAACTATCCGTATTTTGGGTATAAAATTCCTTTATAACTGATTTATAGACTAATTAATTAGTTTATTTATCTTTTCTTAAGAATTTGTTTATCTGCTTCAGAACCAAGGAGATGATTAAAACATATCTGGGTTTCTAGCTGACTGCCATATTTGATTGCTCATAGCTTATCAATCATTCTTGTACGAAATTTATGCTGTCAAGATACAATATTAATCTGCGATTTTTCATTGCATTAAGTGGCTGTAGGTAGGACAATACTGGAGAATAAACATTTAAAAATTTAGAAAAAAAACTTATGATAATCAACTTCCTTGAAAAAAATTTTTTTTGTTAATTTACATTCAATGATGAAAATCCTGAAAATAATTTAGTTTGATTAGATTTTATAAATTTAGATTAAGCACGTTTTGAATCAATAATTATTAGCTAGAAAAATAAGCAAAAAATAAAACTCTTTTCAATTTCGATATTTCTAATTTATTTTTTTTAATAATGGCCCGATACCATGCCAACAAATGATTTTTTTTATTAAAATTCACTTTTTTTTCTTTTGCTCACAGATTACTTAAAATTTTGAAACTTTAAATTTAAATTTAAAAAATTTAAACAATAAAGTATTTGTTTATTGAGTTGAATTTTAATTTTGACTAGGCAAAATTAATAAATGTTATTTTTACAAATGTAAGTGCCTTTATAATACATCGCTGCTGATCAAATTTCAAAATTCCAATCGGCAACAAAACTAATCAAACTTTACCAAAATATACAACTGTGAAATCTTATCAGTGTTTAATAAAAAACCAATTAAAAATAAAATTTAAAAAATTTTTTTTTCGAATGTGTAATTATTTTTTTTCAAAATATAAGTTCTAGTTTGAACATTGAGCAAATATTTTGATAGTTATGCTAATAAAAAATTTCGTTTTAACAGTCTCGTGAGCTTTGGGTAATCACATGATCGATAGCAGATTTTATTGAAGAAAAATTGAAAAAGTCTGCTAAATGACGTAACAAGAAACAATTTTCAGTTCTAAGAACAAATTTTTTTCAAATCAATAATCAAAAATTAGCAATTCTGGCAGCAAATACGTCATTTTGACGCAATTATAAAACAAACAAATTATTTATCTTCTTAAAATGAATTAGTTATCTTAACAAACTTTAATTTAAACCTTTAGAAATCACTCCCTAAAAGATCCGTTGAATAGATAATTAAAATTTCAGATGATAATTTAAGAGTTTATTTTGAATTTGAAAGAATAACCAAAATTTTAATCGATAAGTCAAGAGATTGATTACTTATATAATCCAAAATAAATTGTTAAACTAATCGATCAAAAGCCTGATTAAAAAATATATCTTTGAGAAAAATTATATAATTTTCGTTTAAATAATAATTATTAATCAAAAATTAATTGAGCTAAATTTTTAACTGAAGGGTTTTTAGATAAAATAATTAAGAATAATGCTTCTAATTAAGATTAAATTTTTAATTTATATATTTAAGTCTAAATTTAAATTTGATAATTAAAAATCAAAAAAAAATTTTTTTTAATTTTAATAACTTTATTTCTTTAAGATCAAAAATGATTCCGAGAATTGTATTTACTGACATAGTCAATCATCTAAATTCACCCACTGCAAATTCTCTGTATAGTTATTTTAGTATAATTTAATGTGTCTGCATTTTTCGAATCTTCTGCAATGAATGGAAACAGGTCGAACATTTGATGTACTAGCTGTACCAATTTCGGACTTTTGGAAAAAGCAATCTAGATTTTTACTTTTTTGTTATGCTTTTTTTCTCTAATTCAAAATTCTTGGAATTAGAGAAAAAATTCTTCAACTCTCAATTCAAAATGCCTTCATCTGGGCAGTATTTATTATAGACTAAGACAAAATTTTTCAAAATAAAAAGTAACACGTGATTCTTTTTTAATTTGTGAAATTATGAATATTCAAAAAAAATTTTTAGCATTCAATTTAAATAAAAATATTTGATGAGTATATTATCTATTAATTAAAAAAGTTTGATTTTTTGGTAGATTTTATTTTTTTAATTTCCAAAAAGACGTATTAATTCTCTGAAATTTAATTTCATATTTCGTCACAAAATTTATTAATGATAATTTTAAAAATTATATGTTCTAAAATTTAAAATTTTTCCAACTGAAATTTCGTAATTTAAGCATGTTTATTAGGCAAAAATATTTATTTTTCAAAATAAATTTTTAGACTAAAAATATTTCAAAGAAAAGAGCCAATCATGCCAGAAACCAACGTAGACACACGTCCATTTCGAGAACGAAAATCTCTTGGTAACTCATTTTTTTGACTAAATTAGAGATATATTTATCAACATATGTTTGATTAAATCAAAAACTCAAAAGTTTTAATCTAAAAGGCATCAATAAATTTTTATATTAACATATTGCTTGATATTAATTTGTAAAAAAAATGTTTTAAAGCGGCCAGAATTGAAGAAGTTCAAGGAATTAGAAGAAAATTTCCGAATAAACTTCCAGTTATTGTTGAACGGTACCATAAGGAGAAAAATTTACCTTGCTTGGACAAAACCAAGTTTTTAGTTCCTCGAGAAATTTCCATGTCTCAATTTGTTGCCATCATTAGGTAAACCTGTCGCAAAAAGCTCGCAGTTTGATTTTCAAAATTTTAATTTTATTCCAGAAATCGAATGATGCTGAATCAATCTCAAGCCTTCTACTTACTTATTGATGATAAGGGCATTGCTAGTATGTCAATGACTATGGCCGAAATCTATGAAAGAAAAAAGAGCAACGATGGATTTTTGTACATGTCGTATGCAAGCCAAGGTATTGAATTTATTAAAATTGTTTTCAATTAAATATATGACTGCTTTATTTAAGAAATGTTCGGAAATTGATTGAAAGAAAAATTCCAATTTAATTGTAAATTTCATTTTTTAGCCAATAAATTGAAAATCGAATTAGCCACAAACAAATTATTTTTTAAATTTGTACATGTATTTAATAAACAAAAGTTTTAAATTTTTAAAAAGCTTTTTAAAAAAAAAATTGACTGATTTATTAAATAAAAATTTTATTAAAAAAATGTCCATTTTCAAACAAAAAAATTTATCTCGAAATTAAATAAAATTTTAAATAATTTTTTTTTTATTATCTGTCAAAGTTCCTTAAGATTAAAAAATTATACAAAAAAAAAATAACAAAAAAATAAAATAAATTAAAAAATGATTTGTAAAATATTTATTAAAACTAGAATAAAATGTACACATACAGACGATCAAGAAGAGAAGATTTTTTTAAATTATCAATTTGATGGTCACAATTTATCAATTAATTAGTAAATTTTGTTTTTTTAAATAGTCTTTTAAAATTTTGACTTTCGAATCATATCTGAATCAGATTATTTTTAATTGCATGGTCACATAATGAAAACAAAATTTAATTTGAAAAATTTTTTAGGTAATAATTTTTGAGAAAATCAATGTAAGGGATTGAGATCAAGATAATTTTCAGTTGAAATATTAATTTTTTTAATTTTTTAATTTTTTTGCTTGAAATGAATCAAAATATTGAACTATAACGAAAAAAAACATACTTTAAAATGATAAAGCGATCTAAAATTACTCTAGATTGAATTGTGTTCAATGTGCAAAAGATTTTCAATTTATCAAATTAAATTTTATTTTCAAATGTTCTTTAAAGATCAAAAAACGACCGAAATTTATGTCAAATAGGAAAAGTTAATGCTGCACATTTATAAAGCTTTTTTTGACAAAACATAAAATTAATCAAAATTTACACTTGAAGGGCTCGCTTTTTTTTCTAATTTTAAATCTCTTATAATATATTCGAAATCATCAAAACTTTATAAAAGTAATATAATTTTGATTTTCAAAAGCAAAATTATTATTTTAGTTTAATTTGCATGACAAATTTTCGTTGCGGAAAATGAAAAATCTTCCTTTCACAGTCCTTAAACATCTTCATTCAAATTATTCAAATTTTTACTCGAACAATGACAATAAGTATGAAATAATCGACAGCAACGTAAGGTCCTTTGAAAATTAATTTCTAAAATTTTATTCATTAAGAATTTTTATCTTATCAGAGAGTACCTTATATCGCTAAATTCAACCAAGGTAGTAGGCAAATAATAAAATAAATAAGAACAAAAACTAAACTGACCATTTTTTAAAGAAATTCTCAATTTTTTAACAGTGGCAGATGAAAACGGGTGCATAAAACTATTTCGCACTTATCCAAAATTAAAATTGACCAAAGGTTTGAAATTTATAATAAAAAAATTAAAAAATATCTAATAATTTTCCAGAGATTGCAGCTCAAAAGAGTTGTATCTATGACCTTGAATGGCTTTCCTCTAACCAGCTTGCATGTGGCGGTGGTGACCAGTTCGTTTCTGTTTATGATGTTGAGACATCGCAGCGAACAGTTGTACTTCGAGGGCATACAGAGAGCATCAAGTCAGTGTCATCGATTCCGGATAATCCTTTCATAATAGCCAGTGGTGCGCGAGATGGATCAGTCCTGGTTTTTGATCTACGCTGCAATAAATACCAGCCAACATCGGAAATCGTCACCGACTTAGGCATAGATCCCCAAAGTACATGTATCAGAGCAGTCAATGCTCTAAACAAGGCTCACTTTACCCAGTCGACCAGCTCTACACCTCAAAGATCCATTCTAAAATCAAAAGCATCCAACATTAATTCTCCTTCGGTGCAAAATCAAATCAAAAAATCATCCCCAGTAGCATGTGTTTTGTACCAAAATGACCACTATCTAATTTCGGCCGGAGCGACTGATGGTCTCATAAAAATTTGGGATACCCGCAAAATTTACTCACATTCATCCAAAAAATTAACTGAACCAAATCCAGTTTATGTATTTGATTACCAAACAGATTCAGCATCGAAAAAAGGTTTTTCAAGCCTAGCTTTTAATAGCAACCGAACTAATTTGTACTCGAACTGCATGAACAATTGTTTGTATGAATCGAACATGCTCACCTATGATCCCAATCATGTCAGGGTTGTAAATGAAGCTCTGAGGCCTAAAATACACAAAAACTTTCATTTGAATAATTCAAATTTTATCAAATCGAGCTTGAGTCAATGTGATAATTTTATAGTGACAGGCTCGTCTGATTTCAATGCTTATATCTATTCCACAAATCAAAATAGTGGTCTAGCTTGTTTCAGAAAATACATGCCGGTCATTGCTCTCAAGGGCCACACAAATGAAGTGACCACAGTCGACTGGAACCCTTTTGATCCAAACCAAATAGTAACTTGTTCAGATGACAATTCAATTCGGCTATGGAATGTGAAACAGGATCTAGACTTGATAGAGTCAAAAGAATTTAATTTCTTAAAAAGTGAAATAATTGACGAATTCACGAATGTGGAAGACAACCTTAGTGAACTACCTGAGAAACTAGATGAAAATTATATTTCAGGTGTATTGTTTAATAGAAATCTTTATAATAAATACAGGCCTCATTTTACCACTGTTTTTGACGATTGCTTATTTATTAAATTTGAGCAAGAACATTTTCTGAGAAAGCCCAAAGCATTGCTTAATCACCTTAACTTGGATGAAATGGATTTTGAAGAAGAATTGTGTCTTAGATATGAAAGTATAAATATAGATAAAGTAAATACCAATGGCAAGACATCCGAGTCACTCAACAATTCAATGATTTGTACCAATGAGTTTTTTAATGATTTGAATGAGACTAGGGAAAATTCTTTTAAAAAATTAAAATCAATTTTGTCCGATTTGCCTGTCAATTTGGTGCCAGAAAATTTTGTGTCCGAGACAAAAAATGAGGACGACTCGGAAGTAAAAAAATTTTCTAGTGTATTCTCAACATTGTGTAAATCTCAGAGTGCGGCAAAACCGAGAATTATTAAACGAAAAACAGGCAAGACAAGAAGATCCCAGGATTCACCAGAAGAAAGTATGTGCCAATCAAATATTCTAATGAATCTTAATCGAACTCCGGTTTCCTGCAAAAAACGAAACATTAATTCGACTATCATAGGTGAAAAAAGTGAACCCGAGCACTTAAAAACTCCCAGAACTAAAAAGAGACTTCTGATGTCTGAATGCCTGAATTCTAGCGAAGAAAATAATCAATCAAATAGCCACGCGCCAAAGACTATACTTGATTATTTTTTTGTTAAACAACACAATTAATTGTTTTGTAGATAAAAAATATTTTTTTTTGTAAATATTTTTTCGAGAAAAAATTAAATGTTTGTGTAAAAATTTTATTTGAAAATATATCTTGCTTAATCCTGTTCTGGATATTTGAATAAAACAAAAATTCCTTTCAAAGCAATCTATCTAATGAGCTAACTAACGCACATAATAAAATTTTGGAGAAAAAAATAAAGATTTATTATAAATTTAATTTAATTTTTTAAAGTCAAATTAAACAGTAGGTAATTTTTTTGTTTCTCAATCAAAAAAGTTCATTTATCAATTAAGAAAAAGGGATAAATGATTTTGACAAATCCAGATTTCTGTTCTCCTATAGATATCAAGTTTTATTTTTTTCGCATTCAAAAAATAAAATTTCCAAATTCAAAAGAATTAAATTTTTTTCACCGATAATTCCAATTATTTTTTTTTCTATTCATAAAATCTAACTAGATCGGAGTTGAACTGAATCACTAAACTAGAATAATTTGACTTGATTTTTAAATCACTTACATTAAATTGTCTGTGTTCCAGTCAAGTACTTAATAGTCGCACAAATCAATTTAATAAGATCAGTGACAAAATTAATCACTTTATTCGAAATTTTCTAATCCCTTAAAAATTATAAAAGTCGTATTTTTATTCAAAAATTTACACATTATTAAAAATAAATTTATCAAATATTTTTATAAAGATTGACTCTTTGGATACGATCCGGATTACGAATTTGAAAAAAAATACTTTTTTAAGCAAGTAACTGATCAAAGTTAAGTCATATCTTTCGAGATAATAATAAATTTAAAAAAATTAAACGATTGGGTATTTCTTTGAATAGAATTAAATCAATTTTTAGTTTTAATCAATGCTTAGTAGAAATTTTTCTTTGGGAAAAATTTAAATTATACTTTAAGGTTTGTATTGGTTTTTTATTTCTAAAAATGACACTAAAAATCAGTTTAAATTTTATCTGAAAAAAATAAAATTATAATTTAAACGTTTTATTTTTTTTTTAATTTTAATTCAAGTCTTGAAGGTATTTATAATTTAGTAAATAAATTTTTGAGTGGGCTAAGTGTTCTAAACATTAAGAATAAATAGTTAAAGAATCAAAATTTTATAAGTATGTCTTTTTAAAGATTAAAAATAATATTTTTTCAGGTATTTTTATTTAAAGAATACTGATAGCGCAATTATTGTCGTTTCGTTGAGCCCATCATTGCTTGCCTGCAATCGATGTATATGATAAAATATAAATATATATTGACATATTGTCTAAATTTAATATTTATTCAAATTACTTTGATAAAATTTAGAAACACTTTTTTGTGTATTGTGAAGACTCAAAACTTATTGGAATAAATTTTAAAAAATTTGAACATATTGATAAAAAAAACTTGATGAACATATTTTTTTTTAGGATAAAAAATTAATGATATTTGTTTAGGAGGAACAATTGTTTCCACTATCAAAACTTAAACGTTGATGATAATGACGCTATTTGTAAATTTCAAGACTCGAGAACAAAAGTTTTAGAAAATATATTTATACTAGACCATTTAAACAAGTTTTTAGAAAAAAAATTTAATAAATAAGCTAAATATGACAATTTCGTTAGTAAAATGAATTTGGTTTATTTTTCTTTTTAAGCTAATTTAGTTATTTTTTAAACTTAAGAGCCAAAAATGAGTTGGAAAAAAATTTAAATTTACTTATATAACTCTCAGGTCATGATAGAATAAAATGTTTTCCGCAATATTTTAATATGTTTAATTTATTTGCGATAAGTCACGGTTATCCATATACTTAATCTTAGTCACATAATTTGTATTTAAATACGATTATTATATTTCATTAACTCTAGATCAAACTTAGTAATTTAAAAGAGTGAAAATAAGTATTTTTGATTCAAGAGTAATTTTGTAATTACGGCAATTGTGCTTTGAAAAATCTTATTAGGTTTGGATACCGTAATTCGATATCTAGTGAATTTAGGAATAAATGATTTCGAAGCCTTGCGACAAAGCTTGAATACAAGTGACATAATTGCGATTCAAATAATGACTATGATCATTAGAAATTTAACTTTTTTTTAATATTTTTCTAGTCTTGTTAAATTGGAAACTTAATCATCGCAATCCTCATCACCAAAGTTGGTAAATATTTTAATCATTTGTTATAAATACAAAAAAAAAGATTTGAAAAATACCGATAATAATCACATTCGTTTCTCATTAAAAAAATATATTTCAAAAATAAGTTTTGTTTTCACTACAGGTAAGGAATGAAAGAAAGATGAATTGATATAAACTTAATGATGATTGTATGATTTGTGTCAGGATCTTTTTTAAAACTTCTTCTTAAGCTCTCTTAACAAAGAAAAACAAAATTTAAAAAAAGTTTGAATTGAGTAAATTCTGTTAGGCCTAAACAAACTTGTTGTGCATTTTGAACAACTTTTCTTTAGTAGAATATTTATTTAAGCCTATTTATCGCAATAGTCTCATGGTACAGAATCGAAACAATCTGATTATTAAATAATATTTAATTTTTTTTAAAGTTATTTTAAGGTTGGCGAAATTATTCTCTGATAAAACACACTTTTACATAAGCTTCTGGTAAGCTATTCAAAAAAGAATATGTCGACAATAAATTAAATTTGTTTTCGAAAAAGAATGCTTTAAAATTTTTGATTTAATTTTTTTATTCATATTTTATTTAAACCCTTTTCTTTTTTTATTGCTTAGCAATTTACAGGTGATAAAAAGAAAATAATATTTCCCAAGCAAGTCAGATCAATGTAACTTTATTTAAAGATGACCATTGGAGTGAATGGAATACTTTATAAGGATTGTTTTTTGGAAAATTTTTAAAATTTTAAGTTAATAATTGACTCAAAAATCTGCACTCGTTCAAATCAAATGAATGTTTGTTCAAATTTAAATAATTTTGAATTCTTTTAAACTGAATAGAGTCTTGCACCTTTTGCGCTCATGATAAGGGTTTCACTTAATAATTAGGTAGCATTAGTCTATTTTTGTGCATGTAATTAAATATTTTTCCAGTTGATTTTAGCTAAATCTAGCTGGATTATTTAAGAGTAAATTTAATTAAAATATGAGTTAAAAAAATTTAAACTTTGTTATAAAAAATTTAAGAAACATGATTGCTGTTAAAAAAAAAAATATCATTAAATGTAGAAAAAAATTTTAAAGTAATTTTAAACTAAAGAATTCTTTAGAAATTTTCGATTGAATAATTTCTATATTTTTAAATATATCTCTGTTATTTGTTCAAGATACACCTTAAATAGAAATGCACAAGTAAAAGCAAAATTATAATTATATAACTCTGATATTTGAATTTTAATCAATTTTATTCGAGTCTTAAGCATATCATTTTTGTTTTGATGATGATGATGATGACTATGAATAAGAATTCAGAGGCAACTAGAATAGGACTTCAACTAGAAAAATTATGAAAAATTGTTTAATTTAAATTTATTTTTTAATAAAAAAAATAGAATAATAGAAGGTATATCATTTGGTAAGGAAAGTAGAGGTAGAGAAACAGAGGAGCTCGGAAAAGAAGAGAGAAAAGTATATGCTTGTGAGATCATTATCAAATGCAAGTATATTCAGTAGGTGAATAAATAGATTTGAGAATGATAAATTTTTCTTTATAGTGAGCTTATTTGTTTGGTAAATAGGAATATTTTAAGGACTTGATTGTTTTTCTTAGAACAACAATAAACCTCAAGTGCATTAAAGCTCACCTGAAAAGCAAGCCTCAACATTAATTAGAAGAGCCAATTATTACGAAATTCCAGTAGATGATGATAATACTTGAGGAGAAAGCGCGGTATTAGTAATTCAGCTATTTGAAAAATTATCACATTATGAAAAAATATTTGAGTTTTATTTTTCACTTTTTTGAAATTGATCATGATCACAACTCGAAAATATTATTCGAGCTACTTAAATAGTTTATCAAATATTTATCTTTGAGCAAAACACACGGCTTTCAAAGGAAAGAAATATTAGGATGAAACGAACAAGAGACACAAAACCAAAGCCAACTTAAAAGCAAAAGCTAATACACGATTTTTTAACAAAAATAAAAAAATTTGTAATTTTACCAAAAGGTATTCGTTAAAATTTTTCAAAAACGAAACTTGATAAATTTCGATCAAATAATAAATAAAAAGGTGTACTTTTTAATTATTAAAGGATTTTGTACTAATAAATATTACACAACCGTTTTAAATCATTGTTTTTGCATTTCGTTTTATACAACGATTTATCTTTTAATCTAAATTTTTTATAAATTTTAATTTCGATTTTGAAATTAACACCATTTCGCGTTTTAATTTAGCCCAAGGCTTATACTATTTTTGTTATTATTAAAACATATTGTCAAAATTCAAAAATATCTTCTTTTAACAAAATTTCTTTTTTTTGCTAATCGTACTTCACGATTAACCAAAACACTTTTAGGTTTGAGTTAGATGTTTTTGTAGAATACCGACCGTAAAGGTAAACAATTATTTTACTTGTTATATACGAAAAAATAATAAATGAAAAATTTGCATAGTTATTTTCACAGATTTTTGTTTCTATCAAGGCCAGATAATATCAGTCTAAATCGCGTGGGTACTTAGAACTTTAAAAATAGAACAGAATCTTAATAAAAGTTTAATTAGATTAAATTTGAAATAAAAATTTCATTTTCTTTATTCGAAGGTTTCTTAGGCAAAAATTTTCATATGAAAAAATTTCAAATTTTTGTAAAATTTGAAAAAATAAAAAACAAAAATTTTTGATTTGTTCAGTTGTAAAAAATATCGGTGTAAAATTCATGATAAATAAAGGTTATTTGTTTTGTTTCTGTAATTTTTTGATCTTGATTAATAGATAAAATACATTTTGTAGAATTTAAAAGCAAATAAACACAATTAAACTCTTAATGTTTATCTATCTAAGGGTGCTCATCGCTAAGTTGTTGTCATTATTGTCAGAAAATTATGCCTAAGAAATTCTATTATCAATATTTGTTATCAAATTGCAATTCCATTTTCTTTCATTCCTTTTATTCAGAATTGTTTCTTTTATATCTAAAATCATAACAATCTTTGTTCGAATTGCTGCTAATTTACAAAAAGCTGACCATTTTTTTCAATTTAGATTTTTATTTAGAATATCAACCAAAGGAACAACTTAGTTTATCAGAAAAAAATTCTATTTTGGTAAACCACATTGATTTTCTGTAGCCATTAATTTTTGTTTGTTTAAATTATGCTCGGCTGCTGAATTAAATACCATTATTTGTACCAAGTCAAAAAATTTTACCAATATGTCAAATAAGAATTCGTCTTGATCAAAATTGACCAGCCGTTTTCCAAGTATACCAAATTATCTTTCTCACTTGCATGTGAAAGAATGATATTTTTTTTGTTAATTCTATCAGCATCAATTAGTTTAAATCTTTTTGCAATCTATCTAAATTATTAATTAATATGGAAACTATTATTAAATCTAGCACTGATTCATCTAATATTCAATCAATGATAAATAATCCGAATATTCAATTCATGCCCAAGTGTTTGCTTTGTGACAAAACTTTTGCCAATACTTCTAATCTTAAGCATCACATGAACACTATTCATTTCAATGAAGCAAAATGGATTTGTAAAGAATGCGGAAAAGTAATTTAATTCATAATTTTATTTACTTTAAAATTTTATACAAATATTTCTCATTGAAACTATGATAAAGATTAAAAATCTATTTTTTTTTGGTTTGAATAACTAAATTTTTTTAAAATGTAAAATTTCTCTTTCAGGAAAAGGAAAAAATTGATAAAATTTTTTGACAAAGTTATTCACATTTTTTAGAGGCTTTATAATTTTTTAAAAACTTCATTTAAATGAATTTTTATTTTTTAAAATAATTTATAATTAATATTTTTTGAAAAGGTTTGTACTAGTAAATCAAATCTAAAAGTGCACCTTCGAGTACATTTGAGAGTAAAGCCATACTATTGTCGATGGTGCGATTATAATTGTAAATTTTTAATTAAATTTTGTAATAAAAACAATTAATTTTGGTTCAAGGCATGCATCATAGTTCAATTAGAGATCACTTGAGTAAATGCCATCCAGAAAAATCTCACAATTCATGTGAACCTGGATACATTTTCAATTCTGCAGCAGTACCTGAACCTGAATTGTCTCATTTTGACGAAAAAGTCTTCAAAAAAATTGATCTTCACGAACAAGAAAGTCAGCACTCTAAGTTTAGTTCAACTACTGAAGAATCTAGCAAAATTAGTGATCTAAAAGACAAAAAATTCAATTCATCTAAAAATTTTAAAATCGAACTCAAAACGTCAATTATTGAAGAAGAAGAAGAAGAGGAAGAAGCTGATGGAAATATTTTTCATTCTCAGGAAAAAGTTCAACTTAGTGATAAATCAGAGTCAAAACCACACGAAACAGATTTAAACCAATTTTCATCAAATTTATTCCAACAACAAAGTGAAATCATAAATACAATATTACGTAGTTCTTCGTCTTTAAATGGAACTTTAAATTTTAGTAATGTAGCTGCTAATTTGTTTCAGCAACTTAATGTCGCATTGGTACAAAAATCAAATGCCAAAAATTATGGTATGTATCTGAGTGATCTGATGCGCAATAAAATGACCGAAATAAACTCAAATGCTTTGGATCTATCCATAAAAAACAATGAAAGAAAAAGATGCAAATTAAATGATAATTTTTATTGTAGTGATGAGTCGCCAGTATCTCCTGTTTCAAGCATTTCATCAAGTTCCTCCACGACCAAAACATCTAATTCTCCCAGCTCAGTTAACAAATCACACTCAAAAAAAGCTATATCAGACGTAATAGAGAGATTGAATTCAAATAAGAGTTTTTTTTCACGCAAACGTAACAGCACCACAATGTTATTAAATGAAGAGACCGAGGATACTGATGATCTGGAGCTCAAAAGTGAAAATCTTTCACCTGATTCGTCCCAACAGAGTTCCGAGTATAGATGTAAATATTGTAATATTGTATTCAACGAATATCCGTTGTATTCCATTCATGCCGGAATGCATTCCACTTCCAACCCTTGGAAGTGTAATGTATGTGGTCATTTATGCTCGAACAAAATTGATTTTGCTGTGCATATTCTACACTTGTCCAAGATATGAACGCTCTTCTTTTTTAATTAACTGATAAATTTCAGATATAAATGTTTACGGTGTAATTTAATTTACAAAAATGCATTACCATGAGTGAATTATAATTTTTTTAACTGACTTACAAAAAGACAACAGTATGAGTTTTTTTTATTCTAATATTATTTAAAAATTGTAAAATCATAATAAACAGTGTTTTTTAATTATTTGATTTTTTTTTTTAACTTAATATTTTTTTTGCTATAAAATTACTAATAAAACGAAATAAATTTTTTTCAAAATATTAAATTTTTTTAAAAAAAAATATGAAATTGTTATTAGTTGATGAAAACATTTTGTTTTTCTAATCTAAGCTAAGATAAACAAAATTAAAAATAATCAAATAATTTGAATTTTTTGAATTTACTCAATCATAAATAACCAAATTTAAATTTCAAAAGGTTTTAGTAAAGATTCTAATGGAAAATTGAAAAAAATGTGCAAAATATATTTTTAAATACATGGAATTATTTTAATTAAAATTCTATTATTACGGCATTTTTGGGATACCATTTCATTTATTTCAACTATTCGATGTTAAATCGATAAGGATTAAACCTGAACAAGGCTTAGTTAATAGAAAAAGATTTAAAATGAATATGATAATTTCAAGCAACACCATACGAATAAACATGATTGTTTAAATAATAAAGAATCAAAAAAGGAATTTTTTGATAATCATTTTGTTAGAAAATAAATAATTAAGGAAAGAAATAAAATTGGTTAAAATATCTGCCATAAAAAATTAATTAATTCTCTATTTTTTTCATTTTAATTTATTTTCATTTTTATTAAGTTAAAATTCAATTAAAACATTTTGATGCAAAAACAAAATTTTGCAAATCAAAACTTTCACGAAAGAATTTTTTAACCGTGTCTAAAAGAAAAATTCGAATTGTTTGTTTGTTAATAAAACCAAATTAAATATGCAGAAATATTCCAAAGAAATCAAAATTGATATTCCTGGGATTGATAACTGGGATGACATGTTTTTTTTAATTTTTTTATCAACCTTAGTGATTTCTTTACTTTTAAAAAATTAATCCTTTCATAAATTAAAAAATTCAAATTATCTCTTAAAACATTTTAATTTTTAAGTTAACCAGCTGTTGTGAAGGTAGCTATTAACCTGAAACGATCAATTTTTAATTAAAACTAATTCAATATATAGATATAGATAAGCAATCAAAATTTATGAAAAAATTTTTATTTTAGTTTCGTTGTCAGTAAATAAAAAATATTATTAAATTTTTTATTCAAAAATATAATATTATCTTCTGGTATCATTTACTATTTTTAGTCTTTTAATTTAAAATTTGATTGATTCTGAAAACTAAAATAAGTTTACAAAGTCG
Source organism: Brachionus paranguensis (assembly GCA_016802215.1). NCBI lineage: Eukaryota > Metazoa > Rotifera > Eurotatoria > Ploima > Brachionidae > Brachionus > Brachionus paranguensis. The sequence continues at coordinate 5,498,105 of JAESIX010000002.1, read as the reverse complement.
CATGTTTAGAAATATAAAAATCAGAGTTGTTTAAATGTCCACTCATATGTCAAGTCCAAGTCCGGACTTTTATTTATTTTTTCTTTTATTTATTTTGACTTATATTTGTGACTTTTAAACAACTTTGGAAAAAAATTCACTTATTTTTTTTAGAAATCTAAATTTCATACTTAAAAAAAGATTTTAATATAATAAACTAAGAACATCAGAAACTAAACTGTCATTATTTTAAGCTTTAAGCAAAGAGATCACAATTTTGTAAAACTTATACTGAATAGTATTTTTATTTGAAACAATAAAAGTTTGAATCAGAATAAGTTCAACCTAGAATTTTAAGATCGATTTCAATCTTTAAAAAGTTTGAAAAATATTGAGTGAATTTAAAGGTGCTTTTGAATTGAATAAATAAAACGATACTAATTATTTTCTACTTAATGAAAAAAAAATAATTTAAATTAAGAGATAGCAATTTGTCTAAAAAATTCTTGAAATCTTAAAATTTTAATTCTAAATATCTTAACTTAAAAATATGGTTCAAGAAAAAAAACAAATTTCTCAATATTCAAAGTTCTGATCTTGATGCGATTATGCTGAAACTTATTCGAAATATTGAATCGGGATTTAATATTCATCTAGCAAAAAAGAAAATCGAGCACTTTTTAGGCTCCAAGTACTTAACCAAAGACCGGCTATTTTACTGTCAAACTGGCCGCTTTTTTAAATTGTTCAAGATTAATTGATCTATAGTAATGTTAATATTTTTTAAGTTGATTTAATTTATTTAAAATAAATTAATCCGTATGATACTTTTTCATTTTATGAGCATTAAAAAAATTAAAAATACTGGTAATTTTTAAAAAAAGAATTTAATAAATTCGTTTTAATTAAACACAAGCCTTTTGAATGGGCAAATATTTAAAAAAAATTAAATTTACAAATATTTAATTAATTTAAATAGCTTTTAAATTTATTCCAAGTACATTTAATTCATAAAAATTTCTTGCAATCGCCTGGCTTAAACCATGTAATCCCAAATAAAGCGTTGTTATAACAATCGTTGTATGAATCTAAATTATTTTTAAAGCATTCCACTGCTTGTTTGTCGCAATTGCAGGTTTCTTGTTCCCATTACCTTTTGTTACGCAAGTTATTATTTTGTTTGATATTGTATATTTATAAATGGCGAAACATGGAACGCAGTCTTTTAAATTGTCATAACATTGGTCATGAATTTTGCAACAGTTGTGAATCTTATCAACTGGAATTCCACTACCTCTTTTTCCATAACAGTTTCCATATGCATCAAAAGCAAGGGGGTTCTTTCCAGTTAATTTTTCCAAACTGAAGCAAATTTTTTGCATCAACTGGACTTGATGCAACTTGTTCAGATGTTAGAAAAATTAGTGAAACAAAATGTATTTCCGATGTCATTATGGTAATGTTATAGTTTGGAAAAATAAAATGGACATTTATACAAAGTTTTCTATGTGAGAAATAAAACTTGTTTATTTAAATGCCTACTTAAGGATATCAAAAAAAAATACAATCGTAGTATTATACGTTAGAGAAAACAAAATTTCAAAGCAAGATTTTGCCATATAAGATTAATTAGGAACCATACGAGTGACTTTTAATCTTTTTTATGATTAGTGTATTTGATAAAATTTTATATGCTTTCAATGATTTATTGTCGAATATTTCAAATGTGAGTGTAGGAAAGATCATAGATTTGTAATCATATGCATGCAATAATTTAGGTAAAAAACGTGTGTCTCCCATATCTTTAAAACATTTTGTAATAAAACTCCAAATATTTTTTCATTTTCTACCGTCTCATTTGAAAGAGATCTTTAAACAAAATTTATTTTTGATATAATTTTTGTAGTAATGGGAGATTTTTCTTTAGATTAGTTAACTAAAAATTAGTTATTTAACTCTATAGAGTTTAGTTATTAAAAAATATGTATTTCTTTAATAAATATAATAAATTACAAAGTTTTGATTAATTTTTTTCATTATTCATAAGTTTTTAAAAATTCATTTATTTTAAAATAATGTATTCGTTATAATTTTTGATTGCCTAAATTTCTCATATTGTCGGTTCAAATTATTACAACAAAAAAACGAATGAATATTTTATTATTTAATCAATAGAAAAAAATCAACAAAATACATCTGGTTTTGTAACCTATCCTTATTTAAGAAAAAATTTCCCGCAATAAATTAGATATCTTTCTAAATAAGAGAATATTTATTTTAATTAAAAATTAAAATATATATATCTATTAAATATAAGTTAAATTATACATTTTAAAATAAAAAAATGCCGAAATCAAAAAGAACAAGAAATACATCAATCTCAGAAAATAGCTCGAGATTGAATTTTTTACAAGACAATTGCAATTCGAATTTTCAATCACAAGTATCTGATGTTCAATTGACTGCATCAAATTCCGTTTCAAACGAAAAATTTTACGAAGAGCAAACATCTTCCATGGATAAAAATATTCCAGAAAATAAAAAGATATAGATAATTCTAGATACATATAAATCGAATCGATATACTAACTAAATCTTAGTTAACTAAATTTTGGTCGTCTAAACTAAATTAGTTAAGTTAAGACCCATCACTAAATTTTACCCGGAGGCCTGAGCGGACTAAAAGTGGAAATGAAACAGAATTTTTACTCCTTTGATGGTGTCTCTGGCTCTATTAAGCCAAGTTCGAACAACTTAAGATTCAGAAATTTTTAAATTTTATTGATTATTGTTATTTATTGAACCTACAGTGCTGCTACGATCCGATGAATTCACCACATTTTACGTAAAATTACGTTAATTCACCAAATTAGACGATAAATTACGTGAAATACCAGTTTCTAGAAAACGTCATTTAACGTAAAAAATAGCAAATTAACGTTATTTTACGTAAAATGTGGTAAAATTTGGTAAAACACAGAATTTTATCCATTGAAACTCTCAAAAATGATTGTATTATTTTTGACCAAAATAAACGTAATAAAATGTTATTTCTCGTTAAAAAAGAGTCAAAAAAGTCAAATATAGTCAAAAATGGATAATTTATTTACAATAGTTTATTTATAAGTTTTTGTGTAGTTTTTACAAAAAAAAATCAAACCAATATCAATTTTTTTATATGAGTTTAATTATTTTAATGAGTTATATGAATTTAAACCATCTTATGGCTTTGTTTTTTCCTTTTCTTCTATTCTCAGCTCAAAAATTTATTACGAAATTTTCGCTTTTTTTTAAAAATTTAGGACATTTTGTGTTTTACCAAATTTTACCACATTTTACGTAAAATAACGTTTTCTAGAAACTGGTATTTCACGTCAAATTTGGTGAATTAACGTAATTTTATGTAAAATGTGGTGAATTCATCGGATCGTAGCAGCACTGTAATTAAGACTAATCTTTATTGGTCAATATAAAAATTATCAAATCAAAATTATAATTTCTCCTTTTCTTCCTATTTTTTTTCTTCTTATTAATATTTTTTTAATTCTTCTCCTGAAAACGGTCAATTAATTTTAAATAAATAAATTCAGTCGTTCCTATTTAATCCAAACAGATAATGTATCAACAAATTTTTTCGTTCGGATAAGACGATAATGCGAAAAATTTTTTAAAAATTCCGATTTACAAAATTTCACTATATTTAAGAAAAAAAATTAAATTTTTTAACTTTAAAATATTGAAATTTCCGATTAAAAAGGGTTTCAATTTTTATATCTCCTAATTTATTTTATTATCAATAAAACTGTTTTGAGTTTTTAAATTCTTGGTTTTATTTTATTTCAATTGACATATTGCAGTAGCTTTTAGATTAAATATTTTTCGGATACATTTTAATGCAAAATTTACCAATTGGCTTAATAAAATTGTTAAATTAGAGATTTTTTAATATAAAAGTTTATAAAGAATAAATGTAAGCATGCTTTATTTTTGCTTCAATTAAAAAAAATTAATTTGCTAAAAAGAAATTTTTTAGATCTGTTATATTGAAAATTTTTATAAATAAAGCAAAATTTGCCCAAAAACATGAGTTTAAAAAAGACAGGTTTCAAAATTTTTATTTTTTAAAATATTAAAAAATAATTGAACACAAGCTCAGACACTTTTTTGTAAAAAAAAGGGAAATCTTCAACTCAACTAATAGCATTTTTCTTTATGGTTAAATGGTAATATTTTATTTTAGCATGAGAATTTCAGTGAAAATACAGAATTTTTGTCAAAAAGCTGAATTTAGATTGAAAAAATAAGAAAGGTTAAGCTTTAACAACTTAAGAATTATAGCATCTATAGAAAAATTTTATTAATATCCTTCAAGATGCATTTAACTTAGAATAATTTTAATGTCTGAAAAATACAATTAATTTCATAAAATAATAAATTGCTCTAGCATCACTGCTCTTAACCTTTAGTCTACTATCCAGTCAACTAATTTTGATTGTGCCCGGGTAGAAAATTACGGATATTTTTACGGCATAATTATTCCAAAAATACGCAAATATATGCATTAATTATACGTAATTAAACGATACGTAAATTAGACTTTTTTCGCCGTAATTCACTATCGCTTTTCTATGCGTAATTTACGCATAATTTAGGACTAAAATATAACGATATTACGAGTCTAATAGAAAAAAATATGAAAAAATATGAAAAAATATCAAAAAAATATCAAAAAAAATATCAAAACAAGTTATTTCGTTTATGCGTAATTTACGCGTAATATATCAAAAATAAAACAAGACAACGTTTATTTGGTATTTTTTATTTCAATTCAACATATCAAAAATTTATTAATCACTCGAATCTTCCTCGTTTTTGTTTTGGTTCTCACTTTATGTTTCTGTTGTGATTTTTACCTCTTCCTCGGTCGTTTCAATTATCTTGTTCTTTTTCTTATCGACTTCTTTCTTCTTTTTTGCCTTTTTCACCTTCTTTTTCGATATCTTTTTTTCCATTTTTAGTTTCCTCTTCAGAGTCCTCTCATAGCCATTGATAGCGCTCTTAACTCCTTGCCAGACCTTTGGCATTTTTCTTTTTGGAATTCCAATTCTTATTTTCACTTCACCTAAAAAAAACATTAAAAAATTTAAAAGATAGAAAAATAAATTTACTTTTTAATTTTCCTAGTCTTACAGGATCAGTCAGTTTCCTCCTTTTGCTAGAATCCCGCCGACTAGTTTTGTCCCATAAAATATTATTAACAAGCTCTTCTCCTTGTAAATAAAACAACTGCACACGCGTAGGAGAATGTCGTAATCCCTTCACCTTCTAGCGTGTAACTTTGTAACAATTTGCAGAATTAATTTTTCACTAATGATAATATTTAATAATAATAATTTTCCTTTTCCATTCAAAAGTTATTAAAGTTTACTTGAATTGAAATGAACTTCACAAACCCAAAAATTACATATTTTGAATTTTGTAATTTGAATTGAAACTGAAGGCTCTTAGATAAATCTATTTTTAAACAAAGAAAGGTTAAAATTATAAATTTACTTCGGAGACACTTTGGTTTTTTTGATTGTAATTTTCCTTAATTAAAAGAATAAATAAAAAAATAAATTATTATTGATGATTCTCCTGTTGTCGACGAACCTTCAGTGCTTGATTCACTTGTTTCTGTTGAAACTTCAGTGGATGATGATGATTGTCCTGTTGTCGACGAACCTGTACTTTTCGTTGACGCTGTTGCTGTTTTAATATTTGATGTGCTTGATGTATATATCGTTCCAATTAATATAATTAAATATATAAAGAATATTTTTGCTGTTCTCTTCATTTTTACAGATTTTTTTAAACCATTTTTAAGTATATTTATACACAAAAATGTTCTGCTTCACTTCTTTTTTTTAATGATTTCTTTAATTTAAATAATTTTATTTTAAATTTTTCATACAATAAAATTTTTTTTAAATACTCTTTTTTAGATTCAATCTTTTTACTAATCCTTTTAAATCTATTAGAATTAAGTTTCTTTTACTTGAGAAATTTCTCAGTTACAAAAAATAAAAAAAACAATATTTTTGAATTCTTTTTGAAATCTCTAATTATCTAATTTATTTGTGAAAACTCGTAAACGATTGTTGTTGTTGGAGATTACCGTCCTGTTTTTTTATAATATTAATGTTTTCTTTTTTTTTATTCTAAAGTTTATTTAGAAAATCAACAATATTAGACATTTTCGGATTTTTAAAATTTTGGTTTCAAATAAATCATTAATTTTGATATTCAAATTAAAATAAGTCAAATGATCAAAAAAAGGCGTCAGTAAATTTTATTTTGTCTTTACAATTTTTTATGCGTAATTACGTATGTAAAGACAAAATTAAATTTACTAACGCCTTTTTTTGTTTTTTCTAACGAAATCACGCAAATATTTAATAATTTTTTATTTGATAGTTTATTGTGTGAAATTTAAAGTTAAACAAAATATGCGATAAATTTTATAAGTAAACAATTCCTCGCGAAAAATTTTTAATACAAAAAAAACGCGTAAAAATGTATCTAATTAATTATTACGCGTAATTGTTTGTTTTTGGAAATTTTACGCGTAATATTTTATAAGATAAAAAATTACGCGTAATGCATGTCGTAGTTTACTACCCAGGTGGTCATATGTATACTTCTGTTCACAGTCGATTGATGATGATAGTGACTTATTTTAATTGTAATATCGAATTTATTTATTTTTTCTCTCGAAAAAACCAAGGACGATTTATGTTACTTTCAAAGTTAGTTGACTGGGTGCTAACACCTTAATTTTTTTAAACGCAAGATACTAGTATATCAAAAAAAATTAATTCTAATTTCTAAATTTATTTACATAATTGCATCATTTTTTTGACAAATTTAATTCTAATAACCAAATTTTTCATTTAATTTTGTTTTTCCATCGCCAGTTTGATTTTCGGGAGGCATCCACATTTCATAATCTTTATGAAATGTTTCATATGGTGATACAAAATTATCTTCTTTAGGCTTCTCAATTTTCTGTTTTTTCGATTTGACCACAGTTTCCTGCTTTTCCTCGTCAAAATTTTCTTCATTTGTTACATTTTCGATTTTCTTTTTTTCCGGTTTAATTTCAGCTTCATCTTGAATAGTCACCTCATTTTTTTTTCTCTCTTCAAAACTCTTAACTTCGTCTTCTTTTCTACTATTCTCTTTAACAACCTCATTGATAACTTTTTCTCTCACAATTTTTTCTTCTCTGAGTTCACTTGATTTTTTTATTTTGTCCACAATGTCATTTTTCCATTCGGCATAATCAAAACCAATCGGTTTGGCAACGTTTAATAACTTTTCTTTTTTTATTATCTCATTTTTAATTTCAACAACTCTTTTTCGGTACCTAGCCCTGGTAACAGTGTCCAGCTCAGAACCCTGTTTCAATGACTGAATATAAGAATCAACATCATCATCAGAAATGGCCTTAACTACATTTTTACACTTGTCTAGTTTAGCTTCCAAGTCAGATTGTTCGGTGAGCAAAGAATTAATATTTTCCTTTAAAGAATCAAAAGTGTGCACTTGATTTTTAGTCACTGTATTGGGTGCATCTTCTGCTTTGCCAGCCTGAGCCATTCTTTTCAGTCTTTTTCGCTCAATGTCTCCAGTCCGATCCAAATAGGTGTCCTCATCGCTGTCGTAAAAGTCGTTTGTTTCCCAGTCTTTTTGGCGCTTTCGTTTCTCAATTTCCTCTCTTGATTGTCTGAGAACTCCTTGTGAGTTAAGAATTCTGCAAGCTTCCAGAGCACACATTGTCATGCAGTCTTTTTTTCGACCATCATGTCCACATTCAGCATAAATAGCCTCGCCGTAATTGTTGTGTATTGGTAATCGAATGCGGCATTTATATTTACCGGGGCCATCATCTTCCACTTCATACTCGAGTTCCTCTCCCTCTCGATCAAAAAAATTTTTTAAAGCTTTTTTTGGATCAGATGCAAAAAATGACTCTTCGACTTGATCAATCGCGAATGGATTCTGGGCATTTGATTCCTCATCACTTTCCTGACCACCTTCATGCATTCCCCAGTCAAACGAATTTTCTTTTTTTCTTGTCTCCTCTTTTTCTTCTTCCTCGACTTCTTTTCTGATTTTGAGCTTTAGAGATATTCTGTCATACTTTTCCTTTATTTTTTTCATCTGCTCATGAGTTAAATTAATATTTAGATCGTCAGAGCTAAACTTGGGTTTAGGACCATGTAGTATATACAATCGGGTACTTTTGCCAAATTTGATGATACTCTCTAGTTTGACTGGTGTGAATTGATTAGCCATAACTTTAGTTTTATTAACATAAGTTCCATGGGTACTATTCAAATCATATAAATAGAATCCGTGAGGATACTGAGGATTATCTCCGTTAGAATACTGAAGAATTGCATGGTACCGAGACAGAGTTGGATGTTCACATAAAACATCGCACAGATCCAAGCGGCCGAATGAAATAAACTCTTTGGACAATGATATTTTTTCAAAAACAGTTCCATTTTTGATTACTTCCAAGAAATAGTGATCACAATATCCTTCTTCGTTTAGAGTGTTTTCTGCCTGGCAAAGAGGTGGTATGCCAGACCATTCTGGTTTGGTATATTGAAGAGTTGGTACTTGAGATTGAGCTCTTGGATTTGAAGATTTGACTGGGAGCTCTACTGGAACTTGAGGTATACAAAATATTGTGTCATTTTTTTCTTCTATTTCATCTTTAGTAGATTCGTTCATCATTTAATTTTTGTTAATTATTCAAATTATTGCTCTAATATATCTTGAAAAAAATTGCAAAATAAATTTGAAATTTTCTTTAATTCAAATTTTTTTAGTTAATAATGAATGAATTAAATAATTTTTTTTTATTTATTTTTCTTTAATTAGAATTTATAAATGGAATATTAAAATCAATACCCTAAAATTTGAATAAAATACCCCAAATTTTTTATTTTTTTCTCAAATATTAAGCAAAATTCTCAAATTATTAAGATTATACATTAAAAAGATTAAATAAAACTAAAGGTGTTCAAAAAAATTGGCGCGTTTTTGTTATTTAAAAAAAATAGGAATGCTATATCCGGAAGTCCTGAAATTTTGAACATTAATAGTTTAGGATCTTAATTCTACAAAACTAAGTTTTTTTCCAAAAATATTTTCCATCAAATAAGTCATTTAGCCTTGATCCCTGGTAGATGGATTTTAAGATTTTAAGTTTTATCTTGTGGATTTTTTCGTTCCGATTTGAATATGTATTTCTTTTTGGAATGACATGTTAGAGTGTATTAATATGCCAAAAAATCAGATACTGCTAAAAATATCTCTAATCTCCATTTATTAAACGAAAAACTTAATTGATTTTTTATTTTTAAAAAATTTCATTTAAATCAACTAAAATTTGTAAAGAAAGAAAAATTTTAGCCAACATGTCAGATGGATTCAATATAAAAGAGGAAAAATTTTTGGGTTTGATTTTTTAATTGTTTGGTTAAAAGAAAACATAAAATGTTACATTTTCTTATTAATCTTTAATTTTATTAGTTAAATAGAATGGCAATATTGCCCACAAAATTTAAATAAAAAAATTAAAATCCTTTTATAGTATAACAAAACATAAAAATTAGTTAAAAATCAAGTCATTACGAAAATTTGTTACTGAGTTAAAATGTCAAGAGGGTTTGAAGCCTCAAATTTTTTCAGTTTTAGTCAAAGATCGTTGAAACTCTTTAATTTGGTCTCCATTTGTTAATATGATTTACAAAATGATTTTCTAAAAAACTCTTCTGCCAAAACAATTCAATTGGATTCAGATCTGGTGAGTGTGGTGGGGAACAAAACTAAACAAAATTTCTTGATTTGTTTTTTTAAATTATTTTGATTTTTTTTATGCATATAGAAGCATTATTGTTCAAATATGACAAGCATTCAGGGTTGTGAATCATCTCGGATCTATATTTTTTTTTAAAAATAACTTGAATAAAAATTTAGTTTTTAAATTAAAAAATAAATATTTAGCGTAATTTTTCAGTTTTAATATGTAAAGTACTTTCAAGCAAATTATTTTGAGTATTTTATTTATAAAAGTTATTTAAATTAAAATTTTTTACAAAAAATTCCTTAAAATTACATTTTCTAACATTTAATTATATTGCGTAAAAAAAATATAAAATAAAATGTATAACTCTTATTGTTTTTTTTCTTTCTTTTAAATTTTTCGGATCATAAATAAAACCAAAAAAGCCAAAAAAAAAAAGTTCAAAAAGCACTTTTTCTTCGATGTTAGCATTTTCTGGGATTTTCCAAAAAATTACCTTATTTTACGTCAGATTTGGTAAAATTAATTTTTTTTACAGACTAGATTGACGAAAGATTATGCAATCTTACCAAATCAAACGTAATATTACGTATAAATACTTAAAAAATGGTATTTGCATTCTATCTATTCGTATATGTTGTTTTTAAAATTAAATAAAAAATCGCGCCAATCTTTTATGAACATCCTCTATTTGAAGTGCTTATACATCCATTATTTTAATTGAAATTAAAAAATTGATCAGTTAAATTGTTAACAGCCATTAATTTTGAAAATAAATTTTTTTTATAAAGTGAAATATGTTTATTTCATTTCATTGTTTATAATTTGAAAGTTCTTAATTAATTTTGCTTTTTTTTTGATTAAATAATATTCTGCTTATTTGTTGTTAATTAAAAAATAAAAGTATTTCTTTCTTTAAATTTAGGTATTTTGACTTAATTTAGTTATAATTTTTTAATAAAAAATGTCAATGTTAAAAATATTGGATTCAGATTTAGAAAACTTTTTAGTGGTCTTCAAATCCAGAATATTACAAAGTTTGTTGCAGATTTCATTAAGCAAATTTGCTTAAAATTAAGCATTTTACATAACTGAATAATACTTAGTAAAAAAGTTATTCAAACTTTTCTGAATTAAAACGAACTTCAAAACTCCAAAACCAAGCAGCATGGTTTGAATTTCTTTTTGGTCGGTATTTTCATTTTTTGTTATTTGTGTTTAGGATCAATAATATTTTTATATAATTTAATTGAATAATGATTCAAATTCCGAATAATAGCGTCAAAATGTTGCTAGGATTAAATAGTACCATTGTAAACTATAACCACAAAAATAATAAAATCTACCTCAAATTTAATAAAATAACCACAATTATAATAAATAATCACACATTCAAAATAATCTATAACCTTTAATTTAGTTGAATTGAAGCAAAATTTTGCTCGTCTTTTGGTTGCAACGCCATACTTTAACACTCTGATTGCATTTCAAGAGATTTTTTCCGATAGCTTCGATGGTTACGTCACGTGAAACTGAAGAGGTTTATGGACATGTTTCAAATCCGTGAATGGCATTAGACAGTTTACTTCCAATAATTAGATAATGGTTCATGATGGTTCAGATGCTGTACGAAATTCAATACTACTTGTTTTTCAATAATTTTTTTTTTCTAAATACAAAATGTCAGACGTCATAATTCTAAATTGGATCAAATTAAAAAAAAATTCAACAAAGATTAATATATTAAAGATTTAATGATGGCGGGTGTATAAACTGATGGTTTGTTATTTATTTGTTCAGTTTGCCAAAATTTAATCTACAAAACTTTTAAATCTTGTCGATTTCATTAGTCAAAAATCATTAAAAAGCAGCGTTAGTTTTAATTTGAGCTAAGATAAGAATATCTTCAGTTTTTTAGAGTAAATTGGTTTGACGTAATTAAATCTGTTATACGCATAAAAAATCGGTTCATCACAAACAAAATACTATTAAGGTACTGATTTGTTCCAGAGTTTGACCGAAATTTACAGGCGTTCCGGTAATTTTACTTAAAATCGAAAAAGTTAAAAACAGGATGAACTATCAAAATAGAGAAAAAAAAATTAGAGAAATTAATTAGAGTCAAGACAAGTTTAGAGAAATCATAAAATAGAGAAAAGAAAATTAGAGAATTTTTATAATAGAGAAAAGCACAGACAATATTTTTAATATAAATAAATAGCTTTTTTATTCATCTTGTTTAAATTCAATTAAAAATGAGCCAAATTAATTCTCCGCTTGTAAGTAGACTTAGATCTAGATGCGATGCAAGACATAATCTTACAGTTAATAAAGTAGTTGAATTTTTCCGTTTAGAGCAAAGTGATATGGAATCAGGTTTGTTGTTATTATTTTCAGGTAATCAATTAAAGTCAACAAGCAGTAAAGCACAAAAAAAAGAAGATAAAATAAAGCGCCAAGTTAATGAATATAAAACAGAAAATTTAGAGTTGTTCCTTACTGGATTTTCAATTTTATTGATGGAATAATAATTAATTAATTAGTTATCAGACTTTTTCTATTTTTTTTTCAATAAAAATTTTGTAATTTTTTTTTGGTAAATTTTTTTATCTCTAATAAAAATATTCTCTTATTAATTGACACATTTTTTTCACTATAAATTTTTCTCTAATTTAGCTATTCTCTAAAAATTTATTTCCCTATTTTGATTGTTTACCAAAAACAGTAAATTTACCAGAATTTAACGGATTTTTCGTAAAATTTCGTAAAAACCAAAAGGGCCAAATAAATACAAATTTTTAGTAAATGTAAAAAAATGTAGGTCTTATTGTTTTTTTTCTTTTTTTAAACATTTCGAAAAAACCAAAAAAGCCAAAAAAAGCTCAAAAACGCACTTTTTCTTCAATGTAAGCGTTTTCTTTTCTTTTCGAAAAAACTACGTAAAATTACGCAAGTTTACCTCAGTTTTAGAAAATTTACATTTTTTACAAAATAATTTGATTTAAGAGTATGCAATCTTACCAAATTATAGGTTATATTTCTTAAAATTACGTAAAAATAGAATTTGCAATGTATTTTTTAATTGCTGTATATAAATCATCTGAAAAAGTTTGAAATTTAAGTAAAAGTTTTTGCCTCGTTAAAATTCTAAACTTTGAAAAATTAGGTAATTGAAATTGTAATTAAGAATAATGGTCACTAGTTAAATCACTAAAATTTATGTATCTAATAATTTCGATATTCTAGAAACTTAATTTAAATTTTTCTTTTTTTTTTTTTACTTTTTTCCACTTTTTTTTCTATTTTTTAATAAAATAAAAATAAAAATAAAAAATATCAAAAATTGCATAAGATCAACCTAAGATAGAGCTTAGAAATTGAGGTAAAAAATTTAATTTTAAAAACTAAATTAAATAATTTAAACAAAAATGTTTTTAAATTTAAGTAAGTACAAATTAGTAACTTAATTAACGTTTTTTTTGTTTTTTTTAAATTTTTAATTCTTATTAGAAAAAAGCATCCTAACATTAATATTGATTAACTTTCATGCAGGTTTGTTAAGTTAAATTCTTGGATTATTTGGTTACCAAATTTATAAAAAATTTTTGCGATAAGCAAGTTCACTTTTTTATTCAGTTTACTAAATTGACTGTTTTTGTGGTAATTTTTTCTTAAATTTTAATTCCAAATGTAAAAAAAATTATCTATTTGTAATAAATCATCACATGCAATGTTTTAATTATACTAATAAATTGAAAATTTGTAATGATAATTTGAAAATTTTGTGAAAACCCAAAAAATACTTTTATATGATAATTTTCATTTATTATTATTTTTATTTATTTCAGTTTACACCTTTTGGGTGATGAAAAATGAATTGGGTCATACATTTTTTCAAAAAGTAGGAAAAGTTCGCTTTTAAAAAATTTTAAACAAATCTATCAGACCGATGTTGAAATTTTTTACCAGTTTTTGACCAGAACAGAATTAAAAAAGAACAAAATACAATTAAAAATAAATAAAGACCTAAAGAAAGCACTTATAATAAGCTTTCAATCCGTTTGACAATTTGTTTTCATAATTTCAAATTAATTTTCGTTTTCGTATTTAGTAATTTAAATTTTAAATGAGAAACATTGGTGACTTTTTCAGAAATTCTGGAAAAAAAAATAAATGATGCTAGAAATTAATTTCTAGCAATAGTCTAACCTTAATTTTCTAAGTTTATTTTAAAATCAATTTTTAACTGAGAAAGTCTTCGCTAATTTAATTTAAAATTTTGGAAAAATATTTTTAATCATTCAAGGTTACTTAATTAATTTTGTAAAATCAAGTGTTTGGCTTCATGTATTTTTTCTAGTGATTCATTTAGATTTATTGAAAAAATGAAACTCTAAAAGTATAATTAACAAAATTAACTTTAATCCTATAAATTTTCTTGAGTAATCTCATCTAAAATAAAAAAGAGAGTCGGTTGAATAAGCGAAAATGGATATTCATTCTTTATGCAAATCGGGAGACCTGAAAAATCTTCGTTTCTGTTGCGAAAAACTAAAGATACTATCAAAAAATAATGATTTTTTGTACAAAACAAATTCTTATGGCGAACTTGTCCTCGATGTGGCTGTTCTTAGCCAAAATTTTGAATGCTGCAAGTATTTAGTTGAAACCTTCAATGCAAATCCATTGAAAATGAACGAACTCGGACACTCGGCTTTTTCATATTCATTAGAATTAAGCCGTCACAAATTTTTGAAGTATTTCATTGAAAATCGAAAAGATTTTTCACCAGCATTTCCAATCGAAGACTTTTTGACCAAAACACCAGTAAACAAATCAGGAATGTGTTCCTTTTCAGTTGTCCTTGAATCCTCGCATCCGGATTGTGGAAAAACTTTAATCTATTTGATAGAATGCTGTAAATTAACTTTTCAACTAAGAAAAACCCTATTCATTGAAGCGATCAAAATTTCAAATATTTTATTAATCGAGTATATTCTAAACATCGAAAATTTGAGACCAGAAGAAAGGAAAGAACTTTTGAATTTAAATTTTAACCCTGATTCAAATTTTGCCAAAAGATCGCTTCTAAGTGAGGCTAAAACAACACCTTTGATTTACGCCATTGAAAAAGAAGACCGTCAATTGGTAAATTTCCTACTTGCAGAGGACGAAATAGATGTGAATGGACTGAATATGCCATTAAATGATACTTCGCCATTGCATTCAGCTATTAAACTCAATGATATTGAAACAGTGATGCTTCTTTTGGATAAAGATGTTAAAAAAGAAATGGCAGTTGGTGGAGTTCTTCCAATAGAGCAAGTTATCAAGATTCGTGCTGATATGCTGAATAATCTCGAGTCAAAAGACGCACAAGAAAATTGGATTATTTTTGAACTGCTGGCAACGTCATCAAGCGAGGGTCATTTACCCAACAACATTGGAATGTGTGCCCTAGACTATGCGGTAAAGAGTAAAGTAAACGATGTTGTCCAACATTTTGTTAGTCTGAAATGTGATATTTTTAAAAGAAAAAATAAATTGGGAAAAGCTCCTATTGATTATGCTGACACAGAGTATGCTATCTTTTTAAAAAATACCTTCAAATAAATTTTGTATTTGTTTCAATTACAAAATTACAAAAAATAACATTTAACTTGGAAAAGTTGCACTAATTTTTTTTTTAAATTAGTTTTTCTAAATTGGGTTTCAAGCATGCTAAAAAAATATTAAATTTCAAATCAATATTAATTCTTCGTGTTTTTTATTAAAAATTTTTAAATACCTAAAATTATGTTTATTTTATTTATTAGTTTTGTGAGGAAACACATCATTTTAAAAAAATTTATGCAACAAGAAACACATTTATGAAAAGTGAATCTCTTTCATTTGATAAAATGCTTCCAATAATTTGTTTTTTATATTTAATACCAAAAAAAACATTTGATTGCAAAAATCTGAATTAACATTTTTTAATTTTTCTTGCAACAATTTTCAACTGCGATTTTGAAACAAATTATTTAAAATTTTAATTAATTTGAAATATTGAAAATAATTTAATAGCGGAGAGATCCTATAACAATAAAGGGAAAACCAGAGTTTAACTTGAGGTTAAAATTAGTAAAAGAGCTTAAGCTATTGTGGTCATAAGAAAAGGCTAATTCAAATATAATAAGCTATAAGTGATCAATAGGTCAAATTTAGTAAAAATAATTTAAAAGAATATTAATTCGTATCAAATATTCGAATTTAGTATCTTAAATTAAGAAATATAAGTGAACATTTTAATTATTAATTTTAAATAATGCATGAATCTTTATTTTCAATATTTAGAATCTAAAAGGTAATGTCATTTTCAAAGAAAAACGAATAGAATTTTTTAAATGATAATCATTTTACTAGATCAAGGAAGAATCAGTAATATTTTCTTTCGTCAAATTATTTCAAGTAAAATCGACTTGTATATCTTCCTTTTTCTGCAAAATTAAAATTAAAGAATTTAAAAATTTTTTCTCCTAAATAATTTTCATTAATCCATTAAAATAATATAAAAAATTAATTCAATAAACGACTCTCAGGCGATGTAAAATATTGATAAAATTTAACACAAAATGATTCATGATAATTATTTTAGACATAATTTAGCACTCAAAGGTCCGGTGATATTAATTTAACACTTTTCTAAATTTTCAAATTCCTTATTGAATAATTTTAAATATTCAGGGATTTTTGAGCTTATAATGAAGCTGTAATGATAGATTGATTTTGTTTTTTTTTTCATTATTTCATGATTTTTCTGTCTTTTTTTTAAAAAGAGAGTTTATTTATTGGGAAAAGATGATTAAAAATTTAAATTTTTAGAAAATTTTTTGTTTAATTTTTATATTAATAAAAAGCTCTATGATCGTTAATATTTGAAAATGTTTTTTTAATTTAATAAATAATCGAAAATCGAGCAAAAATAAAATAAAATGTTTGTTTTTTATAAGAAATCATAAATAGACAATTAGTTTTAGACAAAATTTGTTTTGTAGTGGGATTAAAATTATTAAAAAAAATTGGAAGAAATACATTTTTCTACAATTTATTTTTTTTTAATTTAATAAAATCCATCAACAATTTATTTATAATTCAATGAAAAATTAAATAAGATTAACTCTTGGCCCTCTAAATTGAAGATGAAGATCTGTCCACTTAAATTCAATTTAACTATTTTTTCAATAAATAGCACAATTTTTAAGAGATTTATTTTGATGAAAGAATGGTCTTTCGAAGTATGTATGTATAGACTAATGTAAGGATTTGTTTCTAAAGCTCTAAAAAATGTAATATTATAGACACTCAGACTTGTGTCCGAGTAGCTGAGTGGATTTGGCAAGTTTTATATTTAATCCTAGTCATTGTGCAGTTGTTACTTAAAAATTGACAAGTTTGCTGAAAAATTTAAAACATAATATTTCAGATATAAGCATTCTAGGCAATGAAAATGATACAGTCTTTTCATCGTTCATTTTTTTCCATAAGTAGTTTTTTTTTAAATAAGTTTATTCTAATTTAAAATAATTCATCTAATTCTGACTATTTAATTATTTTTTCGCTTCTTTTCTACTTTTTATTCACGAAGGAGATTTGGCTCGAACAGGAAAAATAAATAATTAATAAAAAAATAAATAATTTCGAATCAGAAATAGCAAAACTAATTTAAAAATCATATATCAAAATAAAGTTCATTAATTTATGAAATAAATTTTTTTTCTTTTCAATACAATAGGTTATTTAATAATTATAAATAAAAATTGAGTTAATTAGTTCATACTAACAAAAAAATTAATTTAATTAATCTTTTGCTACAATAACTAATATTGTACGGAGAGTTATCTAATGAAAGCTATTTAACCAATTTAAGCAGGGTTAACTCCTAATATAATTAGGCGTAATTTTAATATTTAACTGCTGAATCAAAAAGTCTAAGCACGTGAAAAAGTCTAAAGCACATTGGATTAATTAATTCTTAGACTCAAGATCATTTAAAGTAAATGTAAATGGTCATATTAGTGATGAATACCTTATTGCTGCAGGTGTTCCCCAAGGCTTAGTAATCATTCCGTTAATTTTTAGTATTTTTATCAATGATATACCTAAAAGAAATAAAACAAATAGCGAATACTCTCTTCTTTTTGCTGACGACTTGGTCACATTCTACATTTTTAAGAAAAAAAGAAATCTAGAAAATAAGATTAACATATACTTAGACGAATTAGAAAAATGGCTCTTCAAGTAGAATATGAAAATATATGTTGAAAAGTCTTGCTTCATTGTCTTCACTAAATATAATAAGGAAAATATTGTCTTAAAATTAAACATATAAAAAATATGAAAATAAAATTTAGAGTCAAAAGGAAATAAATTTCTTAGGTATAAAATTTTATTCAAATTTAACCTTTCAAATTTAACCCAATGGTTGATGAAATAAAAAAGCGTTGTAGTTCACGATTAAACTTAATAAAAATATTGTCAAACAAAAAATGGGTTCTTGACTATTACACACTAGGAATCCTATATAAATCTTTAATAGGATCTATAATTGATTACTCTTTCGTTTCTGTATTCATTTTCAGAGACAAACATTAAAAAAATTCAAGTCTTACAAAACTCAGCAGTTCGTTTAATACTTAAACTAAAATATGATACTCCTTCCAATCATGAAGCCCTTAATAAACTTAAATTCTTTACTGTCTCGAATCGACTTTTTGAATTGAGCGAAATATATGTAGTGGGAGGACTGCGTCATTCTGTTCCATTGGTTATCAAGCTAATTGATGAATATAAAGCGGGTTTTGAATCAAGGTATGTCGAATACCCGACTCCATTGTGTAATTGCTATTTTACTACTTCTTCTTTCTTTCCTGAAATGTTCAATACTTAAACATTTTTTACCTGTCATTACTTACAATTTGTCTATTTTAATTTTCTTTTATACTATATTTTAACTTATTTTACTTTTATCTCATTTTTTCTTTAAATTTTTTTTTCTAGATTTTTTATTATTTTAATCTGAAGGAGCTTTAGCTCGGCACAAATAAAACAAATAAATAAATACTAACTCGTGAATAAAGATTTCGGAATCTCTTTGAATAAGAACTCTTTCAAAATTAATTAAAATATGAAATACTTAAGGGTAATGCTTTCCTAAATCTACAAAGAATACTAAAAATAATAAACAAATCAATTCGGATATCTCTTGGAAGATAGTATATCAGTCTTTTTCTCCACACAATGCTTTTATTTTAATGAACAAATTTATGGGAGCTTTACCTTTTAATTCAAAAATTTGAAACACCGATTAAATTTTGTTACTAATGAAACCATGCTTGATTCCATTGATCGGATAATTAAAATTCTTTGTCAAAGTAATTAAAACATGGTCTAGAAATCTTATTTTAGATTTCATTCTACACATCAAAGCAGGAATTTTATTTTCAAAAAAAGAAAAAAAAATTTATTTAACATTAAAGGGAATTTTCTTATTTTTCAAAATTCGTTTTAAAATGAAATTTTTTTGAACCAAAATCTAAATAGTTTACAGTTTTTTTTTTATTTAGGAAGAAAAAGATTATTTTTCATCACGAATGCTAGATTGATCAGAAAAAATAATATGGGTAAATCTTAAAGAAAAATTTTATATAGAATACTTTTTGGTTAATTATTATTGATTAAAAAATATTCGTTAAACAAAATTGATTAAAAATTTATCAAATTTTAATTAATTTCTTAATACGTTTGGTTACATAAGAAAATTAAAATTTGTATAAGCGCTCCTAGAGAAAAATCAATCAAATTTTCTATCCATTATTCAAAATTTCTAGCATCTGAAGAAACAGATTTTGATTATCTGCGTCAAAGTTTTGACGGGCCGAGGGAAAATATTTATTCTATCTAGTATGTGGTTTATGTTGGTAAGCAAACTCGCCTAAACACTATAAAAATTTAAGTATTTTTTAAGATTAAAATAATTAAAAATTTTCGTCAAAACTTTGTATTAAAAAGCAATATTCATGCAATTTTCTAATTAACAAATTAATCTTTCTTTTTTTCAAATTAATCGGATATTTTTGAAACAAACAAATGCAGTATCAAAATTTCTAAAAATTATTGTTTTTTAAATTGATTAGTTTTGTTGAACATATTATTCATAATATTTTCAATGCTGCTACCTCTGATATAAATTAATTATTTTGAATTTACTTTAAAACAAAATTGATTTTTTGTTTTGGATTCGATTTAGAAATAGTTACTGTAGAACCGCCAATTTTACATTTTTAAGTAGTTTATTTATGCTTGTAATTTTTATTCCGCTTCCTTTTAATTGACATTTTTTAAATGTATGTTTTTTACATTTGAAATAGTTAATTGTATGATTTAAAAAATTTAATAATGCTTATGAAAATTTTAAGATCCGGACAGGTCGACTATTAAACAAATAACCAAAATCAATCAATTTCGATTAGAAATGTATAAAACTGAAGCATCTATTTGATACTTTATTCATTCAGGATAATATTTTTTTTAATATTTCTTAGCTATTGAGATTTATTAAAGTTTAGAAATTTCAAATTATTTATTTCAAAATTTCAAATTTCTATTTTTCAATTAAAAACTATTTTCAAAAAAATCGAATGAGTGATTGAATCATTAAGAAATTTTTTGTTAATAATAAATTCAACAAATCAAATAAAGATTTAAATATACGATTTATTAAATGCTATCTTTTTATCTACTGTATTTCTTAAAAATTTAATTTTCTTATTTTATTCAAAATTTTGAACTATACAATTTTATCTGGTTAAAATTTTTTAGTCAACAATTATGATCAAAAATGTAGATTTAGTTTTAGCTAGTTTTCTAGGTATCGAAATTCAGAGACAATCGTGCTGTTATTTCATTAAGATTTGTGAAAAAAATGCCAAAAATTTTCTAGATTAGTTTTAGCAAAAGATGGATTTGTCAAAAGTTCGTCAATGGAAGATCAAATTTTTTTATAATTATAAAACGAACATTAGCTTTATTTATCATATACATCAATGAAATAGATATTTTAGAGTTGAAATCTTTTCAAACGTGTGATTAATGTAATGACTTCTGATTTATTAGATTCGAAGAAAATTTTAGCGCATTTATTTTATTTTGAGATTTTTTATTTTAGATAAAATCAATATTTTAAAAATATATGATTGGAAAATTTTTTATTGATTAAAAATTTTTATGAACAAATTTTTGGATTTTATTGCATCAATTTTCCCTCAGAGGTAAGTGTTCTTTTTTTATTTATTTTCTTTTACTAAGATTAAAATATTCCATTGCTGTGAATCGGTTAAAGTCAGCATTTTTTGTCTTAAGAATTAGTTAAAAAGAGTTATATTAGATGAGTATTTTAATACCGAGATTATTTAAATATCAAACCAGCCTAAAATTTTTTTAAAATAGAGGAATTTAAGTATAAAAATAGGCATTGCCTGAAACATTCAATTCAAATACCTGATTCACTAAATCTAATTTGTTTAAAGGCCTAGATCTCTAGTTTTAATTGCAAATTATTAAAAGTTAGAAATATTTTTGGATCTTAATTAGACGAATTTGTTTGATGTAATTTTTCCACGGAATAAAAAAAATATCTAAGAAGATAATTTGATCATTTTTAATACGATTTTAATGCAAAAAAAATCTAATGATTTTGATAGAAAACTTAATTTATGTGACAAATCTTTTCCAAGATTTTAATCATCAATTGTTGCTAAAGTCTCTCTCCAAATTTTAAAAATAATTTAACAAATTAATCTCTTGTTTTTAAAGGATTTTGACCAAAGTTGGCTTTTTGGATAAAACGATTCAAAGAAGAAAAAGTGAAAAAACACAAAATGATCGAGAATTTTTTTGTAATAAATTCGAAGGAACTATTTTGGGTAGCTTTCAAAGAAAAAAATTTTCAAATAAACTCATTTAAATTCAAATTTTTTTGAGTTTATTTGAATAAGAAACAACAAAAATAACAGAAATTCAAATACTAGGATCACTGATTGGAGATTGTCTAGGCAAATGTTTGGAGGGAATTTGGAGTCCCAATTTGAATGAAATGCTAGAGGAACTTAGATTAGCCAAGGAAGCAGGCGAAGAATCTGGTTATAATTTTTTCAAATGCTACTCAGATGATACTGCATTGACAAGAGCTGTATTCGATTCGATCATACAAAAAGAAAATCTAAACCTACAAGATATTGTTGAGCGTTTTTTGGAAGTTTATTACAATGATCAAAACCGCGGTTTTTCAAGCGCATCTAAAACTCTATTCAAAAAATTATCATATTTAAAAGCCAAAAATGAATTCAAAAGTCGGTATCTTATTCCTTCGATGGAACTTTTTGACGGTGAGGGCTCATACGGCAGTGGTGGAGCAATGAGGTGCGCACCAATTGCACTATTTACATTCCTTAAGCCTTTGGATGAAACGAAAATTTTCTGTGAACTCTGCACAAAAATTACCCATAGCCACAAGTTTGCAGTAATAGGCGCAGTGCAGCAGTGTTTTACCATACGCTTAGCTCTATATGCCAACAAAAATAATAATTTATTTGATTTGGACAATTTTTATTTAAAAATTTTAAATTTTGTTTACGATCTTGAATTGAACTACGAGTTCCAAGACCAAATAAAGGCAAAAAATTTGAATGAATACCCGGAGGTTTTAAAAGAAAATGTTATGTCATATTTAGAACAAAAAAAATTATGGTCAAATGAAAAACAATTGAGCAAGATTATTCAAAATTCCAATAAATTTTCTTATACATATTTGTTATTAAAATTATTTAAAATAATTAAAAAATGCCGGCGTGGTCAACGAATAAACATGCAAGCATTGTACAAAATAATCTCAAGCTACAATTCGACAGCAATTGAGTCAATTCCTTTGAGTTTGTTTTCGTTTATGATAGCCAGTGATTTAAAATGTGAAAATGAAGTTAATTTAAAATTAAATACTAAACGTGCATTCAAAGAATTCGGAGTTGTTGAAAGAGTTATTTTTTATGCGGTTTCTTTCGGTGGTGAAGCTCAAAAGATAGCTTCGATGGCTGGTGCCATAGCTGGTGCTTTCCACTCATCCGAATGCGTCCCCAAATATTTGGTAGAAATGTGCGAATCATGTGATGAAATGCGCAAGAATGCCAAACAGTTGTTTGAAATGAGCTTCAATGAAGACCAGTGGATGAGTGATACAGATATAGCTGGACACTATGATAAGGATGACTTAGAATTAGAAAATTCAAATGAGCTGTCCTCATAAAACTTGTAAATAAACAAATAAAACAAAAATTTAAGTTGCAAAAAAATTATTAATTAATTTTTGACATTAGTTTTATTTCAACAATAAAAAATTCGAATAGAAATTTAATTTGATAATTGAAAAAAGCAGATGCTTATCATGTGTTAGAAATATATGTTTTAAGACATAATTGACAAAGGAAATTTAAGGAAATAATCTGAAGGAGCTTTAGCTCGGCACGGATAAAAAAATAAATATAAAATTAAATCAATGACTAGTGACTATTTCCCAATCGAAGCATCAATTTGAATGGGCTATCAATTAGAAAATAAATTAACAGCTAAAAAATTTAACTATAAGAAAGCAAACTGACAATTTTTTAGCGAGATTTTGAATTCCCAAATAGTTAATATCCCTGAAAGTTCCCTCAATATAGATCATTCTTATGATCAGTGTAATTTTAATGATCCAATCTGCTTTATTGAATTAATTATAGCTTTAAAAAGATTGAAAAATGAAGCTTTACAAGATCCTTTAAATTATAGACCAATTAGTATAACGAGTTGCTTAGGAAAGTTACTGGAACGAATAGTATATTCAAGATTATACAATTTTTTGGAACAAAATTCACTCCATATCCAGGAGCAGCCTGGATTTAGGAAACACCGGCGAAAATCAGATAATCTTTTCTTTTTAATTCAAAAAATTGTAGAATCATTTAATAGAAAAAAAAAGAGTTTGCGGCCTGTTTTTTGATATTTCTAAAGCCTTTGATAGAGTTTGGCATGAAGGTTTACTTTTTAAATTGATTAAAATGAATCCACCTCATTACTTGACTAACTGGATTAGATCCTTATTAGACTCTAGGACATTTAAGGTAAATATGAATGATCACCTGAGCGAATAATATAATATAACTGCAGGTGTTTCTCAAGGCTCAGTAATTAGTCCTCTTTTATTTAGTATTTATATTAATGACATCCCCAAAAGAAACCAAAAAAAATAATGAATATTCTCTGCTTTTCGCAGATGATCTAGTTACATTCTTCATTTATAACAAAAAGAGGAACCTTGAAAATAAGATAAATAAATACACCAACGATTTAGAACAATGGCTTATTAAATGGAAAATGAAGTTATCAGTTGAAAAGTCGTGTTCTGTAATCTTTTCTAGGTACAAAAAAGAGAGTAAATCTAAACTTAAAAATTTATGGAAACAGAATGGTGAGCCAAAAAGAAATCAAGTTTATTGGCATTAAATTTGATTCTAAGTTAAACTTTAATAAACTGGGAGACGAAATTAAAGAACGCTGCAATAAAAGGTTAAATATTATTAAGATGTTGTCAAATAAAAAATGTGGTCTTACTCAAAACACACTAGGAAATTTATATAAAACTTTAGTCGGATCAATTTTAGACTATTCTTTTCCTTTCTTGAATTCATTTTCAGAAAATAATATCAAAAAACTACAATCAATTCAGAATACAGAAGTCAGATCTATCCTTAAGTTAAAATATGATACTCCCTCCAACATGTTGCATCATGAGGCTTTCAACAAACTTAAATTACTAACTGTCTCGAATCGGCTTTTTGTGTTGAGTGAGAGATATGTTGGGACAGGACTGAGTCATTCTATTCCATTGGTGGTCAGACTAGTGGATGAATACAAACAAGGCTTCGAATCAAGATATATTGAATTCCCATTGTGTAATTGCTTCCTTACTATTTCCTCTTTTTTTCATGAAGCTTCAACTATGTAAACTTCTGTCACATGTAACAATCTATTTCAATATATGTCTTTTAAACTTTCTTTACATTTTTTTTTAGCTGATTTACTTTATCTTTATTTTATTTTATTTTATTTTATTAACTCTATTTTTTTTTTACTTTATTCTGAAGGAGCTCTAGCTCGGTACAGAAAACAAATAAATAAATAAATAATAAATCAATGACCAATAAATTTTATTTTAGTGGTCATAATAAAAGAAAACAACCACAATATGTATCAACTTAATCTTAATTAGAATAAGAGATAAAGAAATTTCAAAATAAAATAATGATTGAAAAAATTCTAAGGAAAAAGAAAACTTAAGGGCTAAAAAAATCACTTCACAAAAATTCACATTAAAGGAGATTATTTCAATTTTAATATTGATTAAAATTGAAATAATTTTATTTAAAAACTTTTAAATATGGTAGCGACATGCCACTTTAGTTAGGTATTCGAAGTTTGTGACATGTCACAAATTAAATTTTCGTAAAATTTTTCAGATTTTACGTAAGCATAATATTATATTTAAATTTAATATGCTATTAGAATATCATGTTTTAATATTTAAAAGTAATGCTCATTCAAGGTTCTGTAATTAGTCATCTTTTGATCAGCAATAGAGGAAATTTGATTGCAAAATTAATCTATGAATTAATTGCACAGTTAAATTATTAATATTTTTTCATTGAGTAAAATTTAATGATTGAAAATAAATTCAAAATTTGTCACAAAATTCAACAATTTTTTAATTAAAAAAAATGCTTTATTTCTAATTCGAAATTTTCTTCAGACTTTAAAAACCAATTCAATTCAATTTCCTTTAGACTTAAACAATATATATTTACTTTAATCAGAGTTATCCAAAAGCCATTCAGTCATTGTCAATTCAAGTCATTTAACTTGACAAAAAGAATTAAAGTTTAGCAAATAACTTGACTTTAATAAGATTTTAAAATTATTTTTTTTGCTTTTGCACAAACTTGATTTTAATTGAATTTAACCAACCTTAACCGTCATTCTCTTAACGAGTATCATAAGAAATTTTTTAATATACAATAATAAAAATAATAATAATAATTATTAGCTAGATCAAGCAGCCGTGCGGAGACGACTGAGGTAGCTGCTTTACAGTGGCCATAGGAAAAAGGTTGGTGTGCGGCTATAGTGTTGTCTTATCGTTGTTTTGATACTTTTTTTAGCAATTTTAAGGGTTCAAATTTTTAATTTATTGATCAAATTTTCTGGGTATTATTTTTGACTCTTGATTAAAGTTAAATGCCATAGGAGATGAAATAACAGAATGTTGCAGCTTAAGGCTATACTTATGAAATATCTTCAGATAAAAAATGTTCTTAATGCTAAATTAGGAAATTTTTATAAATTCTTAATTTAATCTATTCTAAAACTATTATATCTCGTGTGTTCAAACAATTAAGGATTGTTTTTTAAATGATTCTGCTGATGTTTTTTTTAATTTTTTTTTTAATTTTTTATTAAATAAATACTCTATATGCTCTGAATAAATAAAAAGCTATGTAATGATATGAACTTGCCTTAAATTTTTTTTAAAGATATATGATTCAAAAAGACCTTATATCAAATTTGAAATTTTTGTATATACAATTTAATATCAAATATTTTTTTATTAAAATTTAACAAGAATAATTTAAAAAAATTAAAATAGCTAAGACAAATAATTTACATGGTAATTATTTATGCAAAATATGTAATCCTAAGCTAAATTTATGAAATGAATCCGAAAGAAAATCTATTTTCTAAAGGAGATAGTATCTTAAATTCTAACTTTAAATAAATTAAAATAAGCTATAATTGATAACTAAATAAAAAAATTAACATCTTACCAAAATGATGACCAAGTTTAGCTTATCTAGAAAATAGAAGAAAACAAAAAATAGACTCTGAGAAGTCACACACCCTTTTGATAATGTAATTCGTTGTAGAAATTTTAATTTAAGCAAAAAATTTGCCAAATTTACTTTAAAATTTTCAAAAAAAATCAATGATGTTTCGTTGTTCCCAAATTATTAAACATTTTAATCACAGACACAACAAGCATGCAATTTTAACCAATTTAAAACCAAAAAATTACCATTACCAAACTGAAATTTACACTAATAAATTTGAAGCAATTGATGAAAAATTATCCGAAAAATTGAAGAATACAAACCAGAGTCGGAACAATCAGTCAAATTTGTATCGGTTTATTAATGCATATAGACAATATGGTTACAGAATTGCGAAACTAGATCCTTTGAATCAACAGAATAACACTAACAAACCTTCCGAATTGGATCCAGCTACTTATGGTCTAGAAAGAGATTCTACCACTTATCCAATCCAGGATTTAATCCATGCCTCAGATTCCCGGAAATTAACAATCGATGAAGTTGAAAATTATCTGAAAAAAATTTACTCAGATAAAATTTCTATCGAGTTTGAGTTTATTACTTGTCCTGAAGAAAAATTATGGATAGAACAAAAATTCGAGAAACATTTATCTAAACCGATAGAAACTCAAACTAGACTGGATATCTTAGATCTCTTGATGAAATCTCAAGTGAAAAGAATTAATCGAAAAAATTTATTAAAAACTTTGTATAATTTAAGGCTTTTGATCACTTTTTGGCAGAAAAATTTCCCTCTTTCAAAAGATATTCTCTCGAAGGAGGAGAATCAGCAATGGCATTTTATCATTCAATATTTTCTGGCCTGGCAAAAAATGACATAGAACAATTAATAATGGGAATAGCTCACCGAGGCAGGCTAAATCTAGTGACATGCATGCTTAATCTTGATCCAGTTCTACTTTTTGCTAAGGTAATACCATCAATTCTATTAAAAAAAAATAATTGATTTAATTTAAAAAAATTTATACTAGATAAAAGGAAAGAGTGAATATTCGGCAGATGTGACCGCTACTGGAGATATTTCCCATCATTTTCGTAATTTTTAATTTTGAAAATTTTGTCATGAATTAGCAACAAAGAAATTTTTTGCCATATTTTGGCAAAATTGAGTAAAAATTGAACAAAAATATTTCCTTTTGTAAAAAAATTTCCATTAGAAAAAATGCATCTTTTAGCATAAAATAATTTTTCCCATTAGCCAAAAATACAAAAAATAATGCATCAATTAGATTTAATTTGATTATAGATTTGATTAATCAAAATAATTAAGGATTTAATTTTAAGTAAAAATGTACAACAGAACATGTAGCACTTTGTTTAAATAACTTAGAATTTTTTATTTTTAAATTAATTAGTAGAAAAAATTGTATACAGTTTAAGGACTTTTTCCACTGGAAAAAAAATTTAGCATTAAATTTTCAACCAAAAATTGATAATGCCAAAAAATTAATTAAATTTAAATTTTATAAAGCGTGCTCAACTGATTTAACATTTGATGGAAAAAAAATTCATGTTTCTCTCTTACAAAATCCTTCACATTTGGAAGCAGTTGATCCCCTGGTTTTGGGAAAAGCACGCGCCAAACAAATGTCTTCCAAAGACTGCTTATACTCAGATGATCCTAAGAACATTTCAAAAAAAATAGCTTCTTTTTTAATACATGGCGATGCAGCTTTTGCTGGACAAGGAATTGTATCAGAAACATTTCAGCTTTCTAAACTACCAAGCTATTCAGTTGGTGGAACAATCCATTTGATCACCAACAACCAACTAGGTTTTACTTTACCTTCAAATTTGGGTCGATCGGGACATTTTAACAGCGATTTAGCCAAAGGCTTTGACTGTCCGATTATCCATGTTAATGGCGATGATCCAGAAGTAATTAAAATATTTTAAAAAATTTGATAATTATCTTTTATTTAAAGCTAGCTTATAGAGCTGGCCAATTCGCAGTAGAATATCGAAACAAGTTCGGAAAGGATGTTTTAGTTGACATGATATGTTTCCGTAAATACGGACACAATGAGCTAGATGACCCGTCATTTACTAACCCTTTAATGTACAAAATGATAAACTCACGTGAAACAGTTCCTAATATGTACAAAAAAATTTTGCTAGATGAAAATTTGGCTAATTCTGGCTCTGTTGAGTTGGAAGTTAAAAATTTTGAGTCGAGGCTGGCTGAAGCTTTGTCCAAAGTAGAGAAAAATAACTACAAGTTTGAGCCACGAAATACTTATTTAAATGAGCAATGGTCAGAAATGAGGTTATCGTCTAATAATGAGCGATCTACTTGGAACACGGGTTGTAGTTTAGATCTTTTGAGATTTGTTGGTGTAAAATCTGTCTCGCATCCAGACGACTTTTCGGTGCATCCCACTGTTGAGCGTGCTCATGTGCAAAAAAGGTTGGAGAGGATCCGTGATGGCAAAAAAATAGACTGGTCAACGGCAGAAGCTTTGGCAATTGGAAGCTTAATATCACAAGGATATAATGTTCGAATCAGTGGGCAAGATGTTGGTAGGGGAACTTTTAGTCATAGACATGCTATGCTTGTTGATCAAAAAAATAATAAAACATTCATACCACTAAATAATTTAGATCAAAATCAAAAATCTTTTTTTGAAGTAATATTGTTGAAAAAAATTAATTAATTCATTTAGGTAAACTTAATTAATTTTTAAAGATTTGTAATTCATTTTTGTCAGAAGAAGCAGTGATGGGTTTTGATTATGGTAAAATAGTTAATTTAAAAAAAAATACTTATTTGAAAAATTATCATTTAGGATTTTCTTTGGACAGTCCGAAAAATTTGGTAATTTGGGAAGCTCAGTTTGGTGATTTTTTCAATGGTGCTCAAATAATAATAGATACTTATATATCATCGGGAGAAACAAAGTGGTTGTATCAGTCGGGTTTGGTTTTATTGTTGCCTCATGGATTCGATGGAGCCGGGCCTGAGCACTCATCTTGTAGAATTGAAAGATTTCTTCAAATGAGTTCTAGCAAAGAAGATAAAGTAGATTCAGATGATATAAATTATTTTATTGCCAATCCGACAACTCCTGCCAATTATTTTCATTTGCTGAGAAGACAAATGATAATGCCATTTAGGAAACCATTGATTGTCGCATCGCCAAAGAATCTACTCCGTTTACCTGAATGTGTTTCCACACTTGAAGATATGTGTGAAAACAAATCATTTAGACCAGTGATAGATGATGAAAAGGTGATATGCTTTTTAGTTTTTTTTTTTTAAAGATTAAATTTTTTTCAGATTGATGGTAAAGATTCCATTAAGCGAGTAATATTTGTCTTTGGTAAACACTATTATGCCTTGGAAAGCGAAAGAACGAAGAGAGGACTAAAAGATGTAGCTTTAATCCGAATCGAAGAACTAAGCCCATTCCCAGCTCATGAAATTAGAAATTTTATGCAACAATATAAGAATGCTAAAGAATTTGTTTGGTCTCAAGAGGAACATAGAAATATGGGTGCTTGGTCATTTGTGTCACCTCGTTTTGAGAATATCCTTGGTATTAAGCTTAAGTATTCAGGAAGAGAAGCTCACAATGCGATTGCCGGAATTGGTGAATTACATGCCAAAGAAGCACAGTATGTTATCAATAGGCCTTTTGAAAAGTTTTAAATTTAGTTGTTTTAGTCAATTTTTAAATAAAAAATCAAGCAAATATTTTATTTTTTACCTTTTTGGGCATTGTAAAATTTCAGACAAAACTTCCCATAAAAAGAGAAAAAAATTGTATAACTTTTGTTCTTATGGTCAAAAACTTGTTCTGCAGATGAAACAAAGTGAAACAACTTTTGCTTAACCTACTGCAAGTCTGCAAAATATTTTTTAAAGTCAGCAAAGTTTTTTTTTTAAATACAATTATAGACAATTTTTATATGGTAGTATCTTCATTAATTAATATGGTAGTATCTTCTTCATGATCGTTTCATCAGTAAGTCCTTGCCTTAGGCTCTATTATTATTATTATTAAGCCTCATGGGCAACAAAAAATGTTTACCAAAAATCAGTTACTGTTAAAATAAGAAATTAAATAGTATTAGAATTAGTTAAAAAATCTAATTTTAAAAGATTGTTCATGAAATAATAAAAGTTAAGATTTTCAAAATTTGATTTCATTTTTGAGATACAACAAACTTTGTCATGTCAAAATAACCATGATTTTTTTCAGATAACGTGTGAAAAGTGGCTTAATACATTTACATTAATATAAATTTTCTTTTCAAAAGTTCTAACCTCATTCAGCAACGAGGCATTTAATTTATAAAAAGTTCAATATTATCTTCGATTAATTACTTCAATTTATTGGTTTAAAATTCTTCTTTATTATATCTTAACTTGTTTATTTTTTATTTATTTTAGTGCTTTCTTTAATTTTAATTTTAATTTACTATTTTTATTTTTATTCAAGCCTATGAATGGATATTATTTACCATTTCGTAGTTCAGCTATTCAATTAATAGATTTTTCAAACAAAAATTAGAATTATGAACATATTGGGACACTTTTAACGGTTTAAATTTGTAATAATTCAAGATTAATTTATAATTTAAAGAATTTTTAAATCCTCGTTTCTGAGAATTGTCAGTTTAAAGCTTTTTAACAATTTAATTGACTTTTTGGTGCAAAATTTTCTTCCTAAAAGGACTTAAATACAAAAAATTTTTGTTCTGTTCAATTTTTTTTGTTCAAAATTGAATTTATAAAATTTAAAAAAATATATTTTGAAGTATTAATTAAATTAATTTTTTCAAGTTTTGATTGAACTAATAACCTAAAGATCTCAAAAATTCTAAGTTCAGTCTGAAAAATATGACGAAATGGAAGAAAAAATATAGAAATATAACTAATAATTAAATGATTGATAAATTAGAAAATTAAAGGAGTTGGGGAAAATAAATGAATAAAATTAATATGAAAAACTGAAAATACCTTAGATATCAATAAATACCTTATAATCTATAGATTCAAAAAATTGTGTATAAAAGAATTTTTTTATAATTTTTATATTTTTATATTTAATTTTTTGTCATCGCCGAATTTAGCTTAATTTTTTGAAATAAATAATAATAATAATTAATAGATAGCAGCTACATTGAGGATTAGGATTCAAAGCAAATCTAGAATTCTGTCTGACACTAAAATGAATTGAAGCTTTCTTAAAAAATAGAAGACAACGAGTTGTTCAAAGTGAAATTCTGTCGGATTTGGTAAAGATTTTTAGCGGTGTCACTGATAGGTCCACTATTGTCCGTTTTGTTTATCAATGATCTACCAAAAGGGATAGAGAATGTTTTCAAAATGTATGCATACGATACTAAAATGTTCTCGCAAACGGTATCAGAAATAAGCGCAGTGAAACTACAATACAAGCTGACTCAAGATTGGCTTTTTCTCTTCAACTCATCAAAATGTGTGGTCATGCATTATGGTCATAAAAACAAAAATTTTCCTTACTTTGTCAATAATGAGCGTTATCAACGTCAGAAATCGAAAGAGATATTTTCAAAACAAATCTGAAATGGAAAAATCAAGTGATAAAGGCTACATACAAAGCAAATCAAATGTTAAGTCGCGTCAGGAAATCATTGCTCGTTTTGATTGTAAGTTATTTAGATTTCTTTATTTAACTTTTGTTCGTCCTTTTTTGAAATTTGCGGTGACCGTATAGTCTCCAATTCTTAAGTCTAAATGTGAGTATATTAAAAGGATTTCAACGCAGAGCTACGAAATTTATTTCTTCAATTAGATTGAAGACTTTGAACATTCTGAATCTGGTGGAAAGAAGAAAAAGAGGTGATCTTATTCAATTGTACTAGTTCATGCATGGAATAGAATTGGTTGAAAAAAGCAACCATTTTAATGTCACTATAAGATGTCACTGCTTCAAATATCGCAAAGAAATTTCGAGGCTCCAGAATAGAGATAACTTTTTTTCAAGAAAACCGCTAGCATATGGAACTCGCTGCCAAATCAGTTAGTTGAAGCCCACAATATTAACAGCTTTAAAGCAGATATTGATTGATAGATGAGCAGTAATCACTCGTTGGCTAGACAGCTTTAGTCGAAACCCCTATTACTACTACTACTATTAGAATTGAAGCCTCGTTGGTACTCAGAAACAAGGCTATTAGTCTACGGAATTGAAGGAGGTAATTTTCTAAGAGTTTGCATAATCTGTGATGAATTTTACTTGGTATTGTGAAATTCAAATACAAATTGAACAAAAATTCTTCATTTTTGATAAATTAAAATTAAAGTTAGTAAAAAAACATCAGAAAAAATACTACAACATGGTCCAACATACTTTGTTGCACCTTTTTTACCTAAAATAATTTTTCTCATTTAAAAAAGACAAAAAATAAAGAATAAATAAGATTCAAATAGATTGTTGATTTGATTTACTAAAAAAAAAAAAAATAAAAATTTTATTTTTAGGTAAAAAAGGCGCAACAAAGTATGCTGCACTATGTTGCAGCATTTTTTCTGATATATTTTTACTAACTTTAATTTTAATTTATCAAAAATGAAGAATTTTTGTTCAATTTGTACTTGAATTTCACAATACCTTTTACTTTAATATTTAATTTATTTTCTGCTTCATAGAATAATGATTCAGACGAAGTTCTGAATGGAAATTTTAGATTAAATCTTACGGCTATATTTTGAATAACTTGCAACTTATGTAAACCTGATTCAGATAATGAGCTTAAACATTTAATTTGGAATCTTTTTTTTTTCGGATCGCTTAATGAACTAGAAATAGAGAATAAAATTTAACCTAGATAGTTATAGATTAAAAAATTACTTAATAGACAATCAATTATACATTTAAACTTAGGTATACAAAATTTATAAAAGGATTTAAAAATCGATTACAAAAGCGAAATAACACAATTAAACGAGTACAACAAATCATCACTCCAATATTTGAATTCTTTATCCTTATTCTAACAAAAACTTTTAGACACCTACGCTTGGTAAACAAGCGAAAAACGATTTCTGTTTTATTGCTGACCATAAGAACCCAATATCGCTATTTTAACAAGAATTAAAGATTATTGCAAATTAATTGTAGTTAAATATTGCAACCTAGTCTAGAACATCAACACATTGAATCTTGGGGTAGCTTGAAATGGTTTACACAAAACGGAAATTTTAAACATTTATCTATTGAGCTTAATCTCATTCAAAATTAAAACAATTACAGCTTCAAAAAAAAGTACACATTGATAAATTTGTTTCAATAGATCAGAGAAGACCAACTAGTTTTAATTTAATATCTTTAAATTGGATTAATAGTTATTAATCAAGTAAAATGAAAAACTAGCTTAATTAATCGAAACTCGTTTTTCTTTTTGTATTTGTGGTTTATATAAAGGGAGCATTTTTTTCTATTTTAGACCAAAGAAAAAAATAAGAAAAAATTACATTAAATATATTATCTGAGATTGACAAAAAATGTGGTTTATCGCCTTATTTATTGTAAGATTTAAATTAAAAAATATTTTCTGTAAATCTTATTTTTTAATAGTTTTCTTGCTTGCTTGAAATCAAAGCTTATGATCCAATAGAAGGTAAAAAAATCTCATTTTTTATTTACTTTGCCTTCAAATTTTAAATTCCAGTTGATTACATTGAATGCTACTGGTGCAATTCAAGAGACATGTATTGTGGCAAACGAGTTATAGATACCATGGTCTCTACTGTTAAATGTCCGAAACAGAGTAAATGTGTTGTGTACACAAATCCTTATGATAATTATTGTAAATTTTCCTGTAAAAATTTTAGATCTTTAAAATAATGCATTTAAATTTTAAGTCCTTCACAGAGGCTGTACTTATGGAATGGATTTGGGTGAAATGGTCATAAAAGAT
Organism: Brachionus paranguensis; assembly: GCA_016802215.1. Lineage (NCBI taxonomy): Eukaryota > Metazoa > Rotifera > Eurotatoria > Ploima > Brachionidae > Brachionus > Brachionus paranguensis. The sequence goes on along the minus strand of JAESIX010000002.1, from coordinate 5,463,338 downwards.
GGATGCTATGTAGAAGAAGAAGGCGCTACATATTGTTTTTGTGATTTTAACAGGTATATAATTGCAATCTGGTAATTTCTATAAAATTCAAATAAAATTTAAAATAGATGCAATGCTGCCGGAATTCTTGATTTGAGAAATTTAGTCGGCAATGATCTTGACATCAGCAGCAAAACAAAAAAAAATTATTCAAGCTTTCTGGAAAATCTCTTTAATGAAGAAAATAATTTTGAGACAAGACTGCAAAAACATCCAGAAAAGTCACCAGTTTTATCCAGTTATCCAAATACTATCAAAACTTCAGAAGTGACTTCGCTAGGGCAAATAACAAGAAATTTCAAAAAATTGTTGACTCAGTATTTGTCTCAAGGACGATACAAAAATGGAATCAAAGCTGATAAGTTTAGGGAGCAATTAAACAAAATTATTCAAAAAAATTCTAATTCTCAAAATTTTCTAAATAATTATCAGAATATTTCCGAAATTCTTAAGAATGCCAACTTGCGCTATAGGCCTACTCGGCCAAAAATTCATCCTGTGACAACTAATAATTTTTACAAAAATACAAAATCTATTCTTTCTATTGAATTGTTGAAAAAAATCAACAAACTTTCGACAAAGTTTTCAACTAAAAAAATGTCAACGAGAATTCCTACATCGACACCGGTCAATTTACCACTATTATATAAGCTAAAAATAAATGATACTATTTCAAAAAGTTTGTTGGAAGATCAGTCTTTTAGACAAAAACTGGGTATTAAACCAAACGAGCATTTGAACATTGTTGTTAAAAAACCTTTAGATAATGATTTAAGATCTGAATTTCAAGTAACCAGCGTACCAGATGAAATTAAGACGAATAATGTACAAAAAGGAAAACAAATAGCAAATAATAATAATTTTTCTGCTTTAAAATATGTTGCTTCTTCTACCACTCTTTCTTGGCTCTCAAAGCTCAAAGCCAAATTAAACCAAGTTTTGTCTTCAACTCAATTGACTGAGGATTTTAACAATGAACCACTAGAGTTAACCGAAAAACCAAGTGAAAGCACCACCACTACAAGCACCAAAAAATCCACAACCACTACTAAAGCTCCGATTACTCATTCAGTAAATGATTGGACTCATATTTTAAGTGATAAATACAGACTAAGTATTCAATTTAATAATAAAAATTAATATTTTTTTAATAAAAAATTTTTGTAGACTTGGAAAATGTAAAATTTAAATGCTCAAACAATGGCTTATTTCCGCATCCAATTAATTGCTCACAGTTCATTCAATGTGTTGATTTTGGAACTTACTTTGAAAGGTTTTATGTCCAAAACTGTCCGAATGGTCTTTATTTTAATGAAAAATTTGCGCTGTGTGATTACTTTGACAATGTTGTTTGTTCTCAGGAAAAGAGAAAATTTTAGTTATTTGTTATAAAATTGTTTTTAAATGTTTTTTTTTAAATTAGTCGATTTTAAATTTTTACATTAAGCATTAGTTACATAAGATGCCTTATTTTTGAATTTGACTTGCTGTTTACTTTGACTAGTAAATTTTAGTTTAGATTTATTTCTTGTTAAAATAAAATTTTAAATTAAAAAAAGCTAAGTTTCACAATTTTAATCTCAAATAAATTTTCTTAAATTAATAAAATTTTTTTATTAAATTTTTTTTGTCAGCTTTGATTGAATGTCAAAGTTAGAAAAATATTATTTGATCATTTTAATTTTTTATTTAAGGGCTGGTACGTTTAGATTTACTTTGAATTAAATATTGATAAAGAATTAAATCCTTTCTATTAATAAAATAAAATATTTTATCACTAAAATACTAAATGTGAATAAAGAGCATAAGATAAAGGCTTTAAGACTAAAACAAACAATTCAATTCAAATTTAAAGTATTAAAAAACTACACAATTTGATTGAACGAACCCTAACCAAAAAACTGACCACAATTCGACAACAAAAATTAGCTGACGAATTTAAGGAACTAAAAAATTTTAACGCATCCTCAACTAAACACTGGAACTTAATCAAACAAATTGAGTCAGGTAAGCAAACTTATACAAATAAAACCCATTTCATCAAACTCCAAGACTCTACTACAACTTCTGACCCGGAACGTATCTCTAACCTCTTCGCTAATCACTAAGAGTCTATATTTGCAGAAGATGTACAGCTCAGCACGCAGCTCAACTCAGAATCTACGAATCAGTACTCAGACTTATCCGATCACGAAGATCACATCACTGAAGATGAAATGATGGAAAGCCTGAAGACTTTAAATGCAAAATCGGCATGTGGTTTTGACTGCATTTCAAACAAAGTTTTGAAAAATTTAACGTCCAACAAACTTAACCTGGTACGAAACATTTTCAACGCATCTCTCAAGCTTAGTCATATACCACGCGAATGGAAGAAAGCAAAGATTATTATGATTCATAAAAAGGATAAACCACCCGACGAACTTGGATCTTTCAGACCAATCTCCTTACTAAACTGCTTGACAAAATGGCTCGAAAAAATAATCAACCTAAGAATCCAAAAATGGATTGAAATAGAAAAAATACTTCCGGAATCACAATCGGGCTTCAGGAAAAAAAGAAGCACACAAGATCACATACTCCGAATAAATCAATCCATCCTCAACGGCTTTAACAAAAAAGAGATAACCGGGGCCATATTCTTTGACCTGGAGAAAGCATTTGACAAAACATCACACATTGGCATTGTCAAGAAACTTAGAGACAAGGGACTGAATTCAAGCTATTTAAATTGGATAAAAAGTTTTTTAAAAGATCGAACTTTTCAGGTCTGCGTAAACGAAGCTACTTCGTCTACAAATGATATAAAAGCAGGTGTGCCACAAGGGAGCTGTCTTTCTCCAACTATTTTCATCCTATACTTTAGCGATATAGCGCAAATCTTACCCCCCGACATTAAAGTAGCCTTATTCGCAGACGATCTATGTATTTGGTTTACACACAAGTCAAAAAGAACTATAAATAGTAAATTACAAAAAGCAGTCAATAACATAATGAATTTTTGCAAGAAATGGGGATTCAAAATAAACAAGTCCAAAACATGCTACACTACCTTCACCAAAGCAGGACTACGAGAAAACTACCAAAGTAAATATGCGCTAAACGTCAAGATTGAAGAAGAACAAATTCCGCTAGACCCGTGCCCGACTTTTCTCGGCATCAAACTCGACACAAAACTAAAATATACGAACCACTTCAACGAAATCATTAACAAAGCCACCCCGAAAGTCAACATCATACGCAAGATCAAAAGTTTTAAATGGAGCAAGAGCTATTCATTAAACAAAACGCTATACAAGTCCTTAATAAGGTCCCTATTCGACTACTGCTTTGTAATCTTGCAATGCGGTACTCAGCGAATCAAGAAAGACTTACAGATCTTTCAAAATAAAATCCTCAAGATTGTCAAATTCTTTCCGATAAAAACGAGTATCGACACGATCCACAAGTCACTGAAGATCGCTAAAATCGACGAACGAGCAAATTCACTTTTCGTAAAATTTTTAAAGTCGAGGGTAGATCATGTTCTGATAGCACAAGAAATAAATGAATACACCTCAAAGCAATACCTAACCGAAACAATCAAATTTCAAACCCCAATAGGCTCAATACAATAAGAAGACACAATCTGGACTATTAATCAAACTATAAATTTTCAAATTTTTACTTATTTTATTTTATTTATTTATTTTTATCTTTTTCCAAACATGAGGGCTGAAAAGAGGGCTATGCCGCTCGAAACTGCCCTGGAGTTACTCCAAAATTATTTTTCAAAAAAAAAAAAAAAAAAAAAAACAATCCTTAAAATCATTCCATTATTTAAGGATATTTATTTTAATTATTTGGATGCTAAAATAAAATTTTTTTGGGTATTTATTTATTGTCACTATTATTATCAAAGAAATTAAAAATGAGTATTAGAAAAATTATTATTGAGTTTCAAAAAAATAATTATTCACTGCTACAAAAAATATTAATGAATAATCGGTAACACTCAGCATCAGCATCAGATATCTTATTTAAATCATCTGAAGGAATATATAAAACTTCATGCTATGATTTTAATTTCCTTCGATTTCCTACCCAATTCGTAGGAATTCGTCCACAAATTTAGGAAAATTGTTGGTTCTAAACTAAACTTTTTATAATTAATATAAGATGGATGGACCATCCAGTCACAATATCAAGACACAACTTAAACTTCAATAATTGCTATCTGTAGGAAATGACGAAATTACTTAAAAGAAACCTATTTCGAATTTTTTTTTGATCCTTAATAACTCTATTAGTAGATTCTAATGCATTATTAGTACTTTGAAGAAATAAATGTATAATGTTTTCTATTTTTTCTTCTTCCAGCATAAAACTTGAATATAAAGATTCAAAATCTTCCGATTTTTAATTAGACTTACTGCTAAACCAAACAAGTGGAAAACTCTTTCTCTATCAGTAGTTCTTACAATTAAAATAGGAAATTCTTGCCATACTTTGATTTTCTAAGTCGGAAATTAGGAATATTTAAATTGTTTTTATTTGAATTGACCACTAAGATTAATTAATACTCTTAATTAATTTTTATTTTTACATTTTTTTATTAAAAACTCATTTGATTTTTTACACCTCAATTTAACATTAAAATACTTGTTTATTTTAATAAATACCCATTAAATATTTTAAGTACTCAAATTATCTATCTAATATCCACATTGATATTTAGCTAAATACCTAATTTTATTAATAAATACCAATTTAAATACTCCTTAATCTCTATAATAAGGAACTTAGAACTAATGAAGAAAAAGCTACCTTTTTTGGTAAATTTAAAAAAAATTTTTAGTCCTAATATTAATCTAATTAATTCACAAAAAGATAAATAAATAATTGATAATAAGCTTGAATTTTTTAATAAAAAAATCAATGCAAATTTGACGAGCCTATTAGCATTAAAGAGATAACCTCCCAGGTCTCATTCTCAATTGAGATCTGACTTATGAGAAAATATGTGAAATCTTCTCATTATTCTCAATTTTTTCTCATTCATGATCCCATTGAGATCAAAATTAGAAAAATTAGAAAAAATATTTGTTAATTTATTTATTGAGATCTAAATTAGAAAATTCTCATTACATTCTCAATTAATATCATTAACAGATTTAATTTAGAAAAATTTCACTAAGTGAATTTCACTATATTACATAGGATACCTTCGAATTCGCACTATCATTTATTATTTAAATTCTCAATTTAAAAATTTAAATATTACGTTAGGAAATTGCCAACCGAAGATGTTATGATTTTGTGGTAACATGGGAACTGTCAAAATTTATGATTGATTAAAGTTAGAAATTTTTTGTGCTTTTTTTTGCTTTCTATTTTGTTTATTTGTAATTTGTTGGATGTTATATTTAAAAATATGAAAGTTAAGAGCTTTTTTTATTTGAAAAATTAAAGTATTTTATAAAAATCCAATTATTAAATTTTTATGATGAAAATTTCCTGTAGTTATTTATTGTTTATTAATATTAGAAATCTAAAATTGTAGGACTCAAAATTAATTTTTTTATCAAAATTTAAAATGATCCGTCAAAATGTAAATAATTTTATATTTTTACATTATTCATATCATATTTATATATTTTCTAATATTTTTTTTGCAATATTTCAGAAATTTTTTTTCATTTTAATCATAAATTTTCATAATTAATTAATATTTCTTGTTTTCGAAGGAGTCAGATCAATAAAAAAATGTATAACCACAAATAAGTTTTAATAAAATCTTAATTTTTTAATGCAAATGTTAACAAAAATATTTGAGTAAAATACTAATTTTACTCAATGTGATACTGATTCCTAAATTCATCGATACTGAATACGAGGTGTCCGATTCGATCAAGCAATTTGAATTACTGGGTTATCATGGACAAAAAAACTTCATCTAGTGCCTCAAAGCCGGCTCGCTCGTCAAATGTTCAAACAAGGCTTATAAATATCCGTTTTATATCCGTCTGAAAACACATCCGGTGCTCCCTATGGTCGGGGTCAATATCTTAACTGAGCCCTGATTACCAGTCTATCTTTTAAAGCGAACCAGCTTTCGAATCGATTTGTACAACCAATTTTTGCTCAATATATAAAAAATGTGAGGAACTCATTTTTAAGAAAGAAGGAAATCTAGAAAATAAGATATGCAAATACTTAGACGAATTAGAAAAATGAGTCTTCAAGTGGAAAACGAAAATATCTGTTTAAAAGTCTTGCTTCGTTGTCTTCACTAAATATAAAAAGGAAAATATTGAATTAAACTTAAAGATATATGAAAATAAAATTGAGAGTCAAAAGGAAATAAAGTTCTTAGGTATAAAATTTTACCCCAATGGTTGAGAAATAAAAAAGCGTTGTAGTTCACGATTAAACTCAATAAAAATATTGTCAAACAAAAAATGTGCTCTTAACTATTACACACTAGGAAACCTATATAAATCTTTAATCGGATCTATAATTGATTACTCTTTTCCGTGTCTGAATTCATTTTCAGAGACAAACTTTAAAAAAATTCAAGTCTTACAAAACTCGGCAGGTCCTTTAATATTTAAACTAAAATATGATACTCCTTCCAATATTGTGCATCATGAGGGTGAACCAATCAGTTTAGAAAGATTTAATTCTGCAAATGTTTAAAGACTATTTTCAGCAAAGTCAATTAAGCAAAAAAAATTTTAGTATTACTTTGGCAAGTTTGAATTAGCAACTTTTTCACCTGAAAAAAAAATTATACCAAAATTAAACATAAAAAAACATAAATATTTTTATTTTTCATGATTAATTAAGTGTCAATTTGCATAAATATATTTAAAATTACATAACATTTCAGCTGAAAAAAATCTAATATATTTCTAAAAATGTTAGCGTAGTAAATTTCTAAATTAAGATAAAAAAATGTTTTGAATCAAGATATGTCGAATATCCATGTTCATTGTTTAATTTCTATCTTACTTTAAAATTCTTATTTTTTTCATTTAATATAAGAAAATTTAAAGATTTAGAAGATATCTTATTTTCGATTTTTAAAAGAACAGTTGTTCAATTCTTTTGTAGGATTTTTTTTAGCTATTTATTTATGAAAATAACTGAATATTTTTACCCGAATTTTTATCTGATTTCTTTAATTTTTTATAAATATATTTAAAATTAAGATATTTAATTTAATTTATTATTATTTAAATAAAAAAATTAAAAAAAAATATTAAAAAATTTATTTTAATTTAAAGTAAGTACAAAAAAGAAAAAAAAATTCAATAGTCTATAACTCAGGGCTTGTACTTTTTCGTTCGACTTGTCATTTAAATACAAGTCAAGTAATAATAAATTAAATATGCATAATTATTTTTTTTATTACAATACATTTTTGGTCTATTTTTTAAATTTAGATATTTACAATTTTTTAGAAATTATAATTTAAACAAAAAAACATTTGGAATTTGAATTTATTTATAACACTTATGGCTGTTCATACGTATAATTTGTTAAACAATGGTAAATATTTTGGTTTTTGTCCTTATTTTCTTCATTTTCATCAGTTTGTTTATTAATTGACAAATTATTTATGTTTAGCTTAAAGTCAGGTATATTGCTTTCCTTACTAGTCCTAGGAGTTAATTTATTAACAATTAGATCTGTTTGAATTATCGGATGTTCTGACATGTCATTTAAATTATTATCACATATCATGAATAAATCATCATTGTTTAATTTCCTGATTGTTGTAGTGGTCGTGATTATTTGGTCCATATACTCTTTTTCCTCTAGTTTTATAAAACTGTTGCATCTGAAATCACCATCAAACTTATCTGATTCTGATTCGGTTTTAGAAACTGTTTGGGATTCGAACCATTCTTTGGTGAATGTTCTGCGTTCAGTTTGAGTAGAACAATAGTTCATATCATTATCTAACAACTCACTCAGATATTTGTCGTAGACATAGGGAGTTTCAGATTGTGTGTCAACATTTATCTCAATCATCTTATGGATCCGAGAATTATGGTCACCGAATTTGTTGTTTGCGGAATTGTATTCTTTGTATATTTTGCTAGAAAAATTTGAATTAAAAAAAATTAAACCAAATTAATATTTATACATTTCCTGATCGCCTTCTGAATTTTTTTCTGTATTTTTTTGTAATCCAATTATAGAAGATAATGTTGAATATTGGCTTTCATTTTCATGTTCGTCATTCTTGTCAAATCTTTTGAAAAAAAAATCAACAAAATCTTCCAACGATTTTTCTGCTTCATTTTTGGAAGAGTCACTTAGAACAATTGTGGCAAAAAGATTAATTCGATTGAAAATATCACTCTCAATTTCCAATTGAGTCTTATTTTCTAAAACATCTTCTTCTTTGTTTTTTGTAAAATTATTCAAAAAATTTTCAAATGTTCTATACGTTTTTGTCCTCATAATCAGTTGGGTATTCTGACTTTTTAAATTTGTGTGATGTTGCTTCTTAAAAAACAATTATAATTTTTTCGATTTAAATTTTTTTATCAAAAATTACTATTAATATTAAGAGCTCTTTTCCGCTAGCACTTTTAGAGATTTCATAAAATTCTCTTAGAATTTTTGAAGAAAAAACTTAAATAATGAAAATTTAAGAATATATTTAGTTTATAAAAAAACACAATTAAACACACAATTTTTAAATGAAGTATAAAAAATTATGATTCAACTCTGGATTAAGTAATTTTAACTTTACAGAGAAATTTTATTTTCATTGAAATTTCGGAAATAAAAAATAAAAATCTTTATTAAAAATTGAAGATTTTTTTTCAATTAATATTAACGACACATATACCATGTATTTTAAAATTCATTTTATATGTTTGCTATTTTTAATTTATAAGTCAAGCATTTTCCATTAATAGTATATTTTTATATTACTGAATGACATTTTCTTTAATATTTTTTAAAATAATCATGTAATTAAAAATTCTAAAAATTTAATTTAAACAATAAATTGAATTAAAAAAAAATCATTATTTAGATTCCTTAAATGATTTTTCAATACTAATTAAAAAAGATTTTAAAATCAAACAATTTTTACTTTTTAATTCATTCAGAACTTTGTTTATCAGCTTAAACTTGCTGTTCAATGCTTTCAATGGTAATTTTACCATATATTTTCCATCTTTGTCAATGTAAAAACTAAACCCGAGCCGCTTGAGCATTAATCTTGACGAGGTAATTATGCTATTATGTAGTTGAGACGTTGAAAATTTTTCATATAAATGGATGAAGCCAATGGTCTCAATACTCATCAAGCTTCCATTTAATAAATCATTAAGCTTTTTTTAAATAAATTATAGAAATTATTTTTAAAGAAAATTTCAAAAAAAAATTAATTACAAAAAAAATTGTTATTTCCAAAACTTGAGTGGCTTGTTCGCCTAATTTTGAATTAAGTTTCAGATACTGAACAAAAACTTGACTGAGCGAAACCTCAGCGTTATCTTGAGTCAATTCAAGAAGAACATCTTCCAGCCCATTTTCTTTACAAACATTATCTTTGGCAATTTTTTCCTCATTTTGTTCAATTGGTTTTTGAATCGAATCATTCAAAAGAGATTTTTGAAGAGGTGAAATAATGGTCGTAGATTTGTTAGTCTGCTCATTGACCAGCACATTTTGTATTTGATAAATACTCAATTTTCCAAACAAGAGATAACTGAAAAGTGGCTTTTGCTCCAACTTTAAAGTGTTAAATACCAATGTGGACTAAAAGATTTTTTTTAGTTTTTTTTTTAAAAAAAATTCCAATTTAAATCTTACATTTAAAGTTGTTCGGTTCAGCATTTTTGAATAAAGTTTTTTAAGAAAAGCTCTGGCATTCTGTTCAAAAATTTCCAAATCTTTTTTTGAAACTTGACCATAATTTGGGATAAATTGCAACAATACTGACTTTGTTATTTTTTTGCTAATTAAACTATTTATCAAGTGATTTATCCATTCTAAACCTAAGAATAAAAATTAAAAAAAAAAAACATTTTATTTTCAAATTTACTTTTATTTTCAGAATTAAACAGGAACAAAATAAGATCAAAATGATATTGGTTCGATTTAGAAAATGCTTTGCCAGTGAGCAGCTTTTCCATTTCCGCATCGCTTGCTATAACTTTCATCGGAATCGTGAAACTGTAATCATTTTGATGCTTTGTATAGCGTTGATTGTACATTTTAGACTTGATTAAGTATTTTATTGAAAACATTGAATCAATGTCCAACAATTCGAAGATAAAATTTTCGGCCTGAGTCTCCACATCGGTATGTTTAATCAAATGAAACGGAAACTTAAGCATACTTTGGTCATAAACAATGCTGAGCATTTTTTTTTGCTTTTGGTTAAAAATAAGTTCCTCAAAAGGCCTAAGCAATAAATTGTACAAATGATGCAAAATTGTATCTCTGTCCTCGTTGTCACAGACTAAAATTTCTTCCCAAAATTTCGTGCACCCTGACTTAGCACCGCCAATTTTGGACATAAACAAACTATCAAAAGACTTGTAGTTTATTTGATGAAATTTAATGTCACACATCGACAAATTCGAGTTCCAATAAATTAGCCAACAATTTAATGTCTGACTTATCTCAACACGCGAAAAGTATAAAATGAACAAATTGCTGTTTTGGTCAAATATTTTATCAATTTGGTCAAAAGCTAACAAATCTGGCAAATTGTTAAGATGAGGACAAAGTTTGTTTTTGTGACGCTCAGTGACTAAAATGGCTTCTTTGTGCTTTGCCATGCGAATCAACGCATCTTCAATATGCTGATACAAATGGTCAAGACGGTCACTGTAGCCAATGCGGCTCTCTTCGTCAAAATCAAGACGAAAATCCTCAAAAAGCTGACTGAAAGCCCTCACATCAATTCTTGTGATCAAACAATCGCTTACGATCAACTGATCAAGCGTGCCATTCGACCCATTTGACTGTATCACATTCTCATAGATGTCCAGCGAGTTGGCAAACATTTCCAATTCCATTTCGGAATTTTTCAAATATTTGTGACACTTGCCAAACAGGCAATAGATGCTGGCCAATCTGAGCTCGGTCTCGTCACTGGACTCGAACTCCTTCAAATAATTTAGGTGCATCAACGACTCGTTGACGTGTTTTAAAGCTAGAAATAAAATTTGCTTGGACTTTGCATTTTGACTTTCGATGGCATGGTTCAAATGAATCAACGCTATTTTTCTGTGTATGAAAAAAAGATATTCTATATACTGGAGTAGAATGAGACTTTTGCGGTCACTTTGGTTCAGGTTGTCCTGCAATTTTTGAAATTCTAGGCCAAACTTTCCCAACGAGTCCATCAAAACTTCCAGACACTCTTTGGTTTGGCTGGACCGGCGATAAAACGAGCACAGTCTGCACATGGACTCGTACTTGAGCTCAAGTATTTTGCTGTCATTTGCTCCTTCCTGTCTCCAGCTTAGTCTATAGGCCTGCACAAGTCTCTTCAACTCTTCCTCATAATGCTCTGATTGCCAAAATTTGCTCACTCTAATGTCACTGCTCAGGCCCAACGCTTCCACCAAAAATATTTCATCTAACCCACTGGACTCTTGATCGTCAAATATATTGATTATATTGGTACAATAATCTAGACTTTTGGCGCTGTTATTTTCCAATTTTGAGTGCAAAATTGCCAATTCGTAGAAAATTTTCACATTCAACTCCAAGACTAGATGCGAATCGAGCAATGCCTGTGACACTATACTCAACAGTCTGGACCTTTTTTCATTTAGTCTAATTGCTCGTTCTGGTTTATATTCGCCAATGAACATGGCCAACTTTGATATGCTATTGTCAAAATCGGTGTAAATTTGATCACATAGGTCTTTGAGTTTTTGGTTCAGATCATTACCAAGGCTTTTTTCCGAACCATTTTCGCTGGTCTCGGACTCACTGAATTTCATCATAAATGACTTGACATACTTGTCGTAGAGGAACTCGCACTCGCGACAATATTCCTGAAAGTAGTTTTGAGCGTCTATTAGATAGGCCTGCGGGTTGATTTTGTTAAAGCTCAAAAAGTGGGTGCACTTGGCCAATTTGGCATAGGCTCGACCCACATCGATGCGTATCGAGCATATTTCTTTGATGGTGTCAAAGTTTTCTGGGCTAAAAATGACCGGTGAGTCCGAATTCATGCGGTAGACTAGTTCACTGCTGGAATTCGAATCTGCCGATGTGACCGATATGTTGTTGTCGGTCCGGTCCAGTGCATTCAGTCTTTTGTTTAGGGTGAAAATTTGTTTTTTATAAAATTCAATTGCCGAGTGGTAGTCTTGGACCTTTTGTTTGGACAGACCCAAATTTCCGAGTATGATGGACTCCAGCAGTATGTCGTCGCTATTTTTGCATATGTCCCAAGCTTGGTCAAAGTGCTTAAATCCGGCTAGGGGATCATCGAATTTAAATAGAAAAATATTTCCTATTTCTAGCAGAAGTTTGCATTTTTGTTTGCCCAAAGCCGCACTCTTGTCACTTGTTGCCTCCATTTCGCTTTGTAGCTCTAGCTGCAAAAGCTTGAATTTAAGAACCTGTTGATTGTCATTCAATAGAGTGTAGCATTTTGATATGGCTTCTAGACAATCTGATATTAATTTGCACTTGTTTTGGCTGTTAATGGCCTTTTCGATTGAATTTTCTGACGAGCTTTTTATTATTTTCAGTCTGTCTATGTGAATTTGAATGCATTGTTGACAAATTTCTTGATTAATGGGGCCCATTGCGAGCATCAAATCTGCCATTAGACCCATGGATACAAATTTTCTATAGTCCGACTTGGAGTCATTCTCTATTTTGCTCAAATACTCTACTTGGTATTCGTAGGCTTGCTCAAAGTTTTCCAATGCCTTGTGGCATAAGCTCAAATTAAAAATTGATTTATTCACATTGTCCAATTGATTTAAACTGGTGCCAATTTTGACATTTATCAAATAAAAATCAATGGCTCTTTTAAATTTGCCAGATGTGTGGTAGCTGTAGGCAAGACATTGGGAAGTAAAAAATTGACCATTCAAATCATCGAGCTCGATGTACACTTGGTTCAATTCGAGGAGCAAATTTATCAGCTCGGTTTGACTCGACTCTTTTAGACCGGGCACTTGATTTTCATTAGTTGGACACTTGGTCAAGTAAATGTTGACCAAATTGAGCAAAGCGTTTGCCTGTGATTTCAGATTTTTGAGCAACTTGGATATTTCGTATTGTTCTTTGAACATTAGAAGAGCCTCGTCGGTTTTGTTCATCATTTCCATACAAAGACCAATATTGGACAAAGTGTAGTAGATCATTTGAATCAACCTCTCATCTTTTGGTCTATTGAGCTCACTTTCGTCAGTTTTTAGCAACTTTTGTTCAATAACATTCAATATTTGTTTATAAAGATCAATGCATTGCTCATAATTTTTATTTACAAAATCTATTTGAGCCATGTGAGAATAGGCTCTGGTCAAATGTAGCACATTGTTTAATTGTAGAGCGATTGTAGCTTCGCGCTGATAAAGCTTGTACGCGTCGTTCAGACGATCTTGCTTGGCGTAACAAGTGGCCAATTTTGAACAAGCGGACATTTCCAAATATTTTAAATACCTAAATCTTTGGTCATAGATCATTTCGCTGGTCGAGCTCGGATTGTCCGAGTGTTCGCTCAGTTCTTGCTTCAGCTGATTGTGTTCCATGTTTAGCTTGACCATTTCTTTTAAGGTAAAATCGAGCATTGTGTGGGCGTACAAGAGGCCGTGTAAATTGTCTTGGGATTGAAGATTGCCATTTATTAGCCCTATGTACACTCGGCCATAGATTTCGATTGTTTGTTGCTTAATTTTAGGCTCTGGATTACTCGAGCTAAAATTGTTGTTTAATATTTCTAGACTTTTTTCGTAATATTTTAGACTCAATTGATAAGATTTTAATTTAGAAAAAACAAATCCTAAATTAAGAGTGACTATGGACAAATTTAAATTAAATTGTTCCATGTCCTCGATTACGACCGAATTTTGATTTTCCTCTTTGACCATTTGAAAGTGCAGCTCTTGGATTTCGTCCGAAATTTCAAGCTCCTTGACAAAATACTCTTTTGCTTGGTCATAATTGGCAAGCTTCAAAAAAACCTCTGCAATCAGATTGTACTGCTTTTGCGAAAGTCTTTGACAGATTATGGCATCAAGAGACTCTGACGATTGTATAATACCGAGCGATTTTTGGAAAAAGTCCAGTGAACATTGGTAGTCTTTGATTCTGTTGTGCACAAGGCCAATGGAGTTTAAAGTGTTGACAATCAATTTTATGTCGTTTAGCTCAATAGCTAGGTTCAACTGAAGCTGAAACACATTCAAACATTCATCAATTTTGTCAATTCTTTGATATGCACTTGCCATGTTGCCAAATATTCGGTATTTATTTGAATAGAAGATGGTTGAAGCATCGCTGGCAGAGTCTTCATTACTGAGAAAATCAATCAGTTCGACTTCATTTTTCATGCAATCAATTGACTCAACAAACTTTGATTGTCGCCAGTAGCAAGCACTCAAGGTGGAAAGAGTGGCTATTTTCAATTTGCTAGAATTAGTCTCCACTCTACAAATGGCGAACTCGAGCAGGTACTCACAAGCTGAGAGTAAATTTAATTTAAAACACTCGTGGCCAAGTTTAGCCAAGACTAGGAATACATTTTTTGCTACATTCGATTCAATTAAATCGGTTTGAATTTGACGAAAGTTTAAAACTTAAAAAAATAAAAAAAACAAAGTTTAATTGAGGATAGTTTAATTTTGTTTTTTATTCAATAAATTTCACTAAAAATCCGTCTGAAAATTCATTCATACTGATTTTTTTATAAGATTATTTTTGAATTAGAATAATTTTTTTTAATTTAGTTAAATTTCACTTGATTTAAATTACCAAGAATTCTTAAAAAGAATAAGAAGAATATTTAACTACAGGACAAAGCTAAAATAAGTTAACCGAAAAATAAACAAAAATAGAAAAATGTTTATACATCGCAAAATGCTAAGGTTTAAAAAATAAATTTTTAAATGATTCGCCGATCAAATAAGCTTTCAATTTTTTCTCTTTGTTTTATTTTTTTAAGTTTCTTTTAATAATATTAGAATTTTCATTTGATTGTAAAATACGCCTTTTTAGTTAAGAATTTAGCCTCGTTGTATTGTATTTAGTATATAAATTTTTATTTTAGATCTTTTTTTGTTATAATCGTTAAAGATTTCTATACTAAGTCAGTAGATTATTTCACTTTTATAACAGTATTTGTCTGCTTTTTTCTGCAATTATCTCATTATTTAAAATAGTTCCAGTGTGAAAAAAATGTAGCTTAATAAAATTTAGAGAATTCATTAATCTCTTAAAATACTTTTTTTTATTTAACAAAATTTGTCATTATTATGGATAAGGTTAATTTATAAAAAACTCTTAAATTATCTAGATTATTTCGAAATTCAAATTTGAAATTTGAATTCAAAATTATTAAAGCTTTAGATTAATTAAGAAATTAAATTAAAATAAAAATGCTTGTTTTTTTTATATTTAAAAATCTCTTGAAAATTTTTAATATTCTACATATTTGAATAAATATTTAATTATTATTTAATAACAAATAATTGGATTTTCTTTATTTGAACTGACTCAAATGATAAAAATTCTCAGCCTCATATTACTATATAATATTAAAAAAGGAGAAAAATTAAATTATTTATTAAAAAATTTGAATTTAAATGTTAGACTGTTTTGTTTTATTTATTTGTTAATCAGAGCTAATGCTCCTTCAGATTTAAAAAATCAAAATGTAAAAATAAAATAAAACAGTGAAAAAAATTTAAGTAATGAAAGGGGCTCCATGATAAACTACAGTTTACTTATTCCCACTGGGATTTTTTTAAACATTAAGATTTCTAAAAATAAAAGACGATAAATATTATCTTCAAGATAATAATAATCATAATGATCAATTAAATTAAATAAGCAAAAAAGTACAAGTCAACATACTTGCAAGTTTATTTTTTAGTTCATATACAGTGTATAATGTTCAAAAATTTTCAAACAGATGTTTGAAAATAAACAAAAAGATGTTTAAAAATTTTGTAAACCTGTTTAAACATTTTGAGACATCCTGATAACTTATTTCAGCTTTGGACTGTAAGACCAGTCAAAATTAATTAGAAATAGCAGATCAAATAAAAAATGATCAATATTTTTACTTTTTTAAATAAAAACTAAATTAAAAAAAAAAAAAAAAAAAATATTCACTCAAACATTACTAACAAAGTTGATTATCTCGAATAAATCTAGAATAACATTTATTTCTTGTTGTTTGCTTCGGAAATTTGAAATTTTCATGAGTTCTTTCGCGATATTTTAGAAGGATTTTTATTTAAAAATATTTTTCAAAAAAAAAGTTTAAATAGTATTATTTTTAGAATATAAGTTTATCTTTTTTTCTCAATTAGTTTTTGGATTAATCATTTTCTGTTTTGAACAATATTTTGACATATAAAGAGTTTTATTTTTAAATAATGCTTAATGAAAATAAAAAGTTCAAACTTTTAGCGATTTAAAAAAAAATTAATCCATTTAAATTCTTGAATAAAAATAATTTAATTATTTTTTTGTGATTGATTGATTTTCTTACAAAAAAATGATGTGTAAGCATTTAATTACTTTAAAGTCATTATTGTGACAATATTTCAGAGTTTTAATGAAAATCTTTAAAACTTTTAATCTTTAAAGACGACTAAAAAATTATAAACTTTTGAATAACTATTTTAAAAACTATTTTTTTTAACTTACTTAAATAAATTAAATCAAAATTTTGATTTTTTTTTAAAGAGACAAATTAATTAATTAGGAATAGATCAAAATAGATTTTAATTTTGTCAAAATGTTTAAATGTTTACAGAAATTGAATTGTTTTTAAAATTTTTAATGTCAAGTGTAAACCAGATTTACTATTATTTACAAAAATACCCTTAAGAGACATCAAATCACAAAAACGTGTTTTCAAGTCTTTTACAAAGCACTTGATTTCTAAAAAATATTTAGTTTAAAATTAGTCTTTTTACCATTGAAATGTTACTAAACATCTCAATTTTATTTTTGAAAATAAAAAATTGATTTAATTCAAATTCGAGTAGATTTTGGTCCAAAAAAATTTTAATTTAACATAATTTAAGGCTTACTAGAATTCAATTTTTATCTTATTTTTTTTAAAATTGAATGCTTGAAACTTAATTTTTTTTAGCTCGAAAAACTTAATATTAAATTAAAAACAAGCGCTTACCTTTATGATTAGAAGTAAAAAATATTTCGAATAAGTTAGCTGTGAAGTTTTCATCAAAATTGAAAGTTAAGTCATTCATAAAATGAACTTTTCCGGCTTGTTGGTTCACTTCTTTGTAAGAAAGAATCAATTTTTCAATACGAGATCGAATATTTTTTGATACATTTTTGGTATTTTCGTCAATACTTGGATCTATGGTGTCCATTTCTTGCGTATTTGTGCTTGAACTAGCACTGTCAAATGAACAGTACTCATAGTTAGTCAGGCCATCACAATTATCATAGATATGGATCGGAAAACCATCTTTTAAAAATGAATCATTATTTGTTGAGCAAAGCGAATGTAAACTCAAAGTATTTGGCGGAACTAGGTCTATTTCTGGAAGTTCGCTGGAGTTTTTGCTTGAGGATTTTTCGCTATTTGACCTCATTGACTCTTCAGTTGTAGAGGTTGGTTTTTTGATGTGCGGCCTTCGTTTGATACCGGGAGCAGAGCCATTCGAGGAACAACTTGACATCAGCTCGGATGAAGCTGATGAAATGGAGGATGAAGACTTTGTGGGCGATGAACTCGCGGCTAAATGTTGAGCATTATGCATTCTTGGGGAAACATCTAAATTTCTTGTGAAAACAAAATTTGGTCAAGTGAATTTTTTTATTAAACGGCTTCGGAATATTTTACCGAGAAATAAGGCAAACTATAGTTACAAAGCTGAATTGTGTTTGAGCCAAAGAGAAATAAGAAGCTTTTGAAATAAATAATTATTGTAAAAACAAACAATTTTATTTTGTATATTAAAAAGCTTTATAAAAGAAATTAAGTACTTGAATTTTTTGTATCGTTGAAAATTTACCGCTAATATTACGTAAAATTTAATCATTCGAAGACTAATAAAGGTGGTAAAAAAAAGCTGAAATTTTTGAAATTGTGTGTCCTCTATTTAGGAAAAATAAATAGTCACCAAAAATAAAAATAGCAATATAGTT
This sequence comes from Brachionus paranguensis, assembly GCA_016802215.1. Taxonomy (NCBI): domain Eukaryota; kingdom Metazoa; phylum Rotifera; class Eurotatoria; order Ploima; family Brachionidae; genus Brachionus; species Brachionus paranguensis. The sequence goes on along the minus strand of JAESIX010000002.1, from coordinate 5,444,957 downwards.
TCATTAAAATGTTTTAATAAAATCGAGTGTAGCTTTTTTGCTCAGGTGTGTAAGGCTTTCTCAAAAAATTGAACAAAAAAATAAAAATATTTACTCTAAATTTAAAATTTAAATTACAATTTTGCAATTTATTTCTTTAAGTTGCGTTCAGGTACAAAATTTTCCTCAAGTTTTTAGCTTTGTTTTTGGTTGTATATTCTTGTGTAAGGTAAGACTACCGATCGATATGAAGGATTTGAATGTTTATAAGTATATGAGATTTCATTGTAACAATAAGCTAAATTAGAGCTTTTAAATTCTTAAAATTAACTCTGTTTTTACTTATCAAGATTAAACTTTTTTTAAGTGTTTTTAAAACGATTGATTTTATTATCGAATAAGGATGAATGAATTTTTTTTCTTAAAATTAACTAATTTAAATTTTTCATTATCTTTGATAAATTATAATCTTATATTCTAAAAAAAATATTTCAGAATTCGAAATTAAATAAATCAAAAAAATTTAATCTATTTATAAGTCTACTGCTAAATTTGTCTAGAAATTTGGAATAAAAAAATTAAGTTTTAATAGTTATTTGTTAAAGAAATAAGCTTAAATATTTAATTTATTGTCTATAACTATCCATACATTTAAAAAAAAATTTGGTTCAAACAAAAATTAACCTTAAAGTTAAATTTACTTACAAATTTAAGATTTTTAGTGAAATTAATTTATTAAATCATCATTTTCAATTAAAAATCAAAAATAAAATCCAAAAGGTTACAATCGAAAATATCTATTCAATTTTTTTACAAAAAATTATATCCTGTTTCGGGCTTAGTACTATTAAACAACATAATTATAAATAATGATTTGAAAAATTGAATTATGAATATTTTTTTATTTTTCAACTCTCATAAATTCAAACACGGAAATCAAAATTTAAATTTTATTTATAGAAAAACATAATTCTAAATTCAAATTCTCTTAAATTTAGCAAAAAATTAAATAACAACCAGGTATGGGTCTGCCAAAGTCCATTTAAATTTATCATTAAATTATATGAATCTAATGGAATTTTTTTGTTCTGCTAAGAAATTAAATTAAAAATTTTCTTTTATTTAGAGCTTCTCTATCAAAGTGTTGTGTTTTATTCTCGAAAGATTAAACTAAAAATTAATTGAAATGGTCAACTTTTGATTTGTTTTATTCTTAACAAGTTTTCTTTTAAAGCTTTCCACGTTCTAAAAAAAATTATCAGAAGACCTAAAAAAGCAGATGAAGTGTTTTCAAAATCAAACATGCTGGTTCTTGTATATATTCAAACATAAAAATCTCAGACTAACAAAGTGTTTTTCAAAATCAATATCAAATAGTATTGGATACATTATTTTTCTAATAAAGTTTGACTTGGCAGCATTTTTAAAATTTAAATATTTTTTTTGATGGATTAATAACCTAGATATCTTTAAAATTGAGGTAAATTATTTTTTACATTAACTACTAAGGTTACTTTTTTTAATGAACTCTTGGGTTTGATTAATTAAATACAAAAACGGTGAATAGTGCCTAATGAAACATTGAAAATTAAGAATTAATTTTTTTATCGATATTTCAAGATTTTGTCTTTTATTTTCGTTTTCTTTGAAAAAAAAATTAAAAACTCAAATCAAGTGCCCAGTTAATGGACTCAATGGAACCGTAATTAATGGACTATTACAAGAACTAAGTTTATTGCTAAAAATTATATTTTACAAATTTGATACAAAATTTTCTCGATTTAACGTAACTAGTGGCAACAATTAAAAAAAGTCGAATTAAAAAAAAATTTTATTTTGATAAAAAAGTTTATTTTTGTTGGACAATAAAATATCGGAAATTCCGAAAAAAAAAATTGTAGCTTTATTAACTATAATTAGACAAGAAAATTTATTTTCAGGATAAACTTTTTAATTCTAATAAAAGAAATAATAACATTTTTTTTAAAATAAAAATCTACCAAAAAATTAATTCCTATTTTTACTTAATCAAAATTTTAAAAATTTGAACGATATTACTAGAAAAACTCATAAGGTCAAAAAATATAAAAATCGAATAAAATAAAACGATGGCAGCAATAGCAACACCTTTGGCTCCAGTTACTGTTTTTCTAATTTGTTTTATCTCATCGGACTCAATTTCACAATTCTTCCCGGAAAAAAGGTATTTACAAACACACTCTGGTTCATCATCTTGGTCAACACAGTATCCATTTCCAGAACATGTATAGTTCTTGCATACATCTATTTTAAATTGACAATTCTCGCCGTAAAATAAATTGCCACAGTCGCATTTGTAGCTGTCCAACTTAATAGACTCTATGCATGTACCATTATTAAGACACGGGTTGCTTGCACATTTTCTCATGTCTAAATTGCACATTTTTCCCATGAAAAATTTTCGACAGACACATCGGGCTAGTCCGTTTTCTATCTTGCATCTACCATTGTTGGAACAGTTTGCCAGACAAGCTCCCATATCTATTTTGCTTTTTAAATAGTCCAATGCAGCCGATATTGGAAGCTGAACTAAAGATGAAAATGAATTTAGGGTTACTATTTCTTCTATTTCATGATCACCTTAAAAAAAATTAAAATTTTTCCAAATTATTTGTCTGGAAATTAAATCATTTACTCATTATTTCATCAATAATAGACATATTTTTCATAAAAGATATAATGTTGTTCATTTCTGTTGTTGAATATTTCTCTTTGCTCGCTAAAGGAGCATGGTTTGTAATCGATTCTATTTTTTCTGCAGGATCAGTATTTTCTTTGACTAGAATAAATATATTTAACAAAAATTATGTTTTTACAATATTTGAAAAAGGAAAAAAAGGCATACTTGATATTTTATTTGTTGGTACAGGATTTATTGGTTTATCAATTTCTTGTGAGTCTTATTTTTTAAAATTTAAATATTTTTTACAATTTTTAAATTTTTTTTGTCAATTTCATGATTTATTTCCTAAATTAAAATTTAATGTATATTTTTAAGCGAAATTTTGTCAGAAAATTGGTATATCAAAAAACATTTCACAATCTCAATTTTCTGACTTAAAATTTTTATAAAAGATAATTTTTAAACATCTTCTTATTAAATCAAGTTTGATTTTTCTTATGCGAAAGGCAAACACTTTTAAATAAAGTTTTTTCTAGGTTAAAATTATTCGAAGTTAGTGTTGATCGACGGTTTTAACAAAAAGGTCCAAAAGCGATCGGAAAATGACGGTGGTATGGTCGGTACTGTGAATTTCAAATACAAATTGAACGAAAATTCATAATTTTTTGATAAATTAAAATTAAAGTTAAAGAAATATTTAGAAAAATACAACCACAAAAGTGCAACATACTTTGTTGCATCTTTTTTACTTAAAAATAAAATTTTTATTTTTATTTTTTTTAGTTAATCAAATCAATAATCAATTTAAAACTTATTAATGTTTTATTTTTTGTTTTTTTTTACATGAGAAATATTATTTGAGGTAAAAAAAGGTGCAACAAAGTATGTTGCACTGTGTTGCAGTATTTTTTTAAATACTATTTATAAACTTTAATTTTAATTTATCAAAAAATGAAGAATTTTTGTTCAATTTGTAATTGAAATTCACAATACCGGTATGGTCTGCCTAAAAATTATTTTTCATCAAAAAATTTGAAAAACAATATTTATTTTTTTGATAAAAATTGCTAGGATTACAACCGATCGCATGTATGACCATTTTAGTCAGATCATTTTTGATAATTTTTGTTTTTCTTGGGCAAAATTTAAAATTTGATCGTAATTAAAAGTGAATTATTTAAAATTGTTTATGGATTTGATTGTTTACCAAATTTACGATAACCAAAGTTTTTATTATATAAATTATCAATTGATCAAAAAATTGACTAGATCCAAGTAATTGGATTCAGTTTTACCTGATAAATAAATTTTTCTGACAACGCTTTCTGTTCTAGATGAATTTAGTAAGAGGTTTGCAAAAATTGTATAAACCCCATAATTTTGCACTTGAATTGAAAAATCCGACTTCATTAAATAAAATTCTTCATCTATCAATGCTCTGATCATTAAACGCTTTCCAAAACCAATATTTAGAAACCTATCAATATAATAGTCCCTCATGTTCGAGAATTCATTATCAAAATTAAAATAATCATTGGAATAAAAATATCTGAGTCCAATCATTGATCCTTTTCTAATGTTTACTTTTCTATTAAGGAAAATTTTATTATATCCCTGCTCAAAATTAATTGTGACTGTGAAAGTTGTGTTATAGTTTATGGGTAATCCAATATTGTTTGAAAGGTAAAATGAGCATGAATCAATACCACATTGGTCACCAAAATCAATAATCTTTTATAAATAAATTTAATAATTTGAAAATAAATTAAAATTCCATTTATTTTATTTTATTTCTTTGAATAAAGTTTCAAACTTTAAAAAAAATTATTCTAAATGCTAAATAAAAAAGTATTGGATTTCCTGTGCTTGAGAAGGCGTAAGGAACCAAACTTTTTCTTGAATCGAATCGAACTAAGTCAATTGAAAAAGCTTTGAAGTTACTTTCTTGATTTTAAAAAATAAAAGGAACAGAAAAAAATTAAAATTTAAATAACTTTTTTCTTAGCAACCTAATCAGGAATCATAGGTTTAAATGGCAAATTGAAGTTTATGATTAAATTTTCTTGATCATGCTCAAAAATTATCTTAAAAATAGTTCCTAAACGCAGACACGTATTTTCATGTGTAGCAAACCTTGCTACACCATACCAAAGTACTGTGCATTGTTCTGCATGCATGAAACTTATCAGATTTAGAAAATTCAATTTCAAAATTTTAAATAAAAAATACCTTAAAAACCTTCTTTTAATGATAATTTTTGAGCATCATCATTTAAATTTGATCATAAACTACAATTTCCCGTTTAAATTAGGTTTTAAATTTTTTTTATCTGTAAAAAAGTTAAAATTTTTATTAAGGATTTTAACAGCGAAAATTTATAAAAATTCCTAAATTTACCGATTCCTTATTTTATAGGTGCCACCGAATTTGCTATAGCTTATGATTTTAAAATTTTTTATTTTTTTTTAATTTAAAGAATTTAAATTTTTAATAGAATTTTTAATGCAATCTTGAATATGATGTGTCTTTAAATTATACATATTATTACATCAAGACAATGGCCCAAAGAACAAATCTGATCTTTATTTCGATTTTCAAGAGAGAAATAGTCTAAACTGAGTTTGTATTTATATTTTAGAAAAGAGTTTAAGTCCATAAAAATTTCAGTCTTTTATTAAGCATTTTAAAAAAATAATACAATCTAAGAAAATTCAATAGTAAACATTTTTACATGATTAATATTTTTAGGAGATTTCACCAAAATTTACATAGTAGAAAATCAAATGTTTACATATATTTTCGAAAATTTCTTTTTCGAAAATCATTTCAATTTTTTTAACCGTCAGTCTGTAAAATTAAAAAATTATTCTTTTTATTCCCTAATTCGATATTGCGGCCTCATTAACCAATACATGCAACAAAAATCATAATCAAAAAAAAATTTTTTTTCACTAGAATTTGCTGGAACATTAAAAAAAAATGATTTTTATGCAGACCCTAGGCTTGAAATATATTTTTGGAGCATAAGGTGTAAGTAATGAATGTTTTAACAAAAGAGCGAGACGGTGTTTGCCGAATGCCACAAATATGTGCTTTTTTAAGAGTCTATGATAACAAATACTATAAAATACAGTAAAAATTATCAAAAAAAAAATCAAAAATTTTCTTAGCTTTCAAAAATAAATAAATGGAATTTTTTTTAATTTTAAAGGAATACATTCAATTCTTGGGAATATCCTTTTTTGGCATAAATTTCAAAACCAATTAGGCTTGAATCAAATTTGAATTCTGAAGATGAAATTATAAAAAAATAATTTGGCGTTTTGTATTTGGCACTTAGTTTTTGGGAAAATTCTATGCCAAAGTAAGAAATTATTTGATCTAAATTTTAGATTGCGTCAAAATTAATTATTTAGCTTTATTTTATAAGTTACCTCCCACTGGAATAATATTTATAAGTTGATTCCCGTTCAAAATTTCTACTGAATCGTTCTTGGAAAACGAAACTGCTATTATTTCACAATTAATGGTAAAATTTGAGCCGGCGCATCTCAAATCCAAAAATTGTCCTAAAATAATAGATTTGATTTTTATTAAGAACCTTTTTTAAAATTTTACTTTTTTCAACAATTTCAAAATTTTTTGTTAAGTTTTTTTTTAAATCTTTAGATTTTACCAATGCTGTAAAAATCTCCTTTTCCTTTTTTTCTTGAATCATAATACGAAATTCAATATTTGTTAAATAATATTTTAAGTCAATAATGACATTGAATATGAATCGAAATTTGGTATTCGGCTTAATTAGATATACTTGGGATCCATACAAATACATGTCGGAATAAATATGATCTCCATTCTCTTCGTATCCGACCAAATTATCATTAAATCTTAGCAAAATCATGGAGCCTTTTTTAACATATCTTTTGTTCAAATGAAAAATTTTATCATTTTTTGAGATATATTGGTAAAAACTATATTTTGTATTTAAATTTTGAAGAATCGTGTCTGTTTTTAAAGTTGATGCGCATGAAGAATTGGCTTCCTTGCAAATATCACTAAACTCAACAATCTAGATCAAAAGAAATGGAACATTTAGTAAACAAAAAAATTTGGTCCAAAAATTTTTAGATAATTTTGATAAATTCTAATCATTTATGTGAACATTTTTAATTGAAAATTAAAATAAGAAACATTGGACTCGGATTTAAATTTAAAAATTTTTTAAGTCTAAACCAAATCTGTCCTGAAACCCGAATAAAATTTCTCAATATTGATATGCCCCTATTTTTTTTTTAATTCGATTTTTATATTGAATGAAAACTATTATCGAATGAAATATTTTTTTTTAAAAAAGAGAAAAAATAATTTTTTTCCTAAGCTATTACTTGACCATGTTATGTCTAGTTTATTTTCATATATAAAATTTTAAATATTCCTTTTTATTGAACTGCTTTCGTGATTTCTTTGAACTGGATGAGGATTCGAACCCTCGACCTCCTGATCGATGTCGGGTGTTCGAACCACTTCACCACAGGACCGACTTTTTATTGAACTTTAATAGGTTTAAATTCTTAATTGATTTTAATAAAAACTTTTAAAGACAAAAAAATTAATTTTTTAAAATTCATAATTTGTTTAAGTGGAAAAATAAAATCATTTTAGTTTGAATGAATGATTATAAAAGCTATGAATTTGAATTTCTTAATTTACTTTACCTGAATTATTTAAATTATTGATTTTTTTGGTTAAATAAATTAGAGGCCAATCATTTTGATGTTAATTTGATAATGAACCATTGTTAGACATAGCATGTCTAATAATGTTTAATATTTATTTTTTAAAAATTATCAAAATCATTAGATTAATTAATTTTTTAAATTTCAAATGATCGTTTTGATCTTAAAATTTGATCTGAAACTTCAATTTGCCTAAAAGAAAGTAATGTCCGAAAGTTTTAGAGTATTATTTTCTGGAATTTTTAAGAAGATTGAAAAAAGATTCTTAAAATTGAAACCGAGCAATTTTCCCCAAGCTTCTATTTCTTATTTTATCAAATAAGCTACTAATTAAATAATTTGGAGAAAATAAAAAAAAATAAAAAGCAATGATAGACCGTTAACTCTTGAGAAAAGTTGCGTATGAAATCTTTAAATCGACTTATCTTAAAATCATGTAATATTAAATATTTTATCCAAATTTTTAATTATCACCGCATTAAAAACCAAAAATCCTACACTAGTAAAAATCGTAATTTTTAAATTATTCAGATTAATTTTTATTAAAAAAAATCTAATCTTTTTAATTTTTTTGAATTTTTGAGTTTGCATTAAAGAAGCTTTTAAAGATTGAATGGTAAAATGATAAAATTGAAAAAAATAGAAAAATTCGAATTTCAACTATCTAAAATTTCATATTTTTTTTCTTAAAAAATATTTCTTAAGATATTTAAAGAAAGTCAAGCTTTTTTTCAAAATTCGAGATTTTAGCTCTTTCATAATGAAAAAATTTGCCTAAAACAAAAAATGTTTAAAAAAGGCCAGAAAATAGTTTTGATAACTTGCAAAATAACGAAGACTTCTAAAAAATTTTCGTAAGCTATTATCGTATCTGATCAAAAAAAATTCTTTTTAATTGTGGCCGATCTCTAGTCATGGTATAATCGATTTTATGATTAAAAATGTTCACCAAGTCGGCATGATACCACCGATAACAAAATTTGTGAACACGTGATCACATTTTTTGAATGATCCTGTTTTTTAAATAAAAAATTTCAATTTTCTTACCCTTGCATAAAGAAGTCCAGAAGTTAGAGCATGAACTCTAAATCCAATCATGTAAGCATCGAAAAGAAACTCAGTATTAAGTAAAATATATTCGCTGAACATTGGTCTGTACAGATTTGATTCAACCACATTATAGTTTAAAAAATTTATGCCAAAAAAATCAACAACAGCTAAAATTTTGCTCTAATAAAATACTTTTTTTAATATTAAATGTTATACCTGTTTTATTTTTCGAATATTCAATAAAATTTGAATCACCTTTTATCAAAAATTCGGTATCTCTTGCTAAACTTACACCGGTGATGTAACATTTCACCTCTAGATCAATCAGATTTTTGCAAAAAAAATCCAAAAATTGCTCTAAAGAAAATTATAAACATAAAGATTTTATATTTTTTATTTTTTATTACTATCCGCGACTGTAACATTAATTTGTGTGGATAAAGTTTTATCATTAAATCCCACAGTCAAATCAAATTCACCTGTATGAGAATACTTTACAGAATCAGAAAGTTTAAATACATAGTATCCAGTTTCTATGATACAATTTAGTAAAAAACGATAATTTTTGGTTCCATAGTTTGAATCTTTGATTAGTGTTCCATCATTTCTTAAGATAAAATCAGAATATGTACATTCAGAGCATTCCGAAGCCTTAATATTTCCACCATTGTATTCAAATGCGACCATATAACTTTTGAGCATTTTTATTTTTGGAATGTAGTATCTTTGAACCTCTGTATTGATTAATAATTTAACTCTATCAATTACAGTATAATTTTTAATCATCATGGTTTTGTTCAAATATTCAGAGCATATATTTTGATCTCTACAATCATCAATGCTCAGTATCTTAATAAACCAAAAAAAAAATTTTGAAAAAAATTAAAATCTTAAAAAGAGAATATATTAAAATGTCAAAACAATATATTGAATGTCATATAAAAAAAATGTCACTTAAATGTATCTTAAAGTCTTAAAAAATATTAAATTATCTCAATAAAACTTAAATATCACAAGAAAATATTAACTATTACATAAAATTCACACAAATAATTAAACGTCAGAAAAAAAGATTCAACAGCCACAGTATTATTTTCTAACCAAAGCTGGAGGCATTTTACCCTTATGGCCAAACCCACGTTGTTTTCTTAATGGAACTACGTTAATTTACTTTTTTTGATATTTAAGTCCAAAATCAGAAAATATTGTGAAATTTTGAAAAATTCGACAAAATTTGCTTAAAAAACCTAAAATTTTCGTCAAAATGGTTTTTACGAAAATTTACGTAAAATTTCGGAAAATTTACTATTTTTTACAAAAGTAAATTTACGTAAAACCCAGTTGACGTGTCACCACTGTATTTTGTATCGGACAGATCAGCTGTCCAAGTGGTATTGGTCAGACGGGTCGAGTGGAAAACTAACATGTTGGTGACCTTCTGAGCTAAAAATAAAATAACTGCATGGCCGACATGGTCTGACGGACCAGCGGACATGTTTAAATTTACTATAAACTGAGCACTTTTTGAAAATAAAATCTTTAAGAAGTATAATCAATTCTAAATATTAAAAAATTTAATGAGCTTAATACAGCATTAGAAAATTACGATTTTGACTCAAATTATCAGTCTAGTTCCATTAGGAAAATAACGTTGGTTAGTTCCAAATAAAATCGCGTTACGATTTTATTAGAACCGCTGTATCTATCTGAGATATTTAATTAATTTTTTTTGTGAAAATTAATTCTTTTTTTGTGATTTTTTTATGTGACATTTATTAAAATATGTGACAGTTTAATTGGTGTCGTTAGAAAACATACCAAAATTTCGATTAAACCAGAACTTATTGCAGAAATATCAAATCCAATTAAATTTTCACTTGTCAGAAATTCAGCATTATTCATCAAAAATATCCCATTATAATACAAATACTTTGTATTTGCTTGATTACTTAATGAATCAAAACCAAAATAATTCTTGTAGCTTCCGTCTTAAGAAAAAAATTAGTAAAAATAAATCTTGATATTTAGTTTTACTTAATGAATAAACTTGTTCGATTGATTCATGAAATGAAAAAAAAAATTCACTGTAAAGTTGAGAAATCGCTGTTAGCTCAAAAGAAATCTCTCGATCCAATATTGATCCGTTTATCACTATCGCTAATTTTAAATATTTTTCTTTAAAAAAATTATTAAAAAAATTTCATTAGTTATTTGATTAAAAAAATAAGTTAAAGAAAAAATTACTTGATGCAAAATTCAGCTTTAGTTGACTTTCAGAGTCATTCTTTTGTTCAAAATAGCCTTTAATAGTTAGTTCGTCTGAAGAAACTACACTTAGTGATATGATCTTTTGATAAGGCAAATAAAGCTCATCTATATTAAAATTAATTAGGAATCTGCTTGGAATTTCATTTGAGATTTTAATTATTCTTGTTCTTTGACTGTCATAAAAAACATAATCTGAATAAATAAAAGAGTCGATAGCTTCGATCTCGACGCGTCCCGATCCAACATATGAAATGTAAGGTGTCAAACCTTTATACACAACAGCATTGTTAACTGGTATTGAGTTATAGCCATTTTTTAAAGAAAAAGTCCAATTATAAACAACTTCCGCAGTGGGCAACATTGAATTCGAGTAGAAATATCGCCAACAAGACTCTCCGGTTTGTCCACAAACAGAAAATTTCAAGAATCCTATTTCAATAGCTCCTGATTTTGATGCGTATAAATTCACATTATAAAGAACAGATTCGAATTTGATCTCAGCATTTGGAATTATGAAATAACTGAACGAATTTTCAATTGAAGTTTTTTGAATATTTGTAGACCGAACTCCAAAATAATTGATGAAGTCCTCTTTTTTTTTAATAAAATTAAAAATTTTTTGTTTTTAAATTATTTTTGATATCTGATTTAATAGTCAATGTGAAATTTTAGTACAAAAATTACAGTACAAAAAGTAAAAACGTTATAATTTTTTTTCTTATTGTGAAAAAATGGTTCTGCAAAAAGTACAATATTGTGCAAAACTGTACAAACGCAAAAAGCTCTGCAATTTTCTGTAAAATGCACACCATCAAAAAATATTTGATTAAAACATACAATAAATTGCAGAGTTTTAGCAGAGCTTATAATTCGTTTGTACAATTTTGTACAATATTGTACTTTTTGCAGAACCATTTTTTCACAATTAGAAAAAAAATTATAACGTTTTTACTTTTTGTACTGTAATTTCACATTGCTATTTAAAAAAAAGAAAGAAAACTAAAGTTTTGGAAATTATTTATCGAATTTTTTTATTTACAGCTAAATAAATATATTTAATATTTTAGCTTTTTATGAATAAAAAGATGGCAAAAAATTTAAATGATCTAAAAATTTTCTTAAAAATAAGTTCTCTTTACAAACTACTTGATACCTCGGTCATGTAATTATTCCATTTTTTAGATTATTTGTAAAATTTAAAAAATACAATTAAAAAATAAATTTTTAATAAACCAATCAATATAAAAATCAATGTTTAAAAAAATTCAGTTATTTTTTGAAGAATAAAATTTTATTCAAAAATATTTTTGTTACCATTTTGTTGATTTCTTTAAAATTTATTAGTTTATTTGTAACAATTTTATGTGATGTTTTTCAAGACTTTTAATTTTTAAATTTTTTGATTACATTCAAATATTAAGAATTAGTCTTTAAATTAGTGTTGGTGTCCGTGCAAGCGGACAGTAAACGGGCCAAAATTTTCCAAAACCGTGACCGTGACCGTATTAACCGGACAGTTTTATACGGGCGGGCTATGGCCCGTTTATTTTAGCGGGCTAATTTTTGGCCCGTTTAGTAACCGTTTAAATTTAAACGGGCGGTCTAAGTGACCGTCCAAATTTTGGCGGGCGGGCTATGGCCCGTTTATTTTAGCGGGCTAATTTTTGGCCCGTTTAGTAACCGTTTAAATTTAAACGGGCGGTCTAAGTGACCGTCCAAATTTTGGCGGACGGACTTTGGCCCGTTTATTTTAGCGGGCCGATTTTTGGCCCGTTTATTAACCGTTTAAATTTAAACGGGCGGTCTGAGTGACCATCCAAATTTTGGCGGACCGACTTTGGCCCGTTTATTATAGCGGGCCGATTTTTGGCCCGTTTATTAACCGTTTAAATTTAAACGGGCGGTCTGAGTGACCATCCAAATTTTGGCGGACGGACCTTGGCCCGTTTATTTTAGCGGGCTAATTTTTGGCCCGTTTAGTAACCGTTTAAATTTAAACGGGCGGTCTGAGTGACCGTCCAAATTTTGGCGGACGGACCTTGGCCCGTTTATTTTAGCGGGCCGATTTTTGGCCCGTAAAGTAACCGTTTAAATTTATACGGACGGTCTAAGTGACCGTATAAATTTTGGCGGACCGACTTTGTCCCGTTTATTTTAGCGGGCTAATTTTTGACCCGTTTAGGAACCGTTTAAATTTATACGGGCGGTCTAAGAAAACCGTATACATTTAAAGTAAAAATTTAAATTTTTTCCACATTTTTTTGGAAAAGCCCAGTAGCGTTAAATTTGAGTCATTAAATTGGTTTTCTATAATGCTAACGAAAAACATTTTATTTTTATTTATTTATTTATTAGATTTTAATTCTCTGCGACACTATTAATCAAGTAAATATGGTTTGTGTGAGAATTAAAAAAATTAATAAATAAATAAAACAAAATGTCTAGTTCAGTTCTTTTCCAAAAAAATGTGGAAAAAATTTAAAATGTTACTTAAAATAAATAATTTTAACCGTTTATATTTATACAGGTTTCTTAGACCGCCCGTATAAATTTAAACGGTTAATAAACGGGCCAAAATCCGTCCGCCAAAATTTATACGGTCACTTAGACCGCCCATTTAAATTTAAACGGTTAATAAACGGGCCAAAAATCGGCCCGCTAAAATAAACGGGCCAAGGTCCGTCCGCCAAAATTTGGACGGTCACTTAGACCGCCCGTATAAATTTAAACGGTTCAAAAAAAACAGCAAAAATCAGCCCGCTAAAATAAACGGGCCAAAGTTCGCGATTAACCGCCCGTCTTTTGGACCGGTTAGCTCTGTCCGCATCCAACACTACTTTAAATGAATTGAATAAATTTTAGTTTTTAGAGTGTTTTCAAACGAATTTATAAAGGCTCGAAATTGTTTTTGTAACTAAAATTTTTTTATCACTAAAATAAATTCACTTTAAAAAAATTCTACAGTCATTTAAATTAATTTTTTTAAATGAAAAGCTTTTTTGATTTAATAAAGATTATTTTCAAATAAAAAACCTTTATTGACATCAGAATTATTTCCAGAATTATGATATGATATTATTATTATTTTAACACCAAATTTTGAACTGCTTAATTTCGGAAGTGAATCCGATAATAGTTTTGTTGAAGAATTAACACTCAAAACTAAAAAATACAAGTATTATCTAACTAAACTAACTAATTATCTTACTTAATCTAACTAATAAAAAAGTAATTTTAAATTATTTTTTACTTCCCTAGCTTTTTAAGTATTTTTCAGAAAATCTTATTAAATATTTTATTTGTTTAACTTGCCTATTTTCAACTCTTCAAAAATTACTAGAAACGTTTTTATATTAAAAAAAAATTATTTAATGAATGGTTTACACTTTGCTATTCATTATTGGTCAAATTTATAGAATTTGAATTTGAATTGCAGTCATTTTTCAATCATAAGATATAAACTTGAGATAAAACTATTAATTAAAATCTTAAAGTTTTTTAAAGAATAAAAATATAAAATCAAAATAAAGTTAATTTTGAACAAAATTAAAGTGGATTATGATGACAATAACGGTTGACGGTTTTCGGTTGACGTTACATTTCTATTAGAACAATTAAAATCGTAAAAGTAAATTTAATACATTTGATCATTTAATTTATCTAGCTCGATGTTAACAAGCTTTATTGAACTTTTCTTTTTTCGCTTTTTATTTCGCTTTTTCTTATTTCGCTCACCATTCAGACATCCAATATTGATTTGAAATTGTTTAAAGTTTTCTCATTCACTAACCGAACATTTTCATGTTATACTACTCTGTTCCGTTTCTTTCACAACCGTTTTTTTTTTTATTTTTCCCTAACCGAGATTTACTTTCATGGTTAAAAATTCAATAAATCCCCTTTACCAAAGAAGAAAATGTTGGACTGCTTGACAGTTAAAAGAAAAAAATGCTTCAGAGAAAAAGAATACTTTCTATTTTTATTGAAATTTTATTGAAAATGCTTGTTTTTTTTTAAATTTCCCACAACAGTCAGTACTTTTTACTATGTTTTATATTTTTCCTGAAAACATGGTAAAACAACAAACTTTGGGGAATTTTTTTTTTCTATGAACTGACAGTTGTGGAACTATACTCAAGCCTTTAAGGGACAGTTTTAGCTATAATATAAATTTTTTTTTCTCAATATTAAAAAAAAAATTTTTTTTCAATTTTTAGCTTTGAGGATATTTTTTTATTTAATATTAATCGATTTTTTCGTAATTTTAAAATTTTTTTTTTTATCTTAAGTTTATAAAATTAAATAAAACTAAATTCAATAGGTTTTTAATATCAAGTTTAAATCTTAATTTAAATTGCAACTTTTTATTGAACGAGGTAGCAAAACTTACCCCCATTTATTTTTTAAAAAAAAATATTTTGAAGTTGCTATCCTTTTCTATGTTATTTCAAAATTGGGTAAAAAATTTGAATAAAAGACGAAAAAATACACCAAATTAATCTCAATTTTTTTGTTCTAAATTTTTTTTTTTTTCTAAAATTAATTATTTTTTGGATAAAATTAATACGATGCGATGCTTGCATCGGATTTCAAATTTATAGAATTTAAATTCAAAGAAAAATAAAGTTCAGCCAACAATTTGTTCAGAATTTGTTTTATTTCAAAAACTGCAAAAAAAATAATTATTGTGTACTAAAACTACAACTAGATGCAAAAATACACAATATTAACTGAATTTTTATTCTTTTTGACGGAAGAGGGTTAATGAATTTTCAAAATTTAGACATATCATTTTGTGGATTAGAATGATAGCCTTAAAAAAATATACTTTAATTTGTGATTATCTATTAAATATTATTATCTTAGATATCAGGGTCCTAAAAGTATTTTTCTTTTTTCTCCAACTAGGACTAAATGAAATGAAAAATAACCTCGAAATAAATTAAATCTATTTTTGAATAAAGTCAAAAATTTAAGTTCTTTTCCCTCTGCAATTAAAGCAATTTAAAATTCCTTAAGTTAAATTTAATAAATTCAAAATTTTTCAATCTAGTAAGAGCGTTGTTTTCCAATTAGCTTAATGTTTTTTTGATTTTCATGATTTTTTAAACCCAAATTTACCTGAAATGCTCAGCGGGAGTGTTGTTTCATTAACTTTGATTTTCAAATTTAACTTTCTAAATGAAAAACCATTAACTGCACAATTAATATTAAAATCTGTCTCATTAGCTTTTTTTACGCAAAGCGTCTCTAAATTTGAATCTTGATGAAAAAAACTAAGCCTTAAAGCAATTCAAATTTATTTGGCATCTTACCATCATTTATGTAAATAAATTGCTTATTAAATGCCAATAAATCAGCATAAATTTCAAATGGAACAGTGCCTGGATTTGTTAACTTTATCTCTGTAGCATAAATGCTATAGCTAAAAGCAACATCAATTTTAACTTTGAATAAGACGGCTGAATTTTTTGAAAAATTAATTTTGGTAACTTTGAAATAATCGTTGACTGAATCGACTAAATAATCAGAAATAAATCTTCGATCATCTGTTGAATCAATTCCCAAAGCCCCACTCAATTGAGTAATAACCACCATTGAGCGTTTTTCAATGTTATCATATGAAACATGGTAAAAGTTGAATCCAGTATTAATTGGTATTTCATAAGATTTTAATATAATCATTTCGTTGGACTTTATAAAATAATTATCTTTAAAATATGCGGAGCATGGATAGTTGACTGCGCAAAAAGTAAAGGTGACAATCTAAAATTTCAAAAAAGTGATTTATGTAAAAAGCTTAAAAATATATTTGGTTTTTGGTGATAGATTTTTAGTCAGATAAAAACCAAATATCGGCTTACAAAATTTTCAAAATAAAAACTTCAATTTTTATTATTCCAGATTTTAATCCAAAATATTCGAAGCCGGTTATTGCTGCCGCGTTTTTAAACTCCGAATTTGCCAAAAGAAATCTTGTCTGACTATTTTGAAAAAGAATATCCGATTTTTCACCGTTATAGGAATTTATTTCCAGTTGGACTCCAAAATATTTTGTTTGACTCTGATCTTTATTTATATTAATTTATATTAAAATTTTGATAAATATTTGAAATAAAACTACATTCTATCAAATTCATTGGATTGCTAATTTTTCCTTCATACTTTAATCTGATCTCATCGGTGGTAAAATTTTGATATATGAGTTGAACATAGCATACACCAGTTAGATCAATAAACTTTTCACAGTACAAATCAAACTCATTAACTTTTAAAATTAATATTATTAATTAAATTAATGATCATAATTATTTTACCAGAAATCAATGAGGATGCTTTGGCTATAAAAAAAAGCATTGGCAAAAGAAAAATCAAAAAATTCATTTTTAGTATTGAGTTCGAACAATTCTCTTAATTTTAAACTAAATTTAAAGTTTTTACTTTTTGTCTTGTGGGATTTTATTAATTACAGTTTGCTTTGAGACACTTTAATTGATTGCTTTTTAAATTGAACATTTTCGAAAATAGCATTTTTTTAATTTAGGCTTTTAAAAATATGGAAGTTTCAAAATTTTTATTTCCAAAATTTAATCAAAAATCGGTGTCTAAATAAAAAAACAAAAACAAATAAGCAATAGAATTTCTTTTTTGAAGTAATTGGTATTCAAAGATTACCTAACAAGGGTATATCAAAAAAATATTATACAGATAGATATTTAATCTATTCTAATTTCGCAATCTAAAATTTAAATTCAAACAAAATTTTGTTCCTCATTAATTAAGTGAATTGATTGATAAGCAATTTCAAAATTAGACCATGTCTTCGTTATTTTGCTTAGCCATATCTTCGAGCTTGAAGTTGTTTTTACATTCCGTTTTGCTTGGGGGGTAAGATGAACGAACTGGTGTGGCGATGGATGCACTCAAAGGTTCATAGTTGAATTCGCGTCTATTCAGCACTTTTATAGTCGAACCACTGGGAAATAAATTACCTTTTTGATCACAAAGCCTCGGTGTCGGAATTTCTACTTCTTGTTTGAGCCGATCCACATAATAGTTCCACAAAAGTCTGACTATGCTTCGGCAGTGCCAGTCTTGAGTGTTTGATTTGATCAACATCAGGGCCAAAAATCCCTCAGTATTCAAATAGTCTTTGACAAATGAATCTATGTACAACTCTATATTGTACTTGTATCTAAATGGCCACACAAGCATGTTGGTTATAATCATCTTTCTGAAAAAAATCTTCAAAATCCACTTGATCAAACTGAAAATGTTCAATATTGCTAGAATTATGAACCATGTCCAAAGAACCAAAAATACAATTTCATTGAAAAAATTTGCCGGCAGCGTGCATTGGTATCTGAACGATTGGGGATTCTTCAAATCGCCCATGTAATTAATGTCACATAGAATGTGGCGAGGAAAATAAGAATTTGTTATTTTTTCTTTAAATATTGCACTCGAACTGTTAAATTTTAAAACCATATTTACTCCAAAATAAAGATAGCTTTCTCGAAATTTGGCAATTTTATCAATTACAAAAAATATAGAAACACTGATTACAGTGTAAACAAGCTTGACTAGAACATATTTTAATAATAAAGGAACATGGAAAAATTTCACCTTTCTTTTCTTCAATCTGTCCGCGTATGTTCTTGGCTCGCGATTTTCAAATCGTTCATTTTGAAAATACTTGCTGAAATCTTCCAGTTCGCCTAAACAGGAATCATTAAAATTGTTCAAAGAAAAACATCTGTCCAAATAGCTGGCACATAGTTTTATCTTTTTGGAAAAATCGTCATTCTCTTGCAATGAGCTAGATTTTATTGTTTCTACAATTAAACTAATGTCGATCGGCACATTGTTATAGGTGTTTTTACGCACAAAGTATTTCCATAGAACGTAAGGAATGTAGAAGATTAAAGCAAGTGCAAGACATATGAGCATGAGCCATGGATAGGTGTTTGTTCTTTCCTCCTTTTTGCCTTCGTCTCGAACTGCACTCTCGAAAAAATTGTCCAAAATGATGCTATCTTTGACCCAGCAAACAGAATCAATATATTGGGAAGTAATGGGTGAAATTTCGTTTACCAACTTGAGGCAACTTATTGGTTGACCAAAATTTTTGGACCCGATAAAAATAGAAGCCATGATTAGCAGTATAACCGTAAATGAACGGTTTAGCTTGTCAATTTTATCATCAGCAAAAAGCTTTTGGCCACCGCGTACTTTGGTGAACACTTGCAAAAAATCCCAAATCATTTTTCCGATCAAATTCAGTTCTGAACCATGTGTTGTTTCAATGTTTCAAAGAGTTTTTGAATGAATGAATTTAGTTTGTAGTATAACTGATAGTTTAAATAAAAATTTCTTTTAAAAATAACTTCTTTAGCTAACTCTTTTTTTTGTAAAAAAGATTCAGAGTTTAATCATGACTTTGGTTTAGAGTGAATATTTTAAAAAAACTTGCTTGTTTATGATCATCGAAACAAATTATCAACATATTTTTTCAATTTACAATAAAAAAATTTTATAAAAAAAATCTTTATTTTATTTTTATTTTGTTAAATTGATTATTTTTTTGAATAAAATTTTCGAAAAAGATTTAATATTTTTGAAAGACAATTGAAATCAATGGATTTTAATTTTCGATAAAATCAAATTATTTAATTTTAAACTGAATTTTTAGTTGAAATTAAAAAAAGTTTTGAATATGTCGTAATGAAGAGCATGTGTATAACATTTCAGTAAAGCAAAACTACTCAATTTCTCTATTTCTCTTATAATGAGCTAAAATCCATTAAAATGAAGCTAAAATTTATGACAAAATTAGATGTTTTGGATCAAATTATTACCAATATGGTCCTTCTCTGTTATTGGTCTAGTTTGTAAGATTTCTCACAAAGTGACTACTTCTCCAGTTTTTTGGTCATCATCGCTCGAATTAAAGATTAAAATTTAATTGATTTAGTGATCGAATGAACAAAAAATTTAAATAAAATTTTTCTTTTAAATTATTATATAGTAAAATGGTATAAATTCGATATTCTTTTATTCAAAGAGGTCTAGGGAGCGGAAATTTAATTCTATTGGCATTATTTGATAGGATTTAAAAAATTTAAACATTTTCGGTCAATTTTGAAAAAAGTTTATTAAAATAAAAAAACACAAAAAAAATAAATACACTTAAAAAGAATGAGTTTTGTTAACGGTTTAACCCCAACGGTTGGAGTAAAAGTGACAAAAAAAAACTAACAAAAGATAATTATAAATTAAAAAACGAAATAAAATTAATTTAAATTAAATTATTTAAATTAAGCGGTATCTATTTTTACAATAAATTAAAAAAAATATAAGATGGGATAGATCTTATATCAATTGATTTATTTGTGAAAAATAAAATAGTAAAATAGTAATTTTTTATGGGAATAAATTCTTTTTCTAACCATTGTTTATAAAATAAATTTACATGCATAAAAAAAAAATTTTAATATACCAAAAATTTTTCAATATTAAAATTATTCTTAAATATAAAACGACACTTATGCTCCAATAAACATTTATAATATGATTGAATTCGAAAATTACAACGAATTTTAAATTTGATTTGATCAATTTAATTTTCTCAATAGATTTATAAAGCGGGTTGAGTTAAATAAAGCTAAATGGCAATTTAGCACCTGTACTTGTAAATTTTTTTTAATAATATTTGAAAAATTTGAAATAAGCAAAAATTATTTGAAAATTTTTCAAATATATTGTAGCTGTCTGCAGTTAAGACTTAACTCATATAAATCTTTTTTAGCTTTAAAAATATTTCTTTATCGAAAAAAAGCGCCGTAGGAAACCAAAGGCAAAAGACTGGTACGAAAAGAATATAGATTAGAATTAAAAAAAAAACATTTGTACATTAACTTATATATTAAACTGAAATTGAGCTTAATTAATAAAAGATTTTTTATAAGACAAAAATGTTTTTTGTTTAATGGTATATTTTTGGGTGAAAAAAATATTAAGCAATTTTTTATTTGCGCAAAAAAAAACTTTTCAAAAAAAAGTTGCGTGAGGTCAAAAAACACTTATCTTTATTACCCCTTGTTCGTTTCAAGCCGTATCTACTATATCTAAATAAAATTAACAAAAATCAAATCAAATAAAAATAAATGAGGTAAACATCTTTTTTTACACTTTATTAGCTTTTTATTATAGGGAATAAATAGATTTAATTTTTTTAAGTCTTTCAATTCAATTTAATAGATAATCTCGATTATTAAAAATTAATAACTGAAATTTTAGAATCAAGAATTAGTATTTCTTGAATTTCAAAATTGTTTAATAAAATATTTTTATGCTTATGAATTAAAAATTCTAAAATTTTTAATAGAATAGAAATTTTACAGCCAGTTCAAATGGTTAGAAAACTATCATTTTGTTAAATTTTCTATCAAAAAATAAATTTATTTTATGGACTAACAAAATTTTTTTTTAGAATTACTTTTGAATATTTCTTGTTATCTTTTTGAAAATTTTCTCGTCATTTAGATAATTATTTTTACAATAATTAAAAAAAAAAGAATAAAAATTTATAAAAGAATAAAAATTTAAAAATTTAAAATGTTTATCTAAAAAAAACAAGCGAAAATAATGACCACTTTGCAGCTAAATATAAAATTATAAAATTTTATTCACAGTTAATAGGAATTGCATGCGCAAAGTATTGATCACATTTAGGATAATAATAAAAATCGATTTGAAATTTTTCATTCCAAATATTTTCAATTATAAATTGATTGTTATTAGCTTGGAATTGCTTGATTCGTTTGTCTTGACAAACATATCTTAAAATCCTGCCTTCCGATTTTTCAGTTGATTCGTCATGAATTATCTTTTTCCAGCAATCGAAGGAAATGGACTTATTTTCAGTTTCTTCGGCTCCAAGTATCGTCCAACCAATTGGTCCAGAGAGAATACCAACAGAAACAGTACCAGCACCTGCTCCAGTAACAGCTCCTGCGCCAGCAGCAGCACCAACACCAGTAGCAGCAGCACCACCACCAGTAGCGGCAGCAGTAGCAGCAACAGCGCCACCTTTTAAGAAATCCGCATATATAACTGACTTGAAAAAATATTGAATTTACTTGTTCCGACATAAACGGTATTTCCAGTACCTAAAATGATAGGAGCAGCTGCGCCACCTGTTCCGAGAATTGCAGCTGTCGCAAGAATTCCACTACCAACTAAAACTCCCATTTTATATTTCAAATCTTCTCAATATTTTAACTGTTAATTAATTTTAGATAATTGATGAGAATTAGCTAAAAATTAGAATTTCTCTTAAAAAAAAACTAGAAATAATTTAAAGCCTTAAGAAAAAAATTCTTTAAATAATCTAAAATTTATTAAAATTTTTTATCTTAATTTTGTAATTTTAATGATTATTTGGGGTTTTTATCAAAAAATTTCCTAGCATTTAAAAAAATAGAGTTTGGGGTTTTTACCAAAAAATTTTCTAGCGTTTAAAAAAATCTAAATCAATGCAAATTTTATTCTCATCTCATTAATTATTTTTTAAACATTTCTATCTTGGTAAATGTTTTAAGGCCTATATTTCTTTCATCAGCTAATTTTTTTGTTACCAGAAAATTTATTCTTTTTACTTCTAATTATTTTGTTCTACCCGAACCAGAACCCGTTATAAAACTAGAAGGCTTCTCAATTGCTTCACAAAAAAAATGTCTGATATGTGAACTGAAAATTTGCCTAATCATTTGGATTCTTTGTTTTACTTTGCCACTTCGATTTTGATCATCAATCTTGATGAACCGAAAAAACAACAGTGCAAAAATTATTGTAACAACATGCAAAATTAATCTTGGTTATCATTTGAATGTTATTTAAAAGAGACAAACACAGTTTTGGTGAATTGAAATTGATAAAAATGACTTGGCTTAAAAGTAGCTGTACTAGTAAATACTGACTAAAAAACTTCTTTTGAAAACATATCATATTGTGTCCATTAGGCTTAATCTCTGTCAAGTACCTCTATGAGCAAAATGTTTACCAAAAGGCAAAAAACGTAAAAACAATGCCTACATTACAACTTCAGCCAAGTGAAAATAGTGAAGATTTTTCAGTGAATTAAGATGCAATTATACTAGATCCAATACTAGCAACTCTTAAACCTCTTTTCTCGGAATAAGATTACAATGATGAACACAATTCAACTCGGAGTTGTTTAAAAGTCCCAAATTAAAGCCGAAGTCCGGATTTTCTATTTTTTTTTTTTTAAAGTCCAAGCAACATGAATTTTTTGCCGTTCCAGGTAGTTATTGTGGCGGCCTGGATGCATATTAAAAAAATCATTGCTTAAAATAAGACAATTAAAATAGAAAATAAAATATGCTCAAAAAATATAGTCAAAAAACAATACCGTGATCGATTGAGGTACAGAACAATGTACAAAAACTTTGAAAAAAAACTCAAATGTACTAAATTTGTGTCTTAATTAAAAAAAAACTTACATTAGCTTGAAATTTAACTACATTTTTTTATTTTTAAAAATTTCCTTTTACGAAAAAAGGGAAATAAGACAATGAAAAAAATTTGATACTTGTTTGATTGAAAATATTGTGAGCATTGTGAAATTTCATACAAAACTTCCAATACAAAAATAAATTAATTTTATAAATTAATTAATTTTTTGCAGACTTCCACAGAAGGTGAAACAACAGTTGTTTCAATTCGTTTCATTTACAGAACAAGTTTTTGACATTTAGAACAAAAGTTTTAAAATTATTTTATTTTTGTATTGGAAGTTTTGTATGAAATTTCACAATGCCCACATTGTGCTTCTTTAATGTACAATTGAATACTACAAATAATTTCAAAAAAATTGACTTGTTTATTTTTTTTTTATATTTAATATATGTTATAAAAAATATATATTATAAAAAATATATATTATAAAAATTAACAGATATTTTTTATTTAAAATTGAAATTTTTTTATTTATTTTTTTAAAAAAATTGGGATTTTGATATGACTATTTAAAATTCAAAATATTTTAAATGTTTCATTGGTCTCATCATAATAAAGGTCAATCGAAAATAAATCACCTCAACAGTTTTAAAATCATTAATAATAAATAAAAAAAATTTCTTTTAATAAAACAATCGATTTAATTTGAGAAAATGTCGGCGTTTGGCATCTTTTTTTAACAATTATGATGTGGTCTACTTCAAATCGTACTTTATTTAATTTTAAATTTTTGCAAATGTAGAAATTAGATACAAATTATTCTCTTTTTTATATTCATTGAATCAAATAAGTTAATTTAATTAATTAATTTAATTTTTGATTAGAATAATTATTCACAAAAAAAGCAGTTGAACATTTTAGTGTTTTTTCAAATTATTGTACATTTATGTCGATAAAAAAACACGCTTTAGTTAAAGAAAAAGTGCAACATAAATGTATTTTTTCTATAATTATACATTTATGAGTTTAACACTCGTTTTTTAAGATAAGGTACAAAAAATTGTACCTCAATCGCTTACAGTGAATGATTATTTTTAAGATTATTTTAATTTTCTAGTTAATACAAAAAATATTTAGTTGATGAAAATAATTCTTCTATTAATTTTATATGAATTATATTTGATGCCACTACAAAATTTAAATATATTGAAATTGAAAAAATTCAAAGATACAAATTTAAATTTTAAATTAAATAAAATCAAATTTAATTTAATTTTATTGGTATCAATTTTCAACAGCAATGGTTTTCAGAAACGGTAAGGTTTGAGTCATTTTGGCCAAAGAGACTGATTACAAATCCTGCCCTGGAAGAATCGGGCATTTTCAGAAATGTTTTGTCACATCACGGACTGGACATTAAGATTTGCATAATCTCAACAGAACTAATTAGAATTTGGTTCAAAAAAATTCAACCAGCTACGATTATCTTAATCTTTTTTAGGATACCTTTGAGTTAAAATTTAAAATATTTTCGATTTTTACACAAAATTTGGTTTTCTAATGATATGTATTGGTATTAATTTAATAATATGAATAAGTTAAATCAAAATTAAAACGAATTTTTTTTATTTTTTTTTAGATAAATTCATCCATCTTTTCTTTGAGTCTTTCCACAGTTTCTTCACTGGTATCTAAATTAAACTCATTTTTCCAACTTTCTTTAAGACTAAAAAGAATTTTTGAGTAAATCGGTCCTTTGGGAATCTTTAAATTTTCAAGAATATCTCCTGTAATCGGAAAGATAGGAACTTGCCAATCTCTCAAATGCTCAATAAATTCAAGTCTATTAGCATATTTCAATAATTCGGTGAGCTTTTCAAAAGATTTTCCATCTTTTACGTTGTCAACCAAAATAAATTTGAAAGGCTTAAGCTTGTCCTCAAGCTTTTTGTCATTTTCTTGATCTAAATTTCTTTTACATTGGTCTCTGTAAGCGAACAAAAATTCTGCAATTCTTTTCTCTTCGTTTGAAAATTTCATTCTCTTGTTTAATTTTTCAAACTTAATAAAATTTTAAATTAATTTTTATTTATTTTAAAAATACTACTTCGTTTGCAGAATGGAGAAGAGAACAAACCATTGTTATTGGTGACGGAATATTTATCAAATTTTTTTCGAAATTTCTATAAATTCTTGAGAACTCATTTAGATCGCAGGTATCTGGTAAACCTATGTATTTGTGAACCTGGGTGTCCACTATTTGCTTCATCAATGAATCGGCAAATTTACTACACACTATTTTTCTAAACTCGACCCAAATTCTTTCACCAGCAATCCCTTGAATCATTTATTTTCAATATTTAATTAATTAATTTATTTTATTTTATGCCATTACCTTTCAGTCCTGATGCATTTGCTTTTATTGCTTCAATGGATTGAGTACAATGTGAATTCTCATCAAGACAAATTCTCGGATAAAATCGAAAATATCGAAGAATTCTTAGATAATCTTCTTGAATTCTGGTACTTGGCTGTCCAACAAACTTTATGCGATGGTTTTTGATGTCTTCGAAACCTCCAAAAAAGTCAATGATGCTACCATCTCGTTCTTATTTAAAAGTATGGCTTTTAATTTAAAAAAATTAAATTTTTTTTCAGTACCTAGAAAAATGGAATTTATTGTAAGATCACGTCTATTGGCATCAAGTCTCCAGTCTTCGGTAAACTGAACCTCAGCATGTCTGCCATCAGTGAGGACATCGATTCTAAGAGTAGTTATTTCATAATTTTCTTTGTCATTTAGCCTAACTGTAATAGTACCATGTTTTTCTCCATTTGTATGAAGCATGCGAATATTTTCCTTATCAAAAATTTCTTTCATTTGATCCGGGGTGGCTGTTGTTGCCAAATCGATGTCGTGAGGCTTAGAGCCCATCAAAAGATCGCGAACAGCACCACCAGCAATTCTTATTTTAAAATCATTGCGCTCAAATAAATCAAACAAATAATTTAATTCATCATTCCAAATACTTTTAAATTCTGGGCTGTCGAGCTTTTCTGTCATCTTATAACCATTCAATTTTTCAAAGATTTTTATAGAAAAATTTTTAAAAAAATTAGAATTTCAATATTTTATTTTTTTATTTCATAATTTTTTAAATTATTGCAATTTTTATTTCATAGACTAAAATTTGGTCTTGGTTTAACTCATAGAGAGCACATTGTACTTCTATATGTTCATAATTTATGAATTTTATATACTTAAAGTGAAATTTAGCTAAATTTTTTAAACAATTTTTAGCTTCGATTTAGTGAAATATTATGTTGAAGGACCACCTGAAAAAGAATGAGCACCGATGAAATAATACTGGTCAGTGAAAAACGACTGATAGAAAAGTAATTACTAATGTTTGTTTTAGTTACTAATTTAGCTAATAAATAAAAAGATGACACAAGTTTTTATTGATCTTTTTGAATTTTAATCTTTTGTAAAAAAAAAATCAAGCTTTGTTTTTCAATAAATTATTTGATTTTCCGGATGGTTCTAGGATAAATCTCATCATAAAATTTGTGAATTTATATAGTTTTAAACAATAATTTGGATTAGACAAGTTAAAAAAATAAACTTTTTAAATTTAATTGTGGGTCCACAAATGTATTAAATCAGGAAAAAAATATGAATTTGTTGGCAATTTAACAATCAAATCACCTTTCCCTACTTTTCGATAATAGATTTTTAAGATTAAGTTTTTTTACTGATTATCATCATCAAGTTCAAAAAACCATCTATTATCTATTATCGAAAAGTAGGGAGAGGTGATTTGATTGTTACATTGCCAACAAATTCATCTTTCTCTCTTGATTTAATACATTTGTGAACCCACAATTAAATTTAAAAAGTTTATTTTTTTAAACTTGTCTAATCCAAATTATCTATTATCGAAAAGTAGAGAGAGGTGATTTGATTTTTTTAGGCAAATTTAAGTAATTTTACGTTAATTAGTTTAAAAAATTGAAAAATTTTGTAAAATTACGATCAATTTAAATTGAAGAACTGCTTAATGCGAATTTTTAGAAAATGTCAAAGAAATGAATCTTTCTATGATTTTTCTGAATTTTTGTCAAATTTTTATGCTTTTATCTATTTTTCTACATTAATACTGAATTTATTTTTCAAAAATTTAAGGTTTAAAATTGAATAAACCTTACATTTTGAAAAAATCAGAATAAGTATAAAAGTTCTCTTATTTTCAATGCCTTCTAAGGTTCTTGCCAAATTCACTTAATTAAAGGCAATTATAAATACATTTTATGCAAAATTATTGTAATTTAGTTGAAATAACTTAATTTTACAAGAAATATTTTCGCTATTATACTAACTTTTATAGCATAAATTTTTTCAAAATCAAAGTGAATTGCTTAAAAATCAATTCAAAATAAATGTCTTCCATTAAAATATTTATTTAGTAAAATGTTGGGGTGAAGCTTAAATATGTTAGAGAGATGACAACTTTTGAAGATTAAGATTTTTTTACTGATTATCATCATCAAGTTCCAAAAACCAAAACTTATTCTTGTAGTTCAACCCCCTTTCATATCAGAAATTATTGTCATTAAAAATTTCAACTCAGAGCATAAAATTTTAGTCTAAAAAAATATTCTGGCTAAAGGGGTGAAAATTAAGCAAATTAATAATTTGAAATTCTAATCAAAAATGATACAAATTGTAAAAAAAACCGACCTATCTTTTATGCCCTTTAAATAGAACGTAATTAAAAAAAATTATTTTATTATATATTTTTTTAGTGGATATATCTAATCGGATTATTCTAATGGGGTAATGGGGCGCATTCTGTTTTGCCAAAAACTCACAAGCTTTTAGCTTTTTTCTATTGTTAAAAAAAATAGTCTTAAATCTTAATATTAATAATTTCCCATTTTTAAAGATATTAAAATAAAAAAAATAAAATTAATGAAGTGAAATTTGTGTTGAAAAAAACTCATTTAGTACTCACCCCATTAACCCATTGTACTAAATGGATGAGTCAAAACTTTGGGACAAAAGGAAAGATAAAAAAATAAAATTTTGAATTTTGAAAAAATAGAAATAAATGAAATCTAAAAGTGATTATATCAACAATACTTTTGAGAATATGGACTCAAATACACTGAATTTTTTTCTTTAGAAATTCTGAAATTTATTTAATTGTGGGTCAATGTGGCAAAAAATAACTTTTAAACACAGAGCATAAAGATTTCAACAAGACTGCAGAGAATTAACTTATTCATGATTTTTGTTTTGATATCAAATTTTGTCTTTAATGTTTTTTATTTAATAAATTTAATAAAATTTTTAATTAATTTCAATTTAATTTAACTTAAGATTTAAGTACAAAATTTGGCCTGGAGATGAAAAAGACACCAATTATGAAGAAAATAATTTTTTCGTGTCTAAAAAGCCGAGCGAAGCGTTTGATTTAGAAGATCATGATAAAAAAAATTTTTTAAATAAATCAGTAAAACGAAAGAGAGAAGCAAACGAAGATGAAGAAGTGGGCGCAAAACGCCCAAATATGAAAAATCGCTACTTTAGTGTCGAAAATGTTGAGCAAATTAGCGGTATTAATGAAAAAGAAACAAAAAAATCCAATCTTAGCGAAAGTGACCAATTTCTAAAACGAAAAGACTACTTAATTAAGCGCTTATTACAAAACCGTATACTACCTGGTACAGAAAATGCGGATAATGAAGATGTAATAACCAAGGAACAACCAGATAGAAATGAAATACATGTTAATAAGCCAGCTCGTAGTCACGAATTTCAACAAGACTTCATACCTCTATTTAAAACAGATTCAGTAGAAAAAAAAGATAGTGAACAAAATTTGTGTTTGGAACTATTATCCAACTATTATGGACCATATCCAGAAAGGTGCATGAAAAGAGTCACTGAAACGATTATCGATGCTTTTAAGCCAATTAAGGGGGCTACTTATACAAATAGAGCTGCTGAAATAGCCAAAATGAAAGTTCAGCTTCCAAGCAAATTTGACAAAGACACCAGGCTTTGGCGGCGTATTATGCGAGAATCTTACCAAATTAGACAGGAGTTAAAAGATAAAATAGAGCGCTTTAAACGGCACCACCATCTAATGAACTCGCAGAAGAAAAGTAAAAAAATCTATTTTGTTGATCTAGATGAAAATTCGGATGTCGAAGACGAGTCTGAGAAAGAAACTAAAAAAAAGAAAAAATTGGAAAAATTTGATGAAAGTGATGAAGAAGCATTAAACGATTCTGTAATTCCATTGGAAAGCTCAAGTGATTCCGATATGGATTCAAAATACACCCAATTCGGTAAATATTCTAAAAAGCTTAAAAATGAAAAACAGAAAAAAAAAGTTATGAAAAATAAAAATTTTTCAAGAAAAAATCAACAAGAAAGTGCAAAATCAGTCATTAATAACTCTAAATTGAATAAAGAACCGTCCAACGATGAAAATTTGGAAATGTTACGGCAGCAGTATCGAAGTTTACGTAATGCGCGTAACAAATCTATGAATTCAATAAAAAAAAATGTTAAAGACAAATCTAGTAAACAAATAAGTCTCGAAATTGAAAGAAAAATGATGAATGAAAAAATTACTAAAGTTAGACGCATGATTAAAAAATTAGCTAAAAAAAATAAAAGTAAAGACAACAAAGGAAAAAATTCAAATCCAATTCAACTACCGCAGACAACTTCTAAAAATGTACAAAGCGAAAAAAATAAATCTAAAAATGAAAAAAAAAGGAAATTTAAACATGAAAAAAAAAAGCAAAATCCTAAAAATAAAAACAATAAAAAGTAATGTTTTAAATCGTTATATTTTAATTAATTTTTTTCAATTAATTCAAAATAAATTTCTACCATTAAAAGATTTTTTTTTCTCTAATTTTTAAAAATCTGAGAACAGTATATTTTGATTCGTCAAAGAAAATTAAAGAATATTTTTCTTTTAATATGTTATTTATAAATTGTTTAATTTAAACCACATTTTTGCCTGAAAATCACTCTAAAGTCACTCATAAATTAAAAAAAAATCATTGTTATATTTACTGATGTTTCTATATTTAATTTTGAGAATTTTTATGAATCTTTTTTCTAATTTTCAATTATAAAAAAGCGGGCTCTAGTTTTTTCTTGAATACTAGATTGCTAAATCGTCTTGTTGGATGAGTTTAAAAATTTAAATTTTCAAGAAAAAAGAGAAGGCAAAGAATTAATTGTGAAGAAAAGCTTCATGAATTGATTTAAAAAATAAAATCACATAAGTTCCACTACCAAGCTAGTTTCAATACTCAGTGAATTTTTTTGTTAAATTTAGCCAGACTCGGCAATTTTAAAAATTGAAAAAGGTTAAATAAAAAAAAATGACAATTTAAATTCGATCAGCGCCTCTAAACTCGGAATTGAGATTACTTTATGCCCATTCATGTAAGCTGGTAAAGATTGCGGTCAGGAATTCAATTCGTGAGTTTGAAGCATCTATTGTTAAGGCATGTAAGCTCCATCCTAAGATCCTCTTTAATTATATTAATAGCCAAAAGCAATGTAGCGATAGGATCAAAGGCCTTCTTGATCACGAAGGGGTCTTCCGGACGGACGGTGAGACGATTGTGAAGCTTCTAAACGCCCACTTTGCGTATTCAATCCTCGCCTTCACTCGAAAGCCTTGACCGTCAATTCCAACACCTTGCAACAACATATGATCGATTCCAAGTCCCTCAAGGTAGTGTTCTCGGCCCACTTCTATTCGTTATCTACATAAACGACATGCCTGCGGTAAACCAGATAGTTAAGCTATTCGCCGACGACAGAAAACTAATTGCCACGATTCGCAGCAATAACGATCTCACAGTATTACAACAAGACCTCAATGCACTAACTGAGTGGTCTAACACGTGGCGTATGCTCTTCAATGTTAATAAATGCAAAGGTATGGAATTTAGCAGGTCTGGTAAGAGTCCACATGAATACGCTGAGCTATTTATGGGTGAAGCAGGTCCTAAAAGCATTCTTAAATTCGTAGAGATTGAAAAGGACCTCGGAGTCACTTTCTCTCGTAATCTGAAGTTCTCTACTCACATCAAATTACAGGCCAACAAAGCAAACGCAATTCTAGGGCAGCTGAAAAGAACGTTTAGATACTGGACCGTAGACACGCTTAAAACACTCTACTGTGCTTATGTTAGACCTCATCTTGAATATGCTGAAGTAGTATGGTCTCCCCACACTGCAACATCCTAGAGAAAGTACAAAGACGCAACATCCTTGAGAAAGTACAAAGACGCGCCACCAAACTTGTGCCAAGAATTCGCAATTGGAGCTATAGTGATCGTCTTTCCGTGTTGGGGTTGATTCCTCTAAAAGAACGCAGGACCAGTGGCGACATGATTCAGTTATTTAAGATAAGGAACGGTTTCAACAGTGTAGACTGGGTCCGACCACACTCGTATTGCAGCTCTCTTTCTCAATCCGGACCAGCCCAGGGTATCAGAGGACACAAGAGGCGGCTTTCCGGACAAAGCTCCACAAATTGCACTCAGCGTGAGAACTTCTTTACAAACCGCGTTATCAACGAATGGAATAGTCTCCCTGGCACGATAGTCGGCGCTCTGACGGTCAACCAATTCAAAAACAAATACGATTCGTGGAAAGGTTCAAATCATTGATCCAGTTTATCCGTTAATTTAAACATTTAAACTAAATTAATACTTTATGACAATTTTGGCTAGCTTAATTAGTGTAATCTAGTTTTTTATTTTTGTTATTGATGCCTTAGGTTGGTTCTCGTACTTTAAATTTCTCATGCCACCTATTGCTAACGTGAAATGCAGCTACCATAGAGGTCTTCCTTTGCAAGACATCTCCACAAGGGTTGCTTGTAGGAGCTTTCCTCTTATTATTATTAATATTATTATAAATGATCATTTTCTAATATTGTTATTAAAAGAAGGCCTTGAAGTAATTTTTTATTAAAAAACTTACTGCTGAAACACATTTTCAAAAAATATTGAGTGTTAAATTGATTAGAATTGAGCACAATACTTTGAATTGTGCATGGTTTACCACACATGTAAATATGTTTCTGGATTTAATTTTTTAATTAAAAATGCTTAATAAAATTTTTGTTTTTACTACAATATCCATTATCTTTAATTTAATGATAAATTTAGATACTCGAATTGAGTAAAATTGCTTTTTTAACCTGTAGAGTCTCTTTTAGAAAAAAACTAGAAAAAAAGATAAATTTAATTTAGATGAAAGCATTTTTTAAAATAGTATCTTTATTTGCTACTAATTTCATGTTCTTCATCAAAATTTATTAATTATAAAAATTCAGTAATTAATAAAATTTTTCGCTTAAAAAAATTTTATTTTAAGTATTTTTGAAATTGTTTGAATTTTACTTTTTTTCATTTTTAAATTATTGAATGATTTGTATTTTCATTACAAAATTTTACCAAATTTTACTAAAAATTGTGTAATTTACGTTAAATTAAGTAAGAAACGGTAAGGAATGTTGAAATTTTTTTCAATTTTTCACAATAAAATTAATTAAATATTATTTTTAAAAAGAAGCCAATTTTAAATTTTTCTTACCAAAAACCTCATTTTTGAGCAGTAAGCATTTAGGAACGATTTTACTAAATATTACGAATTTTAATGTAAGCTTACGTAATTTTTCGTAAAATTAAATATCCTTACCGACTAATATTCACGTAAGATTACGTAAGCTTACTAAAAATAATGTAAAATTACGTAATTAGCCCATTCTGGACCTTTTTTAAAAGCAGTGTATCTAGATTATAGAAAAATATTATATGAAAATGTTCTGTTAGAAATAAAAATCAATTTTAAAAATATGTTATTTAACGAGAAATTTTTTAAATTTCGGAATCATTTAAGATGTCGGTTTACTTTGTTTTTAAACTTAAAAAGCTGAAAGAAATTTAGACATACTAAAAAGTGATGAAAACTGAGTTTAATTTTTTAAATATATCTATTAACATATGAGTTTAATTAAGAATTTTATTTTACAAATTATTCAGATACTTTTAGAAACGATTAATTATATCAAATCTTAAAATTTTAAAACATTTAAAATCAATCATCAATTAAACAAAAAAATTAACAAAAAAAATCTAATTTTTATATAAAATAAAATATTTCAATTGATTCGGTATGGGAAAACTTTGAAGAACTTGGTTCAAATGATCATCTTTTAAAAACCCTTGCCTGTATCTCATATTTTCTTGTTCAATTTGCTTAAAAACTTGCTTTCTAATACAAAACCTGCACAATTCCATCAGTGACTTTGGCTTAAAATACTTTTCAATTAAAATAAGCGAATAACGAAGCAAATTTTGGTTATAAGCCCTCAAATTTTGTCCCGAGCCCGTGTTCAAATGAAATGAAAAGCTCATCATGTTGCCATTGTCCAAGCTCAAAAACCTGTTCAATGAATCCATAAAATCCACCACCAAATCGACATAGTCCCTCCATTCCATGTCAATTTTGGCCTCTTCCTGAAACATCCGTGTCACACTCATTACATACTCAACCGAATTTTTGTCCATTCTATTCAAAAACTCATACAATTTATCAACCAAATTTAAATTCGAGTTTATCTTGAATATAATGTATTTCACAAACTCCACAAACATTCGCCGATACACGTTCGGATCCTGGACAAAATCATTTAGAATATTCAAATACTTTTCATGAACTACAACTGGCAGACTGTCCTCTTCTTCTTTGGCCACATTACCAAATTGTCTGAAAAAAAATTTCAATGCATTCACATAATCCTCGTTAGATTTGGCGAACGAGCATTTTGGCAATGTGGGATCACTGGCTCTTGAGCCAAATATCTCATAAACATTTGCATTAAACTTCAAAATGTTGACCATAGTTTCGTGCCTTGAGTAGACAATGGAGGCTCTCAGGGGGCTGAATAAATACAGACTTGTCAAAGAGTCGGCACTTCGCGTCTCCCGGACGCCACTCAAATCTTCCTGGTTCATCAGCTCATAGCCTGTGGAGCTGGTTGTTCCTATTGATTTGTTCACTATGCAAGGGTTTGCATTGAAGTTTAGCAACAGCAGTGTCAAAGGATCATAGCCATTAGAAACAGCAAACCACAAAGGAGTGTAGGTTGACTGATTGCTGCCATTAAGGTCCGATTTTGTCTCATTGAGCAAAAATTCCACACACTTAAAGCTGTTTCTTTGCACAGCCCGCATCAATGGGGTCATGCCTTTCGAGTCCACGCAACAAACTCCCTCGGAGTATTTTTTAAGAGAATACTTGAGAAGTTGATAGTTGTTGTCCGCTGCGGCATAGTGAAATATAGTGGTACCATAGTAGTCACATGATGTCGGATTTTTTGCCAAAAATTTGAAATTCTCCCACAACTGGTCGAATTTGTCGCATTTTTCTGCCAAGTTGTCTTCATTCACATCACTGAAACAGTTTTTGAGCACAAAATGGATGTAGCGCATGCTTTCAAAGCAGCTTAGGTCACAAATATTGTTCAGATTAGTTGATTTTGATTCAAAGTCAAGATCGTGCAGACGAGTCCGAGGGTCACTTGAGTTTTCCATTTCGACATCTTCCGAGTCGCTTAAAAAATCATTGCGGTCAAAGACTTGATCTAAACTGCGACCACTTTCTACAGTCTTGGTAGTTGTTTTGCAAATGCAATTAATGCTTATTGAATTGTCCAGTATTTGGTTGAACAAGTTCATGTATGTCATTCTGAGCGAGTTTAAAGTTCCTGGTAGAGTAGATGGCAACCGATTGTTGGACATTTTTGACGCAAAGAATTATTACCTAATATTTACAATCTATATTTGGAAATTTTTTTTTTAAAATTATTCAGCATTTTGTGAACTTATGGTTTTCGCAATTTCGAAACTTAGGAATAAGATTTCATGTTCTTTTCATTTTAGGGTTTATAAATATATTATGAAAATTTTTATTTTAAATATGTGAATTTGTTTGGAAAAGATTGCATCCTCAAATGATCCCTTGTAGTTAAATTTTTGTTTGGGAAATTAGGTTTGAGCATCGCATCTGCCGGTTTTTTAAATTATAAATTTTTGCCCAACAAAAAGATCTATCTAACACTATCTAATCTTTATTAAATTATTTCAGTTTGCTACCAATCTGCTTATTAATTATCATGATGAATTATTAATAAATTTTAGTTCATATAATTTAGAAATTTGAATGAATGAAAATTAGCATTTTTTTCAAATTTAGAATTTTTTATGACTCATAATAAACTAAATAATAATTAAATTTTTTCGCAATATTTTAAAAATTAATTACATTTAAAATTTTTTCTTGATCGAAAAATAATTTGGTCATAAAAAATATAACTTTTTTAAAATTTTTTCTCAAAAATTTTTCTGAATGAAATGCAGATAATCTTTGTTTTCTTATTCAAATAGCCTGTTGTTTATATTTTGACATTTCTAAAGCTTTTGATAGAGTTTGGCACCATGAAATAATTTACAAGCTAATTAGAATTAATCTTCCCCTTATCTTATGTATTGGATAAGATCATTTCTACACTTAAGATATTTTAGAGTAAATGTAAATGGTCATAAATTTTAAAACATTAAATTTCTTCGTCTTTAAAAGTAAGTTTTCATTAAAGTTCAATAAAAAGGGATATTTTAAAATTTTATATATGAAAATAAACTTTACATAACATGTCAAGTAATTGCTAAGGAAAAAAATTATTTTTTCTCTATTATAAAAAAATATTACTTTTTATATTTTGATCTCAAACTTCAGTTTGCCAATTTTAATGCTTGCAATAATAAATCTTTTATCTATCTTTGAAAGATCTGAATTTGACTTTTTCGACCACAAATTCTTTTTCTGTGTATATGAAAACCTTTAAAAGCAAATTTTTTAATGGGGTGAAAAAAACTATATATTTTTTTGGCTGCTCCCTCCCAAAAATTAGTTTAAAAATTGTTAATTTTATCATTTTAGGTCTAAAAAACTCATGACTTAGTATTTATATTTAAATATTATTATGCAAATTCTGAGGCTCTTTGTTTAAGCTTCAAAATGGTATATACCAATATAATTGACCGATAAAAAAATATTTTTTGGAGGTTTTCACTATTTTTGGATATCGTCCTTCGTTAACCCCCTAACCCAGTTTTTTTTTAACAGTATTTGAAACTGTAAAAAATTCAGTACAAAATGTAGAGATAATTTTTTTTATTTTTGACTTTAAGCCAAAAAATTCTGACCTTAAAGTATCAACTTATAAAAAACTGAAAATTTTTAATTTTCACTAATTTATTTCAAAAAAAAATACACTGTTAATTTTTTTTAATTTTTTTAATTTTAAGAAGTGAATTTTTTAGTTAAAATTAAATTATATTATTAAATTGAAGTTTTATTTTTTGATAACTTAATTAAAATGCATAAAAAACCGTATCGATCATCGAAAATTTTATTAAATTTTGGAGATAATATGAACAAAAATAAAAATAAACTCGGATCATCCTAACCTAAAAGACAA
Source organism: Brachionus paranguensis (assembly GCA_016802215.1). Taxonomy (NCBI): domain Eukaryota; kingdom Metazoa; phylum Rotifera; class Eurotatoria; order Ploima; family Brachionidae; genus Brachionus; species Brachionus paranguensis. The sequence continues at coordinate 5,408,187 of JAESIX010000002.1, read as the reverse complement.
TAACGATTTAAAATTTCATGGTCTTTTTTATCCTAAAGAATATTTTTCAGATGACGAATATCTAAATAAAGAAGAAATCATAAATTCTGATATTACACATATTTCTAATCTGATCGAGTTTATTTTAAATGGCCATACATGTTTACGATCAATAAGCATCTTAATATTTGCTATTTTAAATTATTTAAAATTTAAAATTTAAAAAATAATATTTAGCCTTTTCTGTTTTTAAAACTTTTCAGGAAATCACATTTAAACTATAGGAAGCTTAGGAGTTTATACTTTAATTATTTGCCTTTCAATTAAATCAGCTAACTTACAAGACAGATAACATAAAAATAAATCTTAAAAGATCATTCTGAATATAAATTATTGAACAAATTAGAATTATTATTTAAAAAATATTGTAAAAAATCGAGATTTTAAGATTAATTTTTTATTATAATCTCTAATTTGAAATTAAAAAGTATTTAAATATAAAAAGACTAAACTAAAATAAACTTCGTTTTGCTGGCATAACATATGCCCCCGTCCATTTGAAAAATGAGCCCCTCATTCTGGGAAACAAAACAATATCAACAAAAACCAAAAAAAAATCTGTATTAATTTGAATTCCATCCAAGCAAAGCTTTCCTCTCACTCCTTGTAAAACAATTAAGCAATGTAAATGTAATCGATCGGGTTTTCCTAAATGGGGGAGCTTGGCACATTAACTGTGGTGCAACCATATCCGCTTAGAACAAAATAAAAGTGACTTAAAAAAATACGAATTTAAATGTGTTTAAATTTGATGACTTTATCTTCAACTTTTTTAACAATCTGGAGCATAATCTGATAAAATAAATCTTGTATACCTAACGACTTAAAAATAATTATTAGGAATTCAAATATTGAAATTTTATTCTTCAATTATTCAAGAGACGTATAAATTATCGGATATTATTGGTAAAACTGAAATTTTTTTTTCCATGTATCCAAGAAGTTTTGCCATCGTTTTATTTGTTGAACACTAAAAATCAATGATGTTTAAAATAACAAAAACATTTCTTTTTAATTTTCAATAAAGGTACTTATAAAACACGGGGCATTTTAATATAAAGCTATAAAATTATTAAAGAATACAAATACGAGACTGTATTAATTATCAGTCTAACTACTGAATCAAGATTTCAATTTTAAAATAATTTTAGTATAATAAAAAACCCTTTTTGTGTCTTTTATTTTTTCCAAAGATTATTTAAATTTCTCAGATTAAAAAAAGCAATAATTGTTCGATCAATACTAATAGACTCAAATCAGACTATAAATATAAAAAAAAATTTTGAAAAAAAAATTTATTTATAAACAAAATATTAAACATCTCATAATTTAACTTATTTTTTAGCTGATAAACTGTGCTCATAAATTTTGTTTTCCAAATCATTTAACGTCGACAAAATGTCTTTTAAATCATCAGTAAAATTTCTCACAAAATAAAGCTTAAGTGTATCAATAGCATTAATAGCCTCGATTTTTTCTGTATCCTTGGCTTTCGATTGATCCTCCTCGGTGCTGTTGGCAGGTTCATCCTCATAAATTTCACAAGTAGCTAAATCTCTATCCACATCAATAAATTCATTGAAATTTAATTCCGGATAGATCCGAATAAAATTTTTGTAAATGCCTTCCAATTCGTTGTGAATACAACCATCACTTTCGGACACAATCTCATCGTCACTGATCCCCTTGGCCTGATAGAAGCCACACTGCTTGAAACAGTCAACTATCAGCTCTGACTTAATCTCGTTATCCCACGAGGAGCTCAGCATCTCAATCACACTGAATAATTTGATAGCGTCAGAGTCTGGCTTGGTTTCGCCCAAGGCAAACATTTTCCGGCACAACTTCATCCGGTAATTGGCTTTTAAGCACTTAAAAACTCCCGTATTCAGCGGGTTCACTGCATTATTTGACAAATTTAAAATAATTACATTTGAAAATTCACATTCTTGATCATTTGGTGAATTTATAAAAATAATTATTCTTCTATTTTCCAGCTTCATTTGATCATTTAAAGCTGAAATGATGTCAAAAAAAATTTTACTATTCATCCAGGAATTTGGATCTGAATAGTAGCTTACATTTAGTTTGGAAATTTCGGCACTATTTTTCGGCATTTCGTCATTAGACACAATTACCAGGGGCAATTTTTCGCCAACCATGCTCACAGCTGTGAATATGGTCAGTCTTTCGTGGCTGTCTTGGCCCATTTTACACAGCTTGTCTTTAACATGGTTCGTGGGAACAAGCCGCCAAAAAAGACCGAATTGGTTGGCACAAAAAATATCACGTGGATCAAATTCTGAAATTAATTCCTGGCACTTCTGTCCAATTTGTTCTTCGGTAAAACACGTTACATTTTGGTACGATGTGTCTTCAGAATTTATTGAGGAATCTGATGCGGAACCTTTTTTCTTGCGGTTACTGAAGTTGGACAGATAGCCATTACTAGCTCGGAATTCATTCTGTCCTGACTTTCTTGCTATTTCAAGAGCTTTTTCTCGCAATGCTCCAGTCTTTACATGGACGCCATTTTGTTCACAATTTGTTATGAACTGTGTAAGCTCAGTGTCTATATTTTCGTATTTGGTGGTCTTTAGGGTCTTGCGAAATGGCGAGTTCAATGAGCTAAATTTTCTTAGTACTTTATCTTTGTTTTTTATTATCTGGCATATATTTGAAGAATGTTTTAGGTTGTATTTTTCTTTTATTATTCTGTAGCTTGTTCCTTTTTCCACTTCCTCAAGTATTTGTTTCTTGGTGAATATATCGATGCCTTGGCGCACCATTTTTTTGTCAGACATTATTAATTTGTTTATGTTTTTTTGTTGTTAATAAAATGAGAGAAAAATTATGAAAATAAAATATTTTTTAGAATCGAAATGTTCATAAAATCGAGCGATTCACTTTACGTTCATTAAATAAAGTGATACCTTTATTTTGTCTTAGTTCACTCAATCAATTGAAATTTTAATTAACTTAATTTCGGATTTAATAGCGAGAAATAAATTTTAAAAAGCTTTAAATAAAAAAATTTATTTAAATAATTTTTTTTTGATAGCCGGATTTTCTATGTGGTCATTCATTTTAAGGTATCTTTTTCATAATTTTATTTTATTTTGCAAAGCTAAATTAAATCTACAAAGCATCTAGCAAATTTTTATGAATATTGTTAATTGAATTCATTATAATTTTTTTGGAATATTTTAGCAATAAAAAATTTTATCATCATTTATTTTGAATATTTTCTATATATATGAATAATAGTTCTTCAACAAATTTTATTGAATAGGCTTTATTTTTAAATAAAACTCAATAAATACATAGAATTTTGAATTTAATTAAAAAAATTCTTCCTTTTAAAAGTTAAATTTTTCTATTTGAAAAGTGATTAATTAATTTCGCATGATGCAACAAAATTTAAATCAAAAATTTTCAGATTTTTCCATAAATTTGTCTAAAATCAGAAAAATTTTGATAAATTAAGTTTCAGCTTAAAAGGTTGTTAAGATTTTTTTAGTTTTAGCTTAGACTCTTAGAAACAGAAGTATCGTATGTGTTAATGAAAAAGAATCTATATAAATAGTATAAAAATCATTTATCAAATAGTTAATTGATTGATTTTTAAAAAAATACAAAATAAAGCTAAATACAAAAAACTTAAAAGAATTCACAAGCAATTACTGGGTAGCTCTACTGAGGATCGTTTCTTAATCAGAACCAGTACTAAAAATATGGTTATTGATACAATTCTCTAAAGTTGAATAAGGTGAACTAAATTTTTTTCTCGCTTTCCGTATTGATAATCTTTTTCATACTTTTTTCGGTATAACTTTTGGCTTTATTCGCTATTTCAATTTTCTTTGAGATAATTTTTATTCAATTTCATATTTAAATTCATTTTAAAGTTTTAAATTTTAGCTTAAGTTTTTAGAGATTATTATGGAATAAGTTCAAAAAAAGTAAAAAGAAGGCGACAGACAAATTAACTGTTTTTCTAAGGATAGTTTGAATAAAAATTCGCCGATTCAATTTAATTTAATTTTATTTGATTTGATTGGATTTAAAACAACTAAAAGTATGAAATAAAAATATTAAATTTTTTTTTATATTTTATGCGATTTTTAAAATTGTAAAAGAAATTTAACTTTTAAATTTAACTTCCAATAAAAAACGGAAAATAATAATAATAAAAATAATAGCAATAATAATAAGAAGCTACAGCAGCGCCGTCTCCATTCCGAGTGTCCAAGACAGCCAGACACCAACCTTTTTCCTATGGCCACTGTAAAGCAGCTACCATAGACGAATTTCTTAGTAAGCCGTCTCTGTAAGCCTGCACGCTGTAGCTTATTATTGTTCTTTTTTATTATTATTTTCCATTTTTTAATAGAAGTTAAATTTAAAAGTTAATTTTTTTTTACAAGTTTAAAAATAGCATAAATTATAAAAAAAGAAAATCAACTCTAGTTTAATATTCTTAATCAATTCCCAATTTTTTATAAAAAAAAATCTAACCAAAAACCAAAAAAAAGACACAGACCAATAAAAAAGTTTTTTTTAATTAAGTTCAATTTAATTTTGTAAATACAATAAAAATTTATGTGAAAATATTTTATTTATTCACTTAATAAAAAAATGCTTTATTTTATTTCACTCACTGTTTAAGTCTAATTTTTACATTTTAAAAAGGGAAAAAGTAATGTTAGAATATCCAAAAAGTGTTCAAAACTTGTTTAACGTTAACAGGCTTTTTGTTCGAATTGAGAGTAATTTGTTATTTAAAAATAAAATCAAAAATAGAATAAAATTTTTTATTTATCCAATTTTTTGAAAATATTTGGCATAAAATCATTTTTTAGAAATTGACAAAATAACGGCAACAATGACTCAAAACGATTATCTGACTTGACAAAATAGAATTTATTTTTTCTTTCCTTTTTTTCCTGAACTAGAAGCCGCCTGTGTTTGAGCTTGGTTTGTTTTGGCAGTTGCACCGCGGGTCTTCAATTTGGGAATAGTTTCAGCCACATACAAAAAAATTGATTCCCCTATTTGATAAAAGATAAAAATTTTCAATTATTTAAAATTAATCTCAATCAACTTGTTTTAAAATCCTGTTTGATCGGTGTGCCATCATCATTTTTTAATTGCACCCTCAGACGACCACGATAATCATATTTATTCGGCTCTCGAGGAAAAACCTTATTCTCAAGCTCAATATTAAAGCCTGCATTTAACAAGACATCTTTTATTTCGTTCAATGTGGGATTTTCGACAGCAGATTTTAGTGGAATTTTTCTGCCGTCGGACACCGAACGCTTGCTGTTGATGTAAGTTGGATAAAAGCAAACCCAACGAGCTTTATCCGTATGCTTTTTATTCGGATTAAATGAGCCTACATTTAGATTGGCGGTTCTTTCTCTTCTGGACAATGAGACCAAGTGAATCGGACTAGCAGCCATTCTGAACTTGATTTATTTTAAAATTAATAAACTAAAGTGGAAAAATGGCTTACCAAAGCCACTTAATCTAAAAATAATAAATAAAAAAAATAAAATTTTTCCATAATTTTTATTAATTTTTTTTAAGAACTGAATGGATGCATCTTAATGTACCAAAAAGACTAAAAATTGTAAAAGATTTGACATTACATTTATGTATAAATATGTTTACTAGGATTCTAACTTGTTGCCTTAAACGAGTTTAAAAAAAATAATTTAAATTGAGTTGAAAAAATGTTAAAAATTTATAAAAAAAAGAGAAATATTTAAAAATTTCAAAACAATTTTTATGAAAAAAAAAATTCAAGTGCCATAAACGCAACATTTAATTTTTGTTAATTCGTATAAAATCGATTCAGAGAGAAAAAAGTTGAAAATTTGAAAAATTATCGGTCCAGAATTGCATTTAAACTTGGCTCGGATAACGAATGCTTCATAAACGAGTTTGAGTTGTTGCATAGAGCACCCACACCGCTGCCTAAAACTCCTGTAGTATTCACGTCACAACATTTGCTCGTATTCGAATCTCTGCTCAATTTTTTCTTAACATTTTCTTTGAAATTTTTATGTTCATTGCGATGAGATGGCGTGAGCGTTTTTATTCCAAATGGAAGTCTGCTGCCAGTACTGTTCACATTATGAGTGGTGAAAGTGTTATGTGATGCCGATGTGGGTATATTAGTATTTGAACTTGAAGATGTGAACCAAGATTTGATATTGAATCTTTTTGATATATTTTTTAGATTAAAACCACTGTGAGAATGGTGTCCGGCGTTATGATGCTGGTTGTTTCCTGTATGATAAAAGTTTGTAGAACTCTTTGGTATACTTGGATGTATATTGTTGATGACCGGTTTAGGTATGTGATTTCGGTTGTTGTGGAGTCTAGAATCGCTATTTTTTGGCCGATTTATTACAGGTGTCTGAACCAGTGGTGGCTTCTGAGCTTGGGGTGTCGGAGGAGTAGGAGCTTTTTCTACGCTTGGCGGGGTCTGTGCAAGTTGAGTTCTATTTGCAATGGTCTCATTGCTGTGCGTTTGTAGTTTAAGATCCAGTTGGTTAAATTGGAGCAAAAGTTTGTGGAAATAACTAAAATACTCTTCATTTTCAAATACGGAAATGTTGGATAGACTTTTCACACTAAAGTTCGCCTCGTTCACAGTGGTATTGGGTGAGTGAAAGTTGGTTGTTGAGACAGAAAGTGATGAAGCTGAAGTTGAAGATGATGTTGACACCTGCATGAACTCAGTGCCCATGCCGCTATCACCACTGCTGTTGTTTCCTATGCCTTTTGCAGCTGATTGCTTGAAATCGTAGAAGTTTTTCAGCACATTTTTATCACGATTTACATGCTCGAACCAGTTTGCCAATTGTTTATGACTAAAAAAATTAAATTTCTAATTAGAAATTTATTTATTTATTTGTTTTAGTGAATTTTTTATATCTGGTTGAATAAAAAGTCATTAAACCATTTTTGCTATTTACAGGTTAAAAAATTTCGAGTTTTTGATTAGTAAAATAAAAAAAAACACTACTAAATAATAATAAAAAAAAAATTCCTTTAAAAAAAAAACTAAGGTCTTTAATCTTCAAATTTTGTTTGCAGCGAAAGATTAAATAGCAAGTTTTAAAATTTGAATTTCCACTTAAAAAATAATTGACCTTAAAATAATATTAATTGATTAAAATTTTTTTTTAAATTTGCTTAATAAAATGCTTTTTTTTTTTTATTCTTTTGAAGGAATAGTTAAAGAGAAAAAAATTATGAAAGATTGGGAACAAGTTCCATTCAGAGTGACAATATTTAAAAACTGCTCAAGAAATGCAGCGTTATATAGGAAAAAAAATGAAAATTAAAATCTTCTATTTTTCCAAATGAAGGTTTTGTTTAAGTATGAAGTATGTTATAAATGTAATTCATTAATGAAATCAGTCCATATTATGACCAAAAAATTTGAATTTTTTATAAAAAAAGCATTCTCAAAAAAATAATTTACTTGTTTATATTTTAAATAATTTTGTAATAAAATTAAAAAAATTAATGCATCAATCAAATGTGTCATCTCTTTTTAGGCAAATTGAAGTTCATGATCAATTTTTAGTTTCTGATTTAAAAAAATTCTTTTTAGACAATTTTTTTAATAACAAATTACTAAGCTTTATTAAAAATAATTTGTTTAATCTTTTACTAGGAATTTATTTCTATCTGAAGTAAAAATTAAATATTAATAAAAATTCTGAAATTTCGTAATAAAAAATTTAACTTTAAATCGCTTTAATTTGAAATTTAAAGTGTTTGTTTGAGCCATAATTTGGATAACTTAATATGGACTTGAAATTTAAAAAATCTCGATTCATCTTATTTTAAGTTTTGATCATGTGATCATAAACTTCAAGTTGCCCTTTTTTTAAACTTTATTTTATAGACTTCTTTACATTTTTGCTGAATAGAATTATTATTAAAAACAATTATTTGCTATTTTATTTTAAGAAAAGCTCAAATTAAGGAATGAATGATTAGGGAATGAAATTTTATTTTTTACTTGAAACTATTTTAATGAAAAAAATAAAGTTAAAAACAAAAAAATCTGCATAAATTAATAATGTTTAGCCTTATTAGACTAGAATTGTACTTAATAAAGCATAGAATACCAATTTAAAATGAGTAAAGCTTAAATAAAAATTAATTTTTTAAAAATAAAAATAATTATCTTTTTAATGTTTAAAAAAATATAATGGGAATAATTTCTTTTTCTAACTATTGTTTTTTTTTCTCCATAATAAATTTTTTCATATTTCTAAAATATATTTACATGCACGAAAAATTTTTGAAAATTAAAATTATTCTTAAATATCAAAAGTCACCAATGCTAAACATTTATAAAATGATTAAAAGCTGAAAGTGATAAAGAATCTTGATCAATTTAATGTACTCAATAGATGTATAGAGAGGGTAAAGTTATTTTCGAAATATATTGTAGAAATCCTCAGTTAAGACAAAACTGATACAAATCGGTTTCAACTTTTAAAATACTGGTTTCAAAAAGAAGCGTGGTAGGAAACCAGGCTAAGGACCTGTACGTAGAGAATATAGATTAGAATTAAAAAACAGCATTTCGTACATTAACAGATAAATTAAACTGATAAATTGAACTTATTAAATAAATGATTTTTTACAAAACATAATTGTCTTTTGTTTAATAGTATATTTTTTGGTGAGAAACAAGTAGTAAGCCAAATATAATTCATCTAACTTCACTTAAAATTTATGCTAAATTCAAAATTTTACTCGATTAAAATAAAAAAAATTCAATTATCCTTTTATTTTTTATTTTAAATTGTATGTTATCTCTGTATATTTGTCCAAAAGCCTTGTCCAATTTAAATTCTAAGATAGCTTAGTAAAAAAAATGATTTAATTTTATAATGGACTTTCTTAAAAATTCCGGCAATGTCAATTTTTAGTACAAAAATTACAGTATAAAAAGTAAAAACTTTATAATTTTTTTATCTAATTGTGCAAAAATGGTTCTATAAAAAGTAAAATATTGTACAAATTTTTATTAATTAGAATTCCAAGTTCTTCAATTTATTGCATAATTTAATCAAGTATTTTTTGATGGTGTGCATTTTACAGAAAATTGCAGAGTTTTGGCAGATCCAAGAATTCTTTTGTACAAATTTGTACAATATTGTACTCTTTACAGAACCATTTTTGCACAATTAGAAAAAAAATTATAAAGTTTTTACTTTTTATACTGTAATTTTTGTACTAAAATTTCACATTGCCAAAATTCCACCTAATGAATTCTTCTTATTCTAAGCTTTAATCAAACATTGGCAAATAGTTAACACAGTATTTTTTAAATTAATAAACAAAAATACTTACTTTAGTAAATAAATAACAAACAATTGAAATTTGAATTTGAGACTCATAAGCATTACCATGAAATGGTGTTTTCTTCTCAATTGAGACGTATTAATCGAATTGTCAATTAAATAAGTCTGATTAGTGCTCGAAGCAAATTTGTTTATTTCCTGGAACATGGTCAAGTAGGCCTCTTTGGGCAAGAAGAAATAACATTTGGGCGCCGGACCCTCGCTCTTAATTGGCTGTCTCTGCAATTCCAAATTTGCGTTCATGGTACATTCAATTAAATTCCACATTTGAGTATACTGGGAAAATGTTTGGGTGAGAGTGTTCGACTCTGCCAATTGATTGGGCTTTTTCAGGCTCAGTAGCGGCGAGTCAATAGTAGACTTGAATATGTTTGAAGTTGGCAGGAGACAATCAGTCGATGGAGGCTTCAAGCTTTGTTTCAAAAAGTCAAACAAATAGCCAGCTAGCTTTTCAATGGACTCTTTGGTCTCGAGTGATGTGTTCAAAGGGCTCGTGATGGACGAGCAGGTGGATGTGGAGGACGAATTGGCTGAAAAAGAGGCCGACGAAGTAGTGCTGGAACAGTGGGTCGGATCAAATTTGGCCTGCTTCTCCTGGTGTGTCTTCAACTCGAGCAAAATTTCCTTTAAATTGTTCAATTTTTGATCTTTCAAAAGAATTGTGTGAAAATTTCTCTTCAAATTTTTCACATGCTCAGCTTTGTTCGATTGACTTGGATTTGTTTTGACCACTAAACAATTGTCCTCGTCGTCCGAAAATTTAAATTCACTTGGCGGACTCTCACTCAAGCTGGCCATCGATATCGAGTCAGCCTCGATGGCATTCGAATTTTTGCCACCAAGCCCGGACACAATCTTGGACTTTTTCTCTTTGGAAGACTTGAGCATGGCAATCAGAGTGTCGTACTGGAGCAAAGGAGCCGGCCTGGGCACATGCGGCGGCTCTCTGGGCCTCACCGCCTTGAACTTCACTGCCTTTTTGATGCGCAAATCGTTGTCCGATTTGGTTATTTCTGGCTGCTTGGGTTTGGCTGCATCCTCTTCACCATTTTCTTCCTCATCCTCGTACAACTGACCAGTCAATTGTTTGTACATTTTGGAAAGTCTACTTTTCTCCAGGTTGTTGTAGTACATGTAGCGAGTGGACGAGTCCGTGTCACACGAGAACAAGTGGCCCACAAATGGCACAAACATGTAGGCCGACTTGGCCAGTGATGATTCATCTTGGACAAAATTGTTCTGCAAACTTTGGCTGTGCTTTAGATGAGACTCTTTTCGTTTGAGACAAGATTTGAGTGGTTGTTTGCCATTCAGTGGAAGGAGCGGGTTTTTGCCGCGCTTGTTAAAAGGCAGTGAAGTTCTGCGCTCAAACTTGAACTCGGTAGTTTCTTCGGCGTTCAAGTGCTGGGCCTGCTCGGCCATTTGAATGGCGCACGGCTCAGTGTTCTGTTTTGTCTGTCTATAGCGTTTTATAGATTTGAGAGTTTTGCGTTTGAGCAGATCGCTGGGTGCCGATTGGGGATTTGGCGGAGATGGCTTGGTAATGGGTGTCGAAAGAGACGGTTCGGCCTTTTTGTCCGAATAGTGAGTCAAAAATGTCAAATCGGGCAGAGAATGCTTGCTGTTGAACAAAGAGCTTGAGCGCTTGGAGCTCGCGGGGGTCTTGGGTCGCTGAATTTTTAGCATGCCCGCCTGGTCCGCCATGGCCTTGGCCTTGGCTGCGGCCATTAGCAAATCTTTTTTGTTCAATTTTCCGTTTTTGTCCACGACCATGCAAAGTATGGTCGAGGAGTGGTCATGAAGGCGGCCGTCGGCACCCTCTGGCTCATGCTGGATGCCAATTGACTTTTTCATTGTCGAGTTGTCAATTGGTTGCGCATTGGCGGCTATGGCACATGAGGACACAGAGCGCTGCTTTAGCTGCGAGAATGAGGTCTTTTTAGCTGATTGAGTCTCTTGTGGAACTGTGCGGCTTTGTCTGTGGTTCGCTAGCTGAAAACTTAAATCACTGCCACTGGTGCTTGTAGCTGTTTCGTCCAAGTTTGAGCTGTTCAAGTTGCCTTTCGAATTTTGGTATACTTTGTACAAGTGCGGATTAGAGGCCAAGCTGTAAGCGAAATGCGAACTATTTACTGATTTTGAACCGTAAGATGAATTCTTTTTTTTATGAAAATAAAAAAAATTAAAAATTTGCTACAAACTTTGAGAATATTTAAAAAATATATAAATATCATTTAAACAAAAGGAAAATTTAATCCACGTTTTCCAAATTGGGTTTTATCAAGCAAACGTGAGTTTTTTGTACTAATAGAAAATTATTTTTTTGTTTTCTATTTTTGAATAAGAAATGGTGGCCAATTTGTTGCCTAAAATTGCTAGCTGCGTTTTATTATTGTTTGTGGCAAAAAAAAAATGTTTTTATATTTTTATTCAAATTGCTTGTTAAATTTTAATTAGTTTTAATTTTTGCTTAATTTCGCACCTAGCTAAAAGCCCTGAATACAACTTAGATGTAATAATAGGTCAATACAAATAAAATCAAAAATTATAAAAAAATTTAAAAAGCTAGTTTAAATAGTCATAAATTTTGTTGTTAGGATTTAAATTAATTTTTTAATTCCCCCAAGATTAAAAATCGAATCATTTTTTTAAGAAATTTACTGGATCTGTGACCGAAATAGGACACTTGGTCTTGGCAAAGTCATGTTTAACTTTAGATTTTTACCAAGTTTTAAAAAAGTGCAAATTTGCAACTAAAGTGATTCTTGTAATTTATAAACGAATTTTTAAAAATAATTAATTTAAAATTAAAAATATTTTTTTATTTTTTTTTGATTTGTATTTAACTTTATTGAATAATTTAAACACTCGAGTTACTTGAAATACATTAAAAATTTGTAAATCTCTTCAACATTTAATTTCTATGACAACAATTTTCTGTAAACGTCACAAATAAAATATATTTAATTAAAAAATAGTAAATAATTTTTCAAAGAGAATTGTCATTTGAAATCAGTTAAGCCTTTAAAATATTCGAGTACTATTTAAGTCAATTAATTGCTATAGAGTCAAATGATTACAAAATTTTCTAAGGATTTTTCATTACTAAATGAATTAAAAGATTAACAAAAATTCATTTTAGAATTTCAAATTTTGAAGTAATGACAATATATTTTTAAAAATTGCTTTTTGGATACTAAATGCTGAATTGATTTGATCGATTTGATTTATCACGAATTGTTCTATCTAAACAAATATTTAACTTTCCATGTAAAGCGGAATTTGTGACTTTTAGTTTTATTTTTTTAGATCAATATGTATCAACTATAAAGAATGAAATATGTTTTCTTTGAGGTCTACACTTTATTTAAGCAGTGCTCACCAATTGTTTGACCTATAGACTCATTACCGGCTTCTTGACCTCAGTGGACAAAATGTTTCATCAAATATCTTTATATATATAAATGAAACTTAAAAATTTTTTACATTTGTTTATTTGAAAAAAATTTTAAGGAAGTATCCTTAGGACTCCCTCGAGCGACCTTCTTTTAGTCCCCCATTTTTTTCCATAACGATATAATTTTAAGTTCTGTAGGGAATAAAAAAATTTTTTAAGTTTATACAAAAATTTTATAAAACTGCTATTATTTTTGAATTTTAATCGCAAAAGTTATTCGTAAAATATTAGACCCATAATTCTTTATGTAAAAAAATATTAATTTTTGTCTGAAAAAAAAATTTAAAAAAGTCTTTTTTTGGCCTCACTTGCTCACTCAATTTTTAAAAAAAAATCATACATAGAATATAAATCATAAAGCTTCATTTAAGTAATTTATCTATGAGATCTTTGTTTTTCAGAGTTCATGAAATCTGTAGTTAACCTATTGGTCACAAAATGGGAGTGAAGCTTTTTTTAAATAAGTTTAATTTTAATTGAGTCTATTTTTATAAATAGCTTTTGTGATCAAAATTTTTTTTTTAATTTTTTAATGAAAATAAAAATTAAAAATTAAATAAAGATGCAATAAAAAACTTAATTTAAAATTTAATAGATATTTTCTAATTATGAGAACAAACATTTCTCAAAACTTTATGCTAATGATAGCAAGTGTTCTGAATGTTCCAATCGATAATTTCTTTTAAATGGATTCAAGACTATATTTTGAAATTCAATATTAATAAATGCGTAGTAATGATCTACGGTCATAGCAATCTCAATCGGAAAGAATTTTAGTGCAAAAATCAATTGATTGCACAGAATGGCAAAGAAAAAAATGTTGGGTCAAATTTAGAGATAGTTAGCTCATTTTGACTTTATGCTTTTTAAATCTAATTATCTGGCCTCTTTTCGACAACTTTTAGAATTCCAGTCCCATTTTGGTCTTTAATTTAAAAAGGTAACATCGACATTATCGACATTATTTGTCAAGCTACAAAATTAGTTTTTTTTTAAGTTAAGATAACCGTCTCATAGTTCTGGGTAAAACAATTTTAAAAAAGGAAGGACTTCAGCTATTTAGAATTGTGAACAACATTGATAATTTCAACAAAGACTAAACTTTTAGATTTATCTAATGCTAATCAAATATTTTTACAACTTTTTTTTTTTTTCCAAATTAAAATAAAATTTGTAATAAAACTTGTAAATAAAACCAAATTGGTACAATATCAAAATAAAAGAGCTTCAATTTTAAAGGAAAATTTTATTTTAGATCAAATAAAGCTTAAAAATTTTAAACAATTTTAAAAATATTTCCAATTTTATTATCAAATAAAATTTCAATGTTTTTTCTCAATGTTTAGGTCTAACCATCTGTAAAACAATTGAATTATGTGAAAAAGATATATTAAACAAAAGCACATTAAAAAAGAAGTTCCCCCAATATTTAGTTCAGTATAAAGGATGTCCACAAACAAAAAAAAACAAACAATCAAATTCTCATCCTTTTGCAGATTATTTGGACGATTTTTTTATTTAAGGAAATCTCGAAAGTTTATTAAATAAAAACTTAAGTGAACTTGGACAATGTCTCTATAAATGGAAGGTTAAAAATTCATTTGAAAAGTCATGTTGCATGGTTTTTCCGAAAATAAAAGAAAAGAAAAATTTGGTCTTCATCTTAAAATTTCTGGAAATGATGACACTAAAGTTAAGTTTTTGTAAGCAAAATTACGTCCAAATTGATTTTTACTGGCCATTATAAGTGGTTTAGTGAAACTGAGTAAAAAAAGGACAAAACAAAATGATAAAAAATATAAACACTTTTTTCTACAAGTTCAAAAATATAAATTAGTTCCGTTAATGCAACATGGTGCAATATGCATGGTTGCATTAACTGTCTAAGTCTTCTAATGATGTGAAAAATCTCTTTAAAAAGCAATACGCTCGAATATATTCAGCGAACTAATTTTATTCTGTCCTTTTGTACTGAATTTCACAAAACCATTGTAACTCCAAGGTTTAATTTAATTAAATAACTTTAAAATAAATAATATTATCTCTAAAGTAATATAAGATTATTCTTTTGCTATTCTAAACTGACTCACTTACAGAGAAAAAAAAATTCAAAACGATACAAGTTTTTCCTAATTCCGCATATCAATAAACTCTAAAATTGAAATAAAAATATGATTCTTCCTTATGTGATTTTAACCTTGCTTTATGATCTTTGTTAATGTTTTTTAAGTATTCTTAAAAATTATTATTTTTTTAAACCTAATCAGAACATTTACTAATCAGAATTTATTTTTTTGTAGTTTATTTGCGATCTTATTATTTTAGACTTTTTTATATTGTTCTGAGGTATTAAAAGCTCGATAGAGATTTTTAAATAAATAATAGGTAGCAAGTTTTCAACTCATTAAAAAAAGAAAAACTAAACTCTCCGACATTCCTCAAAAATTGCAACATATTACCTTTGAAAATTGTTGGTAAAGAATATAATGCCAAATTAAAATATTTAAAAAAGTTTAAATTTTTAAAATTTACTCTAATTGAAAAAACATTAATTAAATCTTTTTTTAAATCTTGTTTTTTCGCCTTTTCCGTTAAAATTTTATACACGAGAATTTAAAAAGTATAGTCTTTTTGCCCCGAGATTTTATTTATTTAATAAACGTGGCTGAATGCAAAATTTTAGTAGATATTTTAAAGATAAATTTTAAAATTAGCAAATTAATTTAATACAAATTTAAAAAAAAATAATTAATAATTAGAAAGAACAATTTGACTGTTTTATTTTTTTTTATTTTAAATTTATTTAATTTATTGTGGAAAAAGAATATCTTGATGCTAACATTTTCAGGAATCAAACTTCCATAAATTCAAAAAAACAAAGCATTAATAATCGAAGTTCAACTCACTGTTTATTATTTAATTTTGGAAAAAATGTCATTTTTAAAACTCAATTTGACATTTTACTTAATATACATAATCGAATTGATTTATTATATATATATTCCAAAATAAAGATAGACCAAAACTATTTTACCAAAAAAATGGAGATTATGAAGTTCCTTTCGATTCGATAATAGAAAATTTTGTTACAACTAAACTAAATTTAAATAACATTTTTAATAAAATAGGTTAATTAGTTTTGATAAATGTCATATTTTGTAGCATTTTTAAAACTTTGTGTAGATCAGTTGCACAAAAAGGTGAAAAAAAATATCATTAATTCTTTTAAAATTTAGACAAAAGCAATTAAATCTTTAAATTTTTCTTAGAGTGTGTAATAATGTAGCAACTATTGTCTCAATTATTTAAAAAATGGACAAAAATAATTTATTAAAATGATTAAAAAGTGTATTTTTTAGGGCAGATAAGCTAATTAAAAGGAACCTCTTACTTTTTGCTCTTGGGAAAAATTTAATATAAAATAAAGATTATTAATTTAAAAAAATTTAAGATTCAATATCTTTGATATGAATTATTGACTTTTTGTCTAGGCCTTTAAATCTTTCTATGTTATTTTATTAATCTTTTTTTTTATTGAGAATTGCTAATTTGAGTCAGCTAGTTTTAATTAAGCTAGAATTTTTTCTCATCAAATTTTAAAATTCTGATTTTATTTTAAGTTTAAAAATTTTTTATTCTAATTGATTTAAACAGAATCAGAATGCTAAAAATTTAGAGCTAAAATAAATTGGAAAACAAGACCAAGATCGATATTTATTTCAATTAAAAAATTTAACTATGTCAAAAGAATTTATTCTCGATTATTAAATTAACACTGCGAAGGTATTTGAATTTTCCTAATTTTTAATGTTTTTGATTTTTTACTCAAAATTGTCTCAAAAAATACGTGGATTTGGCCAAGGTGCCTGCAAAAATAAACAAATAATTTCACAAAAATGGTTTTCTATTTTTTTTAATGATATATAAAATTAAAAAAAAAAAAGACTGGTCAAGAAATGGTGAGTGAAAAAAAAATTGAAAAAAAAATTTTTTGGCTAAAAAAGAAGCCGGACAAAAACAAAAAATATTGTACTACTAACCTCGTTATTAAAATTACTAAAATGAGATTCTTCATTTGAATTGGCAATACTCTGGTTGCTAAGTCCAATATTGCTCGAGTTCGATTTCGAATTTTTAAGTTTACCCCAAGACGTGGTAGACAATGACTTCTTATTGTATTGTTGTGACTGAGATTGTTCTTGTTCGAGTTTAAGTTGTTGAAAGTTTTTTAATTGATTGAAATTTTGAAATTGTGTGCTAAGCAAGCGGTTCTGAGACTGAAAATTGGCGAAGTTTTTCCACTGTTTGGCGCGCTTAGGCGACCTTGACCGAGACCGCTTGGCAAACTGGTCGTGCGAACTCAACTTCATCGACCAATTTAGAATGTTCTCGTCCATGAGCTGGCTGTGGTCGCCCGTGTTGTTCACAAACAAAATGTCTCTTGATATTTGGTCTAGATAAGAGCTGGTCGGATCGACGGACTCGTTTGCTTGGTCGTCATTGTCTTCGTCGTCGTACAGATCGTCTTCGTAGGACTCGTGACCATTGTTTGCATAATCGTCCAAGTTGAACTTTTGCGCCGTGTTCAGCGACGAAAATACGAGCGAGTCCTCGTCATTTTCGCGCATCATCTTGCTCTTTTTGCCAAACGTTAGCTGGTAGTTTTTTTTCAGCTGACCAATGTCGTACTTGCCAAATTGTTTCACATCAAAGTCAAAGTCTTGGTACTCGTTTAGCAGCTGGTACACGCCAGCATGGTCGCTGAACTCTAGATTCGAGTTGTCTAGCTCTTCGTCAAGTCCTTGGTCGTCAAAGTCCTCCTCTTCCTCTTCTTCTTCTTCTTCTTCGTTTAGCTCGTCCAATCTAGAAAATGTGTCGCCCAAATTTTTGTGGTAATTTTGGAGCAAAAAATTTGCCTTTGTTTGATCTATAAAGAACGGATTTGGGCTCGAGTTAATCGCCTCTTGTTGAGTAGCTAATACTTGTTGGGCCGGGTTGTTGTTACTATTTTTGTTAGCTAATATCTTTAAGAAAAGAAAATATTTGATGAATTTTGTTTGCAAAGCATTAGATAAACAAAGCTAGTCGCCATTTTCCTATGACATAGTTTGTTTTTTTGTAAATGGAATTTTTAAATTATCTAATAAAAATAATAATAATTATTTTCTCATCTCTTCTCAACGGATATTGAATTTTTTCCTTAATTTTAATCTAATGCCGTGCATACTAAGCTCATTGCATTAAATGTGTTGTTTTATTTTAATGACTTTGGTGGCTTGTATTCAGAGTTGAGTTGGAAAAAAATCTGGGAAAATGTACACCTTTAAAAATTTTATTTTTTTTAAAAATTCGACATCAAAAGTCGGAGGAAAAAAATTTTATCTGAGTTTTTTGTATAAATAAAATATTTTTTTATTTAAAAAATTTTTATGATTAAAAAAAAAAGTTAACTCTTGCCTAATACTTTTAGAAGTTCACTTACATTTCATGAAAAAAGTTTAATTTATTTTAGAAATGGGCTCAAATTTTTCTTATCTTTTACTATTATTTATTTTTATTAAAAATTAATTCATAGAAAATTAATAAAATAAAACAAAACTCATGAAATAACTTTTGATAGAAAAACATGGAATTGAAATGTAATTATAGAATTTTTTACTTAGAAATTATGTAACAAACTATAATAGAAAAATATTTAGAAAAAAAGACAAAATTCGATTAAATTAAACAAATAAGGATTATTTTTCTATCAATATTTTAAATGTACTCACGTTTTATTAACTGTTGAAATACTTTTTTTTTCAATTACAATTTTCGTTTTTTGTAGATTTAGGGAAATTTAAATTTTTTTTAAATTTATTGTCTATGAAAAATTACGAGAGATTATTATTCCGAAAGAAATTTTATGACAAATTTTCTATGAAATATTTATCTATTTTTGGATCACTTTAAAAAATTTTAAGAAGAAAAATTCTTTGAATTGAACGTTCGACATTGTTAATGATGCCCAGTGTCGTTTTAATTCATGCCAAAAAATAAAATTTTGTTAATTGATTTAAAAATTAGGAAAAAACTTAAAGCAAATTTTTGAAATTTTCAAACAAATTAGTTAAATTTTTGGCAAGAACATTTAAAATTATGAATGGAAGATTAATTTAATTTAATTTTTTTCCTAAAATCATATTAAAAAAATGCTAAAAATAGTTTGGATGATGATAAATCCAAAAGAAATGAACTTTTAATTCGTCTTAATTCTAAGAGTGTTAGCAGGCAAGAACTTACAGTATCAAAAACAAATAAGATTAAATTAAAAAACGAAATAAAACTTTAAAAAAAAAATAAAAATTAGAAGCTTGACTTTTTAAGCAGGTCTCAAAACAAGGTCATCAAAATTTAGTCCATCTTGTTTTACAAATTTCTGCTACTTTATTTGAAATTGAAAAAAAAATAAAAAATTATAATCAATTACTTTTTTGTAAAACAAAAATAATAAAAATATATTAAAATTTTTCCTGGAATGTTAAATTTAGCCGCGAATTAAAAAAACTAGATTATATTAAAAAATCTTAATTTGAACAAAAATAATAAACCATTTTTGCTAAATCAAAATCTTTTTGTCATAAAAAATAAATATCTAAAAATTTAATTAAAAAAAATCTCCCTTCGCCTGTAAAGCTGTTAATAGTGGTAAAATTTATTCAAGATGGAACCTTTCGAAGGAAACTAGTCAAATAGAAAAAGACCTGGGTTGTCTACCTTGCCAATTAATTTGCAAATCGCTCAGTTGAGTCTCGTCGACTCGCTGAAATTTTTAAACAATTAATAAAATAGTCAAAGCGTGAGAAACAAAAACAATAGTTTTTTTTTTTCTAAATTGACAAAATGGTCAAAAAATTTCAAGTTTATTAAATTAAGGAATGCGTTAAATTTCTATTTTGCCTATTTCTGATGACAAAACTTTGCTAAAATTAGATTTTAAACGAGTCGTTTAGGACAGAGCTAATTAATTAGATGGGTCTCGGAGCTAATGGAAATTATTTGGCCGCGTCCTAAACACTCTAAAAACGAAAGGCTCATTAGATGCTTAAACGATAGAGGATATGACGTGTACATTTGGGCTTAAAGGCTTAATATAGAAATTTCATATGCTAAGATATGAATATTTGAATTGTTGTTTGCTTGAAACAAAATGGCTCGAAATTTTTCATTTTTCTTGTCCTATTTGCATCACCTGAAGGCGTTGTGTGTCGAATTCTTAACAAAATATTTTCTTAAAAAAACATCTCGTCTCTTAATTAAACATTTCATGATTTGAGAGCAAAATACGAAAAGAAATTGGAAGAAATGAACAATGAACAAAAAAGCAAAAAAAGCTATTTTTTACCTTTGAAAACGATGTTGTTTTTTGAGTTTGCATTTTGAGTCAATGTTTCGTTATGTAATTGTTATGGCATCAACCAGAGTCGAATCGTTGGATTTGAGCATTTAAATTTTTAAGGTAATCATATTTCAGCTATTTTGTGTTTTTTTTTGTTGTTGTTTCTTTAGCCAAAATTTAATATCTAAATTTAGAGAAAGTTTAAGAGTCCATGACTTGGCTAATACCGCCCGGATTAGGCAATAAAGTAACATTCTAATTAATTTAAAAATGCCTTCTCTTTTTTGCCAAGTCTAATTTTGTTTTGATATTTTGAAAAAAGCACTCAATTCTATTCTTATTAACATTTATTTTTACTAATGCCTTTTATACAATTTAGATAGAAAATAATTTATATAAATGTATAAATTTTAGTCTTACACTCCAAAGTCGTTTTCATATATTTATGAATATTTAAATTAAAAATTCGAACATTTTTTTGCGAATTTTTAATTAGCCATAGTTCAACATGATCGAATATTGAGCAAAAATGATGTAAATTTTTGTTCAATTTTCTATGAAGTTCTCAATGGTAAAAAAGACGATTTTTACAAATAGCTAATTCGTTTAATACCACTGGCAACCAAACAAATTCCTGAACTTGATATTGGCGCCTAAGAATTTAAGACAAACTAAAAGAGATATTTATTTTTTTAAGGAGAAAATATTCAAATCTAATTTCAGGCAATCAATGTTACAAAAAAGGAATCAAAATTTTGATTGAGAAAAAAAAATTTTATATTGTTTGTTTAAATAAATTTTAGAGCTATTGTCTCACAAAATTGTTCAAAATTATTTTCATCTTAATTTTAAAGTCTTCACCACTTTTGATTGTTGACTCTATATTTGTCCTAACCCCAACCCTAATTTAATCACGTACAAATAATTCGATAATTTAACTGTGGGAAATTTGTGGAAAAAAAATGGAGCAAAAATTAAAAAATTTTCTTAGCATCTTTTATCTTCAGCATTTTTTTAATTTTAGATTATTTTAATTTAACAAAATTTAATTTAAATATGACAGAAGGAAAAATAAACTAAAGTTTAAGTCATTCGAACGAACTCTTGTTAATCCAAAATTATTATTAAAAAATTTAGAAAAAAAATTTTATGCTAAGCTTGAATTCGTCTTAATAATTGTTTGCACGATTTAATCAAAAAAATCACCAAAATATAATCTATTACAAATCTTTAAAAATTCTAGATATCAAAAAGTATCAAAAATTAAATAAAAAAATATTTGAAAAAGTATTTAAACCAGTTGATATCTATCTTTGCATTTAAATTTTAAATAAATAAATTTTTCCAAATCTTTTAGATATTTTTATATCAAAAATATTGATTTTATTTTTTAATCTGATTTATCATCATATAAAAAAAAATTCCCACTCTTTAGCAGATTTATCTAATTATTAATAATTTTTTAGCTAAATTTTAGTTCAGTTTTCATGCTATTTTTATTCTATTAAAAATATTTTTTTATTTTATTTTTTTATTTTATTTGCTTTTATTTAATTAAATAATTAAAATTCCTATCTTTGTTTTGGAAAGGCGGAGTATTTGCACTAAGACTTGATAAAATTTTTAAAAATTAATTTAAGTCAAAATATTTTTGAAGTATAATTAAATTTGATCGAATAATTTATTTATTTAAATTTTTTTTTCTAAATCAAAAAATTTTTTTAGCTCCTTAAATCAAGTTAAAATTCTTCTAGATCATTTTAAAGAAAATCGATTTCTCTTATAAAGTATCGTAGTTTTATCTAAAATTTTTAAATAAAAATCTATCTGCTTTCTGCAATTACTACTTTACCATATCTTCTTTCTTTCTGAGACTGACCAATACTTAAAACATTTAGCACAAAACAAGTCAAATTTCGAATTATTTTACTCTTTTCTCTTTTGGTTGTTTTTATTTAGATTTTAATTAATTTATATATAAGACCTTTAAATTGAAACATTTTATAAATTAGAAGTCATCTATTCTCCTAATGTTTGACAATTAATTTGAGATAAACCTAAATTGAAAGATGAGCTTCTCAAATTAAAATTCAATAAAATTTAAAAACGTTTATCATTTAAAAAATGTGACTTTTGGTCATCCTCAGTCTTTAAAATGATATTCTTTTCATTTTAAAATTACAGTCATAAATATATATTTTTTCTTGATTTTTTTTAAATCTTAGACGCAGATAAAACAAATAAGTAAATAAAATAATATCTCAGTATTTAAAATCTAAAAAAAGTTATCAGGTTATTTTCCAAATTCTAATTGAATTCTCTAAACTTTGTCTTAAATCATCTGAAATTTTTTAGATAAGCATGATTTAGATCAATCTCTTTGTATGATGCCGCCTTACTTGTATTAATGTTTGAAAAAAATTTGAAGTATTCTCTCTAAATTTTTTTTATACAAACATCCATTAACTACAGCGATTATCATTATCTAACTGGTAAGTCAGTAACCATATATTTTAACCTACACCGGAAAAATTATTTTTCGAAATTCCTCTAATTAAATTAATTAATAAACTATTACATGAATTTTTCACTTTTTTTATTCTGAATAATTAAAATTACTTTCAAAATTTTTTTAATTTCATTTTGCATTTTGAGTTAGCTAATTTTCGCACATTTTACAATAAATTCACGTACACTGGAAAAAGCATTTTAAAAAAAAAATTTAAATAATTAAATAAAAACCAAAAATTATGATAATAAAAAAATGAGCGATTCTAGATATTTTCAAAGTTTATTCACAAAGCTAAAACTTTTATTTCGAATCCAGCTAAACTAACTGAGACTTTGCATTAAATTTTATTCTTTAAAAACAAGTTCAAATTGGTTTAAAAGCCGCTTTATTTTAGACATTAAATGACACTTAGAAAAAATTAATTTATGATAAGTTGAACAAAACAAAATTAAAAGATTTTGGATTTAAATGACTAAAGGCTCAAATTAACATTCGAAATGCTAAACTTACATTAGTGCGATACTTTTATGCATCAAATATTAAGCCTGGAATAAAATTAATTATTTTTCTATTGACTCTTGGAAATATCTTTAAATTATCGATCATAAGGATCGATTTCTCGACAGTCTAAAATTTGATGCCAAATATTCAAACTCTGGTTAAAAATTAACAAAGAGCAAAATTAAAAAATATTCTATATTAAGCTGACAAGAATTTCAACCAAGAGGTTTTTTACAACTTATAATTGCATTCAATCTTAAATCTTAAGATTAAATTGCCGCCATTGCCTTCGGTTAGACGAAAACAATGGCTCTTATCAAAATTAAATCAACTATTTTATCTAAACAACTAGGTTAAACCAAACAAACTTTTGATCAATCACCTAGTGTCCTAAAGCAATATATTTTATTATCAAATTTTACATTTAAAAAAAAAACCTGCTTTTAAGTTCAAAATAAACTTCTATTTTATGAATAAACAAAGACATAAATCATTTTAAAAACTAGACTATCGAGTGAATTATTTACAATATTAATAAATAACTAAGTGGATTGAGATTAATTGACTAGATATTTTTTATTTCAAATCTTAAGAGTGACCCAAAACCTGATATGAAATAATAAAGCCTTTTCCTTTGCTCGAATTAATTTCTATTACGGCTAATCACGTTTAATCGATAGATTGTCATGAATAGAAAAAACTCGAATAAAAAGTAAATTATTATAATTTTATTTTTCAAATAAATTTGTAAATAAAGAAGAGTTTGTTAATTGTACCAAAATTGGAAATAATAAAAGAAGGACTGCCGGGACTTGAGTGTACAAGACCTCGTAGCGCTAATTGAATTACATTTTGGCATATTTGGTTTTAAGACAAAACTTACAGCTTGATTAAAAATCACGTGCGAAAAATTCAATTACAAGCAATAAATTTGTCTTTTAATTTAAATTTAAATTAAATAAAGTTGCGCATGTCTTTTTTAGAAATTATCCTTTTACCTATAACATACTCAATTACCTAACCTTTTTTTTTTTAATTTTTATTAATTCAATTCTTTGATTTCTATTTAATTCTTTATTGAGATAGAGCCAAATTCCCAATTGCAAATAAATGAATATTATTTCAATGATGGCGATGTAAAAATAATAAAATTTAAAATTTAAAATGAGACAAAAAAGGTGTTTGAACGGTTTTTAAAAATTAATATTTTTATTTATTTAATTGTGAATTTAAAGTTTAGGATGAATTCTCAGACTTTTTGAAATGGGTCTTAATCTTCCACTTCAACATTCTGTTGAAAGAAAAAATTAAATAAATTTTATTTTGAATCTCAAATAATTGATCACTGATAATTCTCGTGTCTTGTTTATTCATAAATTTTACAATTTGAACGCCCAAAATAAAAAAAAATTTTTTTAAAAATTTTTCTTCAAGCCCAAATCAAATCTGGTGAAAAAAAATTAAAATTCCAAAAGTAATTTGCTACTTTGGTCCAGTTGCTTTTGTGTATTTTTCAAACTTAATCAGAATTTTAAATATTAAAAAAAATTGAATTGCCATTTTAAATAAAATCAAGTAATAGACTCCTACGCGTAGTGGGTAATTTTATTCGAATTATTATCGAGTAACTCATGAATGAAGCAAAATTACATAAAAAATTAAATTGAGATAATTTAATGAAGTCTTCAATTTGTTTTAATTTTTCATTATTGAAGCCAACGAAATTTTTTATTTGGCATTTTAGTTTATAAATTGAACAAATAAAATTAAAGAATTATATTATTTTTAGATCTAAATTTTCAGCACATTAACGATTCCTTTTGAATTTAAATAAAACATTTTTTTTTCTTTTATATTTGAATTCAAAAATTCACTTTGAATTAGAAAATTAAATAAAAAAACAATTCGTTTAAATATTAAAATATAGAACCAAAAACTAGGTGTCGATCATCTTTGTAAAATTTAAAGAATTGATTTTTTTAAAATTAATAAATACCGTTTTTTCATCTTTTAAAATTATTTAATTTTCTTTTGTTAATTTATATTCATGTGTTTCGTAGTTTATTTTTATTTAAATAATTCATTCTTATTCTTTATATTCATGTTAGAGCTCTTGCTATTCAAAAAAAATTAAAAATAAATCTCTTTAGAATGAAACAGCTATAAATTAGCTTGCTATAAAATTTTTAAAATTACATAATTTTGATTCTCGATCGGCTTAGCGTTTCTAAAGGATGAAGGTTTTGTTTGCTTTATCAATTTTAATTTTGACTGTCTGCTGTGAAGCAATGACTGATCGTAAAGAAATGACTATGTCACATAAAATGATGTCAAGGAACAGAATGATGGAAAAGCGAATGAGTAAAGATTTTATGATGAACAAGAGAGATATGGAACCAGAGGGAATGAGCATTTTTGAGGATAAAAAATCTCTCAATGAAGTTTCTCAGCCTGTGAAAAGACACAGTCACGAGGCTTCATTCTTGTCCAAAAGAAATACTATGCAAACTGCTCAAAACACAATATCTCGAAAACGCCATAGCCACGAAGCTTCATTTTTAGCCAAGAGAGAATCAGTGGGAAATTTAAAACCAGAAATTGTGAAAAGACACAGTCATGAGGCCTCTTTCTTAGCATAAAGAGATGCTATTTATTTTTTTTGAAACAATAATCTAAATTAAAAGCTCTTTATATTTTTTTTAAATTATTTGCTTAAATCAAAATTTTGTATAAAAAACTTTTTAACTATTTGTAATATTTTTCTAATTTTGCAATAAACCCTCTAAATGTGTGGCATTTTAAAATACAAGTTTTTTTCCTTCAAAAAGTCATTGAATAATCAAGGATTAGGCGGTAATGCTTAATTGTGAGTCTTCTAAAATTGACCATCTAAAAACAATTGTGTTTCGGAAAAAAATCTCTTAACTAAGCGTCTAAAAAAAGTTTAAATCAATAAAAGTAAATTATTCAAAATAAATCACCTTAGAATCAAAGTTTAAATTACAAAAGCGTAAAAGATGTTTAAAGCTACATTCGTAAAATAAATGATTGGCATGTGTTTGAATTTTTCGATGATTATTTAGCATCTGTTTGCTTTTTAAGCTAAAATATCTTTCCAAAAGCCATCATTAAACCAGAATTTAGTTAAGTTCATGCGCTTCATTTAGATATTTTTTATTGCCACTAAATTAACTTTAAATTTTCTAATCAAACTAAAATACACTATAAGCTGTTTGCATTTTATGTAACGCAATCTAGACTATCTCGATTACTAGAAATTAAAATATTTACTCGATTTAAACCAAGTAGTTTTTGAGTCTTTTACTTTTACTCATTTCTAAAGCTGGCTATTTAATCGATTTTGTGATTAGATGTTCACTTTTTAAAATAAATTAAAAAACTTGATTTCATTTTTTCTAATAAAATTTTAATCTTTTAAAAATAATTTTTTATTGACAATTTTCAAATAAAAAACAGCAATAATAGTTTTGAATTTACCTAAATGTTAAATGTTTTATAATCATATATTTACACAAATGAACATAAAAAAATACTTTAATTAAAAATTTATGTGTAACCAAAAATTAAATATTAACTAATGGATTTAAAATAAAATCTACGCAAATGTTATTTCTGATCAAAATTGTTCTCTTATAAGATCATAAACAGATGAAAACGGTTTGAATTATAAGTTCTGATTTTGTGATCATATGCATGAATCGATCACTAAGCCATAAAAAAACTTAAAATTTAATTTGAATAACTCAATTTGCGTATCAGCAAACTTGATCGCTAAACTAATTAGTAAATCTATTTAAAACTATTAATCAGACAATCTCGAAAAATTATCTTATCTTTAAAAATCAGATCTGACTATTTTTAGACAGTTTATACTTAGAAAACAAAATTTTATCTATTAATCATCATATGTTTTAGAGTTTTAGGTCATAGCTGCGTTTGAACTAGTCATCGTGTCAGATGTATCTTAAGCTGATGAAAATATTTAGAAAACTCGATTTGATTTACTTTTTCAATGTGTCCAAAATAATTTTTTACTCTAATAATTTAAAAATTTCAATTTATTATTTGTCTATAATTAAGATTTTAAATCATGTGATAGATTTAATTGAGCAGCTCAAGTACTTTTAAACAATCGTTATTAAAAAATGTGCATCAGGGCTTCCATAATTTGTTCGAAATTCCAATATTAAATTGAAAATTCGTTCATTTGGAACAATTGACACACAAAAAGATAAATTTTTTAGATTATAGAATCTGTAGGAAAATTTAGAATATTTTATTTTTCGAATTAGCACTCCATTAGATACGGTGATTCTACAAGACTTATATTTTTTGGTGCTATATAAAAAAAATTAAATGACATAAAAATTAACAGAAATGTTATAAACTTTAAACTATAATTGATATGTTTGTGTAATTTATTTTTAAATTGTGGATATTTTTATGTAACTCAAATTCATTTTGTAATTGGATTTATTTTATTAATTAGAGACCTTATTTCATTTATTTTTTTATAATAAACTGTATTTTTTAAACTAAATTGTAAAATAGATATTTAATTGTCAACTAATTTTTTTACCATTTTTTAAATATAATATTATGTTTTAATTTGTCCATATTTATTCTTACTTATTTTTTACTTCAGTTATCTTTGACTTTTGAATTTTATTTTATTTTTTTTAAATCTGAAAGAGCTTTACCTCGTCACAGATAAAAAAATAAACAGAATAAAAATAAATTACTTAGATGTTAAAAAAATCTATTTTAAATGTATGACATCTTTCTTGGCTATTGTTCTTATTTTCATTTTTTTTACTAATTTAACTATGACTGAGTCATCAACAAGTTTGTTGCTCCGAACAATCAATATTTTTTAACTGATTTTTTGTAGAATTTATTTTGAAATTTTTTATTTCAAAAGTATTTGTTTCTAGTATTTAAAATTTAAAAATGAATTTCAAATATTAAATTTCAAATAAATAATAAAATTAAAATATCGATCTTTCCTGCAAATATTTTTGTAATAAAAAATTTATTCTTTTAGATCTACATAACATGTAAAGCATGTAACATTAAAATTATTTGAATCAATTCAAAGATTAATTTTGATAACTAATGATAAACTCTTTGAATTGAAATGATATTTAAATTTATCGTCAACTTCAAGATGCCTACATCATTTGTTTTTTTTTTATAATAAAAAAAGAATTTTAGCAGAAAATAATAAAATAAAAATAAAATTCTTATAGCGTTATTTTATTACAGCAAAGAAAATATTATAGCATGAAAAGTAAAATTCATTCTAAAATCTTTGAAAAATCGAAGTTTATTATTATCAATGGGTTGTGCCACGATTAATACCAACCACCAAGTGTTACAGACAAAATCTTGAAAATCAATCAATACACCGCCCAAATTTTTTAATAATTTAGTTCTGTTCATCAGTGAATACTTTACTTTTTACAAACAAAAGAATACAGAATACAAGATAAACTTAGAAAAACTTCAGTTTTTTGGCATTCATTGACACATGGATTACTTTTTTATTACTATCAACAGACAAAACATTTTAAATGAATGCTGACAGCAAGAAATTTTGTATATTCAGCTGACTTAATTATTTAGTTAAAAAAACTTTTTCTGGCAAGCATAAAGTTAAAATTGATAAATGTAAAATTTGGAATAATTTTTAATTCATCAAAAATTAAAACTTCATGAATTCTTTTAACTTAACAACTGTTGGTAAAAATAGGAAAAATAAACATATCTAAAACTATCTAATTTTTTTTATGCTAGACTAAAAAGATTTAGTTAAATTAAATCACACAACAATTTACAAAACCAAAGCAATTAATTTTAAAATTTTGATTAAAAATCTGGTTTTTGAATCATAATTGCATCTTTTGCTCGAATCTGGTCGGTTAGAGCTAGGTATAATTTACAGTTCTTAGCAAAAAATAATTAAATCTTTTCGAAATTATTTTCGTTATTAGATAATCTATTTTAATAGTTTGTAGACCTATTGAACAAGCGATTAAGGTTAAATACTTTTACTGATGTCTCAATAAAAAAAAACCTGTTGATTAGTCTAATTGAATATTTTTGGCCAAAGATCCCAATTTAGACCAAAATATGCGCCTAATCTTGGGATGAATACCTAGACGATTGCATAATCTCTGGACACATTGAAAATTTTTACATCAAAATTTCGATTTGTCAAGACAGAAACAAAATAAAATCAATCCATAGGTAATCTAAGAACAAATATTGCTTTTAAGCTATTGTTGGTTAAAAAGTTGCTTTTTGTTCAGAAAGAGAACGGCCCTAAAATTGTTCATTAATCCACTCATAAATTTTAAAATTAAATCTCTAGTAAAAATGGTTCAATAAAACAATTAACTTTTTTTTTAATTTTAGTTTTGAACCAGTTAGGTCACCTAGTGTGGTATTTACTTTGCTAAAGTAGATTTAAAAAAAATCAAATTCTTAATAAAAATAACGCTTAAAATATTTGAAACATAAAATTTAGCTTTTTCCCGACAAATACTCTCTATTTACAATTTGGCGAGCTGATAAAAGCTTTGATTGCTCTTCACTATTTTGTTTATATTTTGTTTATTAAAAAAAAATTATTTCATTCAAACAAAACTAATACCTACCTTGGTTTAATGTTATGGTAATTTCCAAAGAAGAATTGACTTAGAGGCATTATTCTATCCAAAAAAAAAAACAAAAGCCTTAAAATATCATAAATTATTTTTATGTTTTCTTGTTTTCGACTTTTTGGTATTTAATTAAAATTTTTTTATCAAAATTAAAAACCTGCTTTCAATTGAGCGAATATTTTCTTCCTATTTTGACGCAATGAATAATTTTGCCCCATTTAAGTTTAAATAGCTTAAGCTCCCTCAAGTTTATTTTATCTTCGAATCGCTGAAAGTTATTATGACAAACTTTTAATCTGAATCCTTGTATCTTTTTTTGACGAGTCTATTAAAGTCTAGGAGAAACAAAAAAATTATACTCTATTCAAAAAAAACTTAAGGTCATTCTAAGAAACTTTTTAAGGCTACAAAAAAATTTATTTATGAGACGATTTGGCTTTATCCAGCTTAAAATTCACGTTAATTGAAAACTTGATTTTTTCCATGGTTTCGCGCAACGATTCCCCACTTTCTTTGCTTAAAAATTTTTATAAACTTAGATTTTTATCCCAAACTGAAATGTTTTTAAAATACTCCCAAAATTATAATCTAACAAATGTTCATGTACCAAGATTAGTTAATAATTAGAATATCAATCTTGGATTATATTAAATATCTATGTTTCAAAACGTCAAAAACAATATTTAATAAATTATTTTCTAAAATGTGTTTTATTAAATTAGAATTTAAGAAATAAGCTAAAATTAGGTAAATGGATTGCTTGAATTTTCTTTTTTTAGAATGTAAAATTTACTAAATAAAATAATAAGTAAAAAAATTTCAACAACTTTTCCAGAAAAAAAGATAAAATTCAAAAAATTGAGTTGAAAATTTTAATGTCAGAATTATTAATTATTTTAAGCCTAAAAGATAGTTTACAAATACCACTGACTTAAGTCTAAATGCTACGAACTTAATTTTCTAGGGCTAAAATTGAAAAAAATTGTTAAGAAACTTAATTAAATTAAAAGAGGTTGGAACTTTTGTTTCTACCCAGAACAGTCTAAAAACTAATTATAAGATCTCCTAAAAATTTATTTCTAGTACTAGACGAGTTAATGAAGCACAAAAATGAACGAACATATTAATTAAATATTTATTTTTACAAAAAATTTTTTTTGTATATAAATTTCCATTTAAACTGAAATTTCAGCACTAAGTAAACATTAAAATTTGAAAACAATTAAAATAATTGACTTTTGGTATTTTAGTTTAATTGAATATAAAAAAAATGATTTAGGGGTGATAAGGATTTTTTATGCAAAATTCTTACCCAATATTATAGAAAATATTTTTACAATTAAAAATCAATTTGTCACTGAAATAATGAATTTTTAGCCCAAATTACAAACAACTAATTAAATTAATTTCAATCCTCCATTTAAGTTTTTCCAAGCATAATTAAATAAATTCAAATCAATACAATATACTTGATAAGTTAATCGAAAATCAGATAAAACTTTTAAACGATTGCAAAATTAAGAATATGCAACGATTTCTTCCAAGTTATGTAATATCTTTTGCTTATCTTTAAGAATAGACTGATTAAAACAAGTTATTTCGCGTAGATAAAAATATAAAAAAATATTCGCATATTTGAATTTTGTTCAATAAGTCTTTTAAAGTCAGAAATAAAAGTCAAGTGAATTTATACTTGCATAGCCACTAAAAAAATGTAAAATATTTAAAATGAATTTAATTTAACTTTAAAAAGGTAGAAAAAAAATTTTCATTAATTTTTAATTAAACTAGATCAGAATATCATGGAAGGTTTCGCAAAATTTATTAACACAATATTGAGAAGAAAATAAAAGTGATATGTATATTAGCTTAATTCTCGTTGTAATTTTTTTTAAATCTCTTTCAATTTTAATTTTTAGAGGTTTACTAAACTCGACCTAATTCCTCATGATTTACCAGAAGTTAATTCAATAATTTAATGATGAGTAAAATTGATGGTTTTTCTGAAAATTTTGAGTGAGGAAAATTTAGCTTATTTTATTACAAGTCTATTCCATTTATTTAGGTGCTAGGATAATTACTACAATACAACTAACTAGAAGGAATCATCAATGTAAATATATTTTATTTAGCACAAAAATAAAGATATTCAAGTATTTTCTAAAATTGATTACTTCCTACCAAACTGAATAAATTAATTTTTGTTCTATATTATAAACCGATCAAAAAAGGGAAAAAAAAGAAATTTTTTTCTCAATAACCATCAAAAATCATCATGCTTTAAAACAAAAAAGAATTTAGGGTCTTATATTCAAAACATTTGCTTTGAACAAAATCAATTTGAATAAAAAAAAATTGATTTACTAACAGGAAGTTTAATGCATAGTAAAAATCATAAATATTTATTTGAAGATTTTCATTATGCCTAATTGGAAAAAAATAAAAAAAATATCTATTTTAAAATTGAGTTGTTGTTGTTCTGATTAATTTTAAATAATTTGATATAAATAGCTCGTAAATTTTATTCGGTTCGATAAAAGAAAATTCCAAATCATAAATTTCAAAACTTGATTACAGTGATTATTATCAAGAAGAAATTTAATACGTTTGATTAGCATTTCGGACTAAATTGTGGTCTAAAATTCGCTTGAAGGCACATTAACATCAAAAGTTATTCTGAAACTGAGGTTAACACTGGGACTAATTATCTAGTGAATAAAAAAAAATTATTTTTTGAAGAAATTTCCAATAGAAGTTAAATGCAATAATTTTTCATCTTAATAATAAAGAAAAAAATTTAAAAATAAAGATCAATATTAAATCTAATCTAACTAATTCAAAACCAGATATTAATTTGTAATAAACTCCAACTTCCTACAATTTAGAACAAAATAGAATTTAATAAAAATCATAAAATGGTTAATTATGGATGATATATGTGATTTTTTTTTCATAATTTGAAATTTTTGCTAATTTGAAAAATATAATAAAAATAATTAATTTAAAAAAAAAATTTTAAAAAGAAAATTACATTTATTATATGGAATTTACAAAAAATATATAATTTATATTCTATAAGATATTAAAATAAATAAATAAAAAAATCTTAATTTTCTATTTTTTATTGAAAATCAAAAATTTAACTGAAAAATTATGACTAATTTTGATGAATAGAACTTTTTAAGCTCCTATAAAATTTTGGATGAATGGATTTGATCACCCCTTGGCCCTCTCTGGCTACGTCGCTGGTTTTTGATGCAGTTGTTATGCGTCAGAAAATTTTTACTGATCCTTTAAATCATATTTTTTTTTCTACCCGGCGTCATTAATCAAATTGACAGCCATTAAATTATAATTTAATTAATTTTATTTTTATTCACAATAATAACAAAGTTATTCAAATAGGATAAATTCTAAAAAAGCTCTAGTTTAAAAAAAATCTGCAGTTTACAAAAAATAAAATTTTGAATTCAAATTTTTGCATTTTTTCTCTAAATTAATTGAATTTGAAATCGAATATCATGGAAAGCAAATCGGAAAAATTGTGTAATTTATTAAAAAATTGTAATTACCCATCGAAACTTAATCCGAATAATTTGAACTATTTGTTTGAATTTCCGGATTTAAAGCCTTTTTTTGAAAAATTTTTTAGCCAAATCAATGAATCGTGCTATCAGAGTAGAGAAAAGCTGAATGCTTTTGGCAGCAAAGTGGCCAAAGGCCAGGTCATTTACGACTTGAACAAGCTAGAAGAGATGCACAAACTATTGAACTTAGAACAAGACAATCGGCTCAAAATGAATAGTGCCAATTCATCTGACGAGTTCGATATTGAAAATTGTACTGACCCAACAGTTTTGAGAAAAAAAATCCAATTGTTGGAACGAGAAGTTCGGCTAAAACGCCGCAGAGAGCAATTCAACTCGTTTTGTGACAAAAAATTTACTGACAATTTAAAAGAGCTCAGGGTGAGAGAAGAAGCTGAGTGTCGGATAAACGCCAAGCTTGATGAAAAAGAGACATTCATCAAAAATTCTCTCAAAGCCTCAAACCAATCTTTGAATAAATCTTTTATAGAAATAAAAGCCAAATTGGGCGATGAGGATCGACTACAAGAACTGGGCCCTAATCAAGACAGTGAAAAAATTGGAAATTATTTGGTCAAGGAGAACTTGTTTTTAAATTTGGTCAAAAAGTTGATGAATTTGGAAATTCACTGCACCAACTTGAACAATTTGGAGTCCAAGCTCGACTCGGACTCGAATGGACCAGTCGAGCCCACCGAGTCCGAGCTCCTCGAGCAAAAACAATTTCAAATAATTATGAAAAAAAAATTTCCCAAAGTAATGGACAGATGGATTCAGATGAAAATAGCACATTGCTCGTCAAGTGTAGTCTTAGAAGAGATAAGCCGAATAGACAATGAGTTCGATCAATTTTTTGTCTACACTGAGGATGAATTGAGACAAAATGAAAATTTAGTTGGCGACTTGGAGAGAAAATTGGTCGAGCACGAGCAAGAAAGAGATGCTGTGGCAGAAAAATTGCAAGACTTGGTCAGACTAATGCCAAACCTAATCAATCAATTGGCTTACCTCAAAATGGTCCATTTAGCCTGTTTGGACTTGGAAAATAAAGAAATAGACTTGAACCTTTTTTTTAACAAGCAGGAAAAAATTTTCAAATTACTCACTTCCCAAAAGACTCGCATCGAGTTCATAACTCATCTACAAGCATCAAAATTGAATCATTTGGAAAACTTAAAGCATTTGTTCTGCGAATTGCTTGAATCTACCAACAACCCGGCAAACAAGAACTTAACACAAACGAACTCCATTCTTTCCACTTCAATTACTGGTGGTCCATTTAGCAGCATGATCCAAGGAAACAAAAATATGAGCATAAATCAATATTCCAAGCCGAGTTTGATGTCTTCAACATTTAACTCAAGCATCACAAACCGCTTCATATCTTCGCCAAGTAAACAGCTTACCTCCAAATTTAATCATGTGGGCGACACGCAGACTGACTCAAATTCAATGCTATTGCATCTGTTGAACCAATTTTTGATAACTGTTTTGACCAAATTTGATCAGAGCAAAAATTTCGGAGGCGAAAATTTCGAGTTCAAAAATCCTATTTCTATTAATTTTGATGATAATGTAGAAAATTTTATTTCATTGACGAATTTTGTAAATAGTGTGTACAAAAATAAGGTTCTAAACTCACAAAAACAGTACAGATACTTTTACTATGTTATTTTAAAGTCAATCGAGTATTTGTATGAAAAAGACGATTCGACAAGTGAGTCCAAGTTCAAAAGTGCTTTTAGCCATAATTTGAGCAAGATAAATGCTAAAATGAGTAGACGCTTGGAAGATCAAATGACCAAGTTAAACGATCAGAGCAGAGACTTGCAAAATTTGTTTGCATCACAAGTTTACCAGACTTATAGCCATTTAAAACAGCAATTGTCAACAAACAAGCTGATTAATATAAGACGCAATTTCTTTGTACACTTTTATACGAATCCAAAGCAAATAGAAGTTATAATGGAACAATTGAATTCAGTTTATTAAATTTTTTCTTTTTTATTAAAATAAAATAAAATATGTATTTTTTAAAGATTTTCAAAATTCAAATATAACGTGTGTTTGCTTAAACAAAAAAAAAAACAAATAAAAAAGCTTGAATTTTTTTAATATTTTAAATTTTATTTATTTAAAACTTGCTATTTAAGTGTATTTCTATTTTTTATTGATTTAAATTGTGGAAAAATGTGGATTTAAACAAATCAAGATTAATTAAATCGTCTTACTGTTGAAAGTATTACACTTTTTTGATTTATTTAAGTTTATTTGATTGCACACAATGTTTCTCTTTTGTTTATCTAAGTTTTATGGTAATATTCTATTTAAAACTTTAAATAATACTCTTTCCATGGATGCTGTACAAAAATGTTTCTGAATCTGATGACAAAAAGATAAGAGTTTAATTTTTTTAGCTAAGATCTAATTTTGGAGCAAACTTATATGCGATCAAATATGGTTGTCAAGATTTTATTTTTCCAACTTAAAACAAATATTTTGGTTTCTTTCTGCATATTTTTAATACCATTTGGATCATGCATATCAGAGCCTTTTAGAATTTAATCAATTTTTTTTTCAATTATTTTTAAGTGTTTTATGGGAATATTTAGAATTTAAAAAAAATATTTACTTGAAAAGTATCAAAAAAATTGTTTTCCTGTTACTGTTTCAGTATAGTTTTTTTAATTTACTCAGTTTTGTGCGTATTGATTATTTAAGATTGACATTTTCCTTAGCTTTGTTCATTGCTAGAAAAAACTAAGGACTTTTACTGACAGTCTAAACTTTTTCGTATTCTAACTTTTTTAGACCAGAAAAATAATGTTTCAAATTCGAATTTTTAATTGTTTTTCTATTGAATTTATAGAAAATGGGTAGCTAGGCAACAATAATTTTAAAATATTTTTCATAGCCTCACATATCTATAGAATAAAAAAAATTGAAAAATTGTGGCTCACATTATTTAAAGATCAAGAAGACTCAGGTAAAAATTTAATTGGCAAAAAAAGAGTTGCCAAAAATTCTGGACGACAAGCTGGTTCAAAGTTGGTTCCGTTTTTTTTTTTTAATTGGAGTCAATTTAAATCACTAAACAACAAAATAAAAACAAATGATGCAACTAAGCCTCAGGAATCGACAGATTTAAAATAGGCATGCAAAATTGTTTCAATAACTAAAAGCTCCAATTCCGTCTAATTAACTTTCCTAAGCTGTTTTGGGTTACAAATTTCTCATTTTTGTTTAGAAAAATTTTTGTTTCTTAAAATTTAGAACGATTATGCAATAAAAAAATATTTTTTTCTTTACCTAAGTCTCATTCAAAATCATCAAAATGTACAATTCAAACCCAGACCCGGCAAACGAATCTGCAAGCTTGCTTTCCCGGTCAAAATCTTACGACACAAAATTGAATCTAGCTTCGGAGAGCTCGGTGTACACGGGCATGTTCTCAATGTTCAATCCAGACAGTTTGAAGAAAGCAGATGAACCAGCCAAGATAACAGTCACGTCTTTTGCGCCAAATCCCAGAGAAAACCGATCTAGACTTAGCTACTATGGTGAAAACAGACCCAGTTCCCAAGCTTTAAACTCCCAAACCAGTATTAACAATTCGGATAACAAAATTAATTCAACTAAGAGTGAAAATCAGGATTTTAACAATCGGAATTTGAGTGTTATTTGGCCGAATGGAAAAAACAGTCTGCCTTTGATTTTGTTCCGTGCCAAAGTGTTGCGTAAAAATTTTTGGGAATGCAAAAAAGTCGGGGGTATGAGTTGATATAAATTTTTGAGAAAATAAATATTTTTTTTTTCCTTGATCAGAAACTTATAGATTATCTTTTAAATTTTTGCATGGAGAAAGGAAACTGGTTAAATCGTTGCTAGAGGGACATGGTTTTCGCGAAGTATTTGAACAAATAATTTTGAAAATATTTCTTATTTATAAAATTTTAGGTTCATCCGAACAGTTCGGAGTTCAATATAATATGGAGTGGAAATAATATAAAAAGCTATTTGTTCAGGGGACTGCAAGAAAACCAAAAAGTAAATCATTTTCCACGGTCCTGTGAATTGACCAGAAAAGACCGTTTGTACAAAAATATTCAACGAATGCAAAAAGAAAAGGTTTTAATTCTCAATTAATTTAATTTTTTTTTTTAAATTAAAAAAATCCTAAGGGTCAAAAAGCCTTTAACATTGTTCCGACAACATTTGTCTTGCCTTTTGAAATAGATGATTTTTATGGTAACAAAAAATTTTATTCTGGGTTAAAATTTGACTATTAGTGCATGTCGTCATTTTTAAAATTTACTTTTACTAGGATTAAAAGATTTTAATTTTGAATTTTCCAAGCTTTATGTTTAGCCTTGATACAAAGCCATATGTTTAATTTTTCTATCTTTAAGCAACATTTTACAAAGAGAAAGGAATTTGGATTGTGAAGCCAGCATGCTTGTCCCGAGGCCGTGGAATTTACCTCATAAGTCATGTAAACAATTTTGTTAATAAGCTTAAAGAAATATTTCTTTTCGCTTAGAGTTTTTTCTATTGTTCCTAAACAAATTTTCTTTGTTTATTTAGCCTGATCAAATACCTCTAGACGATAATTTGGTTGTGAGTAGATATCTGTCAAATCCTCTTTTGATCGAAGGATTTAAATTCGACTTGAGACTTTACGTGGCTGTCACGTCATTTGATCCTCTTGTTTTTTATTTGTACGAAGAAGGCCTTACCCGCTTTGCCACAGTTAAATATGACCAAAATGTGCGCAACATTCGCAACACTTGCATGCACTTGACCAACTACAGCTTGAACAAAAAAAATGACAAATATGTCAAGTGTAATGATCCGGACATAGAGAACTATGGAAATAAATGGTCAATGAGTGCTTTTTTGAGGTACCTCAATTCTCTTGGAAAAGACACTTTTTCACTTATGATGAACATCGAGGAGGTTTTAATAAAAACCCTGCTCGCTGTGGAGAGTCCAATGGCTAGTGCAGCAAGAATGTTCATGCCGCATAGGGGAAATTGTTTTGGTAAATTAAAAAAAAAATTATAAAAAATTTAATTTTTATCCGAAAAAAGAATTGTTTGGGTTTGATATTTTGATTGATGAACAATTTAAGCCTTGGGTCCTTGAAGTAAATTTGTCACCCTCTCTGGACTGTGACGCCTTGCTAGATATAAGAATCAAATCGAACATGCTCGCTGATTTATTTACACTATCAGGAGTTTTTTGTCAAAATCCATTCACTTTTTCCAGTCGTTATAAACAAAAAGATTCAAAATTGAAAGCTGATAATAAAATTAAAGTCCGGCCTCATTCAGCTAACATGAGCAGTCAAGGAGCAAAACCGGTTTCAAATAAGCCCAACAACACTGATTCTTTGTATAATGGACTAAGCCAAACTGAACAAAATATACTCAAGGTAATAGTTGAAGAAAATCAACGAGCTAATGGATGGATTAGAATATTTCCTTCGTCAGATACTTGGGAATTTTATTCACACTATTTGGAAACTAGATCTAGTTCTTACAACATGATGCTTCATAAGAGGCTCTTTACAAAAAGGTAAATTCAATTTTAATTAAGTTATTTTTGGTTTGAATTTTTAAAATTCTCAAAATTTTTAATTTATTTTAAAGTCTTACATTTAAATGAATAGTTTGTGTAAATCAATTACAAAAATAATTTTTTTTGACAATCAGAATATTTTTGAGCTTGTAAAAAATTATTTAAAATATTTCGAAAGTTTTAACTAAGCCCAAAAAATTAAAAATTATGCCATTAAAATTATAAATTATTTGTTCTTTTAAATGTACAATCCGAAGTGATAGTTTAAAAGCAAGCCTTTCAAAATTAAAAGAAAACTTAGAAATTAAATTATATTTTTAAATGCAGTTAACAATAAGGTAACTTTAGTACTTATTTTGACAAGAGTTGCTTT
Organism: Brachionus paranguensis; assembly: GCA_016802215.1. NCBI lineage: Eukaryota > Metazoa > Rotifera > Eurotatoria > Ploima > Brachionidae > Brachionus > Brachionus paranguensis. Next base: position 5,368,670 of record JAESIX010000002.1, on the reverse strand, counting down.
AATTTTCAATTGAATATTTTAAACACCTAGTCTTTGCTTTTTTTTTACCTTTTTTCTTAATTAAATCGACTGATTTGTTTTATTTATTAAGTTAAGCATTTGATATTTTGACTATGATTTATTTTCTTAGTTTCAGTGACACAAAATTTCAAATTCTCTTAATGATAAAATAAATTGAAAATAATTTTCTACTCGTTAACTCTATAAAGGTTCAGAGTTCAAAAAAATAATTAAAAATAAAATTTATTATTTTAAAAAATTTTTTCGGTACTGCTTTGAATTAAAAAATTGTTTTTGTCTTTTTACCTTATATCATTTAGTAAAAGGTAAAAGGATTCAAAAATAATTTCAAATTTTGTTTGACTTCATCAACTTAATTTTAATCAAATCCAAAGCACGTATTGCTGATGTCTCCCACATAATAATTAACATAACTGGTATGTCAATATTGTATCAACAGATTTATATTTAAGGATTATTATTAAATGGGTATTTATATTGATTATTTAGTTTTCAAAAAAATAATTATTTGGGTATTTATTTTTTGTCAAAATTATTATAAAAGAAAATGAAAATGAGTACATAAAAATTATAATTGAATATCATAGAAACTATTAATTAATATCAACAGAATTTAAAAAATTATTAAATTAAATCAAAAAATTCTTCAATCAAATTCAATACAAGAAATAAATTTATACTATTTATTCCATATATGAGTACAGTTTGTATTGTTAAAAACACATTAAACTAAGATATTTTTTAATTTAAGTCAATTGTTTCTCATAGAATATCATAAATATTATGAAAAAATTTAATTTAAAAAACTGATTTTATTCATTAAAGTAAAATAAATCTCAACAAAGCTTGGTAAAAAATTGGACTTTATAAAATTTTAAAATTAAAACAAAAATCTTTAAAAAAATTTTCATGGAATTATTTTAACATTAGTCTCCCTTTAAATGTTTAATTTTTCAGTTTTAAATAAAGGTTAGACTTCAAAATGCACATATTTTTCCTGACAACAATTAGAAAAAATTTTATTTGATTTGATTTTTGCAACCTTAAGTATTTATTAAATAGTTAGAATGAAATTTTTGTTTTTAAACATTGTTAGTCTAGCGCTTAAAATGCTAATAAAATTTTGTAAATTCTAGATGGACTAATGGAGCAACTCCGAAAAAGACAACTCAATCTAGAGCAAAGTGAATATTGTAAAATTTAATTTAAAATAAATATTCAAATTTTTTTAGAGCTTTAGAAAATCAATATGAGATGTATGCAATTAACAACTACTTGTCTTCAGAAAATTCAGGTGCCTCATTGCTCGAAGCATTAGATCGATATAAACGCTATGAGCGAAAGTTGGATGATCAGATTCGTCCTAGCGAAGATACTTTGAGAAAGCTATCAAATGCTCCATTTAAGATCCAGCCTGGTCCGTCAATTAAAACTAACTTTAACCTCTTTCCGAATGGTGAACGAAATGCAGCTAAAGAAAAAGATGCGAACAATTCATCAGATCTATTAAACGACGACGACTATTTAAGTGACTCAACTAATGGCATTGCAAATAATAAATCCGAAAAATTGGTCTTACCTAATGGCAAAAAGACTTTGCCAAGTATTGGTCGAAGTCGTGCCTTCACTGCCAATTTGACCAACAAAAACGCCAAGACAAAAAATGGTCCAAAAAATACACGAAAATATTTTGCAGATAATTCTGATGATGGGGATTCTGAATGTGAGGATAATTCCTATTCAAATGAAACTAAACAAAATAATTTGGATAACAATGAAGAAATCAGCTACAGTCTAAGCACTGTTTTGAAATACTTGGAACAAGGATATTTTTTAAGGTAAGATTTAAATGTATTAGTTGGTAAATTTTTCCAAGTAGCTTACTTTTAAATCTGTGCAAATTAATTGTGTTTTATTTTTTATACTTTTAAATAGGGTACAATTTGCAGACTTCTTCAGTAGGTGAAACAAAAGTTGTTTCACTTTGTTACATTTGCAGAACAAGTTTTTGACATTTAGAGCAAAAGTTAGAAAAATTTTTCATTTTTGTATTGGAAGTTTTGTATGAAATTTCATAATGCCAATTTTATTTAAAGAATCAAAAAATTAAACAAAAATTAAGTCAAAGTCAACTCAAGTGAAGTGACTTGAATCCATGAGAAAATTGGCTTGTGAATGGGGGTTGTGAAGTTTGTTTCAATTCGAATTTTTCAATTCAGAAAAATTTGAATAACTTTGTTACTAAAATAGATAATTTAGTTCTGTAAAAAGCTTAATTATGAGCAAATTTGCTTAATGCAGTAAGATAAGTCTGCAAAGTACTCTGCAATTTTCTGTATTTTGCACGCCATTAAAGAGTATTCTAATCAACTGTGCAATTACATTGCATAGTTTTTGCAGACATATATTTTCAGATTAAGCAAAGTTGCTTAAACATTAAGTATATTACAGAACTAAATTATCTATTTTAGAAAAAAAATTATCCAAATTTTTCAGAATTGAAAAGATCGAATTGAAACAAACTTCACAACCCGTAGTGAATGGGAAAATTCTTACATTACGACTTAATTATTAAACTTTCTTTAAATTATTTAGTTATTAGAACGTTGTGATTTCAATGCAAATTCGACAATATAAATAAAAACGTTTCCTTTTTTGATAAATTAAACTTAAATATAAAACAAAATGCAACGTGGCGTTTTACTTTTTCTTTCCTAAAATAAATTTTTCATTAGTTAAAAGCCAAAAAAATAAAATATTATTAAAATTTACTTCAATAATTGATTTGATTTAAAAATTTAAAATTAAATTTTTTTTCAAATTGGAATATGCTATGTTGCTTTTTTGTAAATTATTTTTGAGAATTTTTTATTCTTAATTTATCAAAAAAGGAAATGCGTTTGTTCAAATTTTCAAATTTTTACTGAATTTCCAGATGCCGTTTTTTGGCCAATATTGAACAAAACTGAACAAAAAAGTAAACAATTTTAGAATTTCACATGTTGATTTTATTAAAAAATCAAAAAAATTAAACAATTTTAAATAAATTTTTTTTAAATATAATCCTAAAGCTTTTTTACAGAATTGCACTAACTTAAGAATCTGAAATTTAAACTTCTTGTCTGAATATCTCTGTTTTAATTAAAGGAATCAAATACATTCTGCACTTTAAATAATCACAAGTTGCACTATAATATTCACATGCACTATTTTAATCAGGGATGCACTATAAATAACATTATTACACTATAATGATCTTTTATATGCACTAAAATAATCTTTTATAAGCACTAAATTAATATTTAAAAAGCACTAAATTAATTTTTGACCTGAGCTATTTTAATACATTTTTAAATTAAAAAATATAACACTATTTTATTTAATTATATTAAACTATATTTATTCTTTAAACATTATTAAAAATGTATTACATTTATTATTAACAAACACAAATATATTATTCAATTCAATTAATTGTGCAACTTGTGATTAATTTAAAGTGCAACATTAATTAGTATCCTTAATTAAATATATAATAAAATATAAGCTTTTTTAAAAAAAAATTTACCTGTTAACAAAAACTCTAAAAATTAAGTCTAAAATAAATATTTTTAAGCCGTATTCAAATTCGCATTGCATTTGCACTCTATTTATTCAAAATTCAGGTGAGATTATTCAATGAGTCTCAGGCAAAAGATGAGTCCAATATTCAGCAGATGGATCTGGTATTGCGGTTTATAAAGAAAGCTTCACCCAATTTGACCCAAGAGTTTAAGGTCTATGTGCCCAGCAAGCGTTTGCCAATATGTGAACAAAAACGAATGCTGTCCAAACAGTTACATGACTTTTTGCACATTTACAAAAAAGATACAGAGCTGATTAGACTGGAAACGAATGCTCAGATTGACAAAGAGCGAAAGAAGAGCCGAAATAAGATAATTGATGACAAAGCATTTCAAGCTTTGTTGTACAAATCGTCCGAGTCCGATTTGGAAGAAATTATGAGTTCATATATGAAAAATTCGCACGATTCAAGCATATTTTTGGGAAGTTCCAAAAATTCAGCTAATGGAAAAAAAAATTTGGACTTGGCCAAAAGTGAGACCCGCGATTTGATTGAATTTAAATTGAGATCTCCGTCAAGAAATAAAGAAAATGGAGCTGAAAGTCAAATGGAAGAAGCGGATCGGACATCTAAGAAAACCAATGATGATGATGCGTCCCAGCATTCTTTTGATTCACGGTCTGATTTTAGTAAATCATCGGACTTTGAAGGTCAGAGTAGATCAAGGTCCAGATCGCTATCTCCGGTGGCAGATAAGAGACAAGAAAAATTCAAAAAGCAAACAGTAGGCCCAAAAAATGGAGAAGATAAAAAAGATTTTAGAAATAGAAAATTAGTCAGCTCAAAATCGTCAAATCGATTAGCCCATTTTGATTCATCAATCAGCTCTTGGAAAAAAGATAAGCCCAAGGTTAACAAAGCTTTGGACTATCATACTGGCATCTCGAATATTTATTTGCAATCAAAAACTAAAGTCAACAAAATTAGGCCGAAGACAAATCATAACAACTTAAATAGTAGCTTATCTAGGACAAAAACTTTTCACAATTCATCAGCCAGCCTAGTGCCTGTTAATAAATTGACGCCTCTAACAAGTAAATTTAATTATTTAACCAAGTTTTTGTCTGAAAACCACTTAAATAGTACAAATTAAAATGACAGATATTTTCAATCAAATTTGAAATTTCTTTTTTTCTTAATTTTTTTTATTTAAATTAAAAAATGGAAGAAGAATATTGTTTACTTTGTGACTTAGGTTTTTTTTGTTCACCCAAACTCGTTCACGTAACGTGTGATCTGAAAAGTAAAAAGATTAAAAAAAATTTACGTGGCCAATCTTAAAGAAATGTGATCAATGAGTTTAATACAAAAAAAATTTAATTTTATTAATATTCTCTGCACTGGAATCATTATTTTCTTGATTTTTAACTTAATTAGCCATAAAAGGAAAGCGAACTAAATTTTCATGAATTCTCAATTTTCATTTTTCATCTAAAAATTAATCGATACATGAGACTTCACTGGAATTTTTTGCCAGGCATTTCATTGAAAAATATTTTTAATAATGATGATTAAAAATTTTAAACTTTTTATGCATAAAATATATTTACAAAAAAAACATTATTGAGTAAGGTTTAGTTTAAAAAAAAATTTGGTAAATGTTTCTAAAAAGAAATTAAAATATTTAATGCTAGAATTTATCTTTTAGAATTTATGATTTTTAATAATTTTTAAATTACTAATTTAATTTATTTTAAAAACCAAAATTTAATTTGTTATCCAACTTTAAATTATTTTCTATCAGAATTTTATATCTAAAATTTCAAAAAAAAATTTCAATTAAGAAAACATTAATTAGAAAATATTTTATATCAAATTTTTTTAATTTAATATTTGTTAAAGTTTTAAATTTGAATAAAATCATATTTTTTAAGTAGATATTTATTTTTTCAAAGAAAATACTTATAAAACAATAAAAAATGCATATTTGTTAAAAAAATTATTTTAAGATATTATTTATGAGACCTATGCTATAATCTCTTTCTTCAAAATATTAACACTTCAAAAATTGTTTTCTTAGAATAAAAATTGTTTCATTCAGAACTCTTTTAATTAGAAATACGCAATGAGAAGTGAAAAATATTAAAGTTTATTGATTACTTTTTGATTAATTCGGTAATAAAAAACTTTTAATAAAAGTGAAAAAATCAAATTTATTAAAAGATAAAAAAAAAAGATTTTGAAAAGAAATTGATCCAAATTTTAACAAAGATCTGAATTTATTTTGCCTGTTTTTTTAGTAAGTTTTTGCAATAAAGTGCATTTGATAACAATTTTAAGACCTGCATTTTAAATCCTCAGTTTTGATCACATCAGGCTCAGAAATTAGCTGAGATTAAGTTGCATTTTTGATTGAAATTTTATTTTTGATGCATTTTAAAAACTCCAATTTCCGATTCATAAGCGTCAGATATAATTAATAAACGATTATTTTTTTAGTTTTAAAAATTTCAACAAAAAAACTAAAAAAATTAAATTTTTTTTTCTAATTTTTTTTTAGTTAACAGTCATACAATTAGTCAAAACAGTAATCAAAGCAACTATTACTCGCCAATTTCGACATCAAGCAAAGACTCGCAGCCAAGTCCCTTGAATCTGTTAAGAAAAGCCTCGAGCGTCTACATTCACAAACCTGCTTCAAATAATTTTAGCAATAACGAAGAAAGTCGAAAAAAATTCGGCTCTAGCACAAATAGATCGTTTATATCGAACAGTCAGTATTTAACATTTGATGACGCTTCAGTATTGTCAATGGGACTGAAAAATCTTCAACAAAAGCAGCAGGAAAGACAATATTCGGGAGTTAAATCTTTGCGGATAATAGCGTCAATAGACGATGCGAAGTCAAATCAATCTCTTTTGCAACCAGCATCGAATGAAAGTTCTGGCAAAGATAAAATGGACAAACCACTTGTCTTGGCTCCAGTTAAAAAAGACAATTACACTTTTCGAGACTTCTTAATGGAACAAAATGAAACAGGTGCAAATGCTGAAAAAAGAAATTTATCGCTGATTGAAAGACTTGAGAGACAAAAAGAGACAACTAATTTACTTTTAGAAAAGAGTATATCAAAGCATAGTCAAATGATTTTGGCAAATCAACAAAATTATGCGACCAAACCGCAAGATCAAGTAGATAATCTAAACATATATTTTTCAACTATCAAAAATTAAAAATTTTGTTATTTTTTATTTTGTTAATTTTAATTTGTCGATCTTTACTACCATTATAAACATTTATACCAGCTTTCTTTAAATTCTTTTATTTTATTTTTTTTTAAATAAATTTATTTTAAAAAAATTTAAATAAAAAATAACTAACACTTAATATGCTTAAAATGTTTTGTCTAACAACATTTGATATGAGTAGCTTTATCTGTTTGAATAAAATTTAATAACAAAAAAACTCATTAAAGCATATTTTCAATTAATAAAGTATATTTTGAAAGAACTTTCAGAACAGGCTTGTCTGAGCGATAAAAAAATAAAAAAATAAGTAAAATATTTAGTTATGACTGATCTTATCTATTATCTATTTGTTTTCCCTTTTTTTAAATAGTAGAATAAAAAAAGATAAAATAGGATAGGAATTTTTTTAATTAAATAGGATTTATTTTTTATTTTTTTTTAAACTTAAATTCATTAAAAGATATAAAATTTTCAAAGCCAATATCCTCGAGAAGGTAATATCCTGAAAGCATGGATAACTGCTAATATTACTATGATATCTGAGTAATTTTCTTTTACTCAATAGATAGCTAATTATAGACCAAATAGGCTGTCTAGAAACGCTACTTAAGCATAAAATCAATTCAAAATTGTATTCAGATTCGCCGATAATCTTATTTTTCTTATTCAAATAATTAAGAGTCATTTAATAAAAAAATTTTGTTCTATTTTTTTTTGAAACTTCTAAAGCCTTCAACAGAATTTGGAATGAAATTTTAATTTATAACATAATATATAGCTAAAGATGTTCCACAAGACTCAGAAATTAGTATTTTATCATTTAGGATCAATGACACTTCAATACGAAGCAATAAAGAAAATTCTAAGAAACTAATATTAAAAAAAATTTTAAATTTTACTATAAATTTTTTTGTAAATGATGTCCAGTGTTGTTTTAATTCAAGCCAAAAAATCAAATTTGATTTGATTTAAAAATTAGGAAAGTTTCAAGCAGATTTTTTAAATTTTCAAACAATTTAGTTAAATTTTTGACAAGAACATGGGAAATTATAAATGGAAGTTGAACTATATTTAATCTTCTTTCTAAAATAATAATAATAATAATAATAAGAGGAAAGCTTCTACAAGCAACGCTTGTGGAGATGTCCTGCAAAGGAAGACTTCTATGGTAGCTGCATTTCACGTTAGCAATAGGTGGCATGAGAAATTTAAAGTACGAGAACCAACCTAAGGCATCAATAACAAAAATAAAAAACTAGATTACACTAATTAAGCTAGCCAAATTTGTCATAAAGTATTAATTTAGTTTAAATGTTTAAATTAACGGATAAACTGGATCAAGGATTTGAACCTTTCCACGAATCGTATTTGTTTTTGAATTGGTTGACCGTCAGAGCGTCGACTACAGTGCTAGGGAGACTATTCCATTCGTTTATGACGCGGTTTGTAAAGAAGTTCTCACGCTGAGTGCAATTTGTGGAGCTCTGTCAGGAAAGCCGCCTCTTGTGTCCTCTGTTACCCTGGGCTGGTCCGGATTGAGAAAGAGAGCTGCAATACGAGTGTGGTCGGACCCAGTCTACACTGTTGAAACCGTTCCTTATCTTAAATAACTGAATCATGTCGCCACTGGTCCTGCGTTCTTTTAGAGGAATCAACCCCAACACGGAAAGACGATCACTATAGCTCCAATTGCGAATTCTTGGCACAAGTTTGGTGGCGCGTCTTTGTACTTTCTCAAGGATGTTGCTGTCTTTTGCAGTGTGGGGAGACCATACTACTGCAGCATATTCAAGATGAGGTCTAACATAAGCACAGTAGAGTGTTTTAAGCGTGTCTACGATCCAGTATCTAAACGTTCTTTTCAACTGCCCTAGAATTGCGTATGCTTTGTTGGCCTGTAATGTATTATAAAATGGTTTGAATGATGATAAACCCAAAAGAAATGAACTTTTAATTCTTCTTAATTCTTAGAGTATTAGTAGGCAAGAACTTACAGTATCATAAAAAAAAGTTTAAATTAAAAATAAAATAAAACTTGAACAAAAAAATTTAAAATATAGTAGCTTGACTTTTTAAGCAGTACTTGTATTTTGGTCCATCTTGTTTTACAAATTTCTTCTTCTTTATTTGAAATTGAAAAAAAAATTAAAATTGAATAATAAAATATCGAAAAAATTTAAATGTTTTCCTTTGAATCTCAAGTTTGCCATTTCTAAAACTAAAATTTCAATCTTTCTTTTTCATTTAAAAAAAATAAATCTTATTCTGACTTATTTTATTCTTATTATAATCTTTAAGTTTTTTTTTTGGATTAATGTCATTTTTAAAATTTGAATTCTTTTGGATTTTTTGTTTAATCAACAAGGGTTTGATTCAAAAATTGCTATTAGTGACAAAAGCCTAGCGATTGACAACAGTTTTCGGTATTTGGACAGAAGACATCTGAGATTCATGAAAGCAAGAAGTGTCTTAAAGTATCTTGGAAATTCTTTTACTGTAATTTGAGAATTATGGCGATTTGAATTTTAATTTAAAAAAAAGGAATTCAATTTCTTCAATTTCTACTGAATTTCACAACAACTTAGATTATATCAATGAATGAGAATTACTTCCACATATCGAAGTACTACTCTATCATTGAATTTTCATTGAAATTTTATTTGAAATCAAAAGCTATATCAAAAAATAGATTTGTTTACAAGTCACATGTCAGTCATGCGTTTGAATTTATGGAAAAAATTTAAAAATTAAAAGTCATGACTTAGAATTGATGTTATTTTTACGTCAGATTTAAATTAATGGAAATGATCGCCTGAAACAGAAACATCCTCGGTCACATTAATTTTTTTCCATTCTTAGCGGCCAGATGAATTTTTGTCCGATCAAAAAGCATAAATTTGCTTGTATTTTTCAAATTTTTTCCCAGAAGTAATGACCTGGACTTTTAGGAAAAAAAATTTTAAGTTCAAATCAAGACTTTTTTCCTGATTTTTATAAAATTCTGAACAAAAAACTTGGTTTCTTTTTGGCTTTTGATTTTATTTGCGAATATTCATAGGTTTAGATCATTATTTTCCTTAATTTATTTAAGAGAGACCATTGAATTAGACTTTTTTTAATAAGAGGTGAAAATTTTTATTTTTTTATTATTTTTATTTCTTTTGGGAATATTATTGATAAAAATATTGAATAATAAGAGACTAATTAACAAACCTTCGGGGACACCGATGATTATCGGAAATTTTTCGCTAATATGAGCCAGCTACCAAGGCAAAATGAATTTTAAAATTAAGCGGCTGCTACCAGTGTTATACAGACCGAATGTGTGAATGATGAAAAAAATACCAAAAATAAAAAGAAATTTGATTTTCGTAAATTATTTTTATTTAATCTGTAAATTGATATTATTTTTTACATGGCGATTTATTTGTTTTGTATCTAAATTTCTGATCTTATCACTAAAAATACATAACCTAACTAATTTTATTTTGTGTTTAATTTTTTGTTTTTTTCTGTTGTCTATTTATTTTGCTTGATGTCGAATAAAAAATAATTGAATTAAATGATCCCGATCAAGAATTATTTAGTGAATGCTATGAGAATGATGATGAAAAAGCTGAGTAAAAGCTCGTTAAAATCTCAGTGTATTTATTTTACTTAAATAAATGTATTTTTGCTAGGCATTAAATTTTTTTAAATGATTTATAAAATCAAATTAAAATTTCACTATTTATTAGTTCTAGAAAATAATTTTTTTGCCAAAAGCCGATTCGGCCAAATAGGAAAAAAAGCCATTGCTTGGAATGCAATACAAATAGCCTTTTTTAAAATATTTTTCAAAGAATTTATATTTAATAAAAAGAATTTACATTTTTAAATTTTTTATTAACTAAAAATTAGAAAAAAGTCCATCCAGTAGTCTTGGCATATCAAAATAATTATCATCCCTTGATCCATTCTAATGAGAGAATTATTGAGAAAAAAATATTTTCTCAATTTTGTGGAAAAAATAAAAAATTTAAGTTTTTTGCTTACATTAGCTAATAAAGGCATAATTTATTAACCATCATAATCAATTTCACTTATTTCATTTGGAAGGGATAATGAATCAAAAAATTTTAAAAATAGCTTCGGTTTAAGTTAATAACGAATTTGGATGACACTTTGAAGAAGTGATGATGTATCAATTCATAGAAAAATTAATACATAGAAAATTGATAAAACTAGACAAAATATAAAAAAATATATGTAATAGAATAAATTTTTGATAGATAAATACTCATAGAATTTTTTAAATAAAAATTGTGTTATAACTTTATAGAAAAATATTTTTTAAAAAAATTGATTAAATTTAATTAATTTAAAGTTTTTATTTATATAAAAAAATAAAATAAATAAAGTCCAAGAAATTCAAAATTAATTTGCTATCTGGAATTCTAATTTTTGACTATAAATTCGTAAACTGCATCCTTTGAAACCGGAAATTTCTTTTTTGTTTTGGGAGGCTCAAAAAAAAATTCTTTACACAGGGGTCTAAAAATAACTAACCCTTTAAAAATTTGTAATTCTTTTAGATCCAAGTATTAAATGATAAAATTAAAATATTCTTTAAAATTAAATATATTCTGAAAGAGCATAAAATTTTCTACAATCTGGCATATAGTTTAAAAAAAAGGATGTGCCAATTTTTATTATTGAAAAAAGTAAAAAAAAATCCTAACTAACTATATGCCAGATTGTAGAAAATTTTATGCTCTTTCAGAATATATTTAATTTTAAAGAATATTTTAATTTTATCATTTAATACTTGGATCTAAAAGAACTACAGTTCTTTAAAGGGTTAGTTATTTTTAGACTCCTGGTATAGAATTTTTTTTTGAGCCTCCCAAAAAAAAAAAATGAAATTTCCGGTTTCAAAGGACGCAGTTTACGAATTTAAAGTCAAAAATTAGAATTCCAGATAGCAAATTAGTTTTGAATTTCTTGAAATTTAAAACAACAAACTTAATAAATTAGCAGATCCTGAAATTAATTTTTTTCAATTCAAATTTTTTTTTTAGTTTTTGAAAATTCTATAAGTTTTCCAAGCAAATTATTCTATGAGTAAAAATTGGATGAATTGAACATTCATCGGAGAAGTCGGTATAAATATTTAGATGCAGCGGGTCAATTTGACATTTTCACAATAAATCTTTAGTCTTTCTATCGCAAACCACAAACTATTCAGTTGATTGAAGTAAAAAAAATTTCATATGGGTTAAAATTTTATTGTTAAAATAAAAAAAAATTTATTTGAAAATTAGTTTTATTTTAAATAAATGAAAATGGCGAGCTTCCTCTTTCACAAGCCCTTATCAATTCTCCGTCCAATTAAGCGAAAAGCGAGTGATTCTAATCAAGCTTTTCGTTTTTTACATGACTAACTGGCTGAAGAGAAGTGATAAGGATTAGTAATCGAGTGGGTGCTAGCAGCACTAGGCGCAGACTGAGTTTCATTTGTGTATTTTGTTCGCATTGATCTTAAAGAGAGTGCTGGAATCATTTTTGAGACGGAAAAATCATAATTTGACTCTGAACTAAAAATGAAGATGAAGAAAAACGAAAAATATATAAAAAAAAAAAGAAGAAAAAAACTTGAAATTATAATTAACTTGAGATAAACTTCGATTCGTCTATTTTCTTTGACTAAACAAAATATATGTTCTAGCATTCATTTCTATTTTGCTTCCCCCTCACTTGCTAAATTATGCTAGAAAAAAAAACAAAATTATCTTTTTTTATTTTCAAGTTTGATTATGAATCTAAAATGGAAGAGAGGAAAATAAATTTAAAAAAAATGGCGATCTAAGAATCATCCAACGGTCAGTTATCGATTTCTCTGCTCCTATCTCCTCCCTTAAAAATTCAGATTTACTTCACTCATTCTTGTCCGATGTTGTTTCGAGTGCTCAATTAATCATATTTGAATTAATCCTCTCTGGCAGATCTAATTTATCATCCGAATGATTGTAAGTTTGCACTGACTAAAAATCGATATTTATCATCAGCCAATTCCCGTCATTCAAATGCTCTCTTATCCGCTTCACAATTATTCAAGCTTTCGAACTAATCAAATTAGCACATGTCTCTGGCACTCATTTTTGACAACACATTTATTAAGTTAAAAAAATACTTAATTTACTATTGCTTTTAAAATAAAAAATTAAAATCTTATTTTTTTTTACCTTTTTATAATATATATTTTTTTGTAACCATTAACATCTTGACTTGAAGAGGACTTAAAATGTGTAAAAATATAAACTTTTCATTTTTTATGTTATCATCGCCGAGCCTGGCGTAATTTTTCTTGAAATAAATTAAATTATTATGCATCGATTGATTTGGGAAAAATCTGAATTTTTTTTAATTTCTAAAACTAATTTAATTTTTGAAATTTAAAAATCTTTACTAACAAGAGCTCCAAAATGTCTATGAGTCGAATTCGTGAATATTTTTTTAAATAAAATGTTTAGCTTCCTTAAGAGCTTAGGAAATAATTCAGAAATTTATTATTTATTTGTTTATCTGTGCCGAGTTAAAGCTTATTAAGATTATGGACATAGCCTATTGTTGAAAGGGTTCAGAAGAAAGCTACCAAATTAGCAAAATAAATTGAAGAGAAGCCTTATGAAGACCGGCTTCGAGATTAGAACTTAATTAGTTCGGCTTGAGGGGCCACTTCAATCAAAATGTACAATATTTTGCACAACATTGATAGTTTAGAATTTTTTAATGGTATATGAAAAATTTGTCTCTGAATTTAACAAGATCTATGATAAAAAGAATAGTCAGAGAAATAAATAAAAAAAAAGGCTACAGATACAATTCCTTGTAGAATGAAGCAGAGTTGTTTAAAAGTCACAAGTCTTAAGTTAAGTCCAAGTTCGGAATTTAAATTTTTTTTAAAATGTCAAAGCCAAAGACTTTTATTTTATTTATTTTCAAATTTTCTTAAAGTCCAAACTTTGACTTTAACTAGGCCACCACAATAACTACCTAGAACGGCAAAAGGAACATGTGGCCGCCACAATAACTACCTAGAACGGCAAAAGGAACATGTGGCCGCCACAATAACTACCTAGAACGGCAAAAGGGACATGTGGCCGCCACAATGTCTATCTGGAACGGCAAATAAATTATGTGGCCGGACTTGAAATTTTTTTTTTTAATGACTTGAACTTTAATTTGGGGCTTTTAAACAACTCTGGAATGAAGTGGTTGAGACACTTGGCAAATTGTCAACAAATGCATTTGCTAAAAGTTAGAAGCATCACTGAAATTGAATAGACATTATTTATACTTAAGTTTCACAACTTTTTTTACAAATATTGTTTACTTTTTCTGTGAAAGTCATCACTACTCAAGCTTTATTTGGTTAAATTGAAAAAGCATTGAGAAAAGTAAAATTTTTGATCAAATTTCAGATTTCAAAATTAAAATTTTTTTTTTTAAATTTAAAAAAAAAAGCTTAAAAACTTATGCATTTAAAATTTTATATCAATCTTTTAACCTGAACTTTAATCAAAAATTTTACTTAGCCAAAGTATTGCTGTCCATGCCAAATTGAAATGACCAACCATGTCAAGTTAAATAATGAATTTGTCAAACAATTTCACAAAAAATGCGATAATCATAAAAATGAAGTCTTATCCAAAAGATAATCTGCTAATTACTTCAATAAAAAATCAAGCATTAACCCCTTTGTATTAAAAAAAATTAAAAATAAAATAAATTAATAATTTAAGGTAATTATTTAGAATTAATAAGTCTAGAAATGGGCAAAATGTAAATAATTTTACATTATCCATTATTATATTTTCTAATATTTTTTGTGCAATATTTCATAAAATTAAAAAAAAAAATTTTAGAAATTTTTAAAATATAAAAATACGAAAATGCAAAACTATTTAAATTTTTCCCAAAAAAGTACCACATCTCGTGCTTATTTAGTTTATTTTCAGTCAGATGATTAACAATTTAAAACATAATACATATTTTATTTGCTACAAAGATAGAGCTGCTCAATTGAATGAATGACTTTTGATATTGTTTTTTGAGAAAGAATCAAGACACAGAAAAGAATAAGTATTGATTCAATTATTGGCATTTAGACCCCGAAATTAATTTTAAAAAAGAAAATAACTATTTTTATTTGAAATATATGAGTAGTAAAAGTTAAAACAAAATTAGTTGGATGGATTCCGAAAAATTAGGAATGCTAAATTTTTGCTCAAATAAAAAATTAATGTGAAAAAATATAATTTAATTTTAAAATAAAATAATTTTATTTATAAAATAACCAAAGATTGAATGCTTCTTGTGTCTATAATATATTTGTTCTCCAAGGAAAAGTATACTTTAATAGAAAAACAATACGAATTAATTTAAAATTGATTTAAAGCCCCAAAGATAGTTATGATTTTGAATGAAGAAAATAATTCATATCGAAAATTTTCAATCTTCCTATTTTGATAAAAATCTCAAACAAATGTTCTATGAATTTTTTTTCAATTAAATTCAAGATTTATTTGTTATTTTTTGCAATTCAATTTTATCTATATCTACCCTAGTTGCTCAAATTATAAATTAGCAAAATATTTGATGAATCAATTGGTAGCAGTTGGTAATCTCAATTTTGATATTATTTTCTCGATTAATTATTTAAATTATGTGATTGATGAATGAAAATAAAAATATTTAGACTTAATTTGATTTTTTGATTATGGAAATGACAATAATTGTAAGTTAAAAATTCGTTCACCATGATAAATATATTTGACAGTTCTCAATTCTCTTGCTAGAACACAGAATTTCCATAAACTAAACAAATCAACTGAGAATACTTGGAAAAATAAAAAAAATTATACCGAAACAAATCTGCTTTTCTTGAAAAAATGTTATAAAAAAACAAAATTTCTCTCAATATATTTATTGAAGACTAAAAAAATATGCCAAACTAAAATCGATTGATTTTTTGAAAAAAAATGATAAAGGAAGCTTGCTGTGACTTTATCCTAATAGATCAAATTAAGTGAAACCTAATGAAATATTCTTATCTTTTTATTAATAGCCATATGGAATCGAAGAGATTAATGATAAAAGAATTTAAATTTTTTAAAAAAACTTTTAAAAAATGATCAGTAAAAAAAAATAAGCTAGTTTTAGAATAAAACTGAACTAGTGGCATAAGTCTTGGCTATTTAAACAGACAGTAATGAAATATTTACCCTAAAGACAAAAAGACGATTAATTTAAAATGCAAATTACAAATTGTACCATTAATCAATTTTTCTAGTTTTGTTTATCTTATCTATCATCGTGATGAACCTAAAACTTTTTTAAATATTTAACTCTCACTCGGCTCTTTTCTTTTCACCATCCAAAAATCAGGGCAAAAAAAATCAGATATTTCTAAATAAAACTATTTTTAAAATTTTTGATTAAGTACTTTTTAATAACACAAATACATAGATTCTCTTGTTTTTTAATTATATATCAGATGGAATAAATTAAACGTCTAATTAATTTAAATCATTTGAGATTTTGAGATCTCATATGAGCTTGGTGGATGGTAAAAATTGTAATATAAAGCCTGATTGAAGTTTTATGATAGAGCAACTTCTATGATAAGCATAGTTTTATCTCAATTCCAAACCAAAATAAACAAAATAATAAAAATTTTGCTGAAATAAAATCCGCAACTCATGCGAGCGTCAAATACAAACGATTAAAAATTCTCGTTTGATTTAAAATTCAAATTTTTTTCAGGCTTTGTTTAATTAGTTTTAGATTTTAGACAGATAAAATTAGAATAAAATTTATCATTTTATGACTCTAAATCCGTCGCTTGGGGAACAAACAATGCCACTGCGACAAAATTCATTAATAAAATTATTTTATAGCACTTACCAACTCATTTATCTAAGTTTACAATAAATTGAATTTCCTAATTGAGCTAATATTGTGCTTCGGATGGGATCACCGGATCACTGATCAGAATTCAGCATTAAATGACACATATGCTTAAAAAATAAGTCAAATAAACACAAAAAATATTTTTAATTAAAAAAATGAATTCTGAATTTATCAATCTTTATCTTTGCTAAATTTTTGTCATTTGTCTAGCACTTCTTTCTGAAACTGTTCATTTATTTATTAAAAAGATTTTAATCTCGGAATTTAGGAAAGCTTGACGGCTCAAAATTTTTGGACTACAGTCTTATTTTTGAAAAAATAATCTTCCAATAAATCCATTAATTTTTTTCTATCTATTTGAATTATTTAATTTAATTCCCTTCACAAGCTTCATATATTTATAGCAATGAATAAGAGAACAAAACAGAGTTCTAGGTATTTGATTTTTTTCATTAAAAAAAATAATAAACGCATTTGTTTTTGATTGTGGGTTTAAAATAAACACGTAATCGTACACTTAAATTCTTGTTAAAAATCGATTTTTACTAGATAAAATTATCTATAATATATTAACCCGGATTATATTTTTTTTCATCTCTAAAAAAACAAAATCCTTTAAGATAAAGAAATTCGTACTAAAAACTAAAAAGATAATTAAAAAATAACTTCATGGAAAATTAAATTTAAATTAGTATTCCAAAATGGATTGTTTTATCTGCTTTATGAACAAAATGGCATTCAATTGGATATTCTTAAAATCAGAAGCCGGCCTTTTTTTATTCCCGATACTAAAATAAAGAATAAATTGATTTTTTTTAAATTTAAATACAAAAAATTAATTGCAACATATTTGTGAAATTTCATGTATTTACAGTTCAATTAAGTGTTAAAATCAAGTTAAAAGAAAAAAAATTAAAGTGGAAGAATTTGCCAATTTAATTCAAATTTCATTCAATTCCTAAACAAAAATGAATACTTAGGTGAATAAAATCTACAACAATTGAAAATCAGAATGAATATAATTTAAATTTTGTTGATTAAATAAAAACAAGCAAAATGATGATTCTAATTAGGTCTATTTGAATCAAATTTAGATGCTGATCTTCTTAATTTTCTGAGCAGAAATTAATAGAAAAATAAAATATATCAGTACAAATTTATAAAATCTAGATTCTTTCTTTACTAATTAAATTCACACTGAGTATTTTTACTCCCTCTCTAATGCGAAAACTACACTAAGAATGGTATCTTATTTTTATCTTTAATTGATTAATAAAATGGCGTCATCAAAAAAATATTAATCTTTAAATTACCCAGTCGTTTTTTGGTTTCCAATTCAAGATTTGGTTTAATGCAAAGCTAATCCTTTTTAGTTTAATTTATTCAGTTTATTCCATTTACTCTTAAATATGGTAAATTTTAGAATTTAGTGTAAATTAAAAAAATTGAGTTTCCTGAAAATACTCATTAATAAAAAATAAAAAATATTGCCCCAAGTGAGGATCGAACTCACGACCTCCAGATAGCTCTGAAGATTTTTGAATATTCAGATTATGAGACTGACGCGCTACCGACTGCGCTATTGAGGCTTCGTTTATTTTGAAAAAAAAATTTTAAATTCAAAAATATTAAAATTTTTATAAATAAAGATTAGCTAGCACACAAGTTTTGAATAATAAAATATAAATAAATGGTTCAAGCTTAATATAGCTTAAAATTCTTCAAAGTAAGCAAAGAACACAAAAATCATAAAAAAGATTAATTATTGAATTCTGTCTAATAAATGAATCCGTGCCGTAAGCGATTTTTGGATTTGAGCAAAAAAAAAATATTTATTGTTGAGTATCTGTTTTTGTTGTTGGGAATTTTATAGGTGCTTTCGATTTAGTTCTTTTTTTGTAAATAAGTTTACTTTTCCCTGTTTTTATGATAAATTAAACTAAAAATCTAAGTGAATATTTGCTATTAATAAAACAAAGCTATACTATAGCTTTGTATTTAAAATAGAATTTACAATAAAACCTAATAGATGAGTATAAATTTTTGATTTGTCCTTAATAAATATTAAATATTAAGTTTTGCATACTTGATTTTACAATTTCTATTTGCTTAATTATCAATGTGATTTTAAATTCATAAAAACGTAATTAAAAAATGCTTTTATTCACTGATTTTTTATTTGTAGCTTTTTTGTATATTTTAATTTCATTAGAAATTGCATATATTGTTAAACTAAAAATTTAGCCTATTTTTTAATTAAAAAAATAAATATTCGAAATTTAAATCATGTGAACTTTGCTTACAGTTAATTTTTTCTTTTTAAAAGGTTTAACTTTTATTCCCATAATTTTGTATTTCTGATACTCCTATATAAAAAATTTAGCTTCGACTTTAAGTTCTATGCTTTAAATACTTAAAAAAACTTTATTTAAATGTTTATTATTTGACCATAAATTTAATGTTTAACACTCTAATTATTATTTTTAAAAATAATTTTGTAAAAAAAGTCCTTTTCATTTGTACAAAAAAATTTAATTGAGGGTTTTATTAAACAAAAATCGATCATATCCCATTATGACTTAATATTTATTTTTAAACCTGTATTCATGCTTTTAATATATGACATATTTTTACAGCTTCAGAATTTAATATATTCAAAATATAAGATTCATTAAAATATAAAATATTTGCAATGTTTCCATAAATTTTTTACTAAAACATTCAAATCTTCAAAATGGTCTGTAACAGCCTGAATTCTTTTCTTTTCAAAGACCAAGTTTAATTCAATTTGGTCAAACGTAGATTCGAATCTTAAAATTTCGGACTTTTTTATTTTTTAGCAAATAGATTCTAAATTAAATTATTAAATGATTTTTAACTATCGCTAGCGAAGTATAAGATCTGTATTATTCAAAAATTCTAAACAATTTTTATTTTCATTTTTATTTATTAAATGATTTAAGGTTATATTTAAAATTGTAAAAAAAATATTTAAAAATAATAAAATAATAATAATTTACCCATATGAAATATGTTGTAACAATTGTAATCTAAAACAATTAATATTTTAAAAGTTAAAAATAACTATAATAATAAGAAATTTATGTTAAATAATATCCTAAAAAATGAAATGGACAATTAAATATATTGTAGAATACCGTTTACTCTAGTAAAACCAAAAGTAAATTTTTTGCAACAAAAAAATTTAATAACCGTTCAATCGTTTCAATTTTATGGCATCATTAGTTTTTTGATGATCATATATTTTAAATTTGGTCATGTTTTTAATGCGACATTAAAATTTCAATTTTAGGATAATTTTTTCAAGGATGCTAAATATGACGAGCTAAATTCTAAAATATCAAAAATTTGAAATAATATATCATTAGATGACTTCATGGAATTGTATCGGGAGATTAGTGAAGCAAGTATAACGGGAAATCCGATTTTATTTTACCAAGTTACGTACCAAATGATGATATAACACTTTGGGATAATGAGTAAATTTACTTTGGAAAATCATCTTCATTCATATTTCCAAAACAATCATTTTCTGAACACAAACATTTTTGTCTTTTGAAATTGATGAATCAATGTTTAATGAATTTTTAAAGATGTACAATTATGATCCGAAAATACCATGTTACTAAAAAAAATTAGAAAATATCAGATAATTATTAAATAAATTTTTGAGTTCAATAGAAAAATATATTTTATTAAAGAAAAAGTATCTCATTGAACATTTGAAGATAAACAATAATCTTAGTTGTACTTATTGACAGCTGAAGACCACTAAATGAAATAGATAGACAAAATAAAAGATTGGCCAAAGGATTGAATGTCATGAAATTAAGTCAGAGAAAAAAATAATTACTAGTGGTCAATAATTGGAATCGGTTACCAACAGATGGAATTGAATTCTATTCATATGACAAAAAAAATCACAATAAAATTGTTTTCCTTCACATATATCTGTACAGAATGAATATTTTAGCAGTCAATGCTGATAAAATTTTATCCCAATTAGTTCATTTTTTAAATAAATAAATTTAATGATTCTAAATTAGACTTATTTTTCTTGACTTTTATTTTTTTTTATTAAATTGGCGGTAAAAATTATAAAATCAGTAGAGAACTATCTTTAATGTCCTATTTAATTTTAGCTTAAAAAACTGTGGCTTCCAATAATTAATAATTACATGTGATTATTTTAAATGATAATATTTTAAAAGTCTTTTATATTCACCTTTTTAAAAATTAAGATATGAATTTAAAATCCGATTTTTTTTTTACGTTTTAAATCCTGAAAGCTTTAAAAAGACTTAAATGAAAGTTCTTAAGTGTAAAATAATTAGCTGAAATATTTAATTAAAAATTTTCATTTTAGTTTTTAATGAAAGAGGATAACTAAAAAATAATCATAAATAAATAAACCCTGTGATTTTAATCTTAAAAGGAGACTTAATTCTTTTGAATGTTTAATTTATAAAAATTTTTCAAACTTTACAAATAATTAAATAATAATTTTAATTTGGAATCGAAGGAATGAAATTCTTTTCGCTTTTAAATTCTATCAAAAATAATTTTATAAAATAACTTTTACTTGCCGCAATGCAGCACAATGGAAAAAGTTATACACTGGGTTTTTCAGACCACATTTAGAATTCGCCATCTGCTTGGAATCCATACACCTCAAAAGATATAAAAAAGATTGAAAATGTCCAGCACCGTGTGACCAAAATCCCGCATTCTTACAAAAACTTGGAGTATTGAGAGAGATGTAACAAGTTTCGGTTTAACACACTATTAGAAAGAAGAACAAGAGGCGATCTTATTCAAAAATTCAAACTAGAAGCAGGACTCGAGACCATCAATTGGTACACAACACCAGCACGCTCAAACCCTCGAGGAGGACATCGAGGATATTATAGACGTGAAATAGTTTGCTGCTGCAATCAACGCTACTTTTTTTTAACAACTGAGTCGCCAATGAGTGGAACATGCTTCCAGACAATTCTATCAAATTTTTTTAAAATGAATAAGGATTTTTAAAAACTCCTGGATGTTCTAGTGTAAACTTAAAAGATACTGCATTTTATTAATCTAGAAATATTTCTAGTTAAAATGTTAAATTTTATTTGAAATATTTACTCATATGTATTGCTAACTTGATTATTGCTTGAAAAAATATTATCGTGTTTTGTTAATAAAATTTATTTTACAAATTTAAAAAAATTTATGCTCAAAAATGTCCAATTTCGAATCAATATTTAGTTCGAGTACAGAAACGGATCCTAATTTGAAGCAGTTGTTTGATAAAAAAATTGAAAGACCTGTAACCGAGCTTCCAGATACCATTGACTCAAAAACTGAGTCAAAAAAATTCAAAAAGTTCGATCCAGAAACAGAAAAGAGAACTATTTTTATCGGAAACCTTCACAAGGATACCAAAAAAGAGGTTACTTTTGGCAAGTTCTAAATCTAGACTATTATTTATCAAAAATTTTAATAGGATTTAATGAAATTATTTAAAAGCTACGGAAAAATTGAATCAGTTCGCTTCAGAAATATTGTAAATGAAAATTTTTCATAAATACCAAATATTCTCTTATTTTTCTTATCTAGGTACCGGAAGACATAACAAAATCAAAAAAATACGCTTTCATTACGTAAGTTCTTCAAATTTTTTTATATTCTATTTTTCATTAAATTAAATAAAAAGCAAGCAAACGCATCCTAACAAACAAACAATTACAAGCTTTGTAAGATTCAAAGATGAAGATTCTGCCAAAAACGCTGCTAGCGAAGTGTAAGAAATAAATTAATTTATAAATTTTATTAAAAATTTAAAAAGCAATGGAATGGAATACAAATCTCTTCATATCCGAGTTGATATTGCCACTAAGTCCAGAGTTCATGACAACAAAAAATCTGTATTTTTAGGTGGCCTGCCTTTCGGTAATTTTTAGTCCCTCTACCGCTAATTTGTTTTATTTTTTCTTTCAAAGATTGTTCTGATGAAGACATTTATTCTCATTTTTCTTCATGCGGACCTATTGAGTTTGTTCGTCTTATTAGAGATAACAAGACTGGAATTGGCAAAGGCTTTGGCTATGTACAATTCAAGACTGCAGATACTGTTTCTCTAGCGGTCAGATTGAACGGATCTACAGTTAATGACAGGAAAATCAGGGTCGAAAGATGCGTAAAAAAACAAAAAGAAAGCAAAAACGAAACCAAAGGTTCTAGCACCATTTCCAAAAAAGGAAAGGAATCAAGGGAAAAAAAAACACTCGAAAAACAAGACAGAAACAAAGCTAGGAAAAACACTCGAAATTACAGCGAGAAGAATTCAGAAAATTCTAAATTGTCCAAAGAGGATCGATCCAAAGCCTATCGGCTCAATAAGATCAAGAAACGAAAGTTCAATAAGAAAAAGCATGTTAGCACAAATAAAAAAGACAATGTTAAATTTAAGATCTAAATAAAAAATTTAAAATTTTTCATAATTTATTGTAAAGATTGTTTTGAAAAATTACAATTCAATCTAAAAATTTAAATTCACCCATAGGCAAAATTTAGATTACTTAACTATGTTGCTTCAAACCAAACTTAACAGGATGGCATAGAAATTTTTTTTACTACTACAAATTATTACATTTATTATTAGCTATTTTTGTTATTTTAAAAAATAATTAAGGAAAAGGAAATTTCCAGAACAGTTCCGAATAGCGGCACCATCTTTTTAGCACTATGTTAGCAATTTTTAAAATAAAAAATAATTAAAATAATTAAATTTTTATAACATATAATTTGTACTAGAATTTGATAATTATTTTTACACTTCTAAAGAAATTATGATATGAGCTTGGATAGAATCATATGGAATTTTATACTTTAAGTTGCTTTGAATACTTTGATGTTTGATACTTTAAGGTGGTTTTGCTTTGATAGTTCTGGATCGCATGAATTCATGTATTAATTCGCATAAATTCATGGTTTCGCTTGGTGTTTAGAAATTTTAAAATAAATTTTTTTCGGCATTATGAAATTTCATACAAAACTTCCAATTTAAAAATGAAAATTTTTCTAATTTTTCTAACTTTTGTTCTAAATGTCAAAAACTTGTTCTGCAGATGTAACAAAGTGTAACAACTTTTGTTTCACCTACCAAGTCTGCAAAATCTGTGCAAATTAATTACGTTTTATTTTTAATACTTTTAGAAAGGGTGCAATTTTGCAGAATATGCACAGATTTTGCAGACTTTCGTGGTAGGTGAAACAAAAGTTGTTACACTTTGTTACATTTACAGAACAAGTTTTTGACATTAAGAACAAAAGTTAGAAAAATTTTTCATTTTTGAATTGGAAGTTTTGTATGAAATTTCACAATGCCCTTTTTTTCTCTGTGGTCGATCAGATCGATTCTTAACTTTTTGAGGATTATTTTGATACTTATCTTTAGTGAGAACTATTTGATGATTTTAAGATCCGATTTTGTATTTTTTGAATTTCGGATTTATCTTGTGAGTACTCGATTGAATTACTATAAAACAGTAATCTAATATTGATCTTATGAGTGACATATAGAGAACACTATTGATTTTAGCTGAGGATACCCACTTATAACTCTTAATCTTTCTGATTTGATTAATTTTTGAGATTTATTTTGAATTGATAACTTTTAAATGTTCCTTTTAATTTATTTTAGGATGTAATTTTTTACAAATGAATGTCGGATTCAATTGGAATCTAACATGTCAAATTTTTTTTCAAATCGGATTTTTTTGATATGATACCGCCTAACTGACCGATCAAATGGCTGCAAAAAACTGTCCGTGAAATTGACCAGTTTGCTCTGACCGTATCCAACACTAAATAGAATTTTGTTTGAAAAAAATTTTTTTACAAACGAAAATAAATTTTATAAATTTAAATTTTTTTTGACAAAAAAATACAAACTAGTTTAAAAAAGAAATTATCTTCAATTTTAAATTATATTTGTCAAAATTGAATTAAATTAGAATCTAATTTTATAATCACATATTCTTTTCTTTTCTTTTTCCAAGCTGAAGCAAAAAATGAAATTTTATTTTATGATACAATTTTTTATTATTGCCTTAAGTTTATACCTGTCCTATGGACTTCATTATGGTAATGATGAAAATCTAAAATGTACCGAGTTTAAAGGACAAATCGACCCAGATATTCTTCTTCATGTACCATGTTTATTTATTCGAATAATGGAACAGATGAAAAAATGTCCAAACAAAGTCTATTATTACAACATTTTGGATATAAGATGCAGTGAAAAATGTACTTCGGGATATTTGAAAAAAAAGTTTGTAGGCATTAAGGATCGAATTGTGTCAAAAACACAAAAATCTCTTGAGCTCAGGCGATCTAAGCAGAAATCTAAAGCGAAAAAGCTCTATGCTTATTTAGTATCGTCACCAGCCAATTTTAGCTATACTACTAATGATCATGATTGTCTTACCTTTGCTATTGCCATGAAATTATTTTTCGAAGAAAATCAAGACGTTTTGTCTCTGCGTAAAATTTTTGTACCAAACTCAAAATCGACTGATATATCACTGCCTTTGGATGTTAACAAAATTGAGAAGACCCTCGATTCTATTAGATGTAAAACTCAATTCAAGTCAGACATTTCTACTTTTCAGTATGTCAAATATTTGGTGGGCTCTTTGAAAAACTTGTCATCTACAAGCGAATCTTTGGCTTCCCAAGACACTAGTTTTAAAAAAAATATACCTCTTACTCTAAATGACATCAGTACACTTTTTTATCCATATGTTGAAATGGAGCACAAATTTAATAGAATATTACCAAGTCATTCATATCTGGCTAATTTTCTTCAAAATTACGAAAATTTATTTTTAAAAAATTCTCCCTGCAGTGACGGACAAGCAGATACAGAAAACAAAAGATCATTTAAAAATTTTTTCAAAAAACCAAAATTAGAATCTGAATAAATATTTTTAAGTTTTAAGTTAATTTATTAAATCAATTCAATTCATTCTATATTTAGGGACGATTAAATCTATTCATTAAACAAAAATAACAAATATAAAAATTTATTTTAAAATTACAATTTTTAAAAAGAACATAAGTCGAACTTATGGAGTGTTTTGAAAAATTAAAAAAAAATAAAATTTTTCAATGATTTATATTCTTTTTTAAAAAGACTGAAATCAATTTAATTTAATATACAAGCGTTAATAAACTAAATTTAAATTGGAATCAAAACATAACTAAAATTGGATTTTTGTTAAGGTGTCCCAAATGATGAAACCTAGTTACAAAATTAGAATAACAATTTTTTCTATAAAAATTGTTACCAAAAAAATCCATATCAAAAAAATCCGGCCAAAATAAAACGGGCTGTAAAACTCTACATTTATTTCCAGTCATGCATCCGTTTGACCATAATTCTTTCTCAAAAACTTTGTAAATATAACTTATTTTAGGTTCTATTAGCCTTAATTAATTCTTAATTTTTATTTTATAAATTAAATGTGGATATTCCATTTTCAATTTATCCAGACTAAATTTTTTCGAACGTTCTGGTATTTCTGTAATAATGTATTTTAACAGAAGATCTTTGAAATAAAACTGTTATTCAATTGATCATAAAAAAATTAAAAATTATTTTATTAAAAAGCATACTTGTAAAATGTCCAGTTCGTTTTTGCTTCATCATCACTTTCGTTTCAAACAGGATCAATATCTTTAAATTCTTTTAATAAAATTAAGTTCTTTGGACCTAATTTCCGGTGCTCTTTTTTCCGAGCAAAAGATTGGCTTTTGATTTTTTATAAATAATAAATTTTTTAATTAAATTTTACTAATTAATTTTTCATTGACTAACTTCTAAGATTTTACAAAGTCAATCCAGAGCGTCCAGTTTTTTGCTCATTTCTCCCATATTTTTTCAACCCGGCTTATTTTACTTTGTAGCTTTTCAAATAAATTTATAAATGTTTTGTTTAATATAAGAATTTTTATTACCTCTTCATTTTTAGCAAAATTATATCTGGCTTTTCTTTTTTATTATCAATTTTTTACTGAGAAAAAAATTCCAAAAGATTTGGTTATCGTTATTTTTCGTTTGGTATATTCTTTGGTCAAAAATCTATATAGCTGAATGGTTTGTATATTAGTCATGCAAGCAGAGGATCGAGGGTTCGAAACCCGCTGAGGGCAGAAAAATCTACAAAATATCTATGCAGTACGGGACGAATATTTAAACTCCTTTGATAATAAAAAAAGAGAGACTGGTTTCGACTGGGTAATAATAGCGGTGCAGATGATCAACTCGATACAGTAACTTCTGTGTCAGATCCGAGCCGTTGCTCAATAAGGTACTGGAAAAGGAAATGAGCGCTTCTTCATTATCCACTAGGAAAGAAAGGGACACATAAAATATCTTTTGGTCAACTAGTTTGTTAATTGGTCATCCTCATTCGTCAGGTGCTGAAGAAGTTTTCGGAATATTTTCCTAATCAACAATATCTTCAGGAATTGGTTCAGATTCATCGATTACATTTCTGACATTTTTATCTAACAATTTTGCGTAGAGCTGGAATTTTCTTCTTTGAGGTGTAAAAACACAGTTACTACACTATTTATTTCAAATTTTTTTTTGTTTTTTGGCAGTTTTTAAAAGGCAAAATGGCAAAATGTAAATTTTAATATTTTTTACATTTTCTTTTTTTTGAGAATTTCTAATATTTGCTGTGCAATATTTCAGAAAATTTAAATTTTTGATTTTCACAAAATATTTTTTTTAATTTTCTGAAATATTGCTCAATAAATATTCGATATGTTAAAAATACAAAAATGTAAAAAAGTAAAATTATTTCCATTTTACCATAACAAAATAAAATCTTTTCTTTCAGTCTTTTTTGGTGGCATTTAAAAAAATATTTAATATGGAATTTTATAGAGAAACAACGGCTAAAGTATCAGAATTTATTGAAAAATTATGTACTAAACGACAAAAAGTTTTTGAAATAAGAAGAATGATTTTTTTATTCAGTTTTTATGACAAGTCTTTAAAAATAAATAAATCGGAAAATTGGAAAATATTCCCAAAAATATTTTTAAGGTTTATGACACGTTTCCGACAGGATAAAGAATAGAGGTGAAAAATAGGAATTTATTATTTTTTAACTCAAATTACTAAAAATAAATTTTATTGATACTATTCTTTTTAATTTTCTAAATCGCATTAAAAAAATCGTTAAAAAATTTTTAATTTGTAAAATTAAAAATAAAATTTATAAAAAACATCGTTTTAGTAAGAATAAATTTTAAAAATATTAGTCTCGAACATCAGACTTGAGATAATTAGTCAAATTACTTATTTGCTTAATTATTATATGATACAATCAAATTGAGTTAAAAGTTTTCTAAATAGAATCCCAAGCTAAAACAAAAAGTTAGTGGTTTATATAGTAGACAGAGTCTATGCTTTAGTTGCAGTAGAGCTTATTGAGACTAGAGATTAAGAAGAGTGATGTTAATACTTGGGTCTTGATAAAATTATTCAAAAATGGTAAAATGTTTTAAAATTTAATCGTCAAAAAAACCAATCAAAGTATTATGTAATAAGTTCTTTATTAAAATTTTTTTAAATTTCTTTTAATTTCTAATAATTATCTCAAAAAAACTGAATTCCAAGAACTTATTTTTTTTGTTTTGAATTTTGAGAAGATTGGGAATTGGATTGCTGTTGAGCCTGGGTTTGTTGCTTGTGTTGAGCCATTGAAACATGATATTGAGCCCACTTTTCGTGTTGTGATGAAGTTAATTGATCACCGGCTTGAGGTTGCTGAGCCAAAGAAGCGTGATATTGTGCCCATTTCTCATGCTGCGTTATTGTTAACTGAGCCATCTGCTGCTGAATAACAGCTTGCTGCTGTTCAGCCAGCCTAGCTTGTTGAGATTCAGTAGGCTTTTCCTGAACTTGTTGCGAAAGATTTGGTGTAGTTACGGCACTAGCTTTTCGAGAAGATTGTACAGAGTTATTCTGAGATAATCTTGATCGATTTGATGCAGTTTTTTGGCTAGCTGGTTGATTTAAATATTCTGCTTGATGCGAAGCGACTTGTTGGTGTTGAGATTTTTGTAAAACTGGCTGAACATGAGAGATCTTGCTCTGGGTCGTTCTAGAGTTTATTTTGGATACATTTTGTTCAGAAGATCTTCTTTTCAACACTGGCCGGCTATTTTTTCCACTAATTACGAGTTTTTCAACCACACTTGATGGACAGCATGGCAATGAATCTATATTTTTGATCAAAAAACATTTTGGTCTAGGTGGACATGGTCTGGTTCGAGTTTCAATATCGATTATTATTTCAAGTTTCTTTTTTCTCTCTTCTCTCGGAATACATTCATTAAGTTTAATTACTAAAAAATTATTCCAATTTAATTAAAATTTGTTATTATTTAAAATTCTTATTGAATTACCTGGAACACAGCTAGCTGCTGTAATTAAAAAAAAACATTAATTTTATTTATTTGAAAATGTTTAGAAACTTACATCTTGGTTTTCTTCTAATTTCATAAACAGGCATTTTTTTTCAAGTTTTGTAGTTATTTGGTTTAACTTTTTGATTAGAAGAAATATTTATAGCATTAATAGTTTAAATCGTCACAGTTCATTTGTTATAATGATCAATGAATCTAGTTTTTTTTGATTAAAAGAAAGCTTACAAACATTTTGTTTAAATTTTCAATTATGAGAAAAATTTTTCGAATGTTTGTTGTGAATTTTAAATTCGTTTTGGGTTTTGGCTGTTGATGGGCTTATAGTTTTTGTTTCTTTTCAATCATTGTATTAGTTTTGAATAAAATTAATTTAAAATATTTTGTTTATTAATTACAATATTATTTAAAAAAGATGATGTTAGAAAAATCGAAAAATTGTATATCAAATGAATTTGTTTATGATTTTTTCGATTTTTGTTCATTTAAACAAATTCAATATATTTTAGTTATTCTCGAATTGTTCAAATTGATTAATTGATATAATTTAAAATAAAGAATTCAAAGAAAATTTTAAATACTAATGGTCAGTCATTTTAAAATTAAATTTTCCAAGTTTTAGTTCAATGGATAGATAAAATAAACGAGAAAATTTTAATAGAGAAAGAGAATAAATATTGATAAAAATTATGGTTAAATAAACCAAAGTTGGATTTAAAACTTGAAAAATTTAAATACATTAAAATTATGTTACTTCTTTTTCATTTTTAAAGTGAAGAATATACTTGAATGAGGAATGGAAAATTGATTATGAAACCCCTGTATTTTGAAAATTATATTTTTTCTCATATTTTACTTAGAAAAGACGTCCTTTAATCACTTTTTTGAATTTTTCTTAAGAAAATTAAATAATTTGAAATTTAAAACCTGAGAGATCTATTTAATGTAAAAATGAATTTATTAACTTCGGCTTTGTCTCTAACAAGATTGACAATGAATTGGAAAAAATTTAAAAAACGTTCTTAAAGAGGGTTAATAAGTTTATTAAAATTTAAAAAAAAACTGGAATTTTCTAACTGAGAAAAAAATTAAGATATATTTCATCAAATAAAAAAATGGATTTTCCATTCAATAATAATAGTAAAAATAAAACGACAAGCAGCTTTGCTACCATAGATGTCTTACTAGGAAGACATGTATGGTAGCTAAATTCATAAATATAGAGTTACATATACAAGGACATTAATAGTTTTCGTTTTCATTATAAATAAATGAAATCCAAAACTAAATTTAGAAGGATGTAAAAGAGAGCTTGGATGAGCATGAGGTTCATTCTAGTTTTTGAGATTCTAACTAATTATATTTAATTCACTAATGAACACTAAACTTGATAAAATAAAGTTCCAGAAATTCAAAATTTAAGTGCTATCTGAATTTCTAATTTTTGACTTGAATTTCGCAAATAACTAAATTTCATTTTTTTGTGGGGGCTAAAAAAAAAATTTTTTACCCATGAGTCTAAAAATAACTAACCCTTAAAATGTGTAGTTCTTTCAGACCCAGGTATTCAATGATAAAATTAAAATATTTTTAAAAATATATATGTATTTTGAAAAAGCATAAAATTTTCTACACTCTGGTGTACATTTTTATTTTAAAAAGGGTGTGTCAATTTTATTCATTGAAAGACAGCCAAAAACAACGCTTTTTTTCACTTAAATCGTATGTAGTCCCAGGGATCACTTGGGAACAAATTTTTTTTCTTTTAAATAAACTAGACAAAATTCCGAACAAATCTATGGTTTTAGTTTTTAGAATTTTAGCTTAATTTAGCTTTGGGTTTCAAAGCACGAAGTTTACGAATTTCAAGTCAAAAAATAGAAATTCAGATAGCACTTAAGTTTTAAATTTATGGAACTTTATATCTTTGATTATGAATTTTTTATTTATTAAAAAAACTATATTGAACTCTTACAGCATTCGATTAAAATAAAGGTAAAAGTAATAAATATTTTAAGAGAGTAATTTATCTTTTATAATTTATTATTCAATTTTAAATTGTTTATTTGATTCAAAAAGATTTAGATTAAATAAAAAAGTCTATGGTAAGTAAGTCCTTTGTTTGGCATCAATATTGGAATCGATAACACTGGAACGATGGTTGGAGTTGGAGATAAAATCACTCAAGACTAATTTAAATTCTTCTTTTAATTATAGATGCTTTTAAAAAGCATTGCCATTTAAAATAAAATAATTGTTTTTGAAAATTTATCTTTTGAAAAATCATTCCTTCGATTAAACATTGTTTAATTTTAAAGTTTATATCAAAAAGAAATTTTAATACGGATCTTAAATAATAAATAAATATTTTATTTTATTTTATTGAATTAAAAGAAAAGGATAATTTTTTAAAATTTAAAAAATCCATAGCCAAAAGAAGAGCCAAATTGGTTTTCTGGAGAAAACGACGGTAATGCATTGAACGATGAATTTGATGAACTTGAAAAATCATATGTATTCAAGTTTTGGCCAAAATTTAATGGAAATCCAAAAAAGCCTGTCTGGAATGAAAATTCGTTCAAATTTCCCAAGTTGAATTCTTCAATTTTTTCTTCATTTTTCACGCCACCTTCTACAGGTTTATTTAATCGACATGGACAATCTAGTGGTGGTTCAACAGCATTATTTCCTTCTGGCTTCTCTTCTTTGAATTTTGAAGGCTCTGTTTCTGGTTTGATTGAAGCAGTCGGATTATTCGAAAACAAATCTTTGTACGATCTCATGTAAGTAGAAAGTGTCATTGGTTCTTTGATAGAATGCTCTTCTTGCACCTGAGCAGCTAATGTAGAAAAAGTCTTTTGGTCAGTCATTATTTTTCTGATTTATCCTGAATATTTTATTAAACCAAAAGCATCTGAGCTATTTATATATGGTTAGATGCATCATTTATTCAAATGTTTACATTGATTGAAATCTTTTTATTTTTTTCAACAAAATTCTTACATTTTAATGTATGCATTCTTAGATCTAAAGAATGGTGATCTATAAACAATTCTAACAGATGATCGAAAGAAATATTTTAGAAGAATCAATCAATGTTTGTTGCTTGAAAATGTTGTGTAAAAGTGGCTGATATATCTTTTTTGATAAAAAATTAGCATTCGAATAATGTTCAAATAGAAATTTTAGTTTAAATACCATAGTTTTATCAAGCAAAATGCAATTTTTGTTTATTAAATTTGATATATCGAGTTTGATTTATTTTAACGAGTTGAGTCACATTTTTCAAAATAAATTAATTAATTTGAAAATAAAATATTAAATAATTGAATATACAAGCAAGGCTAACCATGTCTAACTCCATAAGCCGGTCATCTTTTGGGTCAAATTTTTTGTTTTGAGCAAAGTTAGTTAAATAAAAAGAATATTTGTTGATTTAAAACTTTTTATTAAAAAAAAAATTCGAGTTTATACAGGATATATTGAGAATGAAAGCACACGTAAAAAAGTTCATCTTATTCAGATGTTTAAGGTTGAATAAGGATTAGATGGAATCAATATGATGAATGGTTTAAATTATGCCAAAAAATTGAACCTCAGAAAAAAGTCTTAAAACGCGATATAAATAAAAAGAGTTCATTTCGTAATAATTTTTAACCAGGTAGCTTCAACTTAGAGTAATTTTCTCAAATTCGATTTAAGCAGTAAGTGTAATTAAATTTTAAAAAAAAGTTGTTTAGTGAAGTGACTTAATAAGCATTCTCTCTAAAATTTATTTGCTGAAAAGTTTTAAATTTTATTTTCATTGAAATGTTTAATTTTAGAAATTTTGAATTATTAAATGGAGTAGAAAAATTAATTATTTTGTAGCGAATATAATGTTTTTACAAAAAATTATTTAATTTTTATAAAATCCTGAAGTCAAATAAATTAAACTCCTATTAAGATCTAAAGTAAATAAAAGCCTCTGTCAGAAGGCTTGGCAGAATTTAATATCTGAACTACAAAGTTTCTTAATAAATTATACAAAAATCTTTATTTAAGTAGACCATTCTGCAGAAAAGTAAATTAATCTAGTGTGATAGTTTAGCATAATATTTTTTTGTAATTTTATGCAAAATTACGGTTTTTTCCATTAAATAACACAAAAAAATTAGGAAAAATTACTACATTCACAAATCTAATTTTTATTTTCTATAAAAAAAATCGAAGTGTCATAAAAATCTCGATATGTTATAAAATATTTGCTTTATTTTTTTTGCTCTTTTAGAACAAAATTTAAAGAAAAAGGCAGGAATTGAACAATTTGTCTTCTTTTAAATGTCAATCTTTTTACATCAAGTTATAATTTTTATTTTAAAGTTATTACAAGGTTAAGTTTTCCCTCTCAAATAAATTAACTAGACATAGTTTCTGTGTTTTTGTCGAATTATTCAAATTAATCTTTTGATTAATAGGAGTTAATTTATTAAAAAAAGGAATAATCTGATTTAATTTTTTGAAAAATTTTTATTAAATAGCGAACAATGTTAACAATATAAACTGATATTGAGTCCACTAAAACAATGCTCTTAGAAAAAAACAAAATTTTCTTTCGACCCCTCAAATTGTCAATTGCTCACCCAACATATTTTTGAAACTATTCAGGAAAGATGCAAAAATTGAATCCGAATGATACCCTTAAAAGTTTTCTCATCAAATAATTGTCCATATGCTATCAACCATTAAATTAAAACTTAATTAGTCCATTATCTCGTAATCTCAAATTTGTTCGTATTTTGATTTAATTAATAGAAGTTGAAAAAAAAGAATTAAAAAAAAACTTAATAAAAACCAATAAAAAGAAAAAGAACAATAAATAAAATAATTAAAGACCTTGCTACGGAACAACCTTGAAAGTACATCTCTTTTAAAAGTCATTACTGTAGTAAACTTAATAAAAAAATAGCAAACTAGAAAGTTGAAGAAATATTCTAAAATCCACTCTCAAGCAGATATTTTTGAAAAAAAAAAAGTTCGAACAAAAAAAAAAGTTGAGATTAATTTCAAATTAAAGGACTCTAAAAAAAATGACAAAAAAAGGAAGGCTATTTAACGTTCTGTAACGTTAAATAGCCTTGTGTAAATACAATGTGTATATATTACCTACATTGTGTAAATATTTTCTTATAATTTCATCTTTTTTCCTGAGCCGTTAAATATTTATACATGTTTACCTCTTACTCGGAATTTAAATGTATTTATTTTTTCATTTTCTTCTATATTTTGCCTTTTTTAATTTATTTAACTTTATTTTGATTTTATAATTTTATTCTGAAGAAGCTTAAGATTTAAAAAAATAATCTTATTTCAAGTTTATATCCAGAGTTGTTTAAAAGTCACAAGTCTCAAATCAAGTCTAAGTCATGACTATGAAACTTAAAAGTAATTATTAATCTATTTATAATATTTAAATAAAAAAATTTTATATTTTAAATAATTACTTAATTATTATATAATTTCTTAGTTTTAACTTAGCTAGTTAATGATTCAAGACTCTTTTAAGAAAATTTAATAATGATTTTAATAACGATAATTCACTTAATATCTTTATTTAATAAATAATTTTTAAAGTACTTTATTTTTTTATTTAAATTAAAAAATATTTCTTATACATTATGAATATTCTTTAGAAATCATAAACTTTTTCCAACAAGTCAAAGTCCTGACTTTAACTTTTTAATGACTTGTTGAGACTTTTTTTCCTGACTTTTGTACAAGTCTGTTTATATCTTATGATTGAATAATATTATAATTATTAATTTAATAATTTGTAGTAATGTAATAATTTGCATTCTATAAATTTTGTCTAAACATGAATTTCAAAGTGTAAACCATCCATTTTTTTAAATATATAAAACGCTTCCATTAATTTTTGAATAGTCAAGTTAAACAAATCAAATATTGAATAAGATTTTCTGATAGTGTACTAAAAGCTGGGGAGGGACGGAGGGGGCTTTTTGTTTATAAAAAATAAAAAAATATGTTTAATAAAATATTTTTTAAAAATCTATAAAAATTAAGTTGATATGAAAATTGAAAGCTTAAAATCGATTTCTTGATGACAAAGCTATTAACTAATCTCGAGTAAAAATGTTCAAAATTTTTCTCTTTTGATTTTTCGATTTTGTTTTCCCCTATTCTATAAATCATATTTTGGTTAATTTTTTTGCAATTGCATCTTTAAATTTTTAGGTAAATAATGATAAAAAAAAAGAAAAGTGTCTTTTCCTAGTTAAATCATTCTTAGTTAAATTTCTTCTAAGACTGAATGAAAAATCCATCATTTTTGCTTGTTTATCTGTATCAAGCAAAAGATCCTTCAGATAAAAAAAATCAAGATAGAATTAGATAAATTGAAAATAAAACCTAAAAAGAATAATTGAAATAAGACTAGAAAGTTACTAAATATTTAATAATTGAATGATTCTAGAAAAAAATTAATTATAATGAAGTCTAAATTTCTCAAAAGAGTTTCTTCATTTGAAACTTATTTGGTATTCACAAACAAGTTCTACTCTAGGAATTTTTAGCTTACTCGAAGCCTCTCAGTGTATAATATATCGGAAATTATAATTTTTTAGTTTTATAAAAGATCCGACAGCAGAATTTTGAAAAACTAGTTTTCATTTGGTAATGATTTCTGATAATGAGTTCAAACATAGATTAATAGTCTATAAAGTTTATCTAATGTATCAGCTATTACTATTTGTAATTTAATTTGGCCTTATTGTTTTTTTTAGTTATCGAATTCTCAATATTAATTTTGAATCCAATGAAAATACTTTTTAAGCTTTTACCGATCCTTAATATTTTATTTTAAACATTTTACTCAGAGTAATATAGTAATTTAAGTATTTATTTTTAGCTATACCAAGTTTAACTCATCGCTCCGCTTCTAGAAGCTAAATTTTCTATTTTTATATGAAACTATTTTTGAAAAACAACCCAAACAATTTCAAATTTCGAAATAAAGAAAAAAAAACTTCAAATCATTCGAAACAAAATTTCTTCTACTTTTTCTCTTTGACACTGTCTTATTTTGAGATTTAGATTTTTCAAAATCCGAAGGAACTTTTAGCAGAAAAACAAATCAATAATCAAACTTTCAATCGTATGTAAATTAAATTAACAAATTAAATTTTTTTTAAATTTTAAACTCTATCTAATCAATAATTTTAATAGCAAAGATTAAGATATTTAGTTTAAATATATATCTTTTTTTTTAATTCTTTTATTGTTTTTTTGCCTTTTCATATTTTTTTACTTTTTTTTTATAATTGCCTGTGTGGTGTTTAGTAAAATAAATAGCAACTTGATTGATTTTTTTGTCAAATATAATAAATTCTAATTGAAATACTTTGGGATATTCCTTTCGAAACAAAATGTATCACAAAAAAAATGATAAGCATATAATAGAAATTCTGGTATTTGATAAAAATTAGAAATTAGACTCGGTTAATTTTTTCTAATTTACGAAAATAAATAATATTTATCTATGATATATTGATTTTAGCAAAAAAAATAAAATCATTTTATAAATAGTGAAAAATCAAATTTTTTTCTAATTTATACATTGATTTACTAAGAGCAAT
Organism: Brachionus paranguensis; assembly: GCA_016802215.1. Taxonomy (NCBI): domain Eukaryota; kingdom Metazoa; phylum Rotifera; class Eurotatoria; order Ploima; family Brachionidae; genus Brachionus; species Brachionus paranguensis. The sequence continues at coordinate 5,331,734 of JAESIX010000002.1, read as the reverse complement.
TTTTTTAGGTAATTCGTTCATTTCATATTTTTATTCTTTAAAACTAGAAGTCACAGTGTTTTTTTTTAGACTTTTAACATTTTAAACCTCAACATATTTTAAATATAGTTAAACAATCTAATGATAAATCAAAATCTGATTTTAGAAAGCCTGGTGAATAATTTAAAAAATAATATTTTTTCGGCATTTGTTTAAAAATTAGTTTTCAAATATTCAATATTTTTCAATTTGTTAACATACCATCAATCAACTGAAATTGAATGTTGGTATCATAATCAAAAAATAATTTATTTGCCAAACGAAGCATTACTTCTAGAAGTTATAAGAGGTTTTAAAAAAGGGGAATGTTATTTTTTTTTCAATTTATTAGTTTCAATTCAGAAAAACTTAATAACTTTTTACTATAAGGAATAATTTAGTCCAGTTAAATTAGCTTATAAGCTCATTAGTCGACTTTTAGACTCGAATTTTCAGAAATCGAGTTCTAGTCGACTAATTCGAACATTTTTCTCATTAAATTTTATTCTTTTATTCAAAGAATATTAATTAAATTGTGTTTTAATTATTTATAAATTTGACAAAAATAAATTTTAATTTTTCATAGTTCAAAAAAAGTTCATATAAAACGGTCAAATACTTACAATTAGCAACCTTTACGATTTTTCTTTAATATGTAGCTTCACATTTTATTACCTTCCATGACTTGAAAAATATAATTGTCTGTATCAATCTTAAAATATTTCTAAAACACTTTCCTTTTTGGCTTTGAAGACATTTTAATTTATTTCAGCTATTTTAAATGAATATCAGAAACTAAAGTGCGAAAAGAAAATGAAATAAGGATTTTAGATGAATGAATAAAAAATTAATTAATCATTTTATTTTATTAAAAAAAATTGTCTTTTCTTTTTCTTTTAAAGTCGACTTTATTCGACTATAATTAAGCATTTTTTATTAAAAAAATGTATATGCATAGATATATTTTCATCAGTATTTATTTATTTATTTTATTTAAAAAAAATTTAGGCAAAGCCTTAATTACTTAGTCCTTATTTTCATGAGTAGCAAACGATGTTAACCCTTACTCTAGTATTGTGCATAAAATTTTTGCAGATATAAAAAATTCAGTTTAAAATTGAATGTCTACCTTGAAAAACCGTCTTCTAGAATAAGCCAAAGTTTTATCAATAGTTTTTAAATATAATCATTTAAACTTGATCATACACTGTAAGCGTTGAGGTGCAATTTTTTGTACATTAACTTAAAAAACGAGTGTTACATATATGAATGTATATTTATAGAAAAAATCCTTTATGATGCAATTTTTTGTAACTAAAATGTATTTTTTTAAGTTCTTTTAAGTACAACTTTTAAGATGGCTTTTATATTCATAATTTTTTTTAATCAAAAATAAACTAATTCAATGAAAATAAAAATAGAATGATTTTTATCTGATTCTACATTTGAAAAAAATTAAAATTCAATAAAAAGTACAATGTGAGTAGACGACATAATTGTTTAAAAACTGGACCAAACGCCGACATTTTCTCAAATTTAATTGATTATTTTATATAAGGAAATTTTTTTATTTATTACTAAAGGTTTTAAAAGTGCTTAGGTGATTTATTTCCGATTGACTTTTATAATGATGAGACCAATGGAAAATTTAAAATAGTTTTATCAAAATACCCATAATGATGTTTTAAAAAATTATATTTCAATTTTATGTAAGAAATATTTGTTAATTTTTAAATTAAATAAAAAAATATGAAAATCTATATTTTAATTATTCATAGTATTCAATTGTACATAAAAGTAGCACAAAGTTTTCAATCAAAAAAGCATCAAATTTTTAGCATGACAAAAACATGACATTGTTTGAATTACAAAATGTATCTTCTATGTTTAAATAATTCATTTGGGTTTAAATTAAATTCAATCGTCTTGTTTTTTTTATAAATTTTGTCTAAAAAATTTAGAACATTTATTTTTTTGTATGCAAGGGTTGTTTCTGGGAAGCTGTACGGCTAAATAAAAAAACAAAAGTAATTTTTTTGTTTGAATTTTATTCAGAAAAAATTTTTTTATCGGAAAAGTGCAAAAACTAGGACAGAAAAAAATCGAAATGAAAAAATCGCAAATAAAAGAGAGGTTTATTTTTTATCAAAAAAAAATGTCTACAAAATTTAGAACATAATATTTTTTTACATTTAAAATGACCGCCCTTAGCTTTAATACACTCAGCGACACGTTTTGGCATAGATTCAATCATGTTCTTGACTATTTCACTTGGAACTTTCAACCATTCATCAAAAAGAACGCTTTTTAGATGCTCTACTGATGTAATCTTTGTATTGACCATTTTGTGGTCTATATATATGACCATAAATTCTCTATTGGATTAAGATCAGGTGATCTTGGGCACCAAGGGAGGACCGATATTTGTTTTTCTTGAAACCAATCTCGAACGGAATGAGCAGTATGTGAACTATCCCCGTCTTGCTGAAAAATCCAATGCTGACTCTGATCAAACAATATCTCGGCTGATGGTAACAACTGATTCTCCAGGGTGTCCATGTATACAAACTGATTGATTCTGCCTGAATAAATAGAGCAACAACCGGTACCTTTATGATTAATACATCCCCAAATTCAAACCGAACCTCCATCATTCTGTTCATTTGGTAAATAAAACTTGGGATGATACTTTTCGTTTGCGAAACGTCTTACGAACACTCTTGATTTTCTGTTTAATACCTCAAAATTAGATTCATCGCTGAAAATAACTTTTTACCAGTCTTTAACAGTCCATCTTTTTCGTTCTTTGCACCATTTGAGCCTTTTAAACCGGTCCAATACAGTCAAAAGAGGTTTTTTTATAACAGTATATGACTATATTTTTCCTTAATAGCATTTTTCCAACAGTGTCTTTATTAACACTAACATTTGGAAACTTAGAACTAAAGTCAGATGCTATTTGTTTATAGCTTTTTGTAAGATTAATTCTGACCTTTCTAAAAATGCACGATTCATCTCGACTGGTAAGCTTTCGAGGTCTACCAGACCTTGGTAATTCTTTGGCCACCGAATTCTTTTCATAATTACACTTTTTTGTAAACACGCATTTTCTCGAAACTCTTACTAAATCAGCTATTTATTGTTGAGACTTTGTCTTATCCCTCAACAGCCAAATTATTTTCCACCTTTGCGCCTCAGTTACTTTTTTTTACCCATTTTTATGGAAAAATACACGAAATGGTACAACTCAATAAAATCACCGATTTTAAAGCCAAAAATAATTAATGAGTTATAAAAAGTGCATGTAAACAATAAAAAAAGACATTCTGTAAAGTCTTGAATATTGACTTAATGGATTTAAGCCAAGAAATAAATAAAACAACTTAAAGTAGTTAAAAGTTTATTAAATGGAATACGAAATTATAACAATAATCTAGTGGTTTAAATAGTAGCTAAAGTATGCGCTCCAGCTGCATGGGTTCAAATGAATGTTCTAAGCTTTATAAACTAGTTTTTTATACTATTAGATGATATGGTTTGTATTATATGATAATCGAATTTTAATTCAAATTTTCAATACTTAAAATTTTTTTGATTATTTTTTTTGCAATGTTCTAAATTTTCTAGGCATGCTGTATAAAATGGTAAACAGAACGTAGATAGTTTTTAAACTAAAAATATCGTTTAAAGGTTCATTATATCACAAACCCAAAATCAAAATCAAAAAAAAAAACATGTTTTTTTACGATTGAATTTAAATTTAAATCCAAATGAATTATTCAAGCGTTAAAAAAAGAATTTTCTATATTTTTTTTCAAATTTTCAGATTAAAATTAAACTCGTTCTATTTCACATACGAAAAAGTTTTAATCTCAAATATGAAAATGCTTGCAATATTAACTTAAAATAATTTTTTTATTTAAAACTGAAAAAAATATCTAAAACATCGCACTTTTTCAATGTTATTTCAGCAGGAAATAAATTTTGTAATTCAATCACAAAAAATTAGAACAAACATTTTTTTATTTATTTGTTTGTAAATAAGGAAAAATTAAAAAATTAAATTAAATGTTAGTAAATAGAAAATTAATAATGTAATGGTATTATAAAAAATTCTAAAAAATTAAATAAGATTTAAACCTTTTAAAATAATAATTTAATTTAAGTCAACTCGCTATATTTCGAATATGTCGAAGTAGACTGCAAAGCTAAAGAAAAAAGTGTGTTAGTATGTTTATGTAGAAAATAAAATTTACATTGATTTTTTAAATTATCAAAAAAAAATTTGTTTATTTTATTGTTGTAATTTTTTTACAATTATCTCTCCTTTAGCACAGCAAACTTGACACTGAAATACAAAGACAGAAGTTCTTTTTGCTTTATTTAAAAAAATCGAGAAAAATGTAACTATGGTTTTTAACACTAGAAGAACCAAAATTTTTAACCACTAATTTTTTGAAAGCACCAAAACGAGTCAAAATGACTAGTTATAAAAAAAGGATAAATCATGTATTTTATGTTTAAATTTATAGAAATTATTGAATTTATTGAATAAAAATAAACGAACTTGACATGACACACGTTCAGGAGATAAATTCTCTTGATTTTCTTGACTCAAAACCCTTTAACGGGCACTCTTAGGGGTGCCAGATGACGTTGGAGCTGAATTTTTTTTGTAATTTCTTTTGATTTCTTCGATAAGTTTGCTCAAAAAATCCCGTCTTGAAATGTTGCATTTATTAACACTCTTGTATAAAATACAGCTATTGATGCCAGCTAAATTAATGATGTCATAAAATGCATGTATTGGCCAGCGTTTTGTTGGACCTTACCGAATAAAACTACTTGAGTAAAAAATGGTCTTCTGGTTCTAATGGTATTTGTAAAAAATGCGATTGACCGTTGGTGTTTTTTTTTAAGTCAAAGAAGAGACTAAAATTTAATAATTTATCATTTTTATTCAATAAATTCAATAATTTCAATAAATTTAAACATAAAATATATGATTTATCCTTTATTTTTTATAACGAGTCATTTTGACTCGTTTTGGTGTTTCTAATAGCTAAAAATTTTGGTTCCTCTAGTGTTAAAAACCATACTTACATTTTTCTCGATTTTTTTAAATTAAGCAAAAAGAACTTCTGTCTTTGTATTTCAGTGTCAAGTTTGCTGTGCTAAAGGAGAGATAATTGTAAAAAAATTACAACAATAAAATAAATAAATTTTTTTTTGATAATTTAAAAAATCAATGTAAATTTTATTTAATTTTTTTTAAAGAGAATTTAATTAATTTTAAAATTTTTTCTTATTTTTATGCTGAAAAAAAATGACTTTATTTATAAGAGACCAAAAATCAAAAAAGAGTCAGTTTGACTCGTTGGTGGTTCTAGTGTTAAATAATGAACCTGAAGAAAATTGAACAAATGCCAAAATTAAAGTTAGTTTTGAATTTTATTCAAGACAAATCGCTTTCAAATAGAAAACAAAAAAAATTCTATTCATTAAAAATTCTAGTAGGCATCCAAGTTTTGCTTATAAACACAAGCCTAAAGATCAGAGCATAGAAACAAACAAATGCGAAGTATGTAGTGGCAACATTTTTCTCCAAATTACACAACAATCAAGCCTTTTGTCAATATTTAATTCAATCCAAGTCTAAAGTGAGTGCATCACAAGAACAAAAAAACGAGAGTTATTGATGACGCAATTGGGGCACATAATTTTGCCAGATAGCAAGCAAAAGTTTAGCTTTTGCATGAAGAGACTATTTAGGTAATATAAAAATCGGTGGGTAATCGAGCCAGAGTCATTTTAAATTTTTGCCAAGATTGCAAATGATCAAAAGAAAGTTGGCTCTCTTTTCATCGCCATATTGAAAGCGATCTCAACTATTTTTTTTCTTTTCTTTTTTTCATTTTTTTTCTTTTTTTTTGTTCTAACTTGTTCTTCTCCCAACACACACACACACACACAACAAAGCACAAACTAATTGGAGCCAAATTTAATTTAGATTGATCAAAAAAATCCAAATTTTTGTTAAACAAAAAAACTAGCAAGCTGCCAACCAGAGAGCCAAACAATCGCAAATTCTTCTTCTAGTTGAATTCAAATTCACAATTGAAAATTTTTTGATTTTGAAGCTAAAATCAATAGAGCAATTTTCCAATCACTTATTCACTTTATGTCATTTGATACAAGTTCAGGTAAGCGGCCACCGTTGGCCCCCCTCAATATCTCTTCTCACCCCTTTCTCTTTTAACCAAACAGGGCTAAAATTTGAAGCCACGGTATCAACAATTCGGAGACTAGACGAGACCTTGCCCAAAAGAAATTATATGTCCATAAGCTCAGTTAAAACTCAGCTTCTACTGCACAGAACAGCGCCAGAACCCAAGAACAAGGACAGCGACTTCAATTAGCATTCATCCACACCATTGAATCCAAAATGGCCGAAGCTATGATCCCAGTCCTGAAGGACACCAAAGACCCCCACTACAGATACAAGATGCCCAAGCTCACCGCCAAAATAGAGGGCAGCGGCAACGGCATCAAAACGGTGCTCACCAACATAAACGCGGTGGCCAAGTCGCTGTATCGGCCGGCCTCGTACCCCACCAAGTACTTTGGGTGCGAGCTGGGCGCCCAAGTCAAAATGACCAACGACATTTTTGTGGTGAACGGGTCGCACGATCCCGACAAGCTGCTCAGTCTGCTCTATGACTTTATCAAAAAGTTTGTTCTGTGCGCCAAGTGCAAAAACCCGGAGACATCGCTGACGATTGTGAAGGGCGCCATCAACCAAAAGTGCATTGCCTGCGGCCACGCGGCCCTCATACCCAAAACACTGCACAAGTTGACCACCTACATTCTCAGCCATCCGCCCAACGAGACCACTTTGTCCGTGAGCAACCCGCAGGTCAAGAAGAGCAAGAGCGAGAAGAAGGCGAAGAGCAAGAGCGAGAGTCCCAAGAGCGGCTCGAAGAGCCCGAGCTCGGACAGCCAAGAGGCCAAAGTGGACAAGGCGGACGAGGACGAGTTCAGTGACTTTGAGGAGGACGAGCTGTCGCCGGAGGCGGTCGCCCAGCGTCTCAGAGAAGGCCTGGAGAACGGCCTGGTCATTGACGCCAAGGCCAGCGCCAATTTGTTCTACGAAATAGTCAAGGAGAAGAGAGAGAAAAATGTGCTGCTGGACGCGGCTGTCCAGAAAGAGCTGCTGAACGAGGCCAAAAAGCTGGACATCAAGGACAAAGCTGTGCTGGTGCTGTCCGAATTGCTGTTCAGCCAGGACATGTTCAACGAGATCGAAAAGTACAGACTGCTGTTTCTCAGATTTTGTGCCGACAATGTCAAGGCCCAAAAGTACTTGCTGGGCGGCTTCGAGATCCTGATTGGCGATGTGTACAGAGAGGAGCTGTTCGGCTCGGCGATGAAAATTTTGAAGCAGTTCTATGACCAGGATGTGATTGGCGAAGAGGCCATACTGGAGTGGGCGGCCAAGGATTCCAAGAAGTATGTGTGCAAGGAAATGAATAGAAAGATACGCGAGAAAGTGGCCAGGTTTGTGGAATGGCTGAAGGAGGCCGACGAAGAGGAGGAGAGCGATGATGAGAAGAAGAGCGATGGCAAGGATGACCAAGAGGAAGACGATGACTTGTTGGAGTTTAGTCATCGTGTGTCTGGCATTCAGATTGAAGAAGTGAAGCCTGTGTCACACACTAATGGAAATTCTGTGCACAAGGACGAGAGTGAAGGCGAGGACATCGATATAGATGATATTTAAATTTTGCTTTTATTTTTCTTTTTTTTTTTCTTCTTCTTTTTATTTCTTCTTCTTATTATTATTATTATTAATAGTTAGTCTTTTTTGTTGTTTAATTAGATTTTTTGCTGCAGCACTAATGCAGAAGTATTTTTATTATTAACTTTTATTGCAGATTGATGAGCCTCTATGTTCAATAGAACTCTAATTAGGACACTGTCTGGCAATTTTTTATTTATGAAATTCATGCGTTTTTTGTTTTAAATAAAATAAAAAATTTGAAAAACTTTATAAATTTTTATTGTCACATAGTAAGTTGATAACATTGGAAATTGGAAATTGATGTCTCTACTTTTGTTGGGTAAGGATTGAAAAAGCATATAAAAAGTGAATGAAGCATAAACATGATTTCATTTTTTTAAACTGTTATCAAACACGTAAATTTTTTATCACAGATATAACTGAGAACAAAGCTTTTTAATAATAATAATAGTTAATATTCTACGGTCAAGTTTAGTTTAACACGGTTAAGTTTAGTTTAGTTTAACAAACTAAATTGACAAAGCAGGAAGACTAACGTAGTCCCGCTATAGTTCCGCATCGTAATACCAATTGACATGATTATATTTGTTGTGAATTTTATAAACTTGAATCAGATCTCCACGCTCTCGCCTTTCTTTTAGAGTTTCTAATCCCAAATTAACTAGTCTTGACTCATAATTTAAGCTTTTTATTTGTGGAACAAGCTTCGTTGCTCGTCTTTGTACTTTTTTAAGTCTAAATATATCCTTCTTTAAATAAGGATTACAGGCAGGGGCACAGTATTCTAGATGCGGTCTAACATATGTTTTGTAAAGCTGCAAAAACGATTGAGCATCCCAATACACAAATATTTTCTTGAGGATACCAAGCATGTTGTTAGCTTTTTTAACGCAGCTATCAATTTGATCATTCCATTTGAGTTTGTTGTTCACCATTAAACCAAGATCACGCTCAGTAGTAGTTAAAGCTTTCAATAACGAGAAACGAGTCGCTTATTTAGTTATATTTTTATTATATTAATAACAAATAATTCAAAAATAAAATTTATGGATGAATTTTGAAATTTTTGAAATTAAAATATAAACCTTGAAAAAATTTAAATTCAAAAAATAAATAGAGTTTTTTTTAAAATTTATTTCGTTCTATTTGTTTTTTATCGATTTATTTATTGATTCAATTAACGCCAATTATGGCGATGTATAAAATAAAATAAAAATTGAATACAAAAGAAGATAAATAATAAGAAACAGAAAAAGTCACAATACAAATATAAATTTACGATTTTTGATAATTTGATTTAGCAAAATGTAAATTTTTTAAAAATTGTATAGAACAAGAAAAGTTAATTTTTGCATAATATTCCATAAAAAAGAAAATTTATAGATTAATTTCCTTTCATTGTTATGAAAATTTTCACAGCTACAAATATTAAAAAATAAAACAAGCGAACAATAATCAAAATCTTGATTAAATTTTTGATTATTATTATTATTTATTAGTTTAAAGCCCCATGGGCAAAAATACAAGAAAAATTACATTAAATTAAGTAAAAAAAAAAGAATAATTTGTACATGTATAATATTTACTAAGTATAAAAGTCTACTCTTAATAGATCATTCAAAATTTTATAAAAGTGAAAGTATTCTAAATTTAACTTCATATTAATTTTTATTTGCAAACATACAAACTTGACCGAGTCAACCATGCCACGGTTTTTGTCTATGGATACATGGTCAATTATGGCGATTGAGGTCTTTGGACTGTAACTCATTACATCCATATGTATTTTCTTCTCTAGATACTTGAGCTGCTTGCAGTAAGATGTATTTTTCTGTTCAAAGAGTGAATAATCCGAATGCAAAAACGTCAACAATTCCCAGCACATTTTACTATTCCTTAATTGCTTCATAAAAAATATTTTATGTTTCATATATAATTGTTCTACCGATTCAAGACGTAGAGCCTCTAACATCGGTCTGAATCTGGCAAATTTCTTGATATCAAACATTCTTTTGATTAGTAAATTTTGCCTAATATTTAGTTCACTTATCTTATTCCCTCCTATGAATAACAAGTCCAAAGGATAACGAAAAATTGATTGACAGAATTGTTTGTATAGGAAAGCAACTAGATCTGAAGATGCAGCAAATTTTTGATTATAATAAAAGCAATCGAACGCAACTAAAAATCTTTATTTAATTCAATAAATATAAATATACGATATTATTCTTACAAACGTAATTTTAACTGTTTCATGGCCAATTGACGCATTTACTCACGCAATAAAAGCTATAGATTCATCACCAAGATTATATCTTGCACTTCATGATTTCCCATATTCTCTAAAGCTATTGTAAACGATTAAGATATATTCGAAAATATAATTAGTGAAAAAAAAATCAAAATCGGCACACTTATGTAAGAATCTCTCGATGGAAATTTGGCCAGCAACTATCCCAATGTTTCGATTGTCAAAAACTTGGTCACAACAAAAACTCCAGTCCAAACATATTTAACAAGCCTTTAAGAAACTTGTCTCCGTCGCCAAGGTGAACATGAACACAAAAACTGCAGAGTTAACGACCTACTCAATTCAAATGTTCCAACTATGGCAGATATCATCCAGTAGTGAATGAACAATGCCCAGAAATTGATAATTTCGCTAAAAAAAGAAGAAGAAACAAAAAAAAAACTAAATAAATACAGTCAAAAATTTACCAGAGTCGAATCAGCTACTTCAGTTCCAAACCCAACACCCGCCCTTCCAATTGAACAATCAAATCAACAAACACCATCAATTAACATTGTTCTTTTCATTCTCAGTTCTGACCCCTCTCAATCTCACCATGAATAAAAAAATCCAGATTCTTCACCTCAACATTCGATCTGTTGAATCAGAACCAAAAATTTTAGAACTTGACTGATTCGCTAAAAAAGATAAAACAGATATTATTAGTCTAAACGAAATTTACTAAAAACCAGATAAAACATTCGAATTACCAGGCTTCAAAAGTTATAGAGGAGATAGATTAGACAGAAGAGGTGGCGGTGCTGCAATCTGCATCAAAGATAATTTAATCTCAACAGAAATTTCACTAACATATATTTCCAAACTATTTTTTCAATTTACTCGAATCCTTCTAATTAAAACATTAATGAAAATTTGTTGTACTTAATCTCAGAGCAATACCAAAACTTCATAATCACAGGAGATTTAAATGCGAAAATAAAAAATTGGTACTGTGACAAACAAAATCTAAGTGAAAATCTTATTGGAGAATTATAAAACATGTTTTATTAAAATCCACGTCAAACGTAATAATTTCTCTCCTAATCTTTTTTTTCTGAACTGAAATGAATTTTTTATTATTTTTATCTATTTTTTATTTTTTTTATGTAATATTTTTTATATTTTTCTAAAAACAAATTTTACTTTTACTTCTCCTTAAAGGAGGTTAATTAAATATTAATAAATAAATTAAACAATAAAAATTGCCATATACTCAACTGTAACAAAACTACTTATTTAAAAGGCAAAAGTATCTTAGATCTTTCAATATGTTCAAATTCAATACTCAAATTTTTCAAATCGTATAAAGTTCTTTACAATTTGGTTAGTGATCATCAATCAACGATAACCGAATTTATTGATATGAGCACTTAGCTAAGAACCAGTACTTCAAAAAGAATAAATTGGGAGAATTTTAAATCAGAAATATTTCAAAAATTACGGGAAGTTGACCTAGACTCATTTGAAGATATAGAAATTGAAACAAACAATTAATTAATGACATAATTGACACAGTAAAAAAATTTATGGTGTTTTTTTTCCGAAGAGTGATCGGTTTTACCCCTTTTAGTCATAAATTTATATTTTGGCAAAGTTAAAATTTTTTTCAAGATCCTGATATCATGTCTACAAATACTAACAACAAAATAAAATATGAGCTAATCAGACCCATTCAAATAAATGAAAATGTTGAACATTTAAAAAAATTTTAACAGATTTAACACTAGAAGACCGGCGGATTTTTGAAGCTCATTTTTTCATAAAATAATGTAAATTGTGAATTAAAGCAAATTTTTTTTTCTCTTCAATTTAAAAGTAAATTTTTCATATATATAGTTTTATTGTTAAATTTCATTAATATTAGCATTCAATGCAAAAAAATTATACTTCAAGTATAATTTTTTTTCAAAAATTTTAACAGGGACTTTAGTAAAGTAAAATTTTTGGCTATTAAAACATTTAAAATATCATTAATTTAATTTTTTTCAATCAAGCTTCAATTAATTAGCATAATTTACTTTAAAAAACGTATTTTATAAGAAATTTTATTTTTTTCTCATAATTATAGCTGAATTTAAAAGTGGGTTTTTAAAATCTATTTTATCAATTAAACTTTGGACTTTAAACGGTTTCGAGTGTTCAAGTGTCAAATAGTTTTATTTAAATTTAGTTTGAGTATTCAATATTCTATTTCGAACACCATTCAGAAATAAAAAATCATCTGTGCAAAAATTCTGCAAAAATGGCGCACAAATTCTGCAAAAATGGCGCACAAATTCTGCAAAAAATTTTAATATCAATATAAGTTATTGTTGAGGTCTCACACGTGAGTGCTTGAGCCTAACGGTTTATATTTTGTAAATTTAAGTTTTAAAACTTTATAGTTTATTAATACCGTTGGGGTTTATTAATGCGGTTGGGTTTTTGAATAAGAAACAATTTATAGTGGTGGTTTAAACATTTATTAAATTTTTCCGAGACAATATGGAAAAAAAAGAGAGAATTGTATATAATGAACAATGATATAACAAAAACAATTAAATTTTAACAAAGCATGTTTCACTAGTCCTTAACCGAAGTTAAGTACTATTGAAACTATGCTATAAGAGTGAGGAGCTACGGTTTAGTCCGCAACATTATCTAAATTTTATATCACAGTTTTTTTTTAAATTCCTTCGTTTTCCATGTCTTATAGTATTAAAAAATCCATAGATTTTAAAATTTGATCATCTGTTTATTTTTTCAAAACTATTATTTATTGAGATGATAAGATCTATTTCACTAGAATCTATTATTTTTGAATGCATTAAACAAAAAGTAACTATCTACCCATAAAAGTCAAATAACTCTTTTGAGTCAGATGTTTAGCTTTTTCAACTTTTTACCTAACTATTTTAATTTAGATTTTAATTTACTTTTAAGTTATTAATGCTGTGAAAATACAACATTATTCAATCATAAGATATAAACAGACTTACACAAAAGTAAGTAAAATATAAAAAAATTTAAAATAAATTAAAATATAGAAGTTCTCTTAATAATTCCGAGTCATGTTGATTAAGTTTTCACAAAAATACACTGATAGGTATCCAAAATGTATCATATCCACTTTTATTGCATAAATAAAAGTTTTACCTTTATATAATTTGTCTATTGATCACAAAACTTGTTTAACATACTGAGGGCGAAAATCTTTTAGGCTCTACTTGGCCATTTTTTTCAATATTTCAATCATTTTTTAAAATTAGAGTAAGAAAACAAGTAGTTAACATCTCGTCGTTCATCGTAAGATTAGATTCACAGAAGCACATTGAATTTTCATTGCAGTCACCATTTGGAGGTGGCAGACCAGGTAATTATTTTTATTTACTTGAAACAGACAGACACGGTTGTCCAATGATGATTGTAAAATCGCCGTTTACCTGTATGAAATTTTTTGAATTAGAAATAAGCTATTTTGACTGAGGGCGCGTGTTCGGAAATTTTTTGGCAAAAAAAATGCTAATCAATTTATTTTAAGGCCGTGTAAAGCGAAGATAACTGCTTAAATCGAATTTGAGAAAATTACTCTAAGTTGAAGCTACCTGGTTAAAAATTATTTCGAAATGAACTCTTTTTATTTAAATCGCGTTTTAAGACTTTTTTCTGAGGTTTAATTTTTTGGCATAATTTAAACCATTCATCAAATTGATTCCATCTAATCCTTATTCAACCTTAAACATCTGAATAAGATGAACTTTTTTACGTGTGCTTTCCATTATCAATATATCCTGTAGAAACTCGAATTTTTTTTTTAATAAAAGTTTTAAATCAACAAATATTCTTTTTATTTAACTAACTTTGCTCAAAACAAAAAAATTGACCTAAAAGATGACCGGCCTATGGAGTTAGACAAGGTTAGCCTTGCTTGTATATACAATTATTTAATATTTTATTTTCAAATAAATTAATTTTTTTTGAAAAATGTGACTCAACTCGTTAAAATAAATCAAACTCGATATATCAAATTTAATAAACAAAAATTGCATTTTGCTTGATAAAACTATGGTATTTAAACTAAAATTTCTATTTGAACATCATTCGAATGCTAATTTTTTATCAAAAAAGATATATCAGCCATTTTTCCACAACATTTTCAAGCAACAAACATTGATTGATTCTTCTAAAATTTTTCTTTCGATCATCTGTTAGAATTGTTTATAGATCACCATTCTTTAGATCTAAGAATGCATACATTAAAATGTAAGATGTAAGAATTTTGTTGAAAAAAATAAAAAGATTTCAATCAATGTAAACATTTGAATAAATGATGCATCTAACCATATATAAATAGCTCAGATGCTTTTGGTTTAACAAAATATTCAGGATAAATCAGAAAAATAATGACTGACCAAAAGACTTTTTCTACATTAGCTGCTCAGGTGCAAGAAGAGCATTCTATCAAAGAACCAATGACACTTTCTACTTACATGAGATCGTACAAAGATTTGTTTTCGAATAATCCGACTGCTTCAATCAAACCAGAAACAGAGCCTTCAAAATCAAAAGAAGAGAAGCCAGAAGAAAATAATGCTGTTGAACCACCACTAGATTGTCCATGTCGATTAAATAAACCTGTAGAAAGTGGCGTGAAAAATGAAGAAAAAATTGAAGAATTCAACTTGGGAAATTTGAACGAATTTTCATTCCAGACAGGCTTTTTTGGATTTCCATTAAATTTTGGCCAAAACTTGAATACATATGATTTTTCAAGTTCATCAAATTCATCGTTCAATGCATTTCCGTCGTTTTCTCCGGAAAACCAATTTGGCTCTTCTTTTGGCTATGGATTTTTTTAAATTTTAAAAAATTATCCTTTTCTTTTAATTCAATAAAATAAAATGATTATTTATTATTAAAGATCCGTATTAAAATTTCTTTTTTATATAAACTTTAAAATTAAACTATGTTTAATCGAAGGAATGATTTTTCAAAAGATAAATTTTCAAAAACAATTATTTTATTTTAAATGGCAATGCTTTTTAAAAGCATCCATAATCAAAAGAAGAATTTAAATTATTCTCGAGTGATTATATCTCCAACCTTAATCATTTTTCCAGGGTTATCGATTCCCATATTGATTCCAAACATGGGACTTGTTCCATAGACTTCTTTATTCAATCTAAATCTTTTTTAATCAACAAAATAATTTAAGATTTGATAATAAATTTTAAAAGATAAATTACTCTCTTAAAGTTTTAAGAGGCTCTTGATTTTTATCTCTTTCTCCTTTATTTTGATCGACTGTTGTAAGCAGACATCTAAAAACAAAATTAAAAAAATAATCAAAATATTTATCTAATTACCTAGTGCAATGTTTAATGCGACAAAACTCTGATTCGCCAATTTTAAATTTTTCCCAATCATCCTAAATTTAAATAATTTTATTTTTTTCTTAGTTTAAAAAAATATCTTAAATTTAACTTCTGAAAAGGCTGAATTATTCTTGGAGATAAAATTTGGTCTAAACCGCTTCATTGTCACCTTATTTTCTAATCTTTTGTTCAATTCATCTAGAGAATTCTCGCCAATCAGCATAAAAGGACTAAAATCCTGATATATTACAACATCATTTTCTCTAGTTTCAGTGCTCTCTTCTAAATCTTGAGATTTTACCGGAGTTGATTTTTCATCAAAAACAATCAAATCTAAACCATCAACCTCAAGAAAACTGCTAAGCCATGAACTCACTTCGCCTCCATAAGCACAACCATCTATTCTGCATTTCCAAAGTCTTAAAAAGAATCTCAAATTTTTTAGTCTAATTCAGAATAAATAAAAAGATAAAAACCTGCAGTTAATTGTATTCTTGTTCGGATTCTTGATGGGAATCTTTAAAGGATTTTGTTGGGGAGCATTAAAAACCAAGAAATCACCTTCTACACTAGGCTTTATTAGAGCCATCTTTGGTATTTGTCTTTGAGTGCGAAATGAACCATTTGAATCTACTATCATCCATTTTCTATTAAATGCAAATAATTTCAAATTATTTTTAACATTTTGAAAGTTATTTTTTCACCTATCCACAACCAGGCTATTTTCCGGATGAGCCAGACCGTATTTTGTAGTCAATGCTTTGTCAAGTTTGATGCCAGACAACGACTTAACTGGATAAAGATAGATCTCACTTAAGGTTGCTAATTCTTTCATATTTTAAAATAATCAAAATTTTTTCAGAAATAAATTATGTTATAGTTTAAAATTAGTTTTTAGATAAAATTAATAATTTATTCGCAAAGATAAGCAATTTTTGAATCAAATAAAAATCAAATGACTTGACAAATGATTTTGCCTGTATTAATCAAATTCTGATTTTTGAAAATAATCTTATTATTTTATCTTAATTTATTTACTATTTAATTGAGACTCATATAAAAATGTATTCTTATAATTAATTTATAAATGCATATTGCATGTTAAAAAGATTAATAATCATTTGTCATTAAAAAAAGTTTTCCCTTTTCTGGTCAAAACAAATATAATGATGTTTTAAATGTTTGGAGGGCTCTATTGGGACATAGTGTCAATAAATTTTATTAAATAGAATTATAAAGAAATAATTTTGTTTAAATTTTAAATCATTTAGACTTTTTTTGCCAACCCAACAAGATGATTCGAAGCAATTACATAAAATTTTTGAAAGAAAATTTCAGTTGTGCTAAAAAGTGGTAAAAAATTTATTCAATTCTATGTAGATGTTATTTTAATATATGAACCTAATTCAACTATCAGTTCTTGATGGTTGTCTTTTAAAAGTGTAATTTAAAATTTTTGGGCGAAGGAAAAATCGAAAAGTGAAAGACATATTTTTAAAAAAATTGCCAAGAGAAGATATAAAGTCTAACAAAAAAGTTTCAAATTCGGGGAACTAAAACAAAACTGCGGTAATTTGAAACAAAATTGATCTTGAAATTTTTAAATCTAAATACTTTTTTAACAAACTTTTACAAAAAATTTATTTTTTTCATTTGAATTTTTAATTGAATGAAGTATTTTAAAATTGTGATCTATAGCTAATTTAATAATGTCTTATATTTATATTAATACTAGCTGACGTGGTTATTTTATTTTTTTATATCTATATCCGTGCACACTTGAGAAAATCCTACGATTTTAGGCCCGCCCTAGCGTCATTGGGGACCCTCTTTCCCAAACTCTTTTTATCTTTTTAATAGATATTTTAAGCGTATTTTTAACTTTAATTTTTTTTTGGGATACAATGCGAAGTGAAATTAATATATTTTTTCTGATGTTGAAAATTTTGGCGGAAGTGAGCTTCAGCGGAAAGGTAAAACAGCTAAGCAAAATTGGGATGTAATGGGGAAATTGCGAGACTGTTAGGTTAAAGTACGATTTTTTCGAGAAAATAAGACAATTAAGCAATTGATTAAAGTTTTGGGTGAAAAATGTAACAATTTGGCAAAATCAATTAATAAAAAATGATCTGAATCCGATCTATTATATTAATTATATAATATTAATTAATATTCTATTTTATTATTTATTTATTAGTTTTATATATTTTTTTGATAAATAATTATTCGACGCATTTTCATTAAAAATTATGGTTAAATATTAATTTTTCAATAATTAAATAATTAAATTACTGTATAAATGAAAAAAATGTTTGTCATATAAAAACTAAACTGAGTCCGAGACGAATCCTTGAACCAGGGCTTCGGGTATGTTGAAGATTAATTAAAATTAAACTATTAATTAATTTAAAAAGTTAATATGATTATCCATATGAAGATTATATTTATTTTCAAATGACCATTAAATTATTGTTATTATGGGTTAATATGCATCAGATATTGACCCGTAATAACAAATTAAAATAAAGATAATTAAATTAAGAAATTTAAAATTTTGAGCCTGAATGAATTTTTAAAATGCAGAAATTTATATTCGATTTTTGAATAGTGATGCTATTTTTTCAAGAATAACTAATATTTTTTTTCATTTGCCAAACAATAAAACTCCAAATTCTTTTTATTCAATATAAATATTTTAATTTAAATTGATGAATTAGCCAAAAACGATAACTTCTTTTGCTTCTATTTGGTAACTTTTCACCAACAAATAAAATAATTGATCTATTGAATTAAGATGTTTTTTCTTTTACATTCTCAATTAATTGGAAATTAAAATCATTCACTTCAAATTGGACAATCTATTCATTCCTTGCAAATTTTTAAATAATAAAAATTCTAGACATTTAAGTGGGAAATTGGTTCAATGTAGATAGGAATAAAAATTGATGAAGCATATCAATTAATTTGAATATTTAAAGCCTGTAGAGAAGCTTTAAATTAATTTCAAACGTGATAAGAAAAATATCAATCAAAAATGTCAGCTATCCAACCTCCAACTGCGTCTAAGGCTCAATTGCCAACTGCATCCACTTTGCAGAGACAATTGAATTTTCCAACTGCTTCAACATTAATTAAAAGTTTCGATGACCATGTAAATGGAAAATTTGGTTCTTCTTTGAATGTCGAGCAACCCACTCTTTCATTGAATGCCCAGCAACCTACTCTTTCATTGAATGCTGCTGCTGCACCAGCTTTGACCAGTAAAGCTCAATTACCAACTTCTTCTAAGGCTCAATTGCCAACTGCATCCACTTTACAAAAGCAATTTAATTTTCCAACTGCTTCAACATTAATTAAAAGTTTCGATGACCATGTAAATGGAAAATTTGGTTCTTCTTTATTGAATGCTCAGCAACAAACTGATGCTAGCCCAGCTGCTCCTGCTGCCTCAATTGCTCCCGCTCAACAAGGCAATTTTCAACTACCAACCTCTTCTTCTTTAGAAAGACAATTGAATTTGCCAACTTCTTCGAGTTTATTCAAAAAATTCAATGATCAATCTGGTGGACAATTCGGCTCTACTTTTAATGCACAACAGCCAGCTCTATCGTTTGCTGCTGCTGCTCCAGTCGCCCCTTCTGCTGGCGCCGTACCACCACCTGACTGTCCATGCCACTTAAAAAAATTGTTAAATCAAACTCCAGCTCAATCAGCTGCACCAGCCCAAGCTGACTTTTCTGCTCAATTTTCACAAACCAACTTTGGAAACAACCAGTCATTCGGAAATTTTGATTTGAATTCATTCAGCAATAACAATCAATTGCCACAATCTTTTGGAGGAAACTTCAACTTCGGAAGCAACAATTTTGGCAGTCTTTTCTAAATTGGGTTCTTTGATATTTTAATAACCTAAAAAGCATTTCTAACAATTCTATAATAGTTTAAAAAATAAAATAATTATTTCAATTGCCTCTATCAGTTCTAAGATTCTAACTTTAAAACTAACCAGTTTGATTTCAAGAAAACTAACCATAACTACAAGATAATTCTCTCCCAAACAAAATCAATGAGGACAAAATTTGCAAATGTATTTTTATTAACTTGTAAGAGATTGTGTTAAAAACACTCTGTTTAAAACAAGTTTGTAAATAATCGAAATAACAATAATCAAAAGTTTTGTTTACAAAAATGCTATTTTTTTGTCGTTCCCTTTTAAAAAAGACGATATATTATTAAAAATATATGCATTTGCTTTTTCATAATAAATTTTTAAATTCGCAAGTTATTAAATATTATTTTTTTTAAATGTTTTTATTATTAATAAGTATTTGAATTTAAAATTTAAAATTAAATTTTCACTTTTTATCACAATTTAGCCACTACAATAACTTAAAAATTTAATATAAATGATGTTTGCAGACTTTCAGGGATTCATTTAATTTAGGCAATAAAAAGTTGACATCAGCTGATACATTTGTCATCTTCAAAGACAACGAGACCCTTAATAAGCTTAAGTCAACCAGAGTCTCGAATCGACTTTATGAGTTGAATGAAATAATATCGAACTTCCGACTCCATTGTGTAATTTACCTTCTTATTTATTATTTATACAAAATAAGAGAATAAAAAAGACTAGAATTGAACAAGAATGAGAAATTTTGCTAAATTAATCAGTTTCATAGTGTGCATTGGTGTTAATAGCCAAAGTTCTGGTTTTGTATTAAATCTAGTCTCTTTTCTCTTGTTTTAGCTAAATGTTTTATTGGAAATACAATTTTTTCATTTATTTATACTTGTTGGGAAAAATTGGACAATCTTTTGATTCGAGATAAATTATAAAAAGAACAGACAGGTGCTATATGTTTAAGTAAAGAACTGTTCAGGAAAAAAGAATAAATAAGTAAAGAACTGTTCAGGAAAAAAGAATAAATAAGAAGGTAAATTACACAATGGAGTCGGAAGTTCGATATTATTTCATTCAACTCATAAAGTCGATTCGAGACTCTGGGTGACTTAAGCTTATTAAGGGTCTCGTGGTGTTTGAAGATGACAAATGTATCAGCTGATTTCAACTTTTGCTCAATTAGCCCCAATATGTTCAACCTTTAAATTTTACGATATTCAAATGAGTTTGTTTTAAACAATTCTTTTGGTAAAAGTAACAGCTTAAGCTGTGAAAAAAAAAGACTTTTGGATAAATAGACCTAAAAATTATTGATATAAAAACTAGAAAAGACCCGTTTTCTATTCTCATAATTACAGAATTAGTCTACATTATATTTGTATTGAATAAAGAAATTTTTTGATTCTTTTTATCAAAAATTTATTAAAAAATGGATAAATCGTCAGTATCTAAGGATAAAGAAAAAATAATTTTGGGTCTAAAAGGACTCCTCATGCTATCCATGAGTGCTAAAATATAAAATAATAAATCTTAATAAAAAAAGAACCAAATGAATTTTGTTTATAAGCCTTTATTGATAATTTTCTAAATTTACTTACAAACTAGGTAATAGCATTAATAAGTTGGCTAGCAATGCAACAATGGTACGATTTGATTGATGGTTTGCAGAATTATAAACTCAAATTTCCAACCATTTTGCCAAGGGAAACTAAACTCATGGTATTTGCTAAAATTTAGAAAATTCCAATGTGACGAAATACAAACACAACAAATGATATAATAAGATGCTTAAGAAGTTACAAAGAATTTTCTACAAATTGTTTATTTTAATTTACGATTTTAGAAAATATTTTATATCTGTTTAATTATATACTGGCAAAATTATTGAACCACGAGATAGCTAATTTTTAAAAAATATTTTTGCAATAGTAGTTGTACAAATTTGCCAATATAAATAAACCTTTTTATGGACAAAAATAAAATACAATCAATAAAATTAAAAATTTTATTTTTTAAGCCTAAAAGACCAACATGCCCAGAGAATACGTAGAATCAAGTAACAATTTTAAGCATTATTTTTTATTCGTTTTTAATACATTTTTGATCATTTTTTTAAATTAGTTAACTACGAGTACAATAAAGGTGAGTAGATTTAAAAAAATTAAATTTTGTTTGATTAAATTTTCTCAAAAAAAAAGTTGATGGACAAACATACATTAATGTAAATGTCGTCAGACCTGTTGAAAAAAATAAAGCCGAAACTGAAAGTCACCATAGCTCTAAATTAAGTAGAGCTAAATCTACTTTGAAATCTTCTACTGGTAAATCTCAAAAAAGTCAGCACCAAGTGCAAAGCTTAGAAGGACAGCAGTTACAAGAGCAGCAGACCTTGGAGCAACAACAGCAATTACAGTATGAGCAGCAGCAACAAGAGCAGCAAGAGTACGAGGAACAACAAGACCAAGAACAGCAAGAGTATCAGGGACAACAAGAAGAGGGTGAATTTAACGAAGAAGACCAAGAATATGAAGAAGGTGACGAAGAGGAGGCAAACGACGAAGAGGAAGATATTTTTCCTAATGGAAAATCTTGTAATGAAGAACTTTTAAGAATTCAGCTGAGAAGACTTGAGTTGAAAGAATTGGAAATGAGACGAAGCGAAATCCGTGATTTGGAACAGCGTCGAAATGAGTTGTTGAAGTCAATAACACTATTAGGATGCAGACGCAGATATTCATCAGTACCAATTAGGACATTGAGCTCAGAATCATCCAGACTAAGCTCTGAAGCATCAGTGTACAGATCTCAAGCCAGTGAACCTCAAGAGCACGTAACAAAGGCTACAGCGCAAAGATCCGTTCCAATAGCCACTGCCCGACCACAAGCGCCCAGCAATTATCAAAATGGAAGCGGAGTTGGACAACGAAGCGCCAGGACTATTGCCCAAATTGCACCAGAGACCAGAAATAGAACGGTTCGCGAAGTATCCAATACAGTTTATGAACCAGAGTCTCAAACAGAATTTGAGAGAAAATTAAATTTACCAAGTCAATCATATTGGGCTAATGCAGTTCAAGATCAAACGAATAAAGTTTGGAATAATGGTGGTGGATTGCAAGCAACCCCAGGAGCATATCAAGGCCAGCAATTTTATCCAAACTATGCTCAGAATCAGAACAATAATCAGCAGTTTCCAGCTCAGCAGTCTTTGACTCAAAAATTTGTACAACCGGAAATACAGCAAGTTCCAAATCAATTTGCCACTCAACAACCCTTTGGTCAGCAGTTCGGCACAAGTCAAGTCACAGTTCCTCAAGTTCCTCAAGCTTTTCAAGTTGCTGATCAATTATACGGCCAACAAAAAACAATAGCTCAACCATATGCTTCAAATCAGAATTATAACCAGGATATGAACCAGTTAAATCAGTATCAGCAGGCTTCAAATGTGGCCCAAATGGAATCATCGATGAATTTTCAATTACCTCAGCAAAATTACTATCAATAAACAAATGTTTGAAAAATAATCAATTGTGAAAAAAATTTCTAAATTTAAAATTTGGAATTTTTTTCAAAATTTGAACTCATTAAATTTAAAACAAAAATATCTTATTATTTTTATGCTTTTATGAAATTTTTTTGGGACATGTTTTGTTCAATTAAGATTTCAATTTTATAAACTGATCCTTTAATCTGATTTTTTTTATTTTTAATCATTTCCTTTTTTTCTTTTAACAAGAAATAAAGAATTAAAACAAATCCTAACTTTTATTGACCGTTTATTTTTTAATTCTATTCTAAATTTAAGGTTCAAACAAGGTTGTTTTTAAGTCATTTGTTTAAATCATAGTCACAAAATTTTAAATTATTGCTTTTTCTTAAAATTTATATTTTAGACTGGAAAATTTACTTTTCTTAGCATCTAAAATACTAAAAAAAATGAATACCCTTCTTCTATAAAACAGTGGTGTTACAACTAGAAATAAATTTTCAATTCACCTTCAGGTACGGACTTTGGTGTATATTTATTTAGAAAAATAGCAAATTTTTAATTTTTAAATGCTATCAAAAGATATTAAAATAAAAAGAAAATTTCATTTACATTTTTTTATTGTACATTTAGATAATTGGATGGGCAAATTGAAGTACATGATCAAATGTAAATTTCAAATAAAAATTTTATCAATTTTTAACTACAAATGACTAAACTTTACTAAACATAATTTGTTTAATCTTTAAATAGGAAAAAAATTAAAATCAATTTTTTTCTCAAGCAAATATTAAAAATTAATCAATATTTTGAAATTTTGAAATACAAAATTTAATTTTGTTTCGTTTTAATTGATTTTTTTTAATATTAAAATATCATTTAAAGCGTTCATTTGAGCCATACTTGGCAAAACTCAATGCAGAATTTAATTTTATCTAATAAGTTTTCAAATAAATTTTTTATAAGAATCAATTAAAGGTCATTTAGAAAAAAAAAGATTTTTTTAAAATTTTAAATATTAAACATTTAATTTTTAATTAAAAAAAAATAAATAAAAACGCTTATTTTATAATTCTATTGAGATTTTAATAAATTAAGTTTATATCATCTGATCATGATCATGAACTTCAAGTTCCCGATAGGATGTTCATTTTTTAATAAAAAAAAATTTTGAATTTATTTTTCTATCACTATTTCCTTTTTTTAATCTTTGACTAAAAATTCGTTTGAAATGTTATCTGAGATGATTTAGCAAATCATGGTAAAAAATCTTTATAAAATAATGTTTTTAAATATTTTTTTATTAGAAAATTTTATGCAGAGACATATTAATACTTTTAAATAAATCATTTTAACCTGTCTAAATAAAAAAAAACTTTTATTTTTATTTTATGAGTTTTGCAGACACCAAAAATTAAGTTTAGTTTTTTTTAGATTTTTATGTATATCTTTTGTTTAGCCAAAAGCCAAAGATTGACAATACATTAATGAATTATTATTGAATAAATTAAATTGTATTGATATTTTCAAAAAAAAATGAAGAATTTTAATTATTAATATTCTATACAACACTTAAAATCAGAATTTAAGTAGCATAGAAAAAATTTAAAAAAGTATTTTCATCCTAAAAAAATATGCCTGTCTTGTGTTATTATTTTCATTTTTTAATTTTTGTGATCTTAGGTACAATACATATTCAATTTTTTCAATTCAATTGAAAAAATTGAATATGTAAATATATTTAAAAATAGTATTTTTAAATCTTAGGATATAAAAATAAGATTTCAATTAAAATAAAAAACTCAAAACTTTTTTATTCGAATAAGACCTTGAATTCAAAGAACATAATTAGTTTAAACTCACTTTTAAAACAAAAGGGATATTTTATATTTGATAAATTTTAAAATTACTTTAAATTTTAAATTCATAAATGAAAAATGTTACCAAAATTGAATTCTTTATAATATTCAATTTTAAAATAAAAGCAAGATCCGTAGATCATTGTGTTAATAATTGATAAAAAATTAAATTTTTAAAATTTTCAACAAGAAAAATAGTTGTTAGTCGTATAAAATTCGGATTCCGAACGGATGCAGGTTTTATAAAATTTTTAAAAATTGAATTTTCACAAAAAAATCTTATTAGAAAATTAATTTTGCTTAAATATAATAATAGATTTAATGCACTCGAATTAATTTAAAAATTTAGATTAAAATAAATTAAAATTCATTTAGAAATCATATTTAAATAAATTGAAATAGTTTGATTTTTTAGTAGTTGGAATAAGATGGTTATATTTTATGTAATTGTCTTATTTTTGTTGCTTTCTAAAGAAATTTCAATCAAATGAATTTTGAAATAAAATAATTAAACAATACATGTCATTTTGTTATTTAACTTTCTTTGAATCAAATGTAAGATTAAAAACTATCTATTTTAAAGAAAACGCTATTTTGCGTAAAAATATGCAATTTTTGAGGCGTTATTCAATCTACCGATTCTAATTAGTTTAAAATCGTATTCAAATTGTTTACTGATTTTATTTTGTCTAGCTTTTTATTTAAATTATTCACTAAAATTAATTTTAAGAATTTTATTTATTTAATTATGAATTCATCATTGATCATAATTGTTAAAATTTCAAAAAATATAAATTCTATTTAAATAAAAAAATGTTCTTTTAACTTAAAAACTATTTATTTGTTAAAATTCTATGTTTTATGAATTCTTAAGACATTTTTTGCCGATAATCATATTTCAAGAAATTAATTAATATTAACTTATTGTTGAAATTGTTGTGGAGCTTGGAATTGCTGTGGAGCTTGTTGTGGAGCTTGTTGTGGAGCTTGTTGTGGTAAGTTTCCTTGAACTTGGCTCATTTGTTGGTTCATTTGTTCCTTAATTTGTTGTTCAAATTGGTATTTTTGGATAGCTTCTTGGGCCAGTTTATCAAAGCTTTGATCTCCGGTTTGGAAATTTGAACCATTAAATTGTGGCTGCTGTTGAGCTTGTGCTGGGTTAAAGCTGTTTTGGCCTTGTGGCACTGCTTGTTGAATTGCTTGCGATGCAGATTGAGCAAAGTTATCGAATCCTGGGAATTGGGGTTGTTGTGGTTGTTGTGGTTGTTGTGGTTGTTGAGGTTGTGGTGCAGCGAATTGTGGTTGCTGTTGTTGTTGTTGTTGTTGTTGAGCAGCGTATTGCTGAGCTTGGCTGGCAGTGTATTGTGGTTGTGGTTGTTGTTGCTGTTGAGCAGCGTATTGCTGAGCTTGGCTGGCAGTGTATTGTGGTTGCTGTTGTGCTGCTGGTTGCTGTTGTTGCTGTTGCTGTTGAGCAGCGTATTGCTGAACTTGGCTGGCAGTGTATTGTGGTTGCTGTTGTGCTGCTGGTTGCTGTTGTTGCTGTTGCTGTTGTTGGGCAGCTAATTGCTGTTGGTATGCAGCGTATTGTTGTGGATCATATTGAGCTTGTGGCTGCTGTTGTTGTGCTGCTGGTTGCTGTTGCTGTTGTTGCTGTGCAGCCACCAATTGTTGCTGATATGCTTGCAATTGGGCAGCTTGTTGTTGAACAGCTTGAGCTTGAGTGGCAACTTGTTGGGCCTGTTGTTGCAAAGCTTGTTGTGCTTGTTCCAAAGCTTGTTTTTGAGCCAATATTTGTTGTTCACGAACAGTCAACGATGGACCAGATGAAGTTGGAGCAGCAGATCGTGCAGCGGATTTTGCAGTTGATTTTGGAGCCGATGGAGCTGGACCTGTCAATTTAGTCGAAGCTTGTTTGATGGTTCTTGATGGTACTGATGAAACTTTTTGTGAACTGGAGTTAACTTGGCTCAATTTAGCAGCTGAAGCTGGAGTGATTCTAATATGGACACTGTTTGAACCCTGAGTTCGCGAAGATTTTGGTGGGCAACCACAGTCTGGTTTTGGGGGTGGGCAACATGGTCGTGGTGGTGGGCAACATGGTCTCGGTGGTGGACAGCATGGTCTCGGTGGTGGACAACATGGAAGTGGTCGTGGTGGTGGACAGCACGGGTTTACTCTTACTGGAGCTTGTGAAGCTCTGACTACTGGACCTGAACGGCAGTTGACCAATGGACGTCTGATAACGTAAGCTAATTATTTTATTAAATTAAAAGTAATTTGTTAAATTTTTTAAATTTTATTTTCCCTACCGGTGGCTGATGAATCAGTTGAGCTGGCTGAAATTGAAGATTTTGTTATTTGACTCTCAAATGAATTAATTGTAAAATACTTACTGGACAAAGTACGAGTGAACATTTTCCAAGTTTTTTAGATAAATTGATTGATTAATGATTTTTATACTTAAAATTGTTTGAATGTGAATATTCTCTGGAAAAAAGCTGACTATTTTATATAGTTTTGCCAAGCATATTTTTTATGCTTCAAATCACATGGATCGATTTATTGGATGGTTTTTCAAATTACAAATTTTTTTTCCAACTAGTTTCACATGTTTGGGACAATTTGGAATGTTTGTATCATTCAAATCGCGAAAGATTCTCGTTTATCAAGCATAAGAGCAAACAAATACTTTGCTTATTTTGTAATAATTTCTTTTTCTTATTGAATTAAATTGGAATTTTGTTTTTTTTTTTGCATTTTTTCATCAAATTAAAATTGCAATCCGATTATTATCAATAAAGGTAGAACAATCAGAGAATAAATTT
Source organism: Brachionus paranguensis (assembly GCA_016802215.1). NCBI lineage: Eukaryota > Metazoa > Rotifera > Eurotatoria > Ploima > Brachionidae > Brachionus > Brachionus paranguensis. The sequence goes on along the minus strand of JAESIX010000002.1, from coordinate 5,304,196 downwards.
AAATTTTTCTCTTACTATCAATCATCTTATGAAACTAATAAATTTTTAGTTATGGATAATTATGTATTTTTGCATTGCTTAATAGCAAAACAAGTGAATTAAATTTTTTCAAAGTTTTTTTTGAGCAAAGGTTTTATGATTGTAAAAAATTTGCTCAAAATTTCCAATAGTGATCAATGAGCCAACAATTTCAATTTCCACCTTTTTATTGATTTTAATTCTTGCTAAAAGAAAAATCCATATTTAGTTTTTTAGTTTTTTTTTACTTAAAAGAGTTTAAATGCTTATTCTTTTCAATCTAAATTGAGATTTAAAATTCTCAATTTCTTTTTTTCTTATCTGAGGTATAAAATTAAAACTGTTAATAAATTTGATTGAATAATTTAAAAAAGTTTAAAAGAGAGGGCAGTTGATTTTTACACAAGTTTAATAATTCCAATAATTTATTTAGTTTTTAGTTGATTTTTTTGAAAATAAAATTTCTAAAAATGTAAAATTTTTAAAATTTAGATTTATCATTTTTGAAGAAAATTTTTTAATTTTTAAAGCATCTTTAATTTTAATTTTTTTCTAAAGTTAAACAACTTAAATTCTTTTTTTTATTCTGCAATTAAAACGTAAAATTTTAATAAATAGATAACCTGACGGATTCCCAAAAATTAAAAATAATTGACAATTTTTTATAAGCTTATTAAAATCAATAATTTACATACTTAGGTGATAAGAAAATTTCAATTTTTTTTAAAATAAACTCTAAATTTTTGTTTTTTTTAGAAATAATGAATTTCAATAGCATAGACATGGAAATTTCAAAAAAAAATAAACCAAAACGTGTGGCAAGGAACTAATAATATTCAAATAAACTTTAAAGATGTGTTCAAGAAAATGAGAATGCTATATTTTAGAATCTGAATCTTCTTCAAATGACGAGGAGCCAAAAATCATCCTGAAAAACAAAAAAAATCCACCATTTTCAAGAAATGATTAGATTGTACTTAGTGTAATACGGTAATTTAATAAAAGAGGTTTTTATTCCCCGAATGGTGTTGCCAAAAAAAGTGAATCCAAAATCCTTTTTTTTTTAGCTCTCACTATTTTTAATTAAATTTGAATTTTTTTGATAAAAGAAACTGTTATTTACTTTTTTTGTTCTGTTTTTATATGATTTGTCATATTTAATAAAATAATTAGTAGAAAATAAACTTTGTCTTTTTTTGCCAATCAATGTTTTTTTTTTATTAAATTAGTCAGGAGTAAAATAAAATCGTTTTTTATGTCAGGAGTAAATTTTGATCTTTTTCGAATTATTTTGAAAATAAATCTCAAATAGTTTGTTTAGATAACAAATTTTCGAATACAATGAAACTGAAATTAAAATATGATTTAGGCCCCTGTTTATTCCTAAATGACAAATAAAAAATTTAAATAGATATCTTTTCTAATCAACGATCTTGAAAGTTCAAATGAATTTTAATAAAATTAATTTGAAATATTTAAAAACTTGTTGCTTGATCTTTGTAAAAAAGAGATCTTTAAATCCAGACAAGATTAAGATGTAATTGTTGCAAAAAATATTTGTATTTTGGGTGCTATGATAGATTAGAAACTTAATTTTATAAAGCCTAAAGTTTATAGAAAATTGTTCGCCTTTTTATCTCAAAATCTTTTCTATATTGCTAATTCAGTAAAGGTTCAGTTTTTCAAAACCTTGATTAAACCATATTATGAATATTACTATGCTTAATTTATATATTAGTATCTGGTTATTTTATTTTTCAAGTTTTAAAATTTGAATCAAAAAAGTTAAATGGTATCAATTACTTTTTAGAAAATTAGGGTCTAAGTGTTAAAATTTGAAAGATTAATTACATTCTCTTTTTTAAATATTATTTTATAATAGCTCAACTCTGAATTTACTTTAATTTAAGATAAATTAAGATATGGTGAATATATATTAAAGAAATATACATGAAAAAATATTTTTTTAGAATAATTTTGACCAATAGTGTATATCAAACATCAACAATTAGATTTAAAAGTAAAAAATCTTAAAAAACAAATTGACAATCTGTATTCGACCTGTGTTAATCATTTATCTTCAAGTCCATCAGACTTTGAAAGATTTGAAAATGTCAATAAAGATAAGATTAGGATTCTTACCTCTATCGGGCTTAAGAGTAATCGTATCTAAAAGCTTCTATGATTCGTAGAACTAATGAACTATTGACTAATAGTATTTTTTGCTCATAAAGTTCGAGATATTTGCTAAAAAGATTTAAGATAGAAAGAAGCTAATTAATTGGTATAATCAAAGCAATAGACAAATTTGAAAAGTTATTGAAAAAGTTTAAAGCAAAGGTTTTATACTGTTTACATTTTCTAAAATTTAATAACTAAACATTTTATATAAATTTTCGAATTTTAAATTAAAAATTGAGTTTATGTAATTAATATTTATTGCGTTCCAAATTAAATAAATATGATGTATTTTATATTTTTTTATATTATTAAGAAAGATTTTTTGCTTCATTGAATTTAATTTACAAATACTTAAATTGAATATTATTTAAACTTGAATTTAATTTTGCTTTCAAATAGATGGATTTTAACTAAATGATTGATGATTTTAAAAAAAAAGACGCAGTAAGATATATAATTAAGAGAGTCTTGTGTAAAAATAAATGAATTATGAATTATTTTGATGGTATCAATCCTTAAAAAGAGTTATTTTAGATATTTTTGTATATTTATATGAATTCAATTCCAAAAATTTGTCACAAAAAATCATATTTTAGCAACCCTTAAAAAAAGACAAAAATGTCTTTTTATATCCCTTTAAAATAAAAATAAAAAAGACAGACTTTTTTTCTAGACAAATTTAATAATTTTTTCCATATTTTACTTAAAAAGGCAATTACATGATTCAAAAATATCCCATTTGTTAATTTTATTTGATGAAAACACTTCTGGCAAGATCCGAATTCAGGAAAGATTTAAAAAAAAATAATAAATTTAATGACTTTTTGGATCTCATAAAATCATGTTGGTTTGAATCCCTTATCTATTTGATTATTTTAATCAGAGTTATTAAAAAGTCACAACTCTACAGTCAAGCTCAAGTCCGGACTTAGACTTGACTTTATAATGTAGGGATCAATTAAATTTTTTTTGAGAGAAAAAACATATAAGCTCAGCTTGTACTAATTGTAGGTGCTGTTTTTTCTTAGATAATGCTATTTGTAATCATTTAGTGGCTTGTTGTATACTTGATGATGATGATGTTGAATTGTAGTTCATTTTCTTTGTAAGTGAAGCTAGTAATCGATTAATTTCAGTGACAGATGGCTCTAAGAAGAAAAGTATCTCAAAACCTTGGATTAAAGATGATCTCAAGATATTAATCAAAAATAAGAGGAATCTTAGATACAGGAACTGTTCATTTAACTGGAAGGATATGAATCTATATAAAGATTACAAACGTATCTGTAAATTAGTTTCATCAGAAATTATTAGAGCCAGGCTAACATATGAACAAAATATAGTTAAAAGTAATCAAAGAATCAATCAAAGCTTTTAAAAATTCAAACAATTAATTAACACAAGAACCGAAAGAGTTATCAAATCTTCTAAAAAAATGTTTTCAAGATATTTTTTTAATTAAAAAAGATGGTGAGCTTCCACCTTTTGAAGTTGAATTTTAAGAAAACTGGTCAGAAAATATTGACATTGAACCAAATAATATTAGTTATGAAATGGTATTTAAAAAATTACAAGACCTAAATCAAAATAAATCATGTGGAGTAGACAAGCTTCACCCGTAATTGCTTAAAAATCGTGCAGAAGCCTTTACTGTTCCTTTAGCTTTGATTTTCAGAGTATCTTTATCCAAAAGTCAGCTTCCAATACAATTCAGATCAGCAAATATTAATCCATTGTTTAAAAAAGGTGATAAATCAATGCCGAGAAATTATTGTCCTGTATTGAGTTATTTTCAACACAAATCTGAAGTAGAAAAAAATCAATTGATAGAGGCTACAAACAAAGCAAATCAAATGCTAGGTCGCATCAAGAAATCATTCGCTCGTTTTGATTGTAAGTAGTTTAGATCTCTGTATTTGACTTTTATTCGTCCTCTTTTGGAATTCGCGGTGCCCATTTGGTTTCCAATCCTTATATCTGACTGTGATAATGTTGAAAGGATTCAACGCAGAGCTACGCAATTTGTTTCTTCAGTTAGTGAAAGACCGTATGAAAGCAGATTGAAAGCTTTGAACATTCCAAATCTGATGTAAAGAAGAAAAAGAGGTGATCTAATTCAATTATACAAGTTCATGCATGGAATAGAATTGGTTGAAAAAAGCAACAATTTTAATGTCACAATAAACCAAGAAAGAGGTCACTGCTTCAAATATCACAAATAAATTTTGAGGCTCCAACATAGAGATAACTTTTTTTTCAGCAGAAACGCTAGCATATGGAACTCGCTGCCAAATCAATTAGTCGAAGTCCCCAATGTTAACAGCTTAAAATCAGGCATTGATTGCTGGATGAGCAGTTATGTCGTCTTAGTGTACCTTGTCAGCACACTCGCTGGCTAGCCAGCTACGGTCGAAATTACTACTTCTTCTACTACTAGATAATTAAAATGAAAGGTGTTTTATTTCCTAATATGTGAATGTACCTTGCAAATTTCAATAAATTTGCTTGATAAAAATAAGATTTTTATTCATTTATTGTCTTGAAATCATGGAAATTCATAATTGATAGAGTGTAAAAAACAAGTGCAAAAAAATATCGCATTAAAAATAATTTTTGGTCAACTAAAATCTGAAAATATTTTGTCTTACAGTAAAATAAAAAAAAATTTAATTCAAATTCTTTGCAAAAAATTATTCACCAAATTAAGCTCAGATTTTGACATTGGAATTTTGAATATCAAAGGTTTTAATTCTTTAAATTTTTTTCATTTTTATTGAAGAAATAAGTACTAAAATATATTAAATAAAATAAAATAAAATATTAGTTTTCAAAATTTTAAACAAAACATCTTATATGTTGCCCTTTTGGAAAATTTTTTATATATGTAATTCTGGTAAGATATAAAAATTGAACAAAATACATTTATGGAAAAAATCATGAAATTTTCTCTGTTCCAAGCAATGGTCTTCAAAAAAAATGAAGAAAAAATAACTTTTGTTCCATCCAGTGCCAAATTACTGTTCTTCTTCATCAAATAATGGCTCTTAAATTCTTATAATTAAAATTAAAAATGACTATTTTTATTTATTGATTTGAAAACAAAAAAAAAAATAATTAATTTAATAAATAGATAATTCTAATAATGAATTGAATGATTTGTACAAAGCAAATCATTATACAGATACAAAATCAAGCTTCTTGATTTAAATTCAAATTTATAGTTCAATCTCGAAGTATTTAAAATGGTTTCAAAATTTAATCAATTAAAGAAACGGTTTTAAACTTGGGCAATATGAAGAAAATAAAAATTGAGCATACAGATAACAGAAAAAAGACCAACAAACAACATATTCCGTCACAAAGACGAGCTTTTCGCTTCCATTCATCCCTCAAAATTCTATCCCGAATCAAAATCTCTTCAAACTTGATCATTTTTTGCATATTAACATTTAGACTCGATATATCTTGAGAAGAATCCTTCCACAACTTGGTCATTGTATCAAAATTCAAAGCAGGTCTTTCTTTTGACCTGTTGCTATCTCTTAAACTCGACTTTAGCTTAAAAGAGATATTTCTCGTCTGGCTCAAATCATTTAGTCTATTTGAATCAGATAAAAAACTCTGCGGTTCATGAAGCCTTGCCAAGTGGGATGTGTAGTCACATTCGGGAATAACTTGTTTAGTAGACGCCTGGCTGATACAATACAATTTTTTGTTCTCTTCGTACAACTTTTGTCTATGCAGATCACTAGGCCTGACATGTTCACAAATGGGCGATGGCGATATTTTGCCTAAATTAGGCGACCTAGTGCCGCAACAACTTAAAATCCAGTTTCGGTTGAACCCGTTGTTCATCGAAATCATGAGTTCGTTCTTTTCAAAGCTAGTCTGTGATTTTCTGTTTATTTCATTGACAAACTCGTCTAATGAAACCTTAGGCTCAGTGGTGCTCTTGGTCAGGACTTGGTTGGCACAATGGCCATTATTGCAGCAATCAGCATCAGTCTCGTCTGCATTGCAGCAGCATTTTTCTGCATAGGCCCTAGTGTTCGATTCTGATCTGTTAAAAGAAAAACAGTAATTTTCATCATTGACCACGGTGGTAGAAATTGCATTCATAGCTTCGTTCTCTGATTCAAATTTAACAGTAGGAGTGCCCAACTCTATGGAATCATTTCTGTTTAGAACAAGACATTTGTCTGTATTTTCAATATCCAAAAATTTGGCATTAGGCTTATCGAACCGATGGTACTTGGTGTCAGAGCAATTGAAAATTTTCTCATCTATTTCCAGAATTTCCTTAAAAGACTCTTCTACTGGCTGAGTGAAGCTGTTGTTCAGAATTAAAAATCCGTTTTGATGAACACTCTTGACCAAACTGGTGTAGGCCAATACACCAAGTTGAATGACCATTAAGCAGTTGGAGTATTGGAGCAAAAATGGTAGCTGCTGAAAGCCATATGTTTGCATCAAGAGCTTGAATTGGTAAAGATTAAACAATACCAGAGAAATGAAATTAAAAAAGGATATTAGGGATTTTTCGCTACTCTCTGTATTGGGCATAAAAAATATTGTGAAAAGCAATAGGGTAAAGAGTATAATTGGTAAAATGTAGATGTAAACTTGGGGCTCTCTTTTGCGATAAATCCAAAATTTGAGAGTGACCCTAGCTGGATATGAGCTAGAGTCCAATTTTGACTCTTTTTGGGTAATAATTGAATTTGATTGAAAAAAATTCGAGCTCGAATTAAAGTATTTTATTTCGACTTTTTTAAGGGTCCACTCTTTGCTAATCAAGCTATAGTTGCTGGGCTGCGAAATAAGTTTATTGTAGTAGACCAATTCACTGATGTATTCTTGGCTTAGGGTCCGAGTTTTTTTCAAATTCAAATCTTTAAAAGCAAAGAAATAGTTTGACTTTGGGTCTTGGCTCATTTTGTTGTAAGCTGTTGGAACTATGTCAAAGGTTATTTGACAATTGTGGATGTCCATGGGAAAACTAGCCGTGTCCAAATTTCTGTAATCGTTGCAGAAAAATTTCCAAGTAACGTTCTGTTCAATGTAAGAAAAAGATTGAAGTATTGGATCATTGACCAAGGCTGAATTTTGTGTTTGAAGAGTCCTATTCAAATTTTGCTTTGATCTCAAGACCATTTTAAAATTGTTTCTTACATGAATTTGGTTGTGAATTTTTGACTCAGAATTTTTTCTTTTTAAATTCAAAGAAGGATATGAGTAATCAGAAAATTTTGAATTTCTATCCAAATCAGGTTCATTCCACCATTTGTAGTTGATTTTTGCATTTAATTCCAAGAAGCCATTTTTTTGCTCAAAATTAACAAAGTCAATTATTTCCAAATCAAAATCAATGAGAGTTTTTGCATCATCATTTGCTGTACTTTCGTTTAAAATCGTCCTTTCTTTTAAAATATTTGTTTCTGTTGTTGTTCTAGGTGAATTGTCAGACTTCTTTTTCTTGGTAATCAAATTTAAATCAACAATGAGAGTGGGCGGCTGAAAGGCAGTGGTGGGAGTTGAAGTTTTAGAATCGGTAATGTGGTAGATATTTGTAGAATGTGGCAAAATATTCAATTGTTTATTTTTAGAGTAAAATCCGGATGCTTCGAGCTTGTTTAATTTTTGGATGAAGGACCAATCGATTTTGCCATGGATCTGGCCACACCACGATGTGAAAAAACTGAAAAAAATTATCGACGACCATTGCGATTTCATGCTGCGATACAACTTTCGATTTTCAACTTCAAATGATTTCAAATGTTTCAAAAGATAATTATGACCAGAAATATGCTAAATCTATGAGTTGGACAAACACGATCTCAAAAGTCACATGGACATCAAATTAATTGTTTAAATTTCAAGGGACCTTAAACAAAGGTGTGTTCGATAGAAGTCTATGTTATGTATGCCAGAAAGAGGCTTTATGGCTATTTTTTGTTCAAGCTTTATGGCTATTTGAAGCGGATTATTAAAACCAAACAAAATGTTTACTCTAGAACACTTTTACCATTAGTTTATTCTCTAAGCCTTGAAACAAACAAATTAATGGACTTACTAATTAACCTAAATTACACATTTTCGCAATTAAGTCAAAAAAAATAAAATATTTTAGTTGATTTAAAAAATTTACTTTAAATTATTTTCGACCCAGCTTAATTAAATATTTTTGAACTTAAATTTACTAATAAATATCAAAATATCATATAAATGATTATCGTACATTTAGTTATTGATATAAAAAAATAAGCCAATAATTACATAAGAATTACTTTTTTATTGGTAATTATATTTTCAAAGAATTGCTTTTTATTTTATGGCTAACGAACATTATTAATTATTTAAAAAGGTTTCTTATATTTTACATCAATTTTGGTTATTAAGAAAATAAAATTAAATTGAAAAATTTTAAATTTGGCATGTTAAAGTTAAAATTTTAAGTGTTTCAATAAAGACATAATTTGAATATTCAATAAAGATAAATTACGAATAAATTTTTTTTATAAATCAATTAAAAAGTAAATTTTTACTAATTAAATGACAAGTTTTGACCAAGTGGCCTCCTTCAGGTTTTATGATTGAAACAAAGAAAAACTTTTTTTTAAAAATTCATTATTATAAAGATTAAAAAAGTGTTTTTAAAGGCCAAATTTTTTTCATTTTTTTTATAAAATAAGAGAGTAAAGAAAATCATTTGAAAAAAAGAAGCAAGAATATTTTTTGAAATTAATGCAAAATTGATTTACAATTTCCATTATTCTAATCCAATATTTTAATTTAAACAATTATTTTTCATTAAAAAAAAATCAAAATTAACAAAAAAAAATTTTTTATGAAAAATTTCAAGTCCTTTTTTAATCAATTTTAGGATTTTTTTTGTTCACAATAGGTATATTTAATTTTAAGAAAAATTTTATAAAATCGGTTTCAGTTTTTTTCCCAATAATTTCCTGGTTCAAGTCAGATTTAACTACAAAGAAAGAAATATCATTTTCTACATGATCTATTTTATTAAATTATTAAACTTAGACACTTATGAAGATGAATAAAAATCACTTAAAATTTTCTGATATTCTTTTTAAATTTCCAAATTGAATATAAATGATCAAATATTATTTTTTTTAGCTTTTCTAGATAATTCACCTATTTAAGTTTAATTACTTAGTTTAAAATTTAATATAAGTAAAGAAACTCTTAAATCACCATTAAATCTTTATTTTTCGTAAAAATTGATTCCAATTTAAATTTTTAATATTAAAAGAATTTTTAACGATTGAATTTTTGCTCTGAAAAATTTTTATCAAATGTATTGAAAAATTTTAATTTTGTATTTAATTGGCTTTGTTTTATAAGGAAAATTTTTCAAGCTTCTTTTACTTTTTTATCATCGCCGAATCTGGCGTAATCTTTTTGAAATAAATTATATTAAATTAAATTAATTTAACTATCTAATATCGTGAAGTGGCTAACTAGTCTAAATAAAAAGTTTCAGAGAATCTTTAACCAATAGTCAGCTTCCAATCCAATTCAGATCAGCAAATATTACTCCATTGTTTAAAAAAGGTGATAAATCAATGCCGAGCAATTATCGTCCTGTGTCTTTAACTTCAATTCCGTGCAAAATTCTGGAAAGCATAATAAGAACCAAAATGGAAGATTATGTTTGTAAGAATAATATTATATCTAAAGAACAGCATGGATTTGTCAAGAAAAAGTCATGTAACACTAATCTTCTGAAAACTCTAGATTTCATCTCAACGAGTCTAGATAAAAGTATCCCTGTTGATGTGATTCTGCTGGATTTTGCGAAAGCATTTGATTCTGTTCCGCACAGAAGACTAAAGCTAAATTGAAAGCGTATGGCTTTAGCGGTCTGACACTAAAATGGATTGAAGCTTTCTTGAAAAATAGAAGGCAACGAGTTGTTCAAGGAGAAATTTTGTCAGATTGGGTTGATATTTTTAGCGGTGTACCACAAGGCTCAGTGATTGGTCCACTATGGTTTGTTTTGTATATCAATGATCTACCAAAAGGATTAGAGAATGTTGTCAAAATGTATGCAGATGATACTAAAATGTTCTCGCAAACGGTATCAGAAATAAGCGTAGCGAAACTACAATTAGATTTAGATTTAGTTTTCAAGTGGACTCAAGATTGGCTTCTTCTCTTCAACACATCAAAATGTGTGGTCATGCATTATGGTCATAAAAACAAATATTTTCCTTATTTTATCAATGGTAAGCAGCTATCAACGTCAGAAACCGAAAAAGATCTTGGAGTTATTTTTAATACAAATCTGAAATGGAAAAATCAACTGTTAGAGGCTACAAACAAAGCAAATCAAATGCTAGGTCGCGTCAAGAAATCATTCGCTCGTTTTGATTGTAAGTAGTTTAGATCTCTGTATTTGACTTTTATTCGTCCTCTTTTGGAATTCACGGTGCCCGTATGGTTTCCAATCCTTAAATCTGATTGTGAGAATGTTGAAAGGATTCAACGCAGAGCTACGCAATTTGTTTCTTCAGTTAGTGAAAGACCGTATGAAAGCAGATTGAAAGCTTTGAACATTCCTAATCTGTCGGAAAGAAGAAAAAGAGGTGATCTTATTCAATTATACAAGTTAATGCATGGAATAGAATTGATTGAAAAAAGCAACAATTTTAATGTCACAATAAACCAAGAAAGAGGTCACTGCTTCAAATATCACAAATAAATTTTGAGGCTCCAACATAGAGATGACTTTTTTTCAACAGAACCGCTAGCATATGGAACTCGCTGCCTAATCAATTAGTTGAAGCCCCCAATGTTAACAGCTTAAAAGCAGGCATTGATTGCTGGATGAGCAGCAATCAATCACATCAGCTGTCTAAGTGTGCCTTGTCAGCACACTCGCTGGCTAGCCAGCTACAGTCGAAATTACTACTTCTTCTACTACTAAGATAATTAAAATGAAAGGTGTTTTATTTCCTAATATGTGATTGTACCTTGTCAATTTATTGTCTTGAAACCATGGAAATTCATAATTGATAGAATGTGAAAAACAAGCGCCAAAAAATATCGCATTGAAAATAATTTTTGGTCAACCAAAATCTGAAAATATTTAAGTCTTAGTGTGCCTTGTCAGCACACTCGCTGGCTAGCCAGCTACAGTCGAAACTACTACTACTATAAAAGTACATATCCTTCTAATTCTAATAAAAAAAAGAAACTGGAATATTTTCAAATATATGTTCAGGGTGATTGTAAATGGTTATTTAATAATAACATGAGTTTGTAGGTTTAATTTAAGGATTAAAAATTAACATTTTAAATAAAGCTTAAAATTTCTTGTTAATTAAAAAAAAAACTCCTGCATTATCTAGTGAAATATTCAGTTTTAAATATAGATATTCTTCCAAATTTAACTCTATAGTATATGAAATAAAAACGTCATCAATAAATTTTTTGTATAAAATAAAACAACTTTTTAAAGAAACACAGTTTTTTTCTAAAATATAAAGGAATGGATTTGCTTCAGAAGGACCTGATTATTTACAAAAATTATTTTTTTTTAATATTAAATTACTAATAGGCAATTGATAATTATTTTATTATTTACACTTATTTTATTTATAAGGAAAAAATTTTTTGAAAAACAAAACATGCAGACAATTTAGAAAAATTGACTAATTGAAAATAAAGAAAAAATTATTGAAAACTTTAAATTTTATTTTTATTTAAAAAAAAACAATTGAAAATTCTTATATAGCATTTATAATCAATAAAACTTATAAAACTTTTCTAAATTTATAAAACTCAATAAGATTTTGAGTCTCCTCTGTTAAAAGGATAGTTAGACTAAATAAAAAAATTTAAATAAACAAATATTTATTGATTAACATCTATTTTTTAGTAAAAAGAAATAAAAAAATGATTATAATAAATTTAAAAAATTTCTAATTTTCCCAAAAAAATTAAAAAAGTGATTTTTTACAATCGATCCAGTAAAATCGCTTTGTGGTAGAGATGTCTCACTAATGAGAAGATTAGAATCAGATTCATTAGTGATAATATAATTAACTTCAATCGTGTTATTAAATCTATCAATCATTTCTATTCGGCTAACATTAGACAGCGAATTTGTAACAATCATATCTGTCCCATTAAAATTTTGAAAATTCCCATCAAAAAAGGACTGTGTCTCATTCATTTCAAAATTTGCTTCCATTATAGTAAATACTTCTAATGTTGTTAAGCTTTCATCAGTGGTTTCTCCATTTGATTCTTCAGTAGTCAAAACTTCTGTGGTTTGAGATTCCATAGTTGCTTCTTCAGTGGTCAAAATTGGAGTAGATGAAGTATCCAATATTGATTCCATAGTTGTTAAAGATTCTGTTGTTACAAGATTAATATTTAATTCTTCAGTAGTCAAAACTTCTGTGGTTTGAGATTCCATAGTTGCTTCTTCAGTGGTCAAAATTGGAGTAGATGAAGTATCCAATATTGATTCCATAGTTGTTAAAGATTCTGTTGTTACAAGATTAATATTTAATTCTTCAGTAGTCAAAACTTCTGTGGTTTGAGATTCCATAGTTGCTTCTTCAGTGGTCAAAATTGGAGTAGATGAAGTATCCAATATTGATTCCAAAGTTGTTAAAGGTTCTGTTGTTTCAACATTAATATTTGATTCAGTAGTCAAAACTTCTGTGGTTTGAGATTCCATAGTTGCTTCTTCAGTGGTCAAAATTGGAGTAGATGAAGTATCCAATATTGATTCCATAGTTGTTAAAGATTCTGTTGTTACAAGATTAATATTTAATTCTTCAGTAGTCAAAACTTCTGTGGTTTGAGATTCCATAGTTGCTTCTTCAGTGGTCAAAATTGGAGTAGATGAAGTATCCAATATTGATTCCATAGTTGTTAAAGATTCTGTTGTTACAAGATTAATATTTAATTCTTCAGTAGTCAAAACTTCTGTGGTTTGAGATTCCATAGTTGCTTCTTCAGTGGTCAAAATTGGAGTAGATGAAGTATCCAATATTGATTCCATAGTTGTTAAAGGTTCTGTTGTTACAAGATTAATATTTGATTCTTCAGTAGTCAAAACTTCTGTGGTTTGAGATTCCATAGTTGCTTCTTCAGTGGTCAAAATTGGAGTAGATGAAGTATCCAATATTGATTCCATAGTTGTTAAAGGTTCTGTTGTTTCAACATTAATATTTGATTCAGTAGTCAAAACTTCTGTGGTTTGAGATTCCATAGTTGCTTCTTCAGTGGTCAAAATTGGAGTAGATGAAGTATCCAATATTGATTCCATAGTTGTTAAAGATTCTGTTGTTACAAGATTAATATTTAATTCTTCAGTAGTCAAAACTTCTGTGGTTTGAGATTCCATAGTTGCTTCTTCAGTGGTCAAAATTGGAGTAGATGAAGTATCCAATATTGATTCCATAGTTGTTAAAGATTCTGTTGTTACAAGATTAATATTTAATTCTTCAGTAGTCAAAACTTCTGTGGTTTGAGATTCCATAGTTGCTTCTTCAGTGGTCAAAATTGGAGTAGATGAAGTATCCAATATTGATTCCATAGTTGTTAAAGATTCTGTTGTTACAAGATTAATATTTGATTCTTCAGTAGTCAAAACTTCTGTGGTTTGAAATTCCATAGTTGCTTCTTCAGTGGTCAAAATTGGAGTAGATGAAGTATCCAATATTGATTCCATAGTTGTTAAAGGTTCTGTTGTTACAAGATTAATATTTAATTCTTCAGTAGTCAAAACTTCTGTGGTTTGAGATTCCATAGTTGCTTCTTCAGTGGTCAAAATTGGAGTAGATGAAGTATCCAATATTGATTCCATAGTTGTTAAAGGTTCTTGTGTAAAAATTTCATCAGTTTTTGCCTCAGTTGTAATTGGTTCTGTTATAGGACTCTCACTCGTTTTCATTTTTTCTGTTGAAGTTAATAATTCGCTCTCACTGGTCATTTCATTATTCGTAGCATTACCTACAGCTTGTGGTTTCTCTTCTATAATTATTTGATTTTGGTTTTCAATTTTATCATCAGATATAAATATATAATTGTAAGTCATGCAAATTACATTTTGGGCTAAATCGCACCCTGTTATTAGATGATTATATAGCATACTTGTTGGACACCTAAATTCTTTATTTTCTTTTAACGTTTCGCCACATTGAATAAATCGGTTACAGTCTTTATTCAAATAAATTATTAGATTTTTTTATCTAGTTTAACGTTTACCTGTCGGATGAGGGAATAAGCACCCACGAGGACAATATACCTTTTCTTAAATATTTTTCCTTTTAGATTTAATCACTCTTAATTATTTATAAAATACCTGGTTCATTTTTTGGAATTGTTTCAATTAAACTTTCTTCTCTTGGTACAAAATTATAGGTTTGACAATAAACGTTTTGAGGTCTATCACAATCAAGGATTCTTCTGTTGAATAAAGTTGGATATGTACAGTTAAGAACTATGTTTGTATTATCAGTATAGCCACATTTAATAAATCTTCCGCAATCAGTCGGATGTGGAATTACTTTGTTTGGCACGCATGTTATATCATTTTTGATATAATATGCATTTAATGTGGTTAGAATGCTTGCTATGGTGAAAATGTTAAGAAACATTTTATTTTAAGGTAACTCTTTAATTTTTTTGGATTTTTGGATTTTTCAAAAGTTATTCGTAGCTTAAATAGACAGTTTAAATAGACAGTAGTGGGAACAGAATCAATAAACATTAATGGCATTTAATTGTCATAAAATTCAAGTGGCAATTTAAGTAAAGCAAACAAAAAATTGGATTCAGGTGTACAAAAAATCATGTTAACCATTGAGTCAATGTCAAAATTTACTATCGTTAAGATTATTCAAAATCCTACAACATTTGCCTTAAAAGATTTTTAATCTCAAATAAGTTAAAAATTATGATTTTGTTTGAATTTAATTAAAATTTAGTTTTTCTAATGCTAAGTTACTAATTTTCATTGATATTTTGAAGTATTAATGTAAATAGGATAAAATTCTAATTTGTACGAACTTTTTTTTGGTGAAACTTAAATTAAATTTAATTGAATTAAAAAAAACATATTCACTTTTTCAAAAGTTCACTTTTTTAATTCTAAAATAAATATTAATTTCAAAAAATAATTTTTGAAAAGAAAGCTGAACTTTATGATTTGTTTGTTTCAGATAGATAATTTTAAAAAATAAAAATAAATACATAATTTATTAAATACATATCATATATTTTACATAATTTTAAAAGCTATGGAAAAATTTCATACCTGAAAAGTTTACGGCTTAAAGCTTTAAAAATCTGATGCACAAAAATTTATTTTGGTTTAATATTCACATGAATTAAATTAACGAAAAACATAAGATTTGAAAAATATTAAATAATCAGCTTAAATTTTATTTTATTAATCTAGTATGGCAACTCTCCTTTTATCACCAATATAAATTTATGTGCATTAAATGTCCCCAAATTTTTGATTTTAAAATCTTCTAATATTTAAAAAGTATCATTGTTTTCGATGAATCTCATTAATCATACAATTTTAGAAAATGGATTGATTATACCTTAAGATTAGATTATAATTTTTTAAGCTGTTTTTGATTTAAAATTTTCTTGATTCAATAGCTTCTGGATAAACTCGAAGACTGACTTTCGATCACTTTTGAAAATTAAGTCTAAGTTTTACCGTAAACCCTTGCAAAGAATTCCGTTCTGTACAACTCAAAATTCGGGTTTTATCCCACGGACTACATACTATCGATCCCATGCTATAGAGACCTTAATTCGTCGTCCATATTCTTAAAACGGAAATATGGGTTTTTTAAATTGAAATTCAGATTTAAGCGCAAGGACAATGAAAAAAATTAACATAAAAAAATTATTAAAAAAAATTTAAATATTAAATTTATTTTATATAAGTAAAAGTAAATTTAAACATGTGAAGTTTAATTAGTGATAAAAAAGTGAAAACCATTAATATTTACAAATCCTTTCCAATGCGATAAAAAAATTTGAAATTTAGTATCACAGATATAAATATTATTTAAAATTAAGTATAAAAAAATCGAAATTCATTAATTCATTCAAATTTTAAATAATTTTAAGTAAATTTTAGAATTTTTTAGAAAAATTTCGTAATTTTACAAGAGTTAAGTTACGTAAATTCCCTTCAAAATTACCAAAAACATTTTATCAAGTCAATACTGTATTATGTTTATTTTTTAATCAAAAATAACATTCGCTTTTTAAGACTAATTGACCATAATAAACTTTAAAAATTAAAAATTATTTTTAATTTTTGCGCAACGCAAGTTCTAGATACTTAAGCCATTATGTTTAGAAACTCAATGTATCAAAGAATTAATTTTGAAAAAAGTTATTGATTAACTTAGACACTTAATGTATATGAAGCAAAATGTAAAATTCACACAACTAATTTTGAAATTTAAAAAATTTAAAAATTTCACTTTTATTTACGTTTTTAATTTTTCTTTACGATTTAGGTTAAAAAAAAAGTTCCACGCTTTCGTAATTTTACGTAAAATTTGGTAAATCATTTTTTGATGCTTTGAAAAGTGAAATTTATTTTTTTTTCATTTTTTTTAAGATTATTCTATTAAAACCGTAATGATCTTTTTGTGGCTCTGTTGGGTTTAACCATTCGTTATTAAAATTTTCTTTTATTTTTTTTTAATTCTCAAATTCAAAAATCAAATTTTCATTCTAAATTAATAAAATTACATTTAAGAAAAAACTTTATTTTGAAAAAGTTATTAAGAATATCATTTAGGTTTGAATATGTAATTTAATTTAACTCTTTAGATTTAGAAAAATTAATTATTTTTTTTGATTTATCAATTTTTTGGAATAATTACATGTCACTAATGTCGAGACAAATATTTTGTCAAAAAGTCAATTTTTGGCTATTTTCGAAATAAGTGACATGTCATTTATATCATTTTTTAAACCAGTGTTCGATATTTTACGAAAAGTCACTGTATAAATAGTGACATGTCGTTAAAATCGAGATTATACGTTAGCTGATCTTTATTCTTATCCAACATTATTTAATTTAATTTTCTATTTTTATTTTAACTGTTAATGCAAAACAACAAAATAAATTGAAGATTTTTCCAGAAACAATATTCAAGTGGTACAAAAATTGTTTCAGATGATTTATCTAACAGAATAATTCTAGATTTAAAGAAAAAATATTTTAATTGTAGTTAAATGAACAAACTTAAATTCCACTTTCATTTTAAAAACTATATATCATTAGTTAAGGCTCATAATAAGCATAACGAGGGAATAGCTATTTTAGTAAAAGAAGGAATTGAATTAAAACTAGATTTTTCATTTGATAAGTTTTCTGCAGAACTAGTTTTTATCAAAATAAGCTTAAAAAATACTCAATTTTTTGTTTTTAGTCTTTACAATCCACCAAATATTCAAATCCCTTTCGAACTTTTCTTATGTATCTCAAGAAAATGTGGAAAATTTATAATGGGAGGTGATCTGAATTCGAAAACTAAAAGTTTAGGTTGTTCTAGTGAAAATATGAATGGAATTATTTTAGAGAAAATTATTAACAAGCTTAACCTGTCAGTAATAAATGATAAAACACCAACATATAATAAATTAAAGACAAATTATTATGAAGGATCAGTCTTGGATTATTCTTTTTCTTTTTTAAATTCATTCTCAGAAACTAACATAAAAAAATTACAAGTTATTCAAAATTCAGTAGTTCGAATTATTTTGAAGCTGAAATATGATACCCCTTCCAATATTATGCACCAAGAGGTCTTCAATAAACTTTAACTACTAACAGTTTCAAGAACTCTTTGAGTTGAGTGAGAGATATGTCAGGATAGGATTGAGTCATTCTGTTCCACTGGCCTTCAGACTAATTGAAGAATATAGAGAAGGTTTTGAATCAAGATATATCAAATATTCAACTGCATTGTGTAATACCTACATAAAATTTTCTACATAACCCATTGTTTCTCGAAATAATAAAATTGTAAAATAAACTATCCTCTTTCTTTATTTGGAATAAGAGATATTGAGCATAAATTTTATTTTTAATTTGACCATAAACAAATGGAGAAAAGACCAAGAAATTGAATTCATTCAGTGATTATTTCGAGAAACAATGGGTCAAATCAGCTGTTAAAAAAGTGGCAAATTTTTGCCACACCATCTGGTTTTGCAAATACCAATTCACCTATTGAGAATTACAATAATATCAAGGATCATTTTACAAAACGATTAAAGTACCTTATGAAATCAGCCATCGAAGTTTTCGTTGATTTAGTAAGATACGAATCGAAAAACAAAAAAAAATTCGAACAGCTGGGTAAAATACGAAAGTATATGCTCAATGGTGATCATGATTTATTAAATAAAAATCTTTTGCAAGTAAATGCTTGTAACTACAGTTGTGATTACCATGGTACAGAAGTTACCATTAATCCGACTAATTAAAACTAATCGTGTTTTAGATTTATGGATAAATGGATGTGTAAACATATTATAGCTGTATGTTTAAAAGACTATATTGAGCTGAATGGCCTAATGAAGAAAAATCTTAAGTTTGTTACTGTTAGGAGCAGATATCGAAAGCATCAATCCGGATCTGAAGATGAAATTGTTACTAACGAAGTTTCTAATGCATTAGCTGATAATGGTGGACCCAATATTCATGAAAAAAGGAAGTAAGGACGGCCTCGTAAAGTTTCAAAGGTTTTACTTGTTTAATAAAATATTCAGGAGAAGCCAAAAAGGTCAAAGAGAAGAAGAGCGCCTAAAAATTCAAAAAAACTATAAATATTTAGTCTAGATTTTCGTATGTGCTATGAGAAAAATTTTTTGTGATGTATTTTTTTATTTAAATAAAGAAATTTGAGTAGTTTTAACTACAATTTTTTTTTGTGTGTGAAAATCTATTTTTTTGTTGTGATTATCTTATTTTTGGCTGTCGATATATTCTTCCTATTTATTTATGATCAAAGTCTAAATAATCTCAATTTTTTTTTCCAAAAGGTCTGCTTGAGAGTGAATTTTCCCCATCTTATCAACTAAGTCGTTTTAGATTCCAAAATTTTTTCAAATTTTTTCAACTCAAATGACGGTTGCTTAAATTTTTTTCATTTATCGGTTAAAATTCTAAGCAAAAAATGACTTTTTTAAGAGATGTACTTTCAAAGTTGTTTCGATGCAAGGCCTTATTAATTTATAAATTTATTTTATTTTGCTGTTCTTTTTCCTTTTATTTGTTTTATTTTTAGGTTTTTTTTTATTTTCTTTTTCAAATTTTTTCTTTACAAAATAGAATAAGTCAATTAAATAAAAATACCAATTAATTGGTTTAATGGTAATAAATTATGGACAATTATTTAATAGGAGAACTTTAAATGGTACCATTGGGAGAAGCAAGTTTTTTGGATCTTTCCTGAATAGGTTTCAAAAATATGTTTGGTTAGCAATCGACTATTTGAGAGATGGAAAAAAAATATAAAGTTTGTACTAAGAACTCTTCTTTCAGTTGACTCACATACTTTAATAATAATAGTTTAATTTATATTACCCTTAATACTGTGCGCCATTTAATAAAAATTTTCAAAAAATTAATCGAATTAAATTCACACTTTTTTTAATTAATTAACTTCTATTAATCAATTGTATACATTTTTCTGCATGAAAATGAAATTTTTTAATTTTAATATCTTTTTGCCTTTATTTTTGAACGAAAATATTTTGGAATTATCAAAAATTTTTTAATTTATTAAGCAAAAGAAGTATCAAAGAGGGTCGAAAAACCCCTCCGTGTTTTGAATGTTAATAATTAAAATAAATACGGATATTTTTAAATGGATGATAATTTTTTGCCTTAAAATTATCTTTTTACGAATTAAGAATTTAGAAAATTCTTCAAATACAGTTTCTTAAATCTAAGTTAAAAAAAGTTTTAATGTTTAAAAACTGATAAATTGAACTGTGTTTTTGTACAAAAATTGTGTTCTTGTATTTGTATCTGAATGTAAATTATAATTAAGAAATTCAAGAATTTCACACATCGACATATCTTTATTATTTGTTTAATAAATATTTAAATGGAAATAAACTCTGTTTGAATTTAAAAATTACGTTTTTATCGAACAAATATTTAATTAGGCAAGAAAATTTCATGCTAAAAATGAGACGATTAAATCGATAGTTTTTGCATTTTGAAAATTTTGAATTTTTGAGTCACATTTTTTCAAAGGGAAATAAACAAAATGGTAATTATTTTTTAAAATAAAAAAATTTGAATTAATTTTCACTAAGGCCGCAAATTTTACCAAAGCTCAATTGATCGGTAAATCTACCATCAATTCTATGTAAAATAATTAATATTTAATTTTAGAATTACAGGAAATATTTGATATATTTGATACTGAAAACTCAGGATTTTTAAATAAAGAAGGTACTTGCTTTTTTCATAAAATAAATTATATTTCTAAAAGTTAATACTCAAGAAATAATGAATGTTCTAACAAAATTAGGTAGTTAATTTATTTAGCTTTGGATTATTTGAGTTAAACCGATTAATTTTAACCAAAGGAATAAAATTTGAAAAAGAAGATTTCGAAAAAATTTTTTCAGAGATGGATAAAGATTCATCAGGTAAGAATTTATCATTTTTTCTTTTAATCAATATTTTATTAGATTATTAAACCCAAAAGGAACACTAGAATGGGAAGAATATCTCGAGATAATGGTTTGACAGATAATTTTTTTTAGCTCAGTATTAATTTTATGTTAGAGTAAAGAGTTCTATAAAAAATTTACCGAAAAACAATTGAGACATTGTTTCAACAGATTTGACTTGAATGGTGATGGATTGTTGACGATAAATGAGATTCGTATTGTATTAGAAAAAATTGGAAAACAAATGACACAAAAGCAACTAGAAGATATGATAAAAACTGGTATGAAATAAAAAAATACTGCTAGTTAATTATCACGATTTTTCGGATTGAAATATTTATAATTTTAAAAATTTAATCTGAAAAATCCGAA
The DNA here is from genome assembly GCA_016802215.1 of Brachionus paranguensis. Lineage (NCBI taxonomy): Eukaryota > Metazoa > Rotifera > Eurotatoria > Ploima > Brachionidae > Brachionus > Brachionus paranguensis. The sequence goes on along the minus strand of JAESIX010000002.1, from coordinate 5,282,899 downwards.
ACAGATGTGTTAACGTTTTAAAGCTACTGCTAAGGCTAATTGTTATAAATTTTTCAAGTCTCCCTACAAAAACACAAATTTTGAATTTGAGAATAGTAGCATTTATAAATTATTTAAATTTTTCCTCAAAGCCATCGCTTCAACGGCAGCATAAATTATTTTCTTATAAAATCAATCAAACATTCTTAAAATGCATGAAAAATTATTTAATAGGTTGCCAAGCTTCACGTTTGTTACCGTGACGGTAAAGTAGATTTTGTTCTCATTTTGAATTTTAATTGGGTCTAGTTTGTTACAAACAATATTTTAGGAATTATTTTTCACGTAAAGGTGGAAAAATTAATTAGTACTTCAATGAATAGTTAAAAATACTAAATGAAAAAAACATTTTTTCTTGGAGGGCTTGGAGGTAAAAAGAAAAAAAATTAAATAAAAAATGAAAGATTTCCATTATCATCTATTTTAAAAGCTAATTGTCTTATATCATTTATAAATTTATAAAGAAAAAATTTAATTTAATTATTTAATTTTTCTACCCTTTTTTATAAATAAAAATCAGATTTAAATTTTTCCATGGGACTTAATTGAAATTTTAATTAAATAAATAGAAAAATAATAAATAAAAAATAAAAAACATTCAAAAAAAAATTTGAAGATGGAAAATGTTTCATTTTTTGACCTATAATTATTTTCACAAATCTTTAATCATTTCAGTTTTGAACCTTAAAATATCCAAAAGGAAAATAATTGAGAAAAATTTTAATTAATTGTTATTTCAAAACATAAAGTTAGCACATCTCTACTCATAATTTTATATTTATTAACTCATTTTTTTTACAAAACTAGTTAAGAAAGATGTAAATGGCTTGACATTTGAAGGTTTGAAATTTGTTTTTTTTATTTGTAATTTTTCAAAATATTTTTAAGAATTTCAAAAACTTATGAACTAAGAATGTGCAAATCAAATGATTGGTACAAGAAATCTTTGTTTTCAATTTTTATTTTTGTTTATTAATAAATATTTTTAAAATAATATATTAAATGCTGTATCGTGTTAAAATTTTGAAACATTTTGCAAAAATATAAAAAATTGAAGTTTGAATTTTGGCAGATCATTTATTACGTTAATAAAAAATTTAAGGAAATGAAACATTTTTAGGCTACATTTTGAAAAATAATCATTTTATTTTATTATTTTTTTTGTTTATTGTTTCATAGCATGAGCTTTTTATTTTTTGACAATGTTTTGATCGTATGAGGAAAATACAACAAATTGAAGACTTTTTTAAAGAAATTCTTAGTTTCCATTGAATTATATGACTTTTTTTAATTCAACTTATTTAATGAAAATTTTTCAGGGGAAACGTATATCTGGAAAATTAAAAATTCTTTAATTTTGCTTCATTTTTAAATTTTTTTTTCACTATTCATAACTCTATATTTTATATCAATAAAATTTACTAATAGTTGTCAATGATGCAATAAAGAACGTCTGAAATATTTGGCTCATAATTTTGGATCAGAGAAAAAAGCTAAGTGGAGATATTCAATAATTCAAAACTTATATGTTTAAAAGCCAATTGCTAGCAACATATTAATGGTAGAAAGAAAAAATGGTTGGGCAACAACTGGCATTTTTTTCTTTTTCTCCTTATTCACTCCTTGAGGAGCATACGGTCATTACTTTTGATTTCCACCCTAGTCGATCTTTCGTCTTTAACATAGGGGTTTTAATGGGTACAAAGATTATAAAAATTATTTTATTAACAAAAATATTCAATTCACTTATTACAGATCAATTTTAAATTTTTAGTTTTTACAAAAACTTCAAAATTTTATCAACATTTAACAGATTCCTCTGATTCTATGCTAAAAATTAAGATGTCATTTAGTCACTCTTGGCTCATTGAGTTTCTCAAATATCTAAATTTTAAATCCTCCTTAAGACAGAAAAAGATCGTACTGCAAATCTTTGTATTGCTTAAAAATCTAACCAAAATAGCCGGATGGTCGCTCCACTTGCCCCATTCCTGGCTACGCCACTGTTGTTGGCCTCCATGTTACTGCTGGTCGTCCTACTTTACCAATATCGCCATTGAGGTATCCATTGAAGGGTTCTTTTTGGTATTCGTGTTTCTTTCATTCTAACTACATGTCCAAGCCATCGTAGTCTTTTATTTTTATTCTTAATGCATTGACTCAATGGCTCTGAATTTGTTTTTGTGTATAGTTCAGCATTCGACAGTCTCAGATCAGTGTATCGCGAGAATCCTCATCAGGCTTTGAGTGTGGAGGGTATTCAGGCTTTTTCTGTCAGACTTAGACATTCTCCAACATTCTCTACCGTACATAAATGTTTTTATTACTACAGTGTTGTACAGTTTAAGTTTAATCTCCTTGCTGTAGATGATAGATTTCCATGCATGCTTTTGACAACTGGCATCAGAGGCAAACAAATATTTTAATATATTATTTAAAAATATTATTAGAATTTTAATTGAATTAATTAATTAATATTTAAAAAAATATGTTTTGGTTAAAGTGTTTCTCTTTTTGTTTCTCTAAATAAAAATATAAAATTATCTGTCTTTTAAACGAGAACCAAGATTAATATTAAATAAATGTTTAAAGAATTATTCAAATAAAATTTCTTTTTTTAATTTTGATTTTTTTAATTTTTTAAATAGCTGTTAAACCAGACCTAATTTCATTTCTATGGACTATGCTTGGGAAAATATTGACCTGAGCGAAGAATTCTGATTTTTTCTCAAGTCAAACAAACACTTTAATATAAAAATAAAAAGAGAAATGCCATTAAAATATTTGTAAAATTTATTGTTCAAAAACATCTCTTAGTCGGTTTTGTGACTGGCTGATGAGAAAAAATACGGCCCAGTTCATTCATTCAGAAATTATGTGACTACATTAATAAGCTAAAGATAATGAAATTAAGTCTTTTAATCAAAACTGATGTTTGATTTGATTACACCTAAACATCGTTGAATTAATATTTGTCTAAAAAAAAACAATATTAGTATGATTAAGGAAAAATATCAAATAAATACTAATGATCGATTAAAACAGTTCATAAAAAATGACCAAAAAATTACCTTTAAAATCATCAAATATTAAAGAAAAAATAAGGGAAAAATTATTTTCAAATATTTATAATCGGAAGCTTTTAGGACCTTTGAACTTTTTTGCTAGAAAATCTATTTTAAAATCTGACTAGACAAAAATTTAACTAAGATTCAATATGTCATTAATAATTTTTGGTCACGTTTAGAAAATAATTAATTAAAATGCTTTTATTTAATTGAACAAAAATTAAATTTTAGCTGATTTGAATACGTGAGCAAACTTTTAGTTAAAAATTAAGATTTTCTCTGAATAAATCACGTTATTCAATTTTCTCTAAAACAAATCGAAATTTACGACAAGAATCAAATAATCACCTCAAGGTTTAAACTTTAAATTATTTTATATTAGAAAAATATCCGTTTCTCGGACATGCCTCAGCGTTTTGACAATTACTTGACTAATAATCTAATTGTCCATTCAAATAAACTTGTGCATGATATTTTGAATTTTTATACGATTGAAAATTTTATTTTCATTTATTAGACAAAACCAACATTTGTAATCTTTTCAGTTATTCAGTCAAAATCTTCGGTTTATAGTCCACTTTTTTATTCATTAAGGTTTGATATTTTGCTTCAAATTCTCGATTTTTCTAACATTTAAAACCCTTAAATTAAATAAAACATATTGGTTTTACAATAGCTTATCTATTTGATTGCATTGGCTTATCTGTTTGGTAAATTTCGACAAGTTTTTATTATATAAATCTTAACAACTTGTAACACATTTTAATTATTATTTTAGAAAAAAAATTAGACAACTTAAAAACCATTCACTCTCGCAACCTGATCTCAAAAGAATAGTTGCAGACGAAAAATTTCTATTTTTTTTATTCTTTAGAAGAGAAGAAATGATTTTTTATTAGAAAACACTTGCGAATTTTTTATCAATTGGAATCAGGAAAAAAAATATTTTTTTAAAGGTTGACTTTTTTTAATAGGATTAAAATTTAAGGTTTTGTGAAATTTTGTACAAAACAGGACAGAATATAACGCTAAAAAAGCTTGTAAATTTTTTCTAAAGGTTTTTAACTAGTTCTTTAAATTTAAATACATAATTACATCAAAATTTTAATTATACAAAATTTGCAGAGTTTTATCAGAATATTCTTAATAATGCAAATATGAATGTAGAGCTTTAGAAAAAAGGTTTTAAGAATTTTTTACATTTTGTTCTGTTCTAATATACCAAATTTCACAAAACTAAAATTAAGTCATAGTATTTTAATTTTAAAGAATTATTTATCAAAGTCGAATACAAAAAAAAATTAACATCCAAATATTTAATGGAGGAATTTTTTTATAAAAATTTTTCTTGACAAATTTAATCAGATTTTAATAATTGTTTACAGATTTTAAAAAATTACAAAAAAAATTTCCAATTTTTTTAGTTAATTAATGATGTTATTTTTGTTTAATAAATTATTTAAAATGGTTTAGTCAATTCTAGATTTTTTTAAGAAATATAAAATTTTTTATCATTAAAGTATTCAGAATAAAACGTTATTATATTTTATTCTAAATAATTCTATTTTAGCATGAGTCTTTTGATTCTTAACATAAAGTTTTTTTGATCATATGAGGAAAATATAAAAGTTTTGTATGTGACTTAAGTAAATTTAATTTTTAATAGTAAATTTATTTAACAAAAAGTCATCTTTGTTTTAATGTGTCGAATTGTCGGATTTCTAAAGTCGAAGATTAATCTCTAAGTTTATTAACCTTATTTTACAAATTTAAAAACTACTTTATTTTAAATAAGATTTTTTTATTTAAATTATGTCAACTGAAAAATCATTATCCACCTTAGCTGTGCACGTACAATTCTATTTTAATTAGGAAAAACTATTAAGCTTTGTAGAGGATTAAGATGCAAAAGTACTCCGAGTCTAAATTAAATTTGGCTAATAAGTCTAGATAAACAAATGTATCCATTCATCTAACTTTATTTCTAGATGGTTTCCGAATTTTAAGGTGCAAACAAGAGCTTTTTAATTTGTCATGTCCCAATATTTGAGAATTTTGTCCATCTGTTTACTTGACAATATTCAAAATAACTTTATTTATTTAAAATAAATCTCCGAGTGCACAGATAATTACAGCTAAATATATTGTTTTTTTTTTTATCAATAGTAGAACGGAAAATTACTTGTTTTAATGAAAGTTTGCTCATTAAATTGATCGTTTCCGTTCTTATTGTTTTATTATGTTTAATAAACCTGATTTAGATTCGTGTCGTACCTAGGTTTTTGTACTACAATTAAAGATACTAAGCGAAAATTTAGCATTTAAAATCTACATTGATCACAATAGATATGTTTTCCTTTTGCTAATTAGGCTTAATTTTCGCCCCCAAAAATATCTTATATATTGTGGTCAACTTCACTTGCTTTGTGAGAAGAGTAAAAAAAATAAAACTTCGTAAAATTATACTCGATTTGGAACAACTTTTTCTATTAGACACCTCCAATGTTTTTAATATCCATTTCAGTTTGTAATCCATATTGAGTAAATATTTGACCAGCGTCTTTCTGGTAGAGCAAATACCTGCTAAATCCTATTTATATCCAGCAAAAATTCTCATTTAGATTGGAACAAAACTAGTACAAAAATGATCAGATGCACCACCCTACTTATTTTGGTTATGTGTTTTTTGGCAATAAAAAAAAGTTATAATTTTTTTCTTTTTATTTTATTTTTTAAACTCTATTTAAAGTCAAGTCCAGTGCGGATTTCAAATGTGTAACAGATGGTCTATTTGAGGATGAAATGGACTGCGAGGCTTACTATGAGTGCATGTGGATTGGCACTGCTTTCCAAAAGCAAGTGCATAATCACTGCCCGCAAAAGCTCATCTACAATCCAGGTAAGCACAGATGCGACAGTATTTACGAGTTCGAGGCCCAATTTTCCAAAGGAATTCAATCAGGAAAGGAATTGGTTGAATTTATGCGGTACAGAAACTGCATTGAGTCCAAGCACATTGAAAGCAAATTGGCCAATATAACAGTCAATCAATCGCTTAATAAATCAGCTTTGGAGTCTAATTTGACCAAAAAAGAAGTCAAAGATTTCGACCTGAACATGAATGCTCCAAATTCTGGCAGTTATATAACAGTGGAAATTTTAAGCAAACCAAACAATGGAACAAAACAAAATGACACCTCAGAGCAAATCAGTTCACAGACTAAAAATACAAATACTAATGGAAATTCAAAAAAAATGGGCACTTTGAACCAACAAGACTGGTCCAAGATGTACCAGGTGCATGTGCGCAAAACAATATTGGACTCTCATTTGGACGATTTGAGCTCTCATGTTAAAAAAAATGACTCAGAAGTCTATTCCAGTGGGCTTTTGCTCCGAAAAAGAAGGCTATTGTCTCTGGATAATTTGTTCGAGACTACCGCTTATGACGAGGACTTGACTCCGTCTACTTTGAGCGAGGACGAAATCGAGTCAACTGATGAAGTGTACCATGACAAAGATGAAATAGTGCACCAATTTACCCACAAGGTAATGAGCAACTTGGGCACAAGTTTGGCACAAGCTCAAAAAAATTCAATCATTGACTCGATTGAAGAAACTCTGAGCAAAAAAATGACCAATACTACCAAAGAATATTTTGGCGACAACATAGTTTCATTAAAAACAGACATTTATAAAGATAGTAATTTTTCTTTGCCAACTACTCAACCAAATCCGGTGCTTAACACCACAAAAAAAGTCGAAAGTTTTCAGTCGACGCCAAAGTCAAATTTCAGCTTTTTTAACCCATTCAAGCGTCCTTTGAAGTTTTTAAAAATGTTGCCCAAACTAAATTATCAAGATGAGCCCAAGTCAATGGACAAATTGAGTGAAATTTTAAACATTAGCAGCCAGTCTACTGTCAAAAGTGATGAGAAAAAAACTGATGAAGAGAACCATCAGTTGGAATACGATGAGACCAATGTCGAAGGCTCCAAGGCTCATGTTATTCGCAAAACATCGACCAAGTCCCCTAGGAACAAAATGGAAACCCATTACACAACTTTTTTCCCCCATAAACCAACCACCAAAGTAACTGCCATTAACATGACCTCTTTTCTATCGGTGGACAAGACCAAGCCAGCAATGCAAACTTACAAAATCAATCCGAACAAAAAACTTCCCAATCAATTTGCATCTCTAAGACTGAATTATGACCAAGACAGCTTGATTACTCGCATTGACGAAATAGAAAAAGGCGGAAAATTTCAGCGTCTAAGACTGGTGCCTGCAGACACTTTAATTGAGTGCAAAGAAAACGATTTTGGTCTTGAGTGCAGCTGCTCAATCACCCTAAGTCCACCTAAGTGCAAACAATTGATCAATTCATTTTTGAGCTCATGCCGGATACTAGGATGTAAAAATAATGGAAAATGTATCAACATGGCTTTCAAGTATCCCATTCCATATGTCTGCTCGTGTCCAAGTGATTTTATGGGTTCTTACTGTGAAATATCGCGCAAAAAAAGCATTGAAAATGATTACAGCTACAATAACAATTCAAGACCAATGACTACCTCAACTCTTAGGCCAATAACCACCACTCAAAGCTCTACTGTTAAACAGATGACAACTCTAAGACCTAATCTAAAAAGCGAAGCTGTCTTCACTGAACCCCTATGCAATCCAAATCCTTGCATGAACAATGCCAAGTGCATTGTATCTCACAATAGCTTTTTGTGTTTGTGTTCGAATAGTTCTTTTAGTGGCCGATATTGTGAAAGCTTTCATAAAATTGTCGCACAGACTACCAAAATTTTGCCCAAAATGGAAAAATTTACCAACAAGTTTATAATTCCGCAGACAAAAAAAATAACACCTCTTTATCGGACCACTACTCCGAGGGCCTTCATTTGGCAATGTCCGTCTAATTGTTTCTACAATTTTGGCCGAGGCTACTGTACTTTGTCAGCTAGTGGAACACCGCATTGTGTCTGTCGACTTGAATGGACTGGTGTTGATTGCTCTCAAAAAAATTACTGTCTAACTCACAAGTGCCAACATAATTCTACATGCTCCAATTATCCAGAAATGAGATCGTATTTGTGCATTTGTCCACAAGGCCATTCAGGCAGATTCTGTGAAATATCCACAATGGCGCCCATTATTTCCCAGAATTTACCAGTAGCCCAAAAACTACTTTCCAATATTGAGACAAATGTGACCAACAATAACGTTCCATCAATGAATTTGCCAATAAAAAATCCGTGTGAAGATGGCGGCATCAAGTGCCAAAATAATGGAACTTGTCTAATGAGCTTTTCGCATGCAAACAACAAATTTGGATTTGTATGCATCTGTAAACAAGGATACTCAGGCCATTTGTGTGAAATAGAGCCAAAAGTTTCCCATGTTCAACTTGACCAGATTGTAACATCTAGCCCTAGATTGCCTGTCCCAACAGTGTCCAGAGTGGAGCCGAAAAGAAAAGATGATTTTGTCAATCCTTGCAAACAGGATCCGGATATATGCAGAAAAAACCCTCTTGGAAACGATTCTTACACCTGTGTTAAAAGTTTTTTGACTCAGGATTACACCTTGTGCTTGAGCACCGCTAATATTAATTGCAAAGACTCGAATCCTTGTCTAAATGGCGGATACTGTGTTCATCAAGAGACTGGACACGAGACAAGAACATCGTGGAAATGTGAGTGCAGCAGTGAGTTTACTGGAAGGCTATGTGAATCGGAAATTTGTAGCGGAATTCATAAGCTGTTTAAAAATCATACAATGTGTATGCCTAATTCCCCCAATTATTCATCAGGTGGCATAAATTCGTCAGATATTGATCTGATTTTGGAAATGCACAGCAGTGTCAGAAGTCATGTTGAACCGACAGCTTCTAACATGCAAAAAGTAAAAGAACCAAGAAATCATTTTGAAATATTTATTTTAAAATTAAAATTTAAAAGATGTACTGGGATGTAAGGCTCCAACATTTGGCTCAAAAAAGAGCCCAGCTATGCTCTGTGGAAAATACAGGAATATTGACAAGACAACAGCCAGGATATGGTAATAGTCTTCAAAATTTATTAAAATTTATACATTTTTTTATTAAATAGGAGTAGTAATTGGAGAAAATCTGGCTGCTGGTTACGAGAATTGGACTCATGTTTTGGCATCTTGGACTAAAGAAAAGGAAAATTTTCTCTTTAAAAGCTCTTCATCAAATGGAAATCTTTTATCTGGACATTATACTCAAGTATTCGATTAATTAGGTCTTAATTTATCTATTCAAATAATTTTTTTAATCTAAAATTTTAGATGATTTATTCTTCTGCCGCAAGAATTGGTTGTGGCTATGGCTTTTGTTTTAACTCAACTTATGAGCGCTATTTTGTCTGCTATTATGGAGAAATGTAATAAATAAATAGATTTAAATTGAGCTGAAATTTTTTTAAATTAAGGCAAACTTATCATTCCCGTTATGAGCCTTATCAAGAGGGAAAAAAATGTTCAGGCTGTAAAAAAAATTGTGTAAATGGTCTATGTGACTGTAAAGGCGTTTATTGCTTGAATGGAGGCACAATGGATCTAAATACATGCACTTGCACATGTCCATATTCGACATTTAGTGGAAAATATTGTGAAAATGGTAGGAACTAATTTTTGACTAATTAATAGTAAAAAATGCTTGTAATTTAAGTTATTTGTCCAAAAGAAGACTCACCATTTTGTTCACAAGCTATGTTTGAAGACAAATGCTGGTTATATCCAGTAGTAAGAGCCACCTGTCCATACATGTGTTCAATTTGTACCAAATCAAGTGGCAGGCTTGTATCAAACTCATCAATTACAACTAATAGTTCTTAAATTTTTAGATACTAATGCTCATTTCTAAATTTTTAATTTGATCAAAATTGTACATTAGATCATCAAGGAACTAAAAATTAAATTCTTTAATCTAAGTTTCCTAACTCTGAATGTTGAATTTGTTTTTTTTTTGTTATAGTTGGCTTGAAGCTGTTGCCTTAATTATTAAGTTATTTTATAAATAAAAATTAATCAAAAAAGATTTAAATTTTTTTTTGTAGTCACCACTTCATACTATATTGAATCATTGAAATCTAAAAAATAAAATGATTAGTTTGTGTAAAATTTTCAATGCAAGTTTTCGGGCATAAGTTTTTAAAAACATGGATCTGAAAATATTTTTTTTCACGTAGATGATTCGGTAGAGAAATTAAATTACGTTTAAAAAATAGGAAAATAAAATTTGTTTTTTATTGATACAATTTAAAAAACTAAAATTAGATTTTAATTATAATAATTTCGACCCCCACCTCTTCCACCCCTCTGTCCCCGTCCTCTTCCACCATAGCTCGTATTTGAATTGCCCGATCCACCATGGTAATCTGTGTCTTGAAATTTTTCAAAATCTCCCTTAGGATGAAAATTTTTTTTCTGGTCTTTCCATTTGTTTGAATAATTATCATATCTTCTCTTGTCATTACCACTTTGATGACGTTGTCCCTGAGGTTCAGCAGAGCTTTTTCTTTGCATAAAAGCGGGCATTTCTGGAGGCGGTGGTTGAAGTTCTCCTGTTCTGCCGCCTCGATCCGGCACTTTCGGGATAATTATTTTGTGCAATTCACATTTGGCCATCAAACGAGTACTACATGTTTTTTCTTGGTGCAGCAAATCTGTAAAAAATCTTTTAAAATTTTTTTAAGATTTAGAATTTTTTTGTTACCATCTCTTGCAGCTAAAACAAAGAATGGCTTAATTGAGGGTCTGATGGACAAATCTTTCCGTTTTTTTTGGTACAAATTGGTTATTTCTTGGTTATTTTTCTTTAGACGATCAGCCCACTTAAATGACTGAATGGTCACGTCCAAACGAGTTAACAAAAGCTCACGTCTCATTTGAAAATCATCAGACAATGTTTGATTTACTTCAATTAACTTTGCCCATTGTTCATCGCTCAACATAAAATTCACCAGGGGTCTCCCTAAATAATTTTTTGGAAGCTTTGCTAAAACTGCTGAACACTTTAATGTAATAAATAAAATAAATTTTAATCAAAATTAAAGGGGCAAAAATACTTTTTCTTCAACTTTGGACCAAATTTCTTTTGCAGAAATCGAACTGGGAGGTTTAGGAAACCCGAGTGTAATCAAAATTGCCTTCAGAGCCTTCGATTCTTCGCTCTCATTCTTAATTATTAAATTTTTAAATATTCTATTAATTAGTTAAAATATTTGTTTACTAAAAATTGATTTGTAGTGGATTGGATGGTCTCTGGTTTGTTGGCTGCAATTAAAAGAGCTGATTGATATTCGGATATTAAAAAGTCAATTAATTTTAATTTGTTTTCTCTGCTCCTAAATCTATCATCTAATGATCCTTGAGTAAGACATGAATAGGGACAACCCATTTCTTTTAGAAAAGCACATATCTCCAAGCTGAAACTCCCAAGATCACTTTCATCTTGGCAACAATTATTAAGAAAAAATCAAATATTAAGAAAAAATACTTTCAATCGGATTGACAAACTCGTCTGTTTTTAAAATTTTGCTTAATTCACGTGTCAAATGTGAAACAAGTTTGGAATACTCGATCGAATTTTGGTCAAAAATTTGACTAAATGTTTCCTCATTTTCAGTGAAGACTTCTGAATATCTTGACACAAAAATTATAATGCTTTTTAATGGTACTAATTTTCAGTTTTGGGTACCCTATGTCGATTAAGGTGTTTAAAAGTAGCTCTACTTGACTCATATTTTAGCAGAATAGAATAATTTAATTTTTTAATTTCAACACTTACTAATTTTTTTTTAAATTATTAGCTTGTTGATGTGTTAAGTTTAGAGAGCAACTTTTTGCCAAATTTATCGGGTACACTTATAATTAAAATAAAATTTCGAATTTTCTACAAACGTCAAGTTACCAACTTATTTTGCAACATTTCAAAATTTGCTTTTAAATTTCTAAAAAATAAAATTTTGACCCTAAAATTCTTCAAAAATGCTTCTGAAAATTTTTAAATTGAATAATAAAAACAAAATTTTGAAGATCCTTGGCCACAAAAATTTACTTTTCGATCTATCTACAAGGACAACCGCCAATTATGCAACTCTAAATGCAACTGATAAAGTTAATGTACGGAACAAACCTCCAGTAACTTTCCAGAAAATTGAAAATAAAAATTCCCATCAGAACAAGAATTATTTCGGTCTGGCAACTGTATGTGTCATTGCTTTTTTGTTTCTGACTCGAATAGCGCATTGTGAATCAGATCAATATGAGACGAACAAAAAGCGTAAGTTCCTGATCTTTTAAATTTTTTCTTTTTTCAAAACTCACTAAAAATAAGTTTAATAGTTTAATTCTTGGTCATCACTCAGTATTGCCAAGTTGATTTTCCTGTTTATTGACTATCAGACTTTTTTTTTCAATTTTAGCTTTAGATTTTTTCATTATTTAGAGTAAAATTATCGGGAATTTATTTATTTTTGAATTTATTTGTTAATCTCTCCTTCAGGTTAATAGAAAAATTAAAAAAAATCAAGATAAAATAAAATAAAAGTAAATAAGTTAAAATATTATATAAAGCCTTTATATTTTGAATCATTGAATAATATTAAAATAGACAAATTGATAGTGACAAGTATTGCATGTATAAGTATTTCACGGAAAATCAAGGAATTAAATTTTATATCAATTATTAAAGGTTAATTATTTACTCAATTAGGAAACTTTTTTTTTTAAATACTGAAAATTTGTTGGGGTTGATTTAAAAAAACCAAAATATTAACATTTCAATGATTATTATCTACTTCATTAAACAATTATCTATTTTTAAATATTTTTTTTATCTTATTAAAAAAAGATTTATCTTCTTCTTTTAAACAAAGTTATCTCCTAACAAAAAACTAAGCCTATTTTTTCTTAAGAAAAGAGACTTTTTTTGGCTGCAAGAAAAAATTTTGCAGAAGAGATAAAAAGGTAAATGAGAAATAAAGTTAAATCAATTCTATCTATCTAACTTTATTTAAGATTATGTCAAGATAAAAATTTTGACATTAATCAGAAGCATCCATTGGGATGGACAGCACTTCAGGTTGCAGTTATAAACAAAAATTTAGAGTAAGTTGTATTAAAAATTAATTAATTCTAAATAAAATTTAATTTTAAAGTGTCGTTAAAATATTACTGGATAACGGGGCTGATCCGAATATCGGCGATGAATTCATAAATGTGAACGCCACCTCTAAAAAGTTATCAATGAATCCTCTTCAAGTGTTGTATGAACGAGAGGATGAATTTTCAGATAGATTAAACAGCAGGGCTACTTTCAAAGGCTTTACAGGACTTCACTATGCCGTTTTGACAGACAATGTTGAATTAATCAAAATTCTTTTGGATGCAGGTGCTGATTCATTACTTGAAAACGAACTAGGCCATAGGCCTTATGAATACTGTGCCAGTGAAAATATAAAAAAACTACTCGAAGGATATGAAAGAATAGTAAATTCGAGAAAAAAAATAAAGACATTTAACTAATGATTTATTCTTAAGGCTAAAGATAAAAGAGAAGAAAAACTTCGAGAGGAAAGACGAAAATTTCCTTTGGAGGAAAGAATTCGTCAGCAAATAATTGGCCAAGAGAATGCCATTCAAACAGTCTGTTCAGTAATTAGACGCAAAGAAAATGGATGGATAGATGAAGAACATCCCTTGGTAAATTTACAATTGAAATAAAAATACATAAATTTATTTTATTAAATAAAGGTGTTTTTATTTTTGGGATCTTCAGGCATTGGCAAAACTGAATTAGCTAAGCAAATAGCTAAATATTTGCACAGTGATAAATCAAAAACCCATTTTATAAGAATTGACATGTCTGAATATCAGGAAAAGCATGAAGTTGCTAAATTTATTGGAGCACCTCCAGGCTATGTTGGCCACCAAGAAGGCGGAATATTGACCGAAGCTTTAACTAAAGCACCGAATGCAGTTGTTTTGTTTGATGAAGTTGATAAAGCTCATACAGATGTATTGACAATAATGCTACAACTTTTTGACGAGGTAATTAAAATATTTAATTTTATTAGAAAGTCAAAGATAAATTGATATTTAATAAAAATATTATATTTTTTCATAAAAAATTTAAATATTCTATTAAAAAAAAAAAAATACAAGGTAAAAATAATATTATTTATCACCAGAAAATCCAAATTTTGTTGTAACATGTGAAGTCTAAAAATTTTTTTTTTTAAATTATGTGAAAAAAAAATATTTTGTTTTTATTTTTTTAATGATATAATTTATAACTTTTTCCTATTATCTAAATAACATAAATAATACAGTTCAGACAGCTTTAAAATTGCTGAATCTTACGAATAAATTAGTACTATATAGAAAAAAATGTAAGAGCCCAGATTTTTTTTAACCCAGAAGTCTCTAAAACTTCTATTTATTTTAAAATAAAAATAAAGGGTTTTTTGACTAATTTTTATCTTTATTGTACAATTCTGTTTTTTTTGAATAAAATAACTGAATCTAAGTGAAAAATATAATTTTTGAAAAATCTAAAAAACTTTAGGGATCTTAATGTTAATATATTGTTTAATGATGTTTAATTACTAAAATAATAAAATTTTTTAAAGATTTATAATACTTTTTTGATATTTAATTAGGCGACAAAAGAATCGATTTTATGATTATTTTTTAATTATTTTAACTTTTGATCGTGAAAAAAAGTAAATCGATAGTAAATAGTAAATAAGATAGTAAATCAATTGGCAGGTAAGTCAAATTTATCAGATAAAAGTTGTGCGATTTTCAGGAAGTTTAAAATTTTTTCAAAACAGTTTTGTGTCAAATAGAAAACATTTTTATAAAGGTATATTTTTCTTTTTTATTTAATACTATTTAATACGTTCAGACTTTTTACTTTTCTATATTTTTCCAAAATTAAGAAAAAGTATATTTTTCCGTATTTGAGATTTCAGGATATTTTTGCTCAATACATTTTTCGCTGAATATTTTTCCGCTCAGTATATTTTTGTATTGAATCGCTTGCACACCCATCAAATAATTTCAAATTTTTATTTAGCACCAAAAAACTCAGGGTCGCTCTTTTAGTTATAGTCTGCTTAGTTTCATTTTTTCATTTTTGGAGAAGAGTTTAAAAATATTTTATTCAAACGAATTATTAACTTTATTTATTCAAATAAAAAATTTTCGAAATATTTTCACAAGAAAAATTAACCGGGTTTTAATGTTCTTCTAAATTATATTTAAACCCATTTAATTTTTGTCACATTTTGCTTTAAATTTCTTTTATATTTAATTTTATTTTACTTTTTTCAATTGGATATTTTTATCCAGTAAATATAATCGTTTTATTTAGTCAAATATCTAATATAATTTTTATATAAAATATAATTATTTTTTGATTTAAAAGGGACGACTGACTGATGGAAAAGGCAAGACGATTGACTGTAAAGACGCTATTTTTATAATGACTTCAAATTTGGCAAGCGATGAAATAGCTGAACATGCAGTGATGTTACGAGATGAAGCTGAAAGAGATTGTAAGATTTAAATTTTAAATCTGAAAAAAATAAAAAAAATATTTAGCCCAAGATGAAGAAACAGACAATATTGTGATTTCCAAGCAGTTCAAAAACAATGTGGTAAAACCAATTTTGAAGAGACATTTTAAAAGAGATGAATTTTTGGGTAGAATAAACGAGTTTGTGTATTTTCTTCCATTTTCCAAGTCTGAATTAATTCAACTTGTCAAACGTGAGTTGGAATTTTGGGCAAAGAGAGCAAAGGACAAACACGGAATGATCATTGAATGGGACAGGAAGGCCCTTGATTTTTTGGTCAATGGTTATGATATAAATTATGGAGCGAGAAGCATCAAATATGAAGTTGAACGACGTGTCGTGAACCAAATAGCGGTTGCGCACGAATACGGACTAATTGAAAATGGCTCTCATTTACTTATAACTGCTGATTTACCACCCAGTCAACAGGAAGAATTAAATTTGATAAAAGATGAAAATCAGTTCGGTCGACAGAAAAAAAACAGCACTTATGACATTAGGCTAAAAAAACTCACAAAAAATAAAAGTAATAAACAAGCTTATGAGGACATCAATCTAAGTATAAATTCGTTTGGAAAATATTTTGTAACTAAATAAATTATTGTTAAGTGAAAATTGTGTGTTTTGATAAATAAATTTTTAAACAATATTTTTATATTTTAATTATAAACTATCAAAGTCACTAAATGTCAAAATATTAAAAAAAAATTGTTTTGTACGATTATTTTTATTATCAAAATGCTTTGTAAGATGACTTATTCGAGTAAGATTTTTTCTACATATTTTAAATTGAAGGTTGGTAAGAAGAAAAAACTCAAATAAAATCACCTCTTTTGCCAAAAGTTTTTATTCACCCATTTAGAACAATGGTTTGATGTGATGAGGGATTAAGGATTTAAATGGGTTAGCCCCATTGACCCATTTTTATCAGCTTTGCCCCAGAAATGAACTAGGTTACTTCAAATTTTACCCCTTTTACGCTCGGTTTCATGTTTTAAATATTTAATAATCCGTGTTTAAATATTTTGAGTTTATTTTTTTTTCGAATTTAAATAGAAACCCAACTAAAGAATCTTATTTAAAATTTTTTTAATTTTAAAGTATATTATTAGAAATTTCTCTCTAAAAGGGGTATATTAGGATATTACGAGTTTTCGACAAATTTGGTTAATTCCAGGACGAAACCATCAAAAAAGATTTGTTCAACTTTGTAAAAAGCAACCAAAATTTGCCAAAAGCTGAAGTTGTAAGGCGATTCACTGGTCTTGGTAACAAAAAACGTTCTGTTTATCGTTGGCTAGATATTATAGAAAAAGATAAAACTTTCAAGAGAAAAAAAGGAAATGATAGACCTGCTAAAATAGTGACGAAACTAATGATGGCTAAACTTAGAGCCAATTTCAATCATAAACCGGGTCGTTCGCAAAAGAAAGTTTAATTGCCACTATACCTATATAGGAAAGATTTTAAAGAAGTTTACAAACATCAAAAATATAAAAACACAAGAAACCTCATTTAAATTGCTAACCAAGAGAAGGCAGCTAGGCCAAAATGTAATCGAATGCTTTTAAAATATAGCAGATATGAATTTATAATTGATGATGAATCAATTTTCACTCTTGGCAACACCGCGCTGCCAGGGAATGATATTTTTTATAGCAGTAACGTTAGCAAGACACCGAAGAGTTCAAAGAACAAGAACGTTAAAAAATTTGAAGAAAAATTAATTGTCTGGTTGAATATTTCACAACGCGAAATAAGCGAAACATATTTTGTACCTACTGGTTTAGCGGTCAATCAACATGTCTACCTTGGAGAGTGTATTAAGAAACGACTTGAACCAATGATTAGAGAATGATAATTATGTATTTTTGCCCAACTTAGCATCATCTCATTATGCCAATTTGGTACAGAATTATATATTAGATAAAAATATAAGGTATGTTTCCAAAGAAGTGAATCAAGTAAACGTACCAAAAGCACGACCAATCGAAGATATTTGGGGAAATTTGAAGGCTAAAGTTTATGAGGGTGATTGGAAGGCCAAAAATCTTAGGCAACTCGAAAATGAAATTCGCGCTTGCCTGAGCAATATCGACCCAAAGGTTGTCTTCTAACCTTTTTTCGTGTTTTTTAATTGCAAAATATTTATAAAAAAAATTATAATAACTTTTCAGAGTAAAAATTTTTATTAAAGAATTGAAGAATTCCACAAGTAAATTTAATACAGTAACAGAGGATCCAAAAAAAAATGTTTTTTTTTTTATTATTTAACGAAGAAATTTAAAATGATTAATTCTTAAATTATGGTGTAATATAATAATAATGTAATGTTTTGTCATTCTACTAGTTCCCTTGGTCAACATTAAATTTTCTGATTGTTTTTCCATATACAACTAATGGAACATAGTCAGTATTAACCAAAAAAAAAGTTATGTTCATAATTTTGTTCAGCCGATTAATTATAAGAAACCATACCGGTTTTCTTTTATAGCCTCTATTGCAGTTCTATATGTTTGGCAAAATGATAAAAATAGTTAAATGGTACCGTATTTCCTCAAAATATATTATAGTGCGAAAGTCAAAAGATTTCTATTTAAAAACTTAATCTCTCCAAAAAGCGACTCACATTTTGAACAGATATGAAGTAAAGTTAATCTTGGTCTAAGTTTCACTTAAGTCTAACTTAAATATCACTTAAGTTTCACTTGATTCAGGAGTCATTAAAAGTCGAAATTCAAATTCAAGTAATTCTACTTAAAAGACTTAAAAATTAATTTTTTTTGAGATTGCACAAGTATGCACTTAACGTTCTGCAATTTCTCTTCTTTGGTAGTCAAATCAGAAACTTTGAACTAGTGTTGGGATCCGTACAAGCGGCCACTTAACCGGCAAATTTTTTTAGAAACCGTGGCCGTGTCCGCATTGACCGGTCAAATTTTTGGCGGGCGGTCAAAATTTTGGACCGTCAAAAAATCCGGTCAAAGGAATACGGGCGGTCAAAAATTTATATTTTGAAAATGGAGAACAGTTATAAATTTAAATTTTTTTTAAAATTTTTCTTTTTTTTTAAATGTAATTATCTTCAGGATTCGAATCATTCGACTCAAATATAAACAATTTTTTTTTCTTTTAAATAAAACTACTTTTAATTTGCCTAATTTACATAAAATATGTCTTATTTTGTAAAAAAACTTTTATCTCAAGCTATTTAGAGCTGAATTGTAATAAGGCATTTTAAACCCACTTTGGGTTTTAACGACATAAAAAAAATCGGGCGTTCTAGTGTTTAAAAAAAGACACTAAAATTAAAAACATTTTTTTTCAAAAAGGTTCTCATTATATAATAGTCTTTTTTGTTTTTAAAAAAAAATTGTTTTTAATTTTAATGATTTTTTTTGTTTTTTATCAAAATAAATATTACAAAAAAAATATTATTTTTTTTTTAAAGTAAACCGGCCAAATGATCGCAAAAAACCGTCCGTGAAATGGACCGGTTTGCTCTGACCGCATCCAACACTACTTTGAACAACGAATCTTGAATCTTTGCATCCTTAGACAAAATCGCCAATTCCAAAATTAAATTTCTTAGCAATTTTGACCCAGTATCAAAAGAGTTATTTTCCATAATTAATTTATGTCAATTAAATCAAATAAATTTCTTTGCCTTAGACTCAATTTTTTTATTATCCTTTTCAGACCAAATAAATTCAAGCTCTATTAGAATGTTTGGATTTTTATTCAATTTGAATTTTTTTAAACATTTTTGTTATATCTTGTGATTACTGAAATGATTTAGACAATGACTAATGTTTGAACTCAAGACTAATGACTTACGACCAATTTTTTATCTCAAATAAAAAAAAACTCTCAAAAAATTTCAATTTTAAATTGATTAAAAAAAAATAAAATTAAAATATTTTTCAATATTTTTTAGAATGTTAAGCATTTGAATTTAAAAAAATTGAAATTATGTAATTAAGTTTTTCATAATTTTATTTATAAAAATGAATTTTGAAGGCTAAAAATAGTTATTTTTATTTCATTTTAAATTTCTTATTTATGAGCACATTTTATTCAAATATTTTATTAAATATTTTTTAATTTGTAAATTATTTAATCAAATTTTATGAATATTGATATGATTAATGTATAGCTATAAAATTGTTTTCATTGAGTTATTTTTCCTATTGAAAGATTTTGCATTATGCAATTATTTGTCTTTTAAAAAAAATATATTTTCATTTAATTTTCAAAAAAAAATCACCTTTATCAATTTCAAATTTTAATATGCTCTTCAAATATTGCTAATAAAAACATAAATATAAATCCTAGAATCATTGCTAAATTGCACAATGCAAAAACAACCCAATTCCATTTTTTCGAAGTCATTACAGATGGAAGCTTTTGTAAAAAAATGTTAAATTTAATAAATTTAATCTTTATTAAAAATTTGATTTACCAAATCAACTAATGCAATGTACAAAAACATTCCGGCTGTTATGGTGAAAATCCATTTTCTAGCTTCTTCCTCGTCAGATACAGAAACACCAACATAGAATCCAACTAGACAACTCAAAGCAGTAATTAGATTAAAAATTAAGGCTTGCCAAAAGCTAAAACCACTTTTCATTAGAACAGCATAAGTTCCTTTAAAATAATCTTCTGATAAAAACAAACAATGCATTTTTAAATTTACCAAGTTCATGGGGAATTTCATGACATACTACTGCGATTGAAGTTGATATACCAAGATTCAATGATTGAGCAAAAGATGCTCCGACGGCAAGTCCATCAGCAAAATTGTGTAATCCATCACCAACAAGCACAATCCAGCCTTTAAACCATTAGAATTTTTTTATGAAAAAAAAATTGAAAAAATTACCTGCCGCTTTAATTCTTTTTAAATTTTGGAAGAATCCTCTTTTTTTCGCTTCCTTGGTTAATTTTTTATCAGAGCCAGCTGGTTCTTCTAAATCTTGCAAATCTGAATTCGTTGATACAATTTTATTTCCTTTTTAGGAAATTTTGAAATTAATTTATTTTCTATTTAAATTACCATATGAGGTTTCATCATCATCATCTTGCACACTAATACCATGGCTATGTCCATGAGAGTTTCCATTAAAACGAGATTTACCAGAAAAATGATGAATTAAAATTTCAAATAACCACAAAATATATAAAACTTAATTATTAATTATTGTTTTTTTGAATTTGTATGTATCTTATAAAAATTAATACCAGCAATTGAGACACAAAACTTAATCACATAGTCCTCTACAACTATTTTGTTCTCTTCGCCGTGATCTTCATGCTTTTCTTCATCATCTCCGTGATTGTGTCCATGTAATCCAACGACCTTAAATAAAATATGAAAAATCTTTATATTTTTGGTTATTAATTTTACTTGTGGAATTATATGCAATAAAGTATCACAAAATAAAGTCGAAGCTGCTAACGCAGTAAGGATTGTCAATACATGGTCGAAAATTGATTTTTTAAAGCAAGGTAGTATTAGAAAACCAACTAAAGTTATAAGAGAGACAATGACAATAGCAATAGTACCATATCCATATTCTTTTTTAATAAAAACAAAAAAATTATTTTATGCACATAAATTTTAATTTTACTCTCAGCCACTGTCGGTTCTTTAGATTCGTCTTCCGAATGATCATGCTCTTCCTCAGCATGAATAAATTCCAGAAAAAACAATAAAAGAATGACTGCAAATTTTTTTTTCATTTTGTTAATTTAAGCTTAGCTTGTTTTTAGATAAAATTTAATATAAAAAAATAATGTTTTAGCGAATACTTTTTATATAAGAAATAAAAATAATTTTAAAAAAAAAGATATCAGAGGGCTTTCTCATATTTTCGAGGAGTGATTTCACATTTTAGAAAATGCGACAGAGTTATTTGTCAAGGTAAAGTTAAAGATTTTCAACGCTATTATTTATTGTTTGATTAAAATTTTAAAGCGAATAATACAGGTAAAAAGAAATAAAAAAAGCTTAGTTAAAACGGTTTATTATTGAAGATTAATTGTTTGAGTCTCGAGCAATTAAAATTAAAAAAAAAGACTAAAGCCTCTATTGATTGAACCTAAATCTGTAGTTATATTCATATTTTAAACAAACTGATTAATTCTTAAGAACATTAAATTAAAATTTGGCGTGATGTGAAATAAAATAAATTTCACAGTTTCAAAAAGGTGAAAAGACTTGAAATTTAGATTTTTATTTTTATGATTAGAAAAAAATTTAAATCAACGCTTTATTAATGCTGGAAGACATTTTTGAGCCTAAATAAATTTTTAATCAAATTAAATTCTAAATATTGAGAAATTAAATTTTATTTTTATTCCATTTTATTTTATTAATATAAAAAAATTAATATGTATTATGTAAATATGTATTTAAAGAACTGAAATTTTTAATCTTAAATGAATCCTTTTTCAAAGATAAATAAAATTTTTGTTAATAAACTAGAAATTTTAAAATAATATCCAAAAAACATGAAACAAATCCACGATGTTCAAGCAATGATAAGTTATGTACAAAGTATAATTCGCTAATGAAAAAAAGAGGGCTTTTATGCGTAAAAAATTCTTCCAAAAAAGTGAGTCTTAAAACTTTTTTTTTTATCTAACTTTTTCCAATAAAAATTAACTAATTTTCAAAAATTTTTTCTTTCAATTATTTTGTTTTTTTTATATGATTTGTTCTTTTATATAAAAAAAATTTGTCAAAATTAAACTTTGTCTTTTATTGTTAATCAATGTTTTACTTTTATTTTGAAAATATTAGCAGTCGCTTAGAAATTTCATCTTCAACTTAAAAATACCTTCTTTTTATAAAGAAATTATCATATTTTAAGTACTAAATTGATTATTGATATAAGAAAAATGATTTTTTTTTAATTTTATTACATAACTTAAATAAACTAGCTTATTCACACCAAAATGTTTAATAAAAAATATCATAAACAAGAAAATAAACAATTATTTGGTAAAATTTAAAAAGAAAAAAAGAAAAAGAGAAAAAGCTAATTTAAATTTAAAAAAACAAATGTCAAAATTCGATACAGTTGAGCTCAAGCTAAGCATCTTATCATTTTGATAGTTTAAACATTGTTCCAACTGGCCTGCATACTCATGATCTGGCTTGACGTAATTATTAAGATAGTCACACATTGGATATCCCGAATTAAACATCTCAAGCTCCTCTTGTTCTGTGAGATTTCGACCCATTGGACCTAGCTCGACAAAAAAGTCTCTTTTTGGCAGCCGGTCATGCGGAGAGCTCAATTTTCCGGTCCGAGCAAAATTGGCCCAATAGCTCATCATCAAGCGACTAAGTTCACGGTCATCATCATCAAAATTATTCTTGTCCATCCAGGGCATTCCAAATATATACTCAATCTCGTAGCCATGTATGACTCCCAACCATTCTGGCCACGGGTTCTTTTTGCTTCTCTTGCTGAACCGATAGAAATAAGTGTTGCTTGAATTTTCTACATTGTATCTATTTGCTAGCTTTATAGTTGGACAGCTGTAGATTACATCACTCACCATCTTGCTTAACTTTTTCCAAGCCAATAGGGGCAACTTGTTGCCTCTGGCGTCCAGGTCAAAATTAAGATCCGAACCGTCCCAATTTCGATATTTATTATGCTCATTTGAGTACAAATCAAACAAACACTTGGTATATTTGTTGAAAAAATGCTCATTGACCAACGGGTTTTGTTTTTTAGAGTAGGTTATTTTGACAATTGGTTTTTGGTCAAAATCAACTGAGGAAATTTTAAAATGTGGGACTTTCTTAGTCCGCAACGATTCCATTAGCCTCTCAAAAACAAACTCATTGTCATAAGTCAAAGTTGGCTTGAGAAATTTATCCAAATCAAAATAATTTCCGTAATAGTTGTAAAAGGAGAAAAATGTGGACTCGTCATAGTTGATACCGATCAGAATTTCGTGCTGAACTTTAGCTTTGAGCTTTTCAAATCTAAAATCAAGAGGGTCATCGGCAATGAGTCCATGATAGTCCATGGTGGGCAAAAACTGCATTTTCAAATGATCATTTACATACTCAATTTCGAATTGTAACTGAGATAAAATGGATGAATTTTGGTTCAGTAGGCACTTGAGCATTTCTTTTTTTAATCTGCTAAGATCAGCCTGAGATGCAGTTGTGTCCAAGTTGTTTAAATCCAAAGCTGGTTTATTGTTTGTGAAGCTTTCATTTATTCCCACACATCCCGCTTTTTGCGCCAGGTCCAAACTTATTTTGAGCGCATCATGAGGCTTTCTAAAGCCTATGTCCAAGTAAGAAGACAAACTTTGAAGAATGCCTCTGTTAAAAATGTGAGCTTTGTTTGACAGCAAAAGTAAATTGATGCTTATTGAACCAGCGCTTTCGCCAAACAGACAAATCTGGTCTCTAGATCCGCCAAAATAGTCCATGTAATTTTCTTTGTACCATTCAAGTGCCATTACCTGATCGGCTAAGCCAGCATTGCCTGGAGCTGAAGAGCTATTCAAAAACAAAAAGCCAAAAGGTCCCACTCTGTAGTTGGAAGTGATCATGATGGCATCTTCAAAAGAACTAATGATAGTTCCGTCGGTAATTCTCAAGTTGGATGAGCCGCTGTTGAACGATCCGCCATAAATCCAAAACAAAGTTGGTCTAAGCTTTTCTCTGTCACTTCTGAATGCGTTTGGGTAATGATTTAATCTTTGGTGATTGTTGTAGAACAAACTGTCTTGTTCTTTGGTTACAGGGATCCAAAGGTTGAAGTAGAGACAATCTTCACTTACACCGTTGGGTGGATTCCACATTTCGGATCCGCGAAAGCCGGCAAATGTAGTGTCGTACTCTTGCCAGCAGGAAGGACGCGAATAGGTTGCATTGTATATGTATTGTGGCAGCAGATGAGTTAATTTGTGCGGGAATTCGAATCTTTTTTCGCCCAATGGAGCCTGGGCAAACGGAATTCCGAGGAATTCGTACACAATTTTTTCCTTAATGGAGAATTTTTTTTCTATCCGAACCACTTTGCGGTTGCCAATAAGTTGATGCCCATTTTTCAGCTTGATTCTCACCGGCTCTTTGGAGCGATCCACTCGCACTGTTTCCTGCTCGCACCGAGTCCTATAGGAGCCAAGCTTTGAAAATGTAAGTGCCAAAAATAACAATGCAATTGTGTTGCGCATTTTTTTCTTCTTAAAAGTTTAATTCTTTAAAAAAATTGACAAAATTTATTTAATGTAGAAAAATTCAAAAATTAATCGGATTAGATTTAGCTTTAGCTTAGCAAAATTAAGAAATAACAAAATTATTTTTAGATAAAATGACGTTCTAGATTGAAAAGTGCTTGTTTTTGTTTTGTTTTTTGTTATCTTTGTACCAGCTGGGTGCAAACACGCATTTGTCTAATTGGTTCTATGAACCAATTGTTCGCCTACATCTCTAGCTAAATTTAAAAAAAATCATATTTTATTAATTAGCTTCTAGTATATATTAATTATTTTTAAATAATAATCTTACGCTTTATCATTGTTGCACGATGATAATATACCAAGCTGATAGAAAAAAAAATATTCTATTAGCCAAATAAAACAGATTTAGATCTTAAAGTCATGATTGTTTACCTTAATCGTCGTGCCTAGCTCAAGTTAATTATTTTTTTCTTATGAAGATCATGTTCTAATCAACGAAGCTAATAAAAAATTTCTAGAATATTTTCAAATCTCAAATTTTATTTAACTTTTTAAAAAATCAGCACTTTTTTAATTAAAAAAAGAAAAAAAATGCTTTAAAATTGATTGATATCTTTTACTGTTTTTGTATAAATCTCTGAAAAATGATTATCTATCCGTTTAAATTTTTTATTTTTTTCTTTCATTTAAATAAATATTATTAGATAAATTTGTTTGATTCTTTTGGTTGACCTAAAAATTCCAAATTGTCTGATAAGTGTTTTATTTTAATCACGAAATTTCTAATCTATCATTGGAAAGAGTTAAAATAAAGCTAAAACGATTAAAAATTTTGGTCTGAGAAAAACTTTCCATTTTCCTTTTTTAAAATCAATATTTGTTTTACTCATTCTAATTACGAAAAAAAAAGTCAGCATTATTTATATGATAAAATATATAAACGGCTTTATGCCAATCATCTTCATCAAAAATCGGATAATAAGCCTTTGCCATTTTTTTAATTTAAAAGTGATGATATTCTCTAGTTTACTCTGCAAAGAGTTGTAATTCGTATCCGAAATAAATAGCGCTAAATTAAGCAAAAAATACAGATTCACCTTTGCAAGATTTAAAAAAAAAAACCTAGATCATTTTCTCTATTTTCTTAAAATCTTTTCTTTTTATTAGCAGATAATATTCAGCAATTTTAGATGTTTTCATGCGACACAATTCATCCACTTTTTATTCAATAATATAATTAAATTTAAAAATAATTTCAATCAAAATAGTATTTTTAGATAAGTAAAGGCTCTTTTTAACAATCAATTCTGAAATTAAAAATCTACTTGCCTTTGGTAATCAAGGCAATATATAGAACCTTAAGAATTTAATTAAGAAAAGTGTTTTTTGCTTAAAATAAGTCTTTACTCCTATAAAATATTTTAAATATTGTGTAATACATTCGATCATTTTGACCTATTGACAAAAAATATAAAAACTGTCTATTCTTTTTTCCTTAATTTCAACTTTAACTTAAATAATTAATATTAAATATTTCTTCAAATAAATTTCTAATTCAAATTTAAAATTAAAAATTAATTTTTTTTTTTGAATGCTAATTCGATGTATTTATTTCTTCTACATCTCACAATAAATATTTTCGATTATTTTTCAATGATTTTGTTTAAAAAAAGTTTATTTTCTAAGAAAAAACATTGAA
Source organism: Brachionus paranguensis (assembly GCA_016802215.1). Taxonomy (NCBI): domain Eukaryota; kingdom Metazoa; phylum Rotifera; class Eurotatoria; order Ploima; family Brachionidae; genus Brachionus; species Brachionus paranguensis. The sequence goes on along the minus strand of JAESIX010000002.1, from coordinate 5,256,248 downwards.
AAAATTCGACTTGCTCTTTTTCTTGAACTAAATTTTGATAAAATATTTTTAGAATATCAAAAAAACCTGTAAGAAAAAAAATCGGAAAAAAGTTTTTTTGTTCTTTTTTTCTAATAAATCAATTTTTTTATCTCTAAAATTAAAATATTTAAACTAAAACTAATTTAAAAAATAGAATATACTTATTGCTTTAATAGACTCAGTAAACTATATTTATTTTTGTTTTTTTTCCTGAAGGAACCCTACAGATAAAATAAATTTAAAAAATCGCTTAAATAAAGCCTTTAAATAATAGCGATTAATTTTTTTAAACCAGAATGGTAAGTTAATTGCAAAAAAATCTGTATTTATGTTAACACTTTATTAATCAATCTTTTTTTAGTCGAAATAATTAAATCAAAGTAATTTTCACCCTATTTACATATCAAATAATTACTCTGTCTCACAACATACATTTTTGGACTATTTAGACTAAATATATTTATTATCAGGGAAATATAAACACGACGCCCAAATTTCCTTTAATATTGAATTTTTTTATAATTATTTAAAATTAACACTTAAAACGTATCTTAATTTTATTAAATGATATTGACATTCAATAAATTATTAAAAATATTTTTTAATAAAAAAAAGATTTGCAACTACACGATTTTTGTTTATTCGATATCACTAATTTAAAGACTTAATTAAATAAAAAACTCGATGAATCTCAGATCAGATCTAATTTATTTCCATCAGCTAGAGCCATGATCGCAATTTTAATTTCAAATATATTGAAGAAATAATCTTCAATAATAGCTTCGATTACTACCCATTTTGATCAAATCTTCAAAAAGATATTACAATTAATTTAAAAGCTTAGAATTTTCGAGTTTGTTTTCTTTTTCTGAATAAAGATATTTTTAATTTTTTTAATTGATGAAAAAATTCAAGCGAGTCAAAAAGATAAAGGATATGGATCTTGCGAATAGAGGATCTCTTTCGGAGAAAGTAAACACAACAAAGAAGCTTTGGTGCAATTAGTGATTCGAATTGTAAAATCTGCTTGCCTAAATTCATTAACAAATCGATATTCCTGGATACGACCTAGGAGCTAAAGACCCATGTTGTCGATCAAAAAATTTTATTTTTTTATTTTTGAGATAAATGCATGCTTAAAATAAAAAGAAAATCAGAACGACTTAGTTGTTAATTGAATATTAGACCACATATTCGCTAATTACATTTATTTTAAGAACAAATAAACAAAAAAAAGAAAATGCGATTAAATGCTTGAAAATTTTAAGATCTACTCAATTAGGTAAAACTGAGATTTTAAAATCAAGATAAAATCAAAAATCAAATAAATCAATTTAATCTAAATTTAATTCGCTTTTTAAAAGAACTTTTTGGAAGAACTGCAGATTAGTTAAGGGCGAAAACTGCAAAATTTTCTCATGTTTAGATCTTTCCCTAAGCATTTTTAGGTTTTACATTTTCTATCGTTTTAATAAATAATGCTATTTCTCCTAAAAAATAAACTAAAAACTTGTTTCCTAGAAATATTTATTTAAATTTTGAAATTCACTCAAAAAATTTCAATTAGAATCAAAAACATTACTAATAATTTTCAAAACATTTACTTAATAAAACTATTAGACTAAAATCAATTAATCGTCAGCAATATCATAACCTTAATTTTCTTACTAGCTTTTCTCATTTTATGTTCTGACAAACTGTCTGGAGTTAATTAGTTTAAAATTTTCGTATTCTTAATTTTTAGAGTCGAGTTATTCAAATAAAATAATTATTTAATGTTATTTTAAAAATTTAGAATAAATTACTAAATAAATTTTTTGACCGCTAAAATTGATTGAAAAAACACTCATTTCTTAAAACCAAAAGTCATCATGAATAATAAAATTAAATTATTTTAAGTCTATTTTTTTGATGTATCACTTTAAAAAATCGAAAAATCTTTAAAAAATATCCAACATTCAAATAAATTCATTTTAAATTATTTGAGATTTCTTTTAAATCAAAATAAACAAGACAAAAAAATTAATAATCATTAGATAAATAAATTGAACGCAATAGGGTAGATTTAGATATAAATGTTTTAAAGGTCAAAAACTTACATTTAATGCAAAATTTGTCATCCTAAATTTCAAAATTAAACTTTAAAAAATTTCTGTTCATTAAAAATTCTTCCGTGTTTGTTGTTTTAATCGGATATAACTCCATATATTATTTAATGAATTTTTAAAAGTATATTAGAATTTTTTAATTTACTTTTTTGCATAAAAATGAATAAATTTTGTTTTCTTTGTCATTAAATTAAAAAAAAAAAGTTATTTTTGTCTATCAAAAAATGTCTTTTTTTGCGAGCTGGTATGATTTAACGAGAAAAACTATTAAAATCAAATAGTTTCAGATATTTTTTTGTTATCATGTTGACAAAAAAATTACGGACATCTTTAAAAAGACACAGATTCTGCTTTGAGAACAAAATTTAAAAAAAAAATTCATTAATTATGTAATTTGCTTAGTTTCAAATTTTTTTTCAATAAAAATAAAATCAACGCTCTCTTCTCTAACATTTCCAACTTAATTTAATTTTGAATTAAATAAAACGATTTACAAACAAATCGATTTTATGATACATTTATCAATTATCAAGTTGAATTAAATTTTTATCTTACCACTTAGTTAGCTAACTTCCTTAATTATTTTTAAATAAAAATTTGTTTGACCCGGAAAACAAGGAGAGAAAAAAATTGAATCAATTTGATTTTTTCAAAGTTTTTCATAATAAGGATAATGAAAATTTTTCTATTGAGAAGTTTCACAACTCCTGTATTTGATATTGATTTTTTGGTGTCGTTTAATATTTACGATTCTAAAATTCAATAAAAATAAAATTTTAATGCCATAATAGAAAAATTTGACAAAATTAACTATTTTTAATCAGACGACCGTCTTAAAACTGCATTTACCTCTTTTAATTTGCCCTTTTTTATTGATTCAATTAATTTTAATGAAAAATTTTAAATTTTTTAATTAGTTTTAAAATCTAGTATTTAGTGCTCAAAATACTCTTTCAAGATCAATATCCGATTTCTGAGCCGTAATCTTGAAAATTACTCCAAGTGGCAGTAGTTCTCAAAAATCCAAGGAAGGAAGAAGATTCTTATCGATACCTCGAATTGTTAAGATTGTGCTTCAATTATTTGGCCTTAATGAATATAATTAGTTGAAATTTTTCTTCCCATAATCACTTGACAATTTTTTTTTTCAAAAAAGAAAAATTTTGCCAAAACTTTAATCCAGGCTTTTGAATGAATAATTGATAATTAAAGTCAAATATTGATTGAAATCAAATTTTGTTTATACACTTGTAATTAATTTTAACAATCTGTAAACCAAGTTTAAGACTGAAATTTGAGCATTATAAAAGAATAAAATTTAATTAATTTCAAAGTTAAAAAGCAAATTTAAATTAAAAAAATCCCAAATAAAACAAATCAGTCTTAAATAAAGACTGTTTCTCTTATTTTTTTCTGCAGATTTTTTTTGTTAAAATAAATTTAATTCATTACCAATTTTTTTCTACATTCTATTTGAAATATGCATAGAGTATACTTTTCTTGCATTCACAAGTATCCCAATGCAAAGTGAACTGCTTAAAATTAAAAAAACAAAATATCCTTTGTACCCATGCTGTATCTTATTTAATAGGGACGATGCGGGCCTTCCACCTGCAACACACTGACTCATTCAAGACTTAAATTTTTTTACCTAAATTTAGAGGTGAGCAAAGATGGTCAGAGTTCCATTTGTCTACAACAAAACCTACTCTACTCCGCGTCGTCCATTCGAAAAGGAACGCTTAGATCAAGAGTTAAAATTAATCGGCCAGTTTGGTCTTAGAAACAAGCATGAAGTATGGAGAGTGCGTTACACATTGGCAAAAATTCGAAAAGCTGCCAGAGATTTGTTGACTCTGGAAGAAAGAGATCCAAAGCGTCTCTTCGAAGGTAATGCCTTGCTAAGACGTTTAGTGCGGATCGGAGTGTTGGAAGAGAACAAAATGAAGCTCGATTACGTCTTGGGTCTTAAAGTAGAGGACTTTTTGCAAAGACGTCTTCAAACCCAAGTCTTCAATGTTGGTCTGGCCAAATCTATCCATCATGCGCGTGTTTTGATCCGTCAAAGACACATCAGGTAAAGAACACGACTTAGTTCAGTCTGTTTTAGACTAAAATTTAATTAATAGAATCATGACTATTATGGTTAATTTAATATTAGATTGGATGGGCCACTTGAACATTGTTTACAATGTTCTACGTCCATCATGCACAATATTTTCTATTTAACCCTAAGAGGTAATTTGTACCCAGATAAGAGGTATTTTTGTCCAATGATGACCAATAAACGCCGTTTACCTGTATGAAATTTCGTGATTTCATTAAACTTGTTTAACCTACTGAGGGCGAAAATCTTTTAGGCTCTACTTGGCCATTTTTTTTCAATTTTTTAATCATTTTTTAAATTAGAGTAAGAAAACAAGTAGTTAACATCCCGTCGTTCATCGTAAGATTAGATTCACAGAAGCACATTGAATTTTCATTGCAATCACCATTCGGAGGTGGCAGACCAGGTAATTATTTTTATTTACTTGACACAGACAGACACGCTTGTCCAATGATGATTGTAAAATCGCCGTTTACCTGTATGAAATTTTTTGAATTAGAAATAAGCTATTTTGACTGAGGGCGCGTGTTCGGAAATTTTTTGTCAAAAAAAATGCTAATCAATTTATTTTAAGGCCGTGTAAAGCGAAGAAATGCCAAGAGAGCTGCTGGTGGTGATGCTGCTGCCGAAGACGAAGAGTAAACCATTCGATCTTGTCTATTTTGGCTGATTTTATTTTAAATTGAAAAATATGTCAGCAAAATAAATAAAAATAATTATTAAAAATTCTTTTATTTTTTATAAAAGCTGATTATGGCCGAAAATGTTTGATTTTAATTCAAAAGTATGATGAATATTTTGGATGACTAAAAATTTAATATAGTATTTCCAAGGAAATGTTGGCTAATATTTTTCTTTGCCACTTCTCATCAAAAAGCATTCAAGTTGATTTACTTTCAAATTTTTCTCTATACAAAGAAATCTGAAAATAAGTGCGCAAATATGGCTTTGTTTTCTGTAGAAATTTGGCAATCATTGTTTTATATAAATTCGAAAATTTTCTCTTTTAAATTTGCTTTTTTAAGTTTAAAAATCGAAAGAAATTTTTGTTTGAAATTTTTTTTTCATTTGTTAATTTCATTACCTTCATGATCAAACTAAAGTAAGTTAAAATAATTTCTATCCTAACTAAATTATAAAATAGACTCTGCTTTTATTAAAAAGTCTTTTCGTGTTTTTATAATAGACATTGCATTTAAAAGCAGTGAATTTACTGAATTAAAAGGTATATTAAATATTTCTTATAAAAATTAAGGCGCGTGACATCTATCTTCTGTCATAAATCTAAAAGCTGCAGGATTTTGTCACGTTCTATATGGTTTTTATTGAATTGAAAACTAAAAGCTAATAAAACGTATTGGCTTTATAAAATTATTTAAATAAGACTCATTATTAAATTCAAAATTTAATTTTCAAAATTGGTTTTTAGAATTTTTGCATTTAATTGGTTTTAGTATTTCGTAAATTTGTTATTTTCTACTTAAAAATTAATCTAATGATAAAATGAAGGTTAATTCTATTTGTCCCTCTTAACTTTATATCATTTTTTATGGCATCAATTAGAATTGAAAATTGAAAAAAATCCAAAATAAAAATAAAATATGAATTTTATTTTGAAAAAAATATCATATTTAATTGAACAAATATCAATAGCTTAATAATAACAAATTAATTGAGCTTTAAAAAAAAATTTCGTTGTATTTTTATAAATCTAAAATTCAGCATCTAAAAAAATAGGTGTTTGAAAAAATTAAAATTCTTTCTTTAATTAAAAGAGAATATTTTTTGTCAACAGATTTTCTTAATCTTTTTGATTGTTGCTCGCTATCATTATTAGTTTTTTTGGGTCTGTCACGTTTACGTTTCTCAGAGACCTGAATATTGTTTTCGATAAGATCTTATACTGTTGAACTTGAAGCTAAAACCAGTTTATTTTGATTAGAGACATTAACGATTGAATAATTTACACTTTGGATCGTACTTGAAACCTCTTGTTGAACTTCGGAATGATTTTGATTGTCTAGCTGCCTATTAATCGGAGCAATCAAATTTCTCTCTAGAGCATATCTTGCTTTTTTTTCAATCTCGTTTTTCTTTACCTTCGATCGCCAAGTCTAAACCCACAAATCTGTTTAAGTTCATAAAGTGCAAGATGCCTATTGTGTGATTGCAATTGATTTTCCTGATTATTGACTTTTAAAAGTACAGAAGAGGATGAAGCTTCAGACATTTTCTTTCAAGTTATGTTTTATTTTTTTTTAAGTTAAATTATCAAGCAAAATTCAAGGAATTCATTTTTATATCAAGTATTTAAATCTAAATTAGTTGCTCGGTTTAGAAATTTTTTTAATTAATCCTGAGAAATTTATGAATTGGAATTGTCGAAAATCAAAAAATTAACACTTTTATGATTAATATCATCTTCATCAAACGATTGTCTACCTTTGAATAAAAATATCTTTTGAATTTTATTTTTATCTTATAACAAAAATTATTTATCTACAATTTATTTTGTCTCCTTTTTTTAATTAAAATTATCTACTAAAAAAAATATTTATCTACTGCTAAGTTTGACTCAGTTCAATTCAAAATGAGTTCTAATTGAAAAATGCAGGAAATTTTTTTATAGATTACTGTAACGTCAGAATCATAAATACCAAGTTAAGTAAAAGTAAAATTTGTCAACCCCAAAAAAGTTTTTTTTTTAAAAATTCTTTATACAAGTAATTTGTTTTATTTTGTGCAAAAATATCTGTTAAAAAATTATTTTATAAAAATTAAAATTCAGCATATTTGTGCTGCTTCACTTTGAAAAAAAATTTTACATATTTTTTATCATGTGTGTTAAATTATTTTTTACTAAGAACTGTGCAATCTTTTTAATTATTTTTTAATTATTCATAAAAATTCCATTTGATCAGATATATTTAATTATTTTTGAGTGTGAGTTTTAGTGCTTTACAAAAACTTGTGAGCCAACTTTCAAAATCACTATTGAGGGAAAAGCACATTTACTCCTCCTTAGACCTAAAAATGGGTAATAATTTCAGATCAGGTGAAAAAAAATCTCGAAGTAGGTCCTGTCCATATTTTTTTTACATATTCTAAAACTCAATAAAATCAATTTTCTTGAACTATCATCCAATGTCGATGACACCATTAACTCTAAGATAATACTGGTGGAACTTCATTGATCTTCTATTTTTAAATAATAAGCCAAATTTGAATTAATTTCAAACTATTTGACAAAATAATAAAAATTTGGATAACCCTTATTCTACAGGTTCAAAATTAATTCTGTAAATGCATCATGGTGTAACATAAATATTTTCAACAATTGTCTAAGTCTGCTAAAGTCGCAAATTTAGCAAAAATTAAGATTCATATATATTCTTACGTAGTGCAATTTGAAGAGATTTTGCGGATCATTAGCAGACTTTGGCATTAATGTATATTCCACCATGCTGCATTTATTGAACTAATTTTAAAATTTTAGAAAAAAAATTTTTTCAATTTTTATCATTTTGTATGTTTTTTTGACTTTTAATGAAATTAAATCTTTAATAATTTTTATAAAGTGAATTTGTTTCCATTACTGAAACAAATCGAGCTTCATAAATTCTTGACCACATGGCTTTAAGAGGAATATTTGAACATAAAACACCTCTTGCATAAAGGATACCGATAAAAGCTAATATATCTTCTTTTTTAATTGAAAGTTTAGGATCTACAGCTTTCGAATGACAATTGGTACAATTCAATATAAAATTTATCATGGACAATTCAAAAATCATGAAAAATTCTGACAGTTTGGTTTCATCTATTTGACGTGTAGCATAGCTTGTTGGTCCAACTTTTTCATTAAAATTTTTCTTTTTCCAAGATTTGTCTCTTCTTCGTCTTCAATCTTTATCGTTCCATTTTACGAAGTTTGTCAATGTTAGTTTCTTCTTCTTTTTCAGGTTCATCTGAGTCATATTCAGTATTAGGTTGGTTTTATTTTCCATTTCTTCTTCGAAATCATCATCATTATCATCAGAAACTTTTGATTTGGTATAATCCGCATTTCTAAGAATTCCAAGAGCTTGTAAGGCAGCTTTTCTTCGAGATATGGATCAAAAAATTATTATTTATTATAGGAATTATTGAAATTAAAAGCATAATCAGCCATGTCTTTAATCTTTTTTTCAATAAAAAACAATATTTTTTGAGGATCCAAAAAATCCCTCCTCGGTTTTAAACGTATACTTTTTTTTTGCATGAAATAAAAATATTTTGTAACCAAAATTAATTAATTATAATATTTTTTGACTTTAGTTTTGATGGAAAAGCAAAATTGTCAAAAATTATTAAATTTATTGAGCAATAAGCAAAAGAATTCAAACAGGGTCGAAACAACCCTTCCGGGTTTTGAGTTTTAAAGTATTTAAAAAGAAAATTTTTTCAAACTCGATTTATAAAATAAAGTAAAAAAATGTATTTTATTTATATTTCTTTGATATATGTATCTTAAGACCTTTTTCCTTCTTCAAAAATTCACTTATTCAAAATTTTGCTATGAATTTAAATTTTATTTGAAAATATTATACTTTGCTAAAGCCAAATAATACTTTATTTTAAATTCAGCATTAATTTAATAATTTATATTTTAAAATTACTTTAATAGAAAAAATTATTTGGTGATTATGTTTTGATCACATAATGTTGAATAATTATTTTTGTGATCAAAATGATCAAATTCTGGAATGATATGTTCACATTTTATTGTGAACACTTGATAATTAATTCATGAGAAAAAGAAAAAAAATATTTATTCTAAATTTTATTTCTAATTTCAACTATAAAAAATGAAGACAAAAAAAAGAAAAAAAAAGGAATTTTATTCTAAATGTTTTTAATAAAAATCAATCAGATTTAGCCCAATATGAAGAAAGAAAAGATTTTTAAGCACGATAATCAAAAAAATTGTCATTAAAGACTCGAAAAATCATTAATTTCATTAGATTGGAATTTTTTTGTAAACAGGAAAATGATGAGCAAAGTTAGTTAAATTGTTGTACTTAAATGATACAATGTTTCGAAATTGCGTTATTAAAAAACTTCTGACTTTAAATGTGTTGATCAATTAGCTGAATTAAATATACAAAAAAAAGAAGAAAAAAAAGTATATTAAGAAAAAAGTTAGCTATCTAAAAATTCAAGCAAAGTGGGGGTAACTAGAAAAAAAAAAGAAGCAGAAAACAGCATTCAAGCGAATAGAGTAAAGTTTAAATGAAAATAGTTAAATATTATCTTAACTTGATTTTTTTTGTTTTTTTTTGATTTTTTTAAATTTTTTTGGCTTTTTCTAATTTTTTGTAAAAGAAAATCCTCTAAATAAAGTAATTAAAATAAAATAGCATTCAAACATGGTGTTAAATTTCTCATTGAATATTGTAAACCATGGATATGATGTCATCGTTTTGTGGAACTTCTTTGGAGCCAGGTGGCACTACAGAAAATCCCAAAAACATGAAGACTCTCATCAAAGCTTGCCTGTCAGTTCTGTTTCGCTTAAAGCAAACAAACACCTTTTCGCACTCGAGTTTTTCTTCGGCAAATTCAAGCAATGAAATGAAACTGTCGCGCGATCCCTCAGGTAGAACGCTTAGTGGGATGTCCACGTACAAAGTTCCATTGACCAACAGGGTCTTCCATTCGACCTCTTTTTGGTCGCTCAGCGGACACTTGAAGCTGAGCAATAGTGAGTCCGGATTGTCTGCTATTTCATCAAAATCAATAAATTCGGAAGAGTTTCCTCTGTCATTTAAACTTTGAATCGATTCACATGAATCTGTTGAAGTGTCTGATGAAGATGACGACTGCTTTCGTGATTTGTAGATCGACGAAGCTGGTGTAGTTGCAGTCGATCTTCTTTGCGGCATGATAAATTTATTCAAGCTACCGACACTGCCGCTGATAATGCCGCCTTCTGAATTAACACACAATACATCATCCAAATCGCTTGCATAGCGTATTGAGTGTTTATCAGCAGTGCTTGAATTTTTAGACTTTGGGGCGTGGGTCACATCAGGAATAGTACTGAGGCCCGGTAGCCAGACGGATACATAAATGTCTTGGCCTGAAAAAGAACCAGGTTTATTGGCAACAAAATTTTAAAATTAAAATCTTACTGATCAATTGGGCTTTCAAATGATGGCATTTCAAGGGACAATGAATCTTGGGGTGAAAAAATTTTTTAAAAAATTTAAATCAGAAATTGCCAAAGGTCTTACTTGATATTGATTTAAAAATACTACTATTATAAATACTACTTGTATTGATCATTTTTTTACAATTAAAAAACAATTCGATTTATAAAAAGCTTAAATTTGATTTTTGAAAAAAAAATTTAGTTTTAATGTGTATTGGAAATAATTTGCTAGTTTAAGCTAGATCGATTAACAATGAATAGTTGTATAGAAAAAAAAGTTTTTTTCTCCTTTTCCCCTCTATCGTGACGGATTTAAATGGTCAATTGGTCAAATAAGTCAAAAGTTTCTTTTTGAATTTTTTTGCGTTTCTTTTTCTTGTGACTGACTTGCTTATAAGTGTCTATTGTGCCGGCTTTAAACAAAGCTGATCAAAAATTTACCAAAATTTTGTTTGCTTGAAAAAAGTCTAAAAGAACAAAAAGATTTGATATTTATAGTGCGCAATTTAAAATTATGATAACTACCAGTTGGCAAGACACACTCTTGGCAACTGGGTCTTTGATATTTATGCTAAAATTTACGAATAGAAAAAAATGAGGTTAAGAGTGTAGCATTTAAAAAAAAAGAAAAAAAGATATTATAAATTTTTTCAAAAATTATAATAAACTTTGGAAATATCTCACTGCAAAGCTAAATTATGAGGCGGGAGCTAGTGTTCGTGGCAAAATAATTTAAAATATTTTATGTTTAGAGAAGAATGTGCTGCCTAACAATAAACTGCTGATTTTCAGACTTAAAAAAAATATTGATTTTTGTCACTATCTATTCAATAGAATCTGAATGCGGAGATCCGAATGAACACAATTCGGGACAGACTAATGGCTAATTCTGCTTGGATGCATTTAAATTTGGAAACATATTTTACTAATTTGTTCTTAAATAAAATAAACTTTTTGTTGTAACTATTTTTTTTATCAAACTCTTATTTATATCTTGGCTAGGCCTTCTTCGAAAAGGCTCATTGTGTGACACTAATTTCGTTTTTTTATTGTTATTTTGAAATTTAGAAATTAAATTTTATTTACGTTCTTTAAATCCTAAAACTCTTCTTATCTTATCGAAAAGATTGTTAAGAAATTTCGATAAAAGCTTAGAAAACACTCTCTAGCTATCATCTTAATCACACTCGGTCTTTTATCATCTAGATGGCATGCTTTGAAAATATTTGAGAAACTTCGTATTTGTTTATGTAAGCAATTCTAAACTTTAAAATGAGCTTGATGCAAGTACTTGCCAAAGCATGATGTCAGAAATATAGCTTTTTTTGTTATAACTTTTTCGATATTTATTTATGTCTTAGTTATTGACTAAGCTAAACTTACAAAAATTCTAAATCATCTAGAATTTATACTCGTCTAAATAAGCATGTAATTTCGCATTAGAATTTCTATACAAGGAACTTTTAAGCATCCAAGACGTCTGGCTAAATTGATCTAATCGATTTGTAACAAAAATCAAGGCTTCAAGCAACTTGAGAAGAGAGGCAAACACCAAGCTGAACACACCCTGGGATAAAAATTCCTCCTTTAATTGCTTTTTTAGTTTAACAAGAAATTAAAATATGTTTGGCAAAAAGTAAATTGCGTACTTGGTAAAAATGTTGCTCTAAGCAAAAAATATTTTAAATAAATTTTCAGATTGCTTTTTAAAAATTTTACTTTAAATTTAAAAAAAAAATTTCTATGCCGGATTTTAAAAATCTTCCTGTATCAACAATTAGATTCATAATTTAAAAAATGTATCCGTTTTTTTAAATTAACAAACAATTTTTAATCTACGTAATTTTGTAGAATTCAATTACAACCTCTGATTAAAGTAAGCAAAAATTGACCATTTAATTTTTTTTCTTGGAAAAATACTTTTTTGTGAATAAAATTTTTCAATAAAAAAACTCAGTAACAATGATGTGTTAACATTTAGAAAAAAAAAGAATTTTTATTTAAATAAAAATGTGTGATTTATTAAAGCCTTATATAACAAGAAAAAAAACATGGATTTTAATTAATATTTATTAAACAAATAAAAAAATTTCTTTGTCTAAAATTTGAATTTTTTTCATGTTAAAATTTTATGAGCATGTAATACTGTAAAAATCAATTTACTTTGTAATAAAAAATAAGTATCAAAGTTCAAATGAAAAAAAAAATCAGAGAAGACTTCAAGTCTCTAGAAAGATTTTTAAGCTTAATTTTTTGTTAAAAAAAATCAAATTTCTCTTAAGTATAAAATAAAATGATTAAATTTCATTTTCTTCTCGATACTTCTAAAGAATCACTAAATTAAAAAAGCTTATCTAAAATGCTAATTTGAGCAGACATAAAGCTTATATCTGATTTTAAAATTGTTTATAAATGTAAAAAAACTTAAAAAATAATTAAATTTAATCCATGACAAAATGCATTTTTGCTTAGCATTTATATAAATAATAAAAATTATTGATCTTACATTATTTCCTAAAATTATACAGCGTCTGTAAATTTTTTTCCTATCATGTTACATTAAATTTATATTTTTTTAAGACATATCTAAATAGTAGATTAAAAAGTAATTAATCACAAATTGACGTCAATGATTTATTTGTCAAGGAAAAATTTAGCCAAATTTGATTCGGAATTTTTTTTGATAAATTATTAATCAAATTCTGGTTTCATAAGAGCATCAAATAGCGCTCTAAATTTTTTTAAATCAAGAATAGGAAATTTTATATTTTTTCTGCGGATTTCATATCTAATTTTAAAATCCCAATATATTAAAAAAATCAAAATTCAATTCCAATCCAACCATTTGTTTTCTCAAGGGTTTGAATTCGTCATCAATCTCTATGAAAATATACCATTCTTTTTTGAAATTTAAAAGCAATGGAATGCTTTATGTGCTTTCAAATTAATTTAATTTTTTAATATTTTTTTGACTTAAGCAAAAATTATTTTTAAGTTTATAAAATATAAATTTGAAATGTAAAATAGACAATAATTTAGCATTGTTTTTAGAATTATTTTCTGCAAAAGAACAATAATATCGATAAAAATATCCAAATATTAGTATTTCAATGTCAAAATTGGAAAGAATTTTGCTTCAATTTTCTCACTTAATGATTATGGAGTAACAGATTATGCAAAAAATTTTTGAATTTTTTAAATAAAATTCTTGTCTTAAATTGAAAAAATTCTTATAGAATTTGAAAAGCTAAAGTTCAGTGTTTTATTTTTATTGCTTTAGAAATATTCAATTTATTATTTGGATATGATTTTAAGAAAAATAAAATTAATGTTGTCGATAATAGCATAATCACGTATTATCAAGTCAGTAATTTATTTTTTAAATAAATTAAAAAAAAACACGACAAGACAACTTGTTAAACACTTAAGACCCATGGACATTCATGAAATAATTACTTTATTGCTTTTTTCTATTGTAAAAAATTGGTAATCATGAAATCATGAAGTGTTTTTATCGATTCAAAATCGGATTTCTTGAATTTTTTGAATATTAATTTTATCTGAAAAGCCAATTCTAAATAAAGTATTACAAATAAATAATAAATTTCATAATAAATTAAATAAAAAATCTACAAACATTTTTAAATAAAAGTGAACTAAATAAGATTTTAATGCAATTGAACTTTTAAAACAAAACAAAAAACAAACAGAACCAAATACTCAAATAAAATAAAATTAGAGTTGGTAGACCGGTTTAATGAAACCGGTCTATTAAAATCGTTTAAAACTCGGTTTTAAAGATAAATTTTGATTTATTGATATTGCCTTGATTGTGAAAAAATTAAATTAAATTTTTTAAATTAATTAATTTAATAAATTAATTTTTATTATTTTAAGTTAAAAAAATTAAAAATGAAAATTATAAATATATTTGTCCAAGAGTTTAAACACATCAGATTTCTTACATTCTTAGAATTTAATGAAGTTCTATCTTCTATTATTGTTTGACAAGCCGGAAAAAATGTCTTTTCAAATGGAAAACTTGAAGGTATTATACATAGATGGTCTTTAGCTATTAATTCTAGGTATTTAAAGTTACTATCAGATCACCATTTAATCACATCGAAACCAAGTACATTCTCGACTCTAGGTGAATATAAATATTGCATTAGCTCTGACGATGAATACGAGTCGAAACACAGTTTTTATTTTGAAACAATCTTTCCATAATAGATAAATGCTTATCTTAAAAAAGAATTTAAAAAAAATAAAATAAATCACACAATTAAAATTAAAATTAATCACTATTTAAATTTGTATCATGAGTTTCATAAACATTTTGATATATTTGTTGATAAACTTTTAACAAATCTTCAAGTAGCTTAATTCCAGTTTTTTCATCAATTTTATCTAAAAAGTACTTTTTCAGTCCAAGATCAAAAATATCACAAATCATAGCTGCAAGTTTTATAATTATAATCCAATACTCTTTAATTTTTTTAACACTGCATAGATTGATAATTTTGAATGAGCATATTAAGTATCTTTAAATTTTTTTCAAGATTCTTTATTAATTGGTCAAATACTATACATAGATGGCTACATGAGTTTTCTCCAGACAAATCAAGTGTGCCTTAAAAAATTTAAATTTATAAATTTAATTTTTTTTTAAAAACTTTCATTAAATGGTTCGAATAAATCCAATAATAAATCTGCTTTACTAAAATCATCCGAATTCAAGCCTATAGCTTCAGAAGGCTTTTCTTCGTTTAATTTTTTAGAAACAGCATTCAAAGATTTCTTAACTTTTAGTGCTCTATCTAGCATATCAAAAGTAGAGTTCCATCTGATATCGATATCCATTACAACCGATAATTCTCTTTCTTTACAAGCTTTTTGATGCGCGTATAAATCAGCTTCTAATTTGAAGAAGCATGAATTATTTGCATTCAAATATACAGTGGTGATTTGACACAAGAATTTGACTAAATTTTACGATAATTAACGTAAATACCGTAAAATTCAAAAATTCAAAAATTAAGAATTTATTATATAAAATTATATATTTTTATTATAAAAAATTTATTAATACAAAAAACACAACAAAAAAAATTTAAATTGTATTTAAGAAATAAATAAAAAATTGTATATTTAGTTCCGAATGTATTTTTTTTTGTAGTGTTTTTAGTATAAAAAAATTTACCAATTTTTACATTTTTCACCCAACAATTTTTTTACGGAAAAAATCTTAACTTTTTTCAGCATGATTTTGTAAGAAAAAAATTAAAAAATTTGAATTTTTTCAAAAAAAAAGATTTTTTCAAAAATTTTGGCAATTTTCATATTAACTAAAATTTACGAAAAATATCGTAAAATTAAAATAATTTTCGTTAATTCTTAATTTTTGACTTTTCGGATTTTACGGTATTTTACGTAAATTGTCGTTAAATTTATTCAAATTACGGAAATTAACGTAAAATTTGGTCAAATCCTCGTCTCAAATCACCACTGTAATTTTAGTAATTGAATCACGAATTTCATTACAGTCGGGACCATCTTGTACTGTTGGATTCAAAATGTGAGTTGAACATCTCATGTGGATAATTGAAGAGTGCATCTCATCAGCTTGTAAAATTTAATTCCATTCACCATATTACGTGCATTGTCAGTTGTTTTAGACAAAACTTTTTTTTAATCTAGAACATATTCTCTTAGAGCCTAAAATATTAATTTAACATTTTATTTTCAAAAATTTATATATTTTTTAATTACTTCTTTTAAAGAATCACATATGTTTATTCCATTGTGAGGATGAGGAAACAAAAAAAAAGTCTAGAACATATTTTTCTTCTTTTCCCAGTATTTATCAATAAAACAACAATTAAGTGTCATGTAAGGTTCATCAGCGTGAGAGACCCATCCATCAGTTGATTCACCTTGAAATTATAAAATATTGTTGAAAGAAAATATTTAAAAGAAAATAATTTTTTTATTACCATTGAGTCTAAGCTATTAATTAAAGCCTTTAAGTTTAACATCGAAGTTTGATATTCTTTCTTCAAAAAAGAAACGAAACCAAATCGTATGTCGCTCTGGTACCATAAAGCGATTATCCAAAATATAGCAAAAATTCAAAAAAGATCTTGAATTTACTATTGATTCTTTCTTTTTGTCTTCGTTCTAAAGGTAAGATACAGTTGTTAGATTCTTGTGACAAAAGTTAATTTATGCTATCTTGATCTTGAAATGATGAAGAAATTGAAGGTGACAATTCTTCAGACATCTTTCTTAGTTTATTTTTTCTCAAAAAATTTTTATAAAGTAATTTAAGAAACCAGTCTTATAAATAGTGACTTAGACTTAGAGTTATTAGTTTTTAATTTTATAAAAATAATACAAGAAATTTAGTAGACAATAAATTAATCTTTTTAAAGGGAAAATTTTTGAAAATTCTTCTTCTGAATTTTCATGTCTGATCTTCGTTAAAAAACAGGTCTCTCAAACTGACAATTAGACTTGTAAAAAATTTGTAATGGTCAAACTCGTAAAATTCGAGCATTGCCTCATGTAATACTCGGAAAAATTTAGGATTTTTGATTTTTCCTAGTATTACATAAGGTATTGCTCGAATTTTACCAAATTGATGAGTAAAGATACAAGTAAATATTCGAGATTTACGAGTTTTTTAAGTGTGATTCTAAAACCGGCCTTGAGATTAGAACCGGTCTACCATCCCTAAATAAAATAATTAAAACATATTTTTTAAATTATTAATTTTGATAAATTTATCTATCATTTTACAACTTTATCCTTTTTGATAACTGTTTACTTAAATTAACTATTTATTTATTTTTATTTTTATAAAATTGATAATAATTCGAATTTTTTTGAATTTGCTTTTTAAAATAAAAAATTTAAAGATAAGAATTTAGTTTAAAGTTTGTTCTTTTATAAATGATTTTTTTTAATTAAGAATTATTTAGAGTCTTTAATTTATTTTTGTGGTTCTTGGTAAAGTGAAATGTTCCTCTCTTAAAAAAGGAACGGAATCGAGTCGCATTCTTAAAAAAGCATTACCATCCATCCTATTCTGTTCATTCGATCCATCTTATTCAGTGCATTCAATAATGGATGAATTGAATGAAAGCAATGAATGGACTGATTAATTATGACCAAACTTAGAAAGTAACAAAAAAAAACAAGGATCAAATTTAAAAATCTTAATTAACAAAATTTAATATACTCTACTAGTTTTAATTATTTTAAATTGTATCCCCTTAAAGTGGTCCATTACAAATGACTTAGAGGATTATAATTGATTCAAAACAGTAATTTTTAAATTTTTTATTTTAAATAAACAATAAAAACTAATATTGTTTAAATTTTTTCAGATTTAATATTTTGTTATCTAGTAATTCGTCTGAATAAAATCGAATTTCTTGACTAGGAAACAAAATTTTGCAAAAATTTTAAAAATAAAATTTAATCTTGAATCCAAAAAGGGTAAAATATGAAAAAAAGGAATTTGTTCAAAAGTTTACTGAATTATTTCGCTTAAAATCTTGAAATTAAACATGTTCGATCTCAATCACCAATTCAGTCTCTGCAAATAACTTATAAATGAATCATTAGGACAAAATCAAAATTTTCCATTTAAATCAGAATTTTTGCTGTTTTATGTTGGCTCTTTGGCCAGGATTGTAAATCTGAATCGATGGTCTATCTTTGTTTCGTACTGGTTTTTGTCCGTCTTTTTCACTTGATTCTTTTTTTTCCTCTTTAATCGGTTTTGGTTCAACGATCTTGGTCGGGGTTGAACTTTTTTCCTTATAATACTTATCGTCATAATTTTTTGAACCTCCAGAACCCCGGTACCCATAGTTTGTTCTATTCGCTCTCTCTTTTTCTTTTACCGGAGCATTATTTTTCACAGAAATATGCTGCTTTTCCACATTTGGTTTACTTGTGTTTTGTGGACCCGGCTTGTTTGATAGCTCGCCCTTAAATTCAGATTTGGAAGCAAGAGTTATCTTTGTCTGTGGTTGTTTCTGCGACGCGCTGCCCTGGTCTTTTGATTTGTAACTCGAACCGTAATAATAATCATCTCTTCTTTTGCCACCATAACCACTTCCGTACCTTTTGTCATCATCACGATCTCTATCACGCCTTCTTCTGTCTCTCTAAAATTAAATTTAATGAATTGTAAAAATTTTCAAAATAAATAAATACATCTTTGGCCGATCTTTTCTCATCTCTTTTTTTCTTTAAGTATTCTAAGAGTGGGGTGGTGACTTTTGGAGCAGAAAAAGGCCCCAAGTTATCTTTTTCTTTCTGTTCTAATTCTTCCAAAATAGCTTCGCATGATGGTAGTTGTTCTTCTGATGGTTTGCCAAAAGTTTCCAAAAAATTTAAGTAATCCGGATCCTCGTGAATGGTGTTACATTTTGAGTCTTTTTTGGGAGGATTTTTAGGATCCAGTTTGAAGCGGCGTTGATAGGGAGCGTATTCAACCAGCGCTGGATACTCATTAGACTTTGAATCTAGAAAGACATAGTTATCAAAACGGTCACGAAAATTTAGCACGTCCTGGTTATTTTTGAAGCAAAAGTAGGCTCTTGAGAACGCGTTCTGACCCAATGTTGGATCCGCATTGCAAAAATAGAAGTAGTCATAATCCGGCAATGGAGATACAATGTCCAAGAACTGTTCTTTAGTCAAAGTAGATGGTAGTCTTCTGATCACTATTTTTTTGACTGGGTGTTCATTTGACTTTTCAGCATCAGTTGCAGTGCTCGACGTCATTTCTTAACAATCTTTTTTTTTTTAAATAAAAATGAAAGAAAATTAAATTTTATAATTTATGGAATCTTGGGATATAAATTAATAGTAAAAATTTAAGTTAAATTTGCTTATAGTAATATAAATTGTGAAATTTTTAAATTGGAATTTATTTTTTGTTTTAGAATACACGTTTTTGGTTGATCGGAAAAAAATGGCCGATGATGAGCAAGAGACATATAAACTATGGCGAATTAGAAAGACCATTCTTCAAATGTGCCATGATCGAAATTATTTGGTAACCAGCGAGGAACTTGAGCAAACTTTGGATCAATTTAAGCAGACATATGGTGATAGGCCGAGTCAGGGCGAGCCAAGTAGATCAAGACTTACAGTTTTAGTGTCGCACAATGTGGACCCGGGCGATCAACTCTACGTGTTTTTTTGTGAAGAGAAAAAAGTAGGACAAAAAAACTTGGAGAATTATGTCCGAAAGATGGAAGAGCAGAGTATTTCAAGAGGAATTGTTGTGGTCCAAGAAGGTCTGACTCCGAGTGCAAAAAAATTAATCGAAAGTCTAAAACAAACAACCACAGTTGAACCTTTTATCGAGGCCGAGCTAATGATAAATATAACAAACCATTTTGTAATTTTTTCACTTTTTTACCTCAAAAAAGAAAATAAACTTACAATGTTTAGCTGGTTCCCCAACATGTGCTTTTGACTACTGAAGAAAAAAAAGAACTTTTGGTTAGATAGTAATATAATTAAAAAATTTTATTATTTAAATTTTAAATGAATTTTTTTTTTCAAGTAAATTAAAAGAAAATCAGCTGCCAAGAATTAGACAAGATGATCCAATTGCAAGATATTTTGGTCTTAAAAGAGGACAAGTAATTTTTTTAAATAAAAAATATAATTTTATTTTTTTAATTATTTTTGCAAGGTTGTTAGAATAATTCGTATCTCAGAAACAGCTGGTCGTTATGTAACATATCGGCTTGTTTGCTAAATATAAGTTTATTATATGTTGAATTTATTTGTATAAAATAAAAATTGGTGCAAAAGCAATGTTGTCAATTTAATTTTTTTTGAATACATGTTTGGTGCAAAATTAAATTTTTTTTATTCAATTTCCATTTAACTTACAATTTAAAAAGTCAAAGCACTTTCAATATGTCCCTATGCATGAGCTTTGTCACGGGAATATTAAATATCAAACAGAGGGGTTGTTTAATACCGTAAACTCGCGTTCACGACTCTAAGAGTAATGCCCAAATCCAACTTTTTTTCTTATAGAGTTAATTATATAGTTTCTATGTTATAACAATTAAAATTGAATTAGCTGAAAAATACACCGAATATGGAATATTTTTCAATAATAAAGCCTAAATTTAGCTTTTACTCTAACAAAAAAATGGTCATTACTCTCATAAAAAAAAATTTAATTAAAAAAATTGTAGAGTTAATTTCGAAAATAGAAAATTAGTCAAATTTAAGCATTTTTCTATTTTTGCAGTTTAGTCTAAGTGCATTTTTGTGAAACTAAAGGTAAAATTTTAAAAAGTTTATAAAAAAATTTATTGAATTCGATGAGGAAATTGGATTTGAATTTTAGTTAAATGAATAATAAAGAAAGAAATGTTAATTTTTATTCGGTCTGATAATTTTTCCACTTTCATCACGTGGAAGCTTTTTCCTTCCCCTTTTCTTTGGACCTGTTTCACTATTTTTATCTGTAGTTACATTTTTTGATTTTTGAGTAAAAGCTCTATTCACTTGATCATTGACAATTACTTGAGAATTTACATATAAATCTCTTAATACATAACGTCCTGTTAATTGAGGATTTGAAGTTTGATCCACTTGAATAGTCACAAAATTTGTAAAAATTTTACCTTTAATTTCACAAAAATGCACTTATAGTAAACTGCAAAAATAGAAAAATGCTTAAATTTGACTAATTTTCTATTTTCGAAATTAACTCTACAATTTTTTTAATTTAATTTTTTTTAATGAGAGTAAAGACCATTTTTTTGTTATAGTAAAAGTTAAATTAAGGGTTTATTATTGGAAAATATCCCATATTCAGTGTATTTTCCAGCTAATTCATTTTTAATTGTTATTACATAAAAAATATGTAATTAACTCTATAAGAAAAAAGGTTGGATTTGGGCATTTCTCTTAGAGAACGCGAGTTTACGGTAGCTTTAAATTTTTATTTTTAGATAGATATTATGTAACGGGTGATGCATAAGTAAATGGACAAAAGTTAAGTTAACTTGCCCGATCATGCAAATGATCAGGGAATCATATATATATTTATTTATAAACTACTAAAAATTAGCTATAATATTGCAAAAAAAAATTTTTTAAATGGGACTTTCTGTGTCTGAACGAGAGGCTTTTATCGTAAACGTGAAAAAACACCAAAATATAGCGCCGTACAGCATGAGAAAGCCAAGAAATTGAGTAAAAAACTTTCAAATATGCTATATCGTTCACCATGTTCGCTTATTTTGGACAACGAAAAGTACTTTACTTTGGCGGGCGACAACATGCCGGGAAATGCTGGATATTACACAAATGACAAGTCTACTAGTCCGGACAGTGTTCGGTTTGCTGGAAAAGAGAAGTTTCCAAAGAAGGTGCTTGTTTGGATAGCCATATCTGATCGAGGTATGTCTAAGCCTCTTTTTCGATTATCAAAGTCGGTTGCCATCAATTCGAGCATCTATATCGACGAATGCTTGAATAAACGACTGCTCCCATTTATACATGAGTATCATGAAGACCTTGACTACGTTTTTTGGCCTGACTTAGCGTCTGCTCACTATTCTATATTAAGCACAACATGGATGAACGAAAATGTAAATTATGTGACCAAAGATATCAAATCGAAAATTTTTGGGGTTGTTTGAGTGAAAAAGTATACGAGGGAGGTTGGCAAGCCTCAACAGAGCAACAGCTGATTAACCGCATTAAATTAAAGTTGAAGGAATTTGACTTAAATTTTGTGAAATCCCTTATGACGGGGGTCAAAGCAAAGCTCAGAAAAATCGGTCACGATGGAGTTTTTTCATTATTTAAAAATCATAATTCTATTGAAAAATAAATTCTTTACATCAGAAAAAAAACAGAACTTAATATCATTTTTATTTTTTGAGATATTCGCTTTTAATTTTTGTCCATTTACTTATGCATCACTCGTTATAGCGACTTCTAGGATTTTTTCTCTTCAGGTTAACCTGATCTACTATATTCTAATAATTGCTATTACTAAAAGGGGTATCCAAAAATTTTCACACTCGAGCAAAAGAAGGTCAATTGAACTTTTTTTATAATCTAATGTTCAAAAAAATTGCCTCTATTTTCGGCATTGTGAATTTTGGTACAAAAATTGTATGTGAAAGCTAAAGTTTCAGGTTTCATTAGTTTTGGTCTGCATCCAACACTATTTAGAGAGTAAAAGCTCTTTTCCACTTTCTTCATTTTATTTTCCACAAAATCATTTATTGAATTTTTATTTCCACAAGGGAGGCCAAGATAAATCAAACTTTGTACTTGTGGAATCGTAGATCCGTTTAATTTAAAATCAGTTCAATATTTGTATTTTTTTTTCAAAAAAGATTGTTGCCGGTTAATAAAATATTCCAAATTCACAGTTTTCTGATTTTTGCAGATATATTACAGATTTTTGCAGAATCAATACATTTGTGGTACAGAGGATGTATCAGTTGCTACAATTTGCAGAACAAGTTTTGGTTCGTCAGAACTTAAGCTTAGGCATTGTTAACATTTTGTTTTTGTTTTTTGTACTAAAATTTACAATGCCTTGATTTTCTATGGTTTAAGCTAACTCATTTACCAAAATTACAAATATATCACCAATTTTACTTGATAAATAAAATAATCAGATAACTTATTTTATACAAACACATCTATTGAGAATGAATTTATTAAAATGGGGTTAGGGTTTTCGTTTTCCTAAACCCTTACTGTAATTTCATTTATTTATATATTTAATAAAAAGAATTTAGAAAAATTTAAAACAAATTTAATTTTATTTAATGAATTAAAAAAATGGAATATAATCTGAAAAATTCTCGGTTAAAAAACGAATCAAGTAGTTCTTAAATTATTCTAATTCTGAATATTGACTAGAAAATAAATGAATGTTATTTTTATTAATTTGTTACGGGATGATTAAATTTAATATACAATTTAAGGAATCGAACAGATCTTCTACTATTCTTGTTGGGCCAAGGTTTGCAGTTGTTTTAGCACTTTAGTTTGACTAGTTTCTCTAATCTCGCCTGCCAAAAACATCTCATCTACCACACTATAGACCTTTAATTAAAAATTAAATAAATAATTAACAAAAATTCCAATTAACCTTATAAAAGTTGAACACTAGGTCTAACTCGCAAACGTTATGGAAGTATTCGTTGAGAACTTCTACAAAATTATGAATGGCTTCCAGATAGGCCAAATTGTTATCATTTACATCAACACAAATGCAAAAATAGAGACCAGCATATCGACGGTATATAATTTTGAAATTTCTAAACTTTAAAAAAAAAATTAAAAAAAATTTATTAAAAAAAACAAATTACTTCAACAAAATTTGTGTGTTTGGCATCCCTTACTGTGACCAAAGCATGAACTTCTTCAATTAGTTTTTGCTTTTCATCATCGTCAAAATTCATATACCATTTGGCGAGTCTGGTCTTACCAGCTCTATTTTGAATCAAAATAAATCGAATCATCCTCTTAACTATTGATTAAATAATTTATTATTTTTAAATTATGAAAACTAAATGATTTTCTAAATGAATAAAATATATGATAAACAAGTTTTAAATTCGTTAGTTATTATCAAGTAACACTATCGTGTATACCACCAAATTATTTATTCACATACATAAAATATTTCAAAATCATAGTGAAATAGACTAAAAATAAAGCTTGATGAAGAATGGTCGTGGATATGCTATTTTGATTCTGACATACTTTTTAAAATAAACTTTAATAAAAATTTTATTCATTTTTGAAAAAAATAGAAAAAAAATTAATTAATTATTTGATTTAGTAAATAATAAGTAAATATTTTGAACTTAATTTACGTTAGCTTTGCTAAAATTTTGGTTTACGCTTGCACATATTCTTGCTGAAAGTACAGAAAATATTTAATAATCCAAATTTTAACTCCTATTCAAAAAGCGTCTGTATTATTATAAATTTGAATTTAGTTTATTAAAATGGGCGAGGATACTGGTGAAACTAGCCAAAGTTATTTGGAGAAAATATCACCAAAAGATTTGGTGATGTTTTCGCCCACGTCTAGAAAAGTAATTGCCAAAAATGATTTCAACTACTTGGATGTCGATTATGATCTTCAATTGCCTGACCAACAACAAATGGATAATATACGTGTTTGGGGTCTGCCACAACTAAGGTTGTTCGATCCGGTACCTCTGGGTTTGTTTATTGGTTTTGGTGGTGCCAGTTTGTTTAATTTTTGGAGAAGAAGACCTGCTTTGACAAGTATTTTAATTTATTTTTTTTTAAACAAAAATTCGGTATTTATTTTGATTAGAAATTAAAAAATAAGATTTTTTTTCAAGGTATTCAGGTCCATTTAGTCTCATCATTGGCAGTTGCCGGGTTAGCTAAACTAGGATATGCCAAATTTGAAGATTACAGAACTCAAAGAGAATTGGTTGTGTGGGATTATGTGAAAAAACATCCTCAAGACTTTCCAGAAGTTTTTAATCGTAATTTTTTACTAAAATTTCCGTCAAAAATTTCTTAATTTTATTATTAAGCGCCGAAAAAATATAAAGATTTGCTTCTAAGCTGGAAACCAGTTCGATAAATTTTGTTTCAACAACTGATTAAATTTATTAGATTAATTTCCAAAACTAAATAAAGTAAAAATATGTTTTATCTTAAAATAAAAATGGTTATAAACAAAAATATGAGATTTCATTTTTAAAGACCTAATTTTTAAAGTTATATGGTGATATAATATATTTGAAACGATTCATTAAGGAAAATTCTCGAAGTTAAAATTTTTTTAATGATTGTCTAATCTTTTTTTAAAATTTTGTACTTTAGTTTAAATTTATACTTGATTTTGAATTAAAAAAATTCGATTCTATAAAAAATTTAAAGTCTATTGAAATTTGCTCCAAAAAAATTACGTAAAATCATTGATCAATTTTCAAATTTATTAAATTTTCTTTTTATCTTTAATACAAAAATAATAATTAACTTGACAAATGGTTTATTGCAATATGATTTACTGAAAATTTTTATTATAAAAAAAGTGAAAATAACAAGCTGCATCATTTCTAAATTAAGTCTTAAATTTTTTGAAAATTGATTCATTACAAGTGGAGTTGTTAAAAAATGAATGTGAATGTTCAGAATTTAAAGATCGCTTTTAAAAAATTGAACTAAAATTAATTTTAATAATAAAATTAAATGCAGAATTAAATTTTTATACTAAGTATTCAACACTTATTTACTTTTATATCCGCAAAAAAAATTGTATAAATTGCAGAATTTTAGATAACACTTGGTAATGGATAAACATGGTTTTCTGACATGAAAAAAAGTCTTTAAATAATGTTTTATTGTTAAAAATTTATTAAAATCTTTTTAGATTAATAATTCCTGATCATGCCATGGTCATCAACTTCAATATACGAAGTTGTTGTTTAAATTTACTTAAAAGTGTTTTTTTTATTATTATTTTTAAATAATAGCCGGAAAATTATAAGTAAATTTGGATTGGAAATTTTATTTATTTATTTATTATTTATTAATTCTAAGCTAAGGCCGATCGCCGACCACTTGCTCAGTGACCCGTCAAATAAAGGGCACTGTATTTAGTATAAAAAAATATAAAAATTACAAAATTGAGTATAAAAGGTACCAAAAAAAAGTAAAAAAGTGCCATAGTTTCTATTTAAATTTAGGTATTCAATGATAAAATAAAATTAATCTGCGTAAAAAAAAAAAAAAAAAAAATCATTCCTAATAAAATGTTTGACTTTTAATTGATAAGAGACTGTCGGGTATGAAAACTAAGCTACATCAAATTTACAAATCTGGAATATTAGGCCCGGTATGTTATCTTTACTCCCTGTCTTATATATATCTCTGAGCTTTTGGACTTTTACATCGTTTTTTTGATTTGAACGATATTCAGTAGTGTTATTCAGCTTAACAAGTTTGCATTTGTCCTGTAGTGACATGTTTTCCTCTTCCAATTCTCTGGTAAGTTCCAGGATATCGCTAATGAAGTCATTCGGAATCAGTTGTTTTGCTAGCTCAATCATCATCTTCTTAGTGAGTTCATTTTCAATTAATCGATTGAAAAAGTCAACCTTAATGTTTTTGATGATGTAATCCGTAGGCATGATATTCAATGACAAGAATAAGCTTGTTGTACGACACCTCCTTGGTATAGTTAGTAGTCCTTTGACTATGTTACCCTCTGTTCTTTTTATGTCATTCAGTGAGCTCGCATTTATGTTCATATTCTCAAACCCATAAGTTAAAACTGGCCTCACATAGGTCTTGTAAAGATGGGCCTTCATATTTGGATGCATTTGATTTGTTACTATACCCAGAGTCTTCAGTTTTGACACTGCATTTATGGCTAGGCTCTTCCTAGGAAATTTTATTATTGCTTTAACAAATTATTATTTTCTGAAATTTTTTTTCTCAAAATTTTGATAAAAATATTTTTTTTCAGCTTAATAAAATGATTTAATTCTAGATTAACACAAAACTTAAATAAGACATGTAAAGTGAGTGTGTCCAAAAGTTAAATGGTATTAGAAGTTAATTTGCTTTCGAAGAAAAATTAGTTAATTTTCTTATTATTTCAAATTTTTAATAAGAAATTACTACAAAATTCACACAATATAATTTCATTTAGTCTATGAAATTATTTATCTAAAGCTTTGCTAGCATTTATGATACCTTCTATCTCAGTTTATAAAACAGACTGGTCTCGTTTCATTTTTATTGACAAAAATTGAGAAAAAATTTTCCATTTCAAATTATATTTTCAAGAACCTAATTCATTTTTATATTTACCAAATATTTGCCATCATAATCACTGCTAGTACTCTGAGGTAATAGTGTATGTAAACTGGTAATTTGTTTGAATAAGATTTGTTTTGATTCAAAAAAATTTATTTTTAACATCAGACTGATAATGTGTTTTATTCAAGTTATTTGCTCATCAGGTATTCAATGTGTGACGGTAATGAAGAAAATTTAATTTTTATAAGTAGCAGAATTACTCTTTTCCAATGTCATTGAATTTGACATATCTAGTATTGGCCAAGAATAATGCGTTCTTAAATAGTGAGCGAAGTATTGTAAAAAAAATTTTAACAAAATCTATTAATTATTTTTGATAAATTTTTTGTATGCTCAAATGACATTGATTCGATTCTTGCATAAAGATAGTACAAATTAAAAAATTTTCTATCAAGCCTAAATTTTTTGCATTTTAATTTTTAAAAACTCTTATTCCTGATTTTATCACTTATTTTACTTAATGATTTTATTTTTATAAATATCATTTTAAAAATTCTTATTCTATCTAATAATACTAATTAATACTAAAATTTCAGATTAAGCTCAATTCTCTTTATTAAAAATATTTTAAAAAATAAAAAAGGCTAATTGTATTGCATGCCAAACGATGGTCTTTTGTTTCTATTTAGTTTCGGCTTTTAGCTAAAAAAATTAATCACCGAAATTAATAAATAGTGAAATTTAAATTTTATTTTATAAATCATTTAAAAATTTAAATGTCTAGCAAAAATACATATATTTTAGGAAAATAAAATTTACTGAGCATTTACTGAGCTTCTTCATTGTCATCGCATTCGCTAAATAATTATTGTTCAGGATCATTTAATTCAATATTTTGATTTCTAGAAAAGAAACTTTTGATTTAAATAATTCTTTATTAAAACCCAAGAAAAATAAGTTAGGGTCTTGAGTCAATCCTCCGACGAGAATCAAAAAACTGGAAAAAAGCACAAAAAAATGTGTTTTTTTGGTTTAAAGTGCAACTTAATTCCACTTAAAATACTTGAAAAATATATCATTTAATAGAAAATTTTGCGCTCTTTAAAAATATATATAGATATAGTAACTTTTGAATGAAAACTCATCTCAAAAATTTCAAAAACCTAACACACTGTTTTCAAAAACTATCAAACTTCAAGACCCTCTAGTCAAAAATCTTTCCCCCCCCCCCTAAAGAAACAAGTTTTCCTAGGTTTTCATATACGTAGATTACGAATATGCTATCGAAAATTGTCGATTAAGATAGTGCTGTCGTTTTGCTACGCGCGAACCTTAGGAAAATTACAAAAAACATTTTTTTGGTTCAGTATTTTTAGTGATGCAATCAGAAACTCAGATACAAAAAGAATAAATCGGCAGTTTTTTTGCATTAAAAAAAATTTAAATTTGATTAGATTTAAATTAAAGAAAATGTGAAATTAGTTTAGAAAATTTTTCAAATATTTTTTACCGGTCTAATTTATAAATTAGAATTTAAAAAAATAATTAAGATAATCTTTAGAATTTTGTTGTCAATACATATTTGACATAAATGCTAAATGATATTTTTTGAATCATATGTCTACTTACGAAAAATATGAAACTCATTTTCAATTTTTTAGAAAATTCGTTATCTCTCTTCAACAAGAAAGAAAATGTCTGACTTGTTGGATAACAGCGTAAATGAATACGATTTATTAAAAGCCGCGAATCGCCAATTGGAAAACTATCGATCTGTAGGAATCCATCTTTATGGATAGAAAAAAAATTTAACATTTTTTTTGAGAAGATCAACACCGAAAACATGCCATCGTCGTCAATTAATTCGGAAACAGAAGTCAAAATCATAGAACCGAGAAATTCAAGAAGACCTAGAGATCAAGTAGATGACCAAGCATCGGTTGAGTTGGCAAACAGAAATGGTAATCCAAGCAATGAAGAGGAAAATTTGGAAAATATTGAGGAAGAATTAGTTCTTAAATACGGTGCCCAGCACGTAGTTAAATTATTTGTTCCAGTTACAATTTGTTTGATTTTTGTAATTGGCAGCTTAAGTGCCATCAAGTCTTATCAGAAAAGCAATGGAGCTCAATTGTGTGATTTTTTTCATAAAATTTTTTGCCAATAAATCAAATTTTAATTTTTTAAGAATATACACTCCTTTTAACGAAGCTTCGCAAGACTCTAATGGAACTAAACTATGGATGTCGATTGCCAATGCATCTATTTTCATTGGAGTAGTGGTTGTGATGACAGTCGTCCTTATTTTATTATACAAATTCAAATTTTATAAAGTTATTCACGGTTGGCTTGCTTTTTCGTCATTGATGTTATTGTTTTTGTTCACATTTATGTTTATTACTGAATTTTTTAAGCAATTTAACATTGTGATTGACATGATTACTTTGTGGATTTTGCTTTGGAATTTTGGCATTGTGGGGATGGCAGCTATACACTGGAAGGGACCTTTGATACTTCAGCAAATTTTTTTGATATTTACATGTGTTCAAATGGCATTGATCTTTATTAAATATCTGCCCGAATGGACCACATGGGTTCTTTTGGCGTTTATTTCAATTTGGGACTTGATCGCGGTTCTTTGTCCATTTGGTCCGCTGCGAATTTTGGTCGAGACTGCTAAAAGTAGAAACGACAATTTGTTTCCATCTATGGTTTATTCATGTAAATTTTATTTAATGCTTTTTTATAGTGATTTTGGGTCTTTTCCCTTATGTGACCAAAAATTTTGTTGTGATAGGTGACCAACGCTGGTCGTTTACTTAGCTACCATTTTAAGTCAAAGTTATGACTTGACTTAAAATTTTTTTTTAAAGTCTAAGAATATAAGCCAATTTTTCAGCAAAAAAAAGGTAAATTTAATTAAATAATTAAAATTTTGAAGGTTTACTGTACTTTTTGACCAGGGCCCCCAAAGCCCAAATATTTCTTGTTCAAATCAGACTTGTTTATAAGTCACAGTTTTGAGTCTAAGTCACAAAAATATAAGTCAAAGTTATGACTTAAAAAAAAAAAAAATTTAAGTCATTGACTTGAGTTGACTTAAGACTTGTGATTTAAAAACAACTCTGGTCTAAAGATAAAAAAATATCAAAAATTCTGTATAAAAATTTTATCATGTCACCAAATATTGCTTTTTGTGACCAAAGCTAAAATTTAAAAAAATATTATAAAATAATCTAATGTATTTTGCTTTTAATGAATTTTCAACCTTTTTTTTCAAAATATTTACTTCGTATTTTACCGTTCGCGCTTTTTACTTCTAAACTTTCTTTGAAAGTTTTAATAGATTCAATATTCTCAGGTTTTTCAAAGGCTTGTTTTATTCCATTTTTAAATTTGGTAATAAATTAAAAATAAACTAATTATACTATACTATTATTGCATGTAAAACCGGACAGCGACCAAAGCAAAGCTACGTCTAACCTTGATCTGCAGGGTTTCTGCTGTAGCTTATACTATTAATTCATTTTACTAGTGGCATAATATATAATCTTTAATTTAGGTTCATTTATATTAGGTGATCAAGTTTTTTAATTATGTGACTAAAGAATGAACTGGGTGAAAATTTTGGCCGCAAAATATGTGACCAGAGTTGGTCACCTTTTGCAAAAGACATTTTTATCTTCAAATATCCAAAAAATAATAAATATATTTTAGAAAATATATTCTAAACAAAATTTTTGAATTAAGAAAATATTGATTGTAAATATTTAACTCGGATCTCTTTGAATTTTATTGTTTAACAAATATTTATTTTATATTTTTTAAAAGCTACTTTAATCTACATGATGGCAACAGGAGTTGATAACGATGCTCCGGTGGAACAAGATCTTGCATCTAATTTGAACCAAGTAGAAAACGACAATCAAAATACACAATCAAGAAGTCAAACCCAAGGTGGTGATCTAAGAAATAGACACAGTGGTGCTAGAGCTCATCATGCTAATCGTCAAACGATTCAAGAGTTAGAGCATCAACAACAGGAAGAAGAAGAGAGTAAATTTTGAAAAAATTTTTTTACTTATAAACTTTGAATCTGATTTTACTAGACGGTGTAAAATTGGGTTTAGGAGATTTCATATTTTACAGTATCTTAGTTGGAAAAGCATCAATTTTAGGAGACTGGAACACGGTGATTGCGTGTTTTGTTGCCATCCTAATTGTAAAAATTTATTTTTTAATTTAAAAAAAAAAATTTATTTATCGTTTTTAAATAGGGTCTATGCTTGACGCTAGTGTTATTGGCTGTTTTCCATAAACCATTGCCAGCATTGCCAATATCATTATTTTTTGGTCTCATATTTTATTTTTTGACCAATTTGGTTGTGCGTCCATTTTATGATAATCTTACTTATTACCAAGTTTTTATATGAGCTTTTCGAAACAAAATTATGAAGAAAATGCTTTATTTTTTAAAGTTAAAAATTGCACGGTAGATTTTTCCAAAAATATTAAAAATATATAAATATATTCAATAAAACTTTATTAATTGAAAATTTTGTAAAATTATATGTTCAATCAATGTTTTTTTAATAAATGTTCAATGACTAATTAAGAATCATAAATTTTTAATTTTTTTTTTGTTTTATCATCAAAATTGAAAATATATCGGATAAATACATGTGAAAATAAAATTTCAATGATCTCTTAGATAATTTAAGTGGCATATATGTGTTATTGCTTAAAAAAATAAAGAAATGTCAATTATATATGAAGAAAAATTTTTTAATTTCAAAATAACTGAAAAATTGCTCATCAATATTAAAAATGGGAATTTAAAACAATGCTTTGTAACGAAACTAAAAATTTTAATTTTATAAGAAATTTATTTATTTTATTTGTTTATTTAAAAATATTCTTGTCTAATAATTTGGACAATTTTGTTTATACTTTTACAAAAGAATTTGATAAACTAAATTTTGTAATTAAAAATTCTTATATGTTTTAATAATTTTTCATGCTTTTTTATTTTTTATTTTATACGAATTTTCATTTTTGTATTTAAAAATTGATTATCAATTTTTGTAAATTTAGGTGGATTTTAATAATCTACCTAAATAGAAGTTAGAAAATTAACTGTCAAATTTTGATGATTTGATAGATAGACACTGTGATGAGGACATCACTGGGTATGTACTCGGTTTGCTGCGCAGTTTCATGCACTCGTCTGACTCAGTAGACGATGTGCATGTTGAGCGCATGCGAGACCGTGCATACACAAGTTCCCTGCACAGGATATTGTTAAAAAGAAAACTGTAAAAGTTTTATTACATTTATTAAGAAATTATAAATTAAGAAATTAAATAAAGAATATTGGTGAACCTCACCTAGCAGTTTACTCTATTTCAGACACTTTGTCTTATTTAGTTTTTGTTCAATAAAATAAATAAATAAGAAATGTCAACTATGTAAGAAGAAAAAATTTTTTTATTTCAAAAGAATTTCAAAATTACTGAAAAATTGCTCATCAATATTAAAAATGGGAATTTAAAACAATGCTTTGTAACCAAACTAAAAATTTTAATTTTATAAGAAATTTATAAAACCGCATTTAAAATAGAGAGTTCAAGCCTCTGATTATATATGTAATAGAGATAAGTGGTACTAAAATGTGATAAAAGATATAATATTTTCTGCAATCCAGCTGCAAAAATTTTAGACATTTCATGTGACTAATCCAAATGACATTGAAATAAATTAGACTTAATGAAATTGAAATTTTGAGCGCTTTGGAGGTAAAGACAATGAGAATATTAAAAAGTAAAAACCATTTTCAAACTCAAAATTTGAGGAACATCAAAATCACTTTCAAGGTTGATTAACAAGATGAAGATGAACATGATGAGGAAATGACAAATAAACAATCTTTAAAAATGATTATTCAAATAAGGAAGCATCTTTCAAAATCAAAACATAATTTTGAGTCATCAATTGATAGCTTAGGTTCAATTGAGAATGAAATCTTGGGTCTAATGGTTTAACATAAAACCATCTAAACTAAAAATATAATTTTTTTACATATTTATCATTATTGGTTCTTTTTTTAAATACGTTTTAATTAAATACAAACTTAAAAAAAAAATTTTTATGTCTTATTCGGATGTAACGAAGCTGGGTTATAACGAATCGTCTTTTGATTCTCCCAGTGACTTCGTTATAACCGTACTTTACTGTATATGGAAATCAAATAAAGCCAAATTTTTGGGGGATTTAAAAATATTTTTTTTGGCTACCATCTCTCAAAAATTAGCACCAAAAATATTATTTGTATCCTTTTAGTTCTAAAAATCTCATGATTTGTTTTTAATTTTTAATTATTTTTATACAGATTTTTAAAGCTCTTTTTCTAAGCTACAAAATAGTGTATTCATTTTTTTTCTAAAATAAAAGTTTTGATCATTAAAATTGACCGAAGACGAAAAATTTTCGGAATTTTCACTATTTCTGTATTTCGTTCTTGGTTTTATCGCTGATTCCAATTTTTTTTTGCAGAATCAGAAACCAGACAAAACTCTGAACAAACTGTTCAGTTCACTTTTTTTGATTTTTGATTTTTAAGTCCATAAATTTTGACCAAAAAGTGTCAATTTTTATAAAAAAAAATTAAAATTTTCACTAATTTATCAAGAGAAAAAACCACGCGTTAGAATTCATTACATTTATTTTTTGTTTTTTAAATTATTTTGTTTATGTTAATTAACCAAATTAAATAGATATGTGAAAAAATGAAGCATAATTTTCAATTTTATTGTGTAATGGTATCATTCAAAAAGGAAAATCAACCAATTTAATATTGTCGGTAGAAATAAACTAAAAAATGAAAAGTATACTTTAGTGGGACTTTAGTGAGTATACTTTTGTCAATTTAGTTTAACTTATTTGTCCGTAGAATATAAAATTTTATTATTATTATTATTAGTTTATCAAACTAATAGGTTATTTCATATTTTAAAATTTTCTGTCGATTTGGCATTAGATTTACCTAAAAAACATGTTTTTACTGCTATATGTAAAACAACTATTTGTAAAATTTTGAAACTAAATACTTTATTGAAATCAAATATTTACAAAATAATAAAATTTTATTAAAAAATTTTTTATAAATTTTAAATCATTAATTACCAACAAACATTTATTTAGTCCAGCCCTCATCACTGAAAAAGTCAACTTGACGCTTTTGAAATTGTTTCTTAAAGTTATCGCCCATCGCCTCCAAATCCCTGGAGTCTCTGATAACACCTTTTGGCAAATAGCCCAACAGTTTGGTTGCGTGTTCTTTCAATAGTTTGACACGCTCTTCCTCGATTATTTGTCTTCTGTACGCATCCAGCTTATCATTCAATATGCGCTCATCCAATTCTCGCTGTTTTTCCATGTTCATGCGTTGGCGCCTCTCTTCCAACAACGCTTCCACTGTCCTCTTATGTTCCAATTGTTTCATGCGTCGTTTCTGCGCATTCATCTGTTCTATCTTGTCATCGGCAGCAAATTTGTCCAACATTTGCTTCTTAATGCTCTCTTCTTCTTCCTTTTCGGCTTGTTGCCGCATCACCTTATACTGCATTTGTTCCTCATACTGCTTTTGCAAGTCGAGCCTTTGCCTAATCTTGCGCTCCATTTCCACCCGTTCATGGTTGCGCACAAGCGCCTCTTGTTCCTCTAGATACAGCTCTTGCCTCACACGCTCCATTTCCTCTCTAGCCTCTCGGTCCTTTTCAATTTGTTCGAACAATCTGCTCTGGACTTTTTCGATGGCTTCCTCGCGCGCCTTCTTGCTCTCTTTTTGACTGTCGTCTCTTTCTTTCTGAATTTTGGCATATTCGGCAATTTTTCTGTTCTCCGCTTCCATGATCTCTCTCTCCTGAATTTTCCATAGCTCTCTCTGCTTCTTGAACTCATCAATGAACTCACGAGTGGCCTGTTGAGCAAGCAACTTGCGTTCATGTTCCTTTTGGTCTTCTTCGTAGATTTTGCGCACAATTTCGTCAATCAACAACTTCTCCTTTAAGAATTCCTCGTAGGCCTTTTGTTTGTTGTTCTCCTTTTCTTCCAATTGTCTGTGCAAGTCTTGTTTGTACTGGTTCATTTCGATTCGTTTCATTTGGTCAATTTGCTTTTGATGCAGCTCGGCTCGTTCAGACTCTTCCTTCATGCGCTTCATTATTTGAGCGTCCTCCAAAAGAGTGTCAAACTTTTGAGCCTCTTTCTCGGCCATTTGGGCATGGCGTTCCTTGGCAACATAGGCCTCTTTCAGCTTGGACTCCAGCTCCCTGAGCTCGTAGCTAGTCTCTCTTAGCTGCTGTCTCATTTTATTCTCTCTCAGTTGGTCTAGCTTGTATTTTTCCAGCTCTTGGGCAAGCGATTCCTCGCGTCTTTTTGTCTCTATTTTTACAGTTCTTTCGGATTCTGCTTTCAAAAGCGATTCTTCGATTTCTAGTTCGCGTCTTATTCGCTCTTGTTCGCGAAAGACGCGCTTGGCGTTCACTTTATCTTCGCTTTCGTACATTCGGTCAAGATTGTTCTGGCGGATGATGTCCTTGCGCAGCTGAATTTCGTTCTCCGAAGCGCCAGCCGGAGGAGTGGGAACGAATTTTTGCTGCATGCGCCGATTGGTAGCCGTGGTCAGCTTGGGAGAAAAAAATTTAGCAAAAAAATGTTGGTCAAATCAAGTTGTTTCGGTCAAATTTACCATTTTTGAATTGATCTAGCAAAATAAGTATTGGTACAAGCTAATGGAAATAGGGGTAATGATATTTATTTTTTCAAGTATAATAAAAATTTAATTTTTTTTTCTTATTATTGACTGTTAGTTTTATTTGATTTTCCATGGCAACTAACGACGAGTTTAATTTAAAAAGGTTAAGGTCTCAAGAATAGGATTCAAAATTTTTGAATTCATAATTTGTCTATAATTTTTTTTTTTTACAAATTATAAAATTTCAATTAATTTCAATTAATGTTAAGGGTTGTATTTTTTAATTCTTTCATTTTAACAAAATATCGAGCACTGTATCATTAGACCAGAAATATTTGAAATTTCTTTAAAAATTTTTAATTTCATACCTACAAATTTACTAAAAATGTATTCTTTTTAGAATCAATATAAAAAAAGAAGCTTGAGATGTGCTTTTTATTAATGCTACTAGCAGAAAATTTTAAAGAGATTAAACTTTTTATTTTTATTTTCTGTCAATTGATAATAATTATTTTATAAGATAATTTAATTTAAACAACTATATGATAAACTAGCATACAATTTGATCAAAAATGTTCAGGTATTGCTTAAGGGTATTGGGTTCAAACCCAATTTTGGGTAGAATATTCCTACATATTCTTAATACCCGTATTTTTAGGTATTTTATTTTAAATTTCAAGTAAGCTCTTAGTTAAATATTGATAAAATTTAATAAAAAATATAAATTTTTTCTAAACGGTTTCTTTTTTTATTGTTCAAATTTAATCTAAAATTAATCTGAATTTTTCTTTATTCCATTTTTCATATTTCATTATTCCACATTATCAGATTTCTAATTAAAGCACCTCTTTTTTATTTCTTATTGCAATTATAATAATTATAATAATAATAATAATAATAATATAAGTTACAACAAGCTAGCAAGCTAGACTTGCGAAGATAGGAAACAGTAGGATCCCATCTATGGTAACTGTAGTACATCCACTATGATTGGAGCAAAGTCATTCCCCAAATCTGCCTTCATCACATTGAAGGTTGTTTTTTATTATGTCACTATTCCCTCGTGTCGATCCTACTGAGTCTTTGGAATTCATCCGTGGTAGGTTTCTCCTTACGTCTGTATTTATCTAGTCTGTTCTTGAATTGGTTGACGAATAGAGATTGAACGATCTCTTGCGGTAGGGCGTTCCATGGCATCGTCACTCTATAAGTGAAAAAGTGCTCTCTCAGTTGGCAGGTGGCTGGGAGTGGTCGGGCAAAACTGTGCTGGTTGGAGCTTCTTCTTGTTCTACCTTGGACTTTGAGAGACGGGGCTATGTGCCAGTTTACAATGTTGGCGCCTGTGTAACATTTAAAGAATTGAATGAGATCACCTCTAGTCCTCCTGTCCTCCAGAGAGGTCAGATTTAGTTTCACCAGTCTCTCCGTGTAGTCAAGGTTTTTGAACTGTTTGACCAATTTGGTGGCTCTCCTTTGGACATTCTCTATTGCCGTAATGTCTCTTCTTAAATGTGGTGACCAGGCGACAGCAGCGTATTCTAGATGTGGGCGGACAAAGGTGGTGTAGAGAGTTTTGAAGATTGTCGGTGTCCAGCATTTAAACGTCTTTTTAAGGATACTTAATGCAATTGTTGCTTTTGCCACCGCATTCGATATCTGATTCTCCGATTTCAAGTTACAAGATATCATGATACCAAGGTCACGTTCCAATAGGGTGTATTCCAGAACGTGTCTATTTGAGGAATCTGTCTTTTCCATGGTTAGTTGTGGTCTAGTACAGCTTTTCTTACTTATTTCCATGACTTTGCATTTATCCGGGTGGAACAACATATGCCATTCCTTTGCCCAGTTGACAAGGGCGTCCAGGTCTCTCTGGACAAGCTCAAGGTCGTCGCTATTCTTTATAACCCCGATAAGTTTGCTGTCATCTGCAAAAAGCTTGATAATGTGATTAACAACTGCGGGCATGTCATTTATGAAGATGACGAAGAGGAGTGGTCCGAGGACGCTTCCTTGAGGAACTCCACTTGTTACAGGTTTCCATTCCGAGTAGCTTTCACCAATCACAACTCGTTGCTTCCGACCGCTTAGATAA
Organism: Brachionus paranguensis; assembly: GCA_016802215.1. Lineage (NCBI taxonomy): Eukaryota > Metazoa > Rotifera > Eurotatoria > Ploima > Brachionidae > Brachionus > Brachionus paranguensis. Next base: position 5,218,127 of record JAESIX010000002.1, on the reverse strand, counting down.
GTTTTTATCCAGTTTATCAATTCTTGGCAGAACCCAAGTTGCTTCAGCTTGAAATAGAGTGACTCATGACATACTTTATCGAAGGCCTTCTGGAAATCTAAAAAGACAACTAAGGTTTGATAACCATTATTAAAGGCATTCGTTATAGTATACATTGTCTCCAAGAGATTCGTGATACAAGACTTGTTCCGTACAAAACCATGTTGCTCCTTGGTGATCAAGTCGTTATTATTAAGATGTTCCATCATCACATCCCTGACCATCCTTTCCATTATCTTGCAAGGGATAGCTGTGAGAGAGATTGGTCGGTAGTTTGCTGGATCAGTCTTGTCGCCTTTCTTGAATACAGGGGTAATGTTCGCATTTTTCCAACTCTACAATTAGGCAACTTTTATTTGAAATTCTTATTTTCTTTTTGGCTTTTAAAATCTTTTTGAACTATAAAATACTTCTCCATTTTCATCCTTGACCAAAAATATAAATTTTTTGATTATTTTGAATTTCTTTGAAACTAATTTGATAGATTTGATAACATGTTCAAAATAATTTTTTGAAAATTTTTCATTTATCTTATAGTGAAGAAAAGAGGCTTGCAAAATAGCTGCAGTCTTTTAAATTTAATTAATCGAATTAATACATTTCTAAAATTAAAAAAGGTATTTTGATTACCCTATATATAAGCAGAATCAACTCGTATTCAAATATTTTTTTGATTTTATCAGGAGATAAGTATTTTAAATGAAGATTAAATTTTTTAAATAATTAGATTAAAAAATTGATAACAAATAGTTGTAAAAATAGATAAATATTTTTTAACAAACAATTATATTAAATTTCTTCTTTTAAGCATATTTTTGTTAGTATGCTAAAAAATTTGAATACCAGTTCATCAAATTTTGTTGAGTAAGATCAGATAAATTATCTGCATTACCAGATGCATTCATTGAGTATTATTTTAATGTAATATTTTTGAAGAAAAATTCACCAAGAAAAATCGCTTTTAATCCGAATAAGAATTGAATCAATGTTATTCAATGATTAGAATAACATTTAGAAGAATTTAATAATGTATACTTTATCAGTAATTAAGTATCACACTATAATATTTACTAAATTTTTATTCTATTCTTGGTTTATTCTATTTTTATTTTATTCTATTCTTGGTTTATTCTATTTTTATTTTATTCTATTCTTGGTCTTAATTAATTTGGTAATTATATTAATATTAAAATATTTTAATGTTTTTTTATTTTAATGTAAAATTAAAGTAAAGTTTTTTTTTAAATTAAATTCCATCAAAATTCCGAATTTGAAACAAATCTTTGAAAAAAAATAAAACCAATAAGCGTAAAAAGTTTGGCTAATTAATTAACAAAAATAAGATTTAAGGATCTGCTCAAGCAAAAAATAATGCGAAATATTTCTTTTATTTAAACTAATGTTCTTTTAAAAAAATTATTTTAGATTTATCAAAAGGATTAATTCTTTGTCACTTAATTTATTAATACTTAGCTAAAATTAAAAGAGAAAATGGAATGCAAAATATTAACAAGAATTTGAAAATATTAGCAAAATCTCTTTTTTGCTTGCCTTGAATACTTTGATTTATTAACTAAAAATTCCTAATTCAAAATACAAATTTCTTTGATTCACAAAAATAATTTTTCTTAAAAAGATCATAATCTAAATCTTAGCTCTAAATTTTCCAATTTTTAAACCATAACACCATTAATTCGCTTTTAAAATTTTATATTTAAATTCCAAACTGATCGCTAATTTTAGATTAATAATTTTGTATATTTTGATAAATAATATCAAATCAATATTAAAATAAATATCATTGTTTATGGAATTAAACAAATAAGTAATTTTATTTTTGCTGAAGTCACTTATCAATTTTAAGGAATAAAAACTTTGATATTTGTTTTAAATTTAATATAAATTTAAAAATTTGGTATGGTGTAGCATGATTTGCTACACATGAAAACATATCTAAGCATTTAATTTTATTGATTAATCTTGCTCATAAACTTCAATTTTATTTTTATCAGGAATGAAGTAAATGTTACAAACCACTACGAACTATGGAAAAATGTTCAGAAACGCTTATTCTTAATATATTACCTCGGTTACAAATAAAATATGATACAAAATAATTTTAATTTATATTGTAAACTTCTTTTATAAAAATTTTGATAGTGTTCATTAGGAAAAAAATAACATTGATGCATCTGATTCTTGAAGATTTTTTTCAGAATTAACAAAATTTTTGTTTTTTTTTTGTTTAAAACTTGAAAAATAAAAATAAAGCAAAGACTGAAATGTTAGAAAATTTGAATCTTTTTACCGAAATCGCTTGCTCATAATTGTCAAATTATAATCTTAGTTCGCAATTTAGTTACATGTAATTATAGCCTTTAAAAAAGGCGTTTTTTTGTTACTAAAATTTTTATTTAAAAAAAAAAATTCTCATAATAAGACGAGATCGACCTAAAAGTTCAAAAAATAAAAAGACAAAAACATCCAATGATTAACTCTAGTTTTATAAATTTAAATAGTTATTTCAAATCATTTTTTAATTATTTTAATTTTTAAAATATTAATTTTATTTTTTTATAGTCATTTTTAAATTTTTCTAAGAAAACATGCCGCGTCAAAAATCAAATTTTAATATTTTTTTTTAATTGAATAACAAAAAATTAAATATTTATAATATTTTTTGTTTAATTTGGGATGCTGCACCAAATGCGAACTAAGATTATAAATGACAGAAACTCTTTTATCAATGCTGCATTAAATTAAAAAACTTTACATAAAACGCGATCGAAGACCCCAAATACAACTTTGACGCATGCGGTGTAAGTTAAGGATGTTTTAACATGGGCGAGATGGTGTTTAAAGCCTGCGCCAAAGTTGTATTTCGGGTTTTGAGGCTGCAATATCGAACGAAGGAATACGGTATATTCTTAAAACGAAATTAGAAAAAACGATGGCTGGGATAGATATTGTATTACTCCCCCATAAATTAACCGAAGATCATTCATTTCGTAATTATAGCGGAAAAACCGTAAGTATTACATGTAATTGTGAGTAGGCGTTCACGGTATCTAATTAGAATTGAGAATTTAAAAAAATCAATTCTTAAAAATAAATTAAAATTTATTCAATTTTTGTGATTTAAAATTTTTAAAATAAAATATATTTGGAATTATAATTTTTTTTTAAATAATTTAGGGAACATCAGTAAATTTTGTTTCAAAATTTCGTAAAAATTGAATAAATCTATCTTAGTTTAAGTGTTTGCCAGCCTTGAACGTTAAAGTAGTTGATTAGAAAATGAACTCAGTTGAAGCTTTCCTTTTCATCAATTGAAATTTGATTAGCAAAAGAATTTTATCAACTATTAGTATTAGCTTGCCAACATTATATCTATAATTGTTTATAATTTAGTTTAACGAACTAAATCATTAATTCATTTTATATTGATTACCCAAAAAACATGTCTCAATAAATTGATCATTTTTAGTCATTAATAAATTTTAATTAGTTTATAACAAGCAATTAAATATTGAAGGATTTTATGATTTTCAAATTTATTACAAATTAATTTTCAAAAGTTTAAAGTTTATTTGAATGATTAATTTTTTGACATGTTAATTTTTAATAACTCTATTTTCTGATTTAATCGTTTAATTTAATTAATGTTACTAATAAATTTTATTTTTACTAATAAATAGTTCAACATTCTTATTCTATTTAATAATATTGATTAATATCAAAATTTCAGATTTAGCTTAATTCTCTTTATAAAAAATATTTATAAACATAAACAAAAGAGGCTAATATTTTGTGTTACATTTTTTTCTACTTTTTGAATATCCACATAGTTGTTGTTCTGTTTCGCTTTTTGGAATTATTGTGTTCAGTAACTTCCATCTTCATTACCATCGCATTTGCTAAATAATTCTTGTTCAGCATCATTTAATTCAGAGTTGTTTAGGTCTGGACTTTAAAAAAATATGATAAAAGTCCGGACTTGGACTTTAATTTGGGACTTGTGATTTTTAAGTAACTCTGATTTAATGCAATATTTTTATTAAAAGAAAAGATTTTTCGATTTTAACCCATTTTTGTCAAACTCGAGAAAAATAAATAGAGAATTCAGAATTTATCATTCATAAGAAAATTAAACATGAGTAAAATTTGTTAGAAATTACAAAAAATAATATTTTGGTTCTGTATTTTTAGTGATACAATCAGAATTTAGATAGAAAAAATAACATGCTGTCAATTTTTATTTTAAGACCAGTGTCTGAATTTCGCAATTAATCAAAAAATAAATAAATAAACACAACAAATTAAAAATTAAATTTTTCAATTTTTAATTGTAAAAATTGAAATTATGTAATTTTTTTTTTTAAACATGAACTACTTGAATCCGAGAAAAAAAATTGTTTCATTTTTTTACTTTTAATTTTTTTATCATCGCTGAGATAAATAAATCTTCAAATTTGTCCAACAAATTTTAAAGAGCTTCATTTAAAAAATTTATTTTTTTAGCAAAATTTTGTTTATTTAACTTGATAAATTGGATTAAGAACTAAAGCAAATTTAGTGCTTACTCGAAGGTCATTCAGAGATTACCACCAGTCATTTTTTTAAAGAATTTTTGAACAAACAAGCTCACTCTATTATCCCAGGCTTTTCTATGGCTTATTTAAAACATTAAGTTAAACATTCGAGCCAACTTCTTTGATAAATAAATGCCATTTTGACTCAAAGAACTGACCATTTTGAGCAGCATTTGTATTGCGCAAATGCCATTTTTTATTACCCAAAGCAATAAATATTCAAAAAGGAATTTTAATCCCCGGCTCTATCGGCTGGTAATTTTTCGCTAGACAAACAACCAGTGCTCACATGAAATGTGCATTTTTCCACCAAATTAGTTTATAAGCTTATCTAATTTTTATTCAAAATAATAAAAAATAGTCTGACATGATGTTTACTCTTGTCCACTAAGTAAACAAAATGTTTATAATCTTAAATTTATAATCCTCTTGAATAACTAGCACAAACAAACTTTGCTGGACACTAAATTAAAATTCAAATTTGTTTTTCTAATAACTTACGCAAGAGCTGGCCTCTCAAGTAACAAAGTGGTTGCATAAACAAATGCATTGAATAATCAATTCTTCCTAAGTAGTCAACATGGCTTGGTGTTAAAATAGATCCCAATTGTAGATGTTAATCGTGTTGAAAATAAACGATTAGAATCATGCAATAAACTTGGATATTGAATAGCCTGATAAACTAAGTAAAACAATTTGTCGTGTAATTAGATGTGAGTGCGTGCTGTGCGCCACCACATTTGCGCAACCAAACTTGATCCTAATTCATTTTCAAGTTGGGCATTTTGTTGTTGTTTTAGAGCTGTAATTTGAGTGCAAATTGGCTTTGAGAACTTGGTTAATTAAATCCGAGGGACACTGAGTGTTGAGTTACACTGTGAATGGACGTGACATTGCCGAGCTAATCAGCTGAGTATCAGCCATGTCAAAATGAGTTGATTAGCCTTTGCGAATGTTTGTTCGCGATTTGTTTTCCTTGAGATAAAATATTCATGAGATATTTGAAAAAATATTTTGATAAATACTGCAATTCGAAACTAGAATATTCATTTGAATGCCTTGATTGAATGTTCTTGACTTCAAGTGGTCCTGATTTTTAAATATTTACCCTAAATGCTCGACACAAAAGCACTTCTAAATTAGCTTTGAAATTTTGCTCAAAATTTTAAAAGTTTCCGGTTTCATTTGAGATTAATCGTTATCATAAAACTTGTCCTATAGCTCTTTCATTGATAGAGAGAGAGAGAGAGAAAGACTGGTCCAAATTTAAAAGCTATTTTGACTCTAATGATCTCTAGTCGTCACAGACCATAAATTCAAGTCTAGTCCGACTTACATTTCCGAATCAAGCACATTCAGAAGCCTTTTTTTTTGATTTTTTGTTTTTGCTAGATTTAATTCGGAAAATAAATATCCTGATACCTTAAAATACAAACAATCGGCTTAATAAAGTACCACAACTCATTGAAATTGATATATGTATGCTTTTAATTGAAAAAAAGTGTATTTTATTTTTTTTCTCTGTGTCTATTGAACCCATATTATTGAGCATTTTAAAAACAAATGAATCCTAAAATACTTCCTTCGCTTTGCTTTCATCTCATCTCACTGGATTTGAAGTCGGCATTCGAATTAAAAATAAAATTGATTGAGAACAAAAAAAAAGAAGCCTTAATTACCTAAAAATTATCAAAATTTAAAATAAAAAGTATTTTTTTGGCTGAATAAATTTTAATTGAAAATTGAAAATTTTGATTAGTATTGTTTTAATTTTGTTTTTAATTGGAAATGTGCATCAGAACATTTAGCATGTTGGCACATTGAAGGTCAAAATACAATCGTTACTAATTACTTATATTGAATTATTAAGATTTTTTTTAATTATTTTTATATGGATCTTATCAGTGATGGAAAATAATTTTTCAAATTTTTCTTAATGTTTTGATTCTGAATGATTTTTAGGCTGATCCTGGCCCTTTGTTTTAAATAAACAATTAAAATTTGCTAAATTCTGAAAAATAAATAATTAAATTTGCATCAAAACTTTCTTCTAATTTTTGTTTGAAATTTGAAAAAAAAATGCTTTTTTTCATTTTTAATTAGCCGGCTTTCAGATTCTTATTGAATGATTTTTAAAGAATACAAAATAAGGCCAAAAGCAAAAATTGTGTTTAATTTAAATTTAAAAAATATTATACAACTCTTATTTTATTCAAAATTTTTTTTAGTCTCTTGTTGACTAATGATGATCAAATTTCGGCAATTAAAAAAATATTATTTGAGCTTTTTTTAAATTTATTTCAAAAAGGCTAAGGAACGATATGAAAGCCAGAACTTTCTTACAACCTTAAAGTTAAAGAGGTTAAAAATTCAAATTTTTGAATAGATTTAAAGTTTTTAGATATTATTATTCTAAATTTTTTCCGATGGTTAGAATAAAATTTTAAAAGGGTATTTTGGGTTTTTTTATTTATTCTAATAATTTTTGATTCAATTTTTTTTCGGCTTTAACCAAGGGATGATTTATCAAAAAAAATTAACAATCAAATGTTTTTTAACAGCCCAATTGTGGCGTAATTGATAGACGTTCGTTTCTTGTCAAAATTAAAAGTTTAAATAATAATATAGTAAAATTAAATGGTTTTATGTTTTTAAGTCATAAAAATGCTTCAGTGTTCTTAATAGATCTTTATTTAAATTTTGAATTTACAAGCTGTTTATTCAGCCTACTCCAAAGACAATGCATTTTCATCACTTCTTGTTCTCTTTGTTGCCTCAATTCCAGTATCAGCAAGTCCTTGGTATTTTTGTGCACATTTTGTGACTTTTTCTAATAAACAAAATTGTCTTTTTTCACAAGCCGAGGACTTGAGAGATGGGTCCAGAGCAGCTAAAAGAAATAATGTGAATTTATCTAAGCACGATAGATGAGATTCTAACGTGTCACTGAGCAATTAGTATTTATTTGTCTTGTAAAAAGTTTATCAAACCATTTTTAGAAGGTCAGTACAATATTTAGTCAAATCAAATATTTAGCAAAAAAAAAGTGATTTTTTTTAAATTAAATATTTTATTATCATGTTTTCCAATCAAGTATAAAAAATTAAATAAAAAAATAAGCTGACAAAAAAATTCAAATAATCCATGAGTCAAAAAATATTCTCTCTTAAAAATCCATGCTGTATTTACACATTTTGTACAAATTTGTTCATGTTCATTTTTGTTGCTGTATTTACAATAAAATATTTGAAACAAAAAAAAAAAAAAAATTAACAAAAAAAATATCTTAATAATCATTCCACAGAGAATTAACTAAAAATATTCGGACCACTTTATCAATATTTGACTAAGACACACACACACAAACATTAGCACACAAAATTCATCGATTGAAGCTGTCGTGCATTCAATATCTGAGCGTTTGTTTGCGGATAGTGGAATAGATGTCTGATGGGCAAGACTGGCTGAACAATCATCTGAAACTTTTGTGTGTCATCATACTGGTTGTAGACTTTGTCGGCCTGGTAGCACTGCGAATTGATCTCGTCATACTCTTGCAAAGTGTGAGGCCGGGCCAGCTTTTTGCTATTGATCAAATGGCTCTCGATCAAGTTGGAGCTGTTGGGAACCCCATGCAAGTAGTAGTCGCTCGGATGGGACTTGGGCAACGAGGACGAGGACGAGTTGGTCATCAAATGCTTGGTCGACTCGAACAGCTGATTGTAGAACAAGTACGAAGTGGAGGTGTTTTTGGACGCTGTGCTCACGTTTGAGGCCGAGTCGTACAGCGGTATGAGGTTGTAGGAGGTGAACTGTGACTTGTCGTCCATGGACGAGTTCGAGTTTATCGAGCCGTTCTCTGCCAACAAATTGCCACTCTTCGACGAACACGTCTTGTTCAGCTCGTTTCTGAGCCGAATCAATTTGTAGATAAAAACAAATGCTACGATTAAAACTAGAATAAATACGAGCAAGCAGGCCACGAATATGTAAAGAGACTGGTCGGGTGTAAGCTTTTGCAGCATTGACTCCAAATGGGAAGAGGCGAGCAAGGAGGATTGGACGCGTTTGGCGCTCGGCTCGTTCAAATTTGTAGCCAAATTTGAGTTGGTGATGTCGAGGCATTTTTTGAGCTTTATTTGTTTGAGTTGATCGGTGATGAGTTTGTTGGACAAGTTGAATTGTTGAAAGAATTGGGCGGGAGGTGCCGGTGGAGGTGGCATGCTGAAGGGCGGCGGAGCGCCCACTAGCCGACATTCCAAGCATTTAATTAAATTTGACATTTCTTCAATTCAAAAAACGAATGTTCAAATCTATATAACGAAAATGTATTCATTAAATATAAACTGTTTTTTAGACCCCGCCTGCATAATTAGACAAATCCATCCCATATGTTTCGATTGGATGAGAAAGTTAGAATTCTTATGAGCACGTGATTGAACAAAATGTTCGTCCTAAAGAGCCGACGATTAGCAGACCTTGGGACATTAGAAAATAGATATATTGAATGCAAGTGAAAAATTAGGAGTTAGACAACAGAAAAAAAATTTTTTTTCCCGACCCTTATTTTTGCTTACAGTAAATTATTAAAAAAATTTTCATTAATTTAATAAATAGAATATAAAGAAAATTTTTCGTTCTGATCCTTATTCCTGGTTACATTGAATTAATAATTTGTGTTTAAATAAAAAATTAGATGAATAGTAAATGAATTGAATGGATGTTCAAGTGAAACCGTATGGATTTTCTTTTTAAATGGAAGTGAAAAAATAAAAGTTGGAAAAAAGAAGAAAAAATTTTCTACTCTTACATTAAATTCTCTTTTTATATAAAAAAAATTTTTTCTTCAATTTAATAAATAGAAAATAATTTCCGACCCCTATTTTTGATTGTATTACATTAATAATTTGTTTATAAATAAAGAAATTAGATGACTTTTAAAAAGGAAGTGAAAAACTAAGAGTTGCACAACAGAAAAAATTTTTTTTTAACCTTTTTTTTGCTTACATTCTCTAATTTATTTTTTTTTTTATTAATTTGTCTATAATAAAAAAATTACATGACTAGTAAATGAATTAAATAGATGTTCAAATGAAACCGTTTGAATTCTCTATAAAAAAGTAAGTGTTAGACTAAGAGTAGAAAATGGAAAAAAAATTCCACTTTTATTTTTGGGTACATTAAATTCCGGATTTTTCATTAATTTTATAAAATAAAAAATACTAAAAAATTTTGATAACTAATAAAATTAAAGCTGTTTAAATTATTTTAAAATTAGACAAAAATTTGTTTCGAGTACCATTAAATAAAAAAAATTTCTGCATCCAATTTAGGTAATATTAAATGTTTTTATTAAATCTAAAATCAGAAAATAGTAAAAAGAGAGTTGTTGCAAATTATTCTGTTGCTAATACAACTAAACTCGGGCTTAAATAGATGTGCTAGAACAATTGATAAACCAAGTGTTGTCAGTAAATGAGCAAAATTGACTAATCTTCTTCTCTCAGTCACACTCAAGCCAGTCGAAGATAATTGACCATTCGAGAAATTAATTTATCTTAAATAGGCTCTTCTACTATTCCAAGATTATCACATGTTTAGATTAGATATATTGAAGGACGTGCTCGAATAGTTTTAGGGTCATAGATAAGGAAACAAAAATAAACTGAATAGTCTGTTCACGTATTGTTTATTTTAATTTTGCACGCTCTGTAAAGAATAGGCCCTCACTGCCTTAACTAATCACTCAAAACATAAACACACTTCCAATTAATTAAATAATATTGATTTTATATATAAATGTTAAATGTGAAATTGATAAGCTTATTTTGTAAATAAACTAGATGATATTTGGAATGAATTGATGGCTTGTTTGTTTAGTTTATCTGAATTCTTCTTTTTTAAGAAAAAATAAAAAAAAGAATTAATTTGCCTTGTGGTAATTCTTGCTTTTTTATATCACTCAGACTGGATTTAACTAATCCTCTCGAAAAGTACAAACACGGTAAAAGTGTTTACTGAATTTTCAAGAGTTTTTTATTATCTAATCGAAATGAAACCTTGAAAACAATGAACAATTTTCGGCTCTCAAGAGTCTAAGGAAGCACGAAGTAATTTGTTTTATTTTGGACTTAATTAGTCAAACATTCGGATAGTAATTTATCAAAAAAAAAAGGTAAGTCAAACCAAAAATAGCTGTGATCTCGACCGATAAAATCAATCATATTCGAAAATATGCTGACCATTAGTTATTTTAGAGAAGAAGCATTCATTTTGACATGTATCGCATTCGGCTCATTTAACCTTATTTCCTAGTCTTTTTTTCTCGATTAACCCTTTTCTTTTTTGATATAATGATCAATATCCGACTATTTAAATGATTTATATTTCTAAACAGCCTTTCTTGGCAGCCAAATCGGTTCATTTCAAGAATCACCTTTAGTCTCTGGCACTTAGATGGTACTTGAATTTTGATTTATTTTTTAATAAAAATTTTAGCTTACTTAAAAAAATAATTTACTTGTTTATTTATTTTAAAAATTTAAAAAAATGAAAAAAAAATGGGAAATTTTGATTGTGATTTTTTTCTTAAATTAAATTATTCTTTTAGCGTTCGAAAGGCAAAGTAAGAACTCGTTTCCAGATGAATTCTAGAAGCACCAAGCATTTTGTTGAATGTAAAATATTTTAAAAAATATTAAATTAATTTTAGAGATTAAAATAAAATTTTCAAAATCAAAAAAGTTTCATTTTTTAAATATTTTCAAAAGATATGAGGATTTAAAAATTTTTAAAACGAGTCAAAAATCTCGTTAAGTACTTAGAGTGTAAATAAAATAAAATTAAAAAATTTAAAGTTTAATTGCAATAAGGTAAAAATTTGAATAAATTAATATTTCTATTCTTTTTTCTGATAAATTATAAATATGAAAAATAATTTCAATTACTGATAAATTTAAAAACAATTGCCACCTAAAAAACCTTTTATTAGATTATTAAAAAAAATATATATTAAAACTAACAATTTAAATATTTTACTAATTTATTTTGGAATTTAATTTAAAAAAGAAAATTATCAAATCACTGCCGATATTTGGATTCTTTCACTTTAAAAGCTGAGTAGAAAACCATTAATTTTTTTAAATAACCTAAACCAAACTAAAAGCAGTCTTACTCGGCACTTTTTCAAAATACCTTGATTCTACCCTAAACAAACTGTCCCAAAATTAATCTATTTGAATATGAAAAAAATCATGGAATGTTTAACTTTGTGATTTACCATCCATTATTGAATATTTTATCTTCCGATCATGTACAGTCCATTTCAAGATTAGATCCTTGATCAAAGCTCATCACTAGTCCTAAGATTTGGATAAGATCTTGTCTTAGCGAGTTGATAACAAAGTTCGTGCTACCAAGCTAAATACGTGTATTAGTGCCAAAATTCGATATTGAACAAACTTAAACTATTTATTTTTTAATTTGAATTAATGGCCAAAGATAAACACCCGATTCATTCGCTCTCTCAAAATTTAAATTGACTTAATTAAGTTAATATTGTACGAGGAAATAACCAAATATTTAAAATAAACTCCAATTAAGGCTCTAATAAAATATTTTCTTAAAAACAATACACTCTCTCTCTCTCATAGACTTAAGTAAATATTTAATAAAAATATATTTTTTTACTCCAAGTGAACAAAAACATTCTCATCGACCAGCAAGAGATGCTGGTCGAATAGCTCTGGGAAAATTGATCGAGCTATAATCTTTGTCTCAGCGACCTTTTCCTAAAAAAAAAAATGAACAGCACTCGCTTTTATACCTGTTTTTGTAAGCAGGTCAACAAGAAAACAACAACACGCTCAGATAATTATATTTATAAACCTGCAAATTTTATTTCTAATTAAATTAAAAGTATTTTGAGCAAGAAGAAAAATTTAAATTTTCGAAAAGCACTTGAATTACACATCCCACTATTGTCTTAAACAATAAAATGCCATTCTGAATTAAAAATCTAGCTAAGCTTGAAATATTTTAATCTAAAAATAAAAAATAAAAAGAGGGAACATTTTAATTAATAGATTAAAAATAACAGAGAGCTTGAGAGCACATTTTTACGACTGAATACAACTAGGTGAGCTCGAAGTTAATTAGCATTGCTGCTCGAGGACATTGTTCTCGTTCTTATTCAACCAAATACGGATGTTAATCAAAATTCAAGCTCACAATTGTTCACATTGTTGCCGAAATGTTTGCCAAATATCGGCTCTAAGAATAGCTTAAATTCTAAAAAGATAATTGAAAACATTGTGGCTTTATTAAATAAATTTTGTAAATAGCCTCAATGGATTACGAAACTTGTGATGGTCAAACAATACCGTCAGCTATTCAAACGACTGTTTGCTAATCAAATGCGTTTAGAGCTGAATCAAATCAACTATCTATATTTATTGGATTTCTAATTGACCGAAGCAAATTTTTCCAATTATATGTTGAGCGGCATGTTTTTTTGTAATCGTGACGATTATAAACAAGCCAGCCTGCTTAAATACTTGGGAAATAAACAGCATCATGTGATTTATTCTGTAATAATGTGAAACTTGTTTGCCAAACCGAGCAACCTTTCGGTCTTTTGAGTTCTTCTGAAATAAAAGTTATTTATTGTTAGTGCTAAGGCTTTGCCCTATGTAATCAACTTGACAGAGCGGCTCGTTTAAGAACTCTATGAGAATGAATGGATCTAAGTGATATTTGGAGGAACAATCAAACTGATAAAAATTAGATTCTCTTGCTTAATCAATACAAATCCAAAGAGACATTTTTTTTTAATTCAGAAAGACTTGGAAATAAGTCATTCTGTTGGGTTAGTGCTTTGGGTGGTGAATGAATACATCCGAGGTTCCCAAACAAGACTAGTTATGAGCCAAACTCCAACAAACTAAAAGTTAGATTTTATTTTTTAAATGAACAGGTTAGAAAATGAAAAAAATTTAAAAATAATTTTATTATTTTTTTTCAAATAAAGAATATTATATTTAATTTTTTTGCATGAACTTTTGTGGTTTTAATGACCATGAACAATTTTTGTTATCTATAACTAAATAAAAATTTATCTTCCAGACCAGATGATTACGTAAATACCTTTTAAGAAAACAAATTTTATTATCAATTGAGATACAATTAATGTTTAAAAGGTGAAGACTATCTATAATTTATTTTCGTATTTATAAACAAACCATAATTAAAACTATGCCCAACTAAAATCAAAGTTGATTTTATTTGCGCTAGAAAATTAATTACAGGAAAAAATTATAACTAATTTTTAAAATTTCTAGCCGATTCCATTAAGACCTAAAAAAAAAATTATTAAACTACCAACTTTTGAAAAAAATAAAAAATTTATCTTTATTTTTTATTATTTATGCAAAATACTTATCCACCTTTAAATTGTCAATATTTTTCATTTAATATTCAATAAATTTTGTAATTGTATGTAAAAGGAAAAGAAGGATATAAGATGTTGAATTCAAAAGTTAATTAAATTTTTTATTATTATTAAATAATTTTGGGTTTCCCTCGGGTTTGTCCTTATTGCTTAAGTCTTCGTTTGAACCCCCTTTTCACCAAAAAATGTAGAAAATTATAATTTTAGAGAAAACAATTAATTAAAAGATAAAATAAATATTTAATATTTGTCTAAATGAGTTTTCTTCAGATAAAAAAAATTTTAATCTGAATAAGTGAAATTAAAAACTTTTTATATAAAATATTATACTTATAAGATTACATATATTATACTTTAAATATTATATTGTATTTTTTCTATACCGAATATTAATAATTTGAAATTATTAATCATAATTAATTAATAGTTTCATATCAAGTTTTACCTTATTTTTCACATTGTATCGTGGTATCAAGTTGTTTTTAACAATTATGAAAAGCTATCTGGCATAATCAGATTGAAACTCATAATAATATAATAAAAAAAATTTAATAGATGATCTTATACTCTAATGTAATAAAATACTTTTAATAAATTTCTTTTTTTTTTTAATCTTAAGATAAAATATGGCTTTAAAAAAGGTGAAAATTATTTAAAATCATCTAGTTGTAAAATTTAGTAATGGGTTTTAAAATAATCGGTAAAAAATTCGAAATTAAAAAAAATAATTTATATAAATATATATGAAACTTTAAATTCCTTAAAATTTGGTATATCTTTTAAAATATTTTAAATGCTATTTCAATGCACTGATCGAGTTCAAATCTTCAAAATATTCAAAACCATGCTAATATATAAAATTGCTTAAAAAATAAAAAAAAAAACACATAATTTATGTGGATGAGGTTTTCAAATTTACACATTATATTTTTAAATGAATTAGCCAGACTTTGATTTTCTATTCTAAGTTTTATATTTAATATTTAATCAAAGAAAATTATGAGCTTTAAAATAAAAAAGTAATTCTATGAAGTCAGATTAATCAATTAAATAGAATGTTCGAAAAAAAAAACAGATTAGAGTGATATTGTTTCAAAAAACAAACAAATCATTCGAGTTTGATTAAGATAACTGGCGCCGAACTCAGACTAGTTTGACTAGAAAAAATAGATTTTACAAAAATAAATATCTCACTCAGTTTCCGTCTTTGTTTTCGGCTGCAAAAATACAACCAACAGAGAGCTAGACTCTCGTTAAAGAAAATAAATATCAAACTATTTGTTAATGTGCTGATTTTAACATTAGTTGCTTCATTCTTGTAAAAAGGTAAAAAGTACTTTAACAATTAAATACAAGTGCAGCTTGGATTTTGCTAACCTAATCGGTATACTTGCTTTAATTCTACTTGCATTCTTTGTTTTTCATGTGAAATTGTCAGGTATTTAACTTAAACGCTGTTAATTAAAGCCTGAAAACTCTCTTATCAAAAAAGCAATTGATTGAGTGATTGATTGAAGTCGACTTCAAGTGACACGGCTCTTTTAACGGCTTTACTAAATGACTTTGAAATTTGAAGTTGAATAATTCCAAAAACAAACTAATGCCTGTCCAAACCATTTTGGCTTGTAAACATTGATTAGATGGATGACTTTTTTAATCAATCATTTTAAGCTTTAAATTTTACACCTTTAATTATCTGATATGGAAAGCAATATGACTTGTTTTACTCAATTTGTTTGATTAATCAAATTTTATGGAACTTCTAGTGCTTGGCTTATCTTAATGCTTTTCTTATCGTGTTAAAAATCGCTGTAAAAAAATTCACTTAATTTGTTATCAAATCTCTTGAGTCCTATTCAAAAAATTATTTCCCTATTGGTGATATGCTTGATTTTTATTATCTAAAATTTTTATACTTGACGAAATTAGGACTTTCAATTTTTGTAATGCTAATTTAAAAAGACCATTTCTTATACTTTGAAATGATGAAATTATTCCGTTTTAAAAAATCTTTTAAATTTACTTCACATTTTATTTTCCTAAAGGACATTTTGTTTTATCAAGCTAGTTTCTTGTTAACATTCAAAATTTTCTCGAGGATTGAACTCAACAATTTAAAATAAACAAAAATAATTAACTGCTGAATGTTCTTTTATTTTTTAATTATTTTTAATTGTGTCAAACTGCGAACTTTTAACTATTAAAATTTGTTAAATCTCCGACAAATTAAATTATAGACCTAATAAGTTTCGAAATGTTTTTCTTTGTTTTAAAAAAAAAATTTTTGATAGAAAAAAAAAAATTAAGAATTTTCTAACTAATTTTATTTAAAATGATAAATTTATTGCTAAAAGAAGATGAAATGAGATTTGAAAATGAAATTTTATCAAAAATTAAACTGATTTTGATCAATAAACTTTATTGCTGAACTCCTTCATATTTTTACTACCATTTTCTTTTGAAGGTTGACTATTAACCAGAGCTGATTAAAATTTTATTAAAATAAAAGAAAAATTCTAATTTTTTTCAAAAAAATTTTGAATATTATTTCATTTTTTACTTCATTTCTACATAAATTTAAATCTAATTTTTAATCATTTTAAATTAAAAAAAAAAACTAAAAAAAGATTGAGGAAAAAGAAAATTCAACTTTAAAACAGCCTTTTTTATTTTATTTTTAAGTTTCTATTTTTTTATTTTTTATAATTTTAAAATACCTATCATCGTATTAAAAAGGAGGCATAAGACCATTCCAAGTTAACTACAGTATTCCCCAAAATTATTTCAATAAAAAAAATACAACTTTCAAAAAAATTGATAATTTTAAAATAATTTATTATATGAAGACTTGCTACATTTCATCCGATCATCACTATAACTTAACTATTTTTTTAAAATAAAAATACATAAATTAAACATATTGGAAAGATAAATAAATAAGAATGACTAGCAAAATTTTTTTTTATTTTATTTTTTCTTAGAGAGAAATAAAAACCAAAATCTTATTAAAATTTGCTGAAAGAAAGGACAAAGCTCCATTTCAATCTTCCTGGGAAATCCCAAACTTAATTTTAAAATAAAAAAAATAACGATTAAAATGTGATATTTATTATTGTGATAGTGATCAATAATTGTTAAAAATTGATATTTCAAAAATCAATTTTCAGTTTAATTTTTAATAACAATAATATGTACCATATTAAAGGACATCATAAACTTTAGCCATATAATTAATTCAATGAAATTTTTTCTTAAACGGTACATAAAGTTAAATAACTCGTAAAAAAAGTTCTAATTTGTTTATTGGAACAATTTTTGACCAGAAGAAAGCTTTAACTTTATCTAGATCATTTTATCATTTAAACAGATCAATATTAGAAAAAAAATTATCTAATGAATAATAAAACAAATATAAAAAGAGATTGAATAAATAATCAACTATAGAAAGAAATTACTTAAAACTAAAATTCAGCTTATTTTTTATTTAAAAGTTCATCTGTTTAAAGAAAGAGAAAGAATTTTTTTAAATTGATTGTATTTTTGTTTAAAATCTGAATTTTTTAATGATCAAATTAAACTATAAATCGGCGGCAAATTTAACTAGCTTAAAGTCTAAATTTAATACAAAAAAGCATGCAATTGTTCAATTAAATTCTAATGAACATTTAAAATAATTAAACCATAATATATTCATTAATACTTTTTTAACCAGATTTAAATATGAATTAAAATTTAATAGTACAAGATTCACCTGCTGAAAGCTCTAACAGGAAGTTCATTAAGTTTTAATAAATTATCAAATTATTCACAAACATGAAATAGAAAAATAAAATGAAATAGATCTTTATCTTGAAAAATACTTAAAAATGGCGACACTTTATTAATATTTATATTCAGTTAAAAACTACCTTGTTAAAAAACAAAATTATTTATAAAAGGAGTCGAATGAAATTGAATTCAATCATTCGAAAGCAATCGTAATTTTAGTGAACAAACGCGAAAAGTAAATTAAAACAATTCAATTTTTATTAAATAATGTCACGAAATGCATTTTAAATTGAACTTTAATTTGTTTTAATTAAAGAATTTTTAAAGAACTACTCGAAAAAAAAATTGTGTACAATGATACGCACCATTAACATTATGTTTATTTATCTCAATTTTCTTTAAAAAAACACCCTCTGAATTAAATGTATTTCTATTTATACATTTTATCAAAAAATTAGTTTAAACTCAATTTGAAATTTATTTAAACAATTATGGACCACTTTATTCGAAAAAAATCTCAGTTTTAGCTTTTAGTTAAAATAAACGGTTGTTTAAACTTGACAATTTAAGAGAGCTTTTTGACATGTCACGCTATTCTGAATTTACAACTATTTGAAAAAAGTGTAAAATTATTGAAAACTTTATCCCAAATCACGCGTGTACATCATCAATTTTATAATATTGATTTCATGGGACATGTCAAAGTAGACAGTTAACTTAAAATCTCCAAACACTTCATCATCAGCTAATTATTAGACTCATTTAATTAAATTTGGCATTCAACTTAGTCTTACCTGCTCGCAGGGCTCGCTTCAATAATTTAGACATTTTTAAAATATCGATTTTGCTGTGTCGATAAAAAAAGTTGACAATTTTTCTTCACTTGATGTTAAAATTCTGCCCGATTCGGAAGCAAAAACATTAAAATCGACCATATTAAAAATTATTTCCACTAAATTTAAATCACTCAGAGTAGTTTTTTAATCTGCTTCGAAAGCCGAACAGTGACCATGGAATAATAACTAACAGCCAAATTTGTTTAAGTTCAATAGTTTCCTTTTTTATAGAGAAATTAAATGTCATCGACCGCAATTTTTCGGTACAGATTATATCTTGAGGATAACTGTATACCAGTCTTGAAACTGATAATGTTTTTTTTTGGAGAAAATATCAATTAGATTTATTTTTTCTAATTTTTAAAATGTTAGTGTTGGCGATTAAAAAAATATACAAATCGATCTAAATATAGTTAGATGAATGCTAAAAAATTATTTTTATTTATAATAACAAATTTAAATTAATTACTCTTTTAAATTAATAAAACCTCCATTACGGAACATCCATCTATTTTAAAGAAAAACTATTCCATTCGAAATTGATTAGAATCAACAGAGATACTGGCCATTATTGATTTATTTATGTACAATAAAATTGATAAGTTAAATATTTTAGGATACAAATAAGATGATATTTGGAAACTTGGTCTCAAGCTAAGATTTAAGATGTCATAGAAAATTATTTCAAATTAAACGATTTCCTGTCTGCTTTTGTTTTAGACTGATTTATGCAGTCTTCCCCACATATTCACTCTTTACTATTTGATAGATAAATTTTAATTGAAATTGTGTTTTCTTGATAAATACAATTTTTACCATTAGTTTTCGAAGCCTTAAGAAAAATTAATGAATGACCATTTTTAGCTAGAAAAATTGTCAAGCTTTTAAAAATTTTCATAAAGCCTTGTTTTTTTTTATTTTGATATTCCGGATATAATTTTTGTTTTATTTCTCTTAAGGGTGTTTATCCGTCATTAAAATAAATTTAGCAGTAATTTAATTTAATGTCAAATGCATCATGATTTGAATCTATCAGCGACACTTTCACTCCAACATGAAAGTCTCAATTTTCAACTATTATTTATTTCATTAAAAACAACATGAAGGCAATGAAAAGTTAAAAAAAAAGCAAATGGAAGAATATAATTTAATAAAAACGATAAATAATTCTAAAAATATAGTTAAATATAATTTTTGTCTTTTTTTTTATTTTTTTACTTTACATCGCCTTTAAGATTTTAATGGAATAAATAACAATAATAATATTAATAATAACTAAGTTTCATAAAAATTATATTTATTGTTCCTTTAATGTGCAAAGTTTCGTTTGATATAAATTCTTTTATTAATTTAAAAAAAATCCAATAGTGTATTTATTAAAACAAATTTTCAAAACAATATTCAACATTTACTGTAAGGAAATTAAATTTTTAAAATCTTCCCAAACACTTAAGAGTCGTAAAAATTTTATAATAAACAGCTTAGATCATATACTATTGATTTAAAACGTTCGAACCATTTTATTCTACAGAGAACATTTAGGAAATAAAAAAAAATTTATTTATTTTTAAGTTTTTTATTCCTTATGCTTCTTAGTAATGAGAATACAAAAGGAATACAAACGGTCTCAATGTTTTCTAAGAAGACCTTAATAGCATTTTTTTTACTCATTAAAATTACATTAAAAATTATCCAAATAATATTAATATTTATTTTTTAATTTTTTCTTTATTCAGTGTGCCTGTTTGCCATGAATTAATCGTATATATAAAATAATATAAAAATATAGTATCAAATAAAGTTATGATAATTTTTTTTAATAACAAAAAAAGTGTATGAGAGAAATATTATGCAAATTAAAGATGGTAAAAAAATATTTAAAACGATAAGTTTTCCAATTTCCTACGCCTCAGATTCTGCAAGTTCATTGAGAAGTCAAATAACAATATATAGACAAATAGTTGAGGAATACTATGCACTATACAACTTCTTCACAAATAGAGTAGCCCACTGATGGAACTCTTCTATTAGAATCAATCCACTGTAAATGGTTTTAAAAACAACTTAGGACAACAAGATGTCTATTTAGAAACTAATTTGAAAATGGATGAAAACTTCCATTGCTAAGTACGAAAATGGTTAATTCCGTGGCTAACTCGCAGCAGAAAAATAATAATAATTAAAAGAAAGATTACAATTTTTAAAACAAAAAAAATCATCTAGATTTTTTGACAAAATTTAAAATTTTTTTTTCATAAATATCTAAATTTTAGGGTAACTTGTCAGTATCTAGTAAAAAATGAAGAAAATATTTCATCTGCAAACCTTGAATGCTAAATAAGTTATAAAATTTTTTTTATTTAAAAAAATATAAATTTTTTTTTTCATTTTTTAAACAAAATAGCAATTTGGCAGTTGTAAGATTTTAATCTTGAATTGAAAAGACTCGAAATGCATAAAATGAACCATGTATGGGAAATAGCCTGTGTTCATATAGACCAAATTTTATCTATAATTAACAAAATTTTAATCATGTTTTTCTAATGTATAAAAACGAAGATTAACTTGTTTCAAATCAAACATATAGATAATACAAGCTTAAGCTCAGATTAATAAGGAAAAGTGTGTCAACACTTCTTTTACCAGTGAACACAGACCAAACAATCAATTTTTCCATACTTGAAATTTCAAAGTAAGTTTTAATTTTTCTTAAAGATAAAAATAAATAAACACTATTCATAAGTGCAAGTGAATAATTTGTTTTCGCTTTCTTTTTTTTTGGATGAGTTTAGATAAAGTTTACGAACAGCACTAGCCGACTCGACTAGCTCTATTTGAATATTAATTGCACTGTAAAGTCTACAAGTATGAATATTAAACACCACGTTATGGCACCTGTCTGAAAAGTCTGTTAATACTTGAATTTAATTAGTAAACCACCAACTAATATGTGCTCAATAATCATCAAATATCCATTTGAAATTCTAACCTTCAGTTGAAGTTTTATCTCATTTTTGGAATAAAAGTTGATTTCAAGCTAGTTTTTGTTTTATGTTCTAGTGCAATTATCGAGGATATTTAAAGTTTGCGCTTGCAAGACATTTTAGTTCTTTATGGCTTTGGAGAATGCAAATTTTCGACATTTAAGAGCCATTGCTAAACGTCCAAAATTAGCCTAATTTCAACACTATTTTTAGTGTTTGTATGCTAAATATTTGATTGAAAAACTAGTTTAAATTATTAGGGAGATTTGTTCCGATATTTGCAAGTCGTAAAAAAAGTCATAAAAGTTGGCTTTATAAATAGTTTAATATTTGCCAAAACAGCATTTTAGAGCTCTTTAATTGCAGCGTCAAATCGATTGCAATTAGTCCGTGAACAAATTTCAAATGTCAAATAAAGTTTCAAATTTTAATTAAATCAATAAGTACTAAAAATGTCAATTTGAAAAAAGATAATTTGAAATTTTGTTTTTTAATGTTTCATATTGCTAATGATAAGAAAACTATTCTCAGAAAGCTCTTATCGTATTTCTTGGCCGATGACTCGGGGGCTCCATTTTGAATTAGCTCTCTATTGTTATCCTCAAGAGCCCGGCTCTCACAGACGCTCACATATTGAGCCTTAACTTATTGAACTAGCATTCAAATCTTTAATTATTCAAATTGATTTTGTTCAATAAAATTTAATTAAATTCTAATACTTTACATTTGGTCTAGTTTTATTCTAAGCATCAGAAACAAACAATAAATTTTTCTGAAAAATATTTCTTCCTGTTTGGATAAGATATTTTAATTATAAACTTAATATTAATTAAAGGTATGCTTTTGGAAACATTTCAATAGCAGAGTATTGAATTAAATAAATTAAATTGCCCCCTTTTTTATTTTCTAATGAACAGATCTGATCTGAATTTTAGCAACCCGTAATCTAGCCAATTTTGTTAATTTATTTAACAAAGAAAAAAATTGTTTGTTTTATGAGATCTTTTTTTGGAAATTTAAATAAAATTTTTATCAACTTTTTAAATTTTAATTTAGTATTTAAATTTTATTTTTATGCAAAAAAAAATACAAAGAGTGTGAGTTTGTTGTCAATCGGTATTAGAGTTTTTCCTTAGCCTTTCGTTGTTAAATCAAAAAAGATTAAATGCTAAAGTTTAAGAAAATTAAAGTTAATTATTTAGATTGTTGGTCGTATTTAACATGATAAAATGTTTAATTTCTTTAAGATAAATAATTAAAAGGTGATCTATTATATTTTATTGACTATTGATCTATTTAAAAAAAGTATGCTGTCTATGTACAGTAGAAAAATAAGTATTAATTGTAATCAAATTTTATCAAACATATGCTGAGAGAAATTGGCTTGTATGCTTCCTCGATGCGATTTTTGAGGGTTTTATCGAATTAAAAAACGATTTTTTACGACTATTAAAATACAAATATATATATTTTTCTGTTTTAATACTTTACTGGGCACCAAATATTTATGTTTGTCAAACAAGATTTTGAAAAAATATTTCTCATTTTATGAAAATTTTCCAAAAGTGGTGTTTGATTTCATTAAATATTTAAGTTTCTAAAGTCTAAGCATTGAAACAATGATCTTATTTACTGATTTAAATCTTTGACAATAAGATTTTTGATTCATTTAAAGGTGAGTGTTAATATCCGAGTAATATCTTGTTCCTACTTCTCAATAGAAAATCCCCAAAGGGAAGAATTATAAGCTATTACTAATCCGAATATAAAATAATTAACCAAGATAAAATTACCCGAGATTTGCCAAAATGGACGAAATAACGTATTTCTTGCTTTAAGCACGTTTTCATAAATCTAACTTTTGATCCTCAAGAGATACTTTAGATACTGTTTTATGTTTCTACTTTCAGGTCAGTTACTTAATTCAAAAATTAAAACTAATCTGTACTTAATTTAACATTGGCAATAGAGTAAAAATACCGGCTAATTTCTTTAGGTATTTGAGAAATAATTTGATTTAAAAAAAATCAAATCATTTTTCACTTGAGTTGGCAGGTTTTTAATACTATTATATAATTTTTTCGAATATAATAGTATTAAAAAATACTGAGTACGAAAAACTCCATTCTAATTTTAATCAAGTAAATATATTTGTTCTAATTATACAATTAAGTTGTCTCTTAAGTTTTATTTTAAATTTTAAAGTAAAAAATAAATTCAATCAGTAAATTTTAATAAATTTTTTTTTTAATTTTCCTAATAAAACAAGGAGCCAGAAAATTCGATGCAGATAGATAAATTTTAAAAAATTCTATTTTGATAAATACAGCCTTTTTTTTCACAATTTTTAATATTTTTAGATTAATAATACAGAGTAGATAAGAAATATTTTTTATCAAAAAAAAATAAAAAAAATTTGCGCAATTTTTTCAAAAATACTCCAAACTTCTTTTTGATGTTTTTTTTATCTAAGAAAGATCTTTAAAAAATTCAAAATTAAACGTCAAAAGCTGAGAAGAAATTTTAAATTCTTAGTTATTTTAAACTGAAAAATCATGCAAAATAATTTATTATGTATTTTAAAATTAAGATTTTTAATTCTGTAAAAAACTTTATTAATCGAGACAAAAAATCATTTTTTTTAGAATCTTGAAAATCAATATAAAAATGGCATCATTTTAAGAAATCAATGTTTTATCTGATTCACAAATTTTCAAAAATTCAAAAGATTCTATTAAAAAACCTTGCTCCATTGTTGTTGATAAAATTTTTCTACATAAAAAATAAGGAGCAAAAAATTTGTCTTGAGAGTAATCTTTAAAATTGTTTAAATAAAATAAGGATGAATTTATTTTAGTATTCTCTCAGAAAATCATCATCAAAAGGACAAATAATGGTAAAAGAGAAAAAAATTCAAAAGACAAATGAAATCAATTAAATGAGTTTTTCTTTTTAAATTGATTTTGCGATGGATTGAATTAACGTTTTTTTGATTAATGTCCATTGAACCGATTTTTCCATTAATAAATCTGTTCAAATTTAGTTTAAATTTAGCAAAATGTTTTTTAAATTTAAAAGTAAATATTTTTATTTCATTTTTATTGTTAAGCTAAATTAATTATTTTTATATTGAGGTCAAAATGAAGAGTAGTGAATAAAATTGGATGATCACAAGAACTAGTTTACGATAAAGTATAACTCCGTTTATGCGGAAAATTAAATAAGTTGTGTTATGATAGGCTTTTTTTTTGTTCGAATTCCTCATCAATGCACATTTTAAAAACCATAACTGAAGGCAAAGCCTTCAAATCTTAAGAAAACAAAATTTGAATTTTAAATTTCCTCGATCATAAAGAACAAAGACTCTAATTAATATTCAGCTAGGTTCATTAATGTGAAAATTTTGTGACAACTAACCAAAATAGTTTTGTTTACCTAAAAGCCTAGCACATTTCTCCAAATAATCCTCGACAATATTTTTAAAGGAATTAAACATAGGAATAAAAACAAGTTATACTAATTACGTCAATGGTAAATAGATAAGCAAATAGTAACATTTTTTTTATTGCAGTCATTTTTGTTTTGTCAAGCCATTAAATTTTTTTATTTTTTTCACCATTTCGTGGTTCATCTATTTATATATAACCATTTTTTCAGTTCAGAATTAAAATTATTAAAATAGTGAAAAACTTTAAGTCATGATTGATTTGCAATATATTTTTTTAATTTTTCAAATTAACTTTTTAAAAATATAATTTTTGCAAAACTTGGAAAACTTCATTTTCTGAGAATAAATAGTTTAATGTATTTCAAATATTTCCTCTAAATTTTTGGTACCGAAAACAAAAATTTAAGAATCTCTTCTTACTTTTTTTTATTGATCCTAATTTTTACATTCAAAAAATAATCTATTATTTATTATACATTTTAAAATTTAGATTTTTAATCCAGTAATAACCTTTATTAATTGAGAGAAAATTTTAAAATAAAATAATTCCATTTTAGAATCCTGAAAATCACTTCAAAAATGGCATCATTTAAGAAGTCAATGTTTTGTCAAACAGATGCCGTGGAATGAAAAATGTGGTTGATGAAAAATTTTTTCAATCAATTTAAAACTAATTTTTTAAGTCTTGATTTCCAGAGATCTCAATAACTGTAATTTAGGAGAAAAAAAAATTGAATCCAAAAGTTTTGCAAAATTATTGCAGAGTCTTTTAGAAAAGGATCCAAAAAAAAATTTTTCCAAATGGTGAAATTCTAGACCCGAGAGTGCAAACAATCAGATGAACTTAAGTATTTGAGTTGATTTCTGGGCAAATTTGAGCTCGAACTATCGGCAATCGGATCGATTTGAGCACTTTAAATATGTCAGTCGAGCAGGAATCTTGATGACCGATTTATCTGTGCTGCGAATCGATTTTGCCACACTCAATTTGTCGGATATTTATGTTTCCTATCTCGGCCTAGAATCTCTCATTTTCCGGCATATGAACAAACGTGAATTTGAACTCACATTTTCGATTCTATCTTAAATATTTACAGATTTTCGATTAAATTTCAGGAAAAAATTTCACATCAAATATAATTAAAAATAAATAAGCAAATTGGCCGGCATTGTGAACAACTGACAGCCATAGCTAGATTTTTGTTCACTTATTAATCAAAATGTTTGATTGCTGCAAAAGTTTCGAGCCAAAGAAAAAGGTTAGCATCCACCAAAAATAGATACACAGTTCCGATTTCAAGACTAAATAATACTTAAGCCAGTCATTCTCGATCAAAACTTCATATTTCAGTAAAAATTTGTTTGTTTTTTTTTGTTATATTGATTATTTTCTTATGCTATAAATGTTTCACTGGGTCTACTAAAACTGCACCGGTTTTCTAAATAAAATACTCGAATTATCTTCCATTTGAGGTTCAGCTTACAAGCCGACTACAAAATAAACAAAATATCGCTGGCCAAAGTCGGCATGAAATAGGAGTTGTGTTCTGGCTTTGTTTTTAATCGCCATAATTGAGTAAAATTGCACAAAGGGCCATAATCCTAGTGGATTATAAAATAAATAAGGAAAAATGATCAGATTTGTGGAATTTTAAACCGTGATTTTTTTAATTACAATTAAAATTATTTGCTTTTAAATTGAAATTTAATTTGAGTAATTTGTGTAGGCTCGTTTATCAATTGTTTATTTTTGCTCAATCGGGCTATTTTTTGCTAATCAAGCTAAGAAAAATTTAGATTTGAAAAGCTTTTCGAAATAGAATTTCAAATTTGGAAGGTAAAAGATTTCTCGTTTACGAACCGTGCCGAGACAGGAAAATGATTTTTAATTGTTTTAATTTAATTCGATTATTTCCGTACTTGGAATTAGTAAAGTCTGAATTTTTTTTATTTTATACTTGATGTAAATTTTTTAGAATTTTTCAATTTAAAAAATATCATATAAATAAAAAGCAAATAAATTTTTAAATCATCAAAAATTTTCTAATTCTTAATTTGTATATTTAGTTTTATTAGCATCAATTTCTTTGTGTTTTATTTCTAAACAAAGATCAAATTTTGTTTTAAAAAAATTTTAAATACTCTTTTGGGTATAGATGGCTGATTTTTTTACTTGTGAGTTATAAGAGAAATTAAAATAAAATTTTGATCAAGACATTAACTCATTTGTAAATTTTTGGAATTAAAAAAGACGATTTCTAATTTTTGTATTATTGTATCCTTTAAGATGACCAATTGTCAGATTTTCTTATGTTCAAAATTTACTTTATGAATTTCAGTGGTACGATTTAGAAATGCTCTCTTTTACTAAATAATCATTAGGTAAATTCTAATGAACAAAAATTGTTCACTTAATTTAGAAGTCTGAAACCTTTTAGAAAATTAAGTGACGAGAAATTTAAATCATCAATAAAATGATAAGTAAAAAAATAATTTTTATTATTTTAATTCAATTTTTTAAAATAAAAAAAAACGATCAATTTTTTATTTTTTCTTAAGTACCGTATTTCCTCGTTCGATTATGCTGCATCCCAAACTAAGACAGGCTTTTGGACCATGCACCAAAGTAAATCTCGCACATGCTAAAACATTTTTGATTAAGAACTCATGGTCTAATAGTATTATCACGGGTTTAGGGCCGCATCAAATTCTTAAATTAATGCGTCATCAAGACTTGAGTTTAAAACATAAAAAAAAACATTTTTTTATTATGCATTTGGTGCAGCATCAAGAATTAAAAAAAAATATTTGTAAAATTAATTTTTATATTATTTCGATTTTTTATTAACTAAAATTTGAGTTTTGGAGCTGCATTATTGGTGTAAAATTTTAATAAATAAGTTAAAAAAAATTAAGGTTAAAAACTCGATTTTATCGAGATTTAGAGTTGATAGAATGACAAATTAAGCAGTGTTTTTTTTTTGTTTTGATTTTGATTTTTTGAATTTTTTTTTGTTTTAAACTCAATTCTTGATGACGCATTAAAATTAAGAATTTCAGAGTTTGATGCGACATTAAACCTGTGATAATACTATTAGACCATGAGTTCTTAATCAAAAATGTTTTAGCATGTGCGAGATTTACTTTGGTGCATGGTTCAAAAGCCTGTCTTAGTTTGGAGTGCAGCATAATCGAACGAGGGGATGTGGTATTATGGTACATCTCAACTAACTTGTTCAATTTAATTTTTATTTTGAAAAATTAGGCTTTGAGAAAAAACGAAGTTTGTTCCAAACTAGTTGGACTCAATCTAAATAATAAATTAATTTTTTTTAATCATCTTTTTAATATTTGATTTTTGAATGAGATGACTTTTCCAACTGTCTGACAATGGTCTGAAATTATTAAGAAATTATTCTTATTGATCTTAGATTAAACAAAAGGGGAATAGCAAATTTAATCTCACAAAAAAAAATTGTCTAGTCTGATGAAATAATTTAGAAATTTTATTATTTCCATTCTAAAATCGATTGTCCGGAAGAGATTTTTTAAATATTCTATAATTTAAACAAATCGTGCCATTTTACCTCAAAATATTTTAATAACAGGCCAAAATGCACGCGTTGTTTCAGGTGCAAATTTAGAAAAAAATAATTTTAAAATATTTGCACTCTTAATTATTTTGAGTATTTTTTAGGATTATTTATCAACAAAAAAATAAAAGAATTTTTTTTAAATTTTATTTTTGTAATTTTGCTTATAGCAAAATACCGAAGGCAAGCGGATCTTGAAATAATTTATTGTGTCCGAATTAATTAAATCTTGAACTGATTAGAACTGATTCGGATAGTGGGTTTTTGTAGAATGTTTATTAAAATCTACAAATGGAACGTGTTTCCTGATTACAATCTTTTTAAAATCGAAGGGCTCGAGCTGTTCATGGAATCGATGCGTTCTAATTAAGTCCGATATTCAGATAAGATCGCTTCGTAATTATTAACGGATTTAAAATTAATAAAAAGTTTGCCTTTTTAAATCCACTAATTATTAGTTTGCATATTTTGAGATAACAATCTCAAGATTTTCACAACTTTCAAATGTATTTTTAAGGCTTTTTGTCTAAGTACTCCGCTTTTAGTTCCATTGTTTTTAGAGCCAAACTTGTAAATTGACGGCCAATAATTATACACTTAACTTTTTAAATGGACTTGATCTCTTTGTTAGAAAACTCAGCTTGAAGTGTACTCTGCCATAATTTACTGTCCAAATTACCTGCATTTTCAATTCCAAGTCAATTAATATAAATAGTATTTAATTATTTTTATAAACAGCTATAATAATTAAGCAAGCACTTGTATTTTTTGTTACATAATTTTGTCGAGTGCTCTCTCTTTCTCTCTCTGATGGTCTTTAAATTCCAGATTGCAAAATATCCTCGAAAAAAAGTAAAACAAATTTTTTTTAAATAATTATCAAATAATTGAGCTCAATAAAGAGAAAATAAATTTTTGCGTTGTTTATTCGCACAGATTTTTTAAATCTCATCCAAAGCCAAACTTTTAAAAAACAAGTTTGGACAAAAATTTGACAGGTTTCAGTCAGTTTGGACCAAAATTACGAATCTATTTTAAATAATTTAAGTTTGCGAATAAAGAGAAAAAAAACAATTTTTAACTATAGGCTTCGTGACTTTTTATTTAAAACCATATACTAAAATAATAAACTATTAATTGTTTAAAATTTGTGTAACTAAGTTTTTAATATTCCAAACAAAATGACCAAATATAAAAAAATGAAAAAAAAAGTGAGAATATATCACTTTTTTACACGTTTCAACATGTGATAAACTATCTATAAAAAATAAATTAAACAAATTTTATTATTCATAAGCTGGTACGATAAACAAATGACAATAGATTGTGAAAAGATGCTTGAATTTAGCTTTCACTCGATTGAGTACCAAGCGATGTAAAAAAAATCATATGAGGGTCATTAGTTTTAAACATTGGTCAATTAATATTTAAATTCATTTAAGTTTATTTCAATTTGTAATTGAAACAACACTTCAAAGCCAATTTCAAAACAAACCGGGTTGAGAGCCACATTAAAACCAATAGAGACCAGAATGTTGATTTTTTAACTTTTTGACAAAATTCAAGATAACTCCGAGTCTGGATCAATTAGCCAAAAAATTTTAATTAAATGAGATACGCTGGCTAATTAAATCATATTTGGCAAAGTCAAGACAAGACCATCGAGATAACATTGGCTATCATATGCACTCGCTTGCTATCTCTATCTATTCTAATTATAAGATAAATAAAGCAGTTTTTTAATTAATTTGTATATTGATACCTATCTATTAGATGTATCGATCTTTAGATACAAGTTTTATCTTTGTTTTTCGAGCTTTAGTTTGCTTTTTACCAGATGCTTGAGTCAATATTAAAGACAGAGCTATTCGAAAAATTTGCACGCCCGAGGCCACCGAAAATCTCTGGTTAAAGGCAATCGGATCTAAGCGTATTTTTCTGTGCATTTTGAAAAAAATTGAAATTCAACAGACCCGGATTATTACCAAATCCGACCTAGTCAGCATTCTAATCTAGCGTAACTAAGCACAGTCTGGCACGCAGATTGCTTTAAATCCAGAAACAAAAGATTTTAATTAAAAGTCTATCTTAGCGTGGCTAATTTTCACAATAACTTCAGGGCTAATAAATTTTATTATTCAATTTTAGCTTTTTTTAATTTTATTGAAGTCCCACTCTGAACCGAATGGGTCAATTCTTACTTTTAAGTTTATCATTCGCAAATTCTAAAGCTCTTTATTTTAAAACAAGAATCGAAAGTTTAAATAATTTTATTCTTTAAAAAAAGTTGACGTGTAAATAAAATTTTTAACTTTTTTGAATTCATTTTAAAATGTTAATACTTTTGAAAAGTTTAGAAGAAGAAATTTTGAAATCTATATAGAAATGGTCGTGATTTTTAATTCAAATATTTTAAAATAATTTGACTAAGTTTAAATAGTAAAATTTTTTATTATTCAAATTTTCCCAGAAATTTTCTTTGAATGAATAATGAATGATTTTTTAATTATTTAAAGTGAAAGTTGTCATTTTTGTTTTTCAATATCACAGTCAGTTTTTTAGATTACCAACAAAAAATTTTGGAACCTTAGGCGTCCAAGTTGAATTTAAATAAAAAATTGAGACAATGGTAAACAATTCACTAAAAGTTGTCTTTTTTTCATTCCTGTGGTCAACAAAAATTTATTTTTTGGTTTTAAAATAAAGTCTTGACAAATATTTGAAAAAAATTTAGTAGAAATATTTTCTGTTTTTATTTCGAAGAACAAATAGTTGAGTTTTTTTAAAGTAAATTAAAAATTTAATTTTAAATATTATTTGGTCTAAGAGAAAATTTTTAATAATTTTTAATAAACACACATATTCAATGAGTTAGTTTAATTTACCACTGAGCAGCCTCTGGCCGAATTACACAATTTCTAATTGACAATTTGGCGAGATTTTACTTTGACAAAAATTTATATCACGTTAGGTAAATATTTAACAGGTGAACGAGTCTAAGATTAAAGAAGCAGGTGGTAAAAAAATTCCAAAGCT
Organism: Brachionus paranguensis; assembly: GCA_016802215.1. Classification (NCBI taxonomy): domain Eukaryota; kingdom Metazoa; phylum Rotifera; class Eurotatoria; order Ploima; family Brachionidae; genus Brachionus; species Brachionus paranguensis. The sequence goes on along the minus strand of JAESIX010000002.1, from coordinate 5,186,383 downwards.
AAGTAGTCAAGACTAGAATGGCTCATGAGCGAGTATTTAAAAATTAAATATTTGCTCGAGCATTCCAGATTTAGTCTGTAATCAGATCGTATAACATAGCGAACCGCACTATAAATCCTCTTAAGGCTCCGTTAAGAGATATACATGTTTATGTGTCTAGTAATGCGATACTGTTATTTATTTACAAATAAATTAAAAAGCCGCCTGTGTTTGTTTTTAAAATTGATTAAGTATATTGAGTATTGATTTTAGCACGAGTCTTTAGGTGCAAAAAGCGTTGTTAAACAAAAAAAAAACTTTTACCTGCTACTTAAATTTAAACAGTGGCAACATATTTGAAGTACGTGATTCTAAATGAGGAAGTGTTAAGCCTATTTGAACGTGATTGTATTAATTTTAAATCACGTTATCAATTTATCATCAAATTGACAAAAAATATTTTTTTTGATATTTTTAAAATAATAAAAAAAAATCTAGTGATAAAATTTAGGAATCCTTTCAGTTTAAATTTGAATTTAGTTTGAAATAAAATATTTTATATTTTTTAAAAATAATTAAATTTTCCTCTTATTTTTGTATATTCCTTAAATTAATTAATTAAATTTGGCACCAGAAGAACCATATTTTATAACTTACAAAATTAATTAAGGACTAAATAAATTTGAAATTTAATTATATTTGGTGCAAAAAAAACAAGTACACATTAGTTATAATTATTCAGATAAGAGTAATTGAAAATAAAAAGAGAGTCAAATGACTCTTTTAGTGTTAATCTAATTGAAACTTTTGTACAGGAGATTAAAAGTTGATTGAAAAGCTTAATTTAATAATAAATTTTACTATTTTTTTTTAATTAAAATTTATTTGAGTTAAAATTTGACAATTTTTATTTAAATTGTATTTAAATTGGTGCTTCAAGTGATACATTTTCACGCGTAGCATTTACAAAATATCAAAAAGTGACAATTATTTTTCATTTAAAACTAATACCTCTTTATTCAATATTTTTTATTAAAATTTAATTTAATTGTTGAAATAAGACTATTAAAGTTAGATCAATTTTAGGTTGATTAATCTTGATAATTTTTTTCTAAATTAAACCCAAGATTGCTTTGGATTTAAGAACTAATTTAAAAAAAGTTCCCTGAAAAAATTTTTTGTTGCTATATGAAAAAACTATAGCTATTAAAGAAAATGATCATTAATCAAGTACTCTGAATTTAATTAAAATTTTTTATTAAATTTTTAGAATGAATTTTAAAAATAATGAAAAATGTGCTTGTGAAATAATGGAACGGGTGGGTCCTCCGCCTTTGTTCGCGCTCAGCCCGCCACCGATGCCACCATTACCCCTCCAATTCGGAGACATATCCATACTTGATACCAAAGCGTTCGAATCGTTCCTAAAATGTTCAAACAAACCCAAAATAAATAACCAACTAATGGCAAATAGCATTCAAGTGACCAATTCATACTATTTTATCATCACTATCATAATAGTAGTCTTAATCGTATTTTTAATATTTTTCATTTTAACTGCGCTTATAATTGTTTATATAACTCGTTTAAAATTAAAAAAATCAAATCTAAATCGATCAAAAAATTCGTCCCAGTCAGCCAACAAACACGAGTCTCAGCAAACAGTCTCGGTCCTTAGTCTTTCTTCGCCTTCTTTTACCCAAATATCCAGCTCGCCAAATTCGACTTCCAGCTATACCAGTTCTGCCGAGGAACCCAATTCAATGTTCGAACAGTCTAAAGTGGTGGCTTTGAACAGTTTTAGTAAATTGCCAGTACACGAGAACACATTCAAGCCGATTCAGATGAGCTCGTCAATTTGTTCCGGGTCGTCAGCCTCGCCCAACAAGCAATCGATTGGCAGCGAGTCCATTGACACCAATAGAACCACTTTCACTGTGCTAACTCAGGCTAGATCGGCCCGTGCTCAAAGATACCCAATGGTTTTGCAGAGTGAAAATCAGCAGCACTATTATGAGTCAATTGGAGACGTGAGTCAATTGTACTTTGATGTTGATGACCAAAATTATAGAAAAAATATAGCTAGATGTGCTATCCCGGAAGTAATGGAAGTCAGCTGTCCAATTCAGCCTGCTTTACAAGAACACTTTCCAATAACTTGTTGTTCTTGTACTCTGATGAAGTATAATCACAATTTAAACCATTCTTGTTCTAATCCGATTCGAAATAGTCACTTTAACTTGAATTCAGTTCGATTTGGTTACGACAATAGCCGAGATATTGGGCCATGCAATAATCAATTGTCTTCTAATATAGATTCTTCAAGTTATTTAAAAAGTCTCCTAGTTTAAATTTGTATGTCTTCATATTTATGTTCTAATTGTGTTCGTTTTTATTCCATTATTTGTAATTACTTGTAAATTTCGAGCAAATTTATTTAAAAACAAAAAGAATTTTCAAAATTAAAATTATTAAAAATAAAATATTTAAAATTTAATTTTTTGCTCAAAAATTTTAGACATAATCATACTGTCAGACAAAAAAATCTTTTATAACCATTTTCGACTCTAGTTTAGAAAAATACATTCATAAAATTTTGGTTAATATTTTTCTTGAGTAAAAAAAAATGTAAAAAATTAAAAAAAATGTTTTACAGACATTGAAGCTTAATTTCACATTTAGGCCCAACTTAAAATCAAATTTTAAAAATTTTAAAAACGCTATGAAAAATGGAAGAAAAGCGAAATTTTTGTCCTCTTACTCAACATAATAACTTGGGAGGTCTATGGTAGTAATGAATAGAATTTAAAAAAAATAAATATTTTTGAGATATTTAATTTTTTTGCATTAGATAAATAAAAAAAAATTATTAAAAATAAATATAGAAAATTGCATTAAATTTATTTTCATCGATATTATCAAGCTATGATGACGATTTGAATGATTCACGGTTCATGAAGTAAAAACTTTAAGGTGTTTTATTTATTTAAAAAAAAATTAATTTTTTTTAATGAATAATCAATTTTAAAGAGTTAAATAAATAGTTTCATAGTAAATTATAAATATAATTCTTTTTGTTTTAATTTTTTTTTATTTTATAAAATTTATAATTTTCAACAAAATATTGTGTAATTTAATTTTTAGATAATATTAGGAGAAGATAAATAGTTTAAAAAATACAGTTAGTTTATTGTACAAAAACATAGTTAGTCTTTAAAAAAAAAGATAACAGCATAAATTTTTTTATTTTTATATTAAAAATAAAATCTTGACAAATTTTAAATTAAATAATGATTTCCGGTCAAAGAATGACCTACTTTCAAAAAAATTAAATAATCTTTCTAGTTTTATCTTTAAACCAAAAGCTATTTAAGATTATATGAAATTCAATGATAAAAATATGTTCATAAAATTGTTTTAAATCAAGATAAAAAATAAGTTGTTTTTAAAAAAACAAAAAATTCTAAACTAAAGTAAAAAGTAAATTTTGATTGACAAAAAATCTTCTTTTCATTAAAAGATGAAGATGTTTTTTTATTAAATTGATCAAAAAAATTTTAATTAAGAAATTTTTTTTATTTATTTATTCCTAACCCGTAGATGTACATATTTAGTTAATGTTTATTTATTTTTTTTTGATATTGGCTTAAAATGCAAATTATTTACGATAAAGAAATTAATACCTTTTAAAAAGATGAGCAAATGAATATTAATTTAGATAATTTGTTGATTCAATTTCTTATAAACACCTTAATTCACGGTCACGATTTGGTCAGAGTATTTCGGTGATTTCCAAACATTTTACTGGATTATCCGAGATTATTTTTCAAGGATATTTTCTATTCAAACAAATGCGCTGTTTACTTTTTCAGATAAGATAATCACAAATTTAATTAAAATTAAGTCTTTATTTTATTTGAAGTCGGACTTATAAATTTAACTGTTTCAAAAATGAATATTTGTTTGGATCAATTGGTAATATCCAAGTTGTGTATAAACCTTTCAGTCGATTTAACTCCTAATATATTCGACCTTAGTTTTTTTTTGTTTAGTTTTTAAATTAGCCGAAACGGATGCTGAAATCATTTAATAAAATATAAATTGGTATAAACATGTTCTAAATAAAGATAGATAATTATTTTATTTGTTGTTTGCGCCAAGAACCTGTGGTCATCTTTCACAATTGAATCCATTTGTATATTTTTTTTCTTTAGCATTATAGACACAGATCTTAAATGAAAAACATTAACTCAATTGTCTTTGAAAATACTTCACGCTGATTATTTGTTTAATGTTAATGATTTTAGTCTGGAATTTAGTAAATATTGGCATTGTAACGAAAAATTCCAATAGTTCTAAACTTTATTTTACAAGATTTATTTGCCTTATTAACTTTATTTAATCCGATTATGAATTTTTTTTGGAAAATATTTGAAAATTCCGAAAAATTTTTATTATCCCGATCTCTCTTAGTAAATCTCGTATTCAAAACAACTAAGTAACTAAATAGCAAGCTTAATAAAAAAATTTTTTTATGTTTTTTTTTTATTTCTAATATTTTGCATTAAAAAAATTTTTTTTTTTACTTTCTCAAATAGTATGAGCGATGATGAAGTTTGAGACAATTAAGATTCTAATATTTTTTTAATGGGATCTAATAAAGCTATCTATTAAACTTTAAAAAATTTCAATTATTATCAAGATAACCCGAATAAAAAACTTTGATCAAAAATAAAATTTGCCTTTCATAAAAAAAGTAATTCCAACTGCATGGTTTACAACAAATAGCTTAAAGACCGATTATATGATGAGAATAAATAAAATAAAACATTCTTGAAAGTTTTAAAAATAAGAAGCTTGAATAAAACTTTTAGGAATTATCCTTAATAATACTTTTACTCATAAAAAACAATTTTTTTTGCGGAAAATTACGAAAATTTATAAATTAAAAAAATAATACAGAATGTAATAAAAATTGGAATTGAAAAAAATAATTAATATTTTTAGAAATTTTCAAAAAAAGAATTTACTTTGATCTTTCTTTCAAATTTAGGTAATTTTAGTAATTTTCAGAAAATTTTCTACATTTTTTGACGCAAAATTTTGGAAAATTTTCAAAAAATTTTAATTTGAACAATTTTTTTTGGTCCTCATTTAAAGGCATTCCAAGAAATTAAAATTTTTAACATTTTTCAAAACTAATCTAACTCTTCTATTAATTAAATTAATTTAATTAAACAAATGCTTTAATTGAAAGAAACTTCGCTAGCTTCTCTAGTAAATTATTATAAAACCTAGAACCGTATCTTTTTTAGAACCCTCAAATAAAAGGGATAATAGGGGAATTTTGAGCTGAAAATTTAAATTTAAAAAGAAAAAAAAATATTAAATTAAGCAATTGAAAAAGTAAGTAAGGTAAAATTATAAGGAGTAAAAATTAAATTTCTAAATTTTGATCGTTTATCAATCAATTTAAATGAAAAATTTAGATTTTTGATTTAGATTGGAATTTAGATTTTTGACTTCAACTCCTAATCATGCTAAAAAGTTTTTCATTATTACAATTTTTTTTAAAGAAAAATTTTTTCTGTTTAATATACAAAATATAAACCCTAAATTAAAATTTTGAAGTAAAAAATTCAAAATCAAAAAATATTAGTTTATTTATGCTTAGCAGTTCAGTTAGCATAAATTTTCTAAAATCTATTTAATTTTTTATTCAAATAATAAAAAATTTATTTTCAAATCATAATGTCATCCAAAAAGAAAACTCCATTTAGACAACTTACTCTTAATTTCGGTCAAAAACCGGCCAAACCAAATCAATGTAAAGAATGTGGCATGATTTACAATCTAGATGATAGGCACGATGATCAAATGCACACTAAATATCATCAAGATAAAGACAAGGCATTGAAATACTTGTCTTACAAAGGAGAAAAAGTGGTCAAAGAATTTTTGGATGGCAAATGTGTTGTCATTCAAACAGGCATCGATCAAAAATTGGCACTTCAAAAAGCTTTCCAAATACTGGAATTTGTTGATTCACAATTAGGAATAAATGAAAGGATTTTTGTCTCACAAAACAATTCAGAAAACTCGCAAAATATGCTCTGCCATGTTAAAAATTTATCTAAATTTTATTTTTTTATTTCGTTTTTAAGTAAAAAAATTGACGGATTTTGTCTAGCTGAACCGATCGAATGGGCTCATAGGATCAAATATTTGGGAGATAATCAAACAAATTTTACATTTGATGAATTGAAAAAAGAGAAAGCTTACTGTGGAATTACCAGAATATGGGTTTCTCCTGAAATGAGACGAAAAGGAATAGCAAGCCGACTTTTAGAATGTGTGTGTCAAAATTTTTTGTACATTAAACCTTTGGAGCCGAGCGAAATAGCATTTTCTGACCCGACTCAATTGGGCCAAAGTTTGATGCGATCTTTTACCAAGTCGAACAATTTTTTGGTCTATAACAACCCTAAACGAAAAAACTAATTTAAAAATTTTTTTTACAATGATTATTTTTATACAAATATTTTTTTAAATAAATTTTTTATTTTTTTTATTTTCTATGTAACGATAGAAATTTCCTCAAAATTTTGTATCAATCTAACACCTAATTTAGATGAATAGTCAAATTCAGAGCAGCCAGAACGAATCTGGTGCAGACCTTTTCACCAGATTAATTTCCCAAAAAATGACCCAGTCTAGTGCGACCCAGAACGAGCGCAACTTTACCCAACTGGAAAGCGCGCTAATGATAAACAAGTTTTTGAACTTAGACCCTCACTTATTTCCGACAGGCCTCAGTAATAAAGAAGTGGTTGAAATTTTTGGTAAAGTTGGACTGGGCAAAAGTGAGCTCTTGATGAATTTTATGGCAAGATGTTTGATGCCTCGAACATGGATACTAGACTTGACCAAGCTAAGCTCGGAAAGTGTACCAATGAAGAATTCAGTCTGTGTCAACTTGAGCGAATACTCTTGCCATGATCAAGTCGATATTCCGAATGTGATTTTGATAGAAACCGAGTCAAAATTTAGCATGCTTAGACTTTATACCATTTTGGAAAGCCGTATATCTTCATGCTTGGACAAGAGCGATTTGAATAAAGAGATTTTTCAAACAACTCAATTTCAAACTTTAGTCAAAAAATTTATTAGAGATAGATTAAAAAATTTGACTGTTTATCGATGCTCCAACAGTGAGCAGTTTATTTTAGCCCTTTGTGCCAGCGAACTGTTGATCCAATCTCTGATCGCCAACAACACTATCAATTCTGTCATTACGCCTGTTTTTATAGACTCGGTTAATGCAAATTTTGAGATCGGAGACAAGTACAACCATTCGATTGGACTCGGTGACTATGACCATACGGAAAAGTATGCAGTTCAGCTGATCAAAAAATTAGTTGATAGGTACAATATTTGTTTGATTGGAACTAGATTGGATTTAAGAATAAGTTCTAATGAATATAATTCTTTTAAAAAATGGCAGTCTTGCTTGAGCAAACAAATTGAGCTCAGACAAGAAATTTTGGTCAAAAATATTAATCAAGATAGTGAAGAATTAGATGGTTGTGACAAAGCAGTACAAACAAAAGAAAGCCATCTGAAGATGGTTGAATTTTTGAAAAAAAATGAAAATCGAGATGTTCAAATCAAAGTTATAAAGGAAAAAATAAGATATCTGATAAAAAATGAAGGTTTTGAATTACTAAATTAATTTTCTTTATTTAAAATCTTGAAATTTAAATTTCTAAATAAAATACCTAAAACCTAAGTCTGCTACAAAATGTAAAAAAAATTTAAAAAATATTTTTACAACAAATTTAGAAACAATAATTGCTAGCAAAGTATTCATAATATTAGGTATCAATTTGGTACTCTCATCAAATAATAGAGATTTAATTGATAGATAAGTTAAGCAGATAAAGGCTGTGGGCCATATTTTTACGTCAAATCCAGCCAATTCAATTGCACTAGTTGTTAGTGTTAAAAAGAAGCAAATAGACATAAATTTTAAAATCGTTTCCAGGTCCAATTTAATTCTTTGAACATGATCTATCAGTTTATCCATTAGATTTATAATTAAATCAGCAAGTTTTTCCAAATTTTGAAGCATTTTCTTAAATTAAAAAATAAATTATTTTTTCCAGTCTGTCGTAAGATTTAAAAATATTTACTCAAAATTTAAATTTTACTTTTACAATTTTTGTAGATTTATTTAGAATTTAAACAATTTTAAAAGATTTTTTTAAAGCATTTTTATTTTTAGAAACTTTAAAAATAGAAATAAACTCCTCAATTTTGTCTTTACAATTTTTAAACATTAAATTTAGGATTAAAAATAAATAATAAAATGAAATTAAGTTTTTTTATTTGTAATCGAAAATTTAAATTGTCTCTAAATTGGCTTTTTAGAAGCATTTTTATAAAATAAGCGGGTTTTTTATTTTTAAATTGAAATGTGCAAATGAACTTTAAAAAATTAAGTGTGATTTTCTCTATTAGTGGATTATTATTATTTTTTGAGATATTTAGTTCGACTACCCCAAATTTTTTATCTTTTTCCTCAAATATTAAACAAATTCCCCAATTATTAAGATTAAACATAAAAATAAATTAATTAACCCTAAATTAAATAGAAACTCAATACTATAATAAAACTTTTAGCAAGTTTGATTATTGCATCTTTTGAAAAATAACATACAAGAGTGGAACAATAATCAAAATAAAGCAAAATAATTGAGTGCATTTTTACAGATGTAGTTAGTTAGAAAAGTCTTCTATAGGTTAGTTTTGAAAAATTAAAGAAAATTAAAAAAAATGAAGATAATTTAACACTTTTGATTGATTACTTTTGGTGATGTAGGATTAGATTTTACATTCCTAGACGAAGCATTTGTGATGTATTGCTAAAATTATAAGATAGAAGACCTAAGAAATTATTGTATTAAATTACGTAATTTTAGGTAAAATTAGTGTTGGGTGGCGCTTTTAGTTTTTAAGTTTGCGTAAATTTACTTTTCGAATTTTTTCAGATACTTACTGAATCTATATTTTAAAAGCTTATAATTAATATTTATTTTTTATCTGTTTCGAGCACATGCTCCTTCAGATTAAAAGATTTCAGACGCAAAATTTTTATTACAAAATTTTGGTACTTTTTCTTAAATTAGTTATCATTTTTTAATAAAGTGTTATTTTTTTTATAAAAAGTGTTATTTTTTAAGAAAAAGTGTCAATAGGTTAAAAATATTGGATTTCTATTTAATTTAGTGTAATTGATTTTTTATGTACAATGTTTGGCTGACCGGTGGCTTGACCACAAGTCAGTCAGTCTTTATTTATTAAAAAGAAAAAGTTCGAAAGCTGAAATTTATAAAAAGGATATATTTTCAAGATGCAAGGGTGATTGAAGAGCCAGAAATTTTTTCAAAATAAAATAAATTTTTGTAAAAGATGTTGTGCCATTTTCTTCTTCTTCGCCCGTTATTTCAATTCAACTCTATTTCAGAACAAATTTCTAATTTATTTAAATTATGATTTAATGAATATTTAAAATGATACTCCGCTTTTTGTTTTTTTTTTGCAAAAATTTACGTAAATATAGTAAAAATACCTGAATTTACTTAAAATAAAGTAAATTTTCGTAAATTTACAAAATTAAATAATCATCAATTTACCAGATTTTACCTAAATTGTCCAAAAATAAATAAACCTAAATTTACTTTAACTTGAGTAAAATTAAATTTTATTAGAGAAAATTACGGAAAAAATCGTAAAAATAAGGAAAATTTCAAATACGAATTTTTTTTGTAAGAAAATCTAAAAAAAAGTTTTTCTTATTTTGAAGAAAAACAATGGGAAATTTTCACACAGTTTTAATGTTCTTTTAATTGTTTAAATATCTTCATTCTTTTTAAATCTTTTAATTTACGTAAATATTGAGATTTTACTCTATTTCACATAAATTCAGGTAAATTTACCATATTTACGTAAATTATTGTAAAAAATAAAAAGTGGAATACCACTGTATCAAAATAAACAAGCAATGAAATTAATTTTTTTGTAGCGATCACGACCACCTTTACGAACGGTCCAAAATTCATTATAAACAAGTAAATTAAAACTTAATTGTTGCTGTTAAAATTAGTGATGTTGGTTAAGCTTGATTAGCTGGTTAGCCAATTTTTGGTTAGCCAAAATCGACAATTTCGGTCAACCAAATTTTGACCTAAATTCAATTATTTAAACAAATTGTGTAACTTTTTAAATTTTGAGATCAAAATTTAAAGTAGAATTTTATTTTAGCATTTAAGGTATGAATTTATTTTTTGAACAAAATAAAATTTACTCTTTAATTAATCTTTAATAATTAATAAAGATTATAATTTATTTTGATCCTAAAACATATATTATAGATCCTTTTTTTTTTCAAAAATTGGAATGTTTAATTTTGAGCTAATTTTTAATTATTATTTAATTATAATTTATTTTTTATTGGGAGACCAAATTAAAAACCAAATATTGGTTAACTGAATTTAGGCTAACCAAAATATGGTCGACCATGCTTTGGTTATCCAACATCACTAGTTAAAATAGCTATTGATATTTCAGAATAAAACTTTTAATATGCCGCCTAAAGGAAAAATTAAATAAAAAATCGTTATGTGTTGGTTTCACTTAATTCAAAATATCAAAAAAAGAGAAAATAATTATTCCAAATGAATAGTACAATCGAGTTATGCAAGAAATAGAAAACATGCATTTTTCACACAAATCAAAAACACAGTAACAGCTAGATGGTCAAAAATTCCTGGCTTAAAAAAGTTTCATGAATATTTTTTTTAAAAATGGTTAGATTCTGAGTTTATTGTATGGCAAATATACAAAACAATCCCTGGATTTGCTTCAACAAATAGTACACTTGGAAGTTTTAATAGCCGCATTAAAAAGTTTTTTTCAAAACCTGAGTTGTTATCGATTCATCAAGCGATAGAAGTAATTTGTAAAAAATTGATAACATTTATTCGCTACATAAGCCAGAATTCAAATGGTTTAGAGTACCCAGTTCGAAAGTAATAAAGTTATCAAGAGAAATAGATGTCTTATCGTTCAAAAGACCCAATGATAACACTATAAATCATCATGGTTTGACAAGTATCCAAAAAAAAAACGTGGTCGGCCTCCTAAAATAGGTTTAGCATTGAGTAGTATTTAATTTTCCATACTGATTTAGATATATTTTTATACTGAAAATACAGTTTTATTCTAATTGATTTATTTTTATATTGTTTTGTAATTTGTATACTTAATTAATAAAATATTTACACTATACAAAAATAAATTTTATCTTTACTGAACCTAAACTAATTATACTCTAAACTATTTTGTATTTTTTTATACGTCAAACGATTTTTGGCCTAATGCTATGAGGTTTTGTACGAGGCATGTGTTTCGTAATCTGTATTTCTTTTTTAATGAATTGATGCACATGGGGACTTAAATTATATATCTTATAAAATTAAATTTTCTGAAATGTCATTTAATCTGAATTTTATTTATATCACTAGTCTTAAGTTAAGTCATGGCTTTGACTTAAAAAAGGTCTGGGTATAATAAACTTTTTGAACTCTCAATTTCGTTAAAAATTTTTAAATGCTGCTGTTTGTTTCAACCTAATTTTTTTCTGGTGTAACATAATTAAGACGAAGTGCTGGATCTCACGGCTAGAACCTTTGGTTCAATGTTGTTTTTTTTTAATTTTTAATTCTTTGATAAAAGTTAATGATTTTAGACTTAGTTTTTTAATTAAATTTATTAAAATTCACTTGAATAAATATTCATGCAGCATCTTTTATCAACTTATTTAATAATCACAATTGATTTATTAGTTAGAATGAGATTCAATACTTCTAAATCTTTTTTTAATTCAAAATATTATAAAACAATATTTACACTCAAATGAAAGTTTAAGGAGGGTATGAATAACCGATTATAAGATCAAAATAAAGTGCCAAATTGACACCGGTCTTTTGATTGTTAAATGAATTTTATGAATTTTTTGAAATTATCATTTTAAATGAGAATTTTTTACTAAACAAAAAATTTAAAACATAAATAAAAAAGATTCAACTTAATTAAATTCAAATCACGAAATAAAAGGAAGAATAAAATTGGGACAAATTTCTGTCGAGGATTGACTTGAAATTAGAAAAAGCTGTTTCCAATAGAAACAATTAATTTTATGTGTTTTAGACCAAATTTGAAATAATTTTTTTTAAATTATTATTAAACATGAATAAGTCTTCAAAAATAATTTCAACTTCCGAATTTTATAAAAAATTTTCGTCCTCAACTAGTCGAACCAAATCAGATAGAAAAGAAATTTCAAATAAGCATTTTCAATCTAAGTGAATTTTAATTTTATTTTAAATTTTTTTGATTAAACTATTTTCTAGATTACCAAATGAAATCTTAATAAAAATTTTCGATCATCTTAACTTCATAGATCTTTTAAAGTGTTCATTAGTTTCAAAACAATGGAACGAAATAGCTTGTTTGAAAACATATTGGATCAAATGGGCCAAAATTTATAAATTTGAAAATGAATTCAAGAATTTATTAAACAATACTCGCTTGTCTCATCCTCTTGGTTTTAAAAAATTATACGAAAAAAAACTCAATTTAGCGGAATTTAAGTTAAACCAAAAAGTTCAGAAAAAATTAAATAAATTTACTCAGTTGCCAGATTTGAGTATTTTAAAGAACGATATTGGATGCATGATTTGGACCTTAGAGTTTCATGACAAAAAAGACAAGTGTCTATGTTCATTTATTACAACTGAACAAAATAATTTCGAGTCGAGTTTCTCTGTAGTTTGGTCTCATTTGCATGATATAAATTCAAACGATCACCCTGAAATTGAGAAAATAAAATTTTTTGTCAATGTTCCCATTTATATTGATCTTAAAACTGGTCAATTGACAAATCAAAAATCGAAATTCTCATCTGGAAATATTAATAAAAGAACTCAAATTAAAGAAATAAACTTTAAATTCAAAATTTTCAAAGAGTTGAACCCAATATATCAAGATACATTAGTTGGATTCTATCAATTTGACGAGTTTTTGTTTGCATTCTGGAAAACTCCTAATCAAGTATGAACAATTTTTTTTTTATTAAAAATTTTACAATTTAAATCATTTTTTAGAATAAACAGTTTGCTTTTATTAGCGCTCATATTATTTTAGATGAAAAATTTTTGAAAAATTTATTTCCTTCAGAAAATGAAAAGTAAATTTTTAAACACCTGACAATGGAGACCGGTTTAACATTTACCAATTTATTTTAAAGATCTACGGCAATTAGTAAAAAGGATAAATTTTCCGATTTAGAATTGGATCCTGAGTATGGGCTTCATGACTATAGAATTTATTTTTGCATCCGCAACCAAACAAGAACTACATTTTTATCTGAATCGAGTATTGTCTATAAAGCTAAAATAAAAAAATGTAATTTCATTAATAAATAAATTTAAATATCATGTTTTGATTTATGTTTTAAGTTAATGAAGCAAATTTTGTAAATTTAAGTGTGTTCGATTGTGACATGGTTAAAAAAGTTGGACCCTGCTTAAAGATGCTTCCCAAATTTACTTGGAAATCACTAATAAATCCCAAAAATAACATAGATCTTTTTGCAATAATTGATCTTTGCATTTTTGATTCAAATAGTAGACTTATTGTTTCAAAAAGGTAAGAGTTTTACAATTTTCAAAATTATTTTATATTTTGATTTTAGCTTTCCAATTAATTTTGGATCACCGATATTGAATGAATCAGAAAGCGAAAATTTTGTCGTTTCGCAGCACTTGTCAACTGAATACAAAGATATTGATTTTATCTTACGAATGAACATCAGCACTATGAAAGTAAAATTATTTAAATATTCTTTTGTTTATTTAAAAAAATTAAAAGGACGAATTTTCAATTTTAAATGGTGATACAAGCTACTATTTGACAAAATTTAATATTTTATTACCAGTTTCATTTATTAACAGGATATTTGGAACTTCTTTTACTGAAAAATAATTACAAATAACTAATTGGGAAATTTTTAATAAATTAATTAATAAAAAAAACTGCAAAAATTTTATTTTGAAGATATTTAGCTTTTGTTAGCTATTCGACCGGCTAAAATTTTATGTGGCCGCTTTAGAAACCTATCAGGACGGCAAAAAATTGGGGTCATGTCCAGAATGTGATCATTTTGATTACAAAAATATTATTTAAACTCATTGTGACCAAAATTTGATCACCAAAATATTTTACTGAGCGCAAAAATATTTTTTTGATCACCATATAAGTTTTTCAAGAAATAAATGATGAATTGGAGGAGAGCTTTGAACAAATTAGACAAAAAATTGACCAGTTAGATTTGAAAATCGTAAAAGAAAAGTCAGCTGTTTATAAAGAAATGGCTCTGGCACCAGGAGAAGCTTCTGATGAAGCCAAGTTAGCGGCAAAAAAAGCATTGAGCAAGCATCCAAATCCGGTGGCCTGTAGCATATGTGGTGAAATTATGTAAAAATAAAAGTGCGTTAAATTGCACATGTCCAAAAAACATAAATAATCAACATTTTTCTTGTTTTTTTTGTATAAAAAGAGAAATAATTTTTTTTTTTTTTAACTCAAGTAAAGTAAAAATTATAAGTTTTTCTTATCACAAAAAAAAATTTAGTTTTATTCTTCGGTTAATTAATGGACCTTTTGGTCACAAATATGTGATCATTGATCACTGATCACAAAGTCGACATGACCCAAAAATTGAAGTGGTCGTAGAAATTTCTGCTTCGAATAGACATTTTCATTTATTTAAAAACTGACTTGGACTTGTGACTTTAAAATTTTGACTTTTTTAGAGGTCGTTCTTTAACCTTTTATTGAATTTTTCTTTCTAGTCTTCAAAACTAATTAAAAAAGCCATCAAATCTTTTTTGAATAAAAAATCTGTTTTATATTTATTTTTTTGGATGGAGTCGATTTTATTTATTTGAATGATAAAAAAATATTATAAATGAACCTAAAAATTATGTAATTTCTTTTAAATTTGGTGAATTTTTTTTAAAATAAACAAAATAAAATATAATATAAATTTATATTAAATAATTAAAAACATTTATAGTAAGTTGGGATAAAGTTTAAATGTGTTAAAGGAGTGACAGTTTTTTGATTTTGATAAAGTTTTTTTCACCGATTTTAATTATCAAGTTCCAAAAACTAAAAAGCATTCCAGTAGCTTAGAACCCTAGAATTTAATATCAGAAATTATTTTCAATTAAAAATTCAATCGAGAGCAAAAAATTTTATTAAAAAAATAAATTCTGGCTAATCAGAATTTACACCTTAGAAAAATTCCTTTAAATTTCTCAACTAAGAAGCTTTTATAATGAAAAAAATATTTTTAAAATAACATTTTTTAGTTTAATGGAAAAAGGGAAGGCGATTGCAAACAATTTGAATCATTTTTTATTTAAATTTGTCACCTTTTTAAACACATTTTTAGACATGTTTTATCCATTGTAAAAAAAATTTCTTTTAAATTTTAATCGAGAAAAAATCTGCTAAAATATATCTCAGCAAAAATATTTAAAGTTTTTTTTTGAAATAAAATATAAAAATACCAGAGTAAAGGGATGAAAAATTGAAGTAAAGGGGTAACATTTGGGGTAATCAGGTTAATATTTGGGGAAAAGCTGACAAAAAATGGCGCAATCTAGTTAACTTTATTAACTCATTGTAAAAAATGGGAGAGTGAAAACTTTGGGGCAAATTGGTTTAAAAAATTTCGATTTTTTACATCTTTGCCAAATTTAAAATATCAAAAAATCCCGTTGGATCGAATGAATCTTACACTAATTTAAAAATTTAGGTGTCATCTAAACAGCATTGTCTGCGAATCACCATTTTGTTATAAAATCAGCTCTTATAAGAGTTGGTTTTAAAAAATGTTTTCTTTGAATTTAAGATATAATTAGGGACTTAAAAATTTATTTAGTTCTAAAAAAATAAATAAAAAGAATAAAAAAAGTATACAATAAAATTTTTTTTAATTATAATCAAAATTGACCACGCGTCAGAGCCGCCATTATATAATATCACAAACTTCACAGAGTCGTAGTCGACAAGACACCAATTTTCTTAAATTTTAAATATAATTTGACTTCAAGTAATTCGTTCGCTTCAGACCAGAACGAAACTTGTATTCAGTAATTATTGTATAAGAAAAACAATTTTTTTTAATCAGCCTATTAAGAATAAATGATTTTAAATTAAAAATTGATTTTTTTAAACTTTGAGATGATTTATAAAAACTGCATATTTAAAAAAAAGATAGAAAACATGTTGGCTAAATCATCTATCTAATTAAAAGAATAAACTTTTATAAAAAAATTAACTAAAAACGCATTTTAATTTTAAAGAATTGCTTTATATTTTTTGATTATTAGAAAACGAATAATTTTTTATTTTCCGGTTAAAACTTTAAAGAATGTGCTTAAAAAATTACTGATAAGAGTAAACATCTGCTAAAAAAATTAAGCATTAGCATGCCAAACATTCCACAGTTGGTTTTTAGGATGATTGCTTAACTCTAAGTTTAAATTGAAGATTGAATTTTATCTAAACATTTTGAGTATTTCCGACTTGGATTTTTTTTAATTATCTTTTTCTCAGTTAAAGTTATCAAAAGTTCTCTTAAGATTTCACAAAATAGATGCCATATCTAATAATTGTAGTCGAGTTTTAACAATGAATGCTTCTTCAATTAATTATCAATCAATGGAAAACTATGATTACATAGCTTGGGTCATGCAAGTAGTGGACAAATTTGTCTTGCTTTATACTTTTATTTTAATCCCAATTGGAATTGTGCTCAATCTGGTCGAGTTGTTTATTTTTTATTATGGAAAATTTAAAAATACAGCAATGAAGTTCTATTATTCTATCAATTGTACATTAAACATTTGTATTTTAATCTTTGTTTTAGTAACTACGATTCCATTTTACATCTCCGGAATAAATATAAAATTAATTTCGAAATCAAGCTGCATTATTTACTCGTATGTCCTTCGATGTTTATATCATTCACATTCATGGTTAAATGTGACAATTGTTGCTGATCGATTTTGCTTTATTCTTTTTCCTAACGAGTACAAAATAAATAAAAAAAAAATTTTTTTAACTCTTTTATTCATTTTATTTTTAATAGTATTAATAAATTCGCCAAATTTTTGGTTTTTTTTAATCGAAATAAAAAGTACTTCATCGTTTACAAATGAAACCATTGCAACCAGATTTTGTACAGCACCAACAGTGATTTTTTTAGTTCGTGATGTATTAGCAGTTATGACTCGAACTGTAGTTCCTTTTTGTTTGATGTTTGTTATGAATTCAGCGCTTATCTTTAAAATTAAAGAATCGAAAAGAAAAGTTTCAAAAAAATTAAATCATGAGCTAATATTTGTTTCAACTGTAATCGGAACAACTGTAATTTTTGTTGTTGTTTTAATTCCAAATATCATATGGATAGCTTTTGTGAATTATAATAGAATGAATCCTGCAAAACAAAAGCAGACATATAGTGCTTTTTTATTCCTTTTTGAAATTATTTCTTCATTTGGATATATATTCATATATTCTTTTGATTTGATTATTCAATATTTTTTTAATACTTTATTTAGAAAAAAATTTCTTTTAGTTTTTTATTCAATTGTAAATAGAAATCGAATTCTATCTAAATTATAAGACCTCAAGTAAAATTTGAACACCATAGTTAGTGTTCAATTTTTTTTTCAATAAAAATAAATTTTAGTAATAATTACAATTAATAAAATTGAATTTAATAAAATTTTTAGAATTTGAATTTAATAGTGAATATTTTTATTTAGTTTTTAGAAAATATGTAAATTTAATAACATCTATTCTATTTCAAAATAGAGAAAAGAAATCCTATTGAAATAAAAAACCAATTTCCCAAATTCAAGATACTTTCCTGTAAAAAATAGAATTCTTATGTTCTTAATCTCGACACTGTCTGATTTATAAAATCTCGGAACAACAATTTTTAAATGAATTCTTCATTTGTGCTTTAGAATGATTATTTGCAATTAACTATTATGTTAAGTTGACTACAGAAATGGACTTGAAATTGAGGGTCCCATTATATTAAAAAGTATTCATTTTTCTAATTAAAAATATTCTATTTTGACAGATTTATTTTAAAATTTTCAAAAAAATCAACACATAATTTGGCGGCTATCTTTTAGTTAATCATTTGTCACAAAAATTTAACCAAAGTCTTTTCCCTATTTAAAAATTTAATTAAAAAAATCTCTCAAGTCATTATCTTTTATTTATATTTTAATATGCTAAAATTTTTCCTCCAGTTTAACAAATTTTAAACGCGTGAAGTAATTATTTGTATGGAATATTAAATGTTATACCTAAAAGACGGATCCGGATCGAAAATTTCAAAGAAAATGTAAATTTAATTTAGATTTAAATTTAAATGAATATTTTTATTTTCAAACTTATTTTAAATTATTTTTATATTTTAAAATGAAAAAATATATTCAAAAAGATATAACTGAAGATTTAGTTGAGTTTATTTAAATTTTAATCTTGTTGAAAAATCCAAGGGTCATTTGGCTCAAATAAGAGTTCAACAGATTGTTTTCCAAGGTGTTGATGTAGAAAAATTGATTGATTCCACAAGTGACAGAACTTCGGATGAAACTTTTAATTTTTAAACCTTTTTACAATTACTCTTGACTTACGATTAAAGACCTCAAAATTGGATTCTTCACTGAAAAAAACTCTGGACCAATCATTAAGAGTCTTAGAATTAATAAGAAAAAATAAGATAAAAGTAAAGTAAATTAAAATATAAAATAAAAGACAGTTAAAAAAGACAAATTGTAGGTAATGTCAGGTATAAAATTTTTAAGTATTGAACAGTTCAGGAAAGAAAGAAGAAAAAGTAAGATAGCAATTACACAATGGAGTCGAGTATTCGACATATCTTGATTCAAAACCAGCTTTATATTCATTAACCAGCTTTTTTGAGAAAAATTGAAATAAATTTTTTTTGCTGCGTTTAGTTAAATTTTATTTCGCCAAAAAATCTTAATTAAAAAATCCAAAAAGACCAAAATTTACCCATTATCTTATCATTCAAATCAAGTTCTGTTTAATCGAAATGAGCTGAAACTAGGTGGATATTATTTTTTAGCGCCCTTGATTACATTAGTAAGGTAAAGACAGATACCAGGAACGTATTTCATCAAAATCTGCCAAAACCGTCCCTCAGGGGAACCCTCTTCTAATTCTTTGGAAAATTTTTTTGTCAATGAGATATCACGCTAGAATGAAAGCTGAGGATAGAATGCATAAAGTAAAATTTTCGAGAGGATGAAAAATTTATTTATACAAAAGTAAATATTTATGGTGCAGCGAACTCTACTAGTTAAAAAAAATTACTTTATCTTTTATCTTTTAGTCGTGTTTTTTATGTCAAAAAAGAGATTAAATTTTTTATTTTTTTTTCATGAAATATTTGAAATTTCATTAAAAAAAATAATGTTTTTAAATGAACAAATTAACTAAAAGAGATTTAATTAAAAATGGTTGGTTAATTTTAAAATCAATATTGAAAAAAAAATTGATAGATTAAATATGATGAAACAAATTTCTTTTTTTAATTGAATTTGGTTTTTGATAAATGAGTTAAATTATTCATTCACTCCAATTTTTCTGTACGACTTCTTGCACGTTAAAGTTTACAGACATTTTTTATGGTATTAAAAAAATTTGTTATAAAATAGCCTATTTATTTTATAAATAAATTCTGTTAATTCCAAAAAAGAAGACAAAAAAATTTGAATTTTCAATCTAATATAAAAAATAGTCACTTTTACTAAGAGTCATGTATAATTAGGGAAATGTGAAAAAGCATCGCCTAACAGTATGAATGCTACGGTTCATAGAAGTTAGAAGCTTCTAGATCGGCGATGCTTTTTAAAAAATTTTATTAATTATTTCTACAAAATATTTAAAAAATGCCATTAATAATTTCAAATAATTACATGCATTAATTGCAATGATTTTGATGTTTTGATTCATAAGGAAACTATCAAATATAAAACCCGGGTCACAAATAACAAACTTGGTAAACATTGTTTAGGAATACAAATATGTATAAACTTTATGCACAAATATCATCTGAAAAATTCAGATTTTAAGAAGCTAATTTAAATTGAGTAAAAATTTAGATATTTATTAAATAGACAGTTGAATTAAATTTAAAAATTTTTGAAAACGCTACTTATTCGGCGATGCTTTTTAAAAAATTTTATTAGTTATTTCTACAAAATATTTAAAAAATGCCATTAACAATTTCAAATAATTACATGCATTAATTGCAATGATTTTCATGTTTTGATTCATAATAAATTTTGATCATATTATGATCAAAATTTATTTTGACATATTATTGATAAATTTTATTTTAGTTATTTTGTCTTCTTTATTGAATTTTTTTGTCAATAAAATTATCAAATTTACCAATAGTTCAATAAATTCTAAAAGACTTAAAAAACTCGCGCCTAAAAACAATCCAGCTATTCCTCCTAAATTTGAAATAAGTGAAATTAAATTAAAACTTTCCCTTTCACTTATTAAAGTATAATCTAAATCTTCATAAAAAATGTTTATTGACAAAAGTTCCTCTTTAAGTTTTCTTTCTTCAGCTCCTGTTTCATTTATAAAGTGCTGTACTATTTCTTCCCATTCTTCGTTTAAAAAGTCAACCATGGAATAAGTTTTTTCTAGTCTTGAACTTTCACATTCCAATGGACACATAGCCAAACAAGAACCGGAAATCTCCGAGTTGGATGAAAATTCAAACCTATTGCTGCGCGCACATTTAATCAAATGAATAAAATTACTGCAAACCTGCACATTTTGCTCTATTAAAGGATAAAAAGAGGACAAGCAGTTACATTTTTCTAATAAAAATTTCTGCAAACACACTGACATGCAAAATCTTTGGCTATACTTAAATCCCTTTGAATGAATGAATTTGAAAATTTCTGAATCAAACGCATCAGGGTTGTCTGTGTCACCATCACAATCAGTGTATGGCTTTTTGATTTTTTTTATAAAAACTCGTGAAACTGAAATAAATGTTTCGAAGCCGACTGGTGCCATCAAAAAATTACTTGGTATTTCTGTATGGTTATGAATAAAAACAACAGCTCCTCTTCTGTGATTTAGATGACTTAATTCCCTAGGAACACTCACATTTAAGACTATTTGCAGACCATTTGAAAATCCTGGTATTGAATTTGTTAAAAGGTCTTTGCTGTCTGTATTGAACTGAAAACAATTTCCAAATAAATGACTATGATAAAATTTCCAAAGTGATGTATTATCACAGGATTTTGAATTAAATAAGCATGAAATAAAAAGTTTTTCAAAATGATCTCCAAACTTGTCTATGTTCTTGAGGTAGTCTGGATTCGAATAGATTTCATTAATTGATAGCTGATTTTTATTTAATGGATTGGAATAAATGTTGCTACTGTTGGCAAAATATTCAATTGCATAATCTGATGTAAAAAAATTCACGTTACAAACCGTAACAGACGGAAAAACTGGTGAAATTTCGTATTTAGTTTCTATTTTAGTTGTTGTTTCATATTTTAAAAAATTCGAAATATTTTTGATGACCATGAATGCGCAAAATGCTATTGCGATAATAAAGAATATTATCCACATCACTCTGGTAAAAATTGTTGAAGATTTGTTAATTTTAGATAGACCATGAATCGTTGAATTCGATAAATGTTCCTTTAAAATAAGTTTAAAATTTTTATTCGCCATTTTGATTAATTTTAGAAATTTAAGTT
This sequence comes from Brachionus paranguensis, assembly GCA_016802215.1. Classification (NCBI taxonomy): domain Eukaryota; kingdom Metazoa; phylum Rotifera; class Eurotatoria; order Ploima; family Brachionidae; genus Brachionus; species Brachionus paranguensis. The sequence continues at coordinate 5,164,421 of JAESIX010000002.1, read as the reverse complement.
CTCTGATACATAATAAAAAGTATTTCATTTTATTTTTTGATTTTATTGTTTTTTTTAAATAAAATTTTAATTCGTTTTTAATTTGCTTTAATATTATTTTTGAATGAATTATTAAGTTCATGTTGAAAATTTAAATTTTTCTTTAATTAATTGGTAAGAATTAAAATTTAAATCTGTTTTTTTTTCTAATAATCCTAAAATTGAATTAAAAAGAAATCAATTTTACATTTGTTTGGTGAAATCAGTACACATGCATTTAGAAAAAAAATCTTTCCTCAAATTGTGATTTTCATGAAGTTTTCATTTCGGTTGATTAATATCAAGAAAAGAAAATTTTTCAAGTTATTTTGAAATTTCAGTATCTTATATAAGTTTTTGGAAAAAGCTGAATTAAAACGAATTTAAATTCCACAAAGCTACTAAACATCAAATAATATTAAAACTCTAAAATAAAAATGGGACACCATTAGAGCTTCATTTAATAAAAACTAAAATTACTTACATGAACAATAAACGATTGGTAATTCTAAAAAAAAAAAATATTTAAAAAAAAAATTTAAAAAAATTTAAAAATATTTTAAATATTTTAAAAAAATTCTCGATTGGATAAATCAAAATTATTTATTTTAACTATTATAGTAAGATGGCCTAGATGGGTGACCTATTTTTTCTATTTTTGTCTATCGACTCAGTTTTGTTTGAAAACTCCGAATTCATTAACCGAATTTTCCGAATCACCCCCTTAGCAAAAGGGATTAATGAGGTTAGGGTTACCTCAGAATGGACTTAATAAAAAATACTTAAATTTAATTTTTGTTTTGTATTGATAGCCTAGGCAGAGGGCTTTCAATATCATGCTTATCTGAGCTATTGGGTATCTTGGTTTCTTGTGAAAATTTAATTTTGTGCATTAAGCCATTTAGGCAAATAGGTAATTTGGTAAATTTTCGGACCTTTTACAAAAACATAAATTTTGACCACATTGATGAGGTCCTATGAAAAAAGTAATGGTATTTTCGGAATCCTCGATATTTTTTCTACCCAATGCTGCTTTTGAGACAATTTTTATTTTTATTTTGCCGTAAAATTCAATCAAAAAAAAATCCACCCCATTCACACATTTAATAATTGCCACATCTTACTATGAATAAAATTATTTTTCATGATCTAAATAAATTGATTTATATTTTACTTAAATGTTTTGTTCCTGGAAAGCTTTCCATCGACAGAATTTTTTTTAATACATTCTTGATTTCAATAAATTCTTAAATGCAAATAATGCAAATGCAAACTTTGAGCGAGTTGATGGTGCAGTAGTTGTATCAACCAGTATTCTGTGGGAATTCTAAAAACGACATGGCCCATTTTCAGTCGCAATTTTGGTCGCGACCAAAATCTGAGACAATGAATGAATGATTGGTTCTGTTGAGATTACAACTGTTGAATCTGGCTGATGCTCAAGTGGTTTTCTGGTCTTTTTTGGTCTTCATTTTTTAGTCTCTGCTCAATCGGAACCATCTTTAATTCAATTGTAAAAGGATTTACTCCAAGTATATACGCCACGCATCCAGTTATTTTCAGATATTTTTAAATCGATAGGAAAACTTGTATATCAGACCGAATAAGGTTCGGTAATAAAGGTCTAACGAAGCAAAATTTTTATTTTTTGTGCTCGTAGTGTGGATGCATATTAAAATAGCAAATTAATTATTATCAACAAAAAAATAGTCAAAAAGTAATGCTTTATAATAGCAAATATCATAATGGCAATAAACTATCAAAATAAATTGATTAAATTGGCAGATTCAAGTTTCAGATCAAATTTTAAGATCAAAACAATCATTTAAAATTTTTAAACTTAATTAATCTAATTATTTTGATATTTAAAAAAAATACTTCATTATTGTATCAATGGACATATTATGTCTAATAACGGTTGATTATCAAATTAACATCAAAATGATTGATATCTGATTTATTTAACAAAAAAAATCAATAATTTAAATAATTAAGATTAAGTTAATTCAGAAATTAGAATTCATAACTATTATATTCATTTATTCAAAAAAAAATAATTTTATTTTTCCACTTAAAAAATTATAAATTTTAAAACTTTAAATTTATTTATATTTTGATCTTTTGATCTTAATCTCAAACTTCAATTTGCCATTATATTAGCATAAAAATAAAAAATACTATGAAAACTTTTGATAACCTTTTTGTAAAGCTTTGAAAGCTTTATTTAAAGAGCATTAATTTTACTTTCAATTAATTTAATACTTACTTTTTAATTATTATTATATAGTATTTATTGATTGAAGCTTCATTGACAAATAAAAAAAAAAGTTTCACATTGAAAAAATGATTAAAGTTAAGTTTTCTCGTATTTTGAAAAAAAAATTGATGAATAAAATAAACTATTCACAAATTGAATAAATTAAACGCCAATTGAATTAAAATTTTAAACTTTTATTTAGCAATTTCGAATCTATGAGTCTAAGCTACGCCTAGGAATTCTTTATATCGCCATTTAAAAAAAAAAGAATTAAATACTAAAATTAGCTCTAATTTGACAAGGCTTTGAAATAAAGGTTTAATTTTCTTTAATCGATATTTTTGAAAATTTTATTAAAATCATTTTTTTAACTAATCCATATTTTAATTCGTAACTAATCCCTAATTCGTTGAAACAGAATAAAAATAACAAAGTACATTTCCGAGCATTAAAACATTTATTTGAATTCAGATATTTTTTGGTTGAATTCTTAAAGATAAAAAAACCAAAACTCTTCTGTATTTTTAATTGCATTAAAGCATTTTCTTTCACAATATTTATACTTTCATCTTTGAAAATTTAGAATTAAATTAAAAAATTTATTTTGAAAAAAGAGATTACAAATAAATTATAAGTATTAATTAATGATATCTGAATTAGGTAATAATTTTTCAAACACTGGTTTAAAAAAAGATAAGTTATTTTCTAAAACTAAGCTATTTCAAACGCATAATAAACTGTTTGTAATTTTTAATTAGGTTGACTTGATAAGTTTATTTTTTAAAGATATTTATTTTTTAATAAGTCATTAATAAAATTTTCTTCTATATTTTTTCAATTCTCAAACTCAAATTTTCATTCAAAATTAATAAAATTACTTTCAAAAAAAAAATTTATTTAGAAAAAATTATTAGGAAAAGTCATTTAGATTTGAATATGTAATGAAATTTAACTTTTTAAATTTAATAAAATTAATTGTTTTATTGATATACCCCTTTTTTGAAAAAATGCCTTGTCAATAATGTCGAGACCAATATTTTTTAAAAAAGTCAATTTTGGGCTATTTTCGAAATTAGTGACATGTCATTATGTCATTTTTTAAACCAGTGTTCGATATTTAGCGACATGTCACTGTATTTATAGTGAACATTCTCTGTATATTATTAAAATTATCCTGAAAATAATTAATAAATACTTGTTTGATTAATAAATTACTTTAAAGAATATTTTTACATTGATTTATAAAAAAAGCAAAAGTCTAATATTTTAATCTTGTGCATTTATTTTGATCTTTGCCACATATTTAAATTTGTATGAATATTTAAGTTAAACATTATTAATGATTTAATAAACAATAAGCTAATAAAAATTTTATTTTTACTAAACAATTTTTATTAATAAAAAATAATTCAAATTTAAAAATGTTCTCTTAAAATATTTTAATCATCCAACTGACATAACAAAGCAACTCCTTTAAAAAAAAAAGAATAAGAAAAATTCTAAAAACAAAAAATCAGTTACCTCTTTTGATCCAATGTTCCACAGGAAAATCAGTTTTTAGCATTATTGGCAAAACAAAATTGGTTGAATGACCAGTAGTGCTTAGAACACCACGACGCTCACTGGTCTTATAAACCGGACATTCATAACTTGAACTAATCTTCAAGTCAGCGTTTTTAATAGGTTTGCACCAAATTATCGGCATGACATCATACAATATTTTCGAATGTTGTTCACCAAGCAGACCTTTTTCACGGTCCCATCTGGCACCGTCCACAAACAAGCCGTAAATATACGCACCGTCTGTCGGATGCTCATCGATGTAATCCTTGGCTATGACCTCAAAGTCAAATGTCAACAAATCAATAGGTATGGTGTATTTACGGGCATAGTTTTGCTTGACTCCAGTCAAAAATGCTTGTGTAAAGTAAAAACCAGATACCCAAAACGATGGTGGTTTATTCTGATCATACCATTTTTGCAAAAATTTTAATCTCTCTAACAAATCGTTGAAATAGCTTCCCAAAGGCTTCAAAGACGGATAGGAATGTTTAACCCACATCTCAGGCACTTTTCCAATCAACAAACTATTTGCCAATGACTCCAACTCTTGGTTCATAACTACCAAACCTTTGATGGCTTTTTGCAAATTCTGAAAACTTGTGCGCACCACTGTTACCAATTTATTGTATCTTTCCATTTCTTGCACCAAAACTGTGTTCATGCTTTCTTCATATCGGGTTGGATACTTTTGCATTGCTAACTCGATGTTGAAATTGGGCGGCAATTTTCCCAATATGTCCTTGGAAATGTCCATTAGCTGTTTGTCAGTGTCACCACCCTGGGCCGATGTGCTACCCAGTGTAAGCAAAATAGAGTCAAATAAAAGCTTGGTTGCTTGAAGATCCTTGGAAATGTCCACATTTTCGTGCATACCAAACACCTCCGGGTACTGAGTCTGCGGCAAATTTTTTATAAATTCCACATACTCTTCGTATTTGCTCTTCGGTGGTATGAAGTAAAGACCACTTGGTGAAACTTTTGTCTTATTTTCAAGCGCCACTCTAGGATTAAAAAAATCAGCCAAAATTGTCTTCAAACACCGTCTGTCCCAGTCATCGGTAACCCTACCACCGTAATTGCATTCTCCAGTCATGTATGATATGGCATCATATGGCACATCTTCATATTCATTCAAAAACATGAGAAGTTGTCTTACCGAAATGTGAAGATCGGAATCGTTGAATCCGTATGGAATATTGAAGCCCAGTGGTCCGAACTTTCGTCGCTCTTGAATCAAAGCATGAAAAAAGCAAAGGCCATACAACAGTCTATCAAAATAGGCCTCTTTTTCAGGCTGTATTCCCTGTAAAAATTCCGCATCACTAATCGGATCATTCATGTAGCTTTGTAGCAAATTCATTCTTAGGCCAGTGGGTGGTTCATTGGTCATTTTGACTCCGTTTTGAAGCACAGTGACCGGAAATTTGCTCGATGGATAGCTGGTGAGCCAGAGTCTGAACTCCGGATGGGTGTTATCATTGCGGAATTCTTCGCATATTTTTTCCAGCGCAGTCATCCATGAAACTGCTAGATGGCAATTTTGCAGGCATACCCAGGTACCATTTTGCTGCGCTTCGGCGATCAATTTTGCGGCTATGACTCCTTGGCCTTGTCCCAGAGAAATAGCTTTAAATTTGTCACCGTCGAAGCCCTTGTCCTGTGAGAACTTCAACAGCTGAGCCATGGGGTCTGCGCCCGGCGACAGAATGAATACTAAAGGAATGCAACTGTTCGAATCGGCATAGGACTTGGCCAAATCGAACGGTGGTGGTTCGATAAACTTTTGACCAAGGTTTCTCTTTACAAATTCTGTTACTGCTAGTGTTATTTTGTCCGGACATATGCAGCGAATTACGATCATTTTTTGGAATTGATTTAGCTTTTCGTTAAAGGGCTCCGGAAAATTGGCCAAATGAGGCTCTTTGGTGTCATACAACTCTTTCCATTTGTCCAATTTGGCCTCAAAATTTTCCCTAAATCCTTTGAAACTAGGCAAGTCATTGCATCTGCAAATTTCGTCCCAGCTTTTGTCCACTAGCCAAGCGGAGGCCGGGTTTTTGAGCTTGTTCTCAAGGCCAACGCCACCTGTCAAAAAGAACGTGTACTCGTTTCGGTCCAGTTCATTTCTGGCCATCAGCAAATTCGAACACAAAATAAAGGAAAAAAGCAGCTTGTCTTTTTCAAACAAAGATCTGCACACATTCGAATACAGATTGTAGGTGAAATGCTCCTGAAGATTTTTCAGTCTTCTTTGTATATTTTTGGACTTAAGACTGTCCTGGATCGAGTTTAGATACAAATTGATGAACCACTGCAGCGAGTATTGGTACATTGGGTCTATGTTTGGCAAATCGGTTAGACAAAAAAAAAGTGTTGACGAATGCTGAGCCATTGGTTTGTATTCTTGGCGCGATGTCTCAATCTTTTTGGCAGTTTCTTGGCCAATTTTTTGTTTCTTGTTGATCTCATCGGCAATTACTTTGGCATCGTCCAGAGTCTGAATGGCAGTCTCGTCTTCTAGAATATTTCCTTCGGAAGATAGAGTGAACAAAATTCTGTCCTCTACGTCTTTTAGGGCCTTGGCATTTTGAGCTGTGGTGATGATCAATGCTTGTCTTTCTTCCTCAAGTTCTGGCCTCTCTTTGGCAACCACAATGCCTAGCAATTGATCTTCTAGACCTTCGAGGGTTATCATAAAATTGAGCAAATTGACTTTTGTGGCCACTTCAGGCAAATAGTGCGGATTTCTTAGCTTGGTTGTGATATAAAGTCGGAAGTCCTTGCTGTATTCAATTAAATTGTCACCCAACTTGATCATTTCTACGCCGCCTTGTTTGAATGTAGAGCGCAGTAAGAGCGGCTCCAGTGAAGGGTCAAGCTCTTCGCCTACATTTTCCAGCAAAACAGGGGTTCCGAACTGGATAGAATTTTCCAAATTTCGCATCATGTCCGAATCGGTAAGTTTTAAAATTGTCAATTTGTTGTCTTTTTCCGAGTTTTTCACCCATCTATTAGCTTGACCCTGTGGATCTATCATCAAGGGCCATCGCTTCGAGTTAAAGACTATGACCGCGTTGTCTATTGAAAAAGAATCTTTTGGCAAGCCAGCAATGGTCCATTGTTGAATTTTTATAGGCTCACCCAGTGTTGAACTAAGCGAGTACTTACTCGGATCGCTGCAGGCGATTTTTTTCGATTTGGAAACTTTGATCCAATCGGTAATGCATTCTTCTCTAAAAATGGCCGTAAATGGGCCCAAGTAACCAATTACTCCGGACGAAATGAGCACGTCGCCGAGTAAATTGTCGTAAATTTGTTGCAAATTTTCAGCTGCTTGGGTCCAGCGAGTTTTTTCGCCACCAAGGCCACCTATTAATTTTTGAGCTCTGACTAATTTTTTTCCGCACAAGTCAACTTCTTTTTCCAGGTGATTTTTTTTGTCTGTCGTGGCCTGGAAGTCTTGTCTAAGCTTTTCCAATTTGTCTTCCACTTCTTTTAGTTGGGACTGCTTTTCGTTCAGTGCTTTGTTCAACACAGCAAGCTCTTCTTGAGCAGTGGCTAATTTTTCTTCCTTTGGTGCCACAACTTTTTTAATTTCGTCATACTTGACCATCGCTTGTGCCCATTTGCAAAGACCCTCTGCAGCTGATGAAGCATTTGCAACTCTGCTTGGTTGAAATTCTGGATTTGTCATGTATTCTTTTTTTATTTTGGCTACAGCTGCCGGATTGAGATTGTCCTTGTCGAAGGCGATCAAATCTTTAAGGAAGCCCATGTCACCGAGCAGTTTTTTTGAAGGTATCCAATAATCCATTATCTTTAATAATTAAAGTTTATTAGCAGATATTATTTTATCAATTAGGAATATTTTTTTGAACCCTAATTTTCCTCACTGCTTATTTTAAAATATCTTTTAAAAAATATTTCTTGCTTTTTTAAAATTAAAAATAAATTAGGTTCCATTTAGAACAAAAAAATATCGTTTAATAATATTTTTATATCTGTCTATCTTTTTTTACTTGTTACAAGTTTTTTTTTTGACATAGTCAATTTTGGAACATTCAAAAAAGTCTTCGTTCTGCAGACCCTAAACATTAAAACCCAAATTTCATACAAAACTTTCAATACAAAAATCAAATAATATCATTACTTAATATTCAAATGGTAAAAATTTATTCTGTAAATGTATCAAAATATAACAATTTTTATTACACCCACAGCAAAAGTCTGCAAAAACTCTGATAATCAATTACGTGTTTAATTTAAAAACTTTTAAATTGGGTGAAATTTTGCAGAAATTTTAGAGTTTTTGCAGATTTTTGCAATGGGTTTCACAAAAATTGATACAATTTGCTGCGTTTACAGAATAAATTTTTGACTATTAAATTATAGCATTTTTTATTTTTTTAATTGTAAGTTTTGTTTAAATTTCAGAATGCAACACAAGCTTTGTTTGTTTTACCCATATTTTTTCTATGCAAAAAATCTGCAATTTTCCAAAGAAATATGTGTCATTAAAATTAAACTGCGGAGTTATTGATGAGACATGATAAAAGTAATACAGTTAGTAGCAAGAATTTTAGACTTAAATAAAATTTTAAATCAATTTAAATTTTTGAATTTTTTTTAACTTCTTTTTTCAAAAATTCACTTCATTTAAATAATAATATGAATAGTTAAATGAATAGTTAAATAATGAATAGTTAAATAATTTTTGAAATAATTGAAATAATTTTTGTTTTATTAAATCTGACCAAGAATGGTCAAAAATGTTATTAGGTTTAATGATTTTTGTGGAAAAAATAAGTCTGGAATAATTTTTAATAAAATAAAAATTCTTTTATAAAAGATCTGATAATATGTTATTCATTTTTGTTTTCTTTAAAAGAATTTTTTAATCAGTCTATTATTTTTTAAATTATTTTGAATATTTAAAAGGTTTTTCCGCGGAAGATTTTAAATACTCAACTATTTTTTTAATAATAATTCAATAATAGGTTTACTAAATAAAATAGAAAAATATTTTAGTTTTTAAAATCGAACTTACTTTTTGGCCTGGATTATTAGGATCATTAATTCTTTCAGGTGATATTCCTTTAAGAATACATACAGCGGCAAGCACTAGCTTGACTCCTAGGGGAGGATTGTTCATTGCCTTTACAAGAACTATATCTGATTGCTTAATTGTATCCAGTGCAGCTTTGGCTGCTTCTAAAGCTGGTAGAGCAACTGCAAGTTCTGCTTGACACTCATCTTTTAATGCTTGAGCAACGCTGGCCTTTTCATTAGCAATAGCTTCTTCAGCCGAAACCACCGCCCTCTGTTCTTCAGCTTGTTTCGACTCTATTTCAATAGTTTTCATCATTTTTTCTGTTTCTTCAGCTGCAGTTTTTAGTTGTGGCTGCAATTCTTCCAAATCTTTTCTCATTATGGCAACTTGTGATTCAGCAAAAGCAAGTTTTTCAAGACCATTTACGTATCTTCTTTTAGCTGACATTATTTCACTTTGTTTGGACGAAATCAATGACTTAAACCCGGATATAAGTTGAAGATATGACGTCGGTGTAACATATGTCTTTCGGCCAAGTTTATGATAAAATCTGAAAAAATTTTATTTAAAAAAAAACTATTTTTTTTAAATAAAATTTAGCCTTACTTTTCACTGAGTTGAGACGAAGATACATGAAAGTATTTACAAATTTCAACACAAGCACTTCTTTGGTCATCCTCGATGTCTATTTTTAGGAGGGAAGCTTTGGCAACTCTCTCCAAAGCATCCTCGGGCCATGCTTGGAACCAATCAATGTTACAGCAGTTGATCAGAGACGGAAATTTGCGGATTCGGTTTCTAAAAGTTTCTCCAATCGGACTGAATGCAATCACCACATGCAAATTATCGCGGCATCTGTTTACAAAAAAGGCGAATAAAGCCAATGGTGAAAATTCGGCATTTTTGTCTTCAGCTTGAGCTAAAGCAGGAGCCGCAACTGCTTCCATTATTTCACCTTTTTCATCAGCTGCAAACAAATTAGGAACTTCTCCAGTGTTCAGCAAACTGTCAATATCTTCCAAAAATGTTTCATCTTTAATCTGAGAGTCAGTTATTAGGAAAACTGTTGGTTGACCCTGGGCTCCGGCAAGTTTTAACACTTTCTAGAATCAATAAAAAGTTAAAAATCTAATCAAAAATTAAATTAGTACTTTTAAGTCATCACGCCACTCATTCATGCCGTAATTTTTGGTTATTTCAGGTTGTATGATCTGAAAGCCAGCCATAGCTGTTGCCAGACGGGTCAGCGATTGACGACCACTGCCGCCTACACCCACTAATAGAGCATTGCCTCCAGGTGAGCGCAAAACTCTACATATTCTGCTCAAATGTTCCAAGACATATCTAAAAATTACCAAACTCATTTTGTTCTTGTGGGTGTTATTGTACTCTTCCAAACATTGTTCCACTACACCGTTCATTGAATCAATGATTTTTATCTCTTCGTAGAATCGTTCCTCTACTTCTAAGTCAGGGTGCATAAAATCTCCGAACATCAAACTGCGCAAATCTTCTTCAGACACTCTACCTCCACCTCCTTGGCCATTGTTTGCCAAATGTTCAAACACTGAATCAAATTGTTCTTTAAAAATGTCCTTAACACATCCTCTAATGGCACTTTATTTAAAGAAAATATTAAATTTTTCATTCTAAAGATTTAAAGTTAATTTTTTTCTTACTCGACCAGCCACTTTCTGTCATTGTCATCTATCAAGCGGTCATAAAACACTCGCATAGTTTCATGTACCCAAAGGCGCAAAAACAATCTTTTGGACTCCATTTCGGATTTTCGCACCAAGCAGCAGCCAAGAATTACTCGACTAAAATCTCTTAGATTAAAGATGTAATGTGACTTTGCTGGTGTTGGCAGCAGATTTTTTGACGATTCTTTGTAAATGTGCAGTGTAGACTGCACAATCAAATTACCTATTGAAAAATAGTCAGGTGGAAACTCTTGCATCTGAAAAAAAAATTAGAATTTTGAAAAAAAATATCCAATTTAAAATACTCTTAAGTATGTGGTCATTAGAGTGGAAAAAATTCTGGTCATTGTCTCGTCATTGAACGGATTTACACTAATGACATTAAAATGACGGACAAATCTAGGTGTCACTGGATTGCGACCGCCTCCTGGAGGACCCATGGCTGATACCAATTGAATGTCTTGAATGGAAAAGCTTGTCGTATCCTTTTTGTCATACCAGTATCCATGGTCAATAAACATTCTAAGGAGTTCTATTGGAGGTTGCGCGCCATATTTTTCCCTTTGTGGCATATTCATATCGTCAACAAAAAATACTGCTTTTCGCATCATTGGGGGTCCGAAAATTCCTTTTCTACGCTTGTCTAATTTGGACATAAATATCTCCTGAACTTGATTAGCGCTAGTCTGGGCTGAAAAATTTACAAAAAAAGCCATGTACTCTTCTTTATTCAAATGATTCATCAGATAGTTTTGAATGTAGACACTTTTGCCAGTGCCAGTATCGCCCACAAGTAAAAGTGGTCGTTTGTGTTTAATGCAGTATTCGAGGAGGTAAAAAGTTCGGACTGTATCCATAGTCGGAACAATCATTTGTCTTATATTTTTGACTTTGTTCTCTTCACTAGATTTTAATAAGTCATTCCAGTGTCTCCATTCACCTCTATTTTTCATCTGAATAAAAATTTTAAATTTATTTTTGATTTACATTTTAGTAAATTCCTAAAATTACCTGATAGTAAAAATCGTAGACGTGACCATTGTCGGGAAAAGACACCTCAAGTTTTCCTAGTGATTCAGGAACTGGAAATTCATTTATTTTTCCTTTTATTAGATCTCGAATGAACGCGTCGAACTTTACGCGACTGTCATTATCACTTGTAGCACCAATTGACCAAATGCACCCAAAAACCGTAGCAGACTAGGTAAAATTTCAAATTATTAGACTTTATTTTTAAATTTTATTTATTGACTTGTTATGAAAGCTTTCAAATTTAATAACAAAGGCCTCAAATTACTTTATGTATCGATAAAAAATAAACAATTTTTCAATTTTTAAGTAATTTTTGCTCAGATAAATCTAATTATTTATAAAAAAAAACTAAATTGATCAATTTTTTTTTATAAATAAGACAATTAGCTTGATGATTCTTAATAAAAAAATATTAAAATCAAAATAAATTAAACAGAGTTGTTTTTAAGTCACAAGTCAGTCAAGACATTGACTTGATTTTTTTTTTACTTTCTTTCAGACAAAAATTTTGAGTCCTGCAATATTAATATGACTTAAAACTTACTTTATTTTTTTAGTCAAATTACTGACTTAACTTAAATTTTTTTCACTTCAAAACAAGTCTGATTATATTTTAATCAAAAACTATTCATCTAAAATATTAATTTTTTTCAAAAGAAAAAGATAAAAAATCTAAATTAAAAATTCAAGTATTGAACTTGATTTTTTTTCTACTGCTAATTCTCAAACAGATTTTGCTTAGGTCTTCTATTTCTAATATCATTTTAAAAATTTTATTTTCCGAGAAAATTAATTAAGAAAAAAAAACAAGTTCCATTATTTCAAATTCTATCAAATTTGTATCTAAGATTATTTTTACAATTTTTATTATTATTAATTGATGACTCTTTGATCAGCTGTTTGAAGGTTTAGCGCACCTCTTTCAGCTTAAAGAATTTACAAATTTATATAAAACTTTTTAATTAAAAAAAATAAATTAAGCTTAAAGTTTAAAGAATACGTTTATGTTAATGTTTAATTATTTAAAAAATTTACGTATCTAAGATAATTTTAAATTGTTAGTTGAATTTAAATCATTTGAGTGAACTATTTTGTATCTGAAAATTAATTATTTAAAATCTATTATCGAGTAAAAAACACAAAAAGACCTTTTTTCAAATTTCAAAGTTTTAACGACTTAACCGTGTTATTGAATATTTTTTTATTCTTTTTTAAAAATAAAAAAAATTTAAAAATTGAAAAAATTCAATTTTAATAATTTTTATAAGATTCAAAGTTATTATAAAGAAATAAAAATATTTATTTACCATTAGCCAATGTTTAAGATGTTTATTTTTGCTGGCTTCTTCTTTGTCCTTACAATGGTCATGCATTAGCATGCTAACCCAGCACATCATCGACTTAATAAGATTGCTATCTCCCGTGTTAATGAGTTCTCTGGACACGTGTCGCACATGGTCAATACAGGCATGTCCAAGCCACACAAAAAAAGTCTCGAATTCTTTGGCAAACTCGTGCAAAGGCTCATAGAGCTCGCCATTAATGTACGATGTCAATAATGGCTGCCACGTTAATGTACTTGGCTCCAAGTAAACCATACCACATCGGCTCACAGTAGCAGGCTAAAAAATGTCAAAAAATCAGACATGTCTTTTAGATTTTTTAAGTGTCTTACCGAAGCTTGAGACAGGTCCATGGTCTCAAAAATCATACTCATCTGAGGTGACATTTGCTTTATTTCTCCGCTCATCAGACACAACTTTTTATTATCATCCAAAACTGTGTTCATATTCTCGATCCAAACGGCGTCAATCGGTCCGTCGAAAATAATCCATTTTCTGTCCGGTGTAGCCTCGTCAGCAAACGACCTGAACATCCTGGCTAGCACACCATCGCTCCATTCATGCGAAACTGGATCGAATTGACCATACAGGCCGCCCATTGGCATCGACTTTGGATTTATAATCTTGAAATGGCATCTGTTCTCATCTCCAACTTTTTTTTCGTTCATCAACGTTAACGTTTCACAGAGGACCTCGAGCACTTTGGTCTTGGCACCGAACGGATCACCTACCAACATAAATCCGTGCCTCACAATCATCATCTCATAAGTTTGAGTAATTTTTTCTATAAAAAAATCAGTGGCTTGTAAATTTCGCTTTTGGCACACTTCGCGAATGTTTGAATAGAACAGGTCGTAGTCTGGCTTAGGCAGGACGACCCCAGGGAACAAGTCAGATATGATGCCATTAAAAAGAGGGACATCGTGGGCCAAAAATTTTGGCAAATTTACATCCAGAATGCTTCTCAGAACTAAAATGTCCTCTCTTTCGTCCGGATACTTAAGCTTGAGATTGCCAGCGGCAGTCAGCACAGACTTGACTGCTCTCATGCCGTAGTCGTAGTGGTACTGGGACGACAACTGTTCCGAGCACAGCTTATAAACAGTGACAATTTTGACAGAAAGACTTCGCGCATCCATAAAACCACATGAATAGAGAGATATTTCACCAATCATTGCGTAATCAGGTACCATCATAGCCACTGTTCTGAACAGGACTTTGAGATTATCGGGAAGTTCAGATCGGCCAGCATAACCGGGATTCATTGTAATGCATACATAACAATTTGGATTTAGATTTAGCTCAGTGCCTTCAAAAACAAAGCTGTCCACTTTGGCTTGCACGGCCCGGATAATGCTCAATATTTGCTGGGCGACCACAGACAACACTTCCAAGTCAATTCTGTTAAATTCATCAAAGCATGCCCAGGCACCCGCTGAAGCTAGGCCTTTGAAAAACTTGCCCATAGCTATGTAGTCCAAGCCATCGGAACAATTGAACACTACACACTGAACAGCCAACGCTTTGGCCAAGTCTTTGGTAGTCTCGGTCTTGCCGGTGCCAGCTGGACCTTCTGGAGCTCCGTTTAGATTTAGATGAAATGCGCCGATCAGTGTGCGGTAGCAACGATCGGTCAATTGGGTTATGACCAATCGAGGCGTGTTTCCCAAGTATTCGTAGCAGTACCTTACTGTGGCGTTGGTGATTCTTACCCGGCAATTGTCCTCCTCCCAATAGTATCTCAACTGGGCCAACCAGTTAAAGTCATTTTCCGAGGTGACCTTTTTGTCAACCATTTCGACAACCACATCTCTTGCATGCACATCTATGACAACCAATGCTCCCAGAGTGATTCTGGTCATTGTGCTCAAATTGCCACGCACCAATTTAACAATGTTTCCCAATTGGGCGTTCAGTATTTTTAAGTAGTCAGCTAGGCCTTGGGTTCCCAATTTCAGCGATTCGTGTACTTCGCTGGTCCAGTAAATTTGCGAAACACACAGAACTACTTGTCCGGGCCACTCTTGGACCCAGTCGTCGCGCGGATCAGTGGCATATTTGGTTCTAGCTAGTTCGATTACGTCGCGCATTGATAGCAACATCACATTCTGGACTTGTAGGAGCCATTTTTCCACGGCACCTTTGGCTTCGGCAGTGTTTATCGACTGGCTGAATTTTACTTTTTCGTTCTCGCTGCTGAACATTGCGTGTATGTCGAGCTTGGAGTCAAACTCGAGTCTGGCAATGCCTTCAAAGCATTTTTTTAAGTGTGGCTGCACTCGCATCGGATCTTTGGTCTCGGACAAAATTTCCAACATTTCGTCATTTGACAAGAAGAAAAAACGCGGAAAATACAAGCGTTTTTTTTCCAAGTACGCATTCAGACCCTTGTTGATCTTTTCGACCAGAACATAGCTGTCCTTGAGCTTTTCGTACATGCCCGTGAGAGCGGTGGCAACCATGACATGAGTGTCCTTGACCACGTGTTTCATAATGTCTTTGTAGTTTCGGTCTACAGTGGTGAAGAGGCGGCCTTCCTCGGGCATTTGCATGTTGATGTCCTCTGAGGCAAATATGGGCTCCAAATACATCCAATTTTGCTGCACCTTTAACCACTCATCAATTATGTTCTGAATTAAAAGGAGCTTTTCTTCCCATTGACGGATTTCTTTCTCGAATGGCTTGATAAATGGAGAGCCCTTCATTGTTTGGGTTTTGACAATGTGGTCATCCAGCTGCGCCTGAATTTCGTCCACTGACGACAAAATTGTAAGATTTGTGTCCTTGTATTTTGCGGTATTGAAGCACAATGGTTCCCAATCGGCTTCCATTTTTCTCATCGCCTTTTCCAAACTAAACTCTTTGGTCGCGCTAGCTGAAACTGATTCAAACTCCTCCATGTAGGGCTCTAGACCCATTTTTAGGACTTTGCGCAGAGTTGTGCCTGCGTCCGGCTTCAAATTTCGATTGGCTATTCCGCTCATTTTTTCCCAGTGTCGGTCTCTTATACCAGGGTTACACAAAATGGCAATCACAGGTATATGTTTCTTAAATGGTTAATTGATTTCATTAAATACAAACATTGTTTACTTATTTTTTTATTTCATTCCTTAATTAAAGTATTGTGAAATTAATTTTGTTTACTTATGTTTAATTTACCGATAAAAATTGTTTTTATATTCTTTAATCTATTCGAATATAAGGTAAGATCATGTTAAGACCTTATTTTAAATTCTTTGATAAGTTTTTAAAAATTTTTATTTAGATTCTTATTTTTTTTCTAATTCTTTTGAAAAACAAAATTGAAGAATTTTAAAAAGATTCCTGGGAGAATGTCTGTCTTGAAAGATCATACAGAATCTTAAAAAAGAATCTCCATATCGGTTAGGAAAAATACTGATCATCAAATATAAGATCACTAGATTATTTAGAAAAAATTTAACAGCATAAAATTATAAAAACTTAAAAAAAGATTTTCATTGCCGAAATTTTAAAATGGAAAAAAAAAACAATTATAAATTATCTTGAGAGAATAGAACTATATTTCTGATTTTAAAAACTTTAATTTTTAGTACTATAATTTAAGTCGAAAACGGACCGGATGAAACAAATAAAATATATTTAAAAAAAAGTAATTTTAAATTCAAAATTACTTTAAACTCATCTAGTTGATTAGTTATCACATTGCATATTTTTATCATTTCTGGATCACCTTTTTCTAATTTTTCCAATTCTTTTTCATCCTCATCTTTTTCTTCGACATGATGCTCTGCTGATCCATGTTCTCCAGTTTCGGTCAAGTCTGCTTTTTCTAAAAAAAATTAAATATTAATTTAATTGTAAAATTTAATTTTAAATAATCAAAAAAAGAAAATGATCTTAAAAGCTTCCTCACTTCAATTTATTTCAAAATAAATTACTCAAACAAAACTTCAATGAGGAGCTTTCAAAATAATAATTTTAATTTCTCTGTCCTAGATTTTTTATTTTTTTTATTTAAAGATTTTAATTAATTTAATTAATTAAAAAATATTTAAATTTACTTTTGGATTTTCTTTTCTCGCCAACCCGAGTCTGAAGTTCAATTTTTCTTTTCTTTACAGAATTACTAAATTGTTTATTTATCTTATAAATTTCTCGTGTAAATTCTTCACATTCGCCCTCGACTGCTTCCGAATTTAATTCCACAAACGAACCATCAGTCCATCTTAAAAGAAGAAGCTTAACTTAGAAAAAAAAACAAAAATTTTATATTTCATTTTACTTTCTTTCATTTTGTTGCCATTTGAGAACAGTGTTAAAAAGTCTAGCATAAGGATCTAGGGCTGTTTTAAGGCTCTCAATAATTGGAAATTCCGATTTTTGCATTTTAAATTGAGTTTCTTCCTTAAAAATACAAAATTTTTTGATAATTTCAATTAATCTTTCTAACTTTTGATTTCTATTACATTTCTAATCCAATCGACCATTTTTTCAATATCAACAATTCTTTTTTGTACATTTTTGACATCGCTGGCATACTGTTTCATCATCTCTAGCTCGCCATAGTCAGTAAACTCGTCAATTCGCTTATGTATTTTGTCCAGTTCAATCATAACTTTTTCACGTTGAGAGAACAGCATATTTTCATTAGCAGCTCTAACTTCAGCAGTTAGTTCTTCATTGAAATCGAATATTGGACCAATATCATGTGGCCAAAGTAGAACTCGAGTGTTGAGCTCGATGTCCTCCGGTGGAAATAAATGCGTATCCAAAAGATACGCCATGGACTTTTTTAGTTCTTTAATTCTTTCACCTAGTTCAACTATTCCTATTGTCTTGGCAATGTCAATAAATTTTGCCATCTCATTAAGTTCCTCGGTGGTTTCAGGTCTTTTGATTGCTTTGGCTTTTATTTTCTCAAATTCATCACATACTCTTTAAATTGTTATTTAATATTATTTTATATATTTTTTTTTCAAAAATTTACTTGTTGCATTCATTTCGGTGATTATTTATTAGAATATCTAAAAGTTTATAAATGTGTTCGCGAGTAATTCGAATCAGAGCACTTTTCAAGTCATCGCACATCAGATAAATCATGTCGAATTCAATGACACTTAATTCTACTTGAATATCGGCCACTATTGATTGCAGTTGGTCAATATACTTAGAAAAATTTCATTAATTAATTTTTAAAAAATAATTTTGTTTTACTTTAACATATTCCTCAAAGGTTTTATCTTCGGAAATAAATTTTTTAATTTCAGACTCGGCTGTTCCATCTACTAAAAAACTGTATTTATCAACTAAAAAAAAAAATTTTAAATCATAAAAATAAAATATTTATTATTGTTTTTACTAAAATATTGAAGATGTTCAGCTGGTTTTTGCATATAAAAGTCCAAGCTAGTTTTAAGTCTAGTAGAAGCCTCTTTGATGTAATGGTCAGCGACAGTGGTATCTATAGTTTCATTTTCTCCATTGATAAATCCTTTAACAGTTTGTATCTTTTTATTAGAAAATTTTAATAAAAAGAAAAATTTTTGATCTAAATTAATTTTTCCTACCCCCGGTAATGATTGCGAAATTCGATTTACTATAGACACTAAAACTTCGTATATTGTGTTTACTGATGGATAAAACTGCATTTTTAGATCATCAAAAGTCAATTCCATTCGAATAATGGGCACATTGAGTCGATTTTCTTCTTTTAGCAAATCGCACCAACCAAATATGGTTCGAACCAGTAAATCTTTTAACTATTAAAAGATTATTTTAAATCCATTTTTGTTATTTGCTACTCATACCTGATTTGATGCCAAGGTAGCCACAGAGTTATAAAATGAATTTATTTGAGAACTTGGAACTGGCTTGAATTTAGACTTATCAACGAACAAGTTAATGAAATTAGTGTACCAAATATTTTTTATGTATTCTTGGCTTTTACCAAGTTCAATGGTAATGTTATTTTTTAATTGATGCTGGTCTAAAGGCCCGATTTGGCGCAGTTTTTTAAAATCAATCATCATCATTTCGCCAAGACATTTTGAGCTGTCAGTAGAGCGTTGGCACAGGTCAAGAAGGCTTAAATGAGATGGATGTAGCAAATGGAGTTTTTTGCTTATCAATTCTCTGGCTGTATGAAAGCTATTTGCCCAACTGCAAGAAAAATCTAATCCCCTATTTGTAAATTAGTTAATTTAAAAAAAAAAATTTTTTCGGACTAATAAATTAAGTCATCACTGATCAAAAGGTCGATTTTGAAATTTATCATTTAATTTCCATCAACAGTTGGTCATAAAAATAACTTGATAATTTTTTCCATTAGGGACAAATTTTTTGTTTTTATTGAAATTTTATAAAATAATTAAAATATTAATTAAATAATGTTGTCCTAAATTGTAAATTAATAAAATCGCATTATTAAAATCTACTTCAAAAACTCAAAATTTTAATTTTTATTTATGTGCTGGAACACATTAAAAATTTTATAAAAAATAATAAAATGTGCAATTTCTTTTTGAGTCAAATTATAAAATTGTTCAAATAAAAAAATAAAATTTTTGATAAAATTTCAGATTTTAAATACGAATAAAATAGCTTAAATTCTCAGTTTATATAATGCTAAAAATTTTGAAATTAAATTATAAAATTTCAATATAAACTTAAAATTGGAGGAAAAATTTATCGGGTTGATTTTAAGGCCAATTGTTAATGGAAATTATTTAAAGATTTTTTTAAATTAATTAAAATAATCAGTGAGTTACAAAATTTAATAATGCCATCTTTTTTTTCCAAAAAAATTACACTGGATCGCGTGGTGGTGAGCCTAAAACTTCGTTTTCTAAGCCTTTTACTCTTGGAACTATTAAAACGTTCTGTGCCACTGATTTATGCATTGCTTCGTAGTACATTTTTTTTGTTTCTGCAAAAAATTCGTTCTTTACGCGATTCATATTTTTCTCGTCTCTATAACAATCTCGGACCATGGCAAATATGTTATTTAAAGATTCGGCTTGCATCGGTACAATGGGAGTCTGATTTAACTGTTTTTTAAGGAACATGTAATTTAGTTTTATTTGACGATCTTTGCTAATTGTCTTTAAAAAAAATGAATTTCAGAAAAAAATATTTTTTTTGGTTGTTACTTGGTCCGGATAAGTGGGTTCCTGAGGAAGATCGAGTTTATTTGGCATATTTTCAACTACTTGTATGAATTTATTAGCTGCATTCTTGACACTTAAAAGTAAATTGATGAAAATAAAAAAATATTGATTTTTGATTGATTACATGTTTTCCTTGAGCTTGTCATCTTTTTGTTTTTTCAAGTCGAATGTCATTAAAAAACTGCTCTGGTATGGATCTCGAAAGTAAGCGCTTGGACGCTGCACTGGGGGAAGACCCAGTTTTTTGCGCTTTAGTGAAACGTTTGATTCAGATTCCATTCCTAGTCAAACATCAATTTGGAGTTTTTTTTAAGTATTTTAATCTATAATGATAAGTAATTATGATTATGCGATTTTGGTGTTGTATAAAAGGTACATTGTTGATTGGAATAAGATTTTTGGAACGAAAAATATATAAATGGTTAATATTTTAATCAATTTCGCTTCTTTCTATAGAAACTATATGTAAAATTATCACTATGGCAACCTTGAAAAATTGTAAATGCATTTACATCTCAGAGCGAAACATATTTAACTAAGGTATAAAAATTTCGAAATTTTTAGGAAACAGATTTATTTTTGTCGCCTTGATTAGGTTTTTTGATTCATAACTAAAAATTACTAGTGTTTGGCATTTTTTTAAATTTTTTTTAATTTTTTTAAAATTTATTAGAAAAAATTTTTAACTAAATAAATGGAGTACTTAGACTTAGGCACTTTTTAATTTGACCATTTGACTTTTAGCATCTGTGGAAAAGTAAGATTTGGTAATATTTTTCTAAATTGATTTTTGGTATAATAAATTAATTGATAAAATAAAAATTCAATTTTGTTTTTGATTTCAGAGAAAAAAAATTTAATTTATTAAAAATAATAATAGGCTATGAAAGGTTTTATAATTTAGAGCATGCGTTATAGAGTCTTGCAAGACACTAGGTTCTCACCTGGGTAGCTAAAACGAGTATAAATATGTTTATTTCTTGTTTGCTTTGAAAAAATCATCAATATTCTTATTAAAAGCTGTTCTTGGTGTCTACTGAAAATATGAAGCTGGCAACCGGTTCCAATTGTCTTCTATTCTATTCGACAAAAAATGTTCTCTTTGACTGATCCTTGCGATTTGTTTCGCTATCCTCTGCTTTCATCTCTATATACCTCTAGCTCGGTTTTTAACTGATAGTGAATTAGTAAGATTGTTCCGGTGATGCCAGTCAATAATGCTCAATCCTTTCGAAAATTGTAAGTACTCAATTAAGTCGACCTTCTCAATTCTTTCTTAACGGGTAGATAGGTCCAAAATTTATATTCTTTTTTCATTTGGAAATTCTTTTATACTCTTAACATGCTTAGTGGCTCTAATCTGTACTTTTTTTAGTATATTTATCTCTTTTTTGATATGAAAGAACCAAGCTGCTATTGCATATTCTAAATGCGGTCTTACAAATGCAACATTTAACCATCTAAACGACTTGAAAGCCTTGCTAATAATAATCAATTAAATTTGCGATTTTATTTTTATTTATGACTTGTTAATAATTATTTTTGTAAAAAAAAAATTTATTTTTATATTCATAAAAATATTAAGTTGTCGTAATTTTTATCTGTTTAATTGTTTGGAAATTTTTAAAAGAAAATGCAAAGTTATTTAAAAGTCCCAAATTTAAGTCCAAGACAGGACTTTAATTTTTTTATTTTGTCCTTACTTGAACTTGAATTTTAGTGACTTGGAATAAAATAAAAGTCACTTTTAAATCAAAATTAATAATTGAATTTTACCGTTCCATGCAGTCATGATCACGGCCAGGAGAATTTTTTGCCGTTCCAGGTAATTATTGTGGGAGCCTAGTTTAAGACAAAGTCACTAAAATTTAAGTCCAAGAAAAATAAAATAAAATACCTTTAAACAAAAAAAATAAAGTCCGGACTTGGACTTGACTTAAGACTTGTGACTTTTAAACAACTCTGAGAAAAAGTCAAGTAGAGATATCGACTTATTCGGTGTACTGCAACCCTTTCCTTATATTACATAAATTATCTGCCGAATGAGCCTGCTCCTTCCTTACTCTTGATAATCAAATTTTTCTTATTCTTTTTATGAATATTAAATTGCATTACGTGACAAGTGAATTCTACTGAATTATGTGATAAGAACTGGTCACTAATTATGTGGCCAGTAAATAAATGACCGAAAAAAATAAAATTATGGTCATATAACTTAAAACTTTTTGATATAAAATTGATACGATTTTTGAAAATTCTCGTCGCCGTTTAAACCCAATCTGATTAAAAGCAGATTTTTTAATCATTATCTTTAGATGAGGTATTGAATGAATTTAAGCTTTAAATTTAAAAATTTTTTATTTTTAAAATTTGAAAAAGTTTATTACAGTGATATTAAATAAATTTAAAAATTGAGAATGTATTAAAAAAATATTTTTTATTAAATTTTATTGTGCTTTGCTGCAATTTATTTCTGAATTGGTCAATGTCGAAACACAACTCGAACACTGATTGTTGTTATCACAAAAATTCTCTACAAATAAAAATATTAGAATTTTTTATTCTATTTATTATAATTTTACGTTCAACTAAAGAAAGACCATTTAAACTAATACTGAAAATACTGCCGAAAAATTCCTCTGTTAAATTGATGCTTTTAATTGTGTTCATAACAAGAAGTTGTAACGACCTGGATGCTTTATCATTTAATGGCGCAAAATTTAAATCCATAGTGGATATAACTTGCCTAAATAATAATTAAATAAACTTCCAAATTTTAGAGAAGAAAAAAAATTCTCAAATCATACCCATCACCAACTGTGTGTCTCATTTTAACATAATCGTCCAATTTCGCCACTAAACCTACAGGATCTTTTAACAACTGCTTAAACTATGTGAACATTAAAAATTAATTTAAAAAAAATTTAATTTTTATAAAATAAATTTACTTTTGCTTCTATAAACTCCAAATTTTCCTGTATTTTGTCAATGGGAAGTTCATTTAAATTGATTGTGACAAAATCGTATACCGAAATATTTACTAATCGATTTGAAAATACTTCGCATTTTGCTAAAACCATTTGTGTTGTTGTTGATGAGTCTCTCAATGCTTCTGTTGTAGAAAATATTGTACTACTTGGCAAATTTGAAGGAATTTCACTTGATGGATTCAATGAAAATGACGAGTCCCATGAATAGGATGGATATACAAAAAAAGATACTATGTCAGTATAATATGAATAATAGTAGTCATAATAATCAGTGAAATAATAATAGTAGTAATCAGGATAACTGTAATAATAGTAGTAATAATCACTGTAATAATAGTCTGTGTAGTACATGATTTCAGTATAGTAATCAGAAAAATAATAATTTGCATCAGTAGTGAATTTTAGGCCAACGTCCAAGTTTGAAGTTGAATAAAAATTTGTTTCGAATTGCATAGGCGTTGGCGAAGCCTTAAAATCAGGAAGAGAAAGTGGCTCATTAGATGTGAAAATGTTGGGAACAGAAATTGGATCTCTAGATGTGGGAAAATCATTTGTGGTCATGTCATTTTGATTAAACTCAATTGGGGTCTGTAGTGAATTGGTTGGCATTAAAAAGTCAAATGAAAAATCAAATTGGCTTGTCACAGGTATAATGTCAGATGTGAGAAATAAATTAGGATCAGTATTTGCTTCAGTTTGGATATTACTGGAAGTAAGTTGTGTTGGAAATTGAGTAAAATCTTCTAAATTTGTTGAAAAAGTGCCAAACAAATCAGTGTCTAGCTCATTAGTCATTGATTTTTGAGTCGAAAAATAAAAATTAGGAACTGAATTGAATTGGCTTGTAGAAATTTTATCGCTATTTGCACCAAGGTTTTCTTCACTATTCTCAACAACAAAATCACTAGTACCATCATTGGATTCAGTATTTCCAAGATCAATTAAGGTGTTTCTAAGAGTTGAAAAAATATTATTTCCTTCTTCATTAGTTGAAAGATCTAGATCATTATCCATATCACTGGTACCATCATTAGAACCATCATTAGAATCAGTATTTCCAAGATTATTTATGGTATCTTTAAGGGTTGAAACAATATTATTTCCTGCTTCATTAATCGGGGTAGTTAAATCACTGTCCATATCACTGGTACCATCATTAGAACCATCATTAGAATCAGTATTTCCAAGATTATTTATGGTATCTTTAAGGGTTGAAACAATATTATTTTCTGCTTCATTTATTGGGGTAGTTAAATCACTGTCCATATCACTGGTACCATCATTAGAACCATCATTAGAATCAGTATTTCCAAGATTATTTATGGTATCTTTAAGGGTTGAAACAATATTATTTTCTGCTTCATTTATTGGGGTAGTTAAATCACTGTCCATATCACTGGTACCATCATTAGAACCATCATTAGAATCAGTATTTCCAAGATTATTTATGGTATCTTTAAGGGTTGAAACAATATTATTTTCTGCTTCATTTATTGGGGTAGTTAAATCATTGTCCATATCACTAGTACCATCAATGTTTGTAACCTCTCTTTTTATGCGTTCTTGAAACAGATTAAAATTAGAATTCTTAAAAAATAAAAGTTTCTCACTTTTTTTTCGCAAATTTTGCTCAAATGTACATGAACAATTGGCTGTGCTGAAATCACCGGCAGTAGATGTACAATAAATACAGTCATTACCAAAGCAATTTTTTTCTTGAATTTATTTAAATTTTTTTAAGGAAATTAAAATAAAAAGTATAATACGTGATATAAAAATTTGGTTTGAACGAGTTAATTTCCTATTGTCTGGCCAATAAAAATTTTCGAAATCAATTGTTCGTACTATTTGTTCAAGTAGAGCTTGGGAAATGTACACATTTTCAAGATCTATGGTTTTTAGTCTTATATCAAATTCGGTCCATATTAGACTTATAATAAAAATTTATTAAATTATTGAAAGAACTTTTTGAATTCTTAATATTTCTAAAATTATTTTCATTTAATTAAGTAACTCTTCTGAAATAAAGTTTCAGAAGAGTTATGACCTTTTTCGATTCTCAGAGACATTTCAAGGGAAAAAAACTGTTTTCATTTTAAGGAAGTCTTTAAGAGATTAAAAAGACAATTTTTGCATTATTTTTAATTTTAACTTGAATTGGTTTATAGATAAATTAAAAGCTAAGAAATTAAAGAAAAAGTCATTTCAGACTGCAGAAAAGAAAAAAAACTTTTAATTTTAACAAAGATTTCCCTAGTAAGTTTAGGTTAAAAAATTTGGAACGCAGCTGTCTATGATAAAATAATGCTTGATTTTTTGATTTTAAAATGTTTTTTTGGTCTATATTTGACACTTTTTTTAAATAAAAATTACCAAAACCTAGCTTGTTTAAAAAGTGGACAAGTATTTTTGAAAATTTAAAAAATATACTCATTTATTTGTTCATCACTGTAGAACTTGACTCCTAAAAATATTGGTTGTTCGTCATGGAGTAAATTTTCCAGGATATTAATCATCTTAAAAATTTGATCAAAAATTTAATTAATTTATTTAATATTTAATTAAAAAAAATATTTTACTTGAACTTGCAGATAATAGCGGAGAAGTAAATCTTCCGATTTTAAATTCTGTCCGACTACCAACCTATTATTATTAGAAAGAGCAAGATCTGAGCTTCTGTGGGTAAACGATACAGCTCTTGACACAATGAATGTGCTATTAGACTCTCTTACTTCGCTATTAAAGCATTCGATTTCGTCATTTTGGTTATCAACGGGACATTCACGACAAAATGCCTCATTAGTTATAGATTTTTCAAAGCAAATTTTCCCTTAGTATAATAAATATCATTTAAAAAATTTTTCGTGAGGTGAATTTCTCACAATTAAAGCGAACAGTTTCACTGCTCAAATTGCTGAATAGGAATGGAGTGCCTTCAAAAGTTTTTGTAAAATTTGTGTTCATAATGGCCATTGTAAGCAAAGATTGAAGGACTAACAAATTGTTATCATTGTATACACCATTATTTTTTTTAAACTTAAAACTCGAGCTCATTAGATAACTTTAAATCAAAAGAATAAAAGTATAAATTTTTTAAAACAATTATCAAGAATTTTTTTAAATCACAAGTTCAAGTTAGAGTAACAAAAATTAAAAATTAAATAAATTTGTGGGTAAGATCTAATGGTTTCAAAAGAGTTATAATTATTAAATTTTTAATTAATACAATAAAAGAAAATCGCGTGAGTCTAAACTTTTGTGCAATACTATATGCAATCAATCTTTACTTCTTGATTAATTTTTAGTTTAAAGAATGATTTTCATAGATGAAAAATTTTTTTACTTTTATAATTTTGGAAAAAATTTTTCCAATTTATTTCGTAAAAAGTTTGCTAATTTTATTCAAATTTGTTCACATTTTTAGATTAAAAATTCCGTAATTTTCATAGAAATATCATATATCATGAAGGCCACAATCCTACGTTGTGATCATATAGTAAGTCAAGATTACTTAATGAATACTTAAATATGTTTTCAGTAAAACATTTTATTTCATCGAAGAATAAATTTTAAAAATTTTAATTTTTTTTGTATTCTAGAACACACATCGAAATATTCGTTCTAAGTAATCTTGATGTGTGCACAAATTTATAGCCCACGTTTGTGGGATTCATTAATGCCTAAAATCTAAACAAATAAAATATTAAAAATTCCATTTTACAAATTTTATCTTCATTTTACAATAAAGTAGATATCATCACTGAGGCCTTGAATAGAGGATTCAGTGCTGTGGTAGTATTTTTAGAATTCTTCGAAGGCGTTTGATCGCGTTTCGCATAAACTACTTAAGATCAAGTTAAAGAGTTATGGATTTACCAATAAGCTTTTGGCATGACTCGAAAATTTTCTACAAGATAGGAAACAGAGAGTAGTAATAGGTCAGTATGAATCTGATTGGGTTGATGTGCTAAGTGGGGTTCCACAAGGTTCAGTTCTTGGTCCGTTTCTATTCCTGATCTTCATAAATGATTTAGCAGAGCTAGTAAGTCACTTTTGTAAGCCGTTTGCGGATGACAGCAAATTGATTAGTGTCATTAGAAATTCAAGTGATCAAATGCTAATTCAAGATGACATTGACAAGATGATTGAGTGGTCGAAACGGTGGAGTATGGAATTTAATGAATCTAAGTGTAAAGTAATGTATTTTAGCAACTCAAAGATTGCTAGGCAGGAAATCTCAATGTTAAATGCGAAAGATATCAGAGTTGAATTAGCGGATACTACTACTGAGCGTGATCTTGGTGAAATGGTGAACAACAAACTCAAATGGAATGATCAAATTGATAGCTGCGTTAAAAAAGCTAACAACATGCTTGGTATGCTCAAGAAAACATTTGTGTATTGGGTTGCTCAATCGTTTTTGCAGCTTTACAAAACATATGTTCGACCGCATCTAGAATATTGCGCACCTGCCTGGAATACACGACGACGACGAAACTATATAAAAAAAAAGACGAGCAACGAAGCTTGTTCCACTAATAAAAAGTTTGAATTATGAGTCAAGACTAGCTAATTTGGGATTAGAAACTCTAAAAGAAAGGCGAGAGCGTGGAGACCTGATTCAATTTTATAAAATTCACAACAAATATAATCATGTCAATTGGTATTATGATGCGTAACTTATGAGTTCTGTGAATAATGAAGGACCAAGTGGAGGAGTAAGGGGAGCAAAGCATCGCATTTGCTCGCAGCTAACAAAATGTGAAGCAAGGCGAAATTTTCTATCAAACCGAGTAGTTAACAAATGGAATGTGCTGCCAACGTCGGTGGTCACAGCAAGTTCGATCAACCAGTTCAAAAACAGACTGGACAATGTCGGTAGAAATAAAAAAATGAAAAGTCTACTATAGCGGGACTACGTTAGTCTTCCTGCTTTGTTAATTTAGTTAAACTAAACTTGACCGTAGAATATTAACTATTATTAAAGAATAAAAATTTAATATTATTATTATTAAGAACCGGCGACTTCACTTGTGACTCTAGTCGTAATTTTTAAATTACTCTGTGAATCCAGGAAAATCAGATGATGGACCTTTTTTTTCAAAAGAAATGTCATTGACTGAATCAAGAATGTTTCCTATTGATTTTTTTAAGCTATCTTCAATCTAATCAAATAAAATTTTTGTTTAATTACACTCAACACTTTATTTAATTTACTTGTGAGTTTATTGTCGAAATTATTGTATTTAATGCCCTTGAAATGGATCGTCTTCGCCTCAAATTTGAAGTTATAGTGGAATTGTTAGTTCGAACAATGGCATAATTTTCCACCCGACCTACATACTCTGTCATATTTGCTACAGGAGGACTCAAATCTTTTTCAGTGTTGTTTGTTCTTAAATTTTCGTTAAGATCATCAATAACCATTTGAAAATTTTTCATAGAATTAATTGATTGTCGATTTTGGAAAATTTCAGGACATGTTTCTGGTACATTTATGTCACTTAATTTCGAAACACAACTCTCACAAGAATCAAAATTTGTCAAGTCCAAGCTTACGCGAGCCGTACTGCACAAATATTCTTAATTAAGAATTTTAAAAGAGACACTTTAAAATAAAAATATAAATTACGAGTAGTTGTTCCATTTAGGTTTAGTCTGATCGGATCAGTAAGCTCTTGGGCAATATATGGAATGTTTAGTTCTGTAAATTTTCTGGCTATCAAAAGTTGAGTAAGCGCTGGATTTAAGTTATTACTAAAGCTTGAGTTTATATGAAGGTACAGACTAATACCCACATCAACACTTTAATTAATTGGATTTTAAAAATTTTTATTTTAAATATTTTTAAAAAATTTGGTCAAAAAGCAATTTACTACTTATTTTGTTAACAGTCTTAAAATTACTCCTGTAATAAATTTTCTAAAAATTGTATTAGATAAAATTATCAATCTTCTAACAAAAATGAGTTTTAAAGCTTTTGAAATTATTAATTTTCTACTTTGGAATTTTTTTTAAATTTTTTTTATGGGTGTTTTAATTAAAATTAAATACTTACACTAATGATGTGAAATGTATTTCTGAAATAACTTTATTTTACATTAAATACAAAAAAGACCCCTTTCTTTTTTAATTAAATTTTAGACAACATTTCAAATTTCAATTTCACGAAGTGTTTAAGAAATTTGTCGTATAAATAAAAGCAAATAATTGTAAGATTTTATCTCAATTTATCAAACTTAATTTAACACTTGAAAGACCAAACTAAAAATAAAAGTTTTTATAAGGCTAATTTACGAAAAATTTGTTGCTAATTAGCTGCTAATTTTTGTCCAATCTTATAGATTTTAGTTAAATGAACAAAAAAGAATAAATTTTTTTTAAATCTTATTAAAATTTCTTAAACTACTTGTTATTAACGTCAGTGTAAAATTGTAATCGGCCTTTCTAGTACTAAAATTGGTACCGATGAAAACGATCAGAAAGAAACCCTCATGAGATCCTGTTTAGAAATATTACGAGAAAAATCAGAGATCGTGAACATATTTTTTTAGGATTTCTTATATTTATCTCTTGATAATATAAATAAGATGGCGAAATAAAAATATCTTCTGAAAGACATTTTCGATGAAAATTCTCATAAGGATCTCATAAAGATATATTACAATTTTTTCTCTTTATATCTCTAAGAGAACGTCTACGAGAATTTTTCATTAGTATTATTAAATGACTAAAAAGAGCATCTTGAAATTGATGATCAATTCAAAAAGTAAATCGTAAGATATTAAAATAAATTTCTGATTTAATTTGAATATTTTTAATATAACATGATTAACATGATAAACATGTTATGTAGATTTAAAAAACAAAAAAAAATTTGAAAAAACATTGTCTCAATCAATTGTTAACGATTTTTATATACAAATGTATTATTTGAATTTTTTTATTTCAAAAGTATTTGTATCTAGCATTCAAAATTAAATTTAAAAATGAAATTCAAATAATAAATTCCAAATAAGTAATAAAATGAAAATAAACTTGACAAAAAATCACTAAATAAATTAAAAATCGATTTCAACAATGGATTGAAAATAATTTTTCAAAATCTTTTTGTTTTTTAAATCTACATCACATGTTAATCATGTTAAATTAAAATTATTTAAATTAAATCAAAGATTTAATTCAATATCTAAAGATGAACTTTCTGAATTGAAATGATATTTTGAATTGATCATCAACTTCAAGATGCATTAAATAGCAGTCTAAATACTTAAACTTAATTTAGACAATTAAAAATTAAACACAGTTAAATTGGTTTCAAAAATTTTAGCTATTCATTTTATGCGCTTTAATTTTTATATTTCTAGTATTTTATGCTTTGATTATTAAGAATTTTAGCAAATATTAGATTGATTTTTCATTCTCGTACCAAATTTCACATTGCAAAAATTTTTTTTTAAATTACCATGTTCCATTATCATCAACACTTCTAAAATAGAACTCATCGAAAATAGCCAAACTGCCAAAAATACAAATTAGATTTTCATTTAACTAAAATAAAAAATAAATAATTAAACATAGTTTAAATCAATTTAGAAACTTTACCCTCCAGATTAAATCGAAAAAATATGAATTTAAAATATTTGTTGAATTAAGGTAAACGTAAGTGTTTTGGCGTAATTCATTTATTAAATCGGAGTTCGGCTCATTGCCACAATATGTTACAACAAGAAAGTCACTAACAAAAAAAAATGAATCAAGATCTTCTACGTCTATTGGAACAGGTAGAACAGTTGAAGGTAGATTTGATGTTTGCTGCCTAGAAGTGGAAGTAGACGCAGTGGTTGTAGTAAATTGGGTAGATGCAGTGGAGGACGAAGATGATAAACTTGTTGTAGATCCTTCTGTTGAGGATAAAGATGATGATTGAGTTGACAAGAGGGTGGAAGAGTCTGTAGACATTGTAGAAGATTGAGTTGATGAGAGGGTAGAAGAGTCTGTAGACATTGTAGAAGATTGAGTTGATGAGAGGGTGGAAGAGTCTGTAGACATTGTAGAAGATTGAGTTGATGAGAGGGTGGAAGAGTCTGTAGACATTGTAGAAGATTGAGTTGATGAGAGGGTGGAAGAGTCTGTAGACATTGTAGAAGATTGAGTTGATGAGAGGGTGGAAGAGTCTGTAGACATTGTAGAAGATTGAGTTGATGCGAGAGTGGAAGAATTTGTAGATAATGTAGAAGTTGTTGCAGCTATAGTTGGTCTAACAGAACAATTTTGGTATAATAAGCACTCAATCTGCAAGCATGAATCAACAAAATCCAGACAAGATATAACTAAAATGAAAGGTTTTTTTTTTTTTTAAAGATTTAAAGAAAAAATTTTACTCTCAATAGGTGAGTTTTGACATGTTTGATTTTCGACATAAATAAAATACTTTAAGTCAGTGTTCATAGCAAGAGTTGAAAATCTTTCTTCAATTTTAAAAGATTCAATTTTAGGAATGAGATCCTCAGTTACATTAACTCGACCAGTTTTGTAATGAATTTCAAGATTTAGACTCACATAAAAACCTTCTTGAGTTGTTTCAAGACGAACATAAGATATATTCATTTTATAAAAATTTGATTCTAATATTTCCATAAATATTTGTTCATACTTAAATCAAAATTAGTAAACCAATTTAAAAAAGAAAAAAAAGTACTATTGATTGGAAAGATTCATAAACATTGAATTGATCAATTGTTGTTTGATTCTCTTGTAATAAATCAACTAAAAGTGATCCATTAGAATCTGATCTAACTGGTATTAAACAAAAACGACTCAAATTTACCAAAGCCATTGAATCTTTAAAAAAACAAACATTAAAATTTTGAAATCGTGTCTCTTCATTGTTTCAATATCATAATAACTCGAGCTTTAATTTTTTTTCAAAAAAAATAAATGAAAAAAAAACTCAAATAAATCTCTTCTTTTAAATGCTCAGATTTTTCAGAAATGAAAAAACTGAAGAAAGTTAAACTTCGAAACAAATATGAGTTTTAAAATTCTAATTTCTAATATTAATTTAATTGATGTTAAAAAAATCAATTAAATCAATCTTACGGAGCTAAACAGATTTATTACAAAAAAATTTACTTGAAGTGGTAGATGGAATCAAAGTTGAAAATGATGATGATGACAATAATTCTGTTGAGGACGACAGAAACGATGATGACGATGATGAGGATGACGATGATGACGATGATGACGATGATGACGATGAGGATGATGAAGATGAGGATGATGAAGATGACGATGATGACGATGATGACGATGATGACGATGAGGATGATGAGGATGATGAAGATGACGATGATGACGATGATGACGATGATGACGATGATGACGATGAGGATGATGCGGATGATGAAGATGAGGAAAGTGATGATATTGAGGACAATGAAGATGCTGATGATAAATATGAAGAAATTGGTGTAGATGATAATGTTGTTTCGGTTTGTTGATTTTGACCGCAGTTAAAATTAATAGTGCAATTTTTAGTTAAACAAGTTGAGCCTAAAAATGTTATATTACAGGAAGTGACTAAAAAAATTTAAGTTTTCTAGAAATTTTTTCCTCTCAATTAAAATTAATTTACTATTAACAAAAGTTCCATTGCATCCATCAGTAAAACTGAAATTTTTGAAAATTCCGGGCATTCTTTCGTTAGCATATTTTAAAAATAAGTTTTCTATATTAGGTGACTTTATTTGGGATGTCAAATCTTCGACCGAAGTATCTGGTTCTCGAATCACATAGCTTATATTTACGTTAGGTCTTATAAAAAAACCCGAATCTTCTTCTATCCTAATTCCCAGAAGCTTTAGATCTTCGTAATTTTCTTTGAAAAATTCCATAAAAACGTCTTGAAACTTATAAATTATTTTTAAAAATCTTTTAATCAATCTTTTAATAAAATTTTACTATTTTTTCTACTAAGTCAAAATAATTAATTTCAATGATTCTTCTTTGATTGTTTTGAAGCCATTCAATGAAAAGATCACCATTTGAATCATTTAAAACTGGTATACGGCAAAATTTTTCAATAACAAAAAAGCCGTAGCTCACTTTAAAATCAAAAGCTAACAAAAATGAGAAAAAAAAGTCTATTACTTGAACTAAATGAACTAGTTGTAGATGAGATTGTAGTCCTTTCACTTGAAGTTGATTGAGGTCTAGAAAAATTTGAATCTCCACTATTTTCAGCACAATCAAAATTAATAGTACAATTGCTAAAGCCACAATTTTGTTCAATGTTATTAAGAGTGCATTCATTTACTATTAAAAGATATTTTAAAAAAATATCAAGAAAAATTTATTGGAAAAAATTTTTACTGTAAATAAGGGTTCCATTGCATCCATAAATTGATTGAAGAGAAAGAAACGGTTCTAAATCAGAATTAATTGAATATTCTTTAAAAGTTGTCTCGATATTTGAGGAACTAAGAATTGATGTTAAGTTTGCCAGCGTCAAATTAGGATTCTGAATACGGAAAGTAATGTTAACAGACGGATAAATATAAAATTCAAATGCTCCTGCTATCATTTTCACATTTGTAACATTTATTTCAACAAAATTTTCACCGAAAAACTCACGGAACATATTTTCGTACTAAAAATGAAATATAAAAAAGGTGAAATAATAAAAAATTTTACAAACAATTTCTCTCAAAGAATCGTAAATGTTAATATTAAATTGAGGGATAGTTGTTTTGTTATCATATAATGTAAAAACAAGAAGATCTCCATTTGAACCTGTTCGAACAGGTATACGACAAAAGTTTTCTATGTAAATTTCACCATATTTAACTAAATAAAAAATATTGATGATATTATGAACAAGAAATTACAAAAATATTATGTGAATTAATAGCTTAAAGTATCAAAAGACTCAATATTCATTAGAAAATTATTAATCAAAACAAAAACTCACGAAATGATCTTATGGATGTTAAAGGAGTGGTCAAAGTGGAACTAGAAGTTGAAGGCTGTTTGGTTATTTCAGAATCATTGTTTGTTTCATCACAATCAATATCAATAAAACACTGTTGAGTCTGGCATGTTAAAGAGTTTGAAGATGTTTCGTTGCATTCAGATACTAAAAAATTTGAATAATTTTAAATTAAGATTTTTGATATTTAATTTTTACTTTTGATTAGCGTATTTGAGCAATTGGAAATAGACTCAACATTGACATATCTATTTATTTCAGAGCCAATACCATTTTGGCTAAAAGTGTCTTCGATATCTTCGGAATTGAGTTTGGCTGAAATATTCTTTGCTGTCAGATTTTGTCCCTCAATTATGAACATCAAAAAAATCGATGGCGATATAAAATATTCATTCGAAATTCTTTGAAGATAGATGTATGTTACATTTACTCTTTGGAATACGGAACCATATAAAGAATTGAATTGTCGTTCATACTTTAAAAATTAAATTTTATTTTTAAATGAAAAATTAAAATTTATCAATTTTTACCAATTTTTCTAATGCGTCATAGATGTTATTTTCGGGCATTTCTTGTCTAGTCTTATTTTGTTCCAAGTCCTCAATAAGCTGTCTTCCGATAGCGCTGTTTCTGACCGGAATTAAGCAGAATTTCTCAATTGTTAAATTAACATGCGTTTCTAAATTTTTATGTCAGGATTAAATTTTTAAAAATTATGAATTTTTTTTTATTTAAAGTTAGTTTTTGAATAAAATTGATTCTATCTATAAAACGATTTTAGATTTTTTTAATTTAAAAATAGTTCAATATGATTTAAAATTCAAGGAAGAGAGTGCGATGAAGGAAGTATTTTTCAAATTTTGATAGACTTAATTAATTGAATAATTTTTTTTTTTACAATAAATCGACCAATATCAACAAGGTTTTTAATTTATTGCTTACGTGAAAATACTGAATGAAGCTTCGAATGGATTTGTTTCCCTCAAATTTTTAAAATGGTAAACAATGTAGTAGAAAAGCTGCGAAAATCTTGATTTTAATTAAGACCAGTAGCCTATTATTAAAGATAATAAATGTGAACATAGAGCTGAAATCCAAAAAATCCTTTGTCAAGTAGGCCTTTTTGGAGGAAAATAAATAAGTTCAGATCAAAGAAATCTTTAAGACAAATTCCATCACTTTTTAAAGATGGTAAAGAAATTAATACGGATATAGATAAAGGAAAAATCTTTGACGATCTATTAGCCTCTACTTTTAGTCCACACATCGATTTTGCAGAATCGGAGGATAAGTGTGAAGTACAAAGTACAAACCCGGAAAGTAAATCCACAATAAAAACATACGCAGTAACTCAACAACCAGCTAGCCCGTTCAAATTTGAAAAAAATTCAAAATGAATATTTCCAATTGCAAAAAAAAAAAAAAACAACAATCTATAAAAAAGGTAAGTAATTACACATTGTAATTGTGCTCATCTTCCTAGTAAGGTTTAACTGTTAGAAAATTTTTTGGCTCAGAAAAGTCCTGATATAGTATTACTTAACAAAATAAAAATTGATTTGAGTGAATCAAATATTTATTTTAATTTTTATAATTACATTTCAATTACTAAGCCACGTAATAAATATGGAGGAGGAGTAGCCATTTAAGTTAAGGAAGGCATAGAATTTATTCAAGACTTTTCATTCAGAAATACTCGAGGAGTTCTCTTCAGAAATTCTCTCAATTAAGTTAAATTATGGAATACACGATCAATTTTATGTGTTTAGCCTCTATAACCCACCAAATGTACTTCTTATCTTTAATCTTTTTAAAAAAATAAATAGTAAATGTAAAAACTTTATTCTTGGTGGTGATCTTAACGCTCGGACAAAACAAGTAGGCTGTCTAGGAGAAAATCAAAATGGAATTATTTTTGAAAAGATAATTAATAAATTAGATTTTTCCGTAATTAATCATAAAACCCCTACTTTTAATATCTTTAATAGAGATTATTCTGATATTCTTGATTTATCTCTAGTTTCGACCTCTACAATATAATATAAGTGAGTTTCGAGTTCTCAGTAATCAGGATATGACAAGTGACCATTTTCCAATTGAAACTTCCATAGCTTTCGATTACTTAATAACTGTGAAATCCCAACCAAAAAAATTTAATTATAAGAAAGCAAATTGGCATTTATTTCGTGAAGTTTTAAATGTCCCAAGCCATTACTTAGTTGCTTCCTCAGGGACTATTGACGTACAAAACGCAATAATTACCGAAAGAATATTGTCTGCTGCACAAAAAAGTATACCTTTTCAGTCTCAAAAAGTTTTCAAAAGCAGTCTACCTCCTTATTTTGTTGATTTGATTAAAGAACGTAGGAAAATAAGAAGATATTTTCAAAAAACTCGCTGTCAAATGACAAAACAAAATTATAATCAATCAACATTCGAAATTAAAAGAAGCCTAAAAAAATTTTGGAATCAAAATTGGTTTGATTTTATTAAAAAGATGGGGAAAAACCCATTATCAATCAGGCAATTCTGGAAAAAAATAAATAAGTTTAGATCAAAAAAAGGTCCAATTATAATAGCTACTTTAATTCTTAACAACCAAAATTTCAAAACAGATGAGGAAAAAGGAAAATTATTTGGAGAAATATTATCTTCAACATTCAGTCTTAATCCTGACCTTGAAAACACTGAAAAAGATTCAGAAATAACTCACTCTAATATAAAATATTTTAAGAGCAATAGTCAGCCAAACTTCAACGAACCGATTAGCCTTAATGAAATGATTTTGGCACTAAAAAAGCTAAAGGGAGAAGCAGCTTGCGGACCTGACCTTATCCACAATCTAATGTTAAAAAACCTACCTTTAAATTTATTAAAAGAGATAATAGATCTTTTCAATCTTAGTTTCCAATAAGGTACAGTTCCTAAAGTTTGAAAAAGTGCCAATATCACAATGATACCTAAGAAATCTTCTCCTACACAAGACCCGTCTAATTATAGACCTATTAGTATTTCTAGCTGTCTGGGTAAACTACTTGAACGTATTATTTTTTCAAGATTATATGATTTCTTGGAAAAAAAATCGTTGCTAATCCAGGAACAATCTGGTTTTAGAAAACATCGAAGAACCGCAGATAATTCAGTTTTCCTTATGCAAAAAGTTGTCGTATTATTTAATAGAAAGAAAAAAGTATGTTGCTTATTTTTTGACATTTCCAAAGCTTTCGACAAGGTTTGGCATGAGGGGATAATGTACAAGCTGATAAAGATAAAAATACCTTCCTATTTAATATATTGGATTAAATCATTTCTTAACTGTAGAACATTTAAAGTAAATATAAATAATCACATTAGTGATGAATTCAAAATATCTGCTGGCGTTCCTTAAGGATCAGTTATTAGTCCTTTATTATTTAGTATATTTATTAATGATATTCCTAAAAGAAATAAATCTAATAATGAATATTCACTTCTCTTTGCAGACGATCTTGTCACTTTTTTTATTTATAAAAAAAATGGAAATATAGAAAGTAAGATGAACAAGTACTTAGTTGAATTAGAACAGTGGCTTTTCAAGTGGAAAATGAAGATTTCGGTTGAAAAGTCTTGCTCAATGATTTTTACAAAAAACAACAAAGAAATTTCTGTGTTTAATTTAAGGATTTATGGGAATAAAATCGGAACCCTAAAAGAAATAAAGTTCCTAGGTATTAAATTCGATTCTAAACTAACCTTTTCTTCAATGATAGATGAAATTAAAGAACGTTGCAATTCAAGATTAAACTTAATCAAAATCTCGTCAAATAAAAAATTTAACTTTATTTTGATTTTTTCTTTTATTTTTTTTTTTTTTTTTTTAATCTGAAGGAGCTTAAGCTCGGTACAGAATTACAAATAAATAAAAAAAAATTAATAACTGAATGAAGCTACGAATAAACGTCTTTTGCATATTTCGAGTTTTAGCCAAACGCTGGATTCAATTGGAAATTAATTTTTTTCGAATTTTCATAAAGCTAAATTAAAAAATTCAGAAAGCGACTATTTAAAAAATGAAACATAATGCTTTAGGAATAAAAACAAGGGATTATTTAAAGAATATAATTGTGCCGGAATTGTCATTTTAAGCAAAAAATCGGATAAAAATTTTTTTTTTTGAAGACTGAATTTGTATCCTATAAGCTGCTATGGCTATACAATTGAATGATCAAGATACTGATTCTGTAAATATTCTAAAAAGTTATTTTCTTGCATTAAAAAATTAAAAAAGCTAATTAAATAAATGTCAAGTTGATAAAAACTATTTGCTAATTCAATTCAATTAAAATATTTTAGGCTTTAAGTACTTTTTTTTTTAAATAATTTTTGTAAAAAAAATTGCTTAATGAAAATTTAAATTTTAAATTATTTAAAAAAATTTTTTTGTGATTTTTCTTATAGTAAATAAAAAAAAAACAATTTTAAATTTAGTATATGAGACTTTTAGAAATTTGAGCGTTTGTAAGAAATCTTGGGTTAACAAAGTTATCTAATAAAAAAAAGTTCTCAAAAAAAATTCAGTTTTTTAAATTATTCTATGCCTGTTATTCAAATGTTTTTTAAATAATTCTATGTCTTTGATCATCACTTAATCAAGATAAATATACTTTTCAAGTATCTCAGAAGCAAGATGATTATAAATGCTTACTGATACATTTAGCACTAAACTCAGATCTTGACTGTAGTTTATAAAATCCAAAATGTAAACGATATAAATAAGAAAAGAATTATATTCTTATAACTTCAGAACGTTCATTAACTTAAATAAAGCTTTAAACAATAAAATTGTATTTATTTTAAACTGATTAGATGCCAGGTAAAGGACCATAGAAATGAATTATTTTATGAACTTAATTTGAACAAGCCATAAATCTCTATATTCATCATTAGAAAATTATTAATTAAAACAAAAACTCACGATATGATCTTGTGGATGTAAGAGGAGTGGTCAAAGTGGAACTAGAAGTTGAAGGCTGTTTGGTTATTTCAGAATCATTGTTTGTTTCATCACAATCAATATCAATAAAACACTGTTGAGTCTGGCATGTTAAAGAGTTTGAAGATGTTTCGTTGCATTCAGATACTAAAAGATTTGAATTATTTTAGATAAAGATTTTTGATCTTTAATTTTTACTTTTGATTAGCGTATTTGAGCAATTGGAAATAGACTGAACATTGACATATCTATTTATTTCAGAGCCAATACCATTTTGGCTAAAAGTGTCTTCGATATCTTCGGAATTGAGTTTGGCTGAAATATTCTTTGCTGTCAGATTTTGTCCCTCAATTATGAACATCAAAAAAATCGATGGCGATATAAAATATTCATTCGAAATTCTTTGAAGATAGATGTATGTTACATTTACTCTTTGGAATACGGAACCATATAAAGAATTGAATTGTCGTTCATACTTTAAAAATTAAATTTTATTTTTAAATGAAAAATTAAAATTTATCAATTTTTACCAATTTTTCTAATGCGTCATAGATGTTATTTTCGGGCATTTCTTGTCTAGTCTTATTTTGTTCCAAGTCCTCAATAAGCTGTCTTCCGATAGCGCTGTTTCTGACCGGAATTAAGCAGAATTTCTCAATTGTTAAATTAACATGCGTTTCTAAATTTTTATGTCAGGATTAAATTTTTAAAAATTATGAATTTTTTTTTATTTAAAGTTAGTTTTTGAATAAAATTGATTCTATCTATAAAACGATTTTAGATTTTTTTAATTTAAAAATAGTTCAATATGATTTAAAATTCAAGGAAGAGAGTGCGATGAAGGAAGTATTTTTCAAATTTTGATAGACTTAATTAATTGAATATTTTTTTTTTCCAATATTTCGATTCCAAATTATAGGAAATTTTTAAACTATTTACATTTTATAAATAATAATTTTTTTAATTTTATTTAAATTTGATTCTTAAAAAAGATATTATATTACCTTAAATTTTAATAAATAAATTTGTTATTACAAATTCGTTAGTATGACAATAATGGGATTTTCATACAGAAATCAAATAAGATTAAATTCGAACATTAAAAAAACTTAAATTTTTTGATTATTTTAATGTGTGAATATCCTTTATTTTATATTAACACTAATCTCATATGGGTTTTTTTCCAGAATTGTTTAAAAATCACAAGTATAAAGATTACAAACGTACCTGTAAATTAGTTTTATCAGAAATTAAAAAAGCCAGACTAACATATGAACAAAATTTAGTGGAAAAAGCTAGGAAGAATCCTAAAATATTGTATAAATACTTAAATGATCAACAAGTAGTCAAAGAATCAATTAAAGCATTAAAAAAGTCAAACAATGAAATAACGCACGAACCGAAAGAGATATCAAATCTTCTTAATAAATGTTTTCAAAATGTTTTTGTTATTGAACAAGATGGTGAGCTTCCACCTTTTGAAGTTGAGTTTGATGAAAGCTGGTCAGAATATAGTGACATTGATCCAAATGATATTAGTTATGAAATGGTATTTAAAAAATTACAAGACCTAAATCAAAATAAATCATGTGGTGTAGACAAGCTTCATCCATCATTGTTTAAAAATTGTGCAGAAGCCTTTACTGTTCCTTTAACTTTGATTTTCAGAGAATCTTTATCCAATAGTCAGCTTCCAATCCAATTCAGATCAGCAAATATTACTCCATTGTTTAAAAAAGGTGATAAATCAATGCCGAGCAATTATCGTCCTGTGTCTTTAACTTCAATTCCGTGTAAAATTATGGAAAGCATAATTAGAACCAAAATGGAAGATTATCTTTATAAGCATAATATTATATCTAAAGAACAGCATGGATTTGTCAAGAAAAAGTCATGTACCACTAATCTTCTGGAAACTCTAGATTTCATCTCAATGAGTCTTGATAAAAGTATCCCTGTTGATGTGATTCTACTGGATTTTGCGAAAGCATTTGATACTGTTCCGCACAGAAGACTAACAGCTAAATTGAAAGCGCATGGCTTTGGCGGTCTGACACTAAAATGGATTGAAGCTTTCTTGAAAAATAGAAGGCAACGAGTTGTTCAAGGGGAAATTTTATCGGATTGGGTTGATATTTTTAGCGGTGTACCACAAGGCTCAGTGATTGGTCCACTATTGTTTGTTTTGTATATCAATGATCTACCAAAAGGATTAGAAAATGTTGTCAAATTGTATGCAGATGATACTAAAATGTTCTCGCAAACGGTATCAGAAATAAGCGCAGCGAAACTACAATTAGATTTAGATTTAGTTTTCAAGTGGACTCAAGATTGGCTTCTTCTCTTCAACACATCAAAATGTGTGGTCATGCATTATGGTCATAAAAACAAATATTTTCCTTATTTTATCAATGGTAAGCAGCTATCAACGTCAGAAACCGAAAGAGATCTTGGAGTTATTTTTAATACAAATCTGAAATGGAAAAATCAAGTGTTAGAGGCTACAAACAAAGCAAATCAAATGCTAGGTCGCATCAGGAAATCATTTGCTCGTTTTGATTGTAAGTTATTTAGATCTCTGTATTTAACTTTTGTTCGTCCTCTTTTGGAATTTGCGGTGCCTGTATGGTCTCCAATTCTTAAGTCTGACTGTGAGAATGTTGAAAGGATTCAACGCAGAGCTACGAAATTTGTTTCTGCAATTAGAAACAAACCGTATGAAAGCAGATTGAAGGCTTTGAACATTCCAAATCTGATGGAAAGAAGAAAAAGAGGTGATCTAATTCAATTATACAAGTTCATGCATGGAATAGAATTGGTTGAAAAAAGCAACAATTTTAATGTCACTAAAAACCAAGGAAGAGGTCACTGCTTTAAATATCACAAAGAAATTTCAAGGCTCCAACATAGAGATAACTTTTTTTTCAACAGAACCGCTAGCATATGGAACTCGCTGCCTAATCAATTAGTTGAAGCCCCCAATGTTAACAGCTTTAAAGCAGGCATTGATTGCTGGATGAGCAGCAATCAATCACATCAGCTGTCTTAGTGTGCCTTGTCAGCACACTCGCTGGCTAGCCAGCTACAGTCTAAACTACTACTACTACTACTACTACTACTAATATAAAAAATCTAAAATTTTTCTTTAAGGATTATCATATAATGTAAAAACAAGAAGATCTCCATTTGAACCTGTTCGAACAGGTATACGACAAAAGTTTTCTATGTAAATTTCACCATATTTAACTAAATAAAAATATTGATGATATTTTGAACAATAAATTAAAAAAATATTATAAGAATTAATAGCTTAAAAAATCAAAAATCTCTATATTCATCATTAGAAAATTATTAATTAAAACAAAAACTCACGATATGATCTTGTGGATGTAAGAGGAGTGGTCAAAGAGGAACTAGAAGTTGAAGGCTGTTTGGTTATTTCAGAATCATTGTTTGTTTCATCACAATCAATATCAATAAAACACTGTTGAGTCTGGCATGTTAAAGAGTTTGAAGATGTTTCGTTGCATTCAGATACTAAAAGATTTGAATTATTTTAGATAAAGATTTTTGATCTTTAATTTTTACTTTTGATTAGCGTATTTGAGCAATTGGAAATAGACTGAACATTGACATATCTATTTATTTCAGAGCCAATACCATTTTGGCTAAAAGTGTCTTCGATATCTTCGGAATTGAGTTTGGCTGAAATATTCTTTGCTGTCAGATTTTGTCCCTCAATTATGAACATCAAAAAAATCGATGGCGATATAAAATATTCATTCGAAATTCTTTGAAGATAGATGTATGTTACATTTACTCTTTGGAATACGGAACCATATAAAGAATTGAATTGTCGTTCATACTTTAAAAATTAAAATTCTGTTTTTAAATGAAAAATTAAAATCTATCAATTTTTACCAATTTTTCTAATGCGTCATAGATGTTATTTTCGGGCATTTCTTGTCTAGTCTTATTTTGTTCCAAGTCCTCAATAAGCTGTCTTCCGATAGCGCTGTTTCTGACCGGAATTAAGCAGAATTTTTCAATTGTTAAATTAACATGCGTTTCTAAATTTTTATGTAAAAAAAATTTATTCTATTTTTTCGTGTATTACTATTTTTTTGATCTGGCTTTATCGTTGAAAATTGTCTAATTGTTGTTGAGATTAACTTTGTGGTCAATGTTTCTAGATT
The DNA here is from genome assembly GCA_016802215.1 of Brachionus paranguensis. Classification (NCBI taxonomy): domain Eukaryota; kingdom Metazoa; phylum Rotifera; class Eurotatoria; order Ploima; family Brachionidae; genus Brachionus; species Brachionus paranguensis. The sequence continues at coordinate 5,121,159 of JAESIX010000002.1, read as the reverse complement.
TAACAAAATGTTTTTTAATTATATAATTTTTTAATTCTCCTACCTGGTCTTTCAATCGAAGAACTTGTTTCTGAAGTGGATGTTGCTATCAAAATTTCTGTTGATGAATCCGTTCTTGTCGGAATAGTCGATGAAGAAGTTCTTGTTTGCGTTGTTGACACAAATGTTGAAGGTTTTTTGGTAAATACTGAATCCCCACCGGTCTCATCACAATTTTCATCTACATAACAATATGAATTATTGCATTGGAAAATTGAAGCATCACAGTTTATAACTTTATTAATCAAGATATTAGAATTGAGAGTTTATTTCAAAAATAAATAAAAAATAAAATTTTTGATAATTATTTTTCTTACTTTTAATTTCCGTTCCATTGCATTCATCAATTAATTCCAGACGAATACTGTCACCAAGTACTGAGTCTGAAGAATAATTTCTAAAAGCTGATTCAATATTTTCTGATTTTAGCTTTGATGTCAGGCTTGCTAAAGTCAATTGTTTATCTTCACTTTGAAAGCTAACATTTAAATATGGCCGTACATAAAAATCAAAATTATTTTCTTCAAGTCTAACAAAAATAACATTCACGTCAACAAAATTCGATCCCAAAAATTCTCTAAATATTTTATTATACTTAAAAAAATAATTTAATTCTTACTAAAATCATATTTAAAATTTAACCAACAATTGCCTCGAATTCTTCAGTAATATTTATATTATTTTGAGGAATAATAGTTCCATTTTCTTTAAGAATATCTATAAAATTATCTCCCATGGGACCATCCATAACCGGAATACGACAGAAATTTTCGATCATTAAATAACCATATTTCTCTAAATTACTTTAGTAAAAAAATATTTAATAGTAGACTTTCAATTTTACCATAAGAAGAATTATTGCTTAATTTAGATGTTAAAAACATGGTAGTGGATAGGTCTTGAATTGTAGAGAAAGTCAAAGGCATTGTAGTAAGGTCTTCTGTTTCAGTCTCTCTTGCTGCGGTTAGATTTTTGTATTCAGTTGTCATTAAATCTTCAATTTTACTTGTTTCTTTAATAAAATAAAAATCAAAACAATTAATTTTTGCAGATAAATACCTTTACTAGATGTTGTAGATAAAGACACTGTAGTAGTGCTAGAAATTCTATCTATTTCATTATTACAGTTGACATCAATCTCGCATGATATTGGCAAACAGCTTGTACTAGTTGAATTTGATTCACAAATACTTGCTAAAATAAAATTATTAATTAAATAAAAAAAAAATATTTATTTAATAATTACCGTTTACAAAAGCTCCTGTGCAGTCATCAATTTCCTCGAAAAGAAAAAGATAACTATATTTGTAATGGTCAATTTTTTCCATAACTGATTGAATATTTGCAGTATTTAGTTTGGCCAATAATTCTATGATATCCGAGTCTAATTCTTGATTGAATGTTACATTTAGTTCGGGTTTGACAAATGTTTCATTCAAATTTTTCAAATTAATTACGTCAACCTCAAAAATGTTAGAACCGAACAAATCAGTAAAAAATTCTTTATACTATGATTTATTTAGCGAAAAGTTGAAAATTTTAGAGAGAATTTTTCAATAAAGAATTACCAGTAGTTTTAAATTATAGTTTATTTCACTTTCCATTGTTTTGTTATCAAGTAAGGAAGAAATAGAAGTTGTGTTTGAAATATTAACCGGAATTGAGCAAAAGCCAGATATTTGAATACTTCCATTGGTGACTTTAAAAAATATTTTAAAAAATTTGATTCAACTTAAAGTCTTAAGTACTTTTTATTTGGTCGTTTGTGCCATTGTCTGATCCTCCGGATAAATAAAGTGGTATCAAAGCTAATGCAATAATTCCGAGTAACAAGAGAAGAAGTAGCAAAAATGCCACAACTTTCCTAGTCGCTGATCGCCATCTTAAATAAAACTTAGACTTTTTTTTTAATTTGCTTTTGGTCTACCTATTAGGTAAAATGGGAGAAAAAAGATATTCGGCAGGTGTAAGAGCATCCCCTACCACACCATCGCCAACATTTACTGCATTTTCACAAAAATTGTCAAAACCAGACAGATCACCGTCGGATTCACTCATATTTTATATCAAAAATTTTAAAAGTAAGCAATTTTGAAAATTTCCTCTAAATTTATATAAAGTTTAGATTTTAAAATATGTCAATTTATTTAAAGTAGATTCTTGATCAATTCTATTAATTTAAAATGATTATTTCTTTTTTTTAATGTTATAACGAATATTTTCCTGGTAGGCGGCCCAATAAATCATCCATGCTAAAATAGAAATTTTTAAAATAGAATTTTTAAAAAAAAATTTTTTAATCAGATTCATTTATTTATTTTTTTATCATTGAATAAAAATTTAATATAGTTGACATTTAAAAAGCTTTTTTGATTATTAATCATTGAATTGAAAAAAGTCATTTTTTTCAAATATTGCTTAATTTTTGTACAGCTTGCGAAATTTCAAATTAATTCCAATTTTTTTTTATCAATAAATCGACTGAAAAATATCGAATCTAAGCTAAAAAAAATCTTTATTTAAGAAGATAGTTAAATCTTTAATTGTAATTTTGATAATTTCATAAATAAAATACTTGAGGAAATAATAATTTAATTCTAATAGTTATCAGATCAATAGATTTATTAGAGTGCTCAAATCAACATAAAATTAATGAATATCATTTTTGAGAATTTAAAGTTCAATACTTCAAATTCAACTTGAAATATATATATATTCTTTATCCAGTAATTATTCTGTTATTTTAAATAATGATTATCTAATCATTGTAAGAATTTTTTTTGTTTGCAAACAAACTTAAATAATTTTTTAGATTTCGATTTATTTTTGCTAGAATCGATATTTATTTTGCAGAAAAGATAATTCTCAAAAAAATTTAAGCAAATATTTTTTTAGATAATTTTGCAAATTTAATCAAATTCTTTATTTAATCATATTAAAATTTTAAGTCTAATTTCGTAATTTTATGAATACATATATCTGCAAAAATCTTCTAACTCCCAAAATCCTAGTTATAACCTTCTTTTTTTCAAAGTCACAACTAACCTTTATCAAGTTATTATGATCTTCAATTATCCACGTATATATGTCTTTGTAAACAACAAGCAAGTGCACCGCCTTGACCAAACATAGCTAAAAAAGTCAAATGGGAAAAACGCCCTTTTAAAATTCATAGATAAATCTGATTTTTTAAATGTATTCAAAACCTGAATGTGCAGTTTTTGCAACCGATTTCATGTAGATTTTTTAAATCTATTTTTTGAGGCTTTATTCTATTTAAAAAAATATTTAAAATTGTTTTCGATTTTCAACAAGCGTAAAATTATTTTTGCTTAAGATCAAATTTTTAAATTATCACTAGAGCAAGACTTATCATTCCGATTTTTAACCTTTTAAATTTCAGTGCAATTTTCTTAATGGAGTAAGTGCTGATGATAAGTACAAGTTGCTAAACATTTGGAAAAATATATGAAAAAAAAATTTAATTATTTTTTATGTTTTGCAGATAAATTTTTTATTTAAGAAATTAAGACAGAGTGATAAAATAATAATAGTAAAAGAACTATTAAAATTTATTAAACAAATTTTTCGAAAGATAGACTTAATCTAAGTTGATAAAATATAAATTTTCAAAAATAAAATTGTATAAATTTTTAAGCTTTCCATTTAGGAATACGCATTTTTGAATATTTTTTACTAAGATTTATGCGTTAGGTTAGAGTTAAAGTTTAGGGCAACCTTTCATGTAAACATTTTTTTTAACTCAAAATTATTTTTATTTTTTAACTTTTGATTAATTATTTTGATAATTTAAAGGTTATTATTTAAAGCTAGTATTACTGATCTAATTTTCGTGTTAATACGAGATTATTTGACAAAAAGGGCTTTAAAACTAATAGCTAAGATTGTGTGCTTAGTTGATGCAATTTGAAGGTAAAATCTAATCTTTGAAAAAAGTGATTTTAGATTGCGTAACTAAGATTATTACTTTACAACCTGAATTTTCGCCATCAAATTATTAACTGAATCTACTTAAATCGTAATTGATAGCCATTCTTTGTTTTTTGTCTTAGGGATCAATTTGTAATCATTTATTTTAATTAAGACATCGCCTAAAAATGACATTGAAATATGAACACTAATGTCTTAAAGGTAACATTTGAAGATTTTGTGTTTATATTTTTCCGAGGCGTATATTCACTCCGAAATCGGTTAAATAAACATTCGACTAGCAAAATGCAAAAACAATTACTATTACTCTAAAAAATATTTGAAGAATTTAAGCAAAAATAAAGCTTTATGTTTTTTCTACTGATTTTATTACAAAAATCTTTGAATTTTATTTAGAGATTTTTTTTTGTTTTTCCTTTTCCGAGTAGTGCTTTTAATTCTGGGGATATATTGGAAGTAGTTGGAAAATTTAAAAAACTTTTAAGTAACTTTTTAAAAGGTGCTTTTATTTAAACAAATTAAAAGTATTTTTTTAAACGAGACCAAAATTTGGCTAAATTTATCTTTATTTTTGATTTGAAATTAAGATTTAGAAATTAGGGTTTAAAAAATCTTTCATGAGAAAATAAGCAAGACAACGATTTTGATTTTGATAATTTTTATGGTAGTTTTTTTGTCCAGAAATAAATTTTCTGAAATTATGACCATATGTTAGTCAGTCGTTAACATAGTGAAAAAGAATGTTTTATAGATAAAAAAACAAATTTTTATATTTACCAAGTCCTATATTTAAAAATCAATAAAAAATTAATTTTTTTATGTGAATTCAAGTCATGTATTTAATTATTGAATTAAACTCGAAAGTAACTCTAATAGACGTCTAAAAAAACAAAGCCCTACACTTGACCATAATCTTAGGAAAATTCTAAAACTAGTCTAAGTGGTATTATTTTGATACACGACTTAATGGCTTTTTTTATAGTTATTTATAATTTGTGCAAAGTAATAAAAATTCAATAGAAAAAAAATTTCTAATACGTAATTAGTTTTATTAGTTCTATTTTCATCTCATAACTTTTGGGCTTCTTTTATTTAGCTTTATTATAGTGCTAACTTTAAGTTATCTCTAGTTTTTAAATATTTAACTTAAGGAATCTTTATTGATAACAGTCTTTTAATTAATATTTTGCTATTTGAATTTTAAAAATTCCAAAAAAGTTTTAGAAACAAACCGCTGAAGCATTCAATTGACTTTTAAAATTTATCGATCCAGTTTGCCTAAAACATAATTAATCGGTCCGATATTCAAGAAGGTTTAGAACATCATTAAGCAAAACTAATTATTTTGTAAGCTTTTGATGAAAATTTATTTTTCTAATCAATTTGTAATATTTTTAAATCTTAATTTAAGCTAGGTAGTTGAAGCTGATGGAATATTTTAATATTGCTTGAGTGATATTACAAAATTTAAAATTCTTTTTTTTCCATCATGCATTTTTATGTTCGAGTGAATTTGTGTCAAAATAATTTTCCTAAAGAGTGTGTTTAGCTTGATTTTTTTTGCTGGAACAACTTTTGCAGCCTGTACAACTCTCAAACACATTTTTGAAGTAATTCACAACTTGAAGACAAAATGGCAAAATGCAGGTTAATGGGATGATACTTTTGACCAGGTGACTTATTTAAGTGAATTGAAAAAAAAAAATTATTTTTTTAATTTGCATTTATTGTCATTTATAAAATAGAAGAATAGGACATGTTTGATTTATTGAAAAGATTATAGACGTTTCAACATATTTTTTTAATTCAACTCAGATTCCAACTTGCATTCGCCGCATCAGCTTGGTCTACAAACATTTCAATTGATATTTCTTCAACAAATAAAAGACTTTTTTGAAGGATTCTAATTAATTTTATGCATGATTCACTCCAGTATGGTCCTAGGAATAAAAAAGCAGTCAAGTCCATTTCTAATTTTAATATTTCAATATTTGTTTCAATTCAATTACCGTCAACGCGCTTCCTATTTAGGCATTTCTATCATCCAAAAAATGAATACAATAATTAAATATTGTCTGGATTTGTCGCTTGGCCATTATCGGATCCCGACTGCTTTTACGACCATAATTAGTATTTCAAATTAGCTACAACTCTGAATGTTTTAGATTATTGTTGTAGAGCCTTATCATCACTTGTGGGTTTAATTATCAAAAATTAGTTTTTAGGGTTTAATTATTCTGTTTAGATTAAAAAGTTAATCTATCATCTTGGTGGAATAATTTGGCTGCCTCTAATGAAAAACTAGTGGAATATTGATCGCTTCTATTTTCGGCATATTATCCAATATTGCCTCTAATTGGAAAAAAAATGAAAAAAAATGGTTGAGCAAAGGATCTAATCAGTTTCCTTACGCTTTTATGGGCTTTGTATTAAAAGAATATGGACTAGGTGTACTTGCCGAGGATATTAGAAATCGTTCAGATGCAAAATTGATTTTTAATTCAGAGCAAAAAAACTTAATTGCTTTCTAATATACAAAATAGTTAGTTCAAAATTTCAAGCATTAAATATTTAGGTCTGAGTTTTGAGTATTCAATCAACATTTAAGTAGATTTATCATTTCTTTTTTAGATATATCAATCAGCATAAATATACTTTTAATTATTTAAGTTGTTTGAAATGTAAATTCGAAAAAGTTGTTTGTTCGAATTGTTTGAAATTTGATGGAAAATGGGCTGGAAGAGCACAGACACGAAGCAATTGATCCGAGCAAGCTGTTTAGACTAAATTGCTGGGGATATGGGCCAAGATTTCCGAGTCTGACAATTTGGCAAGGCTTCGGGGCCCAATTTTCAAGTGAATTTCTTTTTAGACAATTATTTTAAAATTTGAATGCAAACAAATTTCGTAAATGAATTTGATTGTCATTTTTGAATGAAATTACTAAGGCTTATTTCTAGGATTTCTTTATTATATCATTAATCGATAAATTCTCATTTCGAAAATAAAATGATTTAATTTTATATAATTTTTTAGATATTAGGTAGATTTGTGATTTACATTGTGTTTATTTGAGAATGCTAAATGATGCTTTTTTCTTATGTTGACAAGAACAAAAAAATATAACATTTTTTTTTTATTTTTCGGTGAAAATTTTGAGAAATTTATCTATTCGGCTAAGAAATTTAATTTTGGTCTGAAAATTTTATATCTTCGAGACAAATGAATGGTTTTTTTGTTGTGTTTGATAAGTAACTTGATCAGGCTGTTTCAGCAGACATCTATAGAAAATTATAATGGAATTTTTTGTTAACAAAAAAAAATTTGTCAATCAGTTTATTTTTTTTAGTTTAAAATATTAATTAGAATTATAAACAATATCTTATTGTTTTCCAGAGCTCTGAGCAAGTATTGGGGAATTTTATTCAAATAAAAGTTCAAAAGATATCAAATGTTTTCCAAAGGTAAAACAGCTTTATTTGGCTAGATAAAACCTGACTGATTTTCCCCCAAAAATTGATAGTTGTGCGGATCTGAACATACACAATTTAGTATTTTTTAGTTTTATTGAATTTTGAATTAAAGATAAAACTTTAATGCTGAATTTAAGATTGCTAGCTTGAAACATCATGTGAATAATAAAATTTTTTCAGATTAGGTTTTATCGGAAGGAAATTTTAAAATAAATGAACATGGTTTTAAGAGATAAAATTGGCCAAATAAAGATTTAATTATGATCAATTATTTTATTTGATGAAATGAGATTGCAATTGTTCAAAATTTTGTGTAATGTTGGTATCAGATCTAAAATCTTATCTTGTTAAAATAACAATAGGCGACAATTAGGTAATATATGAGACAAATGGAGATAGAGATCAAGATGATAAGATATTTATTGATAAAGCCCAAATTTGTCGTCCAAGCTCGTGTTTTTCAATTAATTTTAAATTAACAACTTAGACACAAGTCTTAGGAAAATTTATCTTGTCATTGGACATGCAGAACAATAATTTAAAAAGACATTTTTCGAGTCCCGAATTCGAATAAAGTCTTCCTTTATAAATGCTGAAATAAAATCCGCATACAATTTAAGGTCTTGTTTGCTTTCATTTTTTGAAAACAAATTTGTTATCTTAACTTATTAAGTCGGACAATTGAACAATGTAATAATAGCTTAAAATATCAAGTTTAAATAGTATTTTCGTGATAAAATTTCATGTTTTTTTGCCTATATTTTTGTTGTTGGTGCAAACAAATTTAGTTTTCCATATCGAAAAGTTTTGTTCCTTTAAGAAAGTCAAGTAAATAATAAATCTATGATAAACTATTTATTGTATTCTTTTGTTTTTATTTCATTAACTTAATTATAAACCTATACTTTTTTGACTCGAAACTTTTGGGGATTTATCACATACACACACACACACACACTCAAAGTCTAAGCTAATGTGTAGACTTTAAAAAATTTTCAATGTCAATGAACTAGTTTCATTAAAATAACAAATCTTACGGTTTGTATGAATAAAATTAACTTTTATGAATTCAGAATCCCAAGATTTATCTTTAATTTCTTCCACTCATATTATCAATTTGAGATTAGACATTTTTTTATTTGAGTTGATATTTTTGTTAACTATTTTTTAAAATAAAATAGCATTGAATTTACTGCCGCAAATTTTAATTTTCAGGAAATAAGATGAACTTTAAGTTTATTTCTTTTGGGGCTGTTAACATCCAAACTATTGTATAAAATCTTTTTAATTTTACTTAAGAGATAATCTGAAGGTTAAGTTTTTTTTTCATTTATAATGTCCAATGGTTGCCTTTTTACAGGCCAAAAAGTTCTAAAAAAAGCAAATTTTCAAAATTAGAATGAAACTTAAAAATAATAATTTTAAAACAAAATTCAAAATTTTTTAAAAGCATGGTTTGAATGCCAACAACTCCAAAAAAATGAATCGGAAGCTCGCTTTATTTTTTAGAGTTTATTGTTTTAAAGTAATCTAAAATTGTCAAGTTATTAAGTTGTCTCCTAATACAAAAAAATGTTCCTTTTAAAAGCTAAAATTTAAGTCCGCCTAAGAGACTTAGTGTCTATAGTTGGATATTTCCTAGATTAATGAAAAATGACTTGTTTGACACAAGACTGGTTCTGATTAGATCAAAATTAAAACATATTAATTCAAAATTTTTATTTAATATTAAAAAAACGATGATTGAAAATTTAGATAAAGTTGATTATTTTTGATAAGATCACTTAATATTACACGGAACCAATGAGCTGATAATCACATGATTACAAGTCGGTTCATTTACTGGGATCATGTTCAGATGGAGTATCATATTATCTAATTGTAACTTAAGCCAACTATTTTTCATGATAAAATTATTATAAAAAATGTACACGAACTGATTAAGATAAGAGATGACCAAAAGATAATATTTTAACAAAATAAGCCTATTTATTAAATTTTAAACATAGAATAGCTTGAAAGAAAATAGAGTTTTTCCCATAAAACTCAATTATTTGGCTAATTTAATCATATTTAGAAGAAATCCTATATCTGCTTTAATTCAAATGTAGGGGCATATTAGTCCGACTGCCTGTCAGTCAAGAAAAATAATAAGCACATTTGGCCGAATATCTCTCCAAAAAAAAGTCTAGTCTTGGAATATTATTTAATTGAATGGGTTTTAAAATATTTAGAGATATTTTCCAAAATTCGAAAACTTAATTAGGGGTTTCAGAGGGCTTGAATAATTAAAAATTTAAATTTAAAATATTCTAATGGTGTTTACAAGATTTTTGTTGGTATTGTACAATCAATTTGCATAAGTCATTAGAAATAGAATTTAAAATTTAAAATATTTACAAAGCTTATTGAGCATGAAAAAATTTCTTAAATTACACACTTGGCACTTTTATAATAAAATCGTATAACACTTTAAATTGGGACAAAATTAATAAATTTGTATAGAAGAGTTCAATTCCACGGTTCAAGTTGCAACTTGAAATTAAGGTTCCATTTTTGAGTTTATTCGAAACATAAACAAACTTTCAATCGATTAGTATATAAAAGAGTTTTTTAAGAATTTAATCACTGGTTTGTAAGTCTTGGAAAATAATTAAATACTTGATTAGATTAATTTTGTTATTTTTGTTGAAGCTATAACTGCGACAACGAAATAAAACAGGGCGAAAATTTGGACAAACAAATATTTGCACGTTTTTTCACCTATTTTTAGGCTTAATCGAATTTTGAATTTATTTTTAAAAGAGGAAAATTCAATCAGTTCAAAATGTTCAATTAATCGTTTATCATTATATTCGATTTGCGCTTTTTGAAAAAAAAATACAGGTAAACATTTTATCTGGGTTAAAAATAAAAGCTATTTATTTGGTTTAAGTAGTTACTTGAAGATTTCAAATAAATTATATTTGTCCACTATGATTAATCAGATTTAAATTAAGTTTTTCTACTTCAGAAAATTTTAAACTCACCGATATTCAAAACCATTCTATTTTTAATCATTTAAACTAATGCATTTTTAATATTTTCCATCTCAAAGCGAATACTTCTCAACTAAGACTTGATTAAAGAAAATTTATTTACTTTTTTCTTAAATTTAAATTTTTAATAAAATTTTTGGAAATTAGTTTGGGAACAAGGTCTTTTTTTCAGTCTCCTTGCTTTATTTGAATTGAAGTTTAAATACAGTTGAAAATAAAACAAAATTAGTTGTCAATAATTTACAAGTTTATTTTATTTTAAATTTTTAATATTTGAATTATTATAATTTAGGACGGAATCTTTGTTTAAAAAGGCATTTAAAATCAATTTTTATTGATTGCACAACAATTGACCAAACTATGAAGTGTGCTTTTAAATTTTAATTTTTGATCGATTTTTAAAATTGGGACAAAATAGCATTAGAGATAATCTCTTAAAAGGTTGTTGAAATTTAATGTTCTTATCAAAATTTAATTAAATAATTGAAAATTTATTTGGAAATAAAAATTTTGTTTCAATTAAAATTAAATTTTGATTAATATGTGCTGAAAAATCTTCTCTTCCGTAATCACATAATTAATATTTAATCTTTTAAGATGGATTTGAAGTGCCTTGTTTTTCGAGCATCAATTTTCGAACAAGTATTTCGGTCGAAAGGAAGATTAATTAAATGCTTGATTTGAAATTCTAGATATACTGGCAATATCTACCTGAAAAATTTTTTAAACATTTTTTTCTAATTTTATTTAGATATCCAATAACTTAATTAGAATATTTTTCTAATGCAAACGGAATTCGGCCTTAATTAAAAGCGGAAATTTCAAATTCTAGGAAATAAGCTGGATGCAATGTGAAAAAGAATATGTCAGTTGCATGCAAGTAAAATTGAATTTTTTTTATCTAAGTCGAATATCCTGTAACTGCAAATCTCGCATTCTAATCGTCTATCACCAAAAAATTTAATTAAATTCCACGAGACTCGGATTAGACCGAAACGTTTGCCCAAAATAAATATTTAAGATTTTTTTTTCTTAGATGTTTCATTTATGTTATACTTTAGCACGACAATTTTTTAATTTAGAAAAATTAAGGCTGCGTTTTTTTTAAATAAAAAACTTTAGAGGATTTGTCCAAGGAAGCTTCGGGTGGCTTAAGACTTATCTCTCTTCCTTCTTATCTCATCAAATTAAAAAAATAAATATATTTTATTAGTGTTAGAACATAGAGTCTGGAAAAAATAGTGACAATTTAGAAATTAAAAAATCTAGAATAACTTTAATATTTAACTTACTAAGTGGTCTATTTTTAAATTTTATTTATTTATTCAAAAATGATCACAGTATTCTTTCGAATGGTCTGAAATTTCATTTTAACCCTCTTGTGAGGACATTTTTGTTTTTATGAAGTATTAAAAAAAATAAAAAATTTAATTCAATAGAATTTTTTGAAATTGATGTGGATGAAAAGAAATTATTTCTTTATTAAGTCATTTAAGCTTCTATTACAAACCATATGAGTATTCGAAGTTTTTTTCTCAAATCTGAAAACTTTTTTACTATTTTGTTTTTAAATTTTAAATACCTTTTTATTATCTTTCTTTTTGTGACTGAAAGGTAAGACTAAAATATGCTCCGAACTCCTGTGATCTTTACACAACCTTTATTTCTTAGGCATTGTGAAATTTCATACAAAACTTCCAATACAAAAATGAAAAAATTTTCTAACTTTTGTTCTAAATGTCAAAAACTTGTTCTGCAAATGTACCAAAGTGTAACAACTATTGTTTCACCTACCGCGAAAGTCTGCGAAATCTGTGCAAATTCTGCAAAATTGCAATTTTGACATTTAGAACAAAAGTTAGGAAATTTTTTCATTTTTGTATTGGAAGTTCTTGCCTTTTTTTTACTAGTATATTTAATAATTAAATAAATGAATCAAACAAAGAGTTAGAATTCAAAAAGAACAATTCAAAAAGAACTTCATTTTAATTATATTATTATTTATTGCATTAATAAAATAATTTTATTTTAAAAAAACTTTTCTCTTTAAATATAAGAGCTTGATGTGGTCTCTAATGATAATAATTATTTATTTCAGAAAAACGCAACTTAGGCGATGCAAGAAAACGTTTTAAATAAAAATCTTAAAGTTTTTAATTTTTAGAATTTAAATTCTCAGTATTCTATTTTGATTTTCTGTTAAAGTTACATGTGTCTGCACTCTTTTTGAGAATAGGCATATCGGAGTGATTGGATTTTAAATTAGTTTACCAATTTTTTGCCTAAATTGATTTAAATCGACCACATTTAAGACTATTTTTTTAATTAAACGACCTAAGTGCTCAAGGGTGTATAGAAATCTTTGGTTTATGGCCAAAACATGTGCGCTGTATATCTTTAATGCTTTCAAAATAAAACTTTGATCACTTAAAGTCAGAATAAAAGCTTTTAAATAAAATTAAAAAAAAAAACAATTTAGTTGGGGTTATTCATCAAGCCCGAATCAGTCAAGCAAGACTTATTACAGGTAGTTTTGATTAATAGTTTTAGTAAAGTATCGCTGTCAAATGTGAGTATTCATCGATCAAATTTGGTCAGCTATTTAACCAAACTTAATGAAATACGAAGCCAAATTTTATTAATTGATGATCTATTTGATTTCGATATTTTAGTTGAACAATCTACATGATATTCTAATTATATTTGATTTCCACGGATTTATTACAAGTTTCAGGTTACCAATTTAAGTTTCTAAGTCTCTAATTAGCTATATTTTCCTGGTAAATAAACAAGTTTTATAAATCATTCAATGTAAATATTCAATTCCCTTTTGAATAAGTATTTGAACTTAATCTTTAATTTTTTGAGTAAATTGCTTAATCCTGTTCTATTTAGGTCCTTATTGTAAATACAAAATGGTGGGGTATTAAATTATTGTGGTCATAAATGAACAGTTGGAATTCTAATCGCTTATAAAAACAACAAGTAAATTCTCAAATTATCCAGTTAAGGATAAAAAAATCAACATGTTTTAACTTTCTTAGGGATAAGTTTTTCAGGCAGGTAGCTTTCAATTTGAGATATTTTAATTTTATTGCTTCTATGGCAATAAAAATTCGTTCTCAATTATCTGATTAATATTTTATGAATTAATAAAGGTTTAGATTTTCTAAGTAAAAATTGCAATATTTTATTGATTTTAAATTTTTAAAATTTATGCGGTAAAAATGAGCTATTTCTACTTCCGAAAGAATTTTCCTTTCGTCAAATTAAATCAAAAATGATCTATCATGTTACTTAAAAATACGTCATCCTTACAAGATTTTTAATTTTTAAATAAAACTTAAAAATTTTCCTGAATTCCATAAGAATTTTTTTTCATAAATTCGATATGTTTTAATATTATTTTTATTTCATCAAAAAATTAGCATTTTTTGTTTAAATTTAAATAGGTTTTAATAATTTAAAATTTTATTGCTCAAAAAAAGTTTCAATTTAAACTGTCTAATTATTAATAAATGACAATTGGATCGATTGAATCTTATCTCCAGAATATAAAATTCTTACTTCAATTCAAATTCACCCGATCTGCAATCATCTACAGGAACTGCAGGAACTTTCATTTTTTCTATATTCTTAAATTTCAGTGATATTTTCTATGATTTTATTTTTTTCCAATTTTTTTTTACTTTAAAAAAATCATTTAAAAAAAATGTTTTTAAAAACGGCTGTAATAATTATATTTTCATGATATTGATTTAAAACAGTTAATTTCTGGATGAAAATATTTAAAAATATGATTACACATTGGATTTGTTTAGTAAAATGGTTATATTTTCTTAGATTAATATGAATTTGTTTGTGAAAGAGGTTTAAATAGAACATTTTTATTCAAAAATCTAAATAATTATTAAATTTTTTTGTACAATTATTTATACAAAGTAGATAAATTTTCTTTTTCTTGATTATTAATTTTAAAACATTTGCCTGAAAAATAATACAATGTTCCATTCCAACCTGGCTTGATACTCCCAAATCATATTTTTAACAATAATAATTATCGTCCAAAAAACATTAAGATACATTTTTAATATACTTTTTAAAGTACCTTACACTCTAGGCTTTTTTCTTTGATTCAAGCTAAATTTTATTTAGCAAAATTTTTGTTTGCTTTAATGAAATTTTTTAAATAAAACATTTAATTTAATTAATAGATATTAGATAATTAATAATCTTCGAAAGAACTTTTAAATTTGTTTTTGTTATGATTTATTAGCTTCTTTGCTTTTGCATAATTTTTTTTTCGATAAAGATATTAAAAATTTATGAATAATTTTCTTAAATCGTTTATTTTTTTTAATTTTATTTATTTATTTAAGAATAAATTGATCAAAGCCTTGGCCGGTTGGAATCGATGTTTAACTCTTCCTTTCAACTACCTGAAGCAGGTTTTGAGAAAAATAGACAGTTTTTTACAAATGTTAAAAAAGTTAAATTTTTTTTATAATTTAATATATTATAGAGATTATTTCTGACCAATTTTTTCTCAAATTTAGTGAAAGATAGAAGCAAGAAATTTAAGTTTGACAACCTTGAATTTTTGGCTAATTAAATCATAAGAATGAAGTGTCAAGCATATTTTTCCAAACGATTTGAGCAAAAACAAGGCTTATCTAATTACGGTGCTCCACGCCTTCCAGTACAATTCTAAATCAAAAAATTTAATTAAGTAAAAATAATAATTGAATTTTATTAAGCAAAATAAGCAATTAAATTTAAATAAATTTTGTTGAGAACTTAATGAAAATTTTGATTGTTATTTTAGCATTAGAATGTGTTCACTTGAACACCTTATTTTTTTGAATAGATTCAATTTGGGGACAACAACTCAAGTTGAAAACTATGTGGGCGTTTGCTCGCTTATATTGTTCTTAATAAATCATTGAAGCGAGTCAATAAAAAAAAATATTCTAACAAATGATTACAAACATTTTAGCTGGCCATTCGTGAGCGTAATTTACCTGTCAAACTAATTTATTGAATGTTCTATATGAGTAAATGATTAAGCAATAAAAAATGTTTTTTATTTTTACAACACTTGAGAGAATTCCTAATGTCGATGAGATTTAGAAAATTGAATGTTATTCTACGTTAATAACTAGTTTGGAATCACGTTCAGGGTTGACCACAGTATGATTAATTAGTAATCTAATATCATTATGAAAAGGAAAACTTATGTTGCTATTTTTAGGAAAATTGAGATCGAAATGTTATGATAACGTTATTCCAGTGATAATTCCAGTAATTATAAGCTTATTTTATTCGCAGTATGTGGCCAAGTTGGAACACCTAATTAAAATACTTAGAATCGATAAAAATCGATTTAATTTAATTCTAAAAAAGCCGGACTCTAACGCTTCAACAGGTTTTAAGTGGTTCAATTTACCTTATCGAAGGCACAAGCTCCAAGGATTAGAACTTCAAAGCCAGTCCGCTTTACGGACAAGAGATTTCATAAATTATAAGTTAATTATCAAAAAATTAAAAAACAGTTTAGCCAAGGTGTCATGCTGGTTGATTTTAGCACATATTTAAAGTGCATTTGAATTGACTTTTACAAGCCGGACTTGATCTATAGATCACAGGGCGTTCATTTTATGATGTGCAAATATCATAAAATTGAATGTAATTTAAGCAACAACAACAAAAAATAAAACATTGTAAATCTTGATCTCTTCTGGGTTATTTTTAATTGAAATTTAAATTAAAAATCGAGTTTAAATTGCTCGATGTTGTTGTTTTAATTAAAAAAATGATGGAAATAAATTCAAGCTCACGATTAGAGATAACTCGTGGGCTTTATTAATAAAATGAAAAGATTTCCGGGTTAATATTTATTAAGAGATTAGGGCGATGTTTTGGATCGCAATATTTCAAGATGCAAAAATCAGAAAGCTGGCCTTTAATTCAATGATAGTCAACTAATTTTGAACAGTTTTATGCGCGTTTCTGTTCAGACCTAGTTTTCTAATCGCAAATAAATAATTGCAAATATTGAAAGATAAAATCTTTTGTAAGAAAGAAGTTGTGTTTGGCCGAGGATTTAATGTAAATCTTGAAAGGAAAGCGACTATTTGTTATCTATCCTAGTGCGTTGGATTTGTTTCATATGAAAATGTAAACATTTATGTAATTGAATGAGAAACGCGTTTTTAAGCAGTATAAATTGTTGAAATAGGGACTAGAAAATATTTTTATTTTTAGATAAAATTCAAGTTCAGTTTAGCATAAAAATATTTGGAAATTATTTTTCAACTTGGGGTTGTAACTAGAACAGGATCAATAGCTTAGACAAGAAACAAAATATTTTTTTTTTTCAGTGATTTATTTTCGATTAAAATTCTTCACTTCTATTGAACTGAAATCGATTCTTGGATTTCATCTACCGTATAATAAATTTTGTTTAGTCTAAAATTTAGATTGAAATATACGCAACTAGCTCGCGAATATTAATTAAACTCAAGTTAAGCTTTCATTATGAAACAGAGCAGTGAATAGGAAATTTTTAGCAAAAATAATGTAATTTTTTGATGCCTATGAGAGGATCCTAAATTTTATTTTTTGTACCGTTTGTTAAAGTCGTGTAATTTTATATCACAAATGTTTTTTTTTTTTGATTTTTTGAAAAAATGAAATTAATAATAAAATAATTTTATCCGAATTTAAAAAAATCAATTTATTTCTAAGATTTTTAAACCTTCAAACAATTTTTCTAAAATTGATCTATATAAGGACTATTTAAAAAAAATTAACTTTACATAATACATAAAGATATCGAACATTTACTTAATTTTTTTTTCTTTTTATTATTTTTTTATTTTATTTTACTATTTTTAAATTTATTTTTTGTTACCCAAGAAGAGTTTACTGAAATAAATAATAAAAATTATAATGATATTGCTAATCTGAATTAGACTCATTAGAAACCCGAATCAAAAACTTTGTACTTTTTCAATAATTCAAACGCAATCAATATCGGAATCAAAAACTTTAAAAATTGAAAATTTTTGAATGGAATCTAAGTGATAAAAAATCAATTTAATGAAAAACTTTAAAATATACTACTACCTCAAACGTTTGAATTTTTCTTTATATTTAATTTTTTTTTATATTTTTTTTATGTCAAATTTAGCGTTCATCCTGGAAGAAGCGGATCTTAGGTCAAATTTTAAATTAAATTAATATATTAAATTTGGTGAAGTAGTGTAATTTTATTTTAAATATGTTGGTTTTATTGATGCTCTTTTATTTTAATGCCTTTGAGTCTGGAATTAATAATAAAATTAATAATGTTGTCAGAATTTAATTAATATGAATTTTTTAAACTACTTTTAATATAAACCTTCATTTTTTTATAGGATTGATCAATAAAAAAGACTAATTTTTTTTCAATTTTTTTACCATTCCCAATGATAGAATGCTCGCCTAGTTTGAAAATTCAAATCAATTAAGGTAATTAGAGAAATTTTGGAGAATTATTTGAAAATCCCTCTAGCGTCCTTGTTAAGTTCTATTATTTATTTACAATTTTCAACATTTATTTTTAGAGTCAATTCCCAAGGTTTTTTAACTTAAATTCCGGAAAAAATCTTCTTTTTTTATAATAGATTTGACCAAAAAATCTTTTAAAATAATTTCTTTTTAATATTTAATTTAAGATCAGCGCTTTTGATGATTTTAAATATATCAATTTGAAATTATTTTTTATTTTTTTAATTTAAGTTGTTTTTTGAACAAAAAAATTAAATAAGTGTTATTTAATCTAATACATAACAATTTCAATTTTACAAATAATTTCTACTTTATAGTTCTCTCAGTTCCTTCTAATTTTTTTTAGTATTTTTCCCTGTATAGCCCAATCCACTACTAAACGCGACCTCCTAGAACACCGCCTCCACTAGTCTGCAAACCGTAGCTTATTATTTTTATTATTATTATTTAAACTGAGATTTCGTCCTAAATTTAATCAAATAATGCACTCAGAACCATGTGAATTAAGTTCAAAATAAATTAATTTAAAACTGAATTTCTTTATGTTAGGTACATCTTTTGGCTTTTTTTTATTCTTAAATTTACATTTTTTTTTTTAATTTTTACATATTTATATCTTTTTATTTAGATTTTTAAATTTTAATTAATTTATCGATTAATGGGAAAAAATTTCAAAAAATTATTATGCTATTGTAAATATTTATTTTTAGCTATTAAATTGTTTATCTATTTAAATTAATTATTATCGTTAATATTTTGTATTTTCTGAGTAAAGCAGATTTAAAATTTTTCATAATCTTTGCTTTTGATCGAAAATTTAAAGTGGAAATTTTTGAAAAATTAAAAAATCAAATTTTATAAATGTTTAATTTATTCATTTTTTAATTTAGATTTTATTTTATTTTTTAACTTAAACGTATAATAACGATTATTTAATTTTTTTCTCATGCAATTAATCATATTGTGAATGACTTGACGAAGTAATCCGGCAGATGGCGCTCACATTTTAATAAATCACACTAGCTGATAAAACGTACAATCAGCATATCAGCGACACTCAATTGTATCACTTTAGATATTGACTTTATCTACAAAAAAAGCATTGAGAAGAAGATTAATCACTTTGTTTTCTTGATAATTTACTTGAAGAATGACCCAAAGGAGGCACACTGGAATTTTTCAAATATTTAATATTGTTAATTTTATTATATCCGGAAAACCGTGAGTAATTATCAAGAGTCCAGTTAGCAGTAATTTTGTTTGCATGTTATTTAGTGCTAAAGAATTTGATATTTAATATTTACTCTGGGGGGAATTTGTAAGTGCATAAAAATCTTAGAATGTAATTGCATTAGCAGAATTAGATTTATGATAAAAATCATCAAATACTCAAGAATGTTTCCTTCTTTTTGTTGTTAAAATGTTCTTGAATTTCAGCAAAACGAATGATTAATGGCCTTCAAATGTTCTGATTGCTAATGAAATATGACCACGGCTTTGTGATAAGACCATTCTTAAATTTAACTTGAAAAAAATTGATTTTTAATCAATAATTTTTCATCGAACTAACAAACTTTTGAGATAAGTTCAAAGAAATTTTGTTCAAAATCCTGTTGATTTTTCGTCCACATCTTCGGACGTCCAACTGGGCATTAATTCAAGACAATAAAACAAGTGCTTTCTGTGGACGCATCTACACCACATTCAAGCTTGCGGTATTTTTCAGATTGTATCAATTCTTCCATTTGTTCTCATTCATTTCCTAATCAACCAACTGCTGCGAACCAAAATTACCATAAGTAATTGTACACACAACCAGTGTCCGAATCAATATTGTTATCAATTTTTAAATCAAAATGTGTTCATGTTTTAAGTCAAGTCAAATTAGCGTACCAGTCTACATGGATGAGAAAAACATTTACGTAAATCCTAGGGATTTTATAGCCTAAATTTGAAAGAGTTCAGAAATAGCAAAATGTTGAGATAAAGTGACCAAAAGCCAACAATTTACGACCTAAGATAAGATTTTATTAGCTCTCTTTTTTCTTTATTTTTCTATTTACTCTATTGAGTTTCCAAGTACGAAGAACTGCTCCAGCTGTTCGCAAAGGTATTTGCTTCAACGCTGAGAGTTTACTTCAAGATTATTTACACTCTTCAAGCGTCCAGGATCGAAACGCACGTGGGCCTTCAACTTAATAAACGGACGCAATTAAGCTCACCATGTTTGCTCTGCGCAAATAAGTGCCCCATTCTATTTGCTCAATGTAAACAAGCTGAATACTCAACAGAACAGTTTCACCTTGAAAATTAATAGATAAATAAACGTTTGAGAATGTATAAACAGGCCATTTGAAAAACAGAACTTGATGTCAATTATTTAGATTTAAATTAGGTCGACTTGGATGGCCAAATAATGTAGTTAGCTAAAATAAAGTATTTGTGCTTTTTTGTTGTTGTTGTTGTTGTTGTATTGAATGCCCACAAGTTTAGAAGCCAAATGAAGCCATAGTTTAATTATTTTTTTTGTTTTTTAAGCAAGCCATATTCTGCAGTATTTAGAAAACTTAATTAGACAAAATTTTGAGTGTAAATATTTGCTCATTTTTGAATGGGAAAATTTTTAGCTTTTTGCCACAATTAAATAAATGTCTATTTAGTGGTATTTTTTTTTAAATTTAAATCTGACCGGAAAAAAAATTGAAATCAGAATTGACAGTTAAAAACTCATTAAGGTAACGATCGGATTCGGTACATTAGTATTTAATTTTAATCTCTGAGAACGAAATTCGTTTTTAAAATCTATACGCTTGATTTATTTTAAATATTCTTTTAATAATTTACTTAGTTAAAGTGTCTTTTGGTTGAATACACGTTCTATTATTTATCAATATTTTGTTTTCAAATATAATTAATTAAGCTATAGAATAAAAATTTTGTTTTATCTAAAAATGTCATCTAAAATAATTAATTAAGTTTTTTTTTATTTTTTATTAAAATAAATCCAGGCATAGCCTTGCCCGGTTGGAATCAATATTTAGTCCTTTATTTCACTCATGTGATTTAGATTTTGATTTCAAAATTGTTAAGATTAAAGTAAAAATTAAAACAATTAATATGTTGCATAATTACGGAAGAAAATAAAATCAAAAAAAATTATAAAATGTGATGATACTTTTTTTTTATTTCAATTAATAATTAAATTTAAAAACAAGTAAATTGCGGATTCAGATTTTCTTGATGAATTTGATTTTTGAATTTTAAGTATCTTCCAGAAATTTTTTGTGCGTTAATCGACTAAAAATCAATTTTTTAAATAATTTTGATCATCTTTATTCTAGTGTCTCTACATTTCAGGATTGAGTGAATTACAGAAAATTTTTTTTTTAATGGAAAAAAATAAATTATAAATTATAGAATGAGACTTTTTAGTTTTTTTGGCAATCATGAGCATTTTTTGTGTTATTATGTTTACTGCAATTATTATAGACTAGAATTGTTTTATTTATTTATTTGTTTATCTGTACCGAGCTAATGCTCCTTCAGAATAAAAAAATATATAAAATAAAAATTAATTAAAATAAAGTTAAATAAGATAAAAAAAAATAAAAAAAAAATAAAATAATAAAAAAGGATAAATAAGTCTAAGTAATAAAAATAAAATTAAAAACAATATGTTGAAATAGCTAGAGGTTAGACATGTTTAAATATTTGATAGTTCAGGAAAAATAGAAGAAATTGTTATGTAGCAATTACACAATGGAGTAGGATATTCGAGGAATCTTGATTCGAAACCTTCTCTATATTCTTCCACCAGTCTGACGACAAGTGGAACAGAATGACTCAATCATGCCCTGACCTCGACACAAAAAGTCGATTTGAAACTGTTTGTAGTTTAAGTTTATTGAAGGCCTCTTGGTGCATAATATTGGAGGAGGTATCATATTTCAGCTTCAAAATAGATCGAACTGCTGAATTTTGAATAACTTGTATTTTTTTGATGTTAGTTTCTGAGAATGAATTTAAACAAGGAAAAGAATAATCCAATATTGGTCCTATCAAAGATTTGTAAGACTACCTAATGTTTTTCGTTCTAGATCACATTTTCTATTTGAGAGTTATTTTATTATATTAAGCCTTGAATTACGGCGCTCTTTTAATTCATCCACCATTGGACTAAATGTAAGTTTTGAGTTTAGTGTGATGCCTAAGAATTTGACTTTTTCCTCATTTTTTAAATTGTTACCATTAATGGACTAGAATTGGAATCGAATAAAGCTTTTATATACTATTTTAGATTTAGAGTTTTTAGTAAACAAAAAACATGTAATCGATGATTTAATTTTTTTTCTCAAAATTTATCTAGTCATTTTTTATGTATCGACTATCTTTTTGTCTTACGTGTTTTCAATGACATGATTTTGAAGCAGCTAAAAAACATTTAAACTTGCTATTTTTAGGATTTTTAAGTGACCACTTCAAAAAAGAAATGTATAACGTATCAAAGTATATAAATCAGTGACTGTTCTAAGAAGTTAGAAACTCAAGACCACAAAGTTTAATGACCTTTAAAAAAAAAGCTGAGAGAAAATCATTTTAACTAAAACCTAAATGATGCATGAAAACAAAAAGGTTTGCATTTAGCGCTTAAGGTATTTTTGTATACAGTATTAGCGGTGAAGAAGAAGAGGTGTCATTTTATTCCCATACAGACGCGATTTAACCGGAACAAGTAAACGTAATAAATTATATATTGTATTTTTTATTTTTTTTGAAATTAAAAACTCATTAGGGTTTGATTAGAGAATAAAATGCGGCAAATTTAAAATGACATTTTTAAAAATCAATAAAAATGTTCGATTAAATTCGGTGTTCTTGAACTGGTTCACAAAGGTAACGTTTCAGGACAAATCGAACACATTGTAAAATGCCTGCTGTTTCTGATGGGAGTATAAAGCCAAAAAATTCAATCAATCATTTGTCATTGTTATTGAACATGTAAAATTGAGCCCGGTGTGTTTTGTTTTGCCGATTTCTTAATTGAATTAAGGCTCGATACTTATCTCGAAAGAGATAATTAAAAACTTTAAATTATATTTATTTAAATATATCAATCATCGTTGTTTCGTTTGCAGCTTTTGTAATGGATCGATTTAAAGATTGAAATATTCCGATAAATCTTACTAATGGATTTAAGTATTAATATTGCTCATAAACGCGGCCTAAAACAACCTAAATGCAATACTAATGTTTTTAATTACTCGGTATTCTTTTTTTTGTTATATTGAGTCTTAATTGACTTTTGACTCAAAGATATAAAGAATATTTTCTTATATTTAAACCAAATCATTTTTATTGATATTTGTTTGTTCAACTATGTCAAGTGGATGCACTCTTTTTTTAGCTTTGCTTTTTCCATTGAGGCTCTCTTTTTTAAATTTTGTATTCAAACAGCTAGCCACATGTTATGTAAAAATAACAAAATAACGTTTATTCGCCACTTTTAATTCATAAAACATTGAATAAGCTCTTCTCACAGACAAGTTATTTTATATTGTATTTATTTTAAAATATCAATTCTTTTTTATTATTGTTGTTGATCATAATAAAATTGATTTTTTATTACACCAGGTATAAATTGAAAAAGCTACAATCATGAGACTTGAAAAAGAATTGAAAATTTTTTTATTTGATGTGTTTTTTATTATTAATATTATTTCAAGTTAAAACTATATTTTTTTGTTGAGTTTATTTATTTTTGAATAATTAAGAAAATTAATGGATTATTTAATTCCTATCTAAAGCGTCAAGCTTCAAACTTATTTATTTATTTAATAATTAATTTCAGTCAGTTAAATAGAATAAAAGAATATTTTTAACTTAAAAACGATTTAATTAAAATTATTTGGTTATAGAACCTTTCAGTTACCTTTACCAATAATTTTTTTTTCTTTAAAATTATTTTTATTTTAATTTTTGCTTAATTTTTAAATAAAAATATTTGAACAAAATTTATAAAAAGAATGGCACTTTTTTTTTCAGCTTTCCTTAAGCCTCAAGTTGTTTTTAAATCTACTTGTTATTCTGTGCCATCGGTATTTTAATGTCTTTTTTTAATACCGTTTCATAATTAGGTCTTAACCAAATATTATTTGGAATTACAACGAAATAAAATCAAATAAATTAAATTTTAATTATAATTTTAATTTATTAATTTATTTTTTTATTTATTGATTCGATTAAAGCCAATTCTGGTGATGTATAAAATTAAAAAAAAGAAGATAAATGATAAGAAAAATTAAATATAAATATAGATTTACGATTTTAGATAATTTGATTGAGAAAAATGTAAATTTTAAAAAATTGTACACAACAAGAAAAGTTAATTTTTGCATAATAATTTTAATTTATGTTATTTAAAATATTTGCTGAGGTCTTGTTAAAAATTTGAATAATTTTTTTTTTTTATTTTCTTTCAAGGTTCATAAATATATAAAAAATAGCTTAAATTTTTTAAATTTTTTATTGTTCAAACAATTTTATTATTGTGGAAAAAAGATTCCCGAACAGTTTGAAATGGTCATTATTAAAAAAGGGCTATTGGTTTCAAATTGTCAAAAATACATTGTTTTTTGTAATTATACCACTATTTGCATCACGTCACCTAGGTTATTTGAAAAATAAATTAATAAAAAATTATTTTATTTATTTGTTTATCTGTATCGAGCTAATGCTCCTTCAGAATATAAATATATATGAAAAAAAAAATAAAGTTAGATAAGATAAAAAAAATAAATAAAAATTTATTTATTAAAAAACGAATAAGTCTAATAAATAAAAAAAACTGTCAATTTATTCGATAATTATTTTTGAAAATGAATTGTTTAAAATTAAATAATCCTATGAGCAATTAAGTTTATTTGTTTTCATGGACAATTAAACAAAATGTATACAACTAATAAAACTAAATAATGAGGACAAATGGTTCAATGTTTGTCAAATAACTAAGGTAATTACGGGCCACAGATTACACAACTATCATTGAGATAATTATCTGTCCAAGCTATAAAATAACTTAACACAGCCAAATCCGACTGTGAATTGTAACGATCATGACAAGAATGGACATGGGGACTGTTTGATTAACAATCAACACCCCTTGTTTGTTCAAGAACGTAATCGTAAAACACTAATTACATGATTACATAACCTAAGACGTAATCAAATTGTAATTAAAACATATCAAATTAATTTTCAAGCACTGGTGTTAAACTTATAAAACATTTTATTATCCAATTCGATCAGTCTGTTCGATTATTTAAACAGTAGTCGAGACTGGAGACTAGTTATGTGATATTTGGCATGGAATTTGCCGTCAAAGGTAAATTAAATTGTGTTTGTCAGGAAGTCTGATTGATTCAAAAATAGCCAAAGCATGTTTTTAGCTACGATATATTCAAGTCCAGACACACATTTATTTAAAGATAACGGATCCAACTATAGAATACAAAAATAATCAATGGATAAAAGAGGCCGAAAAAGTCCTAAGTGTTTGGCGTGTGTATAAATATACGCATCGGATTAGTCAATGCAGATAGCTTTGGAGATAATTTAGACAAGATAATTGATAGTTTAGTCAAAAAAGTTGAAAAGCAGCCTTGTCGATTTAGATTTAAAGATACGAATTTTATCAGGCAAAGCAACAAAAAAAGAGAAAAGAGCTCAAGTCAAGCTGAACAATTCGTTACAACTTTGGCTAATATTTGCTTTTAATTTAAATGCTAAATCAAACAGGGCTGTGGCTAAGCTAAGTTATAGAGTAAATATTATTCTTGTCCTATTAACTCTTAAGTCTAACGATATGCATTCTACCTTGATCTGGTCTGTTTGCTTTCACATTATTTAAGCTATTTGTTCTTTGCCATTTTGCTAACTAAATATAACAACAGCAATTCCGAATTGAATTACTTCATTTTAGCTCGAACGATTCAAAGTTCACAATTTTTTTCCATTTTTTATTTTTTTGTTACCTTAATGCAATCGGAAAAAAATGATACCGCCAGTCCATTTTTAATTAATCAAACAAAATTTAAAATTTAAATTTAATTAATTCAAATATAGTTAGATTAAATTAAAAAAATACAACAACGACAAGATATTTTAATTGTACTCTATTTTCAGGTCATCTGATCAAATTTTTAAGGAAAATTTTTTTTTTCAATTTTCGTTTAATATTACTGTTAAAATAAAAAAAAAGATATTCTAAGTGTGTATTTATTTCCAGGTGACGTGACCAAATTTTTACGAAGTGGAAAAAATTTTTTTTTAATTTCATTTCCTTTATTTAGATCAAAAATATTATTTAAGTTTAAAAAAAAATTTCTACATTAACTTTTAGGTCACGTGACCAAATTTTACGAAAAAAACTTTATTTTTTAAATTTTTGATTAAAATTATATTAAATCAAATAAAAAAGATTCTTTAATTTTACACTAATTTTCAAGTCACGTGAGCAAATTTTTGTGGAAAAAAAAATTTTTTTTAAATTAATTTTTTTAATTTTAGATTAAAGTTATTACTTAAATAAAAAAAAATTTTCTGCATTTTCTACATTAACTTTTTCTACATTTTCTACATTAACTTTTAGGTCACGTGACCAAATTTTACGAAAAAAAACATTTAATTTTTAATAAATTTATTTTTTAATTTTAGATTAAAATTATTTAATGTCAATTTAAAAGAGTAACAATAGGAAAAAATAGTTTCTAACAAAGTGCAAAAACCAAAATGCTGACTGCAGTAGTTATCCTAGTTTGTGTGACATTGTCGTCTCAGTCCGACTGGATGTACAAATTCTCGCCCACCAAACACATCAGCTCCCAACTGTCCATAGAGTGTGAATTGAGCGACCAGATTTGGATAGGCTGGGCCCACTACGGCACTCGTAACACGTCCACACACGTCCGAATGCCGGACGAGTCCGACTGCTGGATGAACTTTACGGAAAAAATCGCCGAACAGTGCAACGGATGGTCCGAGTGCGAGCTCTCATCACAGCCCACCTACATACACAAATGTGCCAAAATATCCGACTACCTGTACGTCACCTACAAATGCATCAAACAATTGAACACCTTTGACATTTGCCAGCACTCGCGCAAAACATTCGTCGACCCAAGCGACCACTTTTTCATCAAATCGTCCCAATTTCCGGACGAGTACGCGCCAAATCTCGACTGCTCTTGTTCAATCAGCTCGCCGTCCCATCTAAACCTCAAGTACGACATCCTGTGGTTTTCGCTGCAAGACAACGACTACCTCAAAATTCACAACCAAAATTTGTCCGGCTGGGTCAGTCCCACTCACGAGATCGGCCTCAACTCCAAACACAGCCAGGTTCGCTTCACCACCGACGACTCTCTCGCCTACAAAGGCTTCTGGCTGCGGATAGGCGCGCGCAAAACTTGCCAACACGACTGGCAGCTGGTGGGCGATAGCTGCATCAAAGTGTTCGCCGAGGAGCTCGACTGGCGCTCGGCCAATCTCAAGTGCAGCCAAATGAACGGCAACTTGCTCAAGCTGGACGACGTGGTGTCCGATCTGAAGCTCACCCAGTACATGAACGCGTTCTATCCCGGCATCAACTCGTACTGGATCGGCCTGCGCAAGTACGTCGACCAGCACAACCAGGAAAAATGGATGTGGTCCAGCAACTCGACCATTTACAATGACATGTCGTGGTGGCCGTGGCGCAAGCTCAGCCAGTACGAGTACGCCCTAAACAGCAATTGTGTTCACAAGCGAAAAAATGAGGACGGCTATTTCACCACATCGTGCGATTCCAGCACCAGAAATAGCTTCATATGCCAGACTAGTTCTTTTGCGGCGCCTGTTCACGACTACCGAGTTGACATCGAGTGCGGAAAAACGTCGGACATTCGACCGGCCAAAAACAGCATTAAAAATGTTATTCTGCCATTGTTTGCCAAGCCTTCGAGCCATGCAAACATTGAGTATGCCAAGACCACGATCAGAACAAGCACTGTGTCGAAGACAATGGCAGTGGCGACCAGCACGCTGTTTAGGGCGATTGTGAACGACTTTGGCTCATTGTCAAGTGCTCAGCCGATGCTGGTGCGTCAGAGTGAAAAATTGACCACTACTGTTGTGGCCGGGATTATATCGGGCGTCGGCCTGGTCATCATAATCGTGAACCTGGCCATTTTGTTTGTGTGCAGACGCAACCTCAAGAGTATAATCAAAAAGAGCAAGCAGTCGACTGGAGACGAAATGATCCAGGACTACTTTGAAGCGTTCAATACGCTGCACTCCAAGAGTTTGAGAGGAACTCTGGTCCAGCCCAAGTCGGACAATGTGTTGAGCATAGCCAGTGTGAAACAAGAGGAGGCTACACTGTTCTATCCGGGCCAGTTTGGCCGCGAGTTGGACATGAGACAGTCGGCGTTCAAGCCGTTTAGCAAAGATCAAATTCAAGATGTGCAGAGACTGCTCAATCAGAGTCAATATGACAAGATGAACCATCAGCTTGGCATCAAGAACAGAATGATGCCGAATGAGTCGAGTGGTCAATATGCGCACACCTATGAGAGTGTGGACACATTGGAGCTGGGCAGACGAAATCCGACCATGATCGGCATCAGAAACTACAGAGCTAATCAAGATGTTAATTTGCTGCAGTCGCCTCATTCGGCTGATCTGAGCGACAACACTAACAATTTGTCCACATCGACCAATTTGTCGTCTAGCTCGGCCGCCTCATCCAGCCATCACTTTTTTAAGCCGCAAAATTTGACCCAAGCTCAGCTGGCAGCGTTGATACAGAACTCAAAAAATTTAGTCAGTTATCCGTGTGATAATATGCTAATTGGTGGTGGTGTTGGTGGTGAATGGAGTCCCGATAGTGCATATTACAGTTCAATACCCAACTACGCTACTTTTAACAATCAAGTAAATTCTAATCAGCATATTCAGTTTTTAGTCAATCCAAACGAAAATTTGACCACCACTCATCTAGTTTGAGGCCTCAGAGACGTACAAAACCGTTTATTTGTATACTTTTTTGTATTTATATATTTTATTGTAAAAAAAATATTCGTTTTTCTCAGGGATTTTAGCAAATATCAAGTTTTTAAAATTAATTTCTTTAAAATTAGTAATTGTTTTATTTTTAATATTTAATAAATCATTTAAATAAATTTTTTTTTATTAATAATAAGAGCAGTCAGAGCTTTATTTGATACAATACCAAAAACCTTTTTACCAATACCTGATTTCAAGCTATTGATCGATTCAGCATTTACAAAACTTTGTAGCAAATCATTCCGTTTTAACACATCTCTATTCTCAGTAAAATTGTACCTGTAAGAACGCGTATTTTTATTTTTCCAAAAAGTGGTATAATCTGTCTTTAATGTAAGCCTATTGCCTAAACAGAGCTACTCAGGCACTTATTCGAGGATCAATTAATTTGAAGAAAATAAAAAGAACTGATTTTGTGTAATTTGGTACGCTGTTCAGTGGCTTCGTGGATGTTTCATCTATGTATCATCACATTTTTTTAGATGAAAAATGTTTTTGAATTAAAACCAGAACATTTAGGAATGATCTTTGCTTCATTCTTGAATCGTCTCATCAATTATGAATTTCAATTTTAAGGTTAATCAACAGGCTAGTGCCTTTATCATAGTCGACTGATTAAAACTTCATTAATTTAATTTAGATAAAGTTTTTAATATTTAAAATTAAGATTTTTATAAAATTAAGTAACAATTATTATTTGAAAATAAAAAAATGTGAAAAATTTATATCAATTGTTGAAAACTCGTCAAAAAATTTGATTCTTCATAACTGAAATTTCATCCGCCATAAGTGACTGACTCTCTTCATCTTGAATATCTTCATTTGACCAGTTCCTTGAATCATTCTCCTTGTTTTTCACTTTCTTAATTTTTTTTAAAAGAATTCATCACATTTTTTAAATTATTCAGTTTACGCTTTAACTTTGCATTCTTTTAACCTTGATAGCTTTGTTCTGTTCTGTTTTTTATCTGTTTTAAAAAAAACTGAAAGCTTTTTTAAATTTTTCCTTGATTTTTTTTACAAATGAGCCAATTTTTAATATAAATTCATGATAAGTAACACAGTATTTACAAATACGAATACAAATCAAAAACTATGCACCCATATCCATGGTACCTCTTCACATATTTTACTCCTATGTTTAAATTATCAGTAATGGCTTTCATACTTTCGGGATGCTCTCGAAATTGAACAAATCCAATTGACATAGTGCTCTTTATTTTTAAAAAAAATTTGATTATAAAAAATTACACGATTAAGGGCGTCTTGAAGTTTAGGATCAAAAATAAAAAAAAATATAAATAATAAAAGTCAAATATTCTTGAAATTCAAGTTCAAATAGCCTAAATTTATTAATAAATTTTACCCAAGAATTTTAAAGAAATTTACCAGCTTTAATTTAAAACAAAAATCGGAGGTTATTTTACTCAAAATTAATATAAAAATAATTTTTTGCTAAATAACTAAAATCACTTTTGAGGACTTTTTTATTCTAGATTATAATAATTTTAATGGTTCACAGCACTCATCGAGTCGAAAATACTTCATATTATTTGGATTAAATTGAATAAAAGGTCTAATTGAATCGACTTTTTAATTTTTCATATTAGCTGATTCTCCCCTGATCCTTTCGTTTTTATGTTGACAATTTAAGTTCATGATCAAAATTTATTTTTTAAAGTTTTAATAAATTTATTGTGTAATTTGATTTCAAACTTATTAATTTAGGTTTAAAAACAAAAAAAAACTCTGTTAATGAACTATTTTTTAAAT
Source organism: Brachionus paranguensis (assembly GCA_016802215.1). NCBI lineage: Eukaryota > Metazoa > Rotifera > Eurotatoria > Ploima > Brachionidae > Brachionus > Brachionus paranguensis. Next base: position 5,090,234 of record JAESIX010000002.1, on the reverse strand, counting down.
TTAGTTTACTTTATAAATGATTAATTCAAAATCACTTAATCATAGATGTCCTTTCATCATTTTTGATGCCAATATAAAAAAGAATATAATAAACAGATACAGAAATATGGAAGAGGTATGGCAATTTTATTCAAGGAAGGAAAAGAAATCATACGAGATCTTTCCTTTGTGTCATTTTCTTTTGAACTTCTTTATATTACAGTGCTGCTACGATAAAAGGATTTTTATTTACGTTAAATTCCGTAGTTTGACGTAAATTACCGTAAATTAGCAATTTACCTTAAAATTTCTTAAAGAAAAAATTCATCTTTTTAATCTAAGTCTTGGACAAGATAGGATTCAAAGAAACCTTCCATACTAATCTCATTTTACTGGGTTAAGTCTTTGCTTGACTCTAAGAAATTAAAATTTGTTATTCAAATGAACTTAGAGGAAAAATTAGTAAAGAAGTTGTATCAAGTCTTTTTTATCACTAAAGACATTTGGCTAGTCTAGGAATAGACAAAAAAAAATTTGGATGTACCAGATCAATGATTCAATCGTATATTGATGATGAATAATTAATAAAAATAAATAAAATTTTTATAAAAAGGTTATCCCAATTTGAGGCCAATTTTCAAAATCCAACTGATGATGAAGAATTTGAATTCGATTCCCAGTCCGGGTCAGAAACAAATTCTGAAAAAGAATCTATAGTCATTTCGGATGCTGAAGAAGTAGCTAATGTGAGTGATGTAGATGATTTGATTGAAAATGATGATATGTGTGTCTCAGAAGAAAACACTGTTCGTGGAAACTCACTCATAAGTTCTGTAACCTTTAATCCTGTTGCTGGACTTTCAGATAGTGTTCATGATGCAGAAGATATTGACGTTAATAATTTAGCAAGTGAAGATGAGATAGATAAGATAAATCAAAAAATTTGTAATGTTAATATATCGAATGAAGTTAGGTAAAAGGCTTTTATATGCGAAATTAAATCATCAGAAATTAGATCCGATTCTACGTCTGTTGAAGAAATCAAGTATTGAGTGACAAAAAAAAATCCTACACCATGTCCCGAATGTGGAAAGTACATGGAAGGAAAACGAGGAGTCATTTTACATATCTCTCGCGCACATAAAAAAGATAACTAAAATTAATATTTTATTATTTTAGACTAAATTTTCCCCTAAACACTTATTTAAGAGATTCAAATAAACTTTTCTTTTTTTCAAAATGTCTTTATTTATGTTCGTGATAACATTATATTTTGCTTGATAACAAAAATTAGTTGATGATAACATTTTATTAAGGTATATTTTAAAAATACTCTTTTTGATAACACTATCGACTAGACCCAAAGAAACCTTTCTTGGTATAAATTTCGATTCTTAATTAAATTTTAATTCAATGAAAGATGAAATTAAAGAACGCTGCAATTCAAGGCTAAAATTAATAATCTTTTAAGATTTAATAAATTTAATAATTTAATAAATCTTTAGTTGGATCTATTTTGGATTTACTTTCCCATGTCTTAACTCATTCTCAGAAACTAATATTAAGAGAACATAGGTAATTCAAAAATCAGCAGTTCCGTCAATTCTAAAACTAAAATATGAGATCAATTGATCAAAGACCCAAGTTTTTCAGCAACAGAAAAGGAAATCGGCGATTGATCTACTAAAAGAAAAAGCCTTCTCACCAACAATTAATTCTCTCGTTTAGGTTTAGGTCGACAAGGAATTGTGCCACAGGATGATATCTTTTGCTGACGCGCTCTGTTTAATAAATTTCAAACTCTGGTTAAGGCTTCTACTAATCTTGGACTTAAGGAAATCTGAATTTTTGCTATTTTGAAATTTGGAGCAAAAACTTTTGCTTAATATGTTTTATTTAATTGAACACCAGTTTTATTTAAATTATTAGCAATTAAATTAAAAATAAATGTTATACATTTTTAAATATAACTTTTTAAACTTAAACAAAAGCAAAAAATTAAAAAAATCTTTATATTTAGAATGAGAGATCGAATATTAATAAAAACTGTACTAAATGTTAACTTTTTTCTGAATTAATATAACTTTTGTTTGATTTTTATGTTAAAATTTTTCAAATTCAAAACTGTCAATTTATTTTTAAATCTGTAAAAAAATATTTTGCTTTGCTTTAATTTTTTTGCTCCCAACTTCACCGCCGCGAATTTTTAACATCCAAAAATTGATCAAGACCTGTCGATCTTAGACATATTAAAAGATTTCATTCAATCCATTTGAAGATTAAACCAATTAGTAAAATTTTTATTATTTTGTAATAATTTAAGAAAAAAAAATATTATTTTGCAAAAAAAGCTTTTAGAATATTTCAACATTTTTGTGTTCACAAATTTATGGTAATAATACCTACTGAACCCGATAGAAATAACAATAACAATTCAATTTGTTAAAACTTGATTTTTAATTTTTGTCTCTTAAAATATTTAAATAAAAAATATTCATAAAGGCTTGAGTTCTTCCATTATTAAATCGAAAATATAATTAATCTCCGGCTCTACTTCTACCATTAACTGCGGTTTGGGCAAGTTGGGTTTTCTTAAAAATTCAACATCATCTAAAAACACCGTGTCCAAATAACGCCTTTTAAGTTCGTTCAACACAAATGTGACAGACTTGATCTCAACCAAATCATCCTCAAACAATTTAATAATCTGATTAATAGTTGATTTTATTTGATTTAAATAATTTTTTCCGTAAGTAATTCTAAATACAAGATGATAGCTCAAATATTTTTCCAACATTCTAGATATTTCGTCCAAGTGTCCTGACAAAGGATACAAAATAATTTCTTGATTTTCGAAATAAAAGACCATGAAAAACATAATCGTTTCCAAGTCCTCCACTAAAGTTTGCGTAAAACTAAGCTCCTGTTTAACATTCTCAGTCCATGAAGTGTTCGCATTTCTAAAATTAATCTCATTTTTTTGCTTCTGATCGTTTATGTCATTCAAGTCTTGGTTCACTTTTGCCAAGCTTTTATAAATTTGCTCAAAAGAAAAATAAACTTTGCGCAACACCAACTCTTTTGATTCAAATTTGAACAAATTTTTGTCTATTTTTTTTGTTATACTCAATAGATTTGATTTCGGGTATCTTCTAGTTAAGGGCTGATCAAAATTGGCCTTAACTTCATTTATTTTATCATGTATTAACAGAGCTGTCTCGGTTATTAGTTCACTTATTCGAGCTAGAAATTGTGTGTCTTTCAGAGATATATTTTTGTAAATGCACATAAATTCGCCCAAATCCTTGATATAGTCAGACACCAAAAGTAGATCATATTCTCCAAATTTTGAATTGAGCTCCAAAGTAAGGTTATCTATGTTTCTAAACATTCCACGGTTTGCTATTCTTTCTACAAATCTAATGCAGTTATTATTGTAATCTTTGAATATGGTTTCGAAATTTTCCAAAAGTTTGTCTATGTCCGACATTGTGTTCGGATTTCTTTGAAATATATGAAAAGCTAAAGACAAGATAGTCTAAAATTATTTAAATGAGGGCTTAAAATTTTCAATTTTTCATTATCTTACCTCATATGTTTGAACTATTTCGAATATGTAGCTAAGTTTGTGCAGTTTATTCATTTTTTTCTTCCTGTATGTTGAATAAAATTTCTGAAATAATTTTTGTTTTAAAAGTTTTGGCTACTGATATCAGCATTTATTAAAAATATTTTTCAATAAAGATAATAATTGATTAAATGAGTTAAAATATAAAACAATTAAAATGTTAAAGTAATTAAACTAATAGTATTCAATTAAATTTGAATCTAAATCCAGGAGAATTACTAAAGTTAAGGTCGAATTTGAAGAATAAAAAAAAGACAAGAATCAAAAATTGTTTTGAATAATTTAAAATTGAAATAAATTCATTTGAAAAATAATGTTTGCGACAGTATACCATAACTTAAAAAATTAAAAAAATTTCTAGAATAAATTCTACAATTTCAAAAAATATAGAGAATGATTGATTTTATTTGATAAAATAAGAATTTTTTTAAGTGATACGGTTTAGAGTATGTTTTAAATTTTATGTTCAAGTTTAAGACATTTTTTTAAAATATATATTCAGGCGACTATTTTTGACTCTAAGGAAACTAGGTAAACTAATAAGAAATCATTGATTGCCATATTTCTTGAATGGTCGAAGAGATTATGGTGAAATCCAAGCAGAATTATTCTAAGAAATGCACATTTCTTAATTAGAATGAAAATTACATTGTAGATACTGGTTTTAAGTGGTTCATTGACTGTTTTATTTACAGAACCAATTTTGGCCTTGAGAAAGGCATTGTGAAATTTCATACAAAACTTCCAATACAAAAATAAAAAATTTCTCTAACTTTTGTTCTAAATGTCAAAAACTTGTTCTGTAAATGAAACAAAGTGAAACAACTATTGTTTCACCTTCCGCGGAAGTCTGCAAAATCTGTGTGAATTCTGCAAAATTGCACCCTATTTAAAAGTATTAAAAATAAAATGCAATTAATTTGCACAGATTTTGCAGACTTCCGCGGAAAGTGAAACAACAGTTGTTTCACTTTGTTTCATTTACAGAACAAGTTTTTGACATTTAGAACAAAAGTTAAAAAAATTTTTTATTTTTGTATTGGAAGTTTTGTATGAAATTTCACAATGCCCTTGAGAAAAAAATTAGTTTGATTTTTGTGCTTAAAATTCACAATTCAATATTAACGACGAAAAAAAACAGAAAATTAAATAAAAAATTCAAAGAGATTAAAATTAGTACCGTAAATTGTATCAATCCAGCTTTTGCATGAAATTCATTCAAAATTACAATGTACAGTATTTTTAAAAGCTGGATTTAGCTGGTCTTTGTTTTTTTACTTATAAAAATTCTAATTTATCCATTAAAAAAATAATTTTTTTATCTGAATTTTCTGTGAAATAAAATTATGCATACAATAAAATAACTCATCAGATGACATCATATTGTTCCATTATTTTGGCAAAAACTGAAGTCAGTTGATATCAGATTAAATCAGATGATATAAACTGAAAACAGAAATTATCATTCTATTTGATTTTAATTTTTGAAAAAGAAAAATTAGATTAGTATTTTTCTTTTAGTTTCGATATTACCTCAATTTGTTAAATATCAAATTTTTAAAATTTTATTGATACATTCTCAAATCCAATTTAGTTTAAAAAATTGAGGAATTGATTACTATTAGATGCATTTATGTTATTTAATAATTTTCTTTGAGATCAATTTTCGAATTTTGAAATTTTTTTTGAATTTTAATTTTTTTAGTGAATTTAATTTTTCATAATTTTTGAGTCACCTATGAGATTAAATAATATTGAAAAAAGACAAGACACAACATGGTCATTTCTTTCAACAAATGGAAAGACACAGCTGAGGGCTTTTACAAACCGGCACTGTATTTTAACTTTAATAAATATTTTAAAGCTAATATTAGATTTATGTCCCATTGTGCGAAATTTATTCACAAAAATTTCCCTATAAAAATTAACTTCTGACTCAAAATTTTCGATTTCCTAGTGACAATTACTTTCATTATTTTTTTAATAAACATTTTTTGAATAAATTTTTCTTCTAACGCCTATAAATTAATAAAAAAGTTTCAAAGCCTTAAAACATTATGACTTAATGAAATCGTGAAAGTATTGTTAATCTCTTAGTAACCAAAATAATGGTTGCTTAATGTGGAAAAATAATCTTAAAATAGAACAGAAAATAAATTTTAAAAAGTTTAAAATATTTCTTGTTTAGATAAAAATAGATCATAATTACCTTAATAGTCATCAGGTGATTTATTAACGATTCATTTTTTCTTTTCACTTCACCGGATACTTGAACATCAGATAGAAGATCAATTATCTAAAAATAATTTTTTTTCTTTTTAAATAAGTTATACATAATTAGGTAAATTAAAAAATAAAATCATTGAAATTAAATTATGAAAAAAAAATTTAAACATACTTTCTGACTCCAAGGACACACATCATCATTACGATGATTGATTATAGAAGCATCGGGCTCAGAATCTCGTGCAAAAACAAGCGAAAAAGAAGTGGCAATATCAGCAATCTAAATCAAAACTAGATAAAACAAAATAAATTAAACAAATGAGTCATACCTTATCAAAGTTTCGCAATATCAATGGATCTGAATAGCAGCAAATAATGCGATATATAGTTTTTGCTTTTTGGCTCATCAGACTAAAATGTGTTAATTCCTAATCGTTTTAATTTTTGAAAAAAGCTTCGATGATTTTGAAGTTTAATTTGAGAGACATAGGTTGATTAAAAATATGCTCAATCTATTACGTAAAAAATTACCATAAATAATTGTTCAATGATGCGTTTATTAAAAACCAGAAATTAAAATTTTTATCATAACAAAATTGTTTCAAATTTTTTTAACTTTTTCTCAATCAGTTTAGTAAAATTTTCTGCCTGGAAATTTTTTGTCTTTTCTAGACACAACTCTATTTAAATTATTCTAAAAATACACTTAATTTATTTGAATAAGCAAATTTAGTTTGAAATGAACCAAACTTTAAATCCACTAATTTAAAAATTTGGAAAATATCCAAAATGAAAAATTAAATAAATAATTATTTCGTAGAAATCAATTTTTATTAAAATAATTTTAACTAGAAAAAAGCTTTACGAAATTCCAAATGAATTACCTGTTCAATTAAATCTTTTTTTTTTAGTACCTAGTAGTTTCGTGAGTAATTTGCTTTTTAAAATAAATAATGTATAGCTAAATTATTTGAATCAAAAGTTTGCTTGTTAGGTTAAAGAATTTTCACCATGGTAATAACTTTACTTATCTATTTGCTAAACGTCAGTCTTTTATATTAAAGTTTTTTTAATTATTCAAGATAATATTATTACCTTAATTCCAAAATCGGATGACTTTAATTTAATAGAGGTATTGATAAATATAAAAATGATCAGATATACATGCAAATTCAAGTCATTCAGTTTATGATTTTAAATGAATTATTCAAAGCTGATTGAAAATATTATTAAGTACTTGAGAATATTTTCAATTACATTTTTAATGATAATTATTTGGAGTAGCTGAAATAAGATTTTAAAATTATCCTAAATAAAATATAAAAACTTTTTGTGAATTAAATTTGAATGATTATTTTTTGTCTAAAATTATTAAACTTTAACACAATGATTGAAAAATTCAGTCACTAAAAAAACAATTAGATATTTCAATTGACAACAAAAGGCAGGAATCTTATTTAAAAACTAAAACAAAAAATCTTTGATTAAATTTTCTATATTAAGCATTGACAAAGAAATTATGAATTATTATAAAAACATTTATTATTATTCTTTGTGAAAGATTCATTTTTTTTAAAGAAAATAAATAAAATAAACTCATTCCCAGCATTTTTTATTTTCTTTTAAATTTATTTCAATTTGGTAATTTTATTAGAAATTGAAATGCTAAAATTTTTTAAGAAAATTATTTTAAATTTAGAATAGTTTATTTGAAGATCAAAACATTTTTCATTTATTTTAATATTTTTGAATTGAAATTGCGTTGATATTTGGCTAACTTTTGCGTCATCACTTTATTTATTTTCATAAATTCATACAAAAATATCTATTAAAATTACGAATTTTGATCCTACATTTTTGCATTATTTTTAATTTTGTTCTTTAAGAGGGTATTATTTTTTATAAATTTTATAGATTAATTCCAATAAGATCAGATTAAAAAGGTGAACCTAATAAAAGTAAATAATAAAAGTAAATATGAACCTAATAAAAGTAAATATGAAATTTTATTATCTTCTTAAGAATATATTGAAATTTTATACAGTATTTATAATAACATTCATTAATTACTATAAAAACTCTATAAAATAATAGCTAGGGCTGGGTTTAAGGATAACATTTTTGAATCTAAATAATAATATATGGCGTCATGAATTTCAAATACAAATTGAACAAAAATTCTTCATTTTTTGATAAATTAAAATTAAAGTTTATAAAAACATTAAAAAACATTGCAAAATACTTTGTTGCACCATATTTGTCTAAAATATTTTTTTTTCTTTTTTTTTCAGTAAATCAAATTAATAATTAATTAAAATCTTATTGGTTTTTTGTTTGTTGTCTTTTTTGAAATTAGAAAAAATTTTTTAAGTAAAAAAAGGTGCAACAAAGTATTGTGCAGTATTTTTTTGAATATTTTTTTTAAACTTAATTCAAAATTTATGAAAAAAGGAATTATTTTGTTCGATTTGTATTTCAATTTCACAATACTTAATATATAAAAATTAATAAATCAATTTATTTTATAATTTATTTATTTTTTTAAAGATAAATTTTGCAGTACAAATTGTAATTTTTAATTTAAAAAAAAATCATTTATAATCTTCAGCATAATAAAATTTGAAATAAATGCATTTTTAAACTTTAATACCTTTTGCATTGCTAGACGAAAACGGCTAAAATTTTGGAATCTTATACAGTTTTTTAAGAGCTTTCAGAATTTATGTTTATATTATATGGTTGTATGGTGGAAACAGGGTTAAACCGAACCTCGAAGTGCTAAAATAGGGTATTTTAGGTTTTTAAATTGTATTAGGTTTTAAATATATCAACAAGTCAAATCGACTATTTAGTAATATTTTTTAGCTCTTTAGCTAACTATCAAGGGGTCAGCGATATCATAAAGTTATTCCGATCCTGAGATATTGGGCTTCAAGTAAAACATATTTTTAAAAGTGTCTAACCTTGCCTGTTATTTTCCAACGGAATAGAATTTTCAAAAATTATGAAACTTGGTGATCTTATGTATTCTTAGGTCTATTTTAATTCTATGATATCTTTTTTGTTAAAAAAAATTCAATTTTGGGGGGGTTCATGTCCTTTAATTAAATATTAATCCTTACTTTTTTGTGTTCAAAGCCAAATTATATTAATGATTTTTAAAAATTCAATTTCAAAAAATCTCTTTTCTCCAGAAAAAATGCTTTAAATTTCAAGGCATTTGTGAATTCTGGTACAAAAAAACAAAAACAAAATATTAAAAATGCCAAAGCTTAAGTTCTGAAGGACCAAAACATTTTTGTAGCAACTGATACATCCTTTGTACCTCCAATATACTGATTCTGCAATTAAAATTCAGAAAATTATGATTTTGGAATCGCATATTATCCAACTTAACTTTAAGTAGTCGTACAGGGCATGTAACAATTGTTATAATTTACGGAACAAATTTTTGTCGATCCGAATTAAAGCTCTGGTGTTTTTGATATTTTGTTTTTTGAACCAAAATTCACAATTCATAAATTTAAGATCACAGCCTTCTCCTCCTTTTTTTCATTTATTCAAAAAAAATTATTTTACAGGACCTTCAAACTTTTTTAGAACGGGTTTTGGTCTTCCTTTCAGTCCTCTTATTCTTAACACAATAACCTTTATTCAATTTAAATTGGATAAAAATTGTTTTAAAAAAATATGAAAAAAAATAGAAAATAGTAAAGAAAAGCTCCTTTTAGAATTAAAATAATTTTGAAAATAATTTATTTTATTTAAAAATTTCACTAGTAATTAAAAATAAAAATAAGTCTAAAAAAATATTTAATTTCTATTTCCAATTTAAACTAAAATTTAAGTTTAAGCACCATTTAATCAAACTAAAATATTCTACTCCTTTGTCTGATGCATTTTCAAAATTGAGCTTCTAGCAGCTGTAAAAAAATGATAAATATTATCATTAAAATTTAAAAAAATCGCTTTATCAAAAAAAACATTACTAAACCAAAATTGATCATTTTTATGTTTTAAAGAAATGTAAATTTATTCTTAAATTTCGATAAAGCACCATCCATGGCATCATTAAGTGCATTTTCTATTGAGTCCGGCAAAAATTCAATTTTGTCTTTCACACTATCGTTTATATAAGATTCACAGACTAAATACAATAAATCAGGATATCTTTGTTTGAATTCAGTCAAAAACTCTTTAGGAGAATTCAACTTTAATTTAGTTTTATCCAAAAGATCGATTATCTTCTTTACTAGAACTTTAAGTTTACTCAAGTAGTTAACACCGCAAAGAATTTTGTACAGTGGGTGAAGATCAGAAAATTTATCAATAATTCTAGTACACTCGTCGATGATGTCCAAAACGGGATTTAAAACTTCATCTTCATTCTTGAACAAAAGAACACCGTAGAATAGAATAGTCTCCAGATGCTGAAATATTCTGCCAATTGTTGTCACTTCTTCAAATGCTGTCATTTGTTTGTCTGCAATCTGAGCTGCCAAAAGTGGTCGGCTCTCCACTTTCTGAATGTCTTCTTCATTAGAAGAGTAGGCGCGCGAATTAGCTCGCTCAATTTTTAAATTTTCAAAATTGTCATCAATCTTTTCAACTGATGAGAAAAATTTTTCAAATGAATTTATAGTTCTTTCAACTAATTGAGATTGATTTTCAAATTTTGATAGTTTGGTTCGAATTCGCTGAGTTATAGACAAAGGACCCCATTTACTTTGTCTTTTAAAATCAGGTATGCTATTTCCAAATATTTTTTTTAAAAAACTCGACACATTTTCAATAATGTCTTGGATAGATTCGGCAATTAAAGTAATCTTTTCTAAATCCCGAGCATCGATATTAAAAAATCTGCAAAAAACTTCGATTATTTGAGAAATAAACTCTGCTACCTTGACTACGCCTAGTTCTCCCAGTTTTTGATCTATCATTCCTAAAATGGCGTTGAACTTGCTGAGGATTGCGATCCCGCAAAAGGTCACAGCCAAACAACCACGTCCACTATATCCCTGTACCTGATCAATTGCTTTATTCACATTTTCAGTAATAGCTTTCATACTGTCTGGGTTTTCTTGGAACATAACAAATCCAATGGACATGACACTCTTTGATTTCGAAAGATGTTGAATTTTTTTTTAACTCAAAAATTATTAAATTTGTACCTCATAAATTTGAAGAGAATTGAAAAAGAGATCCATCTCTGGTGATGGGTCAAATCCGGCATTTTGAGTTGCTTGGTAAAATCGTTTAATAGTGTCAAAATGTGTGATTACATTGTTTGTTTGTTCATCTCCTTCGGGCTTGTCATTTATATTTGGTAAAAATGTTACTATCTTAAAAATTTAATTGAATTTTATTTATTTTTTTCAATAAAAATAAAAATAAAAAATATTTTTTTAATTAAGAAAATATTTGCAAATAATAGTTCAAAATTTATTCACTAAAAAATTTTTTTTTGTTATTTAATCAAAAATTAAGCATCCATTAAATTTTCAATATTTTAATTGAAAATTTAAATTTAAACAATATTCTAGTAAAGTTCTTTCTAGTAAATAAATTTTTTAAACTTTCATATTTAATTAAATTCTATTTAATCTTAAAAATTTAATCTTTTCGCTTTTTTGATAGATACTGTTTTTAAAAGATACCTTTTCCATTGCGAGCGCCTTATAAATTTTTAGATAAAGACTTTTCCTATCTAAAAAAAATTATGGCTTATTAAAAAAAAATTTTAGAAAATGAAACTTATGCATTATGATAGCTATTCACTTAATGATCAGTATTTTTCGATGTTTTTATTTTTTTTTTAGTTTTTGATTTGACTGGGGGAGTCCTTTTTTAAATTGATAAAATATTTTTTTAAAAGATTATTTACTATTTTTAAGTAAAAAAATCTAATTTACATTTTTAAATGTTTGATTTTTTAAAATATTTTTTTTAAAGAAAGCAATTTTATTACTTCTATAAAATAAATAAAATTTAAGCATCTTTTTTTAAAACAATAAAAAGTAAATATTCTATGTCTATTGTTAACTATTTAATTTCAATTTAATTTGACTGCAAAAGTAATCCCCATTTATTTTTTATTGAAATAAATTTGTAACATCGCACTTTTCTCATGCTTTATCAAAATTGTATGAAAATATTATTTTTTAAGGTGCTAAGTTCGACTACTACTATCGAAATAAAACCATAAGTTGGGCACCCTGGTTTTGATCAACTTTGTAAAACGTAATTATTTTAATATTTATTAATTTTTTGAAGAAATCTTAATCATTTGTTCAATTAAACACCATTACAAATGAATACAAACAATTGAAACATAATAATAAAAAATATTTTTTGAAGTTCAAATATCTTTCTTATTTATAAATTTTTTGGCCAATAATTTTTTAATAATTTTTATTTTTTAAGGATGTGTGTAACTAATTGCAGACTAGAAATTTAATTATAAATTTTTTTGTCCAAAAAAATTTTTTAAATCGTGAAGGGTTTAGGTTCAAAAATATAAACCTAAATCTAGATTTTATATTATGAATGTTTAAAATAAGTTTTTTCAAAGTAAGATTATCGAAATTCAGATTGTGGTCTTGCTACGCTAAATCTTACTCTTAATGCCACTCCTACTTACAAAATGTATTCCTTTAATTAATCTAAAAAAATATGGATTGTGTAAACTATTTTAATGATTATTTTGATTAATAATTAAAATGCAATTTGATTTACCTTTTCAGACCATTGGCATAAACTATGTGTATTGACACGATCTAAGACAGAAACATCGGTTTCATTAGGATCTTTTTGTGTAAATTTGTCTAATAATTCTTTGAGCTTTGAATTTAAATAATAAACTACGGATGATAGTTTATATTTAAGTTTAAAATACTTGATCGATATTTGGAGTATCTGGGGTTGGTTCATATTTTGGAAAGCATGGTAAAATAGATAATACTTTTAATGCACTTTGAAGTCCTCCTTTTTCTTTTTTTGTTTCTTTTTTAGAAATATCATCGAAATTTTCATTATTTTCCGCCATTTTTACGTAATTTTTAACAAAAAGAAAAACTTTTGTCAATTACCTTCTTTATATATTCAAATGAAATAATTTACTCGAATAAATGAACCTTTTGAAATTATGCTAAAAAATGGTATTATTCATTATGCAAATTGGTTTTTAATTTGTTCAACAAATCAAACTTTTTTTAAAGGTAAAGTTTTTTGAGCATTATGTTCTATTGACTCTAAATGATTAAATATTTTAAATTACTTTATATATTGTAGTTATTCACTTGAAATGATTAATTAAATACTTTATCTGAATTGTTAAGATATTTAAAATATGTTGAAATTAGAAATTTAAATCAAATTATTAACAAGTGGTAAAAATAAAAGTTATATCTTTTCCTTTACAGCAAAGAGTGTAATTTTAGACGTTTTAAAAATTTTAGTTTTGTTTTTGTTTAAAATTGTTGTTAAGTTTTTTCTTATTTTAGGGTGATTGAAAGCCATTTGCTATTCATGAGTTCTAGTGAATGGGTAAAGGGTTACCTTTAAATAAATTTTTTTCTAAGCGCTGTTGTTAACCATTAAAAAATACTTATTTTATTTAATTAAATAATTAAAATTTTTTTTCAATAATAAAGAAATAAATGCTCAAAGCATTTAATAAAGGCTGTTTTGATTTGAAAAATATTTTCAATTAAAAGCTTTAAAAAAATAAATCAAAATTTTTTAGAAGATTTTTTAATTTATTTTTTATTAACCATAAGGTTAATTCGAATCGAAATTCTTAAGTTATTTTTAAAATGTACAACAAAAAACAACTGGACCAAGATTCGAAGAACTTTGCCTTCGAAAAATAATTCTTTCCTTTTGAAAATTTCATTTGTTCGTTCAACTTGTTCTGAGACCGTTGACTAATTCATTTTACAGTTTTTTTATTGATCAAATTTTGCCAAATTTTGTTTTTAAAACAAACTGTGTTGAAATGATCATTTGAATTTACCATTTTACCAAAATTTATCTAATTTTTCGGTTGTCCCTAAACTGCAGATGCGGAACGGAAAATGACAACCTAAAATGCGGAAATGCGGAACGGAAATTGAGTCCCTAAAATTTTAAAAATACTTTTGTGCGGAGACGGAAAATAATGTACTAAAATGCGGAAACAAAATTTTTTTTAATTTTATTTAGTAAAAATCTAGTTTTAACGGAGTTATTTAATTAATACAAAAAAATTATATGTACAGATTTTTTTAAATTTTTTATAAGCTCATACAAGATTCTGAACAATACCATATACCAGTTTCGTTAACAATTTTTCTTAAATTTGGTTTTATGCATATTAAATGTGAATTTTTCACAATTCAGGCATTTAATAGACATTTTACATAAAATTTTTTTACAAAAAATACAACAAAACTCTTTGAGTTTTGAACAGTCCGAAAAGGTAATTGAAGATGAGTTTATAATATTTTTAATTGAAGTTATTGCTTCAAAACCTGATTTTTCACATAACTCTTCTCAACAAATTTTCAGATGTCTTAAATTCTGATAAAATTTTGTAAACAGTTCAAGGAGAGAGAGGAGAAGTTTGATTAAGATAAAGGATTTGACTAGCTTCATCGGTCTCAATCGGCTCATTCATTTTTATCAAAAAGTTTTTTATTTAATTTTTTTCTGAAGAAAATTTTAGAAAGATGAGATTCTTATAAATTAAAAAGCAACATGAGAAAAAACTTAAAATCCACTTATTTAATTTTCGTTATATAGTATTCAAAATTAAAAGCAACAAATTAAAACAAAAATTGAAGTTTAAGTCAAAGCATCAAGTTTTTAAAAATTGTTCAAATTAAATTTTAGGTGTATGCTAAGACTTAATTTTTATCTTAAGTTATTTCAAAATAAAATTAATTTTTTCCAGAAAATTTCATTCTAATTCATTTATTATTTCTCAAGATTATAAATTGAAATTTCAAAAAATGTAAAAAAGCAAAATTTTGCTATTTGTTATAAATAGATTATTTACATTGCAGCAATTTAGAAGTTATTCCGCATTTTAGGTTGTCATTTTCCATTCCCCATCCGCTTCCGCTTCCGCAGTTTAGGGACAACCTAATTTTTCGATATAATGCGTAGTTTTTCACAAAGTTTCGTATTAATAATTTCCTTTTGTAAATTTTTTAACAAAAAATAAATCATAGTTTAACATTTAGGATGGAATAAAATAGTTTAAAGTTTGCCAAATATTTTTTTAAACTTCAAACTTTTTTGATACTTTTCGACTTAAAGTAAATTTTAGAACATTTAAGTTTAATATTTTAAATTGAAATAATTCAATATTTTTTTTTCCTAAATATATTTATGAATAATTCCATGAGTAAAAAAGCTCCCGATTTAATTAAAAGATTTAAAATTTTGAAGCATAAAAACATAAAATTCAAAGTTAAAAAAAATTAAAATTGTGGAATAATTTTGTTAAGAAATTAGTATTAAGAAAAAATTTGAAAAATTTATCCGTTATTTTACAAAAATTAATTTTAGTTTAATTTTTCAACATATAAAGATAAAAAAAAATTGACAAACCTGATAATTTACGTGAAAGAGTTAATTCGTCTATTTCCGCATTGCATTCATATTAAATCAAAATTTTGTGTTTTTTTTTTTTCTTTATTTATGTTTTTTATCTTTTTATATGTTTCGTTCTATCTGTCTCACAAATAAACTAAATTTATGTACTTTTATTTTAAATAAAAATTTTAAACTTGAAATTTGATTCAAAGAAATAAATTCGAAGTTCAAAGTTCTGCTAGCTAAACATTTTTAAACTTAATATCTTAATATTACTTAATATTTCCTCTTCAATTTCCATAAGTCAGAAAATTTTGAAGTGCTATAAATAAACTAGAAGTTATCTAGAAGTTATATTAAAGATAGAGAAATAGTTGATTAAAATCTTGAATTTTTTAATAAAAAAAATCAATGCAAACGAGCCGAGCCTGTTAGCATTAAAAAGATTACCTCAGCGCTTAAAAGGTAAAAAGAGGAAGCAGCTTCGGAACATGACCAAATTCATAGCATTATGTAAAAAAATTTACCTCAAAATATTCTAGGAGACATTATTTATCTCTTTAGCTAAAGTCTAAGAGAAAGTAAAATCCCGAATGCATTGAAATCTGCTAACATTACTATGATGCCTTAAAGACACAAGACTCAGCTAACTACCGAGAAATCAGTATGACAAGTTGTCTAGGAAAACTGTTAGAACGTATAGTCTACTTAAGATTATATAGTTATTTAGAACAATACTCATTACTAATTCAGTAACAATCAGGTTTTTGAAAAATCGACGAACCGCTGATAATCATTTCTTCCTTAGATAGAAAAAAATTGGTTCTCAATTTTTTAATATCTCCAAAGCGTTTGGCATGATGTAATATGGGTTTGGCTTATTTATAAACTAATATAAATGAACCTTCCCCTTACCTAATACATTGGATTAATTCATTCATATACTCAAGATCATTTAAAAGAAAAGTTAATAGTGATATTAGTGACGAATACCATATTAATGCAGGTGTTCCTCAAGGCTCAGTAAATAGTCCATTACTTTTTAGTATTTTTATCAATGACATACCTAATATAAATAAAACAAATAGTGAATTTTCTCTTCTTTTTACTGATGACTTGGTCACACCATACATTTTGAAGAAAAGATGAATTCTAAGGTGCGCCAAATCATAAACCCGTGCTGCTCAAAACACCCAAATTTTTGGAGAGAACCACATTTTTGGGGTTTTCAAGTATGGAGAATAAAAATTTTCAAAAAAAAAAAACATGAGAACAAGTTTAATTTCGAACCCCAGGGGTACCCCCAAAACATTTATACAAGCCGAAAATTGATAAAAGTTACTATCCCACTTAAATAGATGATTTTACATGAAAATTTAGACTTAATTATACTATTTTATTGGTTTCAGCTCGGCCTTTTGAAAGAAATTCGTCTTCTCCTTGGTTCTTTTAAAAAAAAGGATATTTTCTTAAAAATGGGTCTTTAAATTTTATTCTGACCCCTGACCTAGTAATCCCATCGAAATAATTTTTTTAACATCAATTTCGACCCTTTTTTAAGTAAGGACAGGTGGGCTTTTTGCTTAATTATTGTTACTTTATGTATTACTAACGTTTTTATTTAAACAGAATTCACAATTTTAGTAACAATATTTAATTAAAAAAAATTAAAACAAAATCAATTAAAACCGAAGTCACTTACGTAGAAAAATCTCTTTTATAATCCTATAATATTTTTTCAATTTATCCTGACAAATAATTAAGGTGGCCAATATAAAAAAATTTTATCAATATTTTTCTTTGAGAAATTGTTTTTAGACTTTAGTATTTTTGTATTAAAATCTATATTTTTTTATGGAAAATTACACTTGCACTAGATGCCCCGAACAAAGTTTCAAATACTTCTTGAATCATTTTGATACATTTCTAAAGCTCCTCAAAACATTTGCCAAAGCTTTACATTTAGATCTTTCTTTTTATACGCATCGATAGACTCAATAATTCAACCTAACAAATTAGAAAAATTCTGGTCATTTCGTCTTCTCACATATCCTTTTAAAAAACACCATACGCCTTCAATAGTATTCAATTCACAGTGATATTTCGGACAAAATGTGACAATATATCCATATTTAGAGGCCAAACTTTCAAGTCAAGTATGTTCGACGAAACATTTTCGAGCCTCGATTACATCTTCTCGCTCATGTCCTTCAAAATACGGACGGTTTTTATTTTCGTCGTAACAAAACAACTAGACAACTTTCAACTGATCGTACAAGTTCTTCTTAATCTAATTCTGGGAAAATTTCACTAAATCTTTTATCAACAAATACAGATAAGGCTTGAGCATTAAATGTACATTCTTTTTTCAAGCCTCAGATAATGCAAATGAATTTACTTCTTGAAGAAATTCTGGGAATTCTTCGTAAAATGTGATTCTTTTGTAAGATCCTCTGTTGTCTTTCAAAATTACACATAAATCATCTTCTTTAACAATTGTATTGACCCATAAATCACATTGCTGAATACTAAAAAAACGTTACTTTATCAAGCAATTTCTCGAATAATCATAAGATAAATTAAACAATCTCATTAAAAGATAAATTATCAAACTAAGGACTCTCAAGCTATCGAATCGAAATCGGTAATACTATTGATTAATATGCTAATCAAATTTGAAATAGTATAGATTGTAAAGTTCTTTGAGATAATACCAAGCTGGCTCCCATTACCATATTCACTTGCCTGAGTCCAAGCATCTTTTTTTCGATTTCTGTTTGAACACCAAAAGCTGCTTTGTTATTTTCTTAATTTATTTTTGCTAAAATCGTCAAAATTTTCGACCAGTACCTCATGTTGAATGCTCATATGGTTTTCGGGTTCATCAATAGACTCAGCAACAGGTGTTGATGCTATTTTTACAACCCTCCTATAAGTAATTGTTCGATTAGCAAGTGTTCTTAACTTTAATCTTCCCATTTTTCAAAAAAAGTGAGTATAGTTTGAATCTATTTCAAAAACTGAAAGTCAGATCAACAAATCCTCACCTATCAGTATAGAGGACACTCAGATCTACATTTAAAAAGAATAATTTTCCGGTTTCATCGATTTCTAAGGGAGAAATAAGCCTTCAAAGTTAACCAATTTTTCAAAATTCGCAGATTTTAGTTAAAAAAACAGTTTTTTTTCATATCAATAATAGGAAAAGAAAAATTTTTTTGAATCAGAATATGTACTTTTTTTTTTGAGGAAAAAAGTTGGAAAATATTAGTTGATAGTTTTTTTAATTTTTTAAAAAAAAATTTTGAAATTTTAAATATTTAATTAAAATTTAAGAATATTTAAAAAAAAAAAAAACTGATCAAATACAAAAAGAAATCGAAAATTTGAAGTCAGCATAAAAAACTACACTTAGTAAAATATTTAATCAAAAAAAAAAGTTGCTTGGTTGCTTATCACGGGTATATGACTTGGGGCACCTTAAAAAATAAGATAAATTAAAACAAAAACTAAGACAAATTAGAAAAACGGGTCTTCAAGTGGAAGATGAAAATATCTACAGAGCCGTCAAGAAAATGCAAAATTCTAAGAAATAATTTTTCAAGCTAAAAAGGAGTTATCAATATAATCGAAGTTAACCTTATCAATCGTATATTAATGAATATTTCTTTTAATTAATTTAAGGTTAATTTTTTAAGCATTAAGTTATGTATTTTGTCAGAACCTGAAGTCGCTTCACTCTTTAGTGTTTTTAAAGCCAAGATTAGTTTATTTGGGAAAATAGGATCATTGAAATAACTCTGATTGTAATTTTTGAGAAATCATTTGAGATTCTTTTAGAGAGCCTTGAATGGAATCAGTGCTATTTTAGGAATTTGGCTGATACACTTGAGTGTTTGGATTACTTAGTTCACCAGAATGGATTTGTTCGAATTCGTTGTTTAATTGAATTTTTTCTTGTTCCACAAAAAGTTCACCATAAAAATTCTTTTTTGAATATAGGTTTCAAATTTTTAAATATTGATTTTATGAAAAAATAAGTTTTTAACTATTGCTTCTTTTTTATCAAGGTGACCTAAAAAATTTTTTAGACATTCAAACTATTTTTTTTTCATCATCGAGTAGAAGAATCAAAAAAAGATGATATAATTTTGACTGAAAATAGTCTGCGTCACTAATTTAAAATAATAATCATAAAAATTGACATTGAACTATCAGGACAGAAATTTTTAATAAAAAGAAAAGCATAGAACACATTCTTAATTTGAAAAAATGACAAGATTGTAAATTTCAAAAAGCAAAAGCACATTTTGTATGTGTAAGGAAGAACTTAACTAATCCTTGATTTTTTACTCAATGATAAAATGATTGTGATAGATGAAAAAAAAAATTTGCAACCATTTTCTTTGAATATGTATTGAAATACGTTTACAGCTGATTTTTAAAATCACAGATAATTAATTTCGGATAATTCGTCAAATGAACTTTTAACATTTTTAAAAACCTTGGATAAGTTGTTTGTTTTTTATTCGAAAAAGTGCATAAACCATAGGAAAAATTTTCAGTCAAGTACAATATGTATGCTATAAACTTGTGTAGAAAATATTTGAGAAACATCAAACGTTCCATCGGAGTATCAATTTTGATGAGAATATAAATAAGTTTTATTTGTTATAGTTGTAAAAAATATTGACTCTATCATCTCTAAATATTTTTATCATCTTGACCAGAATCATCAAAATAAAATTCCTCACTTTAAATGTAAAACCAATTGATTTATGGGAGTTTAGTTGATTGAGAGCCAGTTTTACGTCAGAGCTATTATTTTTAGGGATAAAATCAGTCGTATCTAAAAAATAATTACTCACCTGTAAAAAAACCTAAAAAATATTATTTTCTCGCACAAAATAATAACTTGATTGTAAAAAATAATTAGTGTCCGAAAAGCATGTATATTATAATTACTTAACCGTAAAAAATAATCATTTTATTGAAAAATATATTTCCTTTATTGTAAAAAAGATTTTGGTTCAATATTAGTATGTTTAAACTTATTAGGTACCTCAATAAATTTTTCAATAACACCTAAAACAAGTAAATGATAGCTGAAATAATTTTTTAAATAATAACTGCATGTAAAAGATGATGCCGTCCAATCATCCCTATTGAATTTTACTATTCGCACATCCTTAATTAGATCTGACAATTCATCAAATTCAAAATTTAATTTATTATAAAATCCCTTAGCATAATCCATAATAAGCTTTTACTTTACTTCACATTTAGCTAAAAGATAAATGTTGGTATTTGGGACTTTTTTAATTAGTCTCTCTTTTTTTGTTGAAAAAGACCATGCAAATGACCAGCCTTTGTCATTTAAATCATATTCTGTACAAAAAATCTAAACTAATTTATTATTTTTTACATCAAACTGATTATTTTTTAGTAATAATAAAATAATTTGAAATCGCTCGCGATAAGTAGCCCTGTATTCTTTTTGTTGTGTACAGACGATTTGGTGGCCCTCAAAGTAGAGTTTATTTTTGCGTCGACTAGGAAGTTAGCAGCGAAATTGTTGCCTGATGGCGGGCTATATATGCCGCCTAGGATTATAGTTTCTTTGCTCAAGTTGATCCGGCATCAGAGTTGTTCAGATTTGGTGCTGTTATTCATGTTCGAAAGAACTTTGATAGATGTGTTTGTGTGATAGAGATCGTTCTTGATGTATATTGCGACTACACCGCCTTGAGTAGGCCTGTCATTTCTGTAACAGTAGTAGTGAGCTAA
The DNA here is from genome assembly GCA_016802215.1 of Brachionus paranguensis. Classification (NCBI taxonomy): domain Eukaryota; kingdom Metazoa; phylum Rotifera; class Eurotatoria; order Ploima; family Brachionidae; genus Brachionus; species Brachionus paranguensis. The sequence goes on along the minus strand of JAESIX010000002.1, from coordinate 5,069,035 downwards.
TTGTGAGTTGAAGGCTCTTGTAAACCAAGTTTCTGTGACTAGGATTATGTGTGGGTTATCTTGAGCGATACGAATCTCGAGTTCATTTATTTTACGAGTTTAGACGAGTTTAGTGATGTAGCGTCTATATATAGGCACTTAAGATGATCGATTATATCTGGTCATTGATTTGGTTTTTTCTGATTAGCGAGTTGGGGGAGCTGAGTGAAAGTTATGTGTGGAACTGTTATGTGTTTTGGTGATCTATTACGGTTACATAGGGAAGTTGTTATACTTATGCTGGTTTGTGGTGAGGATTGGGTTGCGTTTGGATATATATTTTGATTGGTGATTTTGGAGCGAATTTGGATGGAAAAGCTACTTAATTGTCGTCTGGGTGCAGGAACCAGACAAGCGTTTCGTTTCTAATTCCCCAGTACCATCTTTTGCCGTTCTCATCTCTTTTGTATCTGAGTGTTCTGCCGTCTCTTTCCGTTTCGATATGAGGTAAGGCGTTTTTTCTTTCTTTCTTTTTGTCTCTGAGAACCTAGTCAAGTTTTCGCTCGGCAAGTGTTCTGTCTTTGTTTATGAAAATACCTTTGAATTGTGTGATTCTAGACAGTTCTCGAGAACGAGTAAGAGCCGTATTTTTGCTTTCGCAGCCCTGCTGCTCTACTAACAGCATTGCTTCTTTAGCTGGAGAGTTTTCCTGGACAATCCGTGGTTTGATTCTGGTGATCAGTTTGCATTTGTTTTCGTTAAAGCCAATTTGGTTGAGGATTTAGTGCACCTTTTCGTTGTCGTGTATCTCTTTTTCGTCTGGTAGTTCGCTGTCACCTTGGCCTACTCCACTAATTATGATGTTGATTTCGATTTTTATTCTGTTTTTGAGTTCTTGTGCTACTTTTGAAAAGATAACAAAGTCAGATTCGTTGTTGCGATTGCTGTTATCAACCAGATTGGAATTAATTTTATTAAATAGAATTAGAATCTTTAACATGTTATTTAAAAAGGGTAAAATTAGTGATAAATAAGAAATTTGAGTTATTAAAAATTTAGACGCTATTTTTTATTTTTGAGGCAATTTTTAATAAATTTGACTTAGTAAATAACTTAATTTCTAATATAAAGTAATTTAAATTGAAAATTATTTTTCATAAAAAAGAAATTTTTTTGGTATTTATTTAAAATTATATTTTACCAATAATTGGTAATTTTTTCTGATTTTTACTAATAGTATTTTTGTAAAGTTTAAGTTTAACATCGAGCAGAAATAATAATGCATTACGATTGCGAGATATATGGGCTGTGAAGCATGCAACATGTTTTTGATTATTTTGATATTTTTTGTAATAATTTTGGTTGAAATTAAATAAATTTAATTTTTTTATGTTTGGGACTGAGACTTTTACTTTTTTTAATGATTTGATTCGAAAGATTTTTATTTTATATTTTTCATTGAATCAAAAACTAAGTTAATGATTTCTTATATTTAAATTTTAAATTTAATTAAATTCGTGGAATTTTGTGTGCAGACGTTTTTAAAAATCATGCCATTTTGGCGGAACTACATTAGAAAAGAATCTTTTATAAAAGACAGTTGATATTAAATAGAAGAAAAGCTTTTATTTAAATGAAAATGTGATAGATGATTCAAATATTCATATATTCATAGTTATAGAATCGATCGTTCTAACTAGTTTAATCGAAATCAGAAACAGAAGCAGATATATTTATAGCAATCGGAGCATAAATTTTATTAAAAAATAATAAAAGATGACTCAATTAATTCTGTTAAACAATTTTTCGTCTAAAACGAATAAATAATTTTCAATTTTTAACCAAAAATAAAACTATTTAATATGTCTTAATATAAAATAAATGAAAATTTATTTAATTTAAAATGAATTTCAATCAAACTGATGAAACATTTAGAACCCAATTCATGTCAACTTATCACACTAATTTCTACGAATTATCAAAATGGTTAAATGTTATTTTTATAACTTTAATAACAGCTTTTGGCATCTACGGAAACTTGGTGTCTATTTACATATTTACAAAGACAAAAAGCACAAATCGTGGAAAAAATTTTACATTTTATTTTTTACTTCTTTCACTAAGCGATTTATCAGTTCTAGTCTTTCATTATACTGATTTTACATTTCGCTCATGGATTAATTTAACTCAAAGCTATTCATCCAAATTTAACTTTGTTGATAAATGTTTAATTTGCTGTAAACTAATACCATATTTTAGAAATTTTTTCAGAACAATATCTGTTTACATTCTGCTGGCAATGACAATTCAGCGTTTTATTTTTTTCTATCTACCATTAAAACGTTCAATAGTCAATTCAATGAAAACGAATAGAATAATCATTTGTAGTCTGGTGATATTTTCGTTGATGCTCAATTCTGGAAATTTGATCAACAACACATTAACCAAACACCAGACCAATGGAGAGTACTACTGCAATATAAATCCGAAGTTTTTTGATTTACAATTTAAATTTGATTTTTTATTTGTCTTGTTTTCAATTTTGCTTCCAACTTTATTCATTTTGGTTTTCAGTTTTTTCTTATTCTCACGCATTAAATTCAGAATGCAAAATTTCAAGACCAAATTGAATCAATCAATTCGAACCACCTACATGATGGTTTTACTCTCAAAATGGTTCATTATTTTGCATTTACCATATTTTGTATGCTGGGTTATACTCCATTTTCAAATAAAAAAGTCCATTTACTACCTTTATGAATATGAGAATTTTTTATTTAATTCAGATTTTTCAAATTCATACGAAATCAGCCAAAGTCGAATGGTTCTACTCCATTTCACCAAAAATCAAAGCATAACCTTAATGCTCAAGGGTTTGCTAAATTTATTTGAAATACTTTTTTTATCAAATTATTCCATGCACTTTTTGCTTTATCTAATAAATGGACCATTATTTAGAAAAAGACACTCTAGATTGATGTTCAATATTTTCCAACATTTGGTGTTTTTGGTCTTTTGTCAAAGAAAAAGATAGGCGGTTTTTGTTTATAGAATAACTGCCGAAACCAACCACGCCACGCATTTCAGGAGAACAAACAATTAGAAACTAATTTTGATTCTTTTGCTAAAAACTCAAGAAAATGAAGCAATAGAACACTCTTTAGTATTTGGAATAGAACCAGTGAATGGATGGCAGAAAAGTGGTTTCCTCAATAAGGAATTTTTTCCAATTTCATTTTTATTTTGTATTTAAACCTGTAAAAATATTGACTTTATTAAAAATTAAAATTTATGAATTTTTTTTTCTTGGCGGTCAAAATTTTGGACCGTCAAAAAATACGGTCAACAGAATACGGGTGGTCAAAAATCCGGTCAACTTTTTGGCGGACGGTCATTTGGCCGGTTAGCTTGGCGGTCAAAATTTTGGACCGTCAAAAAATACGGTCAGACCAAAATGGGCGGTCAAAATTTTGACCGCCAAGTTAACCGGCCAAATGACCGCCCGCCAAAAGGTTGACCGGTCAATGCGGACACGGTCACGGTTTCTAAAAAAATTAGCCGGTTAAGTGTCCGCTTGTACGGATCCCAACACTATTTTTTTTCATAGAAAAGGCAAATTGAAGTTTCAGATCAAATTTTAAGATCAAAACGATCATTTAAAATTTTAAAACTTAATTAATCTAAGGATTTTATAATTTTTAAAAAATAAATACTAAAAATTACTAGACATGTTATTTTTAATAATCGTTCATTATCAAATTAACATCAAAAAGATTGACTTTTATAGTCATTCATTCAATCTGAAATAATTCTATTTTTTTACTTAAACAAATCATAGATTTTAAAACATTTTATTTTTTTGTCTAAAAGTTTTTATTAAAATAAACTAAAAAATTTAAACATATTAAAATTCAAGGCTGATATTTTTGGAACTATATAATTTCAATCTTATGCTATAAAAAAATTAATCAAAATGCTATAAAATTTTACTCTACTGCTATAAAAAAAATTAAGAAGTGCTATTTAATTTTTATGTTATTTTTTTGTATAATTTTTGAATTTTAACTGTCACGTGATTTTTTACAGTATTTATAAAACGAATAAAATTTATATTAATTTTTAACTGCTGTATCAAGAGTTTGGACAGTTAAAATAAATAATTTAGATTGGCACAATAGTAGCTTTTTCGAAAAAAAATTATTTATGTAAACATGTTATAGCTTTGGCATGTAGATATCACACTTTAGAATGGCATTCAAATGCAAAGGATGTCCCGTTAGGCGCAAATAGAAAAAAGGAAAGACCAACTAAAAGCAAAAAAGCTATTGAAAGACAGCCAATAGAAGCGGTACTTGATATTAGCGACGATAACGACGATGAAGAGGACTCGTTAGAAATTCAGATAGATGATAACGAAATAGAAACAGTTAGTTTACAAGAAAATAAAGCTCAAGATGAACTTTTCGAATTGCAAGAATCGGTCGAGTTAGAAAATCAAGAAAATGTTGAACAAATTCCAAAAAAAAAGGGCAGAAAACCTGGTTCAAAAAACAAACCAAAAGAACAACCGGTTCCCAGGATATCAAACAAACGCTCAAAAAAAAATTAAGTTTTTATTAATTTTTTATTAATATTTACAATTTTTTGTAAACTTGACTTTTTTAACTCATTTTTCATTTTATATCAGAAAAGTGTTTTTTTATAGCAGAAAATGAAAATTATATAGCACAAAAAAATAAAAGCGAAAATTCAATAAGAAGGGATATTTTAAAATTATATGAAAATAAACTTGACAAAACATGTTAAGTAATTGCTTAGGTAAAAAATTATTTTTTCTCTTTTATTAAAAAAATGTAGCATTTTATATTTTGATCTTGATCTCAAATTTCAATTTGCCAAAAAAAATTATTAATAAAATATTTATAAATTACTTATTTATTATTTATATGCTAAATTCTAATCACAGAAGGATGTTTGTTTCTTGGAGTTATTTAAAAATTTAAAAACTATTAAAAAAGCAAAGAATTAGCGTAAAAGTAACAAAAAGTCCTAAAAGGAATATATTTTTTTTTGAAAGAGCTTGATCGACTTAATTAGTTAAAAGTTTCAAAGTCCGTGTTGACGGATAAGTTTTTGGTATCAAACCAAGCAACAACTACAATGGCTCATTAGAGAAGTAGGCCTAATTTAAAACTTAATGAGTTTTTTTCTAAGAGACCAAAATTGTATTCGCTGACATATCTAATGTATAAGTCTAACTTCAGCAAAAAATCTAAAAAATAAGCTCACTTAAAATGTATGGAATTTAGATTAAGTTTTTACAGAGCTTGGATTTAGATGATACATAGCTGATCACCATCTATTACAATTTAGAGAACCAATATTAGTCTCTTAAAAAAAATCACTAAATATTTTAAATTTGCGCTGTATTTTACTAAAAATTCACAATTCACAAGATTTAAAATTACTGTAATTTTAAAAAATTTTTAAATATTATTATTGTCATAGATTAGACAAGAAAAAAAATCAAAATTCCTAGAGTTGGACTGTGAAATACTAAACTTTTTCAAAAACCAAATTATGAAGGTCTACAATCAAAACTTAAAGAAAGAAAAAATTTAAAAAGTTGGAAATGATAGCTTTGTAAACAAACAAATGACGAGTCAAATAATAGTTTTAAATTAAAAAAAATTAGTATTATTATTAGCAATAAATAATTAAAAAATTTTCCCTATGCTACCGAAAGGATAATAAGGAAGGGCGCTCATGTCATTTTCAATACCTTTTGAGCGACGACTCCGATCTAACACAGGGCTAACTACATCGAATCGATCTTCTCCACCGAAAATATTAAAATTATAAAAATAAATACTCAATTAAGAATTTTCTGGAATAGCAAAACTGGCAAAAATTTATTTTTAACTATTTTACGTTATTACCTTTATTTTATTTTTGTGTTTTTTATCTAACTTGGATAATCTTTCCGTTTAAGAAATAAGAAATGGCTATAAAAAGAGAGAATATTATCTGTTCGTATTACTTTTTATTCTTGGTTAAAACTTTGACTTTCCATTACTTAATCATATCCAAAAAACAAATATATTTCAATTTTATCATTATCTGAATTAAACTTATGCGATAACATCAGTTTTAAAAAATTAAAAAAAAAAATTTGTTTTAAAAAATTTAAAAAAATTTTAAGTACTAATTAAATAAAATAAGTAAAAAATTAAATATATAAAAGTAAATTGAACTTTTACTAAATAATGAAATGATTGATAAAGAAAGAAGACTTATAAGAAGTTATAACACATTGGAGTTGAGTATTAGATAAAACTAGAGTCTTGCTCGGTATCTATTTTTCAGTCAAACAAAAATTAAGCAAAATGTAATAGGTAGTTTCCTTAATCAATTTTAGAATAGATCAAAATGCTGAGTTTAGAAAAACAAACATTCTTCAGATAATAGTTTCTGAAAATGAGTTCATTCAAGAAAGAAAAAGAATTATCAAAAATTGACCCTATTAAGGATTTATTAAAATTTCCTAATGTTTAGGCATCTTATTTACTCTTTAAAAAATGATTAGTAAATTTTATCATAAACAATATTAAATTCATTAATCCAAAAACTGTTTGAACAAAACAAATAGACTCTTTGATATTTTGCCTCGTTAAACACATTTAATTATTAAATTAGTCTTAAATTGACTTTGAGAATTTTATTTCAGTTTAATGCCATAAGCCATGTTTGTCTGAGTGCAAAAAAGTGTCCTTAATAGCATTTGTAGACCAAAGTGCCTGCAATAAACACGTCTGATAACCCAATTAGACTTTTATTTTGATTTTTCACCAGGCTTCCAGTTTGATCATTTGACCATAATTAGATTTAAATCAGAAATTTTGTTTTAACTAAGCAAAATACTAAAATAAATGTATTCGAAATGATAAACAAAATCTTATCATCAAAAAGCTTTCGCCAAAATTTGCTGAATTCGAGTCTATCTTTTTTTTTGCACAAAATTTTCAAAAAATTCTAACAAACAACTCATTATCTAGCAAAATTAAAATTTCAAATTTTAAAATTTTCTAAAAAATAATGAGCATTCTCCAAGATCCAGTATTGAGCAAAATTTTTATCTATCCAATTAAGTCCTTAGCAGGCATAGAGCTAGACCACGCTCTGATTTCCGACGACGGAATTATGCATCCCCATAACCACAACGTAATTGATAGGTTGTAAATTCCAAATTAAGTCAGGTTTTGTTTTGAATTAAAATTTTTCAGAAAATGGATGATTGTCGATTCCAAGCGCTCGTTTTTAAGCCAGCGAAAACTGCCCAAAATGACCCTAATCAAACCAAAAGTCGACCACGAACATATTGTTTTGTCAATGCCTGGAAAAACAGAGGCTAAATTTTTAATTAATTATAGAGGAGAAATGGTCAAGTGTAGACTTTGGTCAGATTATTTAGACTGCTACTCGTATGGCATCGATTCAGAGGTAAGCAAATGGCTGAGTGATGCTTTGGGATGTGAAAATCTCGACCTTGTGTGTTTAATGAAATTGATAGCGCGACGTGACGGCGATTTTAGCACTTTTATGGTTTTGTCCGAAGCTTCGTTGCACGATTTAAATTCTCGCCTGGCTAAAAAAGTATCAATTGTTAATTTTCGTGCCAATTTAGTAGTCAAAAACTGCTCGTCTTATGCCGAGGTTTTTTCAGCAAATATTTAAAGAGCTTCTTTTCAAGTAATTTTTTTTTCATAAAGGACAATTGGCGAAAATTTCTAATTTCACAAGTTTCTTTTGTTAAAACAAAAAATTGTATTAGGTAAATATTTACCTTAAATCTTTTTTTTTTTAATTTTAAATTTAGGTTCAAGATGCGTGATGACTACGGTAGATCCTCAAAACGGGGAGAAAAGCCGGGACCAAGAACCTCTTAAGACTCTCAAAGCGTAAAATAATCTTTAAAAAATATTAAAATAATAAAATAAAATTTTATTTTTAAGATATCGTTTGAATAAAGACTTGTACGGCACAAGTCCAATGTTCGGAGTGTATTATGAATTGGAAAATTTAAATGAACCTCAAACGATATCCAAAGGCGATGCCATCTTGGTCTCTTATTAAACTGAATAATTTTATTTTAAAAATTATTTATAAAAAATATCTATTTCAAATTTTAAATCAAGCATTAGCCTAATTTGTAAATTAAATTTAAGCAAGTGGTATCTTATTAAAAAATAAATATTTTATTTAATCAACTCATCGTGTTTTGATGTCAGATTAATTTCAATGTCAAGTTTGCTAAAGTCTACAGAGCAGAAGTTTGACATTTAATCCTTAGATTTGTTTTAAAAAAATAAAAAAGAGAAAAGGAACATCTATCATTAAGAGCTGTTCATTAAGAGTCTTGGTATGATTTTTTAACATTCAATGTTTATTTACGAGAAAAAAAAATAAACCAAAATATTAAAATATAATCACGAGATGGTTTTCAAACAACTAATGCAATTTGAACATATTTTAGTTTAAGAAAAAGCTGCTTTTATTTTTTTTTTTATTTTCTTGAATACAATTTTTGAAAAAAAATTAGATTTAATTTCAAGTTTTACCTTTTAGAAGGCTTTTATTTTCTTTTACATTTTAAAAAATTATGTAAGTATTGTAATCTTAATTTGAAAATTTTTACATATTGTTAACCAGTTCGTCAACTAAAGCTTCATAGTTATTTGATCAAATTTTCAATAGAGCTTTATTTCCTGGTCCACAGAGTCCATAGTTTCGTTTTATTTTACTCTTAAAATTCTAATAAAAATTTAATTTGCTCATAAATAGATGCTTGCTAACTCACAATGTTAATAAGCTTTTATTTGACGAAATTTTATTAAAAAAAACTTGTAATCAAAAGCGAATTTTAATAAGAAAGTTTTAAGCTTTAAAATTTACTTTATTTTATTTTCTTTGTCAAAGTTTGTGACATAAATTGCATAAAACAAACGCAACTTGTTTTATTGAGCATTTGTAAATCTCCTTGGCGTATCTCATGACTTGCCACCACTTGCCAATTTATTGCATGAAAAATTCTTATTAAAACTTAATAAAAGTTAAGGATGGAATTTAAGAAGAAATTTTACGAATTTCAAGCACCACTTGAAATGTTTCGAGTCCGAACAAAAACAATCACTACTCATCCGAAAGTTTCTAAATTAATTTTTATTTTATAAAAAAAAGGTTAAAGTTTTATTTTTCTTTAGCATAACTTTCTCAGCCTGCCAAATGCTGATCTCAAGCAGCTATTCTATTTTTATTTATGATTTTCCTTGGTTTTACAAAACAAATTTGGAAAATATTTTCTTTTCAAGTTGTACTCGAGATTGTTTAACTAATCAAATTGTTTTTTTTTCAGATTTTTGTCTGATTCCGTCTTGAAAATAATTGATTTTTTCTAAAGACCATGTTTGTTTTTTAAGTCTGCACCAACATTTTATCAAAATCATTTAAAAATATATTTCATGATGAATAATTGGAAAGATTTCTTATCTAAAATGGTGTTGAGATTCACATGGCATACGAAAAATATTCTACGAAAAAAATTTGTTAATTTATTAATTTAAGCTTTTTTTTGTGTTCAGATTATTAATAGCATTAAACCAGGTTTATTTTTTAAATTTTTAAACAAATATTTTAAAGTTTAATTTAAGTCAGCTGTTTGCTTAGTAAAGACATAAATATTGTATTAATGGATATAACGAATGCTATTAAGTTTGATTTGTGTAAGATTATCAAGCATTAGTCTCATGGAAATTATTCATTATATATGTTTGTATCTTGATAAAACGCAATAAATAAGTTAATAAATTATTTTTGGAATTTATTTGGATAATTTAAAATTAGTCTAAAATTAAATTTGTTAATATTAGATCATAGAGAAGGTTGGCAATTATTTTATTGATTTATAAAAGTGGCATAAAATTTTGATTTTGTTCGATTCAGTGCATTTAGCCGAAAATATTACCTTTTTTTTCATTCGGTGTTTTTTTAAGGTTTTGTTTATTTTTGTTTTTATGAAAATTAGCTTTTTTTTATGGCAAACTTTTATGACAACAAAAACTTAATCAATTTTGTATTAAGTTTTAATTTATTGTTTCTATTGCATTTTTTTTTGCATTTTATTTGTTCATTTATATTCAAAGTTAAAAAATAATTAAACACTTTCCTAATTAAAATAAATAAAAACCCAACTCGAGTTGCATAATATTATGCTTTTTTTCAAAAAAAATTTCTTTATTTTTTAAGAATACCTTAAGGAGATTTCACGAATTGAAACTCTAATAGAAATGCAAGTTAATGTTCTTTGAGGCAAAGAATGCAATAAACCAGTGTTTACCGATAGATAATGAGTTCGAATTTTATAAAGTTAGACGAAACACTTACTGCCAATATTTGTTTGTCGTATTATAAGCCCGACTTAAGTGACTACAAGTTCGACATTGAAACCAATTTAAAGAGACAGCAAGAAAAGTTCAACATTTTAAAAGAGATCTTGTCCAGTGAGAAAAAATATCTGAACGATATCCGCGAAATTGTTGAGGTAAAATTTTTCAATCCAACAAACAATCCTTTAACTAAACTTAAGATAATACATTATCAATATTTATTTAATTTAATTAAAAAATTTAGCTAAAAACAACACTTTAATTTATTGCATAATTCAAATAATTTGGAAAGGTGCTTTTAAAACAATTTAATAACAAAACATTGATTAAACTTTTTACTAAAAATAATTTGGAAAATTTTATTTTAAGGGTTATTATGAAGAGCTGCGAAAATCGTGTCCCGATGATGTTCCGTATCACATATTTTCCAACATAAAAGAAATATATGAATTTTCAAAGTAAATTTTGTGAACAATTTGAAAAAAAAATAAAATAAATAATTCATTTAAAGAAATTTTTATTGCCTTCTTGAGAGCTCTACAAATGATGAAGCGGGAATAGCCAGTTGTTTCATAAAAAAACACAAGACTTTCCTGAGGCTTTACTCAACATACTGTCAGAATTACAAAACGTAAAAAAATATAAAATTAAAATTCCAAAGCTAATATTATTTGAAGAGCCTACAACATTGCCGACAGACTCGAAAGAGAGCATCATACAGCAAAAGTTATTCAAGTTGGTTTATTTAAAAATTTTGTCTAATTTTCAAAAATTTTAAATTATTTTCAGAAAGTACGACTAAAATACGGACATTGTTTAAAACTTGCTACTTATTTACAACTGCCTGTATTGAGAATTACCAAATATCATTTATTGCTTCAACGATATCTAAAATTGTTGGATAAAGAGTCTCTAGGTTACAATATAGTTTTAGAAGCCCTCAACCTAATGAAACAAGTTAATGACCAGATAAACAATGACATGCCCAAAGACGAAGCGTCGATCACATTCGAAAGAATAACTTCCACTTCAAATATTCAAAATTTAATAAAATTATTTGGGTCTATTCTTAAACAAGTTAAAAATTTTATTCTTTTTTTTCTATTAAATTGGGTTATTAAAATATTTTTAAAATAGGGCAATTTAGTATTGAATGAAACTAAAAAAGTCCACTATGTTATTGTTTTCCAAACCATGCTAGTAATCCGTAAGTCTGACTCACCATATAAAGTTTTGCATTCCATTTCGGTAATAGAAAACAATTTAATAAAAAGAATTTTTTTGTCATTTTTTTTTCATTTAGAACGAATATTTGGCTTTGATGCCAAAATCTTCGTGTTCTAATAAAACAAAACATTTTACCATCATTGATTACAGTCAATCGAAAGAGAACGAAATGTGGCAGTTTACTTTTAAGTCAAGATCTTTGGAAGACAAACAATCTTGGCAGTCGTCAATTTTGTCCTGTATGCTAAATGGCTATGGTAAAAAATTGTCTGACAATATTCGATCTAAAGTAATGAAAATGGACTCTTTCAGTGAATCGACAAGTCTCCGAAAATCAAGCAATGACATTTTCAGACAAAAATTTAATAGTATGAATTAACCTTTTTTTTTCTTAATTTTTAAAAAATTTCTATTTTATAAAGACATTAAAAAATTTGCAGAATTTCGAAGTTCAGTGAAGGTAAACGAAAAAAATGTAAATTTTTTTTTTTTTATAATAAAAATTAAATTTTTGTTTAATCTAGCCTGAGATAATTGACAATACCAAGAATTTCAGCAATCGTGAAGACGAACAAAAGTGTCGCTTTTCGACACCACAGTCACGTCTGTCTAAAATTCTGGACAGAACCATCGAGAGCGGAACTTTATCACTGCGTCGTTTGATTACCAAACCAAAAGAAGATCATCGAATAGAAAAATTATTTTCAAATGACAATACCTGTCAAGAAACTCGACCTGTGTCAAGTACATGGTCGTCTGTTGAAATGACAGACGACTCCGAGTTCCGGCATTCAATCCAAAGCGAAAACTCCAGTCCAGTTGAAACACCGAGAGAAAGTCAGCATCTAGACCAAGATTTGAATAGTTCATTTGAAGAGATTAGCAATTCAACAGATGAAAATGAACAAATTTTAAAAAGTGAAAACAATTTAGCAAAACAGAATAATAATTGCCAAACAGACACTTTGTCCAAGTCATCAATGAACAGTGAAGAAGGGTACTTTTCTAACCATGACTCTTCGATATCAACCTTGGTGTTGGAGCCAGTGGCGCCAAACGATGATTCAATTTGCACACTAAAAAATTTTCCCCTGACCATTTCGACCCCGGAACTCAAACAAATAGACATGTCAGACAATGATGCCAAAGTATTCGATATTAAAAATAAATTCAATTCTAATGACATAATGAGTATGAGCATGAATGAGCCATTGACATATTTTGTGGCCAGAAACTACACTGATCCTGTTCATGACAGAAAGCACAAAAAGTCGCGGACCATGTGCTTTGAAAGTAAAAATCTGACATCAGCTTTGAATGACTTGAATGATGCAAATAATTCAGAGATGCTTTCAATGTCAATGACTAGTTTTTCAAGAATTAAAAATTTGTGCAACATCTTTGAAGAAAGAAGTGTCGCCGAATACAAAGATATCTCGAAATCGATCAATTATTTACAAGAAAATCCAGCAGCGAGGAAAAAATTGACCAAGGAAGCACTCCGAGGGGAAAATGAGGTTGTTGAGGGCGAAGTGGTTCGGCCTAATGTAAAGGATTTAATCAATAAATTTGAAAATAGCAGAAATAAATCGAATTTTTGACTTTTTAAAAATTTTTTTGTAAACATATAATCTTTCCAATTTTTTTCTAACAATCTTTTTACATACAATTCACATGATTCTTTTAAAATTTGTGATTAAAATTGTTTTATACTAAGATTTAATTTTTGTTATGATATTTAAATTTTCATTACCTAAAATCGTCCTTAAGTGAAATCTTTTAAATTTATCTTAAGTTTTTATTTGAGTTGTCGCGTTGCGCATGAGATGCATAGTGCCGAAATGATGTTTGACAAGTAAAGTTGATATTACTGGTTCAGGATTGAAGTCGGGAACTTGGATTGAAACCATGTAAACTTGTTTTTTTTTGTAAATTTAGAGTAAAAATAAATTTTTTTGAGACTTGATAATTAATCTATTTTAATGTTATACAAAAATTTAAATATTTTCCCCTAAAATCTAAATTAATCGATTGATTTATAATATCAGATTAAATAAAAGTTTTTTTCTTAAAAGCAAAGAGTGATCACGACAATTTTTAATTATTCAAACAAAAAATTTAATTTTTTTAATTTAATTTCAATTTTTTAAAATGATACCCTTCTTTAAACTTAAATAATGCGTAATCCAACAAAAATATAATTACCCTTTTTTTTTAAATAAAACAATGAATTTTTAATTGTTTTTCAAATGCAAATAAGTAATAGAAAAATTAGAAAAAAATACAGACACCTCTTAAAAATTAAAAAAAAAACTGGCCACAAATATTCGAATTTAATGGAAAAATAAGAAGAATAAAAAAATTTTAAAAAATTGTTTTTTTATTTTTTGTCTTTGCGATATTATAAGTTTAATTCTTGAGGGTTAGCAATTATTTAGCCATTTTTTTATTATTTTCCAATCTAATGTAATAATAAAATTGGTAATTTTCAAATAAAAATAGCAATAACATTAGCCCACTAATTCTCGATGATCAAAGAAAACAATATTTAAGATTATATTCGAAAGGCTGATCAAAGTGGAAGCAACAATAAATTTTTTTTTCATTAAAAATGCTTATTTTTGTAAAGAGTTATTATTCGTATACAAAATAATTTACAAAAATTTGAGTAAAAGGATTTAATATTTGAACAATTGATTTTTCTAATATTGAAAAAATTAATCAACAACAAATACCGTATTCCCTCGTTCGATTATGCTGCACCACAAATTAAGACACGCTTTTGGACCATTCACCAAAGTAAATCTGTTAGTCTAGGGAATTTGGCCTGAATACCTTCGATTAACTTCAGATGAGATAGAGTGAAGACAAAGAACAAAATCGTGTTGAATAAACGTTTATTATTAATTTAAAATAAATAGGAAAAATACAAGTTAAAAAGCTCCCTTTTTTAAGAATTACAACTTCTATTTATATTCAGTAGTTGTAACTTAAAAAGGTCATTAATCATAAAGAATCTAAATAAAGATAAGTTGTGAATTAAATCGGTCATAAAGATTTATGACATATGATAAATGATTCATAAAAACATAAAGATAAAATCTAGATAAGTTGTGAAAATTGATAAGGTTAATTTAAATAGTTGAAACGGTTATTTTCACACCGTAACATTACCCCCCCTTGAAAATAATCATTCGTCCTCGAATGGACTAAACAAGGGTAGATTATTTATAACATTAATTTGTTGAAAAAATTAGTTGATTTGTGATTGAGTCCAAACTTTCTTCGCTAATTTCTTGATTTTGAATATTGGGCTCAACATTTATTTTTTCTTTTGAAATTGTAATCATTTCTATTTGTTCATTGGCACCATTCTTTTGATTTTCTCTAAATTCAGATTTTCGCTGTTCTTCTATTTTATTTTTCTCTGAGTTTAATGTCCAGTATGGGAAACATTTGACACAGAAATTGTATCCTAGGAATAAAAGAAGCAATATGAAAATACTAGTAAAGACTAATACAATAATTCCAAATGTTTTCGTAAAAATCAAATTTAAACCATTCTTTATTTCCATTCTTGTTTCGATGACGTTCGCTTTGATATTAGAAGTGTCTGACGAATGTGAATACCAAGTACCAGCCGACATTTCATGATTTACTATTTCTTGAAACGTTGATAGAAGATCTATACCATCAAGCAATAGAGGATTATGATGAACGTTTAATTCTTTAATCTTATTTCCCAAGTAATCAAAATTAAAAAAATGAATTTTTGAATTAGGTACAACACTAGATTGAAAATTTTTTCTAACAATAGTGTAGTTTTGGTTTACCAATTGTATATATTGTATGACTCTATTACAATGTACAAGATTAGATACTTGCCTAATAATATTGTTATAAGTTAAAAATCCTGTTTTTGACGAATTTTTTATATTAAAAATAATAGGTTGATCTGTAAAGCACTGCGAAGTATTTCCATTGCGTGTATCCGTCAAAATTTCTATTTCGCTTACAGACAAACAGTCCGCTTTATAAATTGTACCCATAGTAGTGTAGAAGGTAATTGAACTTCCATCTTTAAGAAAATGTGTAAGATATTTGTCTTCATTTTTTGAAAAAAGGTTTAGCGTCGATTTAAAATTTAAACATTCGTTAAAAAGTATTTCATTTTTTTGTTTTATATCTTCGAAAACTCTATAGTCATTGTCAGCAAGTAACAATTCTTTCATTTCTTCTACAGTTGAACTCTGAGGTACTTTGTTATTTATATCTTGGTTAATTTTTCTACTTAGATAAATTCCTTCAACTGTTGTTAAGACTGAGATATTACAAATTATTTGAATTCCGGAAGCTTGAACTGCTAAATGTGATTCACTTATTAAAATATCACTATCTTTATCATATTTGAAGTCTTCCAAAGTGATTTTGTATAGTGGGCATTCGTGATAAATAGCTTTATCCCATATTATAATGGAATCATGAAGATAACAAAAAAGATTTTTAGCTTGACATTTTAAACCGAATAAATGATCAAATTGATTTTTTGCTGTTATTAATTTTGGTGAGAAAGAACAAGAAAATGTTTCGCTTTTTTTTTTATTTAACCATGAAAATGTTGCTTTTGGATTAGCAGAATAGGTACAATATTCAGCATCACAATCCATAGGCGATTCTCTGCATTTTTTAGTAATAACCATTATTTTGCATTCATCGTTAGTTAGTTTTACAGGTTCTGTTCTGAGTGATTCAAATTTTTCACCCCAAAACGACATTGATGTAACTAAAATATGTTTTTTCATTAAGCAATGATATCCATTTCCATAAACTTGGTGTTCCAATTTTCCTAAAACATTTAGTTTTATTTTCGAACTGACAACATTTAGGTTAGATTTCAATTCAAAATACTTATTCAATATGTGATTAGTATTTTTGGGTTTAGTTTTACATAGTGAATTTAGATCAACAATCTTCCTATGATAAGAATGCGAACATAACATAAAACTACCGTTTACATTTATCCCTTTTATTTTATTTACATTTTCAGTGAATATTGAAGGAATAATGCTAAACAAAAGTAAAAAACTTACAAAAAAAGCTTTGTTTAATGTACATTTTCGCTTTGGACGTTGAGATTTAGCGAATTGTAATCCTGATTTATAATCGTTTATTAGTTTAAGGTTGTTAAAATACTTTTCAGGAATCCAAGATGATTCCGATAATGGAAGATTTTTCCATTTTACAAGATAAAGATTATCGTTATCGATTATTTTATGCTTTTGAATTCTTTCAATTTCGGCACTCTCTACTGGAAGAGACGAATCGTCTTCCACCAATTTAATTTTATGTCTCGGATAAGAGTCCTTTAAAGTTTCGTTAAGAGCATTCTTAATAATATAATTACCACGTTTGGTGTGACCTGATACTTTATATGGTCCCTTGAACCTTGGTTCTAATTTATTAAGAAGTCCTTCGCATTTTAAGAATACAGTTTTTCCAATGTCAATTCGTTTCTCAACAATATTAGTAGATTTATTTTGTGTTTTAATTTGACGTTCTTGAAATGCTTTTAAATTTTTTAGTGCTAACGGACGTGTACTTTCAAATAGTTGTTTAATTTCTTTACTTCTTTCCAAGATAGCATTTGAATCTTCTTTTTCAGTTGAATAATCATTAAATGGGATCATGTTCCTTCCGAACATTAGTTCAAAAGGTGTGTGACCCGTAGCCGAATGAACTTTCGATTGGTATGCGATTAAAACAAACGGTAGGAACTTATGCCAGTTATTGATATTGGCTTCAGCATGTTTTCTTAAACAATTTGCTAAAGTCTGATTAAATCTTTCTGTTATCCCATTAGTTCTTGGATTATAAGCTGAGGTTGTGATATGTTTAAAACCTAAATTTGTTTTTAAACTTTCTAATACATTGTTACAAAATTCCCTTCCTTGGTCGGATAAAAGTTCCTCAAATGGACCAAACATACTAATATATTCAGTTAATATATAAGCTACTTCATTAGCCGATTTTGATCGTATTGGTTTAGCAAACGAAAATCTTGTTACAAATTCAACTATTACTAATATACCATTGAAGCCTTCATCAGTTTCAGGAAGACCAAGAATAAGGTCTATCATAACACGTTTAAAAATTTTGCTAATGCTACTTGTTTGTGCAGGATGATATTTTACAATTTCTTTGTTATTTCGATTGCAAACAGTGCACTTTTTTACAAATTTTTTTATATCATCAAATATATTTTTCCAATAAAATGTGTCTTTCAGTCTCTGATATGTGGATTCAGTTTGAAAGTGTCCAAAATTGTGTGCCTTCTCAATAATTTCTGCCCGCAATTCTGGCTTAGGTACTTCTAAATATTTTCCAGTTTTATGGATAAAAAGTTTATTGTTTTCAAAACGATAATTTTTTGCCAAATTTTGAATATTTGTTGCTAATTTTTTTGAAATACCTGGTACAACCTTTCCAAATTGGATGAAGTGGATTAAGTTGGGATTTTCCCACACGTCTAATTTAATTTTATCATTTAAAACTTGTGTTGTTGTCATACAAATCACAAAGTCAATTACAGGTCTACTGATTGCATCCACATTTCCATGTTCAGAGCCTTTTCTATAAACAACGTCAAAGTCGTACTCCTGAAGAAATATTGACCATCGGGTTAATTTTCCTGTTATTTTTTTAATGTTCTTAAGCCATACAAGCGCTGAGTGGTCTGTTATAACTGTAAATTTTATTCCATACAGGTACTTTCTGAATTGTGTTATACCATAGATAACAGCTAAGCATTCTTTTTCTGAAATACCGTATTTTATTTCTGTTTTTGAGAGTGTTCGTGAAGCACAAGCAACCATGAATTCCTCTCCGTTTTCATCTTTTTGAGTTAATATTGCTCCAAGTGCGTACCCAGAAGCATCGACATAGAGTCTGTAATTGGAATTAGGATTTGGTATTCTTAATATTGGATATGAGGAACATTTTTTCTTAAGCATGTTAAAAGCTTCTTCACATTCACTACTCCATTCAAATACTGAATCTTTCGCACACAAAGCAAAAAGTGGATGAGCAATTTTTGAATAATCCTTAATAAAGCGTCGATAAAAGTTAGGTAGACCAAGAAAACTTTGTAGTTCCTTTAAATTTTTTGGTCGAGCTCTTTCAACAATTGCTTTGATTTTTTCAGGATCCATTTTAACTTGATTATGAGACACAATGTGACCAAGCACTTTAATTTCATTTGCAAACCAGCTACATTTAGTTGGGTTTATTTTTAAATTTGCTTCCTTTAATTTTTTAAAAACTTGTCTTATGTGAGAGATGTGTTCGTGAAAGGTTTTTGAATGTATAGTGATATCATCCATATAAACTTCAACGAAAGGAAGGTCACCTAGGGTCATCTGCATAATCCTACAGAAGTCTGTTGGCGCATTCTTTAAGCCAAAAGGTAGTCTTAAAAATTCAAAATGACCATCTGGAGTGGAAAAAGCAGTTTTATGAATTGAACTTTCATCCATTTTTACTTGCCAGTAGCCTGACTTTAAATCAAGTGCAGTGAACCAATTCGAGTCCCTCATTCTATCAATTACATCAGTAATATTTGGAAGTGGCCATCTTTCTGTTAAAGTATTTTCGTTTAACTTTCTATAATCTATACAAATTCGTTTATTTCCGTCTTTTTTTGGAACAACAATTACAGGGGAAGACCAAGCCGATTTAGATGTTCGAATGATTTCTGCTTTTATCATCTTACTGATTTCGGTTCTTAAAAATTGGCGTTCGTTTTCTGACATTCTATATGGTCGTTTATAAATAGGAGCTACATTTTCATCAATCAACCTAATTACGTGTTTATACACCTCACAGCTCCCTAATTCTTCTATAGAATTAGCAAATAAACATTTTGCTTCGGTTAATATTTTATCAAAAGCTTTTTGCTGATTGAATGATAAAGGACTTAAAGGGTTAACCTTATATGATTTGTTTTCCCAAAAATAATCATCTGAGGTTTCTGGATTAACATCAGATAGAAAAATATCAAAAATATTTTCTTCTTTATTACTTTCACTACTTTCTAATTTAAAATCTGAACCTGGAAATTTTATAAGTCCTTGGGATGGAAAAATTCCTGAATTTGTTTTTTGAAACCAATCAAGACCTAACAAAACATCATGGTCTTCATGATCGAAAACAATAAATTCGATTAAACATAAACTGTTACCTAGCTTAATTTCAATTGGTTTCGTTTTGCCAGAAGCATGAGTAATTATGCCTGTTGCTGTCTTTATTTTGTTTTCACATGCTAAAATATCTATATTATATTGAACTGCTGTCATATGGTTCATAATAGAATGGGTAGCCCCGCAATCTATTCCTATTTTCATTAATTTACCTCCTACATAACCTGTAGTTGATGGTATACAGTTAATATTTTTCGAGAGAGAAGAAACCATATAAATCTTTTCTTCCGAATCAGAAACAATTTCTAAAGAATTTATCTTTTTTAATATTACCCTGCACTTATTAGCATAATGTCCTTTCTTTTTACATCTAAGACATGTAATATCATGTGATTTATTGTTTCTTTGATTTAAATATTTATTAGATACAGTTTTTTGTTTTTGTAAATCTTTGAAAGTATCTCTTTTATATGAAAAATTATTGCTTTTCTTTTTTACATTAGTTTTAACAAAGTTAACTTTAGATATGCAGCTAGCCGCTGATTCCAATTGAATCGCAAGTGGGATAGCCTCCGACAGCTTAACGATTTTTCTACAAATAATTTCTCTTTTTGTATTTTCTTTTAAACCTTCTCTAAAGTAAAACATTTTTTCTTCCTCAGCCATAAAGCCTAACTTATTGGTTAAAGTCAAAAATCTGTTTACAAAATGTTCAACATTTAATTCTTTATGTTTTAAATTAGAGAGTTCGCTTCTTATCTTATGTTCTCTATCGACGTTTCTAAAGGTATCTTTGAGCTCTTTTTCAAATTCGAACCAGTTACTTTTTGACACAATGTGTCTTTTTAATATTAGCAATGGTAACTCAGCCACAAAATTAACGACTGCATTCAGTCGATCTTCATCAGGAATTTTTGCTGCTATAAAACCTTGCCTGATCATAAAAAGCCAATCTTCTATATCATCTTTACTATTACCAGAAAATTTTGGTGTACTTACATGAAGATGTTTTGGTTTATTTTCCATATTTTGGTTGAGCAAAAATTTATAGATTGGATCGTTCGATAAAGGAAACATTTGTCCGCTCATCTCGACCGGTTGATTTATTGAAATTCGTTTATTATTTATCATGTTATTATAATCATTCGATACATAGTCAGACATTTTAGGTGTTTTTTGCCGTTCATAATCATGAATAACCGAATTTGCTTGGTGATTTTTTGGATTCCAATCTTTTATAATATCTTTTCCATAACAATAAGATTCTGGTGTTTTTTGTGCATCATCATCACTGATAAGTATTGATTTAGGCGTTTTTTCATTATGATCCATATTATATAACATTTTGTTTAAATTATTCGATTTCGACTCTATTGAAGCATCATTTTGCGAGCGATTATTTATAGTTGAATAATCTAGCTTGTAAAAGTCTTTATTCATTTTTAGAAATTGTTCTTCTTGTTGGCTGTTGCTGACAGTTGAGTTGTTAAGAATATCCTCGTTGAATTGTACATTTTTTTTCTTATCAGAAGCTTGTAAGTCAAAATATTGACTCTCGTTTTGATTTAACTGTTTCTTAAGTTCTGATATTATATTATCTTTCTCAAGATTATCCTCTTTTAGATTTTCATTTCTTAATAATAATTCTTCATTAGTCAGACGAAGTCTGTCAATTTCTGAAGATACATCATCTTTCTGCTCATCTACGTCATCAGCGTCCAGTTTTATTTGTTTTATTTTGTTAACTTTGCTTTCAAAATTACTAATGCATTCTATGCACTTTGATTTCCTTGTATCAGTGGCATCATTGCTTTCCGCAATATCCTTTAATTCTGCTACAGTAGCCCTGTAAGCAGCCACTACCTTATCCAGGGAGTAAGCTAGGGATTTAGCCTTGCAAATATTAAGAGCTTTTATTTTTTTCCACTTTTTTGAATCGATATCCTCGATTATAGAGCCTATTTCACTCATTGCACAATTAATAATTAGTACTAATATAAAATTATCGCGCGGAACAATCTGCTTTTGTCTATTATCTATCTGTTTATATCGGTCTTTATCGCTGCTACCATATATGTTAGTCTAGGGAATTTGGCCTGAATACCTTCGATTAACTTCAGATGAGATAGAGTGAAGACAAAGAACAAAATCGTGTTGAATAAACGTTTATTATTAATTTAAAATAAATAGGAAAAATACAAGTTAAAAAGCTCCCTTTTTTAAGAATTACAACTTCTATTTATATTCAGTAGTTGTAACTTAAAAAGGTCATTAATCATAAAGAATCTAAATAAAGATAAGTTGTGAATTAAATCGGTCATAAAGATTTATGACATATGATAAATGATTCATAAAAACATAAAGATAAAATCTAGATAAGTTGTGAAAATTGATAAGGTTAATTTAAATAGTTGAAACGGTTATTTTCACACCGTAACAAATCTCGCCCATGCTAAAACATTTTTGATTAAGAAAGCATAGTCTAATAATATTATCACGGGTTTATGGCCGCATCAAACTCTGAAATTCTTAATTTAATGCGTCATCAAGACTTGAGTTTAAGACAAAAAATAAAAAAAAATAAAACATTCTTTTTATTTTTTATGCATTTGGTGCAGCACCAAGAATTAAGAAAATAAAATATTAGAAAAATTAATTTTTTATTATTTCCATTTTTTTATTTTTTGTCTTAAACTCAAGTCTTGATGACGCATTAAATTAAGAATTTCAGAGTTTGATGCGGCCATAAACCCGTGATAATATTATTAGACTATGCGTTCTTAATCAAAAATAATTTACTTTATCCTTTCAAGAAAATCGGACTTATTAAACTAGTCGTATTTGATTGAATTTAAACCTTTATAATAAATTAAGGTAAATTCTCTTTTGAATTTGTTTTCTGTTACTTGATTTTTATTTAAATTAAAGTTAATTATTTGGTTGATAAGAAAGTTTTAAAATAATGTTTTAAAAGAAATTATAAATATTTTTTTAAATTTCCTATTTAAATTGAATATGTTTCATTTTTTTTTCTTTTTTAATCAATAAAATATCAATTTTAATCAAAGAGATATCGTTTGACTAATGAATTGTAAAATACAAAAAGAGCTATTTAAATCGCCTTAAAGTTGCTAAAAAGCTTATTTTTTAGAACATATATGTTTTTATTTGGTAATGCCTAAAACTAGGGAACAATAAAATAAGAATCAGTGTAAGTTTCAAAATAAAGTTAAATGATATATTTGGCTGATGGGTAAACTCGGTGTACTTTATATTATTGCTTTTATGAAAAAAAATTAGAGTTGTTTTTAAAACTTTTAATAAGAAAATTTTGCTTAATCTCTTGATGAAAATTTGAATCCTAGCAACTGATTTTTTATTGAGGCTTTTATCACTTTATTTATTCACAAATAAATATTTAAGTAATTAAAAAATATTTCTTTAAAATAAAAATAAAAAAAGTCTCAATTAAAATTAAAAATTAATGTATAAGGAACATTGTTTAATGATCATAAAACCACACTCGGTCTTAGTCAATATTATTTTCAAATGCCTTAGGCCAGCAGTAGACAAATAGACTTAAGAGTAAAAAACGTAAATAGTTATCTACCTGTAATATTTGTTATAGCTATATTTTTATATTAAAAATTTATTCTTTGAAAATTTAATCATAAAATATTTTGAATTTTGCTTTAGACCAACTCTGCACATTACCACTAAATCATTTCTGACACTCAAGGTTTTATTTAAAATTTTTTAAAAATTTCATTTCGCTCAATAAAATTTTTCTTTTTCAAAACAATTACATCAAGATTATTTATTTTAAATATTAAAATATTTCGACTAAATTGGATATGCTTTTTGAATTATCTAAAAGAGATTATTTTACTAGTCTTGTTGAAAATATTTATTAAAATTTAATTAATAAAAAAGTTTAGATAACTGATATCGAATTATAAACGCGAAGAAACAGCAGATTATCTAAAAATAGAAAAAAATTTAAATCAATTTTAAATAAAATAAATTTGAGTCTTTATACTTGTAAAGTAAGTAAGTGTTTTGTTAATTGGTCCTCTCTCTTTGGTCCAAATACAGTCAAATAAAAGTTAATAATAGTAAAATTTGAGCTTTCGTATTGTACTAATTTTTTATCTTTATCATCTAATTTTTCAGTTACTCTAATAAATCGGAATAGTCGGAAAACTTTGAATATAAGCTGCGAAATTTTTGACAAATCTTTATTATAAAACTGCACCACACTTGGTTCAAGTAGATCAGTTTCAGGATTGTATCTAAAAATAAAACAAAAATTAGTTGTTAAATTAGCAAAAGAAGAAAGAAAAAATTTATAAATTACTTTGGCATACGATGTCTGGGACATGGTATGAATTTAAATAATTGCGGGATTGACAAAAGAAAATTGAATATTTGCGGAATAAAGAAAAGCAACAAAAATTTACTGAAATGGCCCAAAATGCCGACAACAGCAAAAGTCATCCCGGCAAAGTAACAAAAAGTATCACCAACAAAAACTCTACTAGGATATTTGTTGTACAAAAATAATGGAATAGCACAAGCAATGAACGGAATAATTAAATACATTGAAAAAATGTGGTTGTCTCTAAAAGGACCATTGAACTCTATTAAATTGCTAATTAAAACACTAAACGCAATTACCAAAGATTGACCAACCTCAATACCATTGATACCAGCATAAATGTTGATAGCATTGGTACAAAAAACAGCCAACATACCCATATAAACGTAGTATAAAAATCCGAGATTCAGAGCATACCCTAACCATGGTCGTAATGGATAAGGCACGATGATTGTAGTTGAATTAATATTGGCAAAATAAACCATAAGCAATGGCAAGGATGCAACTGTTGGCAGCAAAAGTTTATCTCTCCATTTAAGGTCTAATACATCATCGGCGAATCCAAGAAAAATCATACAGCCTATACTTAATAGCGCTGCCAAGTACTCAATAAACTTTATTAAGAAAAAGAATAATTTAAAGAAACAATAATATTTTTATTAAGCTGACTAATTACTTGGTGATGTGAAAGCTCTTTGTTAAAAGCCAAAGTCTCATAAAATCTTAATGGAATGAATAAAAATGTAACTATCAAAAAAAAGGCACCACTAATCACGCCATATGCTTCAGGTCTTGTGGTTATTAATATTTAATTAAATTAAAGCTATATTATTTTCTATGCTTACATTTGAATTTTGTTCTTTTTACTCAAATCGGTGCCTTTCAAATCAGCTCGGATAAACATATCCTTGAATTTTGGCATTATTTTAAACAAAATAATGGAACCTGCAAAGGATATGGCAACATTTAAGATTAAACGAATAGTTTGGGACAATTTCTCGTCTGCTAAATATGAAGCCAGTGACATTTTAATCACATGAACACTTTTATTGATTGCCGAAATTTAAAATATTAGTTTATTGCTTTTGTTTTTTAATTCTACGTGTATGAAAAAAATTTGTGGAAAATTTCAAAAATTATATTCTATTCATAATTTGATTTTTGGCTATATGTCGATTGAGTGAATGTCTTAGGGAATTTAAATTTGATAAAAACTAAAATTTTATTGTTAATGTTACTTTCCTCAAAAAAAAAAACAGATGATCCATGGCAAACATGATTCTTCTCAGCACAAGGCTAGCTAGAAAGTTTAAATTTTGACTCAAAACAAATTTTACTGAATGTTTAAAATTAAAAATAAATAAATTTTTGTTTGAAATCGATTTCTAAGAATTCTTTATATAAATTTCAAAAAATCATTTAATTTTCTAAAAAACAAATATTTTTTGCATCTAAACTAATTTTGTGTTAATTTAAGATGGCTTGAAATTTTTACTTTTAGATATTTTCCAGGACTTTATTGAAATTAAATCTAGTCCTTAAACTTACTATCCTCTATTTGAGTCTTAATTACTTTAATTATTTTTTCAATTTATTTAAATATTTTTTATTTATTTTCATGATTTTTATAATAATAAAAATTAATAATAAAATGAAATAAATAAAAACACATGAAAACAATACAATTAATAAATAAATCAAAATAGAACAATAAAAGGTAGCTAAGGTTTAAACAGTGGATAGTTCTCTTAAGAAAGAATATTTTTGTTGATTACCGATTACAAAATGTAGTTTTGTATTCAGTTTATCTTAATGCAAAATCTAATCGACACATTTACCAGTCTGACTACCTGAAGAAAAAAATGGAAGATGTCAAAAGTCAGATTGACAAAATTCGAATAAATGATATAACAGAATTTAAAGCTATAAATTCTCTTTCTAAATCCCTTGGCCTTAGTCTTCATTTTTTAAAAATGAAGGAGATATGACCTTTTGAAAAAATTCTGGATACTTTGTCTTCACCCGTTAAACTTAAACTTCTTTGTGATTAATAATGTTAGAGGAAGTATCATATATCAGTAAAAATAGAACTTTTTTACTAAAAATCAATTGTATTCTTTGATGTTAGTTACTTAGAAAGAATTTAGACAGGGAAAATAATGAAAAATTTTTGGATTTGTAAATATGTTTTGGAATTAAGATCACATTTTTATTTTGAATGTTATTTTATTAAGTTAAATATCTAGGAAAAGTTATATCCATCATGTAAATCAATTTAAATTTTGTTAAATGTGACTAATATAAACATAAAATTAGTTTAAATTTAGATTTATATATTTTTAAGAATCAGCATCAATTTTTTCAATTGTAATTTTCAAAAAGACCATTTAACATTCTTAATTTTCAATTTAAATTTTTATTTACTATTTACAAGTCCACTAATCAAGAGTCTTATTAGTCATATTTTCGAAATTTACATAGGAAAATGATGTGCAAAAAGCAGATGGTATTTATTGTTTTCATTAATTGGTTTGAGGACATTATCTAAGAAAATTACAAAATAAAATTGAACCTATACAGATCTTTGTGAAATTCCTACAACCATTTTATTTTCATATTTCTTTTTCAAATTTTTAAAAAACAATCATAAACAAGAACAATTAAAATAATTATTTAAATTTTAAATATTAAAGAAAACTCACGACCATTAAAATTTTTGTTAACTGTTAACAAAAGCAGATTAGCTTCAATTAAAAATACCAAATCGGATGAAAAATAAAAAATTCTCCAGAGTAATTAAATCAAGGTTTCAAAGCTTTTAAAATTTACTTTTAATAATGTAAAACATCAATTTTTGTTTCAGCATAAAAAACTCATTTACCTTTTTTTTACAGAAAACAAGCCAAAAATGAGATTTCTTTTAGTAGCACTTGGCTTGCTCCTTAAGAATTTTTACAATCAAGCAAATTCATGTGGCTCTTTTGAAATTGAAAAAGATTTCGACTTAGAAAATGATTCACAAATCTTAATCGACAAGAATAGATTAAACAAAATAATTTGCTTGACAAACTGCCTTAAAAATTCAGATTGCTATTTTATGACTTACAATAATGAGACTTGTCGCTTTTACAACAAATATGCTTTGGTCAAAAAATTTTCATCATTTGGATCTCTTGTGTATAAAAAAGCATCAGAATTTGAGTAAATAAGATATCAAAAATTAAAAAAAAAATAATTTTAAAAATTAAGCTATTCTACTGAAGACCTTCATGTTTTTACTACAACTTCAACAGCAATTATGACTACAATTTCAACAACACCAATGACTACAACTTCAACAACACCAATGACTACAGTTTCAACAGCACTAATGACTACAATTTCAACAATACCAATGACTACAACTTCAACAACACCAATGACTACAGTTTCACCGATTATTTCAACAATCAACAACATTTACGGCATAAATTGGGGTGAATGGGGATTAATGGAAACATGTGACATTGGATATTTTGTGATTGGATTTAGAACTAAATATTTAGAGGAACAAGGTCCAGGTCTAATGTTCGACGATTCAGCTTTGAATGGAATGGAATTAATTTGCAATGATGGAAAAACTTTAAGAAGTGCTGAAGGTCCGGATGGAACTTGGGATTCAAATATGGTAATTTGTCCTAATAATCAGAGTGTTAATGGTTTTATGTATGGAATAGAAAAAAATCTTGGCTTTGGTGACGATACTGCAACAAATGTAATTAGATTAATATGTTTAGATAACACTATCCTAAAATCTCTAGAAGGACCATGGAGTAGTTCGATTAGTACACTGTATTGTCCTTATGGGGTTGTTGTTG
The DNA here is from genome assembly GCA_016802215.1 of Brachionus paranguensis. Classification (NCBI taxonomy): domain Eukaryota; kingdom Metazoa; phylum Rotifera; class Eurotatoria; order Ploima; family Brachionidae; genus Brachionus; species Brachionus paranguensis. The sequence goes on along the minus strand of JAESIX010000002.1, from coordinate 5,040,957 downwards.
GAATGAGAACACAATTTGAAGCTGATAAAGGTACAGATAACGATAAAACTGGCCTGAATAATGTTGAACTATATTGTAAAGTTAATGAATGATTTTTTATAAATTATTACATTGACATTAATAAAATTAATAAATAAAAGTGATTATCGATATTTCAAACTCCTTTATAGTTGTTCTTACGAAAACGCAATGCCAAAAATAATGCGGTCAAAAACCGACCGACCAAGCCACGTTCCGTCCGAAAACAGGGCTAATCTATCGGAAATAATATAAGGAATGTTGCCGGACGGGTTTCTTGGCATGGTTGTGCATTTCACAACACAAATAAGGCTGACTTTGGTTTTCAAATTTAAAAAAATATTAGATTTGTCGTACGTTTAGCTCATTTTCAGGATTCAATTCTTGGCGGTATGCTATTTTTTCCAAAAGGTTTTTGGAGAAGCACTTTCATTAGAAAATATTCTATTTCATTTTTTGAAAGAGAAATAGAAATTACATCAATTTTTAAAAATAAATAAAAATTTAGCTGATTTTTAATTTTCACCTTCAACAGTATCGCCACTTAAAATTGAGGGGTCAGGTTTATACAAATATAAAAAATTCTATTAAAAAATAAATAAAAATCTCAGATAAAAACTAATATTATTTCAAAAAGTACAGAAAATTCTAGACTTGTTTATAAGTCACAGTTTTAAATCTAAGCAAAAAAAATCTAAGTCAAAGCTATGAATTTTATTTTATTTGAATTCTATGTCCTAATTCTAAAGCAAAAATTTAATTTATAGAGTTTTAATTAAAAAATTAAGATTTAATAAATAGAAAGTTAATTATAAATTGAGTAATTCATTATTTCATAATTTTTATGGAATAAACTACCAACAGAGTTTTATGAAAAATTAAGTCTCTTTATTAATTAGTATAATGTCTTTATATTTCTTGGTCTTTTGGCAAAAGTTTTTGAAAAAAAATTTAATTTAGTAAAGAAAATGTTTTTTTTTTACTTATTTATTTAAAAATATTTTATCGAAAATATAATTCTATATAAAGTTACGTCATGAATTTTCTAAAAACAGTTTAATTAATTGATTTTCTACGTTTATTCGTATCTTCTTACTAGCTCGTCGCACGATCGAATTTGTGATAGATACATTTAAGGTACATTAGCAAATCAAAGCACAACTTGTTCTAACTTATTCTTATTTGTTTTAAAAAGAAAATTTTGTGTTTCATATAAATTTGCTTTTCTGATTCCAGTTTGAGAGCTTTTAAGCTAAAAAACGTTATTAGACTATTAAGTGATTTTAAAATTAATAATAATAATTAATTAAAAATTTTTTTCTTTCTATTGAGAAAAATTTGAATTGATGTTCTTCTTACAACAATAGAGTAAATAAATTTTGAATTCGAATTTTAAAAATTTAAATTAATTGATAAAAAATTGGAAAAAAACTTTGCTCTTTAAATTTTTGCTTATCATTATCTTAAAAATTATTTAAAAAATTAAAAATATTATTTTACTTGGAACGGGAAAAAGATCATTCATCAGGTATGATCACGGCCACATGAATTTTTTGCCGTTCCAGATAGCTATTGTAGCGGCCTAGTTTAAGTCTAAGTCACTTAAATTCTAGAATTTCAAGTCCGAACGAATGATTTTTCATTAATTATCATTTGAGAAAGATCATAATTAATTTCCTGGTCTAATCTTATAAAAAAAATCAAAACAATTACACTTTTGAATTTTATTTTATTTTATTAGCTTAAATGTTTAAGATAAATCTTCTAAACGATAAGATTAGTAATTTCTTAATTTATAAAATATACATAACAACGCCATTCTAAATTGTTTTTTCAAAAGTTAATAAAAAATCAAAAATTTTATTTTAAAATGATTTTGAAATATATTTTATTTTTTTATTTTATTAACCAAATCTTTGCTGCTTCTAAATCTGAAATAAACGCTTTAAACCAATCGGATTCGTGTGATCAAAAAAAATGTAGACTACATTTATTCTTTTATTGTAAAAATTGTTTTGAATCAATAAATTACCACGATTACTTTAAAACAAATTACCCAGAATGCATCAACTGTTTTAATAGATTTTCTTATTCGAACATAAAAATCAGAGCCATTGAAAATAAACAATCATCTTTAACACCGCAGTTGAGAATAAAAGAAACTAAAATTGACCACATTAAAATAAATTCTTCAGCTTCAAGTAAATTTTTTTATACAAAGCCACACCTTTAAACTCGATAAATAATTATCTAAAAGTATCTTCCCAACTGCCTTCTAAAGAATCGTCTGCATTGACACAATGGAAAAAAAATGGAAATCAGAAATCTGTTAATTATTCTTCAACGACAAAAAAATCCATCTTTTATAATGCATTTTCTTCAATATCTCATTCAGACCAATTAACTTCTTCGCCAAGTAAATATTAAATTAATTTTAACATTTTAAAATGCTAAGAAGATAACAGTTAATAGGTGTAAAAAATGACACCAAAAGGCATTGTGAATTTCGGAATAAAAACATAATATTAGAATGGAAATATCTTTTTTAATTCTAAAACTCGTTCTACAGAATGTATCAGCTGATACAAACTACCTGTAAATATATTTTTTCTCTAAATTTTCTGAGTCAAAAAAATTCGAGATTTTTTAGTAGTTTCATTAACAATTTTCCAGTTCCAAGTAGCTATTGGCGGCTTAGTTTAAGTCAAAGCCACTAAAATTAAAATCCAAGTCCGGACTTAAAAGCAAAAGAAAAATTTTAAGTCAGGACTTGACTTAAGACTTTTGACTTTGAAAAACTCTGGAGATATTTTAGGCTAAGACTCTCAGTCACAAAAAAAAAACGATGATTAATCGACTAAAATTGATAGATGAATCATTAATGAGTTAAGAACCATTTGTTTGATTTAAATTCGACGATGAAGATCAATTGAAAATAATAGCTAAAAAGTATTTTAACACATCACAACTAAATTATTTATAAAATAATATTTTTAATTTTTTAAATAATTTTTAAGATAATGATAAGCAAAAATTTAAAGAACAAAGTTTTTTTCCAAATTTTTATCAATTAATTTAAATTTTTACAATTCAAATTCAAAATTTATTTACTCTTTTCTTTTTTTGTATGAAGAACATCAAAAATTCTTTTAAAAATCAATAGTGAATACATTTTCATAAGAATATTTTAGTAATATTTAAGTGAGATATTTTAGAGAAAGGATTGATTTTAAAAAATTTATTTTTTCTCTATTTTTTTCAGTTAAATTTTTTTAAAGATTTAATAATTTTGTTAAATGAAAATAAATTATATAATTCTTATTTTAAGCTTTTATATTTCAATTAAAATAAAAATTTTGTGTTAAATGTTAAATGAAATCTTTTTTGTTTATTATCAAAATTTTTTTTACTAAAAGTAATGCCCAATTCTTATGAGACTTTTTAGATTGGAGCATTAGTCTTTTATAATTCATGAGAATAAACTCTTGTAGCAAATATGATTTTAAAGTTAAAAGCTTGATAAGAGCTGATAGGTAAGACTAATAGCATACATGTAAGTAGTTAGATATGTTTTTTATATTTTTTTCCTAGAAAACTAGTCTAATAATTAACCCAGAAAGTTTTTGAAAATTATCCTATAAGAGAAATTGATTAATTTAGCCTGAATATTAATCGGATTGACCAACTCTGAGCAAGATGCAGAAATTTGGCAAATTAAAAATTTTGAACAAATTTCAATTTGCAAATTTGATTAAAGCATTTTTAATGCGCTATTAAATTTCATGGCAGGATTTTAAAGCTTTTTAAAAAGGAAAAGTCAGATTTGACTTTGACTTTTGATCAACTCTTTAAATTAAATTAAATTAATGAGCAAGACACTACAAATCATTTAATATGTTTCGCTCACTTGCAATAGTTATTTAATAAAAAAAGTTTGAAATAATTTTAAAGGTTTTATTACCAACTCTGAACTTGCTCAAAATCCTGCTATTAAGTATAAAATTCTTTGGTTGGGTTGCGTTTTAAAGAGTAAATAATGTTTCGTAATTAATTACTAATTCATTTTTGTCAAATTTTAAAAGCACTTGATTTAAAAGTCTAGCAAAAAAACATTTATTTCAGTAAAATAAATTTACTGAATTTCTTCATCTTCATCGTTATCGCATTCGCTAAATAATTCTTGTTAATTCAACGCTTATATTTTTTTAGTGCTATTTAATTTTCATTTTCTGCTATAAAAAAAATCTGCTATAAAATTGAAATAAATTTTTATTATTTTTCTGCTATAAAAAAGCACTTTTGTGATATAAAATGAAAAATGAGTCAAAAAAAGTCAAATTTACAAAAAATTGTAAATTGCCAATTAACAATAACGTTAATAAAAACTTAATTTTTTTTTTGAGCGTTTGTTTGATATCCTGAGAACCGGTTGTTCTTTTGGTTTGTTTTTTGAATCAGGCCTTCTGCCCCTTTTTTTTGGAATTTGTTCAACATTTTCTTGATTTTCTAACTCGATCGATTCATGCAATTCGAAAAATTCATCTTGAGCTTTATTTTCTTGTAAACTAACTGTTTCTATTTCGTTATCATCTATCTGATTTTCTAACGAGTCCTCTTTATCATCGTTATCGTCGCTAAAATCAAGTACTGTTTCTATTGGATGTGTTTCAAGAGCTTTTTTGCTTTAGTTGCTCTTCCTTTTTTTCTATTAGCGCCTAACGGGACATCCTTTGCATTTGGATGCCATTCTAAATTTGTTTGTTTCTCAAGACAATAAGCTTTTAGTTGATTTAATGTAATATTTGCCGAACCATAATTTTGAGTTTTATACCTTTGAATCAAGTTGTAAATTTGTATAGAGGTCGCCTTCATGTTTTTTTGGTCTAGTTTTTCTTTAATTAAACTGGTTAGCTGGGTTTCATTTTCATAAATACGAATAATTTCGTCACAAACTTTAGGGGAAAGTCTTTCTGAGTCAATTTCTTCGCATATATTACAATGGTCGTGTTGATCGTCTGACATATAAACTGTACAATGTTGAGAGTCTGGTTGCAAGAAAAGATACATCTTTACTGAGCATTTATGCTTTTTTCCCATTGTGTAACAATCATAATATCGTTTTTCATTGCTAGTCATTACCCTTTCCTCCAAAAGAGTTTTTTCTGCAATTAAAAAATTTGAAAAACTACAAAATTTTCCATAAATCTTATTTTTCCCGCGATTTTTTGTCGTTGTAGGAGCTTCCATTTCGTCAGCATCTCTAAGCACATCTTCGTTTGATGCATCCTCATTTGTGGTTGCAAAAATTAACAGCTTGTTGAATCATTCATTTTAGAAAAAATAAATAAAAAATAAATTTTGTAAAAAATCACGTGACATTTAAAATTTAAAAATTATACAAAAAAATAACATAAAAATTATACAGCACTTCTTATTTTTTTTTATAGCAGTAAAGTAAAATTTTATAGCATTTTGATTAATATTTTTATGGCATAAGATTGAAATTATATAGCTTCAAAAATAACAGCCTTAATTCAATTCATTTAATTCAATATTTTGATTTATAGAAAAGAAATTTTTGATTTAAAATTTTTTTTTTTTTAACTCAAGAAAAATAAATAGCGAGTTGAGAATTATTGCACAACTTAAACTCACATAGAATTTGTTAAAAAAATTCAACATTTTTAGTGATGCAATCATAAATTTAGATACAAATAGAATAAATCACCAAAACTTATTCTGTAAATGAAACAAAAAATTTTAAATTTGTTACAAATACTGCGAAAGTCTGAATAAACTCAGCAAATTTCTGCAAAAAGTAATCTTACAGACTTTCGCAGTAGGTGTATCAAAAATTGCTACATTTTTTCTGACCATTAGAACAAAAGTTATATCATTTTTTCTTTTTTGTAATGGAAGTTATGTATGTAATTTCACAATGCGATTTTTTCTTGGGAATTTAAGAGTTAGACTCATTTTTACGATTTAATTAATTTTTATTTAATATTTACATTATCTAATTTAGAAGATGGCTTGAATACAATACAAATGAAAACTGACCCCAGTGAGTCTTCACTTGAAGATATAATTACAGAAGAGATATTAGAATCAACCCTATTGACAACGAATCTAAATACTGAATCTAATTTGTCAGTTTTATTTACAAATAAAACAACGATTTTTGATAAGAAAACAACCACGCTTCAATTTAGCAATCCGGTTGGATCTAGTACCTCTGGAACTTTCAAATCATCTACTCAGTAATTTATAAATAACTTTTTTTTTTGAAGTTTATTTAGGCAGTGTAGAAGTTTGGAGCAAAAACTGTTGCAAAATATTTTAAATAATTGAATAATATATAAATATTTTAAATAATATATAAATATTTTAAATAATATATAAATATTTTATTAAATTGAACATCAGTTTTATTTAGCATTCAAATACCCAAAATTTCTTATACCGTTAATCCCCAGTCGTGTCATTTTGACACGACTACTTCACGAGTCAATAAAAACTGAGGCTCAGTTTTTGACGAAATGTCGTGAAAAAGGGTCAAAATGACACGCCGGGGATTAGAGTGTTAAATTATTTGCAATTATTTTAAAAATAAATGTTTAAAATTTTTTAACATAACTTGTTAAACGTTAACAAAAGCAAAAAATTAAAAACTTTTTAATTTTTTGCTTTTTATCCTTCTTTATATAAAGATTTTTCAAAAATCTATATATAAAGAAAGATAGATCGAATATTAATAGAAACAGAACTAATTTTAAATTTTTTAACTTTTTTTTTTGAATTAATAGAACTATTTGTTGATTTTTATATTTAAAATTTAAATTTTTCAAAATTTATCAATTATATATTTTTAAATTAAAAAAATATTTTGCTTTGCTTTGATTTTTTTTGCGCCAAACTTCACCGCCGCTTTATTTAGTAATATTAATTCATTAGAATCTATAAACATTTCAATTAAAATTAAAATTTTTAAAATTTTCAAATTTGAAAAGATTTTTAGTATTTTTTTCTAATAGATTAATTTTCATTATGATTATTAATGGTAAATTATTAACTCTTTTGTTCCATGTCAGATTTGACTGCTTTAATTCTTACTTAATAAAATTTTCTTAAACAAAATAAAAAAAAATCATTTTTATTGTCAATTAATTCAAATTTTTTCTTTGCGCCTGTTATAATTCTTATTTTAATGATTGAATTAAAATTTTATCGAGAGTGATAATAAGCATATTAAAAGCAATAAGCATATTAAAAATTATACTTACAATTGCTAGTTTTCGAAAAAATAAATACTCTTTTAATAATTAGTAAAAATATTTAATTTTTATTTTTAAAGATTGATTACTAATTCTTACGAAAAACTAGAATCAAAATGGATAATTAATACTACAAATAGTGCCATACTTGCTATCTACAAAAATGATTTGATAATTGTAAACAACTCTCATTTTGGCATTTTTGATTTACAGACTGGTGCATCGAAATCTTTTTTCGAACACGATCTCCTAGAACCATGCGTTTTCGGAGTAATATTTAATGAAAGACTAGTAATTGGTGACTGCTTTAATTTAAGCTTAAATATTTGGTATATTGATAAGCTAAATGATCAGTCGACAAAAATACTTCAAACTAATTCAAGATATAAGTTTCTATGCTTGACAGTTTTGATAAATGGAGACTTGGCAATCGGTTGGAATGATAATTTTTATGATATTGTGATTTTAGATTCATATAAAGGATCTCAAAAATACACACTCGTTGGTCACAATGATAAAGTTAATCAGATTCTCCAAAGAAAGGATGAATATATCATTAGTAGTTCGATTGACAAAACAGTAATTATTTGGGATTCGAGTGGAAGTTTGATAAAAAAGTTAGAATATCAAGAGAGTGTTATATCAATAGCAATTTCAAATTACTTAATTGCAGTAGGCCTAGCAGATAATGTGATTGAGGTAGTGAATTTAAAAAATGGAAGAATGATCAACAGTTTTCAAGCTCATCAACAGCAACTTTGTAAACATCAGTGTCTATTTTTTTTGGACGATAAAAGTCTTTTATCGGCATCATTAGATAAAACATTAAAAATATGGAATCCAGGTTATAATTCGTTAAATACAACTATTTTTTTACATACCACGGATGTGGAGCAACTTTTTTTTAAATTTGACTTGTTATTTTCGAGATCAAGCACAGAAATAATCAAATGGTCAATAGCTGAATAAATTTTATTTAATGAAATTTTACTTTGGTAGAATGAAACTTATTAATTTTCAAATAATAAACTAAATAAACTGGTTAAAAGTGGCTAAAAGAAGATAATACAACTTTTCATTTTTTAATTAATTTTTTTTTTCAAAATTCTTGTTTTTAATGAGATCTCAAATTTCAAAATCGACGTCAAAGTCTACCTTTGATTTATGACCAACTCTGTTTAAAAAGATAATAATTTGATTCTGACAGATTTTGTAGGTTTTTGTAGAGTGATTGGCATCGCAGAATATTTTATCTTTCTTTACATTTTTGAATTAACCAAATGAAGACAGTCTAATAAACCGACGCTTCATAATATTCAGTTTTTTTAAAAATTTCAAATAGATTATATAAATTTTATCTCCAGAAAGTGTTTTAGAATATTTTAAAAACATTTTTATGATCAAATTCATTGGATTAATCATTTTTCTTTAAATATTATAAACGATTAATTACTATTTAAGATAGGGAAGCAGAGCTTTGTATGCGAGTAACGAGACGTTATTTAAGTTAAACACGCCTTTTTTAGAAAAAGTTGACTTAAGACAAATAAATTGACTGTATTGTCAAGTACTAATTTATAATTTTTTAGAATAATGAGGCTTCTATTTTTGATTACATATACAAATACCCATTTTCGCGAACATCGAATTTTTTATTGCCCCGCTATGGCTTTTTCAGTGACACGCCCACACACAGCTTATAAAGCTCGTCGCGATCGCTCGCAATTAAATATTAGTCACACTATTTTTATTTTCCATTTAGGAACTCAGTACTTAATCCCTAATACTATTTTTCACCGATTCGATCATAAATCCAAAGTTATAGCATAATAGTCGTGAGCCAGAATCAAACATGTTGTCTGCCTCTCTATCTTCTAATTAAAACATTTCAAACAATTTATAAATGAGTCATTTCTAAAAACAAATTTGCTTTTTTTATCATATTATTCTCAAAGCAATCAAAAGAACTTCATTTAGCTTAATCATTTTCCAAAAATTGTATCTGAATGTCCTTTTTATCTTCTGGACAAAATCTACAGATTTAGATTTGAGTGAAAGAGAGAAAATCAATCAATAAAATAAATATTAAATTTCTAAATATTTTTTTCAGTTTAATAAATTTCTGTTAAAGAACTCTAATTTTAATTTATCAAAAAATGAAGAATTTTTGTTCAATTTGTTTTCGAAATTGACAACACCGAATTTTTTGGTCTTATAATAAAAATTTTCATACTACAGTGATGATTTGATCTAAGGTTTTTACGTAAAATTACTATTTTTACCGTAAAAAATTGTCAAAGGCCAAATTCCAAAAAATAGACAAATTTTACGTGATTTTTAACTTTTTTTATAAAAAAAAACTTTTTGATAATATTTTCAAAAAAATAAAAATTATGATTTTTTACGTAAATTTACGTAAAAACTAATTTTTTTCAAGTAAAAAAAAGTAAAAATATGTAAATAATCGTAAAAATACGTAAAAAATAAAAGTAACTAGTTTAGAAATTGTTTAAAATTAATTGGTTTTTTATTATTTTTTAACATTTCAATTCTATTATTCAGAGGCATTCAATTGAGACCAATCGGCTCGAATCATCAAGTAAACTTGCGGTTAAGATCAAAAAAAATATTTGGGATATCTATAAGTAGCAGTGTGATTAGAATGTATAGTTTCAATTTTGGTAATTTTTGGGTAAATAATTAGGATTTTTAGTACATTTTAAGGTTTTCGGAATTTAAATTCAATACTTTATGAGGATATTCTATCTGAGTGTTTATTACCATTCGGAGCACACTTTTATGACCTTGAGTTTAAATTGCACCAGGATAACGACACAAAACATCGAGCCGATAATTGTGTTTTAATTCTCGAAAAAAATTAATTCAAATGGGTATTATTAGAAACTAATTATTTAGACAAAATATTAAAATTTCAAAAAAGATTCGATCTTTTCCGAAATCACCTGATATAAACCCTATTTAGATGGTATGGAACGAAATGAAGAATTTTGTTCGATTTAAAGATCCAGAAAATGATCAAGATGTGGTTGATGCTATTTTCAGCAGAAAAATGTAGAAATTATATTGACCACTTGAAAAAAGTAAGGATAAATAGATGATTGATTTATTTTACAAAAAAATTTAAAGGTAATTAATATTTTAATTGGTCAAAACGGAGATTGGTCTAAACATTAATTTGATAATAAAAAATTAAAATTTAAAAAGTTTTTTATTGAATTTTCTTTATTTTACGTATTTTTACGATTATTTACATTTATTTACTATTTTTTACTTGAAAAAAATTAGTTTTTACGTAAAATTACGTAAAAAATCATAATTTTTATTTTTTTGAAAATATTATCAAAAAGTTTTTTTTCATAAAAAAAGTTAAAAATCATGTAAAATTTGTCTATTTTTTGGAATTTGGCCTTTGACAATTTTTAACTGTAAAAATAGTAATTTTACGTAAAAATGCGTAATTTTACGTAAAATAACGTAAAAACCTTAGATCAAATCATCACTGTATTTTGAAAAAGTATGAAAAAAGTGCGATGTTTCAATTTGATCTATTTATTAAGTTTCTTATCCTTTTCTAAATCTAACTTGATTTTATTTTTTATTTGCTACCAACTTAAAAACAATATATATTTTGAATGTAAATTAATTTTGAATTTTATTATTATAATTGTTATTATTAATGTGAGAAAAATTAAAAGAGTCTGTTTAGTATATATTTACCAGTTAACTTTTTAAGTCAAGACTTCGATAGTTTTTGCACCACAGAACCTAAAAATTCAAAAAAATATGTCTTTTTTAAACAATTCTTTTGTTAAAAGGATAAACTTAATTAAAAAAATTGTTAAAATTGTTAATCTGTTTAAAAGTCATAAAGTCAAAGTCCTAAAAACGCTAAAAACTCTTCTTATAGATCATCAAAAACGATGGCTAAAACTAAAATTGCTTGATATTTTATGTTACTTTACTATTTGACAGGTATGTTGAGCTTCTGTCATAAAATTATTTTTTTTTCCTTTTACTATTATATGGACCTAAAAACAAAAATTTGTTGTCGGCATTCACATTACATATTATCTAAAATATATACGAAATATAATAAATAAGAAAATATAAAAATAATAGATGCTTTTTATAATATTACTTTTTAAAACATTGAAGTGTGATAATATTATTATTTTAATCTGAAGAAGCATTAGCTTAAAACAGATAAAAATTGAGAACACTAATTTGCAGAACCTCAATGTTCTGTTCTTTGAACCAGTCGCTTACTGAGTGAACGGTATGTGCCGAAGTGCCATCTTGTTGAAAAATCCAAGGGTCATTTGGCTAAAATAGGAGTTCAACAATTGTTGAAAGATTGTTTTCTTAGGTGTTGATGTAGAAAAATTGATTGATTCGTCATGTACAAGTGTTGCATATACCAGTGCCTTTGTAAGAAATGCATCCCCAGATACCGGCTAAGCCTCCACCGTTTTGCAACCTTGGTATACAGAACTTCGGATGAAACTTTTCATTTTTAAACCTTTTAACAATTACTCTTGACTTACGAGACCTCAAAAGATCTCAAAATTGGACTCGTAAATGAAAATAACTCTGGACCAATAATTAACCGTCCAATTAAGTCTTTGTTTACACCGTATCTTTTTTGTCTATCTTTCATACTTTTCTGACCGCTTTATGAGACTCTTAACCTTTTTTTTTTGGAAATTACTCATTTCAGTAAACTTATTAATTGTAACTCCTTGAGTCTTAGAATTAAAATCAGTGGCGAGTTTTTGATAGCTTGATGTAGGGTATTTTCTAATCTCTCTTAAAATGTAATTTTCATCCTTAAAAGTTAGCTTCCGAGGTCTACCAGAACGGCTTCGATCAGACACAGTACCAGTCTCTTCATATCGTTTTTTAGTTGAATAGACACATTTTGTAGATACACCTAACAGCTTGGATTTTGCTTTTTATCTCCACTTTATAGCAGACCCACGATCTGCCATTTTAGTGGGCTAGACACATATAATTTCTAGCTTTTGCAAATAATTAAATTTGAAACTTAAAATGTAAAGCCTTGCGAGATCGTGCATGGAATAGCTGTTGATTCTTAAAAAAACAAATTGAAAAAAATTGACTGAAAATTGTTATTTTAATTAAGAATTTTTTTTATCATTTATAAATTTTTTTAATTTATCCTAATAATTAATCCCATACCATAACTCAAAAACTTGATTTTTTGCCTATTATTTTAAATATTTATTATTGATTCAATTAACGCCAATTCTGGCGATGTATAAAATAAAATAAAAATTAAATAAAAAGAAGATGAATGATAAGAAAAATAAAAATTAATACAAATATAAATTTACGATTTTTGATAATTTGATTCAGAAAAATGTAAATTTTAAAAAATTGTAATTATATTTATTGTATTTTAATTTTTAACAATTTTTATTTATTGAGTGTTGCATTTTTATGCCTGCATCATTAGGGAGGCCAATTTAAAAATGGAATCGATGGTCGTGCACTAGAACTAAGGGATCAAAAGTTATACCATGCACGGTTCTACTGTAGATTACCAACAAAAAATATCGCAAGTTAAAAATTAATCTAAAAATAATATACTTCCGCGAAATAAAAAAAGCAAACAAAAAGTAAAATAAGTTTTGAAATTCAATATTTCAATACTTTAGTTTCATTCTTTTAAATTAAAAATTAATAAATAATATAAATTATTCAAAAATAATAAACTTAAAATTGTAATAATTGAATGGTTTGAATAAAATATTTCTACTTATCCGAATAAATAATCCGAAAAGAAACACATATTAAAACGATATCAATTATCATTTTTAAAATTAATTTAAATAATTTTTTCAGGGAAAATTCCATTCGGAATTTTAAATCAATTTTGTTTATTTTACAGTATGCTTCTATTGAAATCACTCGAATTAAAAAATAATGACGAATAAATTAGACAATTTAGACTCAGAAACCAGAGATATAATAGCTTATCTTGGTAAATGTGTATTTTTAATTTGATGGTCAGATAATTTTTTTTCAGAATCTAGAGAAGAAGTATGTGACATTAAAATAAATGAAACATATAGTGTTTCAAGCAATCAATTGAATGACTGGGAAAACGTAATTTAAATTTCATATTTAATTTATAGCTAATTTTTTTTCAAAGAGAAATCTATGCAGTCTCCCGCAAGATTTAAGAAGCTTCTATTCAAATCATAATGGAATATCAATAGAATGGAGCGTAAAAATTGATGGTCAGCTTTTAATCTAATAACTTTCTGTTAAATAGCCCTTTACCTAATTTGTATCAGATTTTGAACCTTTACGGTTGGGAAGAATTCAAATAAATTCAATCAAAGAATTAACTAAAGTAGGAAGCGTACTTAGCAAAGATTTGCGTGAGCCATCAATTTTTGACTTGGAAGATCTACAATCTCCTCCAAAATTTGGTTCTCGCAATTCAATGGATATTAAAAGTCTTTTACCAGAAATTAATGAATTAGGCTCTGGAGATGCTGGATCGTTATCAGAGCTCTCGGACGAAGAAAATGCTGAACACAAAAATAATACAAGTATAGAATTAAAAGGCATATATTTTACGTGATACTTAAATTCACCTTCTGATTCCAGAAATATACCATGTTATAATTTTTTTTTAAATTAAACTTTGATTTTATATAAAAGAAATTTATATATTAATTTACTTTTTCAAGTATAAGGTGTCATTTTTTTGGTATTAGCAGATAAATTAATGAATTTGTAGCAACATAAAATATAAGCCGAATTAAACAATTTAAGATTTTGAACGGATTTTTTTTTCTAGAAATTCTCATTCCTCATTTTGATGATCTATCACGTAATTTCGAATTAGATAACTGTAATGGATATGGAAAGGTATGCTTAGTTTATAGAAATGCTAAACCAGGCATGATGGTCTCTGAACAATCAGCTGAAATTTGGTTTCTGGATCGTAGTCTACAGTGGCATTTCTTGACCGATTCTTTCAAAAATTACTACAGGTTAGCAATTAGTCATTTGGGTTTGCCACAATGGCAGATGCTGTATACCCAGGACGGCCTACCTCCATTTTTAAATGTAATTTTGGAAGAGATTTTTTTTAAAATTATTATGATTACATTTTTAAGCAATGGTTTTATATGTTTTGCCCGGGGAGGATTTTAGTTCATCAAGAAGAATGGAAAAACTCAAATTTTCTTTCATTAGTTGATAATTTTTCCAACTCAAATAATAAAAAACTCTTGTCAGTAAATCATGAAGACACTAAAAAAATCGATTTTGCAAAATTGTTTGAAGATAAAAATACCAAGTGAATTTTTTTTTATATGATAAAGTTATTTTAATCAAGACTTTTTTATAGAAAATCAACGTCTCAAGCAATGAACCAAAATTCTACGAATAGCTTTAATAAACCAGAAGAAAAAAGTGTACGCAATAATACTTCAATAGCTACAGTAAAGCCAAAATCAAGGTTTAATTCTAGTTTAAAAAAATAATCTTATTAATTTCTATTTTGCAAAATTTTGACCGTCTATTTTTTAAAATAAATAATTTGAATATATTTTATTTTCTGAATTGAATAATTTAGGCTTAAAAACCTAATAAATGTTTCTTAATTCATAATTTATTTATGGAACAAATAAAAATTTATTTATTTCATCTAAATTATACAAAATTAATACATTAGTAAATTAAAATATTTAAATTCAGATGAAAAAATGAGATTTGGAAACATCGTTTTATTAGCACTAGTTCTTTGTGAAAATTTCGTTGTTAATTTTTCAGCTGACATAGACCCATATCACACATTGGGTGTATCCAGAAATGCGAATGAAAGAAAAATCAAAGATGCTTACAGAAAGAAAGCCAAAGACTGGCATCCGGATAGAAATAAATCTCCAGAAGCTCATGAAAAATTCATGCAAATTAACAAAGCTTACGAAGTAAGATTTAAAAAAAATAGTAAAAAAAAAATCTAATTTTGTTTCTAAAGATTTTAAGCGACTCAGAACGTCGATCGTTGTATGATGAATATGGAACTACTAATGAGCCAAGGCATGATCCTGGCGCAGGTTTTCATCGAGAAAATTTTGACAACTTCTTCAGCGATCCATTCGAAGGCTTTTTCGGAGGTGGATTCGGCTTCAATCAGAAAAAAAATTCACGCAAAAATCCCGAAGAGGAAATTAACAAAAGGTAATAATAAAGTTTAAAAATTTTAATTTTAAATATTTTTTATTAATAAAAAAGAATTTATTTGGATACGGTTTTGCCGAACAGTTATACTAAACCCTATTTAATCTATGTTTATACTGAGTTTTGTTTTTCTTGTATCACTGTGGAAAACTTATGGCAAGCATTGAGACAGGAACTAAAAAATATTGGTTTTGGCGTCGGTCATTCAGACGCTTCTTGGAATAGAGAGCTAAATAAATTGCTTGAAGTAAGAAAAGTTCCAACAATTGTAGCAGTAATTAATGGAAGAGTACGCCACTTTAGAGGCGACTACAATCTAAGAGATATTCGCGAATTTGTCCGAAACTTGCTACCATCTAGACTAATTACTCAAGTTGATCAATTTAATTTTAATAAGACTGTCCAAGAGACAATTCAAGACAACAAAGTCTTTTCATTATTTATATCTCACTCAAATCATGTTTCTCTTCGTTATCAAATGCCATGTTTCCAAATGGTAAAAAACTTTAAATGTGCTTCAGTTTTATACAAAAATATTGAGTCAGAATTCAAAAATCATTTGTCCAAAAACTTCAAAATTCCAGTCGATTTGAAGCAAGAAACTCTTATTTTTTTCAAAGAGAATGTAAATTCTGATGAAGAAAATCAAAATATTCATCGTCCATTTTTGATTCAAGCATCGACAGAATTGAATTATGAAGTGATTTTACAAAGTCTTGAAAACAATAAACATTTAATTTTACCTCGGATTTCTTCCGGAGCGAAATTTTTCGATTTGTGTCCGTCGCTCTCAGAGTTTGAGGTCGACAGTTCGAAAGGAACTGTCTGTAGTGTTTTTTTGGCAAACTATGAATTAAAAAAGCCTCAATTTTTATTCAATAATGAACTAAAAAATCAATTTCTGAAAAATTTACAAGGAGATAAATTTTTAAAAAAATTGAACATTCAATTAAGTTATGTCTATATGGATATACAAACTAATTTTGCGGACAGAATTAGAAAAAATGCAAGACATGTTGAAATTACAGTCGACAAGGTAAATAATTAAATTAAAATAGAAAATTTTTTTGTCAATTTTTATTTTTTAGATTTTAATTTTAAGACGATTAAATGATAAATATGTTGAATATGATTTTATAGATGACTTGTCAATTAATGAAAAAAATATGCTGGATTTATTAAAGGATAAATTGAATAATTTCAAAAATGGAAATCAGTATTTTAGATTCAAAATGCCTTTGCCAGCTTTTTATGAAGAATCAAACCAAGTAAATTAAAAACAATTCAATTTTTAATTTTGACTAAAAAAAATTTCCAAGGACTTTTTTAGTTTTGCAATAGAAAATTTGGAATTAATCTGGGACTATTTGACTGATTGGATTTTTTGGGAACGATTACTTGGAAATAGTTCTTACTTAATGATTATTTTGTGTACATTTCTTTTTCTATGGCTAATGATTATGTTTTCATCAGAAAAATCGGATCCGATCACAGCATCAAGACATCAACGATTTCAGTAAGATTAAAAAAATAAAAAAACAAAAGATATATTAAAATAATTTTAAGGAGGAATAATGTCAATAAAGAACCTGATTCTAGGAATCAAAGCTTCAATCAGTCAAAGTCATTTAGTAGCACTTCAAGTCAAAATACGAGCATGAACGGCGATGATCTATATGACTCAAGATATGATGACTTTAACAAGAATACATCAAATCAGTTTCAGATAGTCGAAATGAATCCCAAAACTTTTCAAGGCTTGGTTAATAGTGTACCTAAAGGATTTAGAACTATTCTGCTGATTGTAAACCAAAACAATAAAACTCAGCTCATTGAAATTTTCACCAAAGTCTGTTTGAAATATAACAAGTATTTTTATGATTACTAATTAAAATTAAAGAATTTTTTTAAAATTAATTTTTAAAGCAAAACATATCAACTAAGATTTGGATATTTGAATCGTGACTCAGCAGCAGGCAAAAAATGGCTAGAAGAAATGGCTTCGAAATGCAAAATTGAAAAAAAAAAAAATCTGGAATCTGATTCGGAAAATTCAAGCGATTTGGAGGATTTTGAAAATTTGTGTGAAAAATCTGCAATTGATCTAAACGCAGACTCTAATCTTTTAGCCATCAACCCTTCTCAAAAAAATTTCCTGTCCCTCAATTTATATTTAAATGATAATGAAGATTCTTATTTTATTTTAAATGGAAAAAGTGAAAATTTCAGCGAAGAGAGACTTTCAGTTGATTTGGAAAAAAAATTGATGGCTGATCTTTCGAACTGGTTTGACAAATTTATCGACGGAATGCTAGCAAATAAAATAACTGTGAAACAATGGCCGATAATGTACTTGTAAAATACATATCGAATGTTATTTTATGTAAATTCATATATTTTGATTCATTTTTTTTCAAAATAATTTTTAAATAAATATTTAAATTATCTTAGCTATTAATTTAAATTATGTTGTGCCATACGCCATCAAGAAAAAATCTGAATATTGAAAAAAAATATCCATTAAAAAAAATAATACAAAATAATTGATATTCTCTTGATTTATCTTATCACTTTTTCATTTTATTAGTAGTAAAGTAATAGTAAATTAAACTGCAACTCGTAAATACCCGAGCAGAGCTCGAATGAGCTATAGCAGTCGCTTCTTTTTTCACAATCCATGCATCCAGTTTCGACTTAAAAATATTCAACGTTTTTGCGCTAACAATCTCTTCCAGTAATCCATTCCATATATTAACAACTCTGTTTGTGAAAAAATGGAAACGCGAGGAACAGTTTTTTATCTGTTCACGACGTAAAGTCTTTGAGTGCCTTCTTAAATCATAAACTTGACCGCTTTGACCAAAGATTAACCCTTTTTTAAACTCGACTAACTCAATTTTATTCATGATCTTGAACATCTGGATCAGATCTCCTCTCAATCTTCTCGAAGTTAAGTCCATCAGGCCGAATTTAGGTAAGCGTGTCGAGTAAGTCAAATGCTTTAAATTTGGAACTAACTTAGTAGCTCTTCGTTGGATCTTTTCTATCATTTCGATATCCTTTTTAAGGTAAGGGCACCAAGAGCTTATGGAGTGTACATAAGTTTAATGTTGTTAATATTGGGATTTCTAAAAGATTTCTAAAAGTTTAATGTTGTTAATATTAGGATTTCTAAAAGATTTCTTTAACATACCCAAAATCCTGTTAGCTTTAGCAGTGACATAATTTACTTGTGTGTCCCATTTAAGGTCGTTTTTGATATATATTTCGAGATCTCTTTCGCACACTGATTTATTAAGCGGATATGACTCAATTTTATAATCATGTTTTAAGTTGTTACGACCAAAATGGACAACCTTACATTTTTCGACATTAAGCTGAGCAGACCAGTCTCGTGACCACTTACATATGTTATCAATGTCGTGTTGTAATTTGTAGTTCGAGGAAGAATCTTTTATAATTGTTATAATCTTATTATCATCAGCGTACGCTTTTGAATTTTTTTGTATACTCTCAAGTAAATCATTTATGTATAAAATGAATAAAATGGGACTAAGGACCGAACCTTGAGGAACACCACTCGTGACTTAAGCCCAACCTGACTTTGCTTCACCAAGCATGGCTTGTTGCTAAACTTTCAGTTAGAAATGAACTTATCGGTTTATCAAACGCTCACTAAAACCGTAAAACTTGAGTTTAAAGACGAGCTTTGGATGTGAAACCTTGTCAAAAGCTTTCGCGAAATCGGTATACACAACATACACAGGATAGCCATTGGATAAGGCATGTGCTATCAGGTCCAGAGTCTCAAGTAAATTTGTATTACTGGATCTTTGTGGAAGAAAGTCGTGCTGAATATTAAGTCATGATTTATTTTCTCTGAAATTTTTTATGAAATAAAATTATTATTTTCTCAGTCTCAGCTCATTAGTAAATCTTTGCCAGAGTGGTCACTTTCCATTCACGGAAAACATGAACTTAATGCAAAATCATCATGAGGTCTCACTACCTCTCTTTGTTCTTTATTTTCAGATAGTTTTGAATATATATGTCCAGATTTTCCAGAGTCGGTTTAGTCATTAAGATTTTTGATTTTTTTCTTTTTTTAGACTTTCTCCTTTAAAATTCTAATTTCTTTTTAGTTCTTTATTTTTAGTATTCTTGAAATTGTTGACTTGAAAAATAACCTCTTAAGTAAGTTGAAATTTTAAAAGTTTTCTTGAGAAGCAAATTCAAAGACTATTTAATATTCGGTTGGACCCTACTTGAGATATAATTAAGCCATTACTCAATTTGAAAATTTTTAGGACTTAAAAGAAAATTTTTAATTCCAAATTTTTTTTAAACTAAGCTAAAATTTGAAACTAATCTTAATATTTTTTTAAGATTCGTGAATGATTTATTTTTAAAACGTAATTTTTAATTCAAAAATGTATATAATCAAAAATAAATTTTCATTTTTTAAACCTATTGAGAAATATTTAAATAAAAATTCAATAATATTCTTTCTTAATAAAAAGCAAATGAATGCTAAATAAGCAGTTTTATTGATTTTCCTCAAATTTAACAAGAAAATCATTAAGGCTCAAACTGATTTTGATAAAGTTTAAATAAAATAATCTCTCAAGTTTATATTATTACAAGTTAAAATATAAAAAATAATTGCGTTCACTTTTAGCCTTTAGCATGACTGCGATTCAAAATCTTTAAATTTTAATCAACCAAGTGAACTTCTAGTGATTTTTAAATTTTTTTTCAAAGATTTATTTTTTCTTTAAAACAAGAGTCAAACAAAATTTGGAACAAAAAGCAATAAAAAAGTATTTTAGCTTATTTTTAGATAAAAATAATTAGAAACGAATTGAATTATGCAACGGAAAGAGAAAAGCCAGAATCTAAATCTTATATAGACGATATTTTGGTTTTTATCAAACTCCGTTCAAGATTAGGTGTGAATTTTGCCTAGTCATAATTTTTTTATCAATAAAGATGATTATTTAAACAATGGTTATTTATAAAATAAATAATCCAAAAAAATATTGAATATAGCAAGAAAATAGTGATTTCCTATTATAATCTCAAAACATTAAAAATCTTTCTATCTAATAGTATCAATTTAAACCATAGAAACAAATGGGTCTTAAGACAAATTCAAAGATCAAATTTCTCACTTTTTAAATTAAATTCAAGAAAATTTTTTCAAAGTTAAATGTTTGATTTGCAAATATTAATATATTAAAATTTGTGTAGAATCAACAAAAATTAACTAGTAAATTAAATTTCTGTTTATTAACTTGGCCCTTTCGAAATAAATTTTGGGGCGATTGACAACCATTTCAAAAACAAGAATAAATTTGGTTATTTTTTTAAATCAACTAGTCAACTTAAGCTAGTATTATGGGTTTTCTTAAATATTCCTTGTTCGACGATTAGGGAATATTTATTTGCCTATGATTCAATAGTTCTATTATATAACAAAACAATACGGCAAATAATCTCATATTTCTATTGCGTTCCGACTTTATTTATTTTCTTCTATTGAAACTTCATCAGCTTGGTCACGATATTTTTTAAAAAAGAATAAAAAACTTAAATAAAAGAAAAAATATTTATAAAAATAAACTGTTTAATTTTAAGCTTGATTTAATTCGGCATTAGAACCTAAATAAATAAATATCTTTTTTTTAATCAGGTCAATTAAATATTATTTTTAAGCTTGAATTTATGGCCGTAAGCCGATCTTTATGATTCAAAACATTGTTATTTTGGTCATTTGCAACGCCGTGCATTTTTATATAAAAACTATTTAATTTTTAGAATAAAAAGTTTTGAAGTAATCCAAATTAAATAAGATAATTTTTGCCTTAGTCTTACAAAATTTTGTCACAAATTCTAAACGACAATTTTGCTAATTAAATTTTGTATTACTACAACCATACAAAAATCAATAAAAAGCCTAAAACACGTCATTTGTAAACAATTCAAATAACAATTTTTATTTTTTATTAATTAGAATTTTAAAACGAAACCCGAAAAAAAGCATCCAAAATTTATTAGATTGGGTAATGCCTAGTTTTATTTTTAATTAATAAGACAATTATGATTTTTTTGTGTAGAATCAAGATTTTGAAGCCCTAATTTTTGATCATTTAAAATTATTTTTATGCTGATTTCTAAGCCATATTTTATTCGTCAAAGATTTAAATACTAGGATTTAAGAAAAAACCTCTTTCAAAGTCCAAATTTAGCAATCCATATTTTTCTAACTCTAACAGTTTACAACTAGGCCCAAATCCTTAAGCCCAATTCAACTCAAACTAACCTTATATTACTCGATAGGATTTAGAAAGGTTCAATTTTTTTTAACAAAAAAAAATAAAAAGCTTAATTTGATTTATTTTATCAAAATTTTTATAAGTTTCGAATTGAATTCAATTTTTAAGATTTGAACTTTAAATTTTGTCTAGCGTTCTAGTATTTTTGCGAATTCTTTTACAATATTTATTTTCCCTTAAACTCATGCCTATTACTCTTAGAAATAAGGTGAATTTCAAATTCATCTCTTTTGGAGTTTTTATTGTCCAAACTATCTTATAACATTTTTTTATTATATTTTAAAGATAAATTTAAATAAGCTTATAAAAAAGTTCATCCCTAATTCTGGAATTAATTGTTAATTTTTGGCTAAGGTCAACATTGGACATTATTTTTCAAAGTAGTCTTAGGTCAAGTCCAAGTCTGGATTTTAATAAAAATTAAAGTCTTTGACTTGACTTTAAAAAAGAAAAAAAAAGTCCGGACTTAGACTTGACTTAAGACTTGTGACTTTTGATCCGATTTACAAAATTAACTCATTGAATATTGTTAGTAATCTTTAACATTTGAATCGAATCACCTCGAAGTCGTCTGATTCAAGATTAGTTAAACCTAGTTAATAACAAATAAAAATTCTAAGAATTCGATTTGCTTTTCGTATTTTGTCTTGTTTTAGCGACTGAGTTTGAAAGATTGTGTGCTAAATAAGGTGAAAAAGGAAAATTAAAAAATTGTTATAAAATGGTTTGAATGGTAATAAGTCCAAAAAAATCAACTGGAAGTTCCTTTTACTTCTAAAAGTATTAGGCAAGAGTTGACGATGCAAAAAAAAATTTCAAAGATATTTAATTTTTTCTTTTAATTGATTTTTAAAAATAATAATAATAATAAATATGAGCTGCTTTAGGCAAGGCTTGGATAGAAGAAAAACTTAAGGAATTCGTCTGTGGTAGCTACGCTTCGCATTAAGCTAATTTGAGAGTCTTAAAATGTCTTAAAAGATGGAGCTAACAAATAGCTATATAACTTTTAATAAAGAAAATTATTAAAGATTTATATTTAGAAATCTTTGTCATTTTCAAAAAATGATTTAATTTGCTTTTATTTACCAATATTCATTTAAGTACCAGGCTTGAGAGCGGAATTTTAAATTAGAATTCCATGCAGCTTTGTTTTTTCAAGAAAAAATTCCATGGTTTTTTCCATTCTAAAATTCAGATCAAATAATAATAATAATAATAATAAGCTACAGCAAGCAGGTTTGCGAAGATGGTCTATGGTAGCCACTTTACAGCGTCCATAGGAAAAAGGTTGGTGTCTGGCTGTTTTGGACACTTGGAGTGGAAACGGCACAGCTGTTCCGGTGGTCGTTGAGCAAGAATGGCCTAATTACAACGGGACTCGGAGACCCCCAGATCTACTAGAAAGCTTCCATTCGTCGAACCTGTTCTTGAACTGGTTTACAGTCGAGGCACCGATTACTGTCTCAGGTAGGCTGTTCCACTCTCTGATGACACGATTTGTGAAAAAGTGTCCATGCTGGGCACAGTTGGTAGGTACTTGGACGGAAAGACGCCTCTTGTGCCCTCTAATACCCTGGGCTGGTCCGGGTTGGGAAAGCGAGCTGCAAAGCGGGGGGGAGGTCTGACCCAATCTTTGCTATTTAAGCCGTTTCTGATCTTGAACATTTGGATAATGTCTCCTCTGGTCCTGCGTTTGCTTAGAGTAGGCAAACCAAAGATGGAAAGGCGATCGCTGTAACTGAAGTTACGAATTCTCGGAGCGAGTTTGGTTGCTCGTTTTTGTACTTTCTCAATAATGTTGCTGTCCTTGACAGTGTAGGGGGGGCCAGACCACTGCTGCATACTCCAAGTGGGGCCTGACTTATGCGCAATAAAGCGTTATGAAGGTGGAATTGGTCCAGAATCTGAACGTTCTTCTCAGCTGTCCAAGGATGGAGATGGCCTCATTAGTTTGGGGTTTGATATGGCTAGAGAAATTGCTCGCGAAGGTGAGAAACAAGAAAATTTTTATTATTTAGCCAAAGAATTCTTTATTGTTTTTTTAAGGCAATAAAAAACACTATTTGATCTAATTGATTAAAATTCATGCAAGGATCAGAATGGTATTCAATATTTGAAAGTTGAACATTAAATTTGGTCAAGTATTTCAAAATCAATTGTTTTTTCCATCCTAAAATTTAGATCAATTAGGGAAATTTTTTTAATTTAGCCAACGAATTCTTTAAAATTTATGCAAGGATCAGAGTTGGATTTAAAATTTGGTCAAGTGTTTCAATTTTTTTGTGAATTCCTTTTTATTTTGAAATTTTTAATTTCTAGTGAAAAAAAATTTCAAGGCTTTTTTTTTTTAAATTAATAAAAGTTCAACATCAAGCGAATTTAAATAATTTTTAGCCTCTGTTCACTGTATTTTGCTTGCAATTGATTTTTTTTTAAATTTAGATTAAATAAAGAAAATTATTCACTCTACCCTTAAAAATTCTTTCTCGTACGTCCTGTGTTACTAGGCAACTTGAGCAATTAACGTAAGAAATATTTGGTGAATTCAAATATTTTGCATGTGTGTTGAAATCACAGTTTTGATTGAATTTGCAACATTTTCAGGTGGTTTGAAGTTAAAATTGGATCCAAATGACCACCATTAGCCAAACGGACACGAAGCCCCCTCTGCTGAACAGGTACTCTCTGACCAAAACCACTTTGAAGCATGTTATCCTCAAAATTTTAGGAATGAGGCCGATGTCTGCTTCAACTTTTTAGGTGACAAAATGGCCCAGGACGCCCAAAGCTCGTTGTCCAGCAGCGAGCCTGATGATGACGACATGAACTACTTTGACTACGATGACGACCACGAGTTCGAGACCATATTCACCACCATTAGCCAAAAACAAAAGCCCAAAGACCAAAACTTCAAGCTAACCCTAAAGTATTTGTTCAAATTGCTCAAATTCTACAAACTGGAACATTACGCGAACGAATTGATCGACAATGGATACTTTAGTCCATTATCATTAACAAAACTAACCAACAAGGAGTTTGACATGTTCAGTGTGTCGCCCTATGATAAAAAAAAATTTTTCAAACTACAATTATTTTTAAAGCAAGTTATGAATACAATTAAAATGACATGTAAAAAAAGTAGCCAAGTATGTCTGAACGCTGACCCGAATTTGGATTTTAAAATGTTTGCCATTAGTGAATGGAAACATTTGGCCAACCAGTCATCAACGACCTCAAACTCAATAGTCAAGCAAACATCAAACTCTAACGATCAATTAAAAGATAATAATCGACTAAATCTAGACGAAAACAAAAGTTCAACTACACCCATTTGGACAGAGATCAGCCCCAAAGCGAGCCCTGAACGCCATACTCAAAAAGAAATGAAGCAAATGAACAAAAACACTGTGGCATGGACTTGTCCAAAGCCTTGGGCTAGTCGAGCAAAGAGCATAGAGACGAACGGCACGGCCAGAAAAAGCGCCAATCCTGTGTCGTCCAAATCTTTGGTCGCAGTTACCAGCGACACAAATTCGGTCACACATCCTGCTCAGCATGCCTCGTCGAAATCAAGTAGCAATTTTTTTGGTCCCAAAATTCACTCGGGGGGCAGAGAATTCTGCAATGTAGAGCTGATTAACAGCAAAGGATATAGCTACGGTGTGCCGCAGAATTTGGCTAGCAAAAATAAGGGATTTATAAGAAGAACTCCGGCTGTGTCCACCAGGCTGGGTGAAGTTGCTTCGCCGCAAACAAACTCGACTTTGGTGACTAATGAAATTTTTGTTTTTGCCAGAAAGAGGCCTCAGCTGCCCAGTGAGGCCGAATATAAGGATTCGGTGCTTGTCGAAGATGGGGAGTGTGCAGCCAGTATTTGTGTAAATGAAGTGAGGCAAGCTGTAGATGGCACCCCTGTTTTGAGAAAAGTATCTATATTTTTTTTTGGATTGCTGAGAAATAGCTTTTGATTTTAGAATGAGTTTAATTTTGACAAGACTTTTGATGACCAGTATTCCAATGAGGAAATATTCAAAAATTCGATTTTACCTTTTATCAATTTGCCATTCAAAAATAGGTAGATATTTTTTTATTTTTTTTAGACTTTTGACTCAAAATTATAAATATTAAAACAACTTATAAAAAAAAGTATCGTAAATTGTTCGTTTTTAAACACCACAAGCACCAAATGAGTCATTTTGACCCGTTTAAAAAAATATAAATGCTCATATCTTTTGAACAGATTTTTCAGATAAATTTTTTTTTTTGAATTATGTAGATTTTATCTTATATTTTAACAAAAAGTCAGTACAAAATCTTTAATATTTTTTAAATGTTTTTTAATGCCTTAGACTAGGCTTTTTTTTTAAATTTTTTTATATCTAGAATACGCCCCAATATAGACATAGGAATAAAAAAATATTTTTTTTTATTTTTATTTTGAAAATGGGAGGTTAAATTTAATTTTTTTTTTTCGAAAAAAATGTCTTTTACTACTCCCACTGTAATTTTTTTCTAATCATAAAAAAAATAAGTAATAATTTCTTGATATAAAATTAAAATTCAGGTTAAGTTTACCAGTTAGAACAAATGAAATAATTTTTTTCCAAAATCCTTTTTATTTTAAATTTATAAAAAATGAATAAATTCCTTTTTTATTTTTATTTTAAATAAGATTTTCAAACAAAAGCCTACTAAACTTTTCATTGCTTTTAAATTCGAAAATGAATCTACTAAATTTTAGGACCATTTTATTAATAACATAAATAAAAAGTCAACTTTATGCAGTGACATAGTCATCTTCCGTGCTAAAATAATTTCACCATAATTTACTTTATATGTACCTACAATTAGTTAAAATTTAGAAATCAAGTTTTAATGTTGAATTAATTTTCAATGAATTTCTCATAGTGCTTCACTATAATTCAAATTTCATTAAACTAAAATTCATTTAACTCGGAATTCAATTAAGGTAAACTTAATCTAAATCTTTATCTAAGTCTAAATCGGGAAAATAGAAAAAAAATTTTTTAATTATTTGAGCTGTTTTTAAAGCTAATGTTTGCTTGTTTTATCATTGCACTAGAGGTACCAACATTTTTTACACAGATAAGCACCATCACAGAGTCCAATTTAGTTAAAAAGCAAAATCAAAATTATGTTAAAAAATTAAAAACAGAGCATGTTTGTAAAAAACAATAACTAAATACAATTAAAAATTTAAATGATAACAGTGAATTAAAAAAATTAGAAAATCATTTGAAGAAAAGAGAAAAATTAAATGAATATGAACAAATTTTTGTTGTAGGGTTTTTTCGACGTTTTTTATTACTTAATAAACTTAAAAAAATAAACTCTTCATGTACCAACACAAAACCAAGTCAAATGCTTCTTCAAATTTTTAAGTTTATATTACATATTGATTAATTAGTTTATAAATTTAAAGGATACCGGCGTTTTAGATTATAATTTTGGCTCCAATTTTAGTTCTTATTTTTATTATCTCAAAAATTTTGAGTCTTTTCTGTAGTTTTTTTTTAATTTAGGAATTTTTTTATAAATAAATATAATTTTAATTGTAATTTTAATTTTTTTAACTTAAAAAAAATGAGAAATAGCTCGCATAACAGGTTATACTTAAAAAGCGGAATGCGGAATTATTTTGCAGAATTCCGCAAAGGTTTTTAGCATTTCATTCCGCAAAATGATCTACTAAAATGCGGAATTCCGCTTTTATTATTAATATTTTTAATAAAATCATAATAAAGTTTAATTAAATGTAGACTTACATACTTGGTCATATTTAGAACACGACCAAGACTTACTTTTACCTTTTCGATGATAAACGCTTTCTTTAGCACATTTAAAATGATACCAATATTTGCAGTCGTCACATTCAATAGAATTATCCAAACACAATTCGTGGCAAACTGGACACGTACAATGGTCGATTTTTTGGTTAATTAATGTTTGAATTTTTTTCCATGTAGTTTTGTTAAATTACAGCATCAAGTTCTTCAAATTTGAATGCCTTAAGAAACAAGTCACTGAGTTGGCTCTGATCGATTTGAACCATGTTAGCCTTAATAATAATTTTCCCATCTAAAAAGTCGCTATCAGAGTTAAAAGGAGTTCTTCTAAATATTCACGATGATTTACGATGACTAAGGCTTCTTCGACTGGTTCAACATCGACTCGATAAAATGTATAGGGATACATAAAAAGAGGCTCTAATTTTTATGTAATTTTAATTTTATTTTCAAGTTTAATCTAACAAATTCGTAAAATGTTTCATTCCGCATATTCCGCAAATAAATTCTACAAAAAAAATATTGATACTAAAAAGCGGAATTCCGAATTTTAGTAGGTCATTTTGCGGAATTCCGCAAAATAATTCCGCATTCCGCTTTTTAGGTATAACCGCATAACATAAAGGAAAATTTATCAATAAAGAGTTTGTTTGGGATAGGATTTGCCTTTGTTAATCTTAAAGACGGAAAGATTTTGTTGCTTTTTCATAAATAAGACGCTCTTAGCTTTCTAAAATGGTATAGAAAGTCTTTCGTCAAAAAGATTAACACCAGATGCCAAAAATCCTAAGATAAACGCCAGTACCCTTTGAATTGATTTTAAACAAGCTATTTTTATAAATAAATTTATTTTTTCCAGATCAGATTTTAATTGCATTTGTTTTGGTCAAACTGGATCAGGAAAAACTCATACTCTTTTTGGCAATAAACAACAAGATGGACTATGTGTGCTGACCGCTGAAAACCTTTTTAATAATAATGAGCGCTTGTTTTGTGGATTTTATGAAATTTACAATGGTCAACTATTTGACTTAATCAACCGTAATAATAAGTAAAATATTCAAAATAATTTTTTTTTAATTTTTTAAGTTTTATTATTTCTTCAGACTGGTTCTCAGAGAAGACGCATCGGGACAGTTAAATGTTGTCGGATTAGTTGAAGTCGAAATCAAAAGCATTGCCCAACTCCGCAGAACTATTGAGATATCTCAATCCAATCGACATATTGGTTCGACTTCATTTAATAAAGCGTCATCTCGATCTCATGCAGTTATTCAATTCAAAGTTCCAAATCTACCATCATCACACTCGAACTCTGGCCATGTTATAATGAAAAATAGTAATTACTCAAACGTCAAAAGCAAAGTAGACTCAGGCTTACACTCAAATAATTCTAACACCGTAAAGCCATTTAGGCTATTGTTTATCGATTTAGCTGGAAGTGAAAGAGGAATCGACGCTCAAAATAATATTAAGGATAATAGAAAAGAAGGAGCTGAGATAAATCAAAGTCTTTTAGCTGTAAGTTTTTTTTAATTGCCATTAAATAATTAGAATCAATTTTTTACTAAGTGATTAAGTCAAAGTCAAGAGACTTGACTAATAACTTGAAATTTAGTTCTTGAAGTTAACTTAAATGAATGATGTTAAGAAATTTAACAAAATAGTTAATTATCTGAGAAGAATTAAATTTACTAAATTTTTTTCTTAGTGGATTTATTTTTAAGTTAGAAAGACAATTTTATATTGTATTTTTCTGATTTTCTTTACTAAAATTAATCCAATCCATATTTTTAAATAATTTTTTAAATCAATCATAAATAAATCTGAATTTTTCTCAAGATTTATTTAGTTCGTACAGTTACCAAGATAAAAAATAAAATTTTCCAAAAATAAAAATAAATTTTAATATTAATTTTATTCAAATATTTACTCTAAATTTTTCTATTTTTATTTTGTTTATTTTTTGTTACTAGAACTACATCTGAAAAAAAAAAATATTAGAAAGATTTATTGTTAATTTAATTTAGCTTTAATCACTTACAAATAAGATTTTACATCATTTAAAATATTAAAGTAAAAAAATAAAAAGTTAAAAATTATTTTGACGAATTATTTTACAATTAAATATTTTCTTAATCTATCTCTTTATTTAATACAGGGCCGAATTAAAGAACCCACAAGGACTTTCAAATTTTGATTTTCAATTAATGTTTTGAAATTTAATACTCCAAAGTTCAAAAATATTAATCTAATGTTTTTATTCAATGTAAAATATTTTTAGAATAGTCTATTCATTTGAATATTTTCAATCAGGTTTTTAAATTTCAGAAATTCTTAAATGCTAAAAAGAGGTAGATTTATGATAAGTTTGAATTACGGGAAGAACAATTTTTATTTTAAAATATTTAAACAATCTTACAAACAAGCGTTTCTTGATATCAATTTAGATAATTTTGTTACAAATTTGTGCTAAAGTCAGAAAAAAAACAACTTTAAAGTCTTTTAATAGTCAAGTCGTTTGAAATGATCTGATCTGAAATTTTTTTCCTGACTATTTTTTTTTCAAATCACAAATATCTAAAGATATTTTATTGTTGCATAATTTAAATATTTTTTAATATGTTTTTGATAGCAAATTTTACTGATCATGATCAAAAAATGTTTATGAATGTAAATTTAATGCATAAGCATATGTTTAAATAAGGCATTTAATATTAATAAATAAAAACTGGTTTAGCATGGTTTGCTTTACAGGAAAAAATGTTTCTGGATCAAATTTTATTGATGAAAATTTAAGCATTTTTTTCTAATATTTTTACGTTTAATTAAAATTAAAATTTGACATTTTTGATATGACAACGAGATCAATTTGGAACCTTCTTATTAAACGGCCATTTTTTCATTCTTAAAGCTTGTAATATTTTGGTTTTTTTTGCAAAATTTTTTTCAATTACTTTTCAGAAAGAAAATTCTAAATTCAAGTTAGTAAAGGGGAAAAAAAGTTTAAAATAAAGCCTTTATTTAAAATTTATTTATGGGATAACTTTGATTTTCTATAAAGATTGATTAAGAAATATTGTATTAATCATATATCATTTGGTT
Organism: Brachionus paranguensis; assembly: GCA_016802215.1. Taxonomy (NCBI): domain Eukaryota; kingdom Metazoa; phylum Rotifera; class Eurotatoria; order Ploima; family Brachionidae; genus Brachionus; species Brachionus paranguensis. The sequence goes on along the minus strand of JAESIX010000002.1, from coordinate 5,010,171 downwards.
TCTAGAAAATCATAAATCGAATATGCCTTGATTAACTGATTTACAAAAATAAAAAAATCTGTAAAAAAAGCAATTTAATGAAATAGATAGTGTATAAAATAATAAATGACGAAATATGGGCAATTTTTTATTTGAATTTTTTCCAGGTATCTTTTTTGTTCTATTAAACAGAAAAAGGTTTCATTATTTGGGTACTTAATTTCAATCATAAAATGTTAGGGGAAGCTATCAGATATTCTGAGTTTTTTACTTTAATTAAAAACTAAAATTGTTCTTTGAGAGCAATTATAGAAAAATTCACGAGATTTGATTTCCATAAATCCATTAAGATTTATTTATTTATTTACGAATAGCCTTGGCCAACTGTATGGAGATCGAACTGTCTTCTTTCAGCAAAATAAGAGGGTGAAAATTAATTATAAAGAAATTGAGTAAAAAAAAAGATAAAAAAACACAAAAAAAGATTGTATAAAATTATCGTTTTAAAATAAAAATTATTTTTAATTAATTTAAAGTTTTTCTTTGAGTTTTATAAATAAGATTAGTAAATAAGATTAGTGGAGTCTGACAGCGGTCATTAGACTCGAAATTAATATGTCAAACTAACGGGTGGTGCATTATTAGTTACTCAAAATTCAAACCCTTTTGCCCAAGCTCATTGTCCAACAGTTTTCTATTATTTGTCATTTTTTTGAGCCAGTTTTTCTTTACTCCATGATGTTGGACGACCAGAATTTTTTTTTATTTGTAGACTTTGGCCTTTTAGCTCTCGATTGATATAGTTATATGCCGTCTTTCTGCAAATATCTTCCTAGATAAAGTGATTCGCAGCATCGGCTTTTTAAATATTTGGATTATTTACAAAATAATTTTTCAATCTTTTTTCAAAGTTTTATCTCTATCTTGAGATTGATTTAAATTTTAAAAATTACACAATAACATCCTCATTAAATAAATTTGATTAAACAAAATTATAATAGAAAATTAAATTTTTGTAGCTAAAAGAATGTATCAGATGCATTGATCAGTACCGAGCATATGCTCCATTCAGACAAAGCAAATTGACCCGAGTCCTACGAGATTGCTTTGTCGGTACAGGCAATACAATATTGATCGCTACTGTTTCACCAACAGACGACTGTGTACCATGTTCATTGAACACTTTACAGTACGCCAATAGAGTACGTCAAATGGCACTCAGAAATCGCAAAAAACAAGAACTTGTTTCAAAAAGCACTTCAATTTTATGTAAAAATATTCGTAAAAATTTAGAACAACACAAACAAAAAGTGAACAGTTTACCGCCAAAAAGCGAAGATTTAAAAAAGAAGATGCCCGAAATGTCCACTAACCTGATGGCTAGAATTAGATCGAAAAGTGTCTCTTGTAATAACAAAAAATTAACTGAACCCGTCAGCAAAACTCCAAGAAATTCTGAAAAAAAGCCACAAAATTATTTGACTAACAATGCAGCTAAGAGTCCTAGTGTAACAACCCCGGCAAGTCAAACTCCAAACAACATTCTTCGCTCCAAACCATTAATCAAAAGCTCCCCATGCACTGGAGCCAAAACAAGTTCATTATTTCATCCTTCCAAAATAAACTGTTCTTCTACCCCCATCAAATCGGTGATTAAAAACAACTCGGACTATGGACCTGCCGAGGAACTGCTGTTTGTTCATGACACCCCAATTAAAGGCCACAAGCTTAAGCATATGCCCAAGAGCACTAGTCAAATGGCTGAGCTAGCTGAGAGATTTTTTGAAAAAAACAATAATCAGAATAAAATAAATTATTGTTCAATAAATTCTCAAAATGATTATTTAAATAGTAAAATTTATTTTAATAGTGGCATGGCAGAGAAAGGAAATAGAGCTTATGATTCGCCTGAAGAGCATAAGAATGATGACGATGAATCCGGAGTAGAAAGTGATGAGTTGAATAAATCATTTGAGTCGAGGAAAAAAATGAAAAATGAGCAACGAATTCAGGATATTTATACGGTGCCACCTAAGCCTGAACTGAACAAAGCAGAAATAACCATGAACGAAGAAAGACTTAATTTGCTGAGAAAAAAGCAGCGAGAAATGCTGGAAGCGAAAAAGTATTTGGCCTCTGGAGACGAGTCTTTCCAAAATGATTCATCTGATTTGAATGATAATTCAGCCTGTAGCTTCAAGAAATACAGTGAGACCAGCGAACATCTGAAAAATGCACTTGACTCACAGAATCAGCTGAGAACTTACATTCAGAATTTGGAAAGCAAATTGACAAATTTGAGAAACGAGATCAAAGATGCTGGCACTGATAATCCGGAGCCTGTTCGCAAGAACTCCACGGACTCCACAGATTCGCTTAAGGAAGAAAAGATAAGCTCGTTCAACAAGGATGTCTATTCGGAATTTTTACAAAAAAGAAAGCACCTTGAAAAACAACAGGAAAACTTTGGGAATTTTAATTTTAGAAGAAACTTTAAATTTGCTGACGCCGAAGACGATTTGGAGAAAAAGTTTATTGAAAGTCAAGGGGAGAATTTCAATGGTTCTCCGGCTGAAAAAGACAAACAGGATGACACACTATTTTCTGATAATGATGCCTTCGAGAAATCGATGTATAAAGGAAGTAGTTTATTTTCAAGATCTTTCAAGTCTTTGGAAACAAAATTTGACAGTCCCATAAAAAAATGTGAATTTTCACCAATTGCGCAAGATAAGGAAAAAGAACCCGTAATTACTCCCAGGACCCAGGTGTTGAACCCTATACCGATCAGACTGAGCTCGTCGTCTTCTTCTTTTGAGTCATCTTTTTCCTTGAGACAAGCTTTATGCAAAAGTGACACTGAAAATTTGTCACCTAGGCTCAAGACATCGAGCAGCAAAATTTGGCGTGTACCGTCACAAGAGTCGGAGAAGTGCAAAAATTGGTCATGTGCTGACAATCGACAAGTTGAGCCGAATCAAAATGAAAAATGCGAAAAAAATGAAAAGCCAGACAAGTATTTTTTTTTATTTAGAAATTTAAAATTAAATTTTTTTAAAACAGGAAACAGTTGATAACAAATCATCAAAATCAATTGACAGATTTGAGTCAGGCATGTGAAAAAGAAATGAATTTAATAATTAGTTTAAAAGATAGAAAAATGGATTTTAAAGAATATTTGAATCAAATGGAAGAAATGTTGAGCAAAAAAGTGAGTTCAATTCGAGATTTACAAAATCAGATAACTCAGTTAAAAATCGAAATCGATTAGCATCAAAATTATAAAAAAAATTTTGAATCAAATATTATTAACAGCTTTAAATTAAATTTTAGATAAATTATTTTTTATTTTAAAAAAAATTATCTATTTTTTTCTAGTTTTATGTCACACTATTTTTGAATAAAATTTTTAAATAAAGGTGAAACTTTTTGAATTTACGATCTACCAAAGTTTCTATAAACGACTTGCAAACTTTTTTTTGAGGATGAAAAGCAACTTGATTAACAATAAAATGGACTATTTAAATTTTTTTTAATAATGATAAACATCTAAAAAGTCTGCAGAATGACTCTGATTTTTTTATTTGTAGATTTTAAAAAATTGAATATTTTTTATTAAAAACTGATTTTTAGAAAAGCAAAATACAAAATTTTTTATCATTTTATTTAAAAAATTTTAATAAGTTTATATGAATAAAAGAGGTAATGGAGTTAAAATCAATTCCGGAATCAATTTTTTTAAATGCAAAATTATTTTTCTTTTAACTTTTGTACTTAAACTTAATAAATTAGTAGCTAAACTAGATATTTTCACTAAAAAACTGAAAAATAATGGCATTATAAATTTTGCTACAAAAAACAAAATATTAAAAATGCCAAAGCATAAGGGAACTGACATAATGGTGTCAGTACTCCCTTAAGTTCTGGTTTTGACACCCTTCAATAATCGGTATAATCGGTTTATCTTAATCAAACTATCAAGTGATTAAAATTTTTTAAAATAAATATTTTCAATTATATTCTGTTTGATTTTTTATTAATAAAACCAAAATTTTTTTATTTGCCTATAAAAGAATGTTTAAGTCAAGGTATTAAAATAAACTGATCATAACTCTTTTATTTGGTAGATTGTTTGATTGATTAATTAGCAATTAATAACTAAAACATAACACAAAATTTTAGTTTTTTATTATTGAATCGATACTTAAAATTTTGGGAATTTTTTTCAATTTAATTATCCGCAATTTAATCGAAAACCTTAGTTTTTAATAGTAAAAAATTTAAAACATTTGAATAATTTTTACCAAGGCTCTTTTTCTAAAATTTGAGCTTACGAAAATTCATTTAAAGTCCATTCATTTAAAAATTTTTATTTAATTATTAAAAAAAATCAAAAAATTAAATAGATTGCATTTTTTGGTAGAAAACGGAAATTCCTCTTTAATTTTTCCACTAAATTAGTCGCTTAAAAGCGTCAATTTCTCTTTTTTGGGAATTAAAAAAAAATTGAGGAAAATATTTGGGAGATTATTTTTCTAAAAATATTATTTTGAATTTTAAATAAAATATAAAATAATCTTTATAATATATAAATTAAAATTTATTGCCTTAAACAAAATTTAATATTTTTTAGAACCTTTTTATCGTTTTATTTGAATAATTTATCTAAATTTATCTGTAAAACTTGTCTAGCAATAAAAACTTTAAAACTAGATAATTTCTTTTTATAAATTTGAAAAATATAAAATTGATAATTTTTCTAATTAAAAATTTTTAATGTATGAAAAACTTAGTACCCTTATCTAAATCATTTAAGAATTATCCAAAAAAAAAAAATTACTCAAATCTTACACAAATCCCAACAAAATTGGGTTGAAATGTCTGTTCAAGGCTTATTTAATAAAAATTTTCTAAGTCTTTTAAGTTTTGTTGTTTGTATATATGTAATAGTAAAATTGTAAAACACGGAATTTTGTAAATTTCCTGGTTGATCAGTAAATTTCTAAAATAATCAAAGAAAAATTATGTTTTAAATTTTTTTCCAGTAGTTTTCTGAATTTACGTATAGAGCAGTATAAATGTAAAACCATATTTACATTTACATTTATAAAATGTTCCAGAGGTCAATATTGGGGATTATGTTATTTTGCCCGTTCCTTACGTGGATAAAGGCTTAACAGAAGCTCCTAATCTAATATGTCGTATAATCGACATAGACTATGACAAATCACTTTTTGAGTTAGTTTGTGAGGCAGGAGTTTTGAATGTCTTGTTTGCAAGAAATAGTTTTGATTTGGTCAAGGATTTGGTCTTTTTAGTAAATTATTAAAACAAATAAAAAAACAGTAAAAAAGTAAAACAATATTTTTTTTATTTTAGTTTAGAATTCTACTGGTCACTCAGTAATTTTACAAATTTACGTTTTTTAGAAATAAACGTTAACATATATTTTTCTTAAAAAAAATAAAAATACGTTTTATTTGAAAATTATAAATAAAAATTAGTTTATAATCAAATTTTAGTTTTTAAAAAATTCCGCAAATATTTTTCTCTAATTTTTATTTTTTCCGTTATTTTATAAAAAGTATCTTAAAAGAGGAATTTCATCTTTGATGATGCGAAATTCCCGTTTTCTGTTTTTTTAAGAGTAACCGTATTTTTTGTTCCTTTTGGTTTTCCGAAAATTTAACTTCAAATCACATGAATTCCGGTAATTTTCTGAAATTTTGGTAAAACCATCGAGATAAATAACTTCTATATATATGTACCTAGATTTCTACCCATCTAGCTCTCATAGTAAGACATTTTTCAGCTTTTGTTTGTTTTTAAGAAAATTCTAAGATTATAAGTCATTTAGTTCGCTTTATTAAAAAAATTTTAAAAATTTATTTGATTACTAAATTAATCAAAATTGATCACAATTCTGTCAGAAACTGTTTTGCCAAAAAGCTTGCAATAATTTAGAACTAAATTAGTAAATTCCGGAATATAATTAGGGTTTAAAAAATTGCAAAATTCTTGAAAATTTATCAGTGTTGAGTGACCTCGTACGGAAAATTTAATTTTTACATTGTCCACATTCTCAATTTGATCTTGGTCTTCTGTAATTGTATGATTGCTTTTTTCTCTAGGGGCAAATCTACTGTATTTACTTGAGTTCAATATTTTGATACATTCTTCTATCGGATGCCATGTATAAACTTCAGGACACAACAAATAAGATGGATAGTAAAATGCCTTTAAAAAAATTAATTAAAAAGTAATTTTATGAATTTCTGACAAAAATTTACTTTATATCTCATTTTAATGCACGTATGAACATAAAAACCCAGGTAATACCACTTAATATCATTGTCTAGTTTATTGATTTGTCTAACGAAAGCTATCTCCCTTAAAACACAAAATTAAAATAAAATTAAAATAAAATTAAAATTATTTTCAAATACCTTAGGGCTGAATAAGTTCCTAAGTTCAAAAAATGGTAATCTGGATCATAAAAGAAATAAACCGAGGAAACACAATTGTTTAAAATGTCCATAACGCCAACGCCAATGATTTTTCCATTTAATACGAACTGTTGATGAAAAGAACCATATCCTATCGAGCTTACATCCCCTGCAATGTCATTTCGGAAGTTTTTTTCATTCGAAAGCTTACTCAAATCTAAATTGGTCAATGGTCCTTTATAACTATCAGCCAATAATGGTGAATCGCATAAAAACCTTTTAAACTGAGACATCGAGCATTCGCTTGGTTTATCTTGATGAATTTTAGTCTGATATTTGGCATAAACTTTATGTTCTTCATCTAGCGATTCTTTGAATTCTTTAGATGGTGGAAATGAGCGGACAAGTCTTAGTTCTAATTTGTTCTGAACACTGCTCGGAATAGACAAATATTTTTCAATGCAATCCTGTTCATGCTGTGATGGATTTCTTTTTAAATTTTTCAATATATCTTGGTTTGAATTAATGTAAAATTGTATAAAAATTTTTTTCCTAAATTATTTACCTAATTGATTTTTTATTTGATCTTCTTTTTTTAATTTTAAAATTTTTTTGAATAAGCGAACATGCTTAGCTTTTAATTTTTTTACTCCGAGAACTTCTTCGGGTTTTTTTGTCTCAATTTCAGTCAAATTTACTTAAAATTAATTTCATTTTTTTAAATTTTTTAATACAAAATATTTTTTAATGGCTCATAATTTACCTCAACGCTAATTTTAATAAATTTACATTTATTTTAATAAAAAAATATCTTACTTGCAAATAAGTTGAAATATATGATTTGCAGTCTTTTGCTAAATTAGTTTACTAATTTTAAGCTTTTAGTTTTTAATATAATTTTTATATCTTATCTCTTCTTTTTTACTTTTTATACTATTTTTATAATTTGAAATTCTAATTTAAATGTATTTTTATTAAAATATAGATTTTTTTTTAAATAGTAATAAAAAAAAATTATTCGCCATTATTATTTGTTTTAATTTGAATTTAATAATTCTCGACCAACTTACCTTTAGATTTTAGGAAAAAATCCATAATTTTCTTTGCATTGGTATTCTCAGTTTGATTTATTCGATTTAGGATATTATCATTTGAAAATTTTGATGAGCTACTGCCGTGTTGCGTCGGCTCGCTATTTTTGGTACAAGTTTTTCGCTTGTTATGTTCTAAAAAATTTTTTATCAATTTTAGAGTATTTTTTTGTGATTTTCTTAATTGAAAATTTTTCGAATCACATCTTAAAAATTTAATAAAATAGCAAAATTAGCAAAATTAAAATTATTTGCATTGGTTTACTTAATTGTGTACAACGGGCAGCAAGTACAGTCCATTTTTGGTTTGTACAAATAAGTTCCACTTCTGAAATAAACTTATTAAACGAAAAGTCGGGACATTAAATTTAAAGTTTTCTAAAAGACCTTCTCCATCCTCTATCTATCAAACTTTGGTAATCCTGGATTGTCATCTTTTCAGCCGTCATTCCTTTAATTAAAGCTTAAAATTCAAAATTTTTAATTTAATTTTTATTTTTACCGATAGAAACGCTTCCTTTGGTATCACAATAACCACAATGATGAGGTCTTGGATTATCAATTGTATAAAGAGAAACAGTTGAGTGGAATTGGTTTGACATTTTTTAAATCTTTGTAAAAATTTTAAGAATTTTCTATTTTCAATTTTTTTATTGAAATTTATTTTATTATTATGAAATTAAAATAAAAAAAAAAACATTAATAATTTAACATTTTCTATAAAAAAGAATAATCACTAAAATTCAATTAGGGCTTAAAAAAATAATTAAGGATAAAAAATTGATTTGAATTAAATAAATTTAACAGAAATAAAAAGTAATGAGTTGAAAATCAGTATTTTTCTACTTATTCTTATTTCCATTATTTTAAAATTAATTTTTAGAAAAAATCTAAGATTTATTATTATAATTGGATTCTTTAAAAGCATAAAATAATTTGTGTCGAAATTTTTTCTAAAATAAAATTTATCTAAGAGTTTTCTATAACCGAATATTTTTTGATCAAATTTTCCAATTCATCTTGAGTAATATTTTGAGCAAAATAACAAAATTCCTCAAGACTTCTAATCACTTCATTTTGAAATTTAAAATCATCATAGTCTATCATCGTTTGTTTTGTCTCTCCATTCGATCCACATTCAACAAATAAACACTTATCACATTCATGCAAATTCATATAGACTAATGCTTGTATTTTTTCACTTTTTGTGATCGTATCTTTATATTTGTAAAATTTACTTCTTGTTTTTACTTCCAAAATACACTTGTGTTCGTCACTGATACCATCAATAATTCCCACAATTTTAAACAAATTGAAATCTTTGTATTTTTTTGTTTTATTTCTGATAAAATTCATTTGTTTCTCTTCATTAGTTCTTTCCAAGATAGACTTTTCCAATTTATTTCCTCTAGATGTGCTAATAAATCTCAAAGCATTTAGCGATTTAATTGCTGTAAATTCGCTTCGTTTTTTATCATTTGTTGTAATGAAGCTTTCCTCATCACTTTCCGCAGTAAAATACTCCTCATCATTTGACTCTAATAAATTATCTTCGATAATTTCCGAATTTAAAATTGAAATGGCATCTATTTTAAAATTATTCATTACTTCCTGGTCATTAAATCTTAAATTTTCGCTATCGATGTTTAAGTCCATGAAGCTTTTAATTTGGCTCTTCTCGTTTGTTGATAGCTGGAAACTTTGATTTCTTTTAGACGATTTCGGAATTAGGTCTGAGAAAGGTTTGAATTCTTTGAGAAATCGAAATTTTGTAGATTCGCTCGCATTTCCACATAGAGGACCAAGTTTGGAGGCCGAAAAAACCGGAAGAAAGTCAGATGCGACTTTTTCGCTCATTTTAATTTTTAAGTAATTGCACAAATTTATTATTTTAATATCATTTAAATTAGGTAAATTCACTCTTAATTTCATAATTTTCGTATGATAAACTCAGAATTAACCTATTTGTTATTTTTCTATATTTTGATTCATTCAAAAGACCTTAATCTAAAATTTAAAAGATTGTTTAGAAATTTTCAATGATAAATTCTTTATTCAGCTAACTTAATAATAAAATAACCTAAGCTTTAGCAAAAAAATTAATTATTTATTAAGGTCATTTTAGGTTATTTTCAATTTGAACTCAAAATTGGTTTAACTTTTTCTTAGAATAATTTTTTTCTTCCTGCATTAATCTTGAAGGACTCAAACAAAATTATTGTAATTTAAAATGAATAATTTTCATGAAGTTACGGCTCAAAGAGATATAAAAATTATTAAAAAATCATCGATCGATTTTGATCTATTTTTCAACAATTTTTTCATGAAAATTCTTTTAGAACTATTAAATGCATTTGGATCTCTGGAAAACCTAACATTAAAAAATATTTATGAACGTACCACTTGTCATTTATTTTATAAAAGTAACATTTTTGAGGAAAATTGAAGTTCATTATCATATCTAAGTATAAAATCACAATTTTCAGTTTTAGATTAATAAAAAGGTATTTTTAACTATTTTTTAATAAAAAATAACTTAACTTTATTAAAACATAATTTGTGGAATTTTTAATTAAGAAAATATTTGCAACGTAAAATTTTTGCTCATTTTGCTCAAAATATTTTAAAAATAATGCGCAAGTGCATCAACTTTGCAAATTTAAAATTTAAAAAAAAATTAAAAATTATGTTAGTTGTAATAATTTTGAAAAAATTATTCTTGATTAATTATTATTGTATTTGACTGTAATCCGGCTACTCAGCCGCCAAATATTTGCCATATTTATGTTCGCAGCACACAATCTTCTTCACACGAAATGCCCGACTAAGCGTGAACGCAGAGATGGTAGGCCCAACTGCACACAATTAGCATGTCTGCCCTCATGTCTCTTTTTGATTTGATCTACAATCAACCAGATGTTTAACGTGTAGTGATTTTTTTCGATGATCCCGTGCTACAATAAACAGTCAGCAAGTCCAAATCAGATTACCACCATCTACATGAACGCTCATTCGGCTCTAGGACATTCACGGCGTTCTAAAGTATTGAAACATAAATATTACAATTGCCTATAAGGAAAACGAGGACTTTGAGAGGTTAGCCAATATTGTGAACATTTTTTAAGTACCCTTCAGTTTAGATAAAACGCTTATTGATGACATTGGTGTACAATTATTTGACACCTTTAAGATTAATGCAAGAAGAAAAAAATTATTTTAAGAAAAAATAAAACCAATATTGAGATAAAGACCAAAAAGAATGAAAAAGACGCCTAGTATTTTGGAGTTTAGAAGTCATTTTAAGATATTTAAATTTTTTCATCAGACTTGAAGTTGTTTTTCGAATTAAAAAACATTATTTTCACATCAAAAATTTTTTTTTATAATTTAATTTTTTATAAGTTTTTTTAATATGAAAAAGTCATTTATATTAACCCTTATCCGTAGAAAACTGGGTCAAAAATGACCCAGCACTACGTTGTTGACGAAAATGGGTCTTTTTTGACCCAAGCAAAAAAAAATAAAAATTCATATACGTTGTTGACGAAAACTGGGTCATTTTTGACCCAGCACTACGTTGTTGACTAAAATGGGTCATTTTTGACCCAAGCAAATTTTTTTTTAATTTTATCGTTTTTTTAATTGACAAATCTTATTTGAAATAAATTTACAGTAGCTCTACTTTTACAAATCAAACAATTAGTTTTCATTTAATTAATTTCTTATCCCTTTTTTAGAATCTTAAAAAAAACCGCTTTACTTTTCATCCTAAATATGTTGTTTATAATTGAAGGATTGTTTTCAAATTAACGAATTTCTCAGAAAAAAAATTTTCTAAATAAATCAATTAAAAATTATTGAATCAACAAATTTAAAAAAAATGAGTTTTTATGAATTTAATTTTATTAATTATTCACCTGAACTGAACAACGATTTCGAACAAATAAGTGATGATGAATTCGATTATGTTCAACCGCCATTAGAAGGGTTGGTTTGTGGTTTCGAAACTTCGGAAGAAGAATCTTCCGAAGAAAATGATCTAACTTCTAACGGTGAAATTCAGCATCGAATTCCTCGCTCAGCTACATTTACGCTAAATTCAGAAGATATAAATTCTTCTAATCATATTTATTTTGGGAGAGAAAAAGGTTATAGATGGAGTTCTAATCCTCAATATTATCCGAATGTATGTGATGTCCAAAATCATCAACCAATGCTCAATTCGTGTGTTAGAAACTGTACCAAAATGAGCCATTTTTTTTCTTATTTTATTGATACTTCAATAATTAGGAAAATTGTTTTATACACTAATAAAAGAATTATTAAAAAAGAAGACTTTACATCCGAAACGGAGTTGAAATCCTTAATTGGTTTATTGTTGTTATTCGGAGTAACTGGGAAAAATGACGTCGAAGTCAACCAAATATGGTCTTGTGAGTCATTTCATCACTCAGATTGGGCATCAGCTGCTATGCCCAGAGACAGATTTAAATTTTTACTAGCTAAAATATCATTTGATGACATTAACAGTAGAGTTGAACGGCTTTCCGCATCTAACAACAGCAAGTTCGTTAAAATGAGTGAAATTTTTGAGCAATTTAAATTCAATATAAAGTCTGCATTTACACCGGGAAGTAATTTATGTGTCGATGAGCAATTGTATGCATTTCGTGGAAGATGCGCGTTTTTACAATATATCCCAAATAAGCCAGCAAAATATGGTCTCAAGTATTGGTCATTAGTCGATGTGCAAACCAAATATCTTTGGGACACGAACATATATTTGGGAAAAACAAACGAAAAATCGTCGCGTTCGGTAAAAGTTGGCGAGATCGTGGTAAAGAATTTATGCGAACCATTTTTCGATTCGAAAAGAAATGTTACCGCTGATAATTTTTTTTCCAGTGTTTCGCTAGCTGAGTTTTTATTCGAAAAAAAAATGTCTTATATAGGCACTTTGAAATCAAATAAACGTGAGATTCCTTGTGAATTTCAGGCAAAAAAAGAAAGAAAAGTTGACACTTCAATTTTTGGTTTTAACAAATCGTTAACACTGGTTTCATATGTCCCTAAAAAGAACAAATCAGTGATTTTAATATCGACTTATCATCATGATGTGTCGATTGACGCGCAGACAAAGAAACCAAAAGTAATCCTTGATTATAACTTAAATAAAGGCGGAGTTGATACACTAGATCAAATGGTCGAAAAGTTTACATGCCGTAGGAAAACAAAAAGATGGCCATTAAATGTATTTATGTATTTAATTGATATAGCTGCAAACAATTCTTTCGCCCTATATAATTTAAAGCATGAATCAGCGACAAGAGTCAACGGAAATCGTTTTCGTAGAACATGTTTAGAGCAGCTCTGTACTGAGATATTGAAGCCATGTATTGAAGAAAGAGCGAATCAGATTTCAATGAACGATTTTCGTGGAGTTAATAGTAATCTAGTTGAATCTATTAAAAGAACCGGAATGCAAATTATTAAAAAAAGACCCCGTGAAGAAGAAAGTTCGAGTACAAATTTATTAAAGTCTAGAGGGAGATGTTTGATGTGCCAAAACGAAAATGATAAAAAAAAGCGAGATAACAAAAGCTCAACAACTTGTTGCCAATGCGCAAGCTTTGTCTGTAAAGATCATTTAGAAAAAATGAATTCTATTATTTGTAAAAATTGTATTTTAAATTAATTAACTTTTATCATTTTTTTATTTTTTTAAACTTGAATTATATTTTTTTAATAAAAGTATTTTAAAACACAATTAATTTTTTTTTCTGGGTCAAAAATGACCCATTTTCGTCAACAACGTTATTTTTTATATTTTCGACGGATAAGGGTTAAAAAAATATATCTTTTTAATCTAATAGTTCAACATACAATCAATGCAATAACATTTTTTCACTTTTTTTTTAAATTTTTTTTGAGGTTTACGTACCATCCTGTACTGATCAATGTACCTCGTAAATTATGGCCTAACTTTCTCAATTTGCTTCTATGGTCCGATGATATTAAGATAAAGTCCATGTGTACCCAACAGTCGAATCCATGTTTTCTGAGCCAGTCAGCCATAACCCTGATCATTTTGTGATAATGGTAGAGTGCGTTCTGGATGCCCAAAGGAAATCATGTAAATTTAAAAAATTTTGTATTATATCTGATTATTGTAACATGGTCCGTAGGTGGATGAATTGGATGTTATAGAAGGTAAGTTCAATTTTATAAACCAGTCTTTTGCAAGATGGCGCTTCGGTACATACCGCTCACTCAGTAAGCGACTGGTTTAAAGAACAGAACATTGAGGTTCTGCCATGGTGTGCCCGATCACCAGATCTCAACCCAATCGAGATCTTATGGTCATACATGAATGGCAAAATGGTAGACACTAAAGTAACCTATATTGAGCATTTAAAAGAGGTTTTACACAAAGAGTGGTTAAAGATTCTGACTGAGTATGTGAAAAAATTGATTGTATCTATGCCAAAATGAGTTTTGGTAAGTTATAACGCCAAAGGCGGTAATTTCAAATATTAAATTGTAAAAATTTCTAAACTTTTCAACCGTTTTTTTTAAATTAATTGTATCCATTTTTTCTTTTTGGATTTTTTTTTCACTTAATTTTTTTTTTTGGTTCTATGTTTTTGGATTGATGACAAATAAAAATTAAAATAAAAATTCCGCTTTTTTTATTTTTTACGAAAAAATAATTGATTTGTTAACAAATAAAAAATTTCTAAACTTTTGCAACATACTGTATTTCATCATCATCTCAGAAAAAATTTCGGAAAAGATTTAACACTTATATCAACAAAAAAATTAAGTTTTTCTCAATAAATCATTTCCTTTTTGCAAAATTTAAAAAATTTTTATTCATTAAATCTGAATTTTCTAAATTCCATTTTACATGAAGTTATTAAGCAAAATATTCTAATCGGTCGAATTATTATTGCAAATTAATCGTAATTTATAATAGCAAATTAAATTCGAATTAATCTTAAACCTCCAGATTATAAGATAGAAAAGGGATATGTTATTAAATAAACTTTTTTCTTGACCATTATTGATTTGGCCAGCTTTTTTTGTTATCATAATTTACCTGGCCATCAATTTCATTTTTGTTGATTGGCCTGGCCAATTATGCTTTGCTTGACAGTAGTAGTAGTATTAGAAGTTTAATTAGATTGTACTGACAAGGCACACTAAGACAGCTTGATTGCTGCTCGTCCAGCAATTTTTTTCAATCAAAATTTTCGGTTATCACTAAAAAGCCGAAAACGGAATGCGACACATTTTCCGCAACTTTTTATGTCGAAATTTAGTAAAATAGGCTACTACTATTACTTGTAAAAAAGCGGAAATTCCGTGTTTTAGGTACTTTAAAAAAATTTACGGAAAACTTGACAAAATATTGTTTCAAAAATTATTTCATTATTTAAAAAAAATGGAGTGTCAATTTTATTTATTAAAAAAACAGCCATAAACAACCCTTTTTTCACTTGAATCGTATGTAGTCCCAGTGATCACTTAGGACCAAAATTTTTTTTAATAAACTAGACAAAATTATGAACAAATCTGTGATTTTACTTTTTTGAATTTTTGCTTTATTTTATATAAACACAGTCTCAAAAACATTTGAATTTTCATATTTTTCAAATAAATAAATCTATTTTCTGTTTTAATTAACACCATAGACCATCTATTGGATTTAGCTTGTAATGATTTTTAAGAAAAAAACAATTTTGTTTCCATATTATTTGACTAAATATTCAATAAAGAAAATAAAGACATTAATAATAAAAAATAAAAAATTCGTAAAAATTAAAGATACTCTTTTAGACCTATTATCAGAATTATAGACACATAAACTACTTTTTTTATTTAAAAAATTTATACAACAAATTTATCAACAAAATTATTTTTAAATTTTTTAATTTATTTGTTTCGCATTCCGTTTTTGGCTTTTTAGTGATAAACGAAAATCTTGATTGAAAAAAATTTTCGAAAGATTTTTTTTTTGTTCTCGTTATCTGATTTTAATATCTTGGGAGATCAATAATAGATCTTCAAAAAAAAATTGAATATTAGAAGAAAAAACTAATTATTTATTATTTATTTGTTTATCTGTGCCAAGTCCTTCAGTTTAAGTTTTTTTTCCTATCCTTTTTTCTCATTTTCATATCAATTATTCTTAGAAAGCCGGCTGAATGGAGGGTTTTTGCCGGATGGATAATCCTAGAGAGGTTGCTCTCCTATATTTTATACATAAAAAAATGTTTGATTGACATTATTTATTGCTAATTCTGTTAATGCTCTGAAATGCAATATTAAATGTTTATTTTTATATTATTTTATAAAGGATTAAAATAATTAATCATAATCACTCAATACAAAATAAACATAAACTATAACATGAAACACTTTTTAGTTAAATTCATATTTTAAATTAAATGTAATTATTCGAGAATACATGTAATAATATGAGTAAATTATCAAAATAACCAAAGAAGCTTTTTTTAGTCTTAACTTGGTTTAGATGAGAGTCTAATTAAAGATTTATGAAAATCATTATAATTATTCAAAATATTACTTTATTGATTTTAGAATTACTTGAAACTTACCAATTTAAATCAATCTGATAAGAATTTTTTTTAACTAATAATCAAAAGGCTTGTAAATATTTTCAAACAATTCAAGTCAAGTTTTTTAAATTACATTATTTCACAAAATTATTTATGATTAAAGTAATTTTATGAATTTTTTCATCTAAAATTTAGATCCAAATTTTCATTTTAGAATGTCTTTAACTAATGCATCTGATAATTTTTTAAATGATAAAGTATTTCATATTTTTATTTAAAAATAAAGAAAAAATTATTTTCTATTAAGGAACATCCGCGTAATTTGATCCCTGAGCTTTTACGGCTATTTTATTCTCTCGATTGGGTAGCAACCAATTTAAATTTTTCAATGTAATTTTTTTAATTTAAAATTTCTAGGTTACTGGCACCGGTGGTGGAATTACTATAAAACATAAGTAAACTTGGCCTTATTTAAATCAATTTAAAGTCATCTTGTTCAAATTAAAGTGATGATATTTACATTGCACCTTCTGGAGTTCACAAAGAACGTGTCCAAGTGATTTTAAAAATTAGAAAAATATTCAAATTAGAAAATTGATTATTTTATTCAGCCTGAAGACTTATATGTCCAAAGACTTAACGGAGAGCTAATTTATGAACCACCAGCTGAAAAAAAATACAAACCAAGTCAATGTACTCCGTTGTTTATGAATGCTTATTTTATGAGAAATGCCGGAGCTGTTATTCACACTCATTCTAAAAATTGTGTAATGGCAACGCTCTTGTATCCTGGGACAACTTTTCGAATAACTCATCAAGAAATGATAAAAGGAATAAGAAAATGTACAATGGGTATTTAAAAATCTTAAAATTTGAAAAAAACTTTTTTTAAAATTTAATATTAGGAGGGTATTATAGATATGATGAGGAGCTTGTTATACCAATTGTTGAAAATACTCCATTTGAAGAAGATTTGAGGGTTATGGTTTGATTTAAATTAAACAAAAAAAAATTATAATTTAGTTTCTAGGATCGAATGGCAAGAGCCATGGAAGATTATCCTGATTCGTGTGCTGTTTTAGTTAGACGACATGGAATTTATGTGTGGGGTCCTAATTGGCAATCGGCTAAGTCAATGTGTGAATGTTACGATTACTTGTGCGAAATCGCAGTCAAAATGAAACAAGCTGGAATAGATCCAACAGTTGTACCAACAATTCCAAAAAATGCTTATGTTTAATTTTTAAGAATTAAATAAAATAAAAATGAATTAATTTCTCAATTTTTAGAATTAATTTTGCATATAGTAGTAGCAAAAATTGGTCAATTTATAACATTTATCAGCTCTTGATGGACTTGATCATTTTGACCAAATGTCATAATCTTAAATGAAAATTCACATTCCATTTCATCTGCATATTCTAATTCAAGATGAAAATTTGTAAATCACCTATCTACGTGGTATCAGCAAAAAAACTTTTAATAAAAGGAAAGTTTTTAATGCGAAATAACTCAAAATTTCCATTTAAAGAGAGACGCACCTGTATCCTACGATTGATGATCTTGTATTGATAATAAGTGATTTTTGTAAATTTGGAAATAAGACAAATTATTAAGTTGATTACGTCCAGATACAAAAAACCTCAAGATACCAGTGAACCCAGGTGAACAACGATTACGAGTATTCCGTTCAAAAATTCACAATGCTTAGATTAAGCATGTTTAAATACTACAAGGTTCAATTAAAAAAAAATATTTTAATATTTAATTTAAAAAAAACAGTGCCAAATAATAGAAATTTTAGTATTCTTAATTTATTTAGGGTAACTTTAATTTAGATGGTGTATTTTTTTAATTTTGTAAAATTAGGGGAAATCAGTTTATCTGTAATCAATCAAATTATCAAATATTCTATTTTTATAGTATAATTAATTTGAATTTAATATGATAGCAAAAGTAACTCAAATATTTTTTTTTAGTTTGAAACATGGTACTTATTTAATGCTTTATCAAAATTATATAAAACATTTTATTGAAAGACCAAAAAATACACCATTTTAATAAATATTTTTTGATTATTATTATCTTTTTAACATAATATAGCGGAATAATTTAATATAGTCTCTGAATAATAGACTAATTGTCAAATTCAAAAAATGAGTTTTAAGTCAGGCCAAGAAAAAACTGTATAGATTTGACAGAATGAAAGAAATAATAAAAAATTAAAAATCATCAATAATTGAAAAAAAATTTAAGAACTTTAATAGTTAAAAAAATTTGAAGAAAGATAAAAAAAAATAGTTAATTTCAAAGATGATTTATATAAAGGGGGTTATATAAAGCATTTTCTATGAGACTTTAGATTAAATAAATAGTAAATAAAAAAATGGAAAATTCTAAAATATAATAAGTACTAGTGAATTTTATAAATATTTTTCAAAAATCAATATCGAAAATCAATCTCAAAAAACTTTCAAATAAACATAAGTTTTTCACTGAAATTTTAAAATTTGTTTTAAAAAATCCGAAAAAATTTAATCTAATTGAATTTTCGAAAAATTTTCAACAAATATAGAATTTATTTTATTATTAGCAAATTTATTGTGAGACTAATTCAAAGCTTTAAATCTCTTTTCATTTATTTTAGTGATCTATTTAAGGTCGTTTCGATTTTCAAAATCTTCAATCTAAGTTTTTATGTAAGCTATTTTTATTTCACATATATCAGATTTCTATATGAATTTTATTTTATTAAAAAATAAATACTGCTTATCAAATGAAAATTTATATAATTTTTTTAAAATATGTTTAATTTCAAATAAAAAACTCGAGCTCATTTATTTGATTTATATAGGCTCTGATAAATTTTAAAACTATTTCGAAGCAGTTTTATCAATAAAATATTTGACAATTGTTGCTCAAAGGTTGCCAAATCTCGATTAAAATTGAAATTTTCCACGCATCTAAAATGCGTCGCGCTTTGTTTAATCGTTTGCAAAGTCTTTAATTCTAGCAAAGTTTGTGTAAAATATATCAAAAATACCTAAGCAAATTTTTGATAGTAATATGATGGGTTTGATTGATATTTCTTCCTGCAAATTAATAATTTTTTCTTTTGTTGATAGTTTTCATCCATTATTATCTTGGCAAATAGCGCCTAATGATTGTTTAAAAACTATCAATTAAAACAAAACAAAGTAAACACAAAATATATCTTGTAATGCTTAAATTTTGCTAAATTCTCTTAACAAGTTAAGATTTTTCTAAGGAACAACCAAGTCTCGGCTTTTCCACTCAATTAGATAGCACGTTTTTTTTTGTTGACTAAAAACTAAAATTAATTTTCATTATAAACAAAAACAAACTATTCCATGCCACAAAGTCATCTAAAGCGCAAAAATATTTGATGCATAAACACTGATGATCATATATAAATATCACATTTGTCAATTACTACCAACCATCAACAAATTTTACAATTTTATTAAAATTTTACAATCTATCAAAGGTTTTAAAAATCTAACTCAAAAATGAACTCAGAAAGATTAGGTTTGACAAAATCAGTATTTAAATGTAACTTTTTTTTTAAATTAATTTTTATAAATTTAATTAAATTATTAATTTATTTGTTAAGTGGATGAAAATACTTATTTACAACCAAGTAATTTAATTTATAAAAGTTAAATAATTTTAATCATGAACGAAATTTCAAAAAGGAATGATTCTTCGAGACAACCAGGATCCAGTCCAAGTTAGAATCAAAGTCAAAAAGCCAAGCAAAGGTAAATCATTGGAAAGACCGGTTTGTTTTCGAGTAAAAGACGGACGTCCTGTGGATCCATCATCAATCTGTGCACCATTGAGAATGTCATCTAAGCCTCGTCCTTGTGTTCCACGTGAACCAGCTTATGAGGTTGCTCCAGTTGTTTATTTGAATGCTGACGGGACAGCCAAAGGATGTTCTCCTAATGAACCATCAGCTGAAACTGCAAAAGATCCAGATTGCGGATGTCCTGTAGAAAGTTCTGTTGAAAAAACTTTTACCCAAGGAGGGTCTGAGGACGAACCTCTGGTTATCAGAATTGGCCCTTCGGGAGACTTTTCTGACAATGGATGTGAAGAAAAGCCAGTCTATAAAATAAACTTCAAAGATAATGTAATGAATGTGACTAGTAATATAGATTTTTTGGTCAAAAAACTGGAAAAAACCAAGAGCACTGTTGAAAAGGATCCCGATGTTCAGAAATATTTAATCAAGCCTATATCAAAAAATTTTCCTCCTGTGACAGTAACTGTTAGACCAAACCCTGCTGGAAACCAGAGTGTCACAGTTAACGAAACTAGCCCAGATGATGAAAGCAAAAGAACCCAATCTGTTCCAAATGACTATGCCGAGCAACCAGCTCAAACTAGAACCAGAACTGTTCAACCAACTATGGCTCCACAACAGCAGACACTCTATACACCAGAGCAATTAGCTGCTGCTTATCAACAGCAACAAGCGGTCGTTCCAAATCAACAAGCTGTTGTTTATCAACAGCAGCAAGCAGGCGTACCCCCTCAGCAAGCTGTTTCCTATCAACAGCAAGCTGCACCACCTCAGCAAATTTTGATGCAAGCTCAGGCAGCTCAACAAGCTGTTGCAGCAGCTCAGCAAGGTCAATTCACTCCGGAACAAATAATGGCTGCAGTTAGAGAACAACAACAAACAAACCCGAATTCGGTTCAGTTTACTCCTGAACAATTAGCCGCTGCTTACCAAGAGCAACAAAGTGGACAAGCTGAATTTAAAGTTTCACCAGAACAGTTAGCTGCGGCTTACAAAGAACAACAAGCCGCAAATCCAGGTGCTCCGCAATATCAATTTTCTCCAGAACAGTTGGCTTCTGCTTATCAACAGCAACAAGCTGGTCTTCCACCACTACCTCAAGCTGGCGCACAGCAACAAGCTCCAGCCGCAACCCAATATGCTCAGCCAGGAGCTCAACCACAAGCTTATGCATATCCACAACAGCAAGTTCCAGCTCAAACTCAATATGCTCAACAAGCTCCAGCTCCAACCCAATATGCTCAGCCAGGAGCTCAACCACAAGCTTATGCATATCCACAACAGCAAGTTCCAGCTCAAACTCAATATGCTCAGCCTGGTCAGTATGCCCAACAAGCTGCTTACCCACAACAGCAAGTTCCAGCTCAAACCCAATATGCTCAACAAGCTCCAGCTCCAACCCAATATGCTCAGCCAGGAGCTCAACCACAAGCTTATGCATATCCACAACAGCAAGTTCCAGCTCAAACTCAATATGCTCAGCAAGGAGCTCAGCCACAAGCTTATGCATATCCACAACAGCAAGTTCCAGCTCAAACTCAATATGCTCAACCAGGAGCCCAACAGCCAACTCAACAACCATTCCAATTTTCGCAGTTTCCTCCTCAAGTTGCTGCTTAAAATAAGCAACGATAAAATTTTACAACAATTTTTGTTTATCTTTTAATATTTTTTTTGATACGGTTTTCAAAACAATTTTAGAAATTCAATTAAAATAAGTCGTTCTTAAAAATAAAAATTATTAGGTTTGGCATTTTTAAAGAAATATAATAAAAATGAATGCTTTTATAAAATAAATGTATTGATTTTAGTTTGTAGGAGCAGAATTCCATGGTCCAGCATTTTAATTCTAAATTAACTCCTACTTCTTAATTTAATAAATTTTAAAATTAAAAAGCCTTTTTTTGATGTTATTTAGAAAATTTCCTTTTTATTTTGGAAAAATAAACGAAAAAGTAACTCTATCATTTTTAAATTGGCTATTTTAAATGGTTTAAAAACTTGTATAGTAAAATATACCAAACAAAGCTTATTTACATAAGGAAACACGTTTTTTAAGTTTTTTAAGGAACAGTTCTGCGAATTGAGAATTAAAAAAATACTAATATTAACTTTAATAAAATTAAACTCTGGATTTTTTAATATCTTTGGCAAAATTTAATAATCGTAAGATGAATTTTTAAAATTAACTAGGTCTTTAATATCAAGATTTGTTTTACGATTTTTTTTTACGCCTCATGTAGCTACGTCACTGGTCAAATCGATTAAGAAAACCTTGTGTCAGATTTTTGAATTTTAAATTTTTGACAAATTTTATCTCGTCTCTTAGGGGCGTGATTAACAATTATATTGAAAATTTTGATTTTGAATGCTTTTAATGTTTTTTGTTTTAAAAATTTTTCATCAAATTTAAAAGCATCTTTTAAAAGAATTTCATAAATGAAGTTTATTTGTGCTAAATTATCAGAAAATTACTCGTTTAAATGAATTTCCGATTGATGAGTTTCATATCAATTCAGTAGTTCCATGTATCCCTTGGCTAAAAGAAAAGACTTAGTTATATTAAAACCTGCTAAGGCTGATTTGTTGGTCCAAATTTTATTTTTAATATAATGAAATAATATTGAATAAATTCATTAACGACTTTTTAAAATTAGGCTTTTTTTTCATCGTAATTTATTTTTTACTTAATTTAAGCAAATTTAAATAAACTTTAGTTAATTTAATATCAAAAATGGTATGGCGAACCGCCGTGATATGCCTCATGTAGCTATGTCATTAATCATTCGATTAAGAAAAATTTGTGTAAGATTTTTGAATTTTTTAAATTTTTGAAAAATTTTATCTCGTCTCTTGGGGGCGTGATTACAATTATATTTGAAAATTTTGATTTTGAATTTCTTTCAAATCCCTCTTCAAAAAAAGTTCTGAGAAATATTTTAAAAAAACCATATTTATCAAAATGATGTTAAAGGTCAAAATTTTTTTTTAATTAAAATGATTTTAAAAATTTAGTAATTAAAAAATTTAAAGCATATATCAATTTATATTTTCTTTATAATTTTTTTAAATTAATTACGTAATTAAATTTTAAAATTTAACATAGGAAAGCATAAAATTAAAATTAAATAACGCAATAAGAAATTTCGAAATTTTTTCTAAAGAGAAAAAAACCTGCTATGCACATAAGCTTAATTTTAGTTTCTGAAAAACTGAGCAAAATTTTTCATTATTTCTCATGGAAAATATGGTATTTGATTGAAAATTTTTAAAAGCTTTAAAATTTAGCAAATCAAATCAATAAATAAATTAAATCTTGATTTAAGATGTGAAATTCTTTAATTAAATTTTGCGATAACGATTGTGAACAATTCAAAAGAATTGTTCAATTAAATGCTCCAAATTCTAGAAAATTACCAAATAAAATGTTTTTTTGATCAAGATACTTCCCTCAAATATAAAATTAAATAAAATGTTTCTGTTCTTAAATGGGATAGAATTCGAGGAAAAAATATTGGGACAGATTGGCGTCCATCT
The DNA here is from genome assembly GCA_016802215.1 of Brachionus paranguensis. Taxonomy (NCBI): domain Eukaryota; kingdom Metazoa; phylum Rotifera; class Eurotatoria; order Ploima; family Brachionidae; genus Brachionus; species Brachionus paranguensis. The sequence continues at coordinate 4,986,707 of JAESIX010000002.1, read as the reverse complement.
TCACCAATAAAAAGTTTAAAAAGGTAAACGTTAATAAAAGAGAAAAATATATTAAGAGAATTTTTATTTTAGAGAAAATAAAAAATTGATATAATTAATTGTCAATATTATAGTGAATACATTTATAAGTGAAAACAAATATAATAGAGAAGGTAAATTAGGAATTTTTATTAAAAATTTCTTTATGATTATTAAATAAACTTTTATAAAAATGTATTTTTATTTATTTTTATTTTTCACTATTATGATAGTTCATCGTTAAAAATTCATATCAATCGCCTGATAAATACATTTCTAAAAAACAACATTAAATCAAATATCTTTAGGATCCTAATAATTGTAAATAAAATTTCAAAATTTACTTTTTTTTTTTTAAATAATGACAATTTAAATAAATGCTCTTGGCAAAAACTTCAAAATTTAAAACTCTAGTTAAAATCAACAAAGCACTAGTTGAAGATAATTACTCTATCAAGGTTTATCTTTGTTTTTCATCAAAAAATGTCATTTTACTTAGACAACTAAATAATAGACTCCTTTTTCTCCTAACTTTAATAACTCAGGTAATTTAATCTGGTTACTTTATTTAACTAAATAGCTAGCTCGTAACAAACGATGCAAATCTGCCATTTATGTCGCCTATATAAATCTAAAAATAATCAGATTTTTAGATTAATAATTTTTTATAAAATAATATAAAATAATGAAAGTAGAGAATCAGACTCTGATTTCCAAATCCACTTATCAAACATCACCCATTAGTAAGCACAATTTGGAATATTTTTTACTAATTTTTAAAATTTTTAATCAAAGATGAAACTTCCAAAATAAAAAAAGGCTGCGAACCGAATATTTCGGATGAGACCATAAACATTGATCCGTATTTGTTAAGCATAAAACTAAAAAAAGCCATTCCATCAATAGACAAAGACATATCTGATTTGAATCAGACAATTTGTCACTTAATTTACTCCAACAAAAACATGGCTAATGAGGCAAAGCGTCGTGGTAGCAAGTCCAGAAAAGTGACCACCAAACCTCCGATAGACTACTCTAGCTCAGATAAAGAGAAAATAGATGAGGAAAAAAGCAAAGATTCGGCATATGAATCCAATTTAAAATCACCTTCTAAAAATAAAGTTTTCGAAATGAGCCGATTGTCACGAGAGGCTAAATTTCAATTAGAAAAATCAAGATCTAGAAAAAATGATAGATCGTCTAATAGAATGTCAAAGGAGCGGTCTAAATCGCGGAAGTATCGGGCCCAAAGTTCGGGCATCATCGAACCCAATCTAAACTTTCATTTTCATCAGGACAAAATAGCTGAGTCTTATCAACGAGGAATTTCTGTTCATTCTCGTACAAGAGCGCCTTCAAATTTAAGAGCTCCTAGCAAAGCTAAAATCACATCGTCAAGACACAATATCCACATAGAAAAAAATGTACCTGATTTTCCCATACCACTTCCTGATGAAAGCAGTGAGTATTTAATTCTTCCGCCAAAGCATTTTTTTCCCATTCCTCCTGTTGAAAAAATTAATTATGCACCTAATAAGTTCAGACACCATCATAACCATCAACAGCATCAGCCGAAATACCAGCCTCTTAATCAGAACTTTTACCAGCACAGTGAACCAAAACATTTTTATACAAATCATCCAAAAGAACAGCCACAGCAGCAATTTTATCCAACAGCACAGAATGAGCAGCCACAGCAGCACTTTTATCAAACAGTACAAAATGAGCAGCCACAGCAGCACTTTTATCCAGCAGCACAGAATGAGCAGCCCCCGCAACACTTTTATCCAAAAGCACAGAATGAGCAACAACAGCATTTGTACCATAATCAACCTAATGATCAAAATCAGCAGTTTTCTCAGCAGCAAATACAACAACAAATTCCTCAGTTAAATCAACAGCAAATTGTGCAAAATGGCCAGCAAATTCAAGTAGATCTTACTCCACAGCAAGCTCAACTGTTTTTGAATTCGAACCCGGCGCAACAAGCCGAAATTATAAACAAAATTCAGCAACAAGTTTTGAGCTCACAGTTTCCGCCGGGCACCCAAGCCGAGGTCCAAATTCAACCCCAACTAGGACAACAACAACAACAAAACGCCGGCTTATCATCAGCGCAACAATTGGAAATGACCTTACAAAAATTACAAAATTTGTACATAAATCCGGCAATGCAGCAATACCAACAACAAAATCAGCAATCAGATTTGGGCATGCAATACTTGGCTTTACAAAATCAAAATCAACCGATGGATATGATCAATAGCAGTCAGCAATCGACACAGCAACAAATTCAAAATTTGCTAAGCTTACAACAACAGCAGCAACAAAATGCTGGCATGTACAATCAAAACCAAGGACATCAATATTATAATGCAGTGCCCCAGGATATTCAGGCAGCGGGATCTAAGCATCAGCACACTCAGCAAAGTCAATCTCAAAATCAGCAGCAATACTTTTTAAATCAAAATCAAATAAATGCGCCAGCTGGGCTAAAATCTTCTAAAATGGGTATGAACTTTTTAGGCATGATGTTCGATCAGCCGAATCAAAGTCAATATTAGGCTTTGTGTTAAAAATGCATTTTTGAACAAAAAATAAATTGGTCTAGTCAACAAAAATAGTTTAAATTTTATAGAACCAACTTAAAAAACTCATTTAAAAACGCAAAATGCATGACTAGAAAATTGTCTATTAAAAAATAAAAAATTAAACTTATTCAAATATAAATACATTTGTATATATTTTAAAAGTTTTTAGCAATGTTAAATTTTTTTGGTATATTTGACTTAATTGATAGCACAAAGAAAGACATTCTAATATTTAAATAAAAATTAAATTTAATTCTTCAAATTTTATCTTTTGAACTAAAATTTAATACTTGTCCATTCCTTAAAAGTTCCAATATAAATTTTTTTTAAAAACAAGAATCCTTAAGTCATAAATTGTTATAAAATAGATTAAACTTGTTCTTTGTGAAAACTTCCCATTTTTTAAAAATAGGAAAATTCCTCACTATGAATTATTTCGGTTTAAAACTATTCCCACAAAAATGAAGAGAAATTAATTCGAAAAATTAACCCATAAATACTTCTGTTATTCCTTGCCAATTCTCACAAATAATTTTTTTTATCTTTCTTAGGGAACTTGACTATAAGGCTTTTTGACCAGTCCTCTGGTATGATTTCTTTCCGCCATATCTTGCTGAAGAGGTTATTTAATATCTTTATTTTGATCCTTCCGTCAGCTTTCAAAATTTCTGCCATGACTCCGTCAATATCCGGGGCTTTTCTGTTATTCAGAGTCTTCACCGCAGCTTTTATATCTTTTTGGCTAGACTCTTCTGTGTCAATATCAGATAAAGATAACTAAATCATATAAAAAGTGATCGCCACATAAATTTATATTTTTTTGAAAAAGTTAATCAAAACATAAAAATATTATTTAGTGCAGTGAATAAAACATAAAGTCATTTTTTAATTTTTTACAAAACCTTCATTTTGTGATCGTCTACATTTTTAGCGCAAATATTAGATCGATTACCATCGGTAGAGGTCGCTTTTGGATATCTCTTGAAAAAGAATTCGAGTTCCAGGTCAGATTTAAAATTTGCCAAAAATATCCAATCTATTTTTTTCCTCATTTTTTAACAAACAAACAACAAAATTAAAAATAATTGATAAATTTTATATATGTTTTAGTAATCTTCATCATGTCTTTATTTATATCATCGTATCAAATACTTTAATATTATGTATATTTATGTCATGTGCTAGCTGGTTCAGGTTGTAAAGACTTCCAAAATGATTTGTGACAATTTGCGATGGCTGGCCAACCTTTCCGACAAGTTTCTTCCGATAAGTCGTATCCGAAAATTTTAACTAAATGAAATAACACAATTAATTTTTAAAAATTATAATTTTTGAAATTTAATTTTAGTAATATTATCAAAAATACTCACAGACAGGACTATCGTAATACCCAGATTTTTGAAAGATAAATCTACGAAAATTTAGGCAAATCTTATTCAATTAAGTATTTTACTTATAGTTCTGTAATCGAGTACATTCCCGAATCCCTAAACCAGGGCTAAAAATCTCATAAATGAATTGCATCTATTTAAATAAAAAAACCTGAGTATTTGATAATAAATTTTACCTGAAAAAAAGATTTTCAAGATATTTTGGAAATTGAAGACATTAGGTGTTTTTCATCTAATATAATGATTTAAAAAATTCTTCTTCTTATAAAAAAAATAAAATTTTTAAGCTAGTAAAGATTTTTAAGATAATCAGAATATTCTTTGTTATCATATATTTTAATATAAATTTAGATAAAATGAAATTTTTACATCAATTTATTTATTAATAAAAAAAATCTGATAAAATTTACATAAAAAGGTTTTATTTGAAATTAAATTATTTTTTGAACAAATAAAATTCAATTGCGCTAGAAATTTACAAGTAAAAAAATATTTATAAAAAATTTACTTAGTCGAAAGTAATTTAAAGTTTTTGCTTAGCTCTTGCATGACATCTTTGTGACTATTTAAATTTTTTTCTTTTTTGACGCTTCCGTAATTTTCTTTTACAAATAATGCAAATTTATTTGGTTGTCTTGGAGTCAACAATTTGTTATCTGCTTGATTTTGTCTTGGTGTCACCGCAACTCCGTGTAATTCCGACCTTATTTCATCGAATCTATCTTCCATCTGCTGTTTCCTATAATTGTTCACTAAATTACTATTTTTTATTGAATTTTTAATAATTTCAAATCTTCCGTGACAAATTCCGCATACTTCTTTTTCAATATTGATCGATTTAGAAAATCTATGTATCCTTTTTATTTTAATTTGATTAAAAATTAATTTAATTTAAAAAAAATTGTATTTAATGTATACTCTAGATGACATCTTGTGCACTTGAAAATAAATTTTTTTGTAATTGAATAAGAATGAGTCACAGTAATCTTAGGAATGTGTCTAAAAGCAAAATTAACTTTTTTTGTCCAACTCTTCCATATCGGGCCATGATTATCGTTACATCCGCTAACCAAAAAAGCGGCAGCATGGCACATTTCATGAGCCAATGTGTCCCTGAGTCTCTCTGGATCAGTGCATACCTTAGTGGATACATGAATTTCACAGCTTAGGTCTCGTGATGAATATTTACAATATCCAGCAGTAGAGGTTATTTTATCGCTCCATACCAGCTTCATGTCCATTGGCAATTTGTTGTCGAAAGCATTTTTATTAAACAGCCGGTAGCATTCGTTAAGCAGCTCTTGCCGCACTAATTTTAAATGAAATTTTTTAATATAATATTCAACACTTGGATCCCTTAGACTCTCATCTTCAAGATTTCTACTCAACGATTCAATAAAAGATAATTTTTTAACAGGCTCTTTTTGCCTAGGTATAAAAGCTGTTTTGACTAATCTTAAATTATTTTCGAATCTTTCCGGGTTTTTTTTTGGAGTTTTGAAGCAAGTTTGATTTGGCTCTTTATAAATGTTGTTTTTTTTCTTGAAAATTCGTGAAAAAGAATCATCATTTTCCGAATCTGAAGAACTGTTTTTGATAATTGAATTCTCTGAATCTGACGATGACCATACTGATTTTTTGGAATTTTTTTCTCTTAAATTAGTGTGTTAATTTCAAGAATTTAATTTTCGAAAAATTTACTCGTCATTTTTAACTAATGAATTTGTAGTTCTGATGTAGAATAGCTGCAAATCGCGTTCGTATTGTTCATCAAAATCATCTGAGTCCGATTTATTAGAGCTTTCAGAAGATGATTTTGAATCATTTATATTTTTAATACGGGAATGAATTAATTTTCTGCTTGTTTTCTTTTTAATTATATTTTTTTGATTATTTTCTCCATCTGACTCCTCTTCTACACTACTATCAATAATAAAACCTTTGAGGTCTTCATTTTTAATTTCATTGTCGTTTTCCTTTGGTCTATGTTGACTTAAGACTGGCAGAAATTTATCATTTTTTTTTAACTTAAAAAATTAAGTTAGCTTACATTTTTCAAAAGCTTCATCATTTTCACTCGAAGATGGATCCTTAGGTTTTTCTGGCTGAGCGGCTAGAATTTTTTCAATTTTTTAATTTAAGTATTGATTTAAATTATATTAAATTAAAATTTAACTATAAATAATGGTAATCCGATTTTTGATTTTTTTCCTATGATTAAAAAAAAATTAAATCTAAAATAAGATCTGAAAGTAATGCTAATATTTTGGTCAAATAAATAATGAACTTTCCTTTAATATACCCCAAAATTACCAAGACTAATGTAATAAAGTAAAATCATGTATTTTCAAAGTCAAATGGAATGCCTCAAAATATCATTAATAAACAATTCTTTTTTATACTTTTTTAAAATAAAAATAAAAAGTGAATTTTATGTTACTTACAAATTTTATCTTGATTAATAATTTAATCATAAATAATAGAAGTGATAAAAATTCGATAATTCAGTGTTTTTTAGGAATATTGATGAAAAATAATTAATCGCCCTTTATTTTTTAAAAAAAATTCTATTATAGATTAATTTTCTATATTTTTCAATTATATGAACTAAACGCTAAATCCTATAATATTCTCCTTTTTCTTAGCAATCTGAATGAATTTCTGTTAGAATCCTATACCTTTTTGGACAAGAATTATATACTGTTCTGGTTAAAAAAAACTTTCCAGGAAAAGGACTTTATTTTCTTCAGAAATCTTGTTAAGATCCTAATGAATGAATCTGAACGGGAATTTGTTCCTGGGGAATGCGTTTATATAATGAATTTGGATTTCATTTCATAAAGAATTTTAACTAATAAATTAAATTTTTGGACCAAATTTTAACAATAATAGCACAGGATCATCTTAAAATAAAAATTAGATAGAAAATGAAGATTATACAGGAAGATAGAATAATTGTTGTATCTTGTAAGAAAGGCTGAAGGGTGTTCAAGTTCCCCTATCTAAAAATTTTAAGGAGCTGAGACCCCTTTTAAAATGCTATATATGTCAAAAATTGTCATTAATTTTCAGTTTGATTGTAAATTCTCAAAAAAATTAGAAATTTGGATTCTTTTAATTTATTTGTTTTTCTTTTTTGTAAATTTCATCTTATGAAAAGTAATTTAAAAAAAATTTTTTTCCACTTTGAGCCGACTTGGAGCTTTTTTAGATTTTCCTTCATAAATCATATTGAATTTAAAAAATAGAAAAAAATTCATGTAAATTCGTTACAGATTATGTGAACATCATGTTAAAAGGAACTGAAAAAGTAAAAGGGTCTAGGATCAGCTAAATATGGAATTCCATAACCCGAGTAGTATCAATGGGTATCGAAAAAATTACAATAAAAGTACAATAAAAAATAGTTACGATAATAAAAACATAAAAAATGTAAAATTTAAATCGATTAACTGAAAAGAAAAGATGTATTCATAATTTTTTTTTTGTAATTATCAATTGTGAATTTAAATATCAATTACTTGAAGGCATTAAATTAAAAAATGTGAACCTACTTAAATTCTTGACTTGTTGATTTTTTAAAGAATGTTCTTGTTCATTACGGTAACTGTCCTTTATCTGATGCAAATGGTCAATATTTAACTTGGTGCTACTAAATACAGAACTAGGTTGGATTACTTCAGTACTAGATTCTTCGTCATTAATTTCAATAATGCTGTAAATAAGTCCTTTTTTTTGATCTATTTCATTGTCGAATTGATCAACTATAGTATCATCAATATTAAAAACATCATCATTTAAAGCTTGTCCACATATGCTCACTCTCTTTTTTGTATTACTATTTGGTTTTGTCGGAACTCTATTTGGAATTTTTTTTCGCTGAGTCACATTAGCATCAATAATTTTAAGAACTTGAGGACTTCGAGGAGGTGACAGAGAATTTTTTTTGGAATCTGGTTCCGAGCTAGCTGCACCACTCGAAGAAGACAAGCGTAAATTAAACTCTTTAACATTTGAATTATCTTTTAGTGAAGATAAATCGGAATTTTTTTTAATTTCATTAGGTAATTCTATAATGGAATCTTCGATAATTTTGTCTTCATCGCTTTCTGAGCCTAATTCTCCAGTCGATTCGAAACTAGTTTGAACTAATTTATTCTCATAAAAACCATATTCGTCACTTGATTCATTTAGGTGAGTCTTTACGGCAGTTTTTGGTGTCCGCAAAGGAGAATTTATCAGTGTAGGTGTTCCAAGCAGCGTCATTTTAGGGGTATTTAGTCTGCTGAATTTAGCGAAGGAATCCAATTTATCAAATTTACATGGTGTCTTAAAAGATTCACTTTTCAAAGAATCAAGAATATTTTTTTTGGAAGGAGAATTGAATTTATCCGCAGTTTCTTCGTCACTCTCATCATCGGTTACTATGCTTAGCCGTGAAAATCCTTGGGTACTGTTTAAATATCGATTTGATAAAAATTTTTTGGATGTTTTTTTGGTAAATTCTTCATAAGTCGGGACTGTGCTGCTATTCAAAAATGTGGATTCTTCAGTCTTCGGAGTATTGTCCTCTTCCTCAAAAAGGGACATTAAGTTTGACTTTTTAAAAGCCATTTCAAATATTTAAGTAAAACGAATTTTATTTTTACATTTGATAGAAATTTAAATTTTTTTAATTCAATTGTCTCAATATTTGTCTTCAAATTTTAAAAAATCAAATTAAAAAAAAAATATTTAGTAACAAATTTTATTTTGCTAAACTAATCTTTTAAATAATTTCAATTTGTTTAATTTTCCTTAAGTTCTTGGGGTGTATCGATTTGACGATGAGCATGTGCTTTGATAAACTCAGGTATTTTCTCTAGTTCTTCATTTACTCTTGTAGCGTTTGGAAACTCACTCATGTCAATATTAAATCGTTTGGCTGAATAAACCTGTGGAACTAAGCACAAATCAGCAATTGTTATTTGATCACCCACACAATATTTTCCACATGTTTCTTGGAGAATAGATTCTACAGCTTTAAATCCTTTGGTCAAATAAAATTTGATCCATTCCATTTTTTTATCCTCGCTCTGGGTTTCTTTGGCAACTCGTTTGATTACATTCAAATTTTGAAATGGCTGCATACCCGAATTGATTATCTCGGCAATCATTCTTGCTTTAGCCCGCTTTACCGCATCTTTGGGTAGTAGCTGGTGCTGGTTAGGTCTAGTCTCTTCCAAGTATTCAATTATAGGCAACTTTTAAATTCAAAATATTTCATAATTTTTCACTATTAACAAAAATTTTACTGATTGAAGTAGTAAATGACCATCGATTTGTAATGCTGGAACTTCTTGCTTAGGATTTATTTTTGTGAAGTCTTCAGTATACTGAGAAAAAAATGATTAAAATGATTTTAGAATTAAACGAAGATTACTTGTTCTCCACCATCTTTAATCAAGCTGATGGGTTTGTATTCATAATCAATTTTTTTAAGCTCTAAAGCAATTCGAACCTTAACAAAAATTTAATTTCTTGTTAAATCAATTAAATTCTTACTCTCCAAGATGAACTGCTCCTAAAATAATTGTAAAGAATCGGCTAAAATAAAAAATAATTTATTTATTTTCAGCATTTAGACATTATTAATTAAATACTTTTTCGCTTTCCATTATTTATTAAATCTAAATTTAATAAAAAAATATTTTTACTTTTATTTAATTTTTTAAAAAATTTTAATTATTATTTTTTAATGAATCAGGTTGATTATCAGGATGAGCTTTTATAAAACCTGGCAAAATTTCTAATTCTAAATTGACCGAATTTATTAAGGGATAATTTGTCACATCTATCTTGTAACGCTTCGCAGCATAAACTTGAGGAACAAGGCACAAATCAGCTATTGATATTTCATCACCAACACAGTATCGTCCTTTAGTATTTTTCAAATTTGCTTCAAGTGCTTTGAGTCCTTTATTTAAGTAAAAATTTAGCCATTCTATTCTCTTAACTTTGCCCATTTCCGCATTGATCTTCTTAATGACATTAGCATTTTGGTATGGCTGAATACCAGAGTTTATTAGTTCAGCAATAATTTTTGATTTGGCTCTTTTTACTGGATCATCAGGCAATAATTTGGTACCACTTGTACGGGTATCATCCAAATATTCAATAATGGGAATCTGTCAAGAATAAATTGCGTAATTTTTAAGAAAAATTAAGGCAAATACCGATTGGGTAAACAAATTGTTATCAATCAATAATATTGGAACTTCTTGCTTTGGATTTAGCTTGGTAAATTGTGTCGAAAACTAAAGTAACGTGAAAATTGTGCTTCTTTTTTTCTCTTTTTATTAAAATCCAACCTGATCTCCACCCTTTTTGCTAAGCAAATCCACGGCTCTGTACTCGTAATCAATGTCTTTGAGGTTCAAAGCGATTCTGACCCGCCAAGAACAAGTTGATAGATAGTAATTCCACAAAATTGGCTTAAAATAGAATCATTTTCAGAGAAAATTATGCTTCTCTATTTCGGCTTAAATTACTCTAGCTACATTAGCTTGATTCATTTTCTGAAATTTATGATAGTAATAATTTAAATTTAAAAAAAAAGTGTAAAATTAAATTTAAAAAATTTTATTAAAATACAATTAAAATGTCTTAAAAATTTATTTCTTTTTTACAGTCGGCAAATAGCTTGAACAAATTTAAATATTTTGGGACCGAGTCATTTCGAATTCCGAGCGCGTTCCAATTCAGCCAATTTAGACGCACTGTCAAATCTTTAAAAAAATTTAGTTTTATTCTCCAGACTGGAATATTCTAAATAAATACCCGAAGTAGCCCAAATCGGCTTTTTGAATTGATAATGATTGAATGAGCTCTTGGAGAATGTTTGATTTAATACAAACTCAAAATAGCCATAGAAACCCAAATTGCTTTCCAAAACAGATTCAAGTAGATTAATGTAAGCGATTGCCAGGTGAAGTGTGTCAATTTTAGAGAGCCTTCTTTCGTATGGAAATGTCGGAATATGGGTTCTAAGAATTTCAAAAGCTTCGTTTATTGAAACAAGTCTGGTCCGCTCACTTAGATGGGTGGCCGTGTCCTTAAAGTCATGAATAAATCCTTTGCGATTTTTGCTTTTTGCTCGAGATCTGGTCAAGTCAGTGAAATCCTCGTTGTCATAATCTTGGTCATATTCGTTCAAATTTGATGATTTAAATTTTTTTGCTTTTAGCATTTTTTTTAAATCACTTATTTTGTTTTTGATAGGAATATTTATAGGAAAGGATTAAGAGCTGCTGGTTTTAATCGATAGATTTTTTCAAGTATCATTTCAGATAAATCGAACCGAATAGGAAATATTTAGAAATTTTTTTGTCAGATTATCTATTTAAAATTTCAAGCTGATTTGAAGCGCAATTTTTGGTGATTAAATTGCAAGTTAAAATTCAAATTTGTTTGAAATGATAATCGATGACAAACGCACACTTTTTAGATCTAATTAAATCACCAGCTACGTAAGTTGTTTATTTATTTTTTAGCCACAGGGAATATTCATTTTGATGACACTTGAATTTTTACTTATCGTGTTTTTTTTTACTTTTTATTCTAATTAGCCCAATGACTTTTTTATCCGATTGTCTATCAATTAATCATTGGTACCAAAATCGGCTAGTTTCAAAAAATTTTCTATCCCACCTGAATACTCATGAAATTTTTCATTTACAAGTATTTCATTTAAAAAAAAAACTTTGTAATTTTAATGTTTACTCTCGACAATCAGGACTTTATTGATGCCAAAAGGCGGAATGTTGAAACAAGCATGTTTTCTTTATATCCTTTCGGATGTAATCCCACTAATAGGAGGCAAACTCCTGTTAGCTTTTTATTTAAACAATTTTTTTAGTCTATATCAAAATATATTTTTTTGACATTTTTTATTTAACTTAAACAAGACATCAGTAAAAAAATTTAAGTCAAATAATTTTATTTTTCTGTTTCTCTGTACCGAGCTACAGCTCCTTCAGATAAAAAAAAATTAAAAATTTATAAAGTTAAATAGAATAAACTTAAAAATCAATTATTTAAGAAAAAAACAGCAAAGATAACAGAGTGTTACTTTTTTTTTAAAGTACACAAGTTAAGGTGAGATTGAAAGTGAAAATTATATATATTTTTATTTTTACTTGTTTTTCAATTGTACAGCGAAGAAAAATAAAATAAAAAATTTTTTTGCTAGAATTTTTTGACCTTCGAAACCTAACAAAGAGCAGCCAAATTGATGCCATTTCTCTGTAGGTTAGTTACTTTAATTTTTTTTATATTAGTTGGTCAACTTTTATTAATTGCTTGAGTAGTAAAAGTGAATTATTGAGAAAAGAAAGAAAAATAGAAAAATAAGTTATATAATTTTCATATACTCACTTACAAAAGGAAACAATAACTTTTAGAGAAAAAAAATCAACACATCATCGAAAAAAATTTTACCTAAAAAATGTCAAAAGTTTTAGAAAAATTGAAATAGATAAAAAGCTAATCGAATAACTATTAAATTACAAATTTATATTTATTCGCTTTCGCCATAACTTTTTTATAGCTGTATTAGATTATTATTTTTGAAAAAATCGCTTCCGAAAATAACAAAAAAATATTGCAAAAAATTTTAAATTTAAATTTAGTCAAAGCATTTAAAAAGGGATAAATATTTATAAAAAAAAATGAAAAATTGATTTTTTTTAATTTAAAATTTTAGCCCCGTTACTAAAAATTGGAAAAGTTGCATTTTTAATTTACCTTGTCAAATTTAAATTTAATTTAAATTCTTTAATTTTATTTCACTAAAACAAATAAATAAAAATTAAATAATAAATAATTAATAATTGTTATGTCAAATTGAAAAGAACTGAACAAATGATAAAAAATTAAATAACTTTTTTTTCGTAAGTTCAATTTGTTCCGTAAATACTGCAAATTTAGCAGACTTTGACAGTCGAAGCAACCACGTTTGTTGCATCATGTTGCATTTACAGAAATAATATTGAATTTACAGAAAAGAAGCTATTCAATTTTTGCTCATTTGTTCAGTTCTTTTGTACTGGATTTCACAAAACTATGATAATTAAATAAAAAGTTATTTTAAAAATTCCCTGCAAAAACCCTGCAAGTCTGCAAAGTACTATTTGCATGAGAAAATCATTAAAATTAAATTGCTTGACTATTGCAGAGATTAAAAAATATTTGGATTGAAAGACTTAAAAAATAATGAAAAGATAAAGAGTATTTTTTTAACTGATTGGAGTCTCAAAGATCAAGGAAAGCTAAATCCATTATTAAAAAATCAAAAATAAAAAGCCATTTACATCAATAATTCGAGAGGACATGAAAATCCTTAAAAGTAACAATACTTATTTTTTATTTATTTATTTGTTCAGAAAATTACGCCAGATTTGGCGATTAAAAATTAAAGTAATAAAAATAAAATTATAATAAAGTACATATTTTCAAATTAAAATCATTTATAATTTGTTTATTTACATTTATCTATGTACACTTTTTCTAAATTGGTGAATTTTTCTATTTATTCAGCTCAGATAATTTCAAGTAATGAATCGTTAAAGGAGAGAGTTCCGCTGCCCTCATTTACAGCTCCTTTAAGTCAGGAATAAAATGCGTATTTTCCAATTATCTATTGCGAGAGACCACAGACAATCAATGTGAGTAAGCTTTTATTATTAATTTTAATTGCTCTTTCCTTTCGTCTATCTTCTCCAGGCAAAATTTTATAGTTTCACATATTCCATTTTTACTGTTTATCTCATCTTCTTTCGTGATTTTTATTACTTTTTTAGTTAAGCTTTCTTCAGTTATGAGTTCATTCGAACTAAGAATCTCTCTTATTTCTTGAACAAGTTTATTAGCGTTGTTTCGCTCTGCCTCGTTTATTATAAATATATTCCTTGTGTACTCATTACCGATTACTCTGGATGCAAAGTTTAGCTTTAATTTTTTTATTTTTGATGACACCGGTTCAATATTTAGTGCATACAACAAATTTGTCGCACGTGATCTTTTGTCAAATCTAAGCGTCTGTTTGATCATGAGACCTTCCATTGTTTGAATTTTACTTTTTTCACATTTACTGATTATACAATTTTCCAGCCCGTAGTATGTGATAGGTCTTATGTACGTTACATCTGGGTATTATTTCTACGAGTGTGGAAATGAGGATATAACTACCATTTAAAACTGTCGGAGCATTGAATTCATCATGACGCAATTTGATTAATGGCTCCTCAACATTTAAAAAAACTGAAAGCACGAAAATGTTTAATGCCTGCAAAAACCCAATAATTCTTTGAAAAGAAATAATGCATTTGATTTTAATTTTTTTAATAAGTACAGAAAATGCAGAGTTCTTGCAGACATTAAAAAAAAATTATTTTAATTTAGCTAAAATTAAATTAAAAGCCAATTAGTGAATAAATTTTTTAAACTAGAAATTCCTGAAAAAATTCAATATCTTGTTTATTCAATTGTAAAATATCAAAAATTACGACCACTTTATTCAATTTTATTCAAAATTGTCTTATTTGGTAAAACTCTGAAATACTCTAAAATTCAGCATATAATTCAAAAATATGTATTTTTTAATTTTTCATTAGATTATAATAATTTTGTTGCTCAGAAACGAATTGATGGGAAAATTCTTTCAAAAATTGAAAATTCCGGTTTATTTACTTGAGAATAAATTATTTAAAATTATGTTTCGAATTTTCAAATTTTTATCAATTATTATCCTTTTTCTATCTTACTTTTATTCTTAAATGGAATTCGATAGGAAACTTTTTGCGTCAAAATTTAAACCTCATTTTTTTTCGTCCGATTTGAAATTATGTTCCGATGGCTTAAGCGAAAAAGAAGAAATAGAATTTGTTATCAGATTTTGGCCATTTTCTAAATACAGAGAAGAAATATTCAAAACTTTTGATATAAAATTACAGCACAGAAAAATAATCAAAGAAGAATGGAAAAAGGAACTGCCATCAGAGATATTCACTTTTGATGATGAAAGAGTTTTTAGTAAAGTTTGGCCTTGTATTGAGCAAGATTTGGAAGATTTTCTAATAAAAAAGGAAAATATAAATCCCACTAAAAAATTTAGATCGGAATTTCCGGAAGTTATAGAATTAAATGAATTAAAAAATTTATATGAACCATTAGTAAAAAGCACAGTGTACTGTGAGAGAGGCCACACTTTAGAAAAAAGAATTATTAAATCAATAAACCAGAGTGAAAACTTCAATTTTTTGCATAATAAAAATGTAAAAGAGATAGATTTTGGTTTTTGTATTCTAAAAGGCAAACCTGATGGCATCGATAGTCAAAAAAATTCAATTATTGAAGTAAAGAGCAAAAATTCCATTCAGCCTGTTAGCGAGAAAGAAAGATTACAATGTTTATCGTATTTACGAATACTGAAATTTCAAACATGTCTTTTGGTGCAAAGTGATCGTAATGGTGAGAAAAAAATATTTAATATTTGTAGAGATGACCAAGAATTTACTGAAAGAATTTATTACAAACTTAAAGATTTTGTAACCAAATACAGAAATATGACAGAGGAGGAATTTTTGGAAAAGCTGTTCATCTACAAAGAAAATTACAATCCATTCCCTATCTTAGTTAATTATTTACATAATAGTTAAATTTTTATCCCTTTTTACAAAATATTTTTTTTAAATTATTTTATAAATTTTTAGTCAAACCTGGAATCTTGATTTTAAATAATACCTTTTAATAAGTTTTAACCGCAAAGAAGTGTCGAATGCTAATATTTAAATTTATCTAATAAAATTTTGGAAAAAGTTTTTTGGATTTTAATTATTATTATCGAATATGAAAGAGAGAATTAAACATCAATGTTTGCATAAAGATCAAATTTATTTAGTTATTTTTTATTTAAATTCAAATGTAAAGTTTTTTTTTCTTTTTAAAGAAAAACATCTTTTTTTCCTAATTAACAAAAATATCTTTATTTTGAAATTTTTTATCAAATTTCCTTATCGAACAAAATATCTCAAAATCAAATTTTTGAAACTGATTATAACAATCTCCATTGGATACCGTTATTGATGGAAAAATAATAAGCATTCAACAATGTAGTATTATTCTATCCAAAAACCGTGTGCAGCTATTCAAAATGATATGCAAGTTTAACTTTAAAAGGACTTGTGAGGCATCACTTTGAGTTTGAACAAGTTCATGGTATATTTACCTAGAGAAAGATAATTCTAAAATCGAAAATATTCGAAGGAAAGCAAATTAGATTTTTAAAAAAAGCTAATTAGAAAAAATAGATAATTTAGATGGTTTAGCAAATTAATTTTTGAAAATCAACTAGAAAAGTTTCGATTTCTATTTTTTCGGCGGGGTTTAAAAAACCCTTTATAGATTCATTAGAATTCAAATCTATTATGACCAAAAATTTTTATATGGAAAAAAAATTTTTTTTTAAATATTTAATGCTAAATTTATTTATTACATTAATACAAGAAAAATTTACATTATTTTTTTTATTCGTTTAACTAATTAATTAATTATAAGCAAGAAATAAGAAAATTCATTTAATAAAAACCTTAAAATTTGAGTCAAAATCTTTTTCCTTCTTCAAAACACTTTTGACAAAGAGCTGTTGTTTTCTGTTCATTGATACATAGATCCTAGCAATATTTTTTACAACCAATACACGGAATATTAGATTTATTTAAATCGTAGATGTTTCATAATTTGTAAAAAGCGATTTCTAGACATGAAACAAGAAATTGTTGGTATTCCAGTTTTTTGACCACATTTCTCTTACAGTGATCCCTGGACAAAAAAACACCTCTCCAGAGTAAAAATCAAATAAAACAATGAATGTACTCTTTGAAAAGTAAAGACTAGGTTCAATGGTCTGCGCAAATGCATTTTTGCATTCTAGTACCATTTTCAGCATTGACAAATCAAAAATAAGTAAAAAAAGCTGAAAAAGCACTCTTATCTAACCATGTAGTAGCATAACTTGTTTGGCCAGCTTTTTCATTGAAATAATGTCCTTTTTCTTATCTTTATCTCATCACCGTCATTTAGTTTTTTCCAAATAACACCTGATTTTGATGTATTTTCATCATCTAAAGATTGTCTAGATGCTTGTGGCTCACAATTTGAACAATCACAAGGGGTTTCGACCCCACTTTTATCATCTGTAGAATCTGACAGTTCAATAAGATCCATTTCAGATCCAAAGTCTTGTTCTTAATAATCAGACTGACCGGAAGCATCTGAATCAGCAGCATTAGCTTTAGTAAGCTGTTGCAAGGCAAGTAAAGCTGAAACTCGTTTTGACATTATATATTTTTTAATTAATGTATATACAGTGCTTTTACGAAAACAGGAATTTTAAATTTAAGAATTTAAAAAAATTTTAATTGACACTAAAAATGCTTACGGCCTAAAAAACCTCAAAATTTCGCAGAAAAAATCTAATTTTTGATTGTTTTTTGTTTTTTTCAAATCAAAAGATGAAAAATTTCTACAAATTCTTACAAATTTTTATTTATTTTTACTCTGTTTTACGTTAATTTACGTAATTTTACCCATTCTTCTGTTTTCGTAAAAGTACTGTATCCCAGATTCCCGTTAAGATCTTAATTAGGATCTTATCAGGATTCCTAACAGGAATCCAAGAGATTTCTCACGAAATTTCTTGACTTGGTCTGTATCAGATCCTAATCCAGGACGGCATAGGATCTTAAAAAAATCCTAAATTTTCCTTGGGGCAATTAGGATTTCATAGGATCTATCAAGAAGCTTAAGGAATCCAAAAATAATCCTAAATGATATTATCAAGAACATGTAAGAAAAAAAAGGGACTTAAGGGATCTTATAAATTTTCAAGATTCTTAAAAATTCCTGAATTAAGATCATAATAGTTTCATAATAAGTTTATCTCAAAAGATTTTATAAGATTTCTAGTAGTAGTACTATTAGAGTTTCTTAAAAACTCTTGACCAAATTGATTTGATAAGAATTTAGTCAAGAATCTTTATTGATCCTAATAAGAATTCTGCTCCTATGAATTACTAAGAGTTCTTTCAAGATCCTAAATAAGAATTGGTTTCTGGGATATAATCAAAAAGAAAGCTTTTACATTTGGTTTCTAAAAAGTGTTTAAAAAACGCTCAGGCGTTCTAGTGTTAAATAATTTTAGGAAAACCCGAGGCTTGTCCGATTGTCAAAAGCCTTCATTTAAAATCTCATGTTTGCGTTACATTGATTATTACAAAATTAAATAAACGAATAATATGATTTTGTGAAATTCAGTATAAAATGATGAAAAAAATAGAAAAAAAATATGAAAAATTATGAAAAATTGAATAATTTGTTTTCTAAAAGTTTAAAATTAGATCCGTTAATGCGACATTTTTGGTTTGATTGTCGCCAATTTCGAACAGAAAATTTCAATTTTTCATAATTCTAAGTCATTAAAAATGCCAAACAAATTATTAATAATCTAATAAAAACTCTATTTTAAAAAGGTAAAAAAAAGATGAATTATTAATTACGGAAATTTAATTTAGAAATAAGAAATTAAATTTTTATTGCAAAGTTTTTTAAGAAGGCAGATTAAGACGATACAATATATATTTCAGCCAGTACAATCTACAGAGCCATTTTTGAACTTTTAGAAAAAAGTTATCAACTTCCGACCAAACAAAGTTAAAAACAAAGTTGTTAACTTCCGACCAAATTTTGAACATGACGTCTTCAAAAAATTGATCATTAAAATATTTCAAAAAAAAATATTGCATCTTAGGTATTTATTTAAATTTTCTAAGTTTAGATAACTTTTTACAAAAAAAATTCAATGTAAGCTTTTCAAATTAATCAATTTAAATCATCTTTTGAAATGTTAATTTCGTTATAAAACATTCTTTGCAAAAGAATTTCGACTGGCTTTGCATCTCTTGAATTAGTATGTAATTTCAACTCATTTTTAGCATTGTTGTCGTTTGCTGAGCAGCTGTAAACTCCGATTTCTCTAATACTTTTAAAAAACTCTTTTATCATGGTTGAAATTTTTTTATCCTCATTAGTGCTTTTTAAATAACAATTTAATTAAAATTTGTAAAATTTTCCATTTAAAATTACTTTATATTTTTTTCTGTGTCTTCGTAAGCCAAACCTAACTCAATAATTCTTTTTTCTAGTTTTGAACTAGATGACTTGTCAGAATCACCTTCAGTCTCATATTCGAGCAAAAAGGCTTCGATTATAAATGCTGTGAAAATACTTAAGAATAGATAATTGTAACAAATTACAAAAATTTTACAAAAAAGTTTACTTTAAAGAAACAATAACACAGCTGATATGAAAAGAAAAAAAATACAATCGTGTCCATTTTGAGTTTAAAGCTTTCTCAAATCCCTTGCTCAGAACTAAGTGATTTTTTTTAAAATTATTTAAATTTATCAGAATTAAAATAATTGTTTACTATGCCATTGATTAACTACCATTAGCTCAAAAAGCAGAACCAGAGAGTTCAAGAAAGAAGAAAAATTATTTTTGCAATAGTTCAATCTAAAATATATTTTAACTTTTTTAAAATTTTATAAACTATTTTTTTACTTTGCAAAGTCACTTCCATTCAAGTTCGAACTTCCACAATTAATATCTTTAATGTCATCATTGTTAATTTTATTGTTAAAAATTTCCATACCGATCATCGAAAAAACATAAAAAATAAACAACAAGAGCTTTGCATATGTAAGCAATGACGGAGTTATCATTGCAATAGTTGTAATGATAGTTCGGAAACTAATTGATAGCATTACAAATTTAAAATAAAAAGCAAAAAAATGTACCGGTTAATTGAAGCAGCGAATTTTAGTAACCGCAACGACCGTAGAATAAGAACAATTTCAAAAAATTCAGTAGCTCCTTTAGTTTAAATTTATAAACAAAAGAGAAAAAAAATTTAATAACCTCCTTTGACATCTTCAGACTTTGGAATTGAAGCATCAACAATACCAGCAATTAGACCTCCCAGAATAACAATCGTATCGAATCTTAATTTTGATTTGAATAAAAAAATTAATAAAATACCATTTTTAAATTTTTACATATTCCAATATATTTTGATAAACTCAACAATTCCATATGTATAAATTTTGAGCATAATTTCTACCATAAATCCAACTAAAAAGAACCATTCTACGCCACTATTCGGATCAATGATGACAAAAATTATATTAAACAAAATCATTAGATCAAAAAACATCTGAAATATTCTTTTAAAATAATGAATATACATTTTTTTAAATTAAATTAAAAAAAATACTTGTGTCGAACAAGCTTTTTGGTGAAGGTACTCCATCTTCCATTGTAGATTCTTGGAATATAAATTTCAAATAGAGTTTTTCTATCTTGTCCTTCGGACATCTTAATATTTAATAAATCAGCAACATGTACAAATTCCTTAAAGCCTAAAAAAATTATTATTTTTTTTTTTTAATTTTACTTAATTACTCAATATCCCGTTGCTGTCAAAATCTAATATTCTAAAAAGCGCATTAATTTGATGACTTTTTATATTCGGATTTACCAAATTCATCAATCTACTAAATATATCTTTGGTAACTACACACTGATGTTCTGATCTGATCACTTCATTATCCATATTTATGTTAGCCTTTTCTTCGCTATCCAATAATCTTATTGGAATTCTTACCATGTTAAACGCATCTTCCATTTTATCACGTTTAAGCTTAATGGTCTCTCTTACCTCCTCTTTCAAATGCTTCTTATAATTGGTGTAAATTGTAGCCAAGATTATATTTATAAAAATGTATAAATTGACGAGCATAAAAACAAGAAAAAATATAACATAAGCGCCATTTAAGTTGTAGGCCGGCATCCTTTTAATAAAATTATTTAAAAATTAAATTTTTAATATTTTTTAAAATGACGTGGTTACATGACATCAGGAAAGTTTGCCGTGGTCACAGCTACATAAAGGTCCCACAAGGAATCTTCGAAATTTTGAAAATATAAATCTTGACCATTGGCATAAGTTAGTTGTTTGCCATTAGAATCTCTAGAAAAAATTCAATTAAAATATTTAAAAAAATTTAATTTACCTTTTTCTTCTGAACAGCTGCCATCCAACAAAAGAAAATATCAACAACGATACAAAAAACAAAGCAAATACATTTATTATGTCAGGTATGGTCTTGCGAACATTTCTCATGGCTCTGCGCAGCTCTTTTCCCTCATACATATTGACATAGAGCAAGACTCGTAAAAATCGTGTATACCTAATTGAATTATTTCCAGTTTGTTTGAGTATAAGGTAAATGGATAAATCGATTAGAATTGCCAATATAGTTATTAAAGAGATGTAATTTTTTTTATCGTTGAAAAAAGAGCTTCGAATCTGAAAATTTAAAGATTGAACCCATCGAAATACATAAACCAACAAACAAAATAGTTCTATCAATGATGGAATTGAATAATGGACTTCAAAAAAAGACGGTTTTTCAATTAGAGGAAGCAGTAAATGAATGATGATTACAATGTTTACAAATGATACAACTATAGGGTTCAAATACGATTCGTATGTTCTTAAAAAAGTATGTTATTTACAAAGCATTTTTTTGTTTTTTACCTTAAATTACTTTAATTTGCTTCTGGTTTTACCAAAGATTAAATTTTCCAAATCTCTAGAGTCTTTGATTAGACGCGAAGCGATCAAAAAGTCCTTAATAAAAAAATTGATTTTTTTTTAAATTTCAATTTATGTAAAATACAAGTTCGGTAGATTTTGTCCATTTATGGTCCGGGGTGCCTTCTAATTGAATAGCTTTTTGATTGTTGTTATTGCCTATTTCAGTCATACTGTTTATCATCAAAGCTAAGGTTTATGCAAAAATTTCTATCAAGAGGCAAAATTTTTCTCTATTTTATTTGATCATGTGTTTGAGATTTTGCTCCTAAGATAAATAGTAAAGATAATTATTTCTATTTTGAGTTTCAAACGTTTTGATTCATTGTCGCATTTTTTTAATCGGCTTTACTTTTAAAATTTTTCTTCGAAGAGAAACAAAGGAGAAAAAAACATCGAACTGATCATATAAATCTCAATTTTTTTTAGAAATAACTACAATTTAAGACTAAATTCTCAAATAATTTAAATAATATTTAGATGTCATCATTTGAAAATATTTTTTTACTTTTTTCGGATAACTATTTTGACAAAATATATTAATTTTTTTACTTAAATAATTTGTTAATATTTCAGATATTTTTGCCAATGATGTTTATCATTTTTAAAAAATAATACATTTTTCATTATTAACTGTCTTTTTTACTATTATTAGTAAGTTGGATGCCTAGTTATTTTCAAAATAATTATCTATTCTTAAATTTTTTTGATGGTAATTAACCAATTTACTGAAAAATTAATAAATACTTTTACTATTTATTTTATATTTTTATTACAATAAATATTAAAACAATAATAATTATTAGCTTTTTACTTTTATTAAATTTTTGAAGGAAGTTAAACAAATTTTGAGCATTTCACTAAAATAATTTCAAGAACCCCTTTTTACTATATGACTAAGAATGACTAAATTCTAATTGTGCTCAATTTCTGTTCATTGTTCATTTTGATTAATAGATTAGTTTTTGAATAGTAAGTAATGAAGCTGAACTGTACAAAAGATGCAGTTGTTACCAGGATTTGTGGAATGCTTTTCATTATTTAATTATGTTAAGACCCAAGTCTTGATATGTCTCTACTTATTTAAACTTGAATTAACTGCAGCTGAAGCACATGTTCCAGCTACTATATAGACCACTTCTTATTTGTAATAACTTGGGATTCAAATAAAACATTTACAATTAAAAGACTTGTTTTTATTAAGTTTCCCACATTTAAGTAAAAGTACAATGAGGCTTATTACAATTATATTAGCTTTTTTATTGATTTATTTTCAATTGGAATTTTACTTGAAAATGATCACGAAGCGAAGGTTAATCTTAACTTAGAAAAAAATAAAATGCAAATAAAACTTTAAATAGATTTCTTGATTGATACTTATTTTATTATTTATTTATTTATATTTAGGTATGAAAAGGACGTTCATACAAATTAATATAATCTTAATTCAATGTTTAAATCTTGTCTCAATTACATTATCTAACCAAAAAATCATTAAATATAGCTTGATTCCCCAGATTTTGAACACTTAAAATTATAAAGAAAATAAATTTTGACAAGTTAACAATTTTAAATTTTTTTGTATTAAATTTTCAGTCAAATTTTTTGAAAAAAAATACAAATTACATATATAACTGAATTGCTGAAATTTTTTGTTTTCAAAATTTTTTTAATTTTAAATGTTCTTTTTTGTTTGTAAAAAAAATGCCAAAAAATTAGGACTTAATTTTTGATTGAATTTTCCAGAATATGGTATCCTAAAATTTCAATCAACAATTTGTTTTCAGACAAGTCATAATACCTATTAGATTCCTAATTTTTTACAAAACAATTAAAAATTTCACGGACCAGATATATTTAATGATTTGAATAGTTCAATTCTGGGTCCCGAGTGACTATGAGAAAATATTACCAAAGCAACTGTGAGAAATTTAATCTTTTTATATTTTATTTTTGAGTTTTTTTCTACCTTGAGAAATGTTTTATTCACAATATTTTCTGTCATAAGAAATTTCTGTAGAAAGATATTTCAATTATCAATAGCATCTTCCTAAAAAAAAAATCTGTCATTCAAAATTTGAAAAGCTTCAAACGTTGATAACCTATTTCGAATCTGTAACAAATTAAATTATCCTGGCTTTACCAAATTCCTTTTAAATCATTTAAAATATAGAAACATATAATTCATTAATTTTTACCTTTAGCAATTCAATTTGCTTTTTATTAAGAAATGACTGCTCTAAATAATTACAGCGCCTTTAAAATATATCAAGAAAAGTTCGATATCATGTTTTAGACCGTTCCATTACTTTTACAAATGATGTTTTTAATTTTTTTGGAACTATGACCTAATCAGTCTAAATGATAAAAAATAGAGAAATTAAAATTTAGCAAATATAGGGAATTTTCTTATATTAAAATACTAAATTTTTTTCTAAACTATCAGATATCAAAATAAATTCGGCACAAGATGCTTCATTGGAGTTAGAAGAATTGAGCCACTTGGAAGAATACAATTTAAATTTTTGTTTGTAAGTATATTTATTCAAATATTATTTACAAGTTGAACTAATCGTTTCGATTCCTGAACTAAAAAATAAACTATAAATTTTATCAAATTTAATTAAAGCTATATCATAAAAAAAAATAAAAAATTTTTTTGATCATACTCAAAAATGTTTCTAAATTTTCAATATTTCGTGTTTACTTTTGTTAATGTGAGTGAAAATTATCTTATTAGTAGAAGTAGTGGTAGTAATAAGAAATAAATACTGCGAACTTATTGGGTTAAGTCAAAGACTTAAAATTTTTTTTTTCTAGCTAACCTTGTTTAACCTTAATCAAATAATGTGCATAAATCTGCATTATATTAAATTTTGCAGAGTTTTGTAGAAATCAGAAATTAGCCTAATCATTGATTCAACCGATTGATTTAAATTAACTTAAACCTTTCAGATTTATTTACTCAGTTTTTCTATTTCTTGAGCTCTTTACTTATATTCGATGTCGGTAAATAAGGTACAAAATCATTTAAACGAGCCTATCACTCTCTTAGAAATTACAGAAGCCTTAAAAAACTAAAAGAACTAGCGGGTCTGGTCTAGATCGTATCCATAACCTAATGTTAAAAAATTTCCCTATAGAGACTTTATTTGAAATAAGTCAACTATTTAACATGAGTTTGGAACTAGGCCAGGTCCCAAAATCCTGGAAAATAGCAAGTATAACCATGATCCCTAAGAAATCTTCTCCTACTCCAGGCCCTAATAACTATCGTCCAGTTAGTATGAAAAGTTGTCTTGGAAGGTTACTTGAACGTATTATTTACGCCATATATAATTTTTTTGAAAACAATAAATTACATGAGCAATCAGGATTTAGAAAACATAGACGAATTGCAGATAATGTTTATTTTTTTATTCAAAAAGTTTTAGAGTCTTTTAAAAGAAAAAGAAAGTCTGTTCTCTATATTTTGACATTTCTAAAGCTATTGATGGAGTTTGGCACGATAGACTAATCACAACCTAATTACAATTAATGTACCATCTTATCTTATTTATTGGATAAGATCGTTTCTGCATTTAAGATTTTTTAAAGTAAATGTAAATGGTCATCTAAGTGATTAATACCCTATTAAAGCAGGAGTTCCACAAGGGTCAGTAATTAGTCCACTTCTTTTAAGCATTTTATTATAAATGACGTATCAAAAAGAAACAAAAAAAACTGACAATAATTCTCGTCTTTTTGCAGATGATTTGGCTACTTTTTTTATTTTTAAAATAATAGGAAATCTTGAAAGCATGATTATTAGATACCTAAAAGAAGTCGAAAAATGGCTTTTCAAATGGAAGATGAAAATTTCTATTGAAAAATCATGTTTCATGATTTTTGAGAAAAAAACTAAAGTAAAAATCAATCTTGACCTTAAAATCAATGGTAACAATTTAAATAATGAGAAAAAAGTCAAATTCTTAGGTAATTCTAAAGTAAAACTTATATTTAGTCCAATGGTGGATGAATTAAAAGAGCGCTGTAATTCAAGACTCAATATAATAAAATATCTTTCAAAATAGGAAATGGGGTCTAAAACCAAAAACTTTAGGAAATTTTTACAAATCTTTGATAGGATCAATCTTGGACTATTCTTTCCCTTCATTCATTCTCAGAAACTTACATCAAAAAAATACAAGTTATTCAAAAATTTAGCAGTTCGATAAATTTTAAAGCTGAAATATGATACCTCCTCGAATATTATGCACCAAGAGGCCTTCAATAAACACCTAACAGTTTCGAGTCGACTCTTTGAGTTGAGTGAGAGAAATGTCAGGGTATGATTGAGTCATTCTGTTCCAAGTCAAGACTGGTGGAAGAATATAGAGAAGATTACGAATCAAGATATATCGAATGTCCTCTATTGTGTAATTGCTACATAACAATTTCTTCTGTTTTTCCTGAACTACCAAATATTTAAACATGTCTAACCTCTAGCTATTTCAACATATCGTTTTTAATTTTCTTCTTATTACTTAGACTAATTTATCCTTTTTTATCTTTATTTATTTTTTATTTTATTTTATCTTATTTAACTTTTAATTTTAATTTTTTTTATATATTTTTATTCTGAATAAACTATTAAACACGAGCCCAGTAGTTCTTTCACACGTGGTCTAATAATGGTCCTTTGAAACTTAAAAGGAAGGCATACATTCTGCCCCCTCCCTTTTAGCGATTTGAGAGTGAATAAATTGTTTAGAAATATTCTTAATTATTAATCAAGTGCGATTATGAGGAAGGATACATTATTTTTAGATAATATTTAGAAGTATTTAACAGTTCAATACATATTTTAAATGAATATTTCCTTTTTATGAAAAATAAAAATAAAATTTGCAACATAGTGAAACATCATATGCTCAGCCTTTTTTACTTAAAATAAAATCTTCAATTTATTTGTTAAATCAATCAATAAAATTTAAAAATAAAATTTTTTAAACAACTTATTTATAAATTAAATAATTTTGACAATATACTATGTCATGAATAATTTTGTATTTTTTTTATTTTTTTAATTTGCATATAAAACCTTGATAGAAAAAAATAATAATAATAATAAATTTAAATATTATTTATTTTTAATTTTTCGTGCTGTTTGAAAAAATAATTTTAGGGCCAATTTGAAGTTTATATTCAAATTTCGATGCTCAAATTGATCAAACCAAGTTAAAAATATGAAATAAATTGTTATTATATGATTTAACTAGTGCAGAGATACATTTTCGGATAAAAAATACTACAGTCGATTCTTGGTTTAACGAAAAAATTACTTTAACGAGCCCTTTTAAAAGTACGAAATTCAAGACCACCAATACATGCCAAATTATTTTGATTTTACTAAATTTAATAAAGGATTACGACATCAATGATATATTCAATGCTGACGAAAGTGCTTTATTTTACAATGCATTACCAGAGAGAACAAATGTTTAAAATTCAATGAAATGCGATCACAATAAGGTTTCAAAAGAAAGAATAAAAATTTTATTTTGCTGCAATATGAATGGTACAGAAAAGTTAAAACCTTTAGTTATTAATTATTTCAGAAATTCAGAAAATCCAAGGTGTTTCAAAAGCGTTCATAAATCAAATTTACCAGTAAATTACAGAAGTAACAAAAAAGCGTTGATGACAAGCGAAATATTTAGTGAATAGGTGAGATAATGGAACAAGAAATTAATCCGAGAATCGAAAAGTTTTGTTGTTTTTAGATAATTTTAGTGGACACAATCTTGAACATTTTGAAAATATAAATATAAAATTTTTTTCTAGAAATTGTACATCTGTATCAGAGTTGTTTTTAAGTCACAAGTCTTAAGTCAAGTCAAGTCAATGACTTAAAAATTTTTATTTTTTTTTAAAGTCATAACTTTGACTTATATTTTTGTGACTTATAGACAAGTCTGATTTGAACAAGAGATATTTGGGCTTTGGGGGCTCTCGTCAAAAAGTTCAGTAGAACTGCTAAGTGCGAAACTTGCCTCAAAATTTTAATTATTTAATTAAATTTACCTTTTTTTTGCTGAAAAATTGGCTTTTATTCTTAGACTTTAAAAAAAAATTTTAAGTCATAACTTTGACTTAAATTTTTGTGACTTAGACTTAAAATTGTGACTTAAAAACAAGTCTGATCTGTATTACAACCTCTTGATCAAGGTGTGATTCATGCATTAAAAGTAAAATATGGTACGGAAATAGCAAGAGAAAAACTTCACGCAATTGAATACGGCTCAACAATTCCAAAAATTGACGTTCTAGTTGTAATTTACAGTACCATAAAGGCATGGAATTGTATTAGCCCTGAAACAATAAGAAGCTTTCCGTAAAGCTGGTTTTAATAGAAATTTTTTATTTACCGGTAACGATATCCATGAACAAGAAGAATTATAATAATTTCATACTATTGATTTTTTATCAATATTATGATTTACTTCATTATCAAATTAAACAAAAATTGATAATGCAATAAAAACATTTAATAAATAATCTATTGAATAAAAAATAGTTAAAATTTTAAAATGTTTATTTAAAAAAAATTAAATTTTTGCTTTAATAAAAATTATGGCTTAGGCTGTCCTGACGATATCATTTTGATTCGTTCTTTAACCGATTCGAATTCTTTTTCATAATCAAAAAATCCCTTAAATCCCCTAATGTTTGCTGCTTGATTAAAGGAATTTCTAAAAAACTCATTCTGTAACAAGCAAACTAAAGACTTGACAATCAATGTCAAAAACGAAATCCACACAAAGGAAGTGTAAACAGGACGCTGGACCACATTTTCATCGTCATAATTTTCATTGCTAGTGTTGTATGTCCGGTAGAAATGAATCACAAAAGTAGGAAAAATAAGACAGTAGCTTATTATCAGAATAATAAAAACTGATATTGCTTTTCCTTTTTCAGTCTTATATTTGAACTGAGCCAAAAGTTGATTCCTCACATGAAAATCGTTTCTTTCATTCTCTTCCTCGGTTTGGTCCACTAGATGCTCGTAATAGACAACATTGGCAGGCTGTCGAGTAATGTCCAGACCCTCGATTATTCTTTCTACCATTCCTTTACCAGCTTTTTTATTTTCCATCGCTTTTAAGTCTCTCTTGATGCTTATTTTGCGATCATTTATGAAAATTAGTCTCAGAGTTAAAATTGAAAAAACAGTGCCTACGAAAAATGGTATGGTAAGCGAAAACCAGAAGAATAACCAAAGCCACCATTGAAATTTCTCGTAAATGTAATCACACTGGGTCTGAGTGCCAAAATATTGAATGTCATTATAATTGTCAAAAAATGGAATAAAAGCCACAAAAATGTCCAACAACCAAATTAGTCCAATGATAAAAAAAACTTTGTGACCGGTAGATTTAGTCAGCAATTTTTCGTTTTGGTCAAATTTAAGGCGCTTGGTGAAGTTGTTTATGTGCCATATTGGAAATTTGTACTTGATGAAGCGTTCGACAGTGAGAACCATTAGTCCGTGAAAAGTGAGGCCCAAAAAAAGTGTGGTAAAAAATGTCTGAACTCGGCAGCCATCGAAACCAAGTGAGTTGGAATTATAAACTGCGTAGCCACTTGGCACTAAAATAAAAAAAGAGCAAAGAAAATCGGCAAATATTAAATGAGTGAGCAGAAAATTAGATTTATCCAGTCGATTGAGGCGTCTCAGTTTTAGAAGTGTAACCAAGAATGAGAAGTTGAATATGAAGCTGGTGATCAATATCAAAGCACAAACGATTGTCAGGAAAATGTTGCTTTTGCCCACGGTTTCCTCAGTCATATTGTCCAACAAAAATATTCAACCAGAGGTGAATTTTTTTCGAAGTTTTTTTCTTTTGAGATTACTTTTTCTCTTGAGTTAGCTTTTGTTTGGTTTCGAATTGGGTTAATTTTAATAAATTATAAATAATAAAGTTGTTTTTTAGATTTCTAAATATCGGTAAATTGACTTGTTTCTAAGGAATTTGTTTTTAGTGTTTATTCAAAGTGTAAATTTACACAAAAAATTTTGTGCATTTTAATTTTTTTTATTTGCTTCTAATTTCGGTCTCTTGTTGACCTCGACTTTTATTAACAATAAAAAATTCAACTCAAATAATTTAAAATTTTTCTAGTTTAATTTAATTTTTTTATTTTCACAAATTTAGTATCTTAATTATTCGTTCTATCTTGTAAACGAATAACTTTTCTCCTAAAATTGTTTATAAAAAAAGTTAGTGATTTTTTTTAATTTAATTTTCCTTGAATTTATTGAATAATTCTATTTTTTATTTTAAAAATTTAATTCATCATGAGCAAGGTATAATATTACAAATAGGATTGTTTTTCCTTTACTAATTTAAGTAAGTAAGACAAACTTACAAGTATAATGCCTGAGTCCATTATCCCTTCGTTGAATTTAACAAAAGCCGATTTGAAGCTTTCGGCTTTCATATTATTTCTCTCATTATATCGCAGCAGAACCTTGTTCTACTGATCTGTTTATTAATTTAATATTTCAATCAAATTTTTTCTCACTTAGCTCTATCTCATTTTTGCAGCAAGTTTTTGTTCTTTCTCTAATTAATTTACATCCATTTTTTTGCTAGGTTTCCAGACTTTGAAACTCTAGGTCTTACCATAGGCGTACACAATTTTTCTCGTTAGTTTTTTCTCTACTGACAAAGTTTTCTTAAAAAACCAAAATATCCTCTTAGCTTATGCATACGCACTTTTTATTTTAGCATTCACTTCAGATCAGATGATACCATCAGACCTGAATTTCTTTCAAAATTAGTCACCTCTAGTGTTACATTCTGACTCTCTTATTGCTTTACGCAACATAATTATGTCTCTCATTCGATATTCTATAAAACATCACCCTGATCTTTTTATCAAACAAACCCATTTAACATTCCTCTATAGAAATGGAAATTCAAATCTCAAAAATAAATATTTAATTTGATAATTAGAATTTTTTTAAAATAAAATAAACTGGATTATGTTTTGATTGTATTATGGAGAAATTAAAATTTAAAAAATTTTTAAAAAATTGAACATTCGAATAATTGTTTTAACAATTTTTTTTTTTAATTCAAATTATTATATGATACTTGAAAAAAACTCTATTTAGCCATATTTTATTTACAGATAAATTTACCATTGATTAAATGCATTTTTGTAAAAATCATTCCTTAAAAAAAACATGAAAAATTATTTTCGTGATACTGAGACTTCTTATTTTTAAAAATTAAAAAAAAATCAAATAATTTTTTAAATCTCAATATCTTG
Source organism: Brachionus paranguensis (assembly GCA_016802215.1). Lineage (NCBI taxonomy): Eukaryota > Metazoa > Rotifera > Eurotatoria > Ploima > Brachionidae > Brachionus > Brachionus paranguensis. The sequence goes on along the minus strand of JAESIX010000002.1, from coordinate 4,955,634 downwards.
ACAAACAGCTTCCATTAAGAGTTTCAAAAGCTTGTTTTTGACTTAACACCAAAGATAATACAAAATATTTTTAATTTTATACAATCAAAATTTGGTTATTCGTTACAATAAGTAGTCAAGAATAGCAATAAATCTTTTTAAATTATTTGCCACAGCTTAAGTAATCATAAAAATTTTTTTTAAGATCTTTAACTTTTAAGAAGCAATAATTATGATAAAAATAAAGAATTTGTTAAAAATTTCAATTTCAATTTTACTTTTAAATTTTCAAAAAAATCAAAAATTTCAAAATGGATGAATTAATCTATTGCTTTAATAAAAAAATTTTTCATTTCATTTTTCATAGTGAATCCAGTTAACTTACTGATAAATAACGAAACTTTGAAGATTTTGAAATTTAATTACATTTTTTGACACTTGCAAATTCTAAACTAGTGCCTGACATTAAATCAAAGCGGACGCGGAGAGAAGAAAGGCTCTTGGTTGGACCACGGTAGAAGATCTGCGAAGACGTGGTGATCTGATTCAGCTCCATAAAATCCAGGATGGACATGACCGAGTTAGGTTCATAAACGGAAACCAAATAATGGCGTCAAATGGGCTGGACAGTCCAGTGAGCCGAACCAGAACATGTCATTAGGCCATTGAGAGGCAACTGGTGCGCAGCTGTGGGGTCAGCCACAACTTCTTTGTCAACAGCTGAGTATTAGAACGCGCTTGACGAGGAGACTAAAAGAGTCTTCGACACAATGGTTTTTAAAAATAAGATAGATAAACTTTTAGGATATTATTAAACTTAACAAAATCATAACCATTTTATTGCTTTAGTCCCCCATAGCATGTCCTAATACTACTACTACTACTACTACTACTTGTAAAAAGTAACCAAAATTTGCCAAAAGCTGAAGTTGTTAGGCGATTCACTGGTCTTGGATACAGAAAACGTTCTGTTTATCGTTAGCTAGATATTATAGAAAAAGATAAAACTTTCAAGAGAAAAAAAGGAAGTGGTAGACCAAACTAATGGTGGCCAAACTCGGGTCGTTCGCAAAGAAAGATGGCTAGAAAGTTTAATTGCCACTTAACCTATATCGGAAAGATTTTAAAAAAGTATACAAACATCAAAAAGTATAAAAAACACAAGAGACCTCATTTAAATGCTAACCAAGAGAATGCTTTTAAAATACAGCAGATATGAATTTATAATTGATGATGAATCTTATTTCACTCTTGGTAACACCGCGCTGCCAGGGAATGATATTTTTTATAGCAGTAACGTAAGCAAGACGCCGGAGAGTGTAAAGAACAAGTACGTTAAAAAATTTGAAGAAAAATTAATGGTCTGGTTGGCTATTTCACAACGCGGAATAAGCGAACCATATTTTGTACCTAGTGGTTTAGCGGTCAATCAACATGTCTACCTTGGAGAGTGTATTAAGAAACGACTTGAACCAATGATTAAAGAATATTATCAGGATGGCAATTATGTATTTTGGCCTGACTTAGCATCATCTCATTATGCCAATATGGTACAGAATTATATGTTAGATAAGGTATGTTTCCAAAGAAGTGAATCCAGTAAAAGTACCAAAAGCACGACCAATCGAAGATATTTGGGGAAATTTGAAGGCTAAAGTTTATGAGGGTGATTGGAAGGCCAAAAATCTTAGGCACTCGAAAACAAAATTCGCGCTTGCCTGAGCAATATCGACCCAAAGGTTGTACAAGACCACTCCAAGAGTGTTCGCTCTAGGCTCGATATCATACGTCGTCATGGAGTTCAATACCTTAAGTGATATTATTTTTTAAAAATAGGAGGGTTCACTACTACTACTACTACTACTATTATATCAATTTTTATTTTTTGTATTCAAAATTTGTACGAAATTTCACAGTATATCATTTGCCAATATTTCTCAAAAATTAATTTAAAACTTGAAAATTTTTTTAAAAAATTAATTTTTAACTTCATTTATTTAAACGACATTTTTTACAAATTTCTAAATTATTTGCATGATTTGAAAAAAAATAAAAGGACAAAAACAACAAAAAAAGCGAATTTCAAACGATTAAATCTTTTTAATCATATCTAAAAAAATTGTCGTTAAGAAAGATATAAAAAATTGATATTAGCATTAGTTTGACGATATCTTATTTAAATTCATGTGCATTTTTATAATTGACCAATCTTCGAGAATATCATAATCTTGAAGAGAGTAGACTATAAACGGACTTCCATGAAACACCATAGGAGACGTGCTGTTCCTATTTGAATTGATATTCTGGCTCGATTTGGGAGATTTTTTTGACTTTTTGTTTTTTTTTGTTGATTCTTCAGGAGTAAATTGACTATTAATAGATTCACTTATTGAATTTGGACTCGTATTTGTGCTCATCTTATCTGAACTATTAATATTTACATCTATTTCAAGATTCATATTCTCGCCTTCATTTCTCTGAGTTTTGTCTGGGTCGTTCGGTCCTATTTGGAATAAATTGTAGTCAAGTAGAAATTGGCGTCGTTTTTCCTCCATTTCTTTGATTTCATGCTCCAATTTAGCTACGAATTTGTCGTACAAATTCTGTTTGTCATTCTGAAAATATCAATTAGCAAAAATAAAATTAGCCTGAAAAATTTTGATTACTTCTAATGTTTTTTTGATTGAAATTTCTTCGTATTGATATGTGTGGTCGATGTTTTTATTTTTGTAGTCTTTAAGAAGCTCTAAAATGACAAATGTTTATTAATGATAAAACCAAATTTTTAATTTTTTTTAAATAGTCTACAAATCGGTTCCTTTTAATTTTACCAATAGATAGAAGCTCTTCTATCAATAGATTAAACAGACTAAGATAAATGGTACAGCAATTCCTGTGCTGATGGTCAAAAAGTTTATTATCGATGTAAATTATCAAACTTTCGGAAAAAAAAAAGTTTGCATTATTTGAGCGGCAACCTCAAAGTCAATGTTTATGAATCAGTGAATCATGATACACATTTAGACAATATTAACAAAAAATGTCATATGAACCTTCCCCCTTACCTAATACATTGGATTAGTTCATTCTTAGACTCAAGATCATTTAAAGAAAATGTAAATGGTCATATTAGTGATGAATACCTTATTGCTGCAGATGTTCCTCAAGGCTCAGTAATTAGTCCATTACTTTTTAGTATTTTTATCAACGATATACCTAAAAGAAATAAAACAAATAGTGAATACTCTCTTCTTTTTGCTGACGACTTGGTCACATTCTACATTTTTAAGAAAAAAGGAAATCTAGAAAATAAGATAAACAAATACTTAGACGAATTAGAAAAATGGCTCTTCAAGTGGAAGATGAAAATATCTGTCGAAAAGTCTTGCTTCATTGTCTTCACTAAATATAAGAAGGAAAATATCGACTTAAACTTCAACTATGTAAACTTCTGTCACATGTAACAATTTATTTCAATATATGTCTTTTAAACTTTCTTTAAATTTTTTTTTTTTTTTTTTTTTTAGCTGATTTACTTTATTTTTATTTTATCTTATTTTATTAACTCTATTTTTATTATTATTTTTTTTTTTTAAACTTTATTCTGAAGGAGCTCTAGCTCGGTACAGAAAACAAATAAATAAAAATAAATAATTAAACTTAAAGATATATGAAAATAAAATTGAGAACAAAAATGAAATCAAGTTCTTAGGTATAAAATTTGATTCAAAATTAACCTTTACCCCAATGGTTGATGAAATAAAACAGCGTTGAAGTTCACGGTTAAACTTAAAAAAATATTGTCAAACAAAAAATGGGGTCTTAACTATTACACACTAGGAAACCTATATAAATCTTTAATCGGATCTATAATTGATTACTCTTTTCCGTGTCTGAATTCATTTTCAGAGACAAACATTAAAAAAATTCAAGTTTTACAAAACTCAGCAGTTCGTTTTATACTTAAACTAAAATATGATACTCCTTCCAATATTGTGCATCATGAGGCCCTTAATAAACTTAAACTCTTAACTGTCTCGAATCGAATTTTTGAATTGAGCGAAAGATATGTAGCGGGAGGACTGCGTCATTCTGTTCCATTGGTTGTCAGGCTGGTTGATGAATATAAAGCGGGTTTTGAATCAAGATATGTCGAATACCCGACTCCATTGTGTAATTGCTATCTAACTATTTCTTCTTTCTTTCCTGAATTGTTCAATAATTAAAAATTTTACACCTGTCATTACTTACAATTTGTCTATTTTAACTGTCTTTTATTTTATATTTTAACTTACTTTACTTTTATCTTATTTTTTCTTTACATTTTTATTTTATTTTATTTTTATTGATTTTTTATTTATTTATTTTTTTTTAATCTGAAGGAGCTTTAGCTCGGCACAGATAATACAAATAAATAAATAATCCGAAGTAATAGCCAAAATGTTTGAATTTTTTAACCTTAACATCAAATATAACGCTATTCTAAAGCTACTAAGAGAACAAAATTTTAAAGTTGCAAATAAGTCGATATTATTTTTCTTTCAAAGAAAGATTCAAAAATAAAAATTTGAAAAAAAATATTAAGCTTAGGAGAACTTAAAGTTTGGTGTCAAGATAATTCAAAATTATATGAGTCAAAATGATGACGATTAACCTTTGTATGAGAGATGTTCCAATCGGAGAATAAATAAATGTGGTCGTCCAGCCAAAGCTATGCAAACTCTTATGAGACAAAATACAATTTTTTTTGGTAATTTTTAATTTACTTAGCCATTGTTTTATTTTACCAAACGGATGAAGATTACTAAAACATAAAAAAGGTGAAAATTAGAACATAAACTTTTTTAGGATAATTTTAAAAAATCAAAAAGTGAAAAAAAACTTAAAATATATACTCATTTCTAAAATCTGTTACTAAAACATAAATAAAATAAAAATCAGATGAATGAAACATAAATAAATTTTAGAAATTATTTTTTGAATTTTGTTGTTTGTTTGTTAAAAAATGAGTAAAAAAATAGATTGGGTATTTTTGGCAAATTTAAAGTCTGACGTGGAACTCGAATTTATTTATTTACGAATAGCCTTGGCCAACTGTTTGGAGATCGAACTGTCTCCTTTCAGCAAAATAAGAGGGTAAAAATTATTTATAAAGTAATTGAGTAAAAAAGATAAAAAAGATACAAAAAAAAACCATGGTAACACTAACCGATGCTCTATTTGCGCTAACAATGTAGACGATCACAAAATAAAAATTAAAAAATGACTTTATGTGTTATTCACTGCACTTAATAATATTTTTTATGTTTTGATAAACTTTTTCTAAAAAAAAATAAATTTATGTGGCGATCACTTTTTATATGCTTTAGTAATCTTCATCCTTACTAAATTTTTTTTTTTTTAACATTACATTTTTTCTAATTCATTACATTTTAAATTTTTTCATTTTTTCATCTTTATTATATTTACCTGGAAAAATCAATAAAAAATACCTAGCAAAAAATAATTTCTATCTTAGTTTTTTGCTTAGCTAGCAAATTAGACTTTGTATTTAACGAATTTTTATTTACCTAACATTTAATTTTTTTAACTAGCGTAAATAATATTAAAATTGCTCTATTTGCAGATGATCTTTGTATATGGATCACTAGAACCTCTAAAAAAGAAATTGAGCGTGTCCTTCAAAATGCAATAGACAAAATCGAGGAGTTTTGCAAAAAATGGGGCTTCAAAATAAATAAAACAAAAACATGCCACACTACTTTCACAAGAGCTGGTGCTAGAAAAAACTACGAAAGAAAATACAAGCTAAATGTTAAAATTGAACAAGAAGAGGTACCACTTGAGCAGAATCCAACCTTCTTAGGTATCAAACTGGATCCAAAACTTGCCTACACAGCACATCTACATGACGTCATTAAGAAACAGACGTCAAAAATGAATCTAATTCGCAAAATTAAAAGCTTTAAATGGAGTTCATCCCTAAGAATCAATTTAACCCTCTATAAAACTCTAATCCGCTCGCTTTTTGACTATTGTTTCATTATTTTAAATTCGGGGACAGAAAAAATAAATCTTAAATTACAAAAAAGGGAAACCGGGATTCTGAGAATTATAAATTTTTTTCCTCTCAAAACAAGCATTGATACTATACATAGAGTGCTTAAAATTGATAAAATAGAAGACAGATCAAACCAACTATTCATTAAATTTATGAAAACGAGAGCTCAACATGAACTAATCGCAAAAGAAATCCACGATTACCTCTCTAAAAGACCCAATGAATCACAACAAAAATTCAGAACAGCTTTTGATAAGCTTCAATTATAAATTACAAAAATATTCCTAACAGGCTGGCTGAAAAGAAGGCACTGCGCCGTTCGGAGCTGCCGAGAGGAACTATTCCCTCTAAATTATATTTTAAATAAATAAATAAAATAAATATAGCCAAAAAGATTGGGCATTTTTATTCAGAGCGACTTAAAATGGGACGCCCAGGTCAAAAGCGCAACAGTCAAAGTAATACCAAGTTAATCCCAGGCTTGCAAAGTCTAGATTATTCACAGCGTGTTTTGAACTAGGTTTAACTGATCCTAGAATAAAATGACTTGATTCAAATGTTTAAGATTGCTAACAATATTGAATTTTGTAAACGAAATCAATCATAGTCTCAACACAATACCTGATAAAGAGATGATATGACTTGAGAAGGAATAGAAAAAGAACCTTATCCGCGAAAATGTAAAAAACTGTCTTCCAAGATTTGACTTTTTAACTAAACGAGTTTAGAATTAGTGGAACAAATTGCTATAAGAAATAATAAATACGAATTGTTCCAACAGTTTCAAAGCAAAGTTTAATGGTTGGTTGACGAAATGTATTGAAATGAGTGCTATAGCTTATTAGAGCTTTGCTTGGTCAAGTTCCAAATCGCAGTTAACAAAACTACTACTAGAAATATTAATCTCAAAAGATGAAAAGTGGCAAAATTAAAATAATTTGATGATGAATAAAGATAATAAAATGCTGGGGATGATAAGAAGTGATTTCTAGAACATTAAATAAACTGTTATTTAGATCTTTTTAATAAAAATTTATGAAAAAGCATAAAAATATTTTTTTTTGGTTATAATCAATGTGACTTGAATTCTTAATAAATAAAGATAAAATTTTAAATGGTTGAAAGTGTACCATATTAACAGAGACTGTGTTAAAATCAACAAAATAGAAAAGCCTGAATATTTGAAAATGGTCCTTTTTAAATGCTATTTTTAAAAAGATTTTAAAGACTGATCACATAAAATTTGAACTGACTATAAAATAAAATTAAAATACTAAATTAATTCAGATATGATCAAGAAATTCAAAATTAAATTTTTTTTAACAATGACCACGTGTTCTTTAAACTAGAAAAATAACTTTGTTTAGATTAACTGGGTGATAAATTTTTAACTCGAAAAAATTAAAACAAAATTAATATTGATTTAATAAACGATTTAGAACAAAATTTCCTAATTACCTGCAATTTAAAAGCTATTAAAAAGTTTAAATTTTCTTTTAATGATACTAGAAGTAAATAAAAATCGGAACCATCTATTTTTTCTAAATAAAAAAATTCTTCTCCAAGTGACTTGGAAAACAAGCCAAGTTTTTCAGAAATTTTTTTTATTTAGTGTATCATTATCAATATAAAATTGATTCAAATGACACGCAATAAATTTCATCATTAATTTAATTATAAAATTGTATTTTTAAAATTGCAAAAAGTACCTGCCAAATTGATCCTGACTTCCATATTTTGTTCCAGCTTGTGCAAAGGACCAGTAAATTCCTCGGCAGTTTCTTCTTCAATTTCTTTTAACTTGTTGTCTATTAGAATTTGTCTTTCAAAAATAAGAGCTTCTTTGAGTCTGACAAAAAGCGTTTCTAGTTCCTTCAAATCGCTTTGAATTGCAGCACGCCTTCTCTCATATTCGTCCTCATCAGCTATTCATTTTTTTTTAATTTTATTATTTTTTTCGTAAGCTTAAAATACCTATGGTTTCTTCACTTTCGTCACTATTCACCGACTCGCTGTCTTCAATGTGTTCTTTCATCTCATTTGCTTGGCAACTTGTCATTTCTGAGCTTTATTAAAATTTCTTAGTCGGATTATTTTTCACAGCATTTTGATTGAGACCAGTTGGGATCAAGCTCTTATTAGATTTCGAATTGAAGCTTAAAAATGATTCTGCAGATACAAAGCTGAAGAAAGAAAATTTGAAAAAAGATGGAAATTTCTTTTTCAAAAACTGGCCATCAATTACAAAACGATAAAAAAACAAATTTAAGTACTCTTGGGATCCAAAATTTAGGATTGATCAATTTAATTCAAATTTGTATTCAATTTCATAGATTTAACTTTATTTGTTTCTCAATGAGTCTTCAAAGTTTTCAGCAAGTTTTAGTCTATTTTTAAAATAATATAAATGCATAGTCATTTTATTTAAAATTATTTGTGATGCACAGTTTTACAGAAAAAAATCAAAGAGCAATAGTTTTGTCCGATTGTAAAAGAATTGAAAAAGTAAAAAATAAAGAAATTAATTTTTTTCCGCAAAAGTTTTAAGCCATTTTTTAAAAATAAATGAAAATTTAATTTCAAGTTTGTTTTTCCATCAAATCTAATATAAAAAATTTAATAATCAATCAATAATTCTTTGAAAACATTATTTTTGTGCAAAAAAATAGTTTTTTAAAACCAAATGGATTTTTTTGGACTTGAAAATCAAAAAAAAAACTGATTATGTTTTAGATACCAAATTCTAAGAAGAAGATTAATTTTGACGAAAAAGTTGAACTAAGCTACACTTCATGTAAATGAGAACTTTCAGCATTTTTCATAATAAATTTTATTTTGAATTGTTTGAATTTTTTAAAAATTTAGTCAAGGAACTAATGCAGTTAAATTATATTATAGTTGAATTAAATTATCAGAAAGAATATTTTTTTTGCGAGTTTTTAATAAATTGATGATATCGGCTTTTTCTTTAACAGACAAAATTATATTTTTTTTAAACTAAAAAACTGATAAAAAACAATTTTTATCATAAGATTATTTTTACTTGGTTTCAACATTATTAAAAAAATATTGGCCTTGGAGTGTAAAGCTAAAAAAGTGTCGTTTCCAAGATATGGTTACTACGTAAAGACATATTTGATCAAACTTATATTCTAATAAAAAAATAGAAAGCAAATTGTTAAATACATCGATCAAAAAATCATTGATAAATTTAAAATTTGTTTAGAAAATACAAAAAATAGGCTTCTAATCATATATAGATAATTTTAAATTTAAATTTTTTTTAAAAGATTATTTAAAGTCGTCAAGTTTAATTTTCATTAATTAATATAATGTTTCAAGTAAAGTGTCAATTAATTTCAGAATTTTAGCAATAATTTTAGCTAAAAATCATTTAAATACATTTTTTTTTTAAATCGTAATTTATAATAAAAAAATTTAAGCATCACTTTTTGAGATTTTTTATTTAAAAAGTATAACACAAAATAAAGTTTTTTAAAAATGAATCAACAATTTACTTTCTTTTAAATAAATATTAATAGTCCTAATAAAACTAATTTATAATTGATAATTTACGATATCCACGATTCTTTATTTTTATAATCTAAAATTACTCTTTCAAATAATTTTGATGATGGAGGATTTATTTTCTAAGGCTATCGAAATATTTTGATAAATAAAATGATGACTTAGAAGTAATCTGAACAAGATGGAATACGAGTCAATAATTTGCTCAGCGGCTCAGTTCAAATTGATGACTAAAAATATCAAATTCAAAAGAATAATGAATGATTGTTAAATGCACTTAAAATAAGGACTATTCATCTTGAAAAAATTTCCAAAATATATAAATTTGGTTTTTACTCAGAAATTGTTTTATTTCATTTTTTCAATCTTGAAAGTTTCTAAGAACTGATGAATGATTATGACCAATAAAATGAGATCTTAAATGTTTTCTTTATCAGATATGTCACAAAGGTATATTTTTGAGTAAACTTAAGTCGGGAAATCATCTAAATGATCCAAAAATTGCTTTCTTAATCTATTTTTAACTATAAACCTTTCAAGGTTTGAGTTGGTATAAATCTATTTATTTAAATTAATTGTTTTCACATACGTAAGATTATATTACTTTAAAAGAATTTTTGTTTTTTCTAATAAAATATTTTTATTTCTGAATTTCATTTTATTTAAAATAAATTGAAAGAATAAATAAAGTCTTTATTTCTAGAAAAAATTTATGACATTTTGACGCATTTTAGGTAACTTAACGACATTTATTTATTTGTAATTCTGTACCGAGCTTCAGCTCCTTCAGATTAAAAAAAAAGAAAAAATCAAAATAAAGTTAAATAGAATAAAATAAAAATAAAAAATAAGAAATAAGAAAAAAATAAAGTAAAAATAATATAAGTTAAAAAATAGAGAAATATTAAAATTAAAATTAGATAGATTAAGATAGAGGGTAACATTTATTATTTATTTATTTGTAAATCTGTATCGAGCGTTAACTCCTTCAGAGAAAAATAAAAATTAAATTAAATCAAAATAAAATGATTAAAATAAAAGTTAAAAAATAAAATAAGAATTTAAAAAAATAGTTAAATAAATGAAATGTCAAAAGGAAATGAGAAAAAAAAAAGAGACAAAAGTTATTTCGGTTTAATTTTCAGAGAAAAAAGAGTCTATGACAAGGTAGCAATTACACAATGGAGTTGGATAGTTAACAAATCTAGTTTCGAAACCTCGTCTGTATTCATTTACCAGTCTAAGAAGTAATGGGACAGAATTAGTAAGTCCAACCCTGACATATCTTTCGCTTAATTCAAAAAGCCGGTTCGTAATTGTTTGAATTTTTAATTTTGTTTGGGCCTCGTGGTATAAAATTCTTGATGGGGTGTCAAACCTTAGATTAAGAATGGATCGAACTGCTGAGTTTTGAATAGTTTGAAGTTTTTTAATGTTGGTATCAGATAATGATTTTAATAAGGGAAAATTATAGTCTAAAATGGAACCAATAAGCGATTTATATAAATTTCCAAGTGTTTTGTGATGTAGGCGCCAGTTTTTATTTGATAAAATTTTAATTAAATTTAGCCTATTTATTTATTTGTTTATCTGTACCGAGCTAGTGCTCCTTCAGAATAAAAATGTATATAAAAAAAAAAATTAATAAAAATATTAAAAAATGATAAATAAGTCTAAGTAATAAAAAAAAATTAAAAATTAAAAAACGATATGTTGAGCCTAGAGTTGCAACGCTCTTTTAATTCATCAATCAATGGTAACATCGCGTATTTTGCATATTTATATGTATTATATATTTTTTAATAAATATCATAATAACATAAATTGAAAGTGTTTTTCAATAAAATTTTTATTAATTCCAAATTAAATTAATTAGACACAGATTATTATAAAATAGATTGAACTAATTAAATATTAAATTATTTATAATTAACTGTTAATATTAATTAGATTGATTTAATTTAATTTTGTAATTAATCAATTAATTTTGAAATTTTTTTAATCTTTTTAGATTTTTAAAAAACTATTTTTAATTTTAAAATAAATGTAACTTCCTAACTGTACAATTTACTTAATCTCTAGTGACTAAGGATTTCAATTCATCAATTTCCGTCGCTTGATAAATTACTCTATTCCATACCATTTCCATTATCCATTAAATCACTCTTCCTGTCATGGATTTTCACAAACATTATGATTTTGTTTCAGTGCCGTCCCATGGACCAACACTCTAGCTTAATTTTATAATTTTGTTGGCAATTTTTTTAAGATTACCATGGCCAGGCTGGCAGATAATTAATATGTTTTTTTGATCTGGACACAATTTGAATTTACATTCTAAAATGTTTGGTTCATCTTTGACATCAGTACAATAAAAACCTTGAAATAATTGGAGACATTTTTTAAGAAGGCATTAGATGTGAGTTAATTAAGTTTTTTATTAAATGAATTATTTAAAAATGAACTTTAGGTTTTAAATTATATAATTAAAATTCAGATGACCGACCTCTTTTATTTTCTTAATGTGTGGGAATTATTTAATCAAAAAAAATAATTTAATAATAAAGAAAAATATGGCTTTGTTTAATATTAAATAATTACTTAGAGAACAAATTAATTTTAAAAATATAAATGAAATCATTAATAAATTCAATTTAGAAAATTAATTTGTCGAAAAAGATAAATAAAATGAATTTTTTTAATTTATTTTTTAATGTTCGAATTATGTAAATAAAGACTAGCAATTAAAATTATTAATTTGAATCATAACACTTTTTTAAGCTAACAAATGACTTTTTTTTTAATTTTTCACATTTTAACTTTAAACTTAGGAATTTAAAAACAGAAAAAAGTTAAAATATAAATTTGCTAAATATTGTTAAATTGGCTTAAAAAATTACCTTCTCATTTGATAATTTTTCTTCTTTTGTATAATTTTATTTTAATAAAGATATTTTTTTTTTGTAATTCCCCTATGAGACTTTAGCATTTTAAAATAAATAAACTATTCATTTTTCTTATAAATTTTGTAAAGCCTCAAATAATTTAAACAAAATTATCTCGAAAAAAAATCTCAAAAAGAGATAATCTAGGTTGTAAAAATTGTCAATTTTTTATTATCTTGTTCGTGATTAAAACAATTTTAAAAAAGGGCAATAAAATTAAATTTAGATAATTTCCGTATAGCTCAGCTTGTAAAGATAAATTAGAGTAACCGAAGTATGTACTCATTTATTTTGATTTATTTCGCATTTTTGTGATATGATAAAAACATTTTGGATCAAATGAAAAGCCCATTCTCGGCTATCTCAAGTTGACATCAAGTGTATTTGACAAATTACATTCTAGTGCATTCTAAAGCTCTAAGATGACAAAGCCAAGTGCAATCAAGTGTTTGGATATCAAATTTTCCAAGCCGTTAAGTTAAACCAATTAAAGACATTACTGAAAAGCTGTTAAAACGATTATTTAACACCACTTGAACTTATAGATTTTATAAACTTTACATAAAAGATATTGAAAGAATACCTTAACAAAATAGATTATCATATTTATGGATCATGCCGATGTTTTTCTAACAAAAATAAACCTATTTCAAAGAAAAGGTAATTCAAAGAAAAGTGAAAAAAAAATTAATTATAATTTTGGAAAAAAAAAAATAAGATTTCAGATTTATTCTAGTCATGTTAGTGATGGATTCGCATGGTGAATTTTTCAATCAAACTAGGTGCCATAACCAAACAAATGACCGTGAATAATTTGGTTTTATTTAAGCAAATACTTAAAATACCAAAATCTCACGTGTATCTAATTAAATCCTGAATTCAGGACACTCGAGTCGGATTTCTTTCATAAGATTTATGTCTTGAATAATATTTGTAATTTATGAATTTAACATCCAATTTAGAAAATGCATGATCTACTGTATTTAAATTAGGAGCAATAATTTTTATTTTAAATATCGGAATTAATGTGTACGTGATCGAGTTGGCTTTAGAACGTTTGTCAAAAAGTCTCATCAAAAAACAACCTTACAAGTTGATCTTTATTTGTGTTGAATTTTATTTTGTTTAGCTTAATTGCACTAGCACATAGACTAAGTATTTGCTCTTTTGTTTAAGGCTTGCTCAAATTAATGATGAATTTTTAATTTTTTACTTTTAAAATATTATACTTCAGCTTTTAGTTCCATTCTTAAGGCCTAATTATAAAACCGGTTGAGTTTTTTAAAATTAGTTTGATTTTGATGCCAAACTTGATAACTATTTAGTTTATGAGTCAAACAGCTAATAAACTCAGACAAGATCCAGACTTTTTGTTTGTTTAAGTCTTATTTTTAATTTTTTTTTAAGTCAATTATTTAAAATTCGAACTTGACTAAAAGCTTTATCCAAAAATTCTAGTATTCTTATATTGTAAATGGTTGTGACCGATTTTTCATAGAACTAAAGGCGTTTTGAAAATTGTTTCGAAATATCATCAGCAATTTTTTTCTTGAATTTCATTATTTTTATAATGAAAAATTTCAATATTTTAATATACATTGCAAAATATAATATTTTAGTTGCATTTTTTAATGATCGAAAAATTCTTAAAAATTATCTGCAATTAGTTGATAGGAAAATATTCACACAGTTTTTTCGAAGATATCAAATTTCTAATGTTTATTATTTTTTAAATTTTTTAAATTAGCCGAATTAAACTAAGCAAAGTTGACATCATTTACAAAAAGGTCAATTATATTTTTTTAATGAATAAATAAATGTCATTTGATTAATAAAGGTTTATGTGAATACTCAAAATGACTATGCTCAATTCAATGATACATAGATTTAATTAAGAAATTATTTTGAAGATATGTTTTTAAAAGGAAAAAATAAAATCATATTATGCTTTAATTTATTGCGTGGCATAAAGACTTAAAATTTTCTCAAAATAAGTTGATTTTTAAAGCACTCTAATTAGAAAAATTTATTTATTTGTTTATCTGTACTAAACGAAAAAAAAAGATTTCTATTTTATTAGTCAAAATTAATTTAATCAATAGTATTCGAATGTTTTCATTTTAGATGATTAAGTTAGACATTTCAAAAATTCCAAACACCATTTGACAGCATCATAAAAATTAGGCAATCAATCCAAACTAAATTTTTTAAATAATGTAAATTAAATATTTTTATGTGACAAAAATGTGAATTGTAAATTTAGACAAATTTAATTTTCAATCGTAAGTTTTCAAATTTATATTATCTAAAATTTTTTTTATATATTAAATAACAGACATTATCAAGGGGGCTGAAAAGAAGGCTTTTATCGTTCTGGTTAGTCCCGCGAAATTCCCAAATTTATTTTTCAAACAAACAAACAAAGTTAGAAATTTTGTTTAATTAATTTGGAAGTTGAGATTTTGCATATTTTTCATTTTTTAATTAGATCAAAAGCCTTGAAAATTCAATAATTGATAAAAAAAATAAATGAATTCTTAATTTTATACGAAAGATAGGTCGAAAATGGATGTTGTGGACAAAAATTTGATTTAAAAGGAGACTATTTAAAATGATATTTGGTTAACAAAAATTCGTGAAATTGAACAAGGTATATATTTTAAAATCAAAATAAGATTTAAGAGAATATACAAATAAATAAATTGAATTTTTCACCTTTTAGTTAATTTTTATTTTTCATAATGGCATTGATGTGATTGTAAATAATAAATAAATAAAAATAAGGAAATAAAGAACGAGTTTAGAAGTAAATTTTTTTGCTCTAGATGATGATATTTAGCAATTTTTATATTCGTATAAAAAAAAATTTTCGTTGCATTTATTAAGGCTAAAATTAAAAAAAAATTAAATTTCAAAGGCTGAATTATCAACATGATATTAGATGTAATATTGATACATATACTTCATTTTTTTAATTCAGCAATAAAAATTGAATGCTGAGAAAAATCAAAAATTAAATCTATAGCATTTCAATTAGAAAATTATTTGAATAATTTGACTGAATTAAATTTAAATTTTAAATATGTCAAATTTTCCAACATAATTTATAAAAATAAATTTAAGTTTTCTAATATTTAAAATTAAAATCTTCATGACAAAATAAGCTAAAATTTTAATTTAATTTAAGACATTAATGGGTGTTCAGAAGCATCAGGACTTTAATTGTATTTAATTGTCGAACAAAAAAAACTGATCTCAACAATAAATATTTTAAGTGTCTTTAAATGTAAAAGAGGGCATTTTTTTAATTAAAAATGTCTGATGTATTATTTGACTAGTCTATTTTCTTGAAATCGGTATGAAACAATTAATAATGTTTTTTTTGAATAAACCATTTCAATGTTTGAAGCATTGAGACTAAAATTCAAACTTTTTAAACTAAATCTAAATCAACAATATTTTAATTAGTTACTATAAAGCATATTGTATTATGTAATTGTAATTGGAACTGACCAAGAAGTGTAGTATCTAAAAAGAAAGATATTTAAAAAAAATCAATTTATCATTTCAATTTTAACCTATTGACTTTATTTATTATGGGACATTTTTTTTTAAATCAAGAAAAAAATTATAAAAAGAAATTCTATGACACCAAATCTTTTTGTCGAAAACCAAACTTGTTGAACAAAAATAAACATAAGTATTTTAAAATTTATTAAATTAATTTCAAGTTAACTATTAATCTTACTGAATTAAGTGGCTAGATCTGGCCAAGAAGTGGAGTATGTAAGAAAGATTATTTAAAAAAAATTAATTTATCATTTCAATTATAACCCATAGACTTTATTTGCTATTTGAGAATTTTTTTTAAATCAAGAAGAAATTTAATTTAATTATAAAAGAAATTAATATTTTTTTCCATTGCGTTATCTTTTAATTCATAAAAATGTCAGATTTACTATTAATTATAAAAGATGTAATTAGAACTGACCAACAAATGTATTATCTTAGAAGAAGTGTAATTTTTTCTAAAAATTAATTTATCATTTCAATTTAGACTTTTGACTTTATTTATTATGATACATATTTTTTTATCAAGAAAAAAAATTTCCAAATTCTTGTTTTCGATTTGGGCCAAAAATCCAACTTGTTGAATCCCAAGGCGACATTCATCTAAATAAGCATCAGAATCATCATACGCTTTTTTTTGATTTTTTTTAATCAAAATTATTTTTTTTTAAATTTAAGTAATTTAACTGAGAAATTACTATTTATAGTAAGATGGGGCAATTATTTAATGTATGAATGGGGTGGATTTTTTTTGATTGAATTTTACGGCAATATGAAAATAAAAATTTTGCCTAAAAAGCAACAACATGGGTAGAAAAAATATCGAGGATTCCGAAAATACCATTACTTTTTTCATAGGACCTCATCAAAATGGTCAAAATTCATGTTTTTGTAAAAGGTCCGAAAAATTACCATAATACACTAAATTAAATTTTCACAAGAAACCAAGATACCCAATAGCTCAGATTAGCATGAAATTGAAAGCCCTCTGCTTAAGCTATCAATGCAAAACAAAAAAATTAAATAAAAGTATTTTTTATTAAGTCCATTCTGAGTTAACCCTAACCTCATTAACCCCTTTTGCTAAGGGGGAAATTCGGAAAATTCGATCTAATTCGGTTAATGAATTCGGATTTTTTACACAAAACTGAGTCGATAGACAAAAATAGAAAAAATAGGTTACCCGGTTAGAACGTCTTACTTTATTATGGGAAAAAAAATTTAAATCAAGAAAAATTATTTTTTCAAAATTAATCCATTTTTGTCCAAAAACTAAATCTGTTGAACCATGTCACCACATTGATATACCATTGCACCACATAGAATCACCATACGCATTTTTTTGTTTTTTTCTAATAAAAATTATTTTTTCAACAAAATTTAAGTAATTTTACCAAGTAATAACTTTTTGTTGTGAAAAAAAAATTTAAATCAAGAAAAATTATTTTTTCAAAATTAATCCATTTTGATTTAAAAACTAAACTTGTTGAACCACGGGACCCAATTGATCTAAATAAGCATTAGAATCACCATACGCATTTTTTTGATTTTTTTTAATCAAAATAATTTTTTTTTTAAATTTAAGTAATTTAACTGAGAAATAACTATTTATAGTAAGATGGGGCAATTATTTAATGTGAGAATGGGGTGGATTTTTTTTTGATTGAATTTTACGGCAAAATAAAAATAAAAATTTTTTGGTTTTTTTTTAATCAAAATTATTTTTTCAACAAAATTTAACTGAAAAATAAATATTTATTATGTGAAAAAAAATTTAAATCAAGAAAATTTTTTTTTCTCAAAATTAATCAATTAAGATCCAAAGACTTAACATTTTGAACCTTGGGACCACATAAATCTAAATTAGCATATCACCATAATATTAATATTATATTTTTGTTTTTTTCTATCAAAATTATTTTTCCAACAAAATTTAAGTAATTTTACCTGGTAATAACTTTTTATTATGTGAAAAAAAAAAAATTTTTAAAGTTGTATATTAATTGTTTTATCCATTAAATTCTATGACACTGAGCCAAAACATGAAGCTTTTGTCTAAATTAACAACATTGTTATTCTAACATAAAATGTCAAGTTTATTATCCATTTAATCTGACCAACAACAACCACAACAACAACAACAACAGCAAGAGAAACAAAACGAAAAATCGGACAAACAAAATTCGACCATTTGCAAACATTTTCAACTCTAACGAATACGCTATTCTCTCATTTTCAACTTTTGCCTCTCTAATCGCTTACACTTACACTCACACACAAAACCAAACTAAACAAAACCAATTTTCAATAATCTCTCACAATATGGCCCCTCTCTCTCTTTCTGTCTCTTTCTCTCTCTAATCAAATCAAATCCAACCAACTAACCCAACGAACTTTTTCCACTTTTTTTTCCTCTTGCTCTCGCCTCTGCATCAATCATCTGTTCATTCTCACCATACCCATCGAACAAACACAGGCCAACCTAACCCTCTTTTTTTCTCATTTAGATCGAATGCCAAACTCGATCGTTCCATCCAAATGAACAACAACGACATTATGTTCACCCTAGAACAGCAGCAGCAGCATCAACAGCTACAGCAGCAGCGAGCGAACGACTCGCTGTCGGTGTCGAGCTCGCATCTGGTCAGTCCGAACACGCGTCAAATGACGTCGGACGACGACGACTCGGGCTGTCCCATCGAAGAGTACTCGTGGGTGCCGCCGGGCCTCAAAGCCGACCAGGTGCATCAGTACTTTTCGTGCATACCCGACGAAAAAATACCCTACGTGAACTCTTTCGGCGAAAAGTACCGCATCAAACAGCTGCTGTACCAGCTGCCGCCGCACGACAACGAGGCCCGCTACTGCAACCCGCTCACACACCAAGAAGCCGACCAGCTAAAGCTGTTCAGCCAGCAGCGGAAACGCGAGTCGCTGGGCCGAGCGGTCGCGCGCCAAATCCCGCTCACGCACTCGGGCCGCCTCGACTGCAAGCGGTGCGAAAAGCCCGTCGAAAACGGCTCGCTGGGCATATTCGCGGCGCGCGCCGGCCCCGACGCCTGCTGGCACCCGGGCTGCTTCACGTGCGCCTGCTGCCACGAGCTCCTCGTCGACCTCATCTACTTCTACAACCCGGCCGACGACAAGGTCTACTGCGGCCGGCACCACGCCGAGCTGTTCAAGCCGCGGTGTCCCGCCTGCGACGAGATCATCTTCTCGGACGAGTGCACCGAGGCCGAGGGACGCTCGTGGCACATCGCCCACTTCGCCTGCTTCGACTGCAACGAGCTGCTCGGCGGCCAGCGCTACTTCATGAAAGCGGCCAAGCCCTACTGCTGCGCCTGCTTCGAAAAGGTGCACGTGGAGTTCTGTGCGACGTGCGGCAAGCCCATCGGCGTCGACCACGGCCAAATCAGCTACCAGGACCAGCACTGGCACGCCACCGACCACTGCTTCAAGTGCCACACGTGCGCCAAGTCCCTGCGCGGCGGCCTCATGTTCATACCGCGCCACGGCGTCATCTACTGCTCCAACGGTTGTCTGCGCGCCAAAAACCCCGCTCAGCAGCAGCCGCAGCGGGCCCTCGACGCCAACATGGGCCTGCTCAACGAGTCAAGGTCGCGCCGGCCCTTCGGCATCTACGAGCACGCCAACAGCAGCTTCGACGACCTCGACTCGGTCGAATGCATCAGCCTGAGCCAACACAACTTTGTCAAGTCGCGCTACACCCAGGACAATTTGACGCGCAACGCCGCCAAACAGCCCGTGTCCATTCTGAAGCGCAGCGACGAGCCCATGTATCCGATAAGCCGGCCGGGCGCTAGTTTGCCGCGCTGCCACCGACAATCGGTCAGCCGCACGCTCGATTCCATGAACGTGACGCTGAATGCGGGCCGCAAGCGGGTCCAGTTCGCCACCACGCCGCAGATGCACGGCGCCTCGTCCGAGGGCGATCTGAGCGGCAATGGCGGCGCTCGGGTGCAGCCGCAGAGAGTGGCGCGCGTGCAGACAGCTGCGGTGTCGCAGCGGCGCCACGGCTCCCACCGACGCTCGTCCAGCACTAGCAATTTTGGCCAATGTCGTGGGCACGGCGCGGCCAGGTCGTCGTTTAGGCAAAATTCGAATCGCAGCTTGGTCCTGGACGTCATGCAGCCGGAGTATTGTGACGGCGAGACGTGCGATTGCGACGACAACCAGTGCAGTACGTGCAGCTCCAACACCACCACGTCCACTGACTCCGAGTCCGATTTGGACGACGACGACTTCGGCTGCGACACTCTCGATCACTATTACAGATTTTACAACGCTAACTTTAACAAACAGGGCTTTGATCAGCGGCCTGCTGCCAAAATGGCGCCACCGGCGTCCTTGACCCGAAGGTACAACTCGGGCGTCAAAATTAGCTATGTGGACACGCTGCCGCTAGCCAGGACCAACCCCGTGCCTGTCAAGCCCAAGGACAACAAGGAGAACAAGGAAAAAAAGTCGCTGCTCAAACTCGGCAAAAAGTCAAGGTCAAAATTCAAAAAGGACAATTGTGTCGTCCAGTAAAACACTTTAAAACACCCTTATCATCACACAAAGACAAATTTGAAAATAATTTATGTTTTTTTAGACCTGTTGATTTTTTTAAATATTAAGATTATAAAGTTCGTATCGATTAATTAATTGTTCAATTTTAAAAGCCCGTTGTTTGTTAAAATTAGATAATTTTTCTTTTTTTTTTTTTCTTCTTTTTTCTATTTCTTCTTCTTTCTATGTAAATTTTTTATCAATTTTTTGTATCAGGGTTTTACTATGCACACACACACACACACGCACACGCAGTGTATTTTATTTGTTTTGTACAAAAATGCTCACTTTGGATTTTTGTATTTTTTCTTTTATTTTTTTTTTGTTTCTTTTTGGCTAATTGAGAGAGTGGTCGTGTTTGATTGAGACCGATGTTTTATTTTTGTTGAAAAATATATTTATTTCTCACTGGAATGGAAGAAGTTGAAATTTTAGAAGAGTGCTCGTGTCTGTCTTATTTTGGTCATTGTCAATTGGATTTTTGTATTTTAGACTTGAAGAGTTTTTTATGTGTCCTTTGCTCTAGATATCAAATGTGCTAGGTTATTTTTGTTAAATAAATTGTATAAACTAACATTTTTTGTCATTTTGTGTGTCATGAAAAAAAAACTTTTTTTTTCTCTCAAAATTTTATTCGAATTATTGAATCGTGTGTTTTTTTTTTACTTTTTTTTTTATTTTTTTTAACTTTTTTTTTAAATTTGGCTTACAAAAAAAATAGAAACAGATGAACAATAAAATTATTTAGCAACTTTCCAATTATTAAACCAATTTTTTGATAAATGTGTGTGTTGGCTACTTTGGACTTTAAATCACCATTAAAACTCGTTTAAATTTTTTTAGTGATGGTTGTTTTGGCTTATTTGAACTTATTCAAGTTAAAATTATATATTTTTTTTATAATAAAATAAGGTTAAAATTGTCTGGTATTAATTTAATAAAATTAATTTTTAGCACAATTAACTAAGACATAACAAAATAGAATCAATAATAATAATAATAATAAGAGGAAAGCTACTACAAGCAACGCTTGTGGAGATGCCTTGCAAAGGAAGACCTCTATGGTAGCTGCATTTCACGTTAGCAATAGGTGGCATGAGAAATTTAAAGTACGAGAACCAACCTTAAGGCATCAATAACAAAAATAAAAAACTAGATTACACTAATTAAGCTAGCCAATATTGTCATAAAGTATTAATTTAGTTTAAATGTTTAAATTAACGGATAAACTGGATCAAGGATTTGAACCTTTCCACGAATTAACAAAACTTTATCTCCATTCTTTTTGCTTACGACCTTGTTACTTTTTTATTTACAAACAACAGGATAATATAATTGGCATTGTGAAATTTCATACAAAACTTCCAATACAGAAATAAAAAATTTTTATAACTCTTGTTCTAAATGTCAAAAACTTGTTCTGTAAATGAAACAAATTGAAACAACTTTTGTTTCACTTATTGTGGAAGTCTGCAAAATCTGTGCAAATTAATTAATTGTGTTTTATTTTTAATACTTTAAAATAGGGTGCAATTTTGCAGACTTCTGCAGAAGGTGAAACAAAAGTTGTTTCATTTACAGAACAAGTTTTTGACATTTAGAACAAAAGTTATAAAATTTTTTTATTTTTGTATTGGAAGTTTTGCATGAAATTTCACAATACCAATATAATTTTTTCCAGAAAAAACAAGTTAAAACTGCACACTTATCTTTATTTAATTTAATTTTTATTCTTTTATTTTAATAAACATAACCTGAATGAGCGTAAGTTCAAAGGTTAAACATAATGGGTGTTCAAAAATTAATCACCGTTTTTTTTTTAATTAAAAAATTATGCCCCCTCATCAGAGAGCTATGTAATTTCATAAACAGGTTATTTTACTTCTAATCTTAAAAAAATTGTTATTAGACAAGTTAAATGTTGCTTATTTTCTAAATTAGGCCAATGACATTGCTTTTCACCTTTACTCAAAAATGTCCCCGAAAAATTGCCTTTATGAAAAATGAGTTTTATATATTGTCTTAAAGAAAAATTTACAAGGATTAAGAATATTTATTAATATTTTTTGACACGATGTTCCATTCAAAAGTTAAGCTAAAAAAATACTAAACACTACACTTTTCCTAAATTTTGAATTATGCCACAAATTTGAGTGTTTTCACATTTTTGATCATATCTTTAGAATATAATAAGCTAAAGCCGTCAAATTTTGAACTTCCTAAGAATTAAAAAATGATTAAAATCGTATGTTCTAAATGATAAGGCCCTTGACTTGATTAATTTATAAAAAAAATAGTATGATATAAGTAAATAGCATGATATAAGTCTATAAACTTAAAATATCTAAAAAGGCCAAAAATATAAAAATGTTTTTTTTAAAAAACCATTATAATCAGCTTTAAAATGTGCAATTAAACTAAGGTCTGGTAATATAAATTTATTAATTAATAATGTTAGTTTATCATAAAATTTTTAATAATAATTTTATTGAAAATTGAAGAAATTAAAATTTAATTCTGGCTCATTAAATTATTAAAAAATATGTTTTTGATTTGATTTTACTTTGTACTCTTTAATAGACTTTTAAAAGAATTAAATTGAAAAAAAAATTAAAAATTTTTTTGAAAAATTTATTTATCTAAAATATGATACTTCCTCCTACATTTTAGATCACGAAAGTTTAAAGAAACCTTGAACTATTAACAGTATCGAATTTAATTTTTCAATAAATCTAATTTAACTATTCTCTTTTGAATTTTTTTTTCTTTAAATTATTTTATTTTTTTTTACTCAGAACGGAGAAAAATTCAATTGTTTCCAACAAGTCAAGACTTGGACTTCAATAAAAATATTAAAAAGTTCAAGTCATGATGTGAATAAAGCGTGTGGCCTAGACCTCTTACAAAATTTTGTTTTCAAAAAAAACTTCAGAAGGTCTAATAAGTCTAATTATTTTACTATTTCGTTAATCGCTTAATCTAAGAAAATTGCTCCTGTTGAAAAAAAATATGGGATATTTAAGCATTAAAAATTTAATTATGACCTTTAAGTTTTTCGGGAAATTAGCTTATAAATTTAAGTTTCGATTTTATTTTTAAAATAATTTTGAATTTTTTAATGTCCGAATTTTTAGGATAGATTTAAAACTTGAAAATAAATAATCACGTCATCATTAAAAAACACATTATGATTAATAAACAAATTTATTACATTTAAATTTATAATAAAAGTTTGTAATTTTATTTTTAAATATATTTTAAATTTGAATAGATCTTTAAACTCAAACCATATGTTTTTACATGTTTGATAGCTGACTGAATAATTGATTTTTTTTCCGATAAAAATCAAAAAGTCTTTTTATGATCTTGTCTGTCTCAAGGACTTGATTTAACTAGCCAGTCTCATAAGGGTCAGTGTTAGGGTTTCTTTTATTTTTATTATTTTAATGATCTTTCAATTGGTTCGACGAATAAATGTGAAAAAATATGCTGAAGTTTTATATTTTATCAATCATGACAAAATTTTTCTTCAAAACGATTTTGTTTTTATCTTAAGTTGGTCACTCACTTGGTAACTAAATTTAAAAGTCGATAAATGTTATGTGATTCATATTGGTTCGAAAAATGCAAAATATGACTGTACAATATTTAATAAACTTTCGAAAAAGATCTTGGTATTCATATTAAAAATGACCTGAAGTGGATAAACTAAGTTGGGTATTGCAAAAATCGTGGAAATTGTATTTTGTGCTTATAACGCTTCAATAATTTGAGCCTAAACTCACCAAGAGCTTTACATAGCACCTGAAAAAAAAAGAAACAAGTAAAAATTAGATAAAATAAAAATTTAAAGTAAAATAGGTTGAAATATAGTATTTAGGAAATTAAATTAAAATAGACAATTTGAAAAACTAATGACAAATGTAACATGTTCAAGTATTGAACAGTTTAGTAAAGAAAGAAGAAATAGTAAATTGAAAAATTAAAAATTATTAGCAAATTTTATTAACAAAAAATTTCATTATCAGCATTACAATAAAAAATATATAAAAAAATTATATATATTAACTTCATTTTATTATACAGTATGTCTAGAAAATTAAGAACATTACAAAAAAAATAGTCAAAAGATTTTTAAGTAGTGAAAATTTGAAATAAAAATCGATTATCATATAATACAAACTATATCATCTAATAGAATATATTTTTAGCTTTCTTTTGATACATAAAAAACTTCTAACCATTCCAAAACTCTTTTTAAAAATACTTAGATAAAATTCATAAAAAAAACTAGTCTATAAAGTTTAGAACATTAATTTGTTACTAAAATTTTACCACACCTTGACAATCCCTGGAAATTATTTTTGTCAAACAATGTTTGGAATGCCTTTTTTATTGTTTACATGCACTTTTTACAAATCATTAATTATTTTTTGCTTTAAAATCGTTGATTTCATTGAGTTGTACCATTTCGTTGATTTTTCCATAAAAATGGGTAAAAAAAAGTAACTGAGACGCAAAGGTGGCAAATAATTGGGCTGTTGAAGGATAAAACAAAGTCTCAACAAGAATTAGCTGATTTAGTAGGAGTTTCGAGAAAATGCGTGTTTACAAAAAAGTGTAATTATGAAAAGACTTAGGTGGCAAAAGAATTACCAAGGTCTGGTAAACCTCGAAAGCTTACCTGTAGAGATGAATCGAATATTTTTAAAAAGGTCAGAATCAATCCTACAAAAATCTATAGACAACTAGCATCTGACTTTAGTTCTAAGTTTCCAAATGTTAGTGTTAATAAAGACACTGTTAGAAAAATGATTTTAAGGAAAAAAAATACAGTCATATACTGCTATAAAAAAGCCTCTTTTGACTGTATTGGACCGGTTGAAAAGGCTCAAATGGTGCAAAGAACGAAAATGATGGACTGTTAAAGACTGGTTAAAAGTTATTTTCAGCGATGAATCTAATTTTGAAGTATTAAACAGAAAATCAAGAGTGTTCGTAAAACGTTTCGCAAACGAAAAGTATCATCCCAAGTTTTATTTACCAAATGAACAGAATGATGGAGGTTCGGTTTGAATTTTGGGATGTATTAATCATAAAAGTACTGGTTGTTGCTCTATTTATACAGGCAGAATCAATCAGTTTGTATACATGGGCACCCTGGAAAATCAGTTGTTATCATCAGCCGAGATATATTTTGATTAGAGTCAGCATTGGATTTTTCAGCAAGATGGGGCTAGTTCACATACTGCTCATTCCGTTCGAGATTGGTTTCAAGAAAAACAAATATCGGTCCTTCCTTGCTGCCCAAGATCACCTGATCTTAATCCAATAGAGAATTTATGGTAATATATAGACCACAAAATGGTCAATACAAAGATTAGATTAGTAGAGCATCTAAGAAGCGTTCTTTTTGATGAATGGTTGAAAGTTCCAAGTGAAATAGTCAAGAACATGATTGAATCTATGCCAAAACGTGTCGCTGAGTGTATTAAAAGTTAAGGGCGGTTATTTTAAATGTCAAAAAATATTATGTTCTAAATTTTGTAGACATTTTTTTTTGATAAAAATTAAACCTCTTTTTTTTGTGATTTTTTCATTTCGATCCTAGTTTTTGTACTTTTCCGAATAAAAAATTTTTTTCTGAATAAAATTCAAACAAAAAAAATTATTTTTGTTTTTTTATTTAGCCGCACGGCTTCCCAGAAACAAACCTTGCATAAAAAAAAATAAATTTTCTAAATTTTCTAGACATACTGTATTATATAATTTATGATTTAATAAAACAGTACAAATTTCTTTTAAGTCAAAAATAGAAGCACTTCAACAAAGATTTAAAGAGTCGAATACAATTTTTTTCTCAACAAAAAAATTTTTAACTTTTCTATTATGCATATATTAAAAAAATTTAAATTGATTAAATGAAAATTCAATGGCCGATCTTAAGGATCTATTTTGCAAATTTAATTCCAACAGAATCAAACATCGGCGCATTTACGAATTCACCATTGAAAAAGTAACTTAGAGTGGCAAATTAAAAGTTTTGACAACTAAAATTTGGTCCAGTTTGATAAAATATTAGATGACTCTAACGAACTTGATCTTGAAAATGAGCCAATTGATGGAAGCGACTTGGATGAAAGCGAAGAATGTGAGGATGAGTTAGAGCAAATTGACAAAGAATCCGACAGCGAGGACATAAACTTGGAAAAAAAATATGGTTTGTTAGCATTTTTCAAATTTTATTCAATAAAAATAAAAAAAAATAAAAATTATTTTAAAGTTAGTAATTACTGTAATGAAATCAAGCGCAAAATGACATCCACGCCACTCTATCCTGATACCATGCCACTTAAGTCCACAATTTTAAGCGGAATATCACCGCTGATTCGATCCATTGATAAAAAAAAAATGCCAGCGAAATCACCCCGTAACATACTGAACACTGTGCGGGAGCATAATCTTTTAAAAAAAATAAATAGCATAACAACGCCTAAATTGGATGAGAAATCGGCCATTTTGTGCAAGCCCAACAAAGAAAATACTCTGCATCCCATGCGACACAAACTGGATTTTAATTTTGAGCTAAGTGACGAAGATGATGAATGTGATGCCAAAAAAAGTCCTAAAAAAGTGCCCAATATGTTTGAACCTATGTCAGGTGCTGTTTTAGACTCAAAGAGTAACATGTCACCCCACAGTCCCAGCGATAAACTTAAAGATTTTCTTAACAATTTTGCTAAAACATCGAAAAATGCCCGTCAGCTTGGAGAAAATAGTTTGTTGGAAAAAATGCACCAGGACATGGAGCTGTCCTTGCCAAACACCAACGACGAACTAAAAGAAATTTGTGTAAAATTTAGTCAAGAAAAATCTAATAAAAACACGAGTCAAACATCACCGACAATTGGGCTAAACAAAACGTCAGACAAAGATAAAAATACTCAACTAAATAAGTCTTCAGGTAAATGTGATGAATCTGATGACGAAAAAGAGGATGATGTTAAATTGGGCGATTTAGTTAAAAATCACATTAAAAAGTTTCCAAGACTAAATTTTATGCAGTCAACTCCGATGCCATCACAAAATACTCAAATCGAAATACTTGACTTTTCAGGTTTACCAACCGCTACGCCAGCTGATAAAATGAAAAAATTGTCAGAAAGCATTGCTGATTCTAGCGAGATGGAGATAAATGTTGACCAAAAAGACCCAGTGCCAGAAATGAGCAAAAAGTTAGTAAATAATAAAAATTCTGGAATTACTGCTGGCACTTCAAGATCATCATTGCAGCTCTCTCAAAAATTAAATTCAAATAAGAATAAAGCTGATTTAGTAAAAGCAAAAAATTCGATTAATCAGCCAAAAGAAAATGACCATGTACCTGAAATGACAGCTAAATTTAAAAATTTAAAAAAACCCAAAATCATTCAATCAACACCTAATCCGCTTTCAAAATCTCATCATCGCAATAACAATTGCCTAGAGGACATATCCAATCTTTCAGTGAGAAGCAATGGAAATCAAATTGAAATTTCTGTTTCCGATTCTTTAAATGCTGATGTGCCAAAACCAATAGAGAAACATAGGAAATTGGACGAAAGCAAGTCGCAAACTAAATTGAATGGAACTCTTCTTCAAAATCAAAATAGCGACATTCAAATTGTTGAGGTAGCGAAAAATAACAAAGTGGATAGGACACAAAAAGAAAATTTAGTCAAGAAAAAGACATCTGCTTTAGAAGAAAGAAATGCTGATAAAAAATCTGATAAACGAATCTTAAATTTGTCCAATGTTAGTATGGACTCGAAAAGGCCAGATTTAAAAAAAATTTGTTTGGACCACTTTCAAGAAAAAGTGCTGAAAAATTGTCATCAAGATACTTCTATTGCCAGAGTGAATTTTTTGCAGACGAATAAAAAGTTTCGTGATTCGAATAGACCTGATATTTTAAAAGTGTGCCAGGATAAATTCAAAGAGGTGACAATAAAGACTGAGAGAAAGAAAATCAACATCGGCAAAGAAACAAGCGTCCTTGGAAGGGAATTTTCTCGAGATTCTATACAAACACATAACGTGTTAGCTTTGTTTAAATAGTTCTATTCTTGCAAGGTTAATGTTAGTGTTGCTTCATTATAAACACCTTTAGACCGGGATGAACCTTATTTTTTTATAAATCTCAAAAACTTAATTATTTTCTTTTATTTTTAATAAAAAGATATTTTTTTTTATATTTGATTTTAATTCTGTAAATTTAATTTTATCAATCAATTACCTCAATAAAGTTTTAATTTTTACGGCAATTTTTTTATTAGAGTTAACACCCTTTCTCTAATTCGAATGTTTTCTATTTAAATAAAAAAGTTTGTTTTGCTCATTAAAGCTGGAAGAATAAAAATGTTTTATTTTTAATTATTTTTTTTAAAATTTATTCTACAGTTATTTTTTTTTCATTTTTTTTTTTTTTTCATCCCTTTTAAAGCATGCATTAAAGCAAATAACAATAATTAAAAATGCGTAAATAATGATTAATAAAAAACCAATTGGTTTTACAATTAAACAATCTATAAACTCGGCACTAGGGAGGAGTTTGTAGGAGCGCCGTAGTGTTAGGAATATTACCACGGTAATATTCATCCAACCAAGAAGAGTTGCTACAAAATTTGATATCATACATTTTTTGGACATTCCTAGAGCGTCTGAATGATGTCTACTCTGTTTTGCATCTCTTGTTTTAATGCAGTAAATGACGGCTGGTATTGAAAAAAATGGAGAAAATGCAAAATTTATAATTGTCCATACTAACTCCTAGTTCGAAATTGAGAAAAGAAAACTTGAATAATAATTAACTAAAGTAGAAAGAAAAAAACATAATTAACATTATTTACACAATTTATTTATTTATTTAGAACTGTTTCAAAAACTTTTCTTTTTTTTTTTATTTTTTTTACATCGCCTTAAAGGCATTCATTGAAATAAATAATAATAATAATAATAATAATAATTGTCCATACTAAATAATCGTTTATTTTTTCAATTTCTTCAATTTCTAATTTTTGGTTGTTGTTTTCCCGAAAATCTTGATCAGAGCCATTCAATATGCTAGTTACATCAATTATTGGTGATTTGTCTGTAATGTTTGTCATCTTTGTTTTTTTTAATTAGATTCAGTAAAATCTAATAAAAATTAATATGATTAGAAACGTCATTAAAATTAATATGATTAGAAACGTCATTATATTTTAAATTAAGTTATGCTGGTGTAAATTCCTTCCGAATATTCTATTGTTTGAATATTTACTCGACTTTGATTTCAATTAAAATTAATATATTTAAAAAAATATGAATTATTTTTACTCTATAAATATTTATAAATTTCTTAGAATTATTTTAATTCTGTACGAAAATTATTTATCAAATAATATATTGTTTATCAAATAATAAATTTATTGCTCAAATAAATTTTATTTGAGCTCTAAACAATCTAGTGTTTTAGATAATATATTTCTTATTTTTTGCTGCTTTAATTAATTTTTCAATTTTAAACAGTTTTTTGAGAAATTACTTCATTTTTTCGTTTGAAAATAAATAGAAAACATTTTATGATTATTTTGATAAGTAATGTTTTCTCTTAACAATAAAAACTATGAGACATTGGATCTCAAATAAAAATTAATTTTGGGTTATCATATAAACTTGAGCTAAGATCATTATTTAGGCCAATTTTTTTCAAAACAGTCCACTCTATTAGGTAAAATTTAAAGTAATAGATACAATTTAATTTTTAGAAAATTCTTTAATTCTTTATGTTTCGCCAAATATACGATTCAAAAAAAGAAATTCTACTTATTTAGCTTAAAACATCAGCATAAGTTAAGAATGCATAATCGACAGAGGAAATAAAGTTTTTGACCGTGATTAGATTTGATCATTAAAACATATCAGGACTTGAATATAGAATTCAAAATATATAATATTTATTTTGATTAAAAAACAAAAAAGACTATTACATAATGAGCACCTTTGTGAAAAAAAATGTTTTTAATTTTAATGTCTTTTTTTTTAATGTAATTTTTGACCGCCCGTTTTGGCCTGACCGTATTTTTATACGATTCAAAATTTTGACCGCTCAGCTAACCGGCCATCTGACCGTCCGCATTAAAGTTGACCGGGCAATGCGGACACGGTCACGGTTTCTGAAAAAATTTGCCAGTTAAGTGTCCGCTTTTACGGATCCCAACACTACTTTAAACTCAAAATTTAAATAAAGAAAATTTTTTTTTTTAAACAAAATAGTTAACATTTAAGTAAAGAAAATTTAAATAAAAGTGTTTAAGCACTGAAAAGTGGATATTTCAGTAAAAATATTTTTTTTTTGCTTCATTGGAGTTCATGAGTGCTCGAAAAAATTATAATCGAAAAGCGAAAAAAGGGAGCAGCACTTCAACATCGTCAATTAGTACAGAATCAAATAAACAATATTAAAATTAAAAATAAAATTTTTTAAATAGTTAATTTTTTACTCATCTTTATCAAAAAAATAAAAAAAAAAAATAGATGGCTCTCTTTCAGTACTATGTATTCTACAGTGGTTCTTGCAAAATGGAGACGTATTCTTAAAAAAAGAATTCCCATTTCATTATATTACCATTCCAACCATTCCGTCTGTTCTATTCCATCAGTTCCATTCCAACCAAGTACTTATTAAATTGACAGAATGGATATATTGGAATGGAAGAGAATGGTTAGAACGGAATGGAATTGTTTGAACGGAACTGTTGGAATGGTGATGGAATGGAATTGCAATGCTTTTTTTAAGAATGCGTCTCCATTCCATTCCTCTTTTGGGAACGGAACGTTTATTTTTTGCAAGAACCACTGTATTATAGGCAAAGTGGTCAAGGTGTAATAAGCCCAAATTTCATTAGAAACATACAACATATTGATGGATATTTTCATTTCTACTTATTGGTCGTATTACTAAAATACTGAGAAAAATAATGTTTTTTTGCTACATAAATGTATTCAGTAAGAAAATGTTGAAGATGCAGAGACTCAATATTCAAGTTGTGAAAGTACAACTATTTTATTTAAATCGTATTTTTTATTCTATTTTGTAAAATTATTTATTTTTTATTTTCTCTAAATTCCCTTCTTTTGCCTATGAGGCTTGAATTAAAAATAATAAAAATAATAATTTAAATTAATTCCTGAAATTGATACGGCTAGAATTAAGACCAAAATAAAGCCAATAAATTCAATTAGTAATTGTTTTCTAGGCTTAATCAAAAAATGAGTTTTTTGATTAGAAAAATGAAAAAATTTATTTGTTAGCAATCTTTTATGGGAAAATTTACTTTTCTTTTATCTTTATTTCTCTTCTTAAAATATCTAAGCGATCAATTTTTAAATTTGATTTATTGGCATTTTCTTTTTGAAAAATTAAATCAGTAAAAAGTACATATATAAATCATTCAATTTAATCAAACCAATAAAATTAATCTTACTTCCTTATTTCAAAAATATGACAAAATACTTTTTCATTTTCATTTATTGTTATTATTTTTTAATCTTTATAAATAATTGCAAAATTAAATTCTAAAGGATGAACAATAAAAAAGTAATTAATGATTTCAAACTGGAGGATTTTAATTTAGATAAAATTATTTACTTCAAATTAACATATTTTATTGATTTTTATTTAGTAAAATTTTAGAGTTTGTCAACTAGATATGCAAGATTAAGAATCTATATTTATCGTTTAAAATTTATTTTAACAAATCTGCTCAGTCAAAACATTTTCAAATTTTTATTTTATTGATTCAACAACCAAAAAGATAATAATGAAGTCTAGAATTATTGATTCTTTTGAGAACATCAGCCATAAAGTCAACAAAAATCGTATAAATGATTATTTTAATGAAACTGTACAATTAAATTTCTATAATAGTTCCACGCGATTTTACCGAACCAGCAGTTTATCTGATGCATCTCGAGTAACTTACAAAACTGGCTACTTGTTTGCATTTGGATTTTTGTTTGCTGTGTTACTGCTTGGAATTGTTGGTCGAGCCACCTACAGTGCCAATGATACATTGGTTCATTTAAATTACATGAAATATCATCGAAATTCACTTGAAAGGCCTAACTCAGATTCAAAAAATTTTGATCGACGAATTAATACATAAATTAAACGAGCAATTAAAAATTTAATATTCTACCAAGCGAATTCTTTGCCAATTAAAGTATAATTGTTCCATTTTCATTCATATGATGATTATTCAAATTAAAACTTGGAGTTCGCAAGAATAGATATTCTTTTTAATATTGTTAAATGATCAATTATTTTGTCCTATTTGAAATTTACTTTAAATTTATTTTTAAATAAAATTCACCTTTTTTGTTTAACTTTTAATCTAATTAAGATCATTGTCTAATATTGTTTAAAAATTATTTTTAGAAATCGATCATTGAATTTTCTTGTTTTTTATTTAAAATAGTTATTGTGTTACTCATTTACATTTTCTTTTTTAAATGAGAAATATGTTCTCGTTTCAACCATACATTATACAGTATGTTGCAAAAGTTTAGAAATTTATTTTTTTTGTTTACAAATTAATAATTTTTTCGTATATAATAGGCGGGAAATTAAAAAAAGCAGATTTTTAATTTTTATTTTTATTCTTCATCAATTCAAAAACATAAAACCAAAAAAAAAATTAAGTGAAAACAAAATCACCAAAAAAAAGAAAAAAAGAAAAAATGGATACATTTAATTAAAAAAAAAAAAAACGGTTTAAAAGTTTAGAAATTTTTACAATTTAATATTTGAAATGACCGTCTTTGGCGTTAACAAGCCAAAAATCTTTATGGCATAGATTCAATCAATTTTTTCAGATACTCAGTCACAATCTTTAACCACTCATTGTGTAAAACCTCTTTTAAATGCTCAATAGAGGTTACTTTAGTGTTTACCATTTTGGCATCCATGTATGACCATAAGTTCTCGATTGGGTTGAGACCTGGTGAACGGTCACACCATGGCAGGACCTCAATG
The DNA here is from genome assembly GCA_016802215.1 of Brachionus paranguensis. NCBI lineage: Eukaryota > Metazoa > Rotifera > Eurotatoria > Ploima > Brachionidae > Brachionus > Brachionus paranguensis. The sequence goes on along the minus strand of JAESIX010000002.1, from coordinate 4,921,922 downwards.
TTCTGTTCTTTGAACCAGTCCTTTACTCAGTGAGCGGTATGTGCCGAAGCGCCATCTTGTTGAAAAATCCAAGGGTCATTTGGCTCAAATAGGAATTCAACAGATTGTAAAAGATTGTTTTCCAAGGTGTTGATGTAGACAAATTGATTGATTCGTCCTGTATAAATGTTGCATATACCAGAGCCTTTGTAAGAAATGCATTCCCAGATACCGGCTAAGCCTCCACCGTTTTGTAACCTTGGTATACAGAACTTCGGATGAAACTTTTCATTTTTAAACCTTTTTACAACTACTCTTGACTTACGAGACCTCAAAAGACTTCAAAATTGGACTCGTCACTGAAAATAACTCTGGGCTAATCATTAAACGTCCAATTAAGTCTCTGTTTACACCGCTTATATCTTTGTTGTCTATCTTTTATGCTTAGAAGGAGTTTTCTGACCGCTGTATGAGACTCTAAACCTTTTTTTTGGAGAAATTTTATTACAGTATACTTACTAATCCTAACTCCTTAAGTCTTAGAATTAAAATCAGTGGCGAGTTTTTGATAGCTTGATGTAGGGTCTTTTCTAATATCTCTAAAAATGTAATTTTCATCCCTAAAAGTTAGCTCCCGAGGTCTACCAGAACGGCTTCGATCAGACACAGTACCAGTCTCTTTATATCGATTTTTAGTTGGAGAGACGCATTTTGGAGATACAACATACAGCTTGGCTATCTCATTTTGCTTTTTATCTCCGCTTTTTAGCAGACCCACGATTTGCCAATTTAGTTAGCTAGACACATTTTTTTTACCCATTTTTTTCCAAAAAAGAAAAAAATAAACAAACAAATAAATAATAATTAAAAAAATTTTATTCTTTCTATAAAATAAACGAATTTTTAATTTTAGCCTTCATTATGTAAAAAATAGTAAATAATTATTTTGTAAATTTAAAAACAGTAAATGTGTAAAAAATTCTAATTTTAAAGATTAGTTTTTTTTGTCTTTTTTTGATAGAAATAACGAAAAATTATTTTTTTTTTTTTTGCATATTCCTACTTTTTTTTGACTTTTTTACTTTTATTTACATCGCCGAGTCTGGCGTAATTTTTTAAATAAATAATTATAATAATGATCTTAATTTCGACTTTATTTTTTTACTTTTTTCTAAAACCGAAGTATGAAATTTCGGTACAAAAAAATTAAAAAAATCCTGAAATTATTCTCACTCAAAAATTTTAAAATACATACTCTTCCGAAAGATCTTAAGCCTTCTTTTTAGCCCCATTTTGGCCTGAAAAGGAATAAATTTAATAAAAAAATCAGATCAAAACTTTTTGTTAATTATAAATAGTAATAGTACTTTTTGTTAATTTTATGCAACTAATTTTTGTTAATTATAATTATAAAAAGTTAGTCAATAATTAAAGTTTCAAAACAAATCAAGTTATTAGGACTATACAAAGTAAATTTTTCATGCTTCTTAATTTTTATTAAAAAAAAATTAAGATTTAAATTATCTAAAAAAAATTTATAATAAAATCTCGTAGTGGCAAAGAAATGTTCGATGCTTTTTAAAGAAATTCAAAAAAGATTCAGATTAAATTAAACAAAATACTCTTTTCTTTTGTACAAAGTTTTCATTTTTATTTTTAAACTATTAGATTTTTTAAAATAAATTTTATAAAAATAATTTAAAGATTCTTTTTACATTTTAGCATATATTTTTTTCTAATCGTAAAAAATTGCTATTAACACGGCCACAGTATAAATAATCAAACCAAGAAGAGTTGCTACAAAATTTGATATCATACATTTTTTGGACATTCCTAGAGCGTCTGAAAGACGTCTACTCTGTTTTGCATCTCTTGTTTTAATGCAGTAAATGAGGCCTGGTATTGATAAAATTGTAAAAAATATTAAATTTATGATCGTCCATACTAAATAATCTTTTATTTTTTCAATTTCTTCAACTTCTAATTTTTGGTTGTTGTTTTCCCGAAAATCTTGATTAGAGCCATTGAATATGCTAGGAACATCACTTATCGGTGATTTGTCTGAAATGTTTTTCATCTTTGTTTTTTTTAATTCACTTTTGATTTTGAGCTCAATTTTGTTTCAGCTTCATTCAGGTAAAAAAGAATTTACACGTTTCATATTTATAGCCATAAACAATGCTGACAGCTCAATCATCAAATTCTTGATTCACATTAGAAAACTATTTTTTTGCGTTTTTGTCTAAAGATATGCTATGACTAGATTCAAATCATTTAGTTAAAAAAATTCAAAAAAATTAATATATTTAACATGATTTTATCAGTTGATAGAAAAAATAGGAATCTTTTCTCAATCAAAATACGATATTTTTTTTGTTAAAATACAACAACATAATCGATTTTATCATATTTTGTTTGAACAAATTTTTAAATTTGTTTTTTTAATCTAAATTGATGAACAAAAAAATTAAGAAATGCCAGCATCAATTTTATTAGGCTAATTAAAATTTTTGATCAATTTTTTTTTTTGAATCTTTAGTTTAAATTTTACATATGAAAAAAATAGTCATAGTGTTGGGAGTTGAATAAGGTGAATAAAATCAGAACAATAAATTTATTGATATCAGGAAAAAAATTTTATGCAGCTAATTTATTAAACAGAAACATTTATGCTTAATATTATATGAATTTAAGTCAGTGGCGAAAAAATTTTGATACTTTAACAACAGGATTTAGGGTTGATCAATAATAATTAGGAAGTTGCATGAACCATTTAGCTTATAACTAGTAATTTTTAAAGTGAAATCTGATCGAAAATTTAATTCTACTAATTATTTTTTATTTCTAATTGATGATTAAAAAAATAATTAATTTTAAAAAGTTTATTCAAGAAAAATCCAGTTTATGTAAAAATAAATCAATCCAAAAATAAATAAATTTAAATCTGGCAAATTTTTTAAATTAATCTCATCAAATTCTAGGTTTTAAATTTTGATCAAAATAAAATAGCAATGAAACTATTCAAGGCTTCCAAAAATACTTTTATAAAATTAGCTTAATTAGAATCATAAACTTTTTTGTTGATTTTAATAAAGAAATCAATTCATAAAAGTTTAAAAAAGTAAATTTATAAATCGAAATGATAATGAGAATGAAAATTCTGAAATGATGGCAAGATGAAGCATAGTTTTTTAAGATATACGGCAAAAATCAACAAATAAAAAATTTTAACATTTCATTTAATTAAATATTCTTTTAATTTTTTAAAAATGCTTCTTATCAAAAATCGGCTTGATTATTATTCTGTAATAAGGTGATAAAATTCGAATCTGGTCAAAATATTGACAATCAAAGCACAATTTTTACTTTAAAAAAATCTTCAATAAAAAATTTGAACCCTTGAATTTTTATTTTTCAAAATTTATCTTTTTATTTATCAAAAAAAAATATCAAAAATAATTTGATCACCAAAATTACCTTATTTAAATTTAAATTTTTCAAAAATTTCGAATAAAATATTAAGAAGCATTAAGATCTTTTATTTTTGTTGTGATTTTTCTTCAAAATAATTTTTAAACAGTATTTTATTAATTAACTTTTCAGCTTAGACCATTTTGTTTGTGTATTGATCTCGGATAAACAACGTTTTGAAAAATTTTAGAATCTTCAAATTTAACTTTTTTTTATTAAAAAGATCAGAATAATAAACTCAAATTTATGAAAATGCCTCAAAATTGCTTTAAAAATGTTCAAACATAAAATTATGTTTTTTTACTCAAAAGAAAAATTGAGTGTAATTGATTTTGAAAATTTTAAGACTAAAATTAATTTGAAAATATGTTTTTTTGAAGATTTACTTTAAAGCAAAAATTATGTAAATTCGTTTGATATCTACAAAAAAAATGCTACAATCAGAGTTTAATTTAAAATTGAAGATTTTTTATTAATTCAAGCTTAAATAACTAATTGCTAATTTTAATTATTACATTTAAAGATTAATTTATAAGTTTAATTTAAATTTCAAAATTAAGAAAATAATTTTCAAATTTATTTGCATTTTTTCGTAGATAGAAAATTCAATTCGAACATTTCTAATTTTTCTGGAATCAAATAATTTTTTTCTAAAGAAAAATTTGTTTTATTGAAAATTTCAATTAAATCAACATGAAAAATTTAAAAAAGAAAATAGGCCAGACTTTTTCTATTTCGATTTATCTCGGTCAGTTGAATACTAAAAAATTCAAATCACTTGACCAACATTTATTTCAGCAAAGTAAAAACTCGTTCGACATTTTAATAAAATTTTAGTAAAAAATTTTTTCACAAAATTAAACAGTTTTCTTTGAAAACTTGACCAATGGAGCGTGTCAAAGACTAATTATTTAAATCTTTTGCAAATAATGGCTATTTATTCATCGTTGGATTTAAATTTTTATCGTTTATAGTCGTAGCTCAAATGGACTAGATTCGGTCTTATTCTATTTACATTAGCTTATAATAATTTATGATTTAAAAGAAAAATCATCAAGAATGTAGGATTTATAAATTCAAATCCTTCTAGTTCGTAGCTTAGTAAATTTTTTACCTTAGAATAAAAACCTTAGCTTGAATTTATATTGGTAATTTTTTAAATATTTTTTTAGAAATTTCCTCTACCTGAACATGAAAAATTTTAAAAGGCAAGATTTGAGATTGGACCACGACCCAGACAATAATGAGAATTTAAATGAAATGCCTTATGAGGAAAATCGCAATTTTAATGCAAATAGACCACCCGTTCAAATACCACCACGACCTTATATTAGTGAAAATCAAAATGGTATGTATGGTTCAAATAAGAGCTTTAACCCAAACTATCAATCAACTGAATCTCCACTGTATGTTCCACCATTTTTGATGAACAATGCAAGAAATAGTCGCCACAATCACAACGGCCCCAGGGACTATTTGCCGTGGTCAATCGCCAATATATTCATTTGTGTCATTATAGCCATGCCAGCTCTGTTTTTCTCTGTTCAAACTAGAGATCATAAAAAAGTTGGTAATCTAAAAAAGGCCAAAATAAACTCGAAAAGAGCTTTAGTACTGAACATTGTTGCCTCTGTAGTTGGCCTATTGACAATTTTAAGCGCAGTTATTCTAAGATTTGCCTTGTATCAGTTGTTTGTAAATAATGACGTCAAGTCGTATAATGTTCCTCTCATTGCTGGTGGGTAATCTTGTCATTAATAGACTATTCCTCGAATCTCATGCATTCCTTTTATATTTTTTACAGTAATATTGTATTTCAGAGATTTATTTTGTAAAAATTACTCAATTCCAAAGAATTAAATCGCTAGAATTAATTTTCCATTTAAATCCATTTTACTTCTACAAATAAAATTTTATAAAATTTTTTAATCCTTTTAATTCCAATTTATTAGCCCTAAAATTATGTTCATTAAAATATTCAGTTAAGCTATCCAAGGCAGTCGTGAACTTTGGATAAAAAACTGTATAAAATTGAGAACCAATTTTATTCCAATTAAAAGTAACGTTTTAAAAAAAAATGTTAGATATTTTTGACATTTAAGCATAATTTGCTAAAAGTAAACAAAGGAAAAATAATAAAATAAATCTCTAGACTTAGAAAGATAGATCGAATATTGATAGAAACAGTACTAAATGTTAATTTTTTTGATATTTTTTTAATAAAAATTCTCTTTATTTTCGTTCGAAATTATTTTATAATGAATTTAAACAATTCTTCGTCAAAATTTAGAATTTTAATAAATTTTGAAATTTAATATAGAAATGCTTTCATTGTCTGTATTTGAACTAGTGTATAATTATTTGACAATTTGATTCATTTCAAAAATTTGAACCGTTCTAAAGAAAGTTGAAGAAATAATGTTTCTACATTATTTTAGAAATCATTGTTAATCAATGAGAAATTTTGTCGAATTGGGTTGATATTCTTAGCGGTGTACCACAAGGGTCAGTAGTTGGTCCACTATTGTTCGTTTTGTATATCAATGATCTACCAAAATGAATAGAGAATGTTGTCAAAATGTATGCAGATGATACTAAAATGTTCTCGCAAACGGTATCAGAAAAAAGCACAGCGAAACTACAATCAGATTTAGATTTATTTTTCAATAGGACTCAAGATTGGCTTCTTCTCTTCAACACTTCAAAATGCGTTGGTCATGCATTATGGTCGTAAAAACAAAGATTTTCCTTATTTTATCAATGGTAAGCAGCTATCAACGTCAGAAACTGAAAGAGATCTTGGAGTTATTTTTATTACAAATCTGAAATGGAAAAATCAAGTTTTAGAGGCTACAAACAAAGCAAATCAAATGTTAGGTCGCATCAGGGAATCATTTGCTCGTTTTGATTGTAAGTTATTTAGATCTCTGTATTTAGCTTTTGTTCGTCCTCTTTTGAAATTAGCGGTGCCTGCATGGTCTCCAATTCTTAAGTATGACTGTGAAAATATTGAAAGGATTCAACGCAGAGCCACGAAATTTGTTTCTTCAGTTAGAAACAAACCGTATGAAAGCAGATTGAAGCCTTTGAACATTCCAAATCTGATGGAAAGAAGAAAAAGAGGTGATCTAATTCAATTATACAAGTTGATGCATGGAATAGAATTGGTTGAAAAAAGCAACAATTTTAATGTTACGAAAAACCAAGGAAGAGGTCGCTGCTTCAAATATCACAAAGAAATTTCGAGGCTCCAATATAGAGATAACTTTTTTTTCAACAGAACCTCTAGCATATGGAACTCGCTGCCAAATCAATTAGTTAAAGCCCCCAATGTTAACAGCTTTAAAGCAAGCATTGATTGCTGGATGAGCAGCAATCAATCACATCAGCTGTCTTAGTGTACCTTGTCAGCACACTCGCTGGCTTGCCAGCTACAGTCGAAACTACTACTCCTACTACATGAAATTGAAAAAAATTATCTATTAAAATAAAATTTTTTAATCAATAAAATAAAAAGATTAATTTAAGTTATTTTAAAAAAATTGGACTTTTAAAACTTCGAATAATTCGATATTCGAATTTTTTCCAGTGAAAATTTCGAGTTTATTTCGAACTTTTCTCGGTAGACACCCAACCCTTGTTTTATCTCATGCAACGACTACAAAAGAGCCCATTTTATTCTGTCACTAATTTGAATACCATATCTTAAAATTTTGATTTTAATATATAATTTTAAACGCGACTCATATTATCAAATATAAACTTTCATTCCAGCGTATAAAATGAAAATAAGGTTCAAGTGCAGCATCAAAATTAAAAAATTACAGATATTCTAAGCTTAGGCTTTGGCTATAAATGAAAACATTTAAATTATTGAAGAAAATTAAAAAAATTATTACTCTTATTATTTTATTTTCGAAAATATAGGTTTTAGTTGAGGGTACAAAATCTAGGAATAAAATTAAATATTGAATATTAAAAGCTATCAATTCTGAAAAATCAACTAATTTTAAGTTCATAATTTTACTAAAATTCAATTTTTAATGGTTTTATTTTAGGATGGGGGAATCTCTCAGGTTATTGTTATAATGACAAGATGATTGATGATAAATAGTAATTTAAACTTTAATCAAATTATGAAGCATTTCTAATTACCAAAGATATTTTATTTCATTTTCAATTTGAACAAAAATTGTAGCGAATTCAAATAGTTAACGATTTGCTATGCTACAGTCATGCCGATCTTAATTTAAAAAAAATAAATAAAAAATTCTGACATTATTCATTAAAACAGAATTAAAATTGCTAATATCATTGACTTAAAATTTTAGAAAACTATAGTCAGTCGACTTAAAATAATAATGCGAATTTTTCATTATGTAATGGTAATTGGTTAACATCGATCCCCTATAAGAATCAAAATTAAATATGGTGAATAATTACTTTGGAGACCTAAATCTGAATTTTAGTTTTATTTCAAATTAATATTTGAAAAAAATAATTTAATTTACCTTTTTTTCTAAAAATTAATTATTATTTTTCGAACAATAAAAATTAATTAAAAAATTCTGGTTTATGCATGACATTGAATAGAGTATGCTGATCTTTAATTGATTCAGCTTCTTTTAAATATAATTCGTGTTTTCTGAAAGTGGCGATGCAACAATAGAATTTAAAAACTTTTACAATATAAGTGATATTTAATTTCTGAAATTAATTAAAATACTTTTGCAATAATGATTCTTAAATTTTCTCATAAAGCAATTTAATTAGAAAAATTTAAAAAATAAACAAAATTCAAATATACCAAAAAAATATGGTTAATTAAAAATTTGGAAAATATTAAAAACAATATTCAAAATAATCATAATAAATAAAGTAATTAAAATCAGCAATTAAAATTTGCTAACAAATAAAAATTAATTTCTGAATCAAAAAATAATTCTGAATTCATTCTTTAGGAATTAATATTGTATAATGTAAAAACAGAAATTAATTTCTTTACAGTATAAATATATAAAAAATTTCAATAATCTCAAAGTAATTAAACCCAGAAAAATACTTTTGATTTCAAACTATAAAGCTTTTTTAAGTGAATTTTCTTAGAAAAACTTTCAATATATTCAAGTCCCTAAAGCATGTAATTAAAAATCATAATAGCAATAAACGAATAGGGATTGAGTTATGATTCATTAATACTTAAAAAAAAATATCTAAATGGTAGTGATGTTGGTTAACCAACGCTTGGTCGACCAAAATTGCCAACTTTGGCTAACTCAAATCAGGTTAGCCAATTTTTGGTCGACCAAATTTCGGTTAGCCAATTTTTGGTTAACCAAAATCTCAAAATTTAAAAAATTACATAACTTGTTTAGATAATTGAATTTAGGTCAAAATTTGGTCGACCAAAAAACTGGTTAGCCAAAAATTGGTTAACCAAAAACTGGTTGACCTAAATTGGCTAACCAGATAACCAAGCTTAACCAACATCACTACTAAATGGTTTAAAATTTGGGATTTTTTACTTGATTTTACATTTAGACTACTGTAAATCAATAACCTAAAGAATTCAATTGTTATCAGAATCATGCTATATTAAAAATACATACTTAAAAATTTTGTTTACGAATACAAGAAAGAAGAATAAAAATTTTTGAAAAATAAATTCTTTGGTTAGAATATTGAAAAAAATACAAGGAATTGAGAATGATTTTTCTATAAAGATTAAAATTTATATTAAAGAAACTTAAAATTTTTGACCACTTTTCTATAATTAATTCAACTTTTATTTTTTGAAAAATTCAAATAAAACTGGATCTAATAGAAACATAATTTTATATTTTAAGTGGTAAAATGAAAAGAATGAAAATTCGATTATACAGATTCTAATATAGTTTTTTTATTAATTTATTTCTAAATTTTTTTGAATATTTTAAACTAAAATCAGACTTATTTATAAGTCACAGTTTTAAGTTTAAGTCACAAAAATTTAAGTCAAAGTTATGACTTGACTTAAAATTTTTATCAATACCTGCTTCATCATTTAAAGCCATTGACTTGACTTGACTTAAGACTTGTGACTTAAAAACAAGTCTGACTAAAATCGATAGAAAATCTATAAAATGATGGGAATCAGTGAAATTTTCAAAATTTAATTTTTTTATTATTGATTTTTTGAGAATAAACTTTTAATTAAATTTCGAATTTTTTTTAATTTGGTTTAAAAATAACAATTGTATCATGTTATATTTTATGTCTTTTCGGAGAATGAAAAAAATGATTAAAAAGAGCGCAACATAACTTGAAATTAGTTTTTTTATCTCATTTTTTAAAATGAGTTTATTCTAAATACTCATATTTTATTATTTAGATTCTTAATTATTAAATTTCAAAGTATTGATCACCAAAAAATTTCGAAAACAATCATATTCAATGACTTCTATTTTAGGCTGATACTTAATTTCATTGTTCTGCTACTAAAAATGATACTAAAATTCACACTTTTGATATTTAAATAAAAATCTAATGATACTAATTTTTATTTGTGTGATATTAAATTTTTTAAAATTAATATCAAATAATTAATCAAATAAAATTAATTGATAACCAAATTTACAAATTTACTGAATTAACAGAGAACCCATTTCTTTATAAACGATGTGGACAATGATAATCAAATAAGATTTCAACTATTACGTCAGTGTTCTTTTTTTAAATTTATTATTTGGTCTCATAGTATAAAAATATTGAAAATGATATATAATTTTATGAGCTTATACATGAAGATTTTTTTTCACATTTTAATCCATGCAAAAAATTGATTTATAAGCTATTTTAGTTTCCATTTTTTTTTTTTTAAATTTTCGAAATCAAAATACTTAAAGTCTAATGTAAGATTACAGAATTTTTATAAAATCCTACTAAATAAAATAAATAATTTTGATATTATCCCTAGTTAAATTTTATTAATTTACAAAAAATTTAAAAATTTTTATTTACTTATTAATATTATGTGTTTGAAGGTCAAAAATGGCGCAAATGTAACTTAAATCAAAGCGACAAGAGATTTTTTAGTTGCTACACTTAGGGAAAAAGATCGGAACCAACTAAGCTGTATCAGCCAGATTCGAACAACAGCACTGATCCGAGCCCCACAAAGACAATTTTAACGAAGAGCAATCAGACATAGAAAATGTTGACAAAAATCCTTTCGAGTCAGAAGCAATGAGTTTAACGAGAAGCTTTCTACTAGGGACCGAACATTTTAAAAAATTGATTTGAGTGAAATTAATATTTATTTTTACTTTAAAAATTATCAATCAGTAAGTAAACCACGCAATAGATATGAGGAAGAGTAGCTATTTTGATTAAATAAGGAATCGATTTTATACAAGACTTTTCCTATGGGAACTTCAATTCTGAACTTCTTTGTATTAAACTAAATTTAGGAAAAATAAACGAATTATTTGTGTTTAGTCCTTACAATCCAACCAACAAATTACTTTACTTTGAACTATTTGAAACTATTAAAAGGAACTGTAGAAACTACATTTTGTGTTGTGACCTTAAAGCCAGGACGAAGCAATTAGGCTGTTTAGGTGAAAATGAAAACGGCTCAATTTTAGAAAGAAAAATCAATGAGTTAGATTTTTCAGTAATAAATGACAAGTGTCCTACCTTTAATATTTTTAACAGGAACTATTCTAAAATTCTTGATACTTTTTTTAGTTTCTTTTTCATTGGTATTGTGAATTTCATATACAAATTGAACAAAAATTCTTCCTTTTTTGGTTAATTAAAATTAAAGTTAATAAAAAATATTAGAAAAAATACTGCAACAAAGTGCAACATACTTTGTTGCACCTTTTTTACCTAAAATAAAATCTTCATTTTCTTTATTTTTAGTAAATCAAATCAATAATCAATTAAAATCTTATTGATTTTTTATTTATTGTCCTATTTTAACCTTAGAAAAATTATTTTAGGTAAAAAAGGTGCAACAAAGTATGTTGCATTTTGTTGCAGTATTTTTTCTAATATTTTTTATTAACTTTAATTTTAATTTACCAAAAAAGGAAGAATTTTTGTTCAATTTGTATATGAAATTCACAATACCTTTTTCATTAATGAACAAGGTGACTGATTTTAGTGTTCTCAATAACCATGATATGACTAGTGACCATTTCCAAAATAAAGCATCAATTTCCATAGACTACTTAATAAAAGACAAATCTATAATTGGAAGGTTTAACTATAAGAAAGCTAACTAGCAACTTTTTAGGGACACTGTAAATGAAGATAAAGATTACTATTCTGAAAACACACTTTCGAATGATGAGCTGAATGACAAAACTACAAAAAAAATCTGCTTTGCTTCACAAAAAAGCATACCTTATCAATCAGACAAAATTTACAAAACCAGTCTACCTCGGAACATGGTTAAGCTAATCAAAGAACTAAGAAAAATTAGAAGAAACTTTCAAAGAACTCGATGTCCAAATTTAAAAAAAAAATTTAATCACTTTACTTCTGAGTTAAAAATCTCTCTAAAAAAATTTTTAAACCAAAATTGGTTCAATTTTATTCATAAGATGGGGCCAAATCCATTTTCAAGCAGGCCTTTTTGGAAAAAAATGAATAAATTTAGGTCACAGAGAGAATCAAAATTAATTTCAACTTTGATTAAAATAATAAGGAATTAAAAACTGATAAAGAAAAAGGAAAATGCATCGGAGAAATATTATCTTCAACATTTAGCCCAAACTCTGATCTAATAGATACTGAAAAAGACTATGAAATAACTAATTTTAATTCTGAATTCCACAAAAATTACAATCAGTGTAATTTCAATGATCCTTTTTGACCAAATATCCTTATCTTGGCTTAGAAAGACTAAAGAGTGAAGCGGCTTCAGGTCCAGACCAAATACATAACTTAATTCTAAAAAATTACCCAGAAATTCATTAAAAGAAATCCTAGAACTTTTTAATCTATCTCTTCGACTAGGTTTAGTTCCGAAATCATGGAAAACTGCGAAAATTACTATGATTCTAAAAAAGCCTCTTCTTCTCAAGATTCTTTTAATTATAGACCAATCAGTATAACGAGTTGTCTAAGAAAGTTACTTGAGCGTATAGTCCACTCTAGACTCTACAATTTTTTAGAACAAAATTCATTACTTATCCAGGAGCAATCTGGATTTAGGAAACACCTCCGAATTTCCGATAATCTTTACTTTTTGATTCAGAAAATTGTAGAGTCATTTAATAGAAAGAAAAGAGTTTGTTCCCTATTCTTTGATATTTCTAAAGCATTCAATAGGGTTTGGCATGAAGGCTTAATATATGAATTGATTAAAATAAATCCACCACACTACTTAATTAACTGGATTAGGTCCTTCTTAGACTCAAGGACATTTAAAAAGAATGTGAATGACAACTTGAACGATAAATACCAAATTATTGCAGCTGTTCCTCAAAGCTCAGTTATTAGTCCTCTTTTATTTAGTATATATATTAATTACATCCCTAAAAGAATCAAAACAAAGAATGAATTCTTACTACTTTTTGAAGATGATCTAGTTACTTTTTTTATTCACAATGAAAAGGGGAACCTTGAAAGAAGATATATAAATACACCAACGAAATAGAACAATGGCTAATTAAGTGGAAATGAAGATATCAGTCGAAAAGTCGTGTTTAGTAGTCTTCTCTAAGTACAAGAAAAAAAGTGATAATCTTTACCTAAAAATTTATGGAAATAGAATAGAAAGCCAAAAAGAAATTAAGTTTCTAGGGTTAAAATTTGATTCTAAATTAAATTTTAAAATACTTGTTGAGGAAATTAAAGAATGTTGCAATACAAGGCTAAATCTAATTAAGATACTGTCAAACAAAAAATGGGGTCTTAATCAAACAACGTTTGGGAACCTTTTTAAATCTTAAGTCGGATCAATTCTAGACTATTGTTTTCCTTGCTTGAATTCATTTTCAGAAAAAAATATCAAAAAACTACAAGCAATTCAGAATACAGCAGTCAGATCTATCCTCAGATAAAAATATGATACTCTCTCCAATATCATGCATCACGAGGCTTTTAATAATTTTAAATTACTAACAGTCTCGGATCGACTTTTTGAGTTGGTATGTTGGGAAAGGACTGAGTCATTCCATTCCATTGGTTATTAGACTGGTGGAGGAAAACGAAGCGGGTTTCGAATCAAGATATGTCGAATACCCGATTCCATTGAGTAATTGTTACCTTACTATTTCTTATTTTCTTCCTGAAGCCTCAACTATGGAGACACGTGTAACACTTTATACTATATTTCAGTATCTCTTTTTAATATCAGTTTATTTTACCCTATTTTACTAAATTTTTTTATTATTTTTATTTTTTGATTTTATTTAATTTAATTTTTGTTTTTTTTATATTTTATTTTATTCTGAAGAAGCTTAAGCTCGGTACAGTAAATTAATAAATAAAAATAAAAAATAAATAGTTTCAATTGAAAATGCGCTGGGAGAACTTCAACGAGCAGGGGCAAATTCGACATGAAAAGAGTCAGATTGGCCCCGAGCCCGGAACCGAGTATAAATCAATGATCAAAGTAAAACTTCAAGTAAATTTTTTGTTATTTTCTATTTTTGTTGTAACAAAAAATTTAACCAATTTTTAAATTTTACCGAATATAAATTTAAAGAAAATCTTTTTAAAGAAATTTTGGCATTTTTTTTAACTGTAATTTCCGTAATTTGAGAAAATTTTACTGAGAAAATCACCACTGTAAATAATTATCTAAAGCTATCTTTTTTTTTATTTTCATCCAGATTTTAAAAAATAAAATTATTATTAAAATTTGAAACTTAAAATAAAAAATTTTTAAAAAAACAAAAAATGACAAATTAAAGAAAAATGGTTTCAATACTATTTGAATATAAAAAATTTATTATTTATTTAAATTCATAAACAAATCCTTATTAAATACCTTTTCCCATAGATAATTATTTATTAAAATACTGCATGTAATAAAATATTAAGTTTAATTACTTTCCATAGTTTATTATAAAGTTTCAATCCAATCTTCTATTTAATCATGAAAATCATACTCAAGAGAGTTTTGAGGCCACCAGAGAACAACAAAATAAAGCTCTGTAGTTTCCGATTTTTAAAGTATTGCTGACACTATTCGAAAAAACCATAATTTAAGCGAACCCTCGAATCTTAATGAATCACTTGAAGGCGAATGCTTAATCAATGAATAAAAAATCATATACACTTTAAATACTGGTGCTGATGTTACTGTTATAAGTGAACAATGTCTACAACTCATTAAATAGTCTGAAGAACCAATGACCAATTTCATTGCAAGTGGTACTGGTTTAGATATTTTTGGTCGAACTAGCGCTCAAATCAAAATTTGAGACAATGTAATTTTTGGGTTCTTAATCTACGAATAATTTGTGGATTACGTGCTTGACATGGACTTGATTCCTGAAGTTTGGTTCCATAAACATCCAATTGAGCAAGTACGAAACGTCATATACAAATGAACCAAAATTAAAATCATGTCCCAAAGTATTTTTTCAAGAACGTTAGCCTCAACACACATCACATTAAGTCCTGAATGTAATTCAATTCAATTCAACCATTTTATTGATGCGTGTGTATTTTAATCTTTTGCAAGACAACTCTTGTTCCTTATCTATTCACATGTACAAAATCTTTCATAAAATTTACAATGGTTATAATTCATAATTTAAAGTTTTAAAATTTAAATATACTGAAACAAAGTTTGGTGAAAAATGACCCACAATATTATGCATTACGCAGCAGTAAGGCTGAACACATTCTCGTTATTTCGGTAAAAAGATTAAATAAATCAATCCACTAGTGCAACGTACGGAGGATTCTTGCTTTTAAGCTGGAGATCCCATGTCACAGCTTTTCTTTTTCCAATTAAACTTACAGGATTCATCCTGTATGACTAATCTACTAAACTAAAATAAATTATCTATTAGTTTTCTTTTAAATTATTGTATTCTTTTTGATTTTAGAAGGAATTTTCAAAGAATTTATAAGAAAATAAAGGTATAGTTTAGACATTTTTTATAGGTGATAGTTCCAAATATATTATTAAAATGAAAGAGTATCTTTTATTATTTTTTTCCGAAATTTCTTTTAAAATAATAAAAACCAACTATTCTACTATATCTATTTAATTTCAATTTAATAAGCTTGCAAAAATAACTCCAATTAGAGTTGTTTAAAAGTCACAAGTCTCAAGTCAAGTCCAAGTCCGGACTTTAATTTTTTTGTTTTTAAGCCCGGACTTGGACTTGACTTAAGGCTCCAGTTTATTTTTTTTAAATAAATCATAATTAAAATGTATAAAAGAAGAAAAATTAATTAAATTAAAAAATTATTCTAAAATTTTAAGATAGGTATTTTATTTGGTAAAAATGAGCAATTGAATATTGCTTGAAAAAAAGAAAATGAAAATTAAAAAAAAAAAATTCAATATTCTCAATACATTAATTAAATATTTTTTAAATAATATATTGAAATTTTTTGGGAAAATAAATTAAAAAGTTGAATAGTCAACTAATAGCTGTTTTAATATATTATTAAATTTATAAGTCAAATAATTTTTTTTTTAATTTCAAAATTAAGTTTGTGAGTGCAATATGATGCAATACACACATTTCCATCATCAACTATCAAAGTGTGAACTCTGCAAATTTAGCAGAAATTGAATTTCAATATATTCTAGCGTAGTTTCACATCATCAGCAGACTTTTACAGTTGATTTAAATATGAATGTTGCACCATGTTGCATTCTCATAAGTATATTTAAACTTTTAGAAAAATTTTAATTCAATTTTTTGTCATTTTATTGTTCTTTTCTACTTAATTTTACAAAACCAATTAAGATTCCTTGTATTGTCAATAGTGATGAAATCGAATATCCATATTCGAACCGATTTTCGAATAAGTGCCATTTCAAATGAAAATTATGTTTGAATTTAATTTTTGAATATAAATAATTTTGAATAATATATAAAATATAATATAATATTTGAAATCTCTAAAATATTCGAATCAAAATTTAAAAATAGAAATTTTTTTAATCAAAAACAGAATACAGCAAATATTCGATTTAATGTTTGAAAAAAAAATTAATCAAAAAAATAATTGAAGAAAAAAATTTAAAATAAAAAAGAATTCATGAAATAAATTGAATTTTAATTCGACTTGAATACTAACAGTGTGCCAGATTTTCACCAGTCAACAAAACTCTTCTAAACTTTTCTGGACTTGTTTTATTACGAAAGTCCGATGCACGTTACCCAGCACCAGAAAATAGTTTTTCTGTTTAAATTAACGCTTCAAGAGTACATAAAACTAAATATTTAAAAACCTAATTTTTTAAATATTTTAATATTCAAATTTTAATATTTTTAAACTATTAGTTGAATTTATCTAAAATTCAAGTTGTTTTTTTAATTTAAATTAATTTAAATTAATATCGAATTTTGATTTAAAAATAGGTAGTTTTCGAATTCAATTTAAAAAATAAAAATAAAGCAAATATAAATTTAAATTTATCAAAAATTCAAGATTTTATTCGAATATACTAGATTTTCAGAAGTCTTTTCAAATTTTGTATTTATTTAAGTTTCAATTTGTGTCCAAAAAACTAATTCGATTTCATCACTAATTGAAAATCTTAAATATGGGATTTTTGGATAAATCTTGTTTCCAAAATTGAATTATTTACCATGAATAGCTTGTTAAATATTTTCAGATAGCTATATAATCCAAATCTTTATTTTGATTCCAACTTTTTATACAACAGACCAATGTGCAGTCAATTTCTTAACTTCAGTCTTCCAACAGTATCAATTCAAACCACTTAATCTCAACATTTATTTTTGTCTTTTATTTAATAACTTTAGTAACTCAATCATAAATAGTCAAATAATTTTTTTTTCATATTTGTACTTTCTTTCAATTATTATTTTTTTATTGCTTTTTTGTTTGTACACAAATTTATTAAATTTCCAGGCTGAAAAGAAAGACTTTGAGTTAATCGGTCTTTGGGCGGAAAGCCTGTTGATTAACCCTGAAACTTTCATAAGAAAAATAAAATAGTCAGATGACTAGTTTTGGGCTTCTAGCGTTAAATGATTTATTCAAAACTTAATTTTGAGAAAAATAATACAAAAATTAATAAAATAAAAGTTGACCAAAGATCGAATACATTTCTTAAATCTTCTCTGAATTTCTTCCATCTGGTTAATGTCTTTTTCAAAATATTGACGCCAAGAGCTTGGCGAAGAGCTCAAAAACTTAATTTTAAAAGCCGTTCTTACCATTTCTAATACTCTGTTTGTCTTAGCTCTTGATTTAAAAGTCCCATTTTTA
This sequence comes from Brachionus paranguensis, assembly GCA_016802215.1. Taxonomy (NCBI): domain Eukaryota; kingdom Metazoa; phylum Rotifera; class Eurotatoria; order Ploima; family Brachionidae; genus Brachionus; species Brachionus paranguensis. The sequence continues at coordinate 4,904,045 of JAESIX010000002.1, read as the reverse complement.
ATCTTGCTAAAAAAAAATATCTAATTAATAAAAAATAAAATTTTATTTTTTATTATTTATTTAATTAATAAATAAGTCTACTTTTTATGATATTCCTAAAATAAATAAAGCTCTTGTTTTTGCTGATGACGATAAGAAACCAGGTAATCTAAAAAAAAGGTCATTATAAACTTAAATGAATAAGAACATTAGCTTCGCAAGTGAAAAATGAAGATATCAGTTGTTAAAGTCTTGTTCAATTGATTCTTTTTAAGCCATTAGGAAATCTAAACCCAAAAAATCTATGAATATAAAATCTAAAGCTAAAATGAAAAAACACATTTGAGTATTATATTCGAATTTGATTTAATTTTTACTTAAGTAATAGACGAAATTATAAAACTTAGTAATTAAAGTCTAAATTTAATCAAAATTTTGTCAAATAATTAAAAATTGGGTCTTAAAGGAATAATAAATAAGGAAACTTTAATAATTATTTTTTTATTTTTTAGTTGGATCTATTTAAATTGTTGATTTCCTTATTCGTTTTCAGAAACTTAGATATCCAAAAAATATAAGCAATTTAAAATTCAGCAGTTCAATTTGAAAATTAAACTATGATATTGATACTTCTTCTAGCATTATACGAATTGAGTGAAAGATATGTTAGTACAGGACTGAGTCGTTCCATTCACTTTGTTGAGGAATAAAAAACGGATTTTGAATCACAAGACATATCGAATAACCGGCTTCTTTGTGAAATTTTTGCCATTTTTTTTTAATTATTAATTTAAAATTTATATTTGTAAATAAAAGTTGGTTATTTGTAGCTTTTTTTCTATATTTAAATTAAATTTTAGATTTATTTGTAAAGAAGCTTTACTCTAAAAAATATTCTTAAAGCATTCGATAAATATTTATTTGTTATTATCATTCTAAATTAAGTCACTAATTTTTATCTGAAAATCAGAAATTATTTTAATTCTTCGTGAACTTTGTATTTTTGAACTTTTATTTCAGATTTTTGGAGAAATTTCGAATTAAAATTCAAAAATATAACACGTTTTTATTTCTCAATTTTAATATTAATATTTTCGGATATAAACAAAACCAGTTGCTTGGCTACCAACATTAAGGACATTATTTCAAAGTAAGTTAATAAAAATAAAAAGAAAGATGAGGCAATGTGAAATTTTATCACATTTTTTTAAAATAATCAAAAATTGAAATCGAAAAAAGGATAAACTAAATTATCTTTTTTTTTGTTTTTTTTTATATTTTTTAATTTCAATTAAATTTGAACATCGAAATGCAGCAAAAAAAAAATTAAATAAAAATTTTTGAGAACGTCTATTTCATTTTCATATTTTTGTACTAAGTTTTCACAATGAAGAAAAATGAGTGACTAATTAATTAAGATAAAATTTATTTATTTAATAAATAATTGTGGGGGAATGCCCCTGCTTTAGTTTAAATTCTCAAATTTGAAATTTTGAATTTTTACAAAAGAAAAAAAAGGAGTAAAAAGAGTAATAGATACAATTTACCTAAATGTATTAATAGAATACTGAAAAATTTAAAGCTTGTTACAATATAAAGTTATAAATTATGATAAGATTATAGAAGTTTTTTTTTTAAATTAAAGTGCAGGAAATTCAAAACTTCCGTGCTAGCTAAATTTCTAATTTTTGACTTCATATTCGTAATCTACGACCTTTAAAACCTTAAATTTGATTTTTTTTTTGGGGGGGTCTAAAAAAAAAATTTGTACCCAGGGGTCTAAAAACAGTCGACCGAATATCGAGTTGTTGGTCTTTGAGACCCTAAATCTATATGATAGAACATATATATATAGACAAGTTATATCATTTCTGAAAGAGCATAAAATTTTCTAAAAACTCGATTGTTTTAAAATAAAAAAAAGAAGGTGTGCCGATTTTTATAGCTTAAAAATATCAAAAAAATGCACTTTTTTCCATTTAAATCGAATCTCGTCCCAGGGGTCACTTTTAACCACTTTTTTTTTTACATAATATAAAACTTGGTTGCTTTATATGCAAAAAATAAAGAAATAAATGAAAAAAGTAAAACCATAGATTTGTTCCAAATTTTGTCTAGTTTTATATTATGTAAAAAAAAAAGTGGTTAAAAGTGACCCCTGGGACGAGATTCGATTTAAATGGAAAAAAGTGCATTTTTTTGATATTTTTAAGCTATAAAAATCGGCACACCTTCTTTTTTTTATTTTAAAACAATCGAGTTTTTAGAAAATTTTATGCTCTTTCAGAAATGATATAACTTGTCTATATATATATGTTCTATCATATAGATTTAGGGTCTCAAAGACCAACAACTCGATATTCGGTCGACTGTTTTTAGACCCCTGGGTACAAATTTTTTTTTTAGACCCCCCCAAAAAAAAAATCAAATTTAGGGTTTTAAAGGTCGTAGATTACGAATATGAAGTCAAAAATTAGAAATTTAGCTAGCACGGAAGTTTTGAATTTCCTGCACTTTAAGTTAATAAATAAAAAATTAGGATAAAACACAGTGAAGATTTAGAAAAAATTTAAGCTTATCTAATCAAAGTTTAATAACTGGCTAAAAAAATGAAAATAAAAATTATTTTAATATTAAAAAATATCAGTTAAACTCAAACAAAATAAAAGATAAATCCTTTGAAGTTTGCTAATTAAAATTGAAATATTTTCAATTTAAAACTAAATCATAGATAAAATTCCAATTTCTGTAAATATCTTTTTTTGCAAATAAGCCGATCATTGTTATTACATAATCAATTGATCACATTTGAATATTTTCATAAAAAAGCATCCTGATGAGACTAGACAAGTCTTAGCAAAATTCCATATTGACAAAAAAAAGTTTTAAAAACTAACACTCTAAAAGGTCTAAATTAGCTAATTAATTTATTTTCTAGTGAAATTTACCGCTTCAGGTACTTTACCCGAAATATCAAAATTCCAAAATTTATCTGAAGGATTAAATATAAAAAGAGCACACGCAACTAGACAAAGTTAATGTTCTTTTCAGTTTTCGAAATGCAACTACTTGACTCTTAAGTAAAAATAAAAACATCTAAGTCTCTTTCCTGTTTGACTTACCTGCTTTTTTCGTTACATTTCGTCAAGATCAAACGCCTTCACTAAAACCATAAGTCACAGACTAAACAAAAACACGAAAGCCCAAAAATAATTAATTTCGAGTCATTTTGGCTGAGTGTGTTTGAATAATGTCCCTGTTTGATCCCTGCCGGGACCCATTCCAGTATAAAAAACATTTTATCTTTATTTATCTAAATTAATTTTTTCTAGATAAATCTTTAAATCAGCAGACAATGCTGAATTATTCAAATTTTTCGATTTAATTAACCTTTGCTAAAGAATTTAATTAACGCATTTAGATTCTGTTTGCAGTCAACACAAGTTCCATTTTTAATCTAGATCAGTTAATAAAAGTTTTATGACTTGTAATAAAATTAAATGGACTAGGAGCAGAATTGAACCAGACATGGAAAGTGAGTTGAATTGAAAAAAAGATCGCTATTTGGTGCGATTTTTGCTGCAAATTTAGTGTCACTACAGATCTGTAGATAATTAAAAAATCAAGATTTTGAGTCTCTTTATTTGACCAATATCTATTCAAACTTATTTACTAGATATTTTAATCTAATAGTTTTTATCGTCTAGTCGACATTATTGTTTACAATTGTCACTGTTTAAAATTTTTTGTTATAAATAGTTTGGCGGATTTTCCATTATTATGTAAAAAATTCCCCAGGGGCTTTTTCTGACAAAACATTGTGCAGTAGATTCTTTGGCAGCTTAGACAGTTCCAGTCAAAAGTTAACATTAATTCCAAAAAAAAAGCATTTGTGTTGAGCTATTTCGGCATTTTTGTAATTAAAAATTAATTTTAAAAGGTGATAAAGTAATTTTAAGAAATAGTCGGAATTTTCAAAAAAAAGTAATTAGATGGCATGTGCGTTGAATTTCGCTATTTTAAAATGTAAACGCATGTGCCTTATACAAATCTCAACACCGGAATATTGCGTAATTGTACCAAGTTAATAAAAAAAATTTTTTTTTTTAAATTTATTTGTTGACAGTGATCGAGCCGAAAGTTAATTCTGATGACATGCAAGAAAAATATTTCAAGTCTACCTGTGTCACGTAGAATTCGATATTCAGGCAGGCAGCTGTCTAAAATATCGAATACTCTAAAATAAAAAATGTCATCAAATTTATCAAGCCCCACCTTCATTTATTTTCATTTTATTTAAGCTACCAATAAAATTTTACCTTTACAAAAAAAAAGTATAAATTTTTTTTAGATCTGAGTTTTAATTCACAAAATAAATTTTTCTTCTTTTTTCTTTTTTTGTTCACGGCCTTAATTGATTAATTAAATCAATTTTTGGCAGAAAATGCCGAGAATGAGTATTCAGAAGAAAGAGATAAGCGCGGCTTACCTTTTGAACAAAAATAAGTCCAGCGCACACGGCTTACCTGTATTATCTTACTAATGAATTTTATTCAATTTTATTTAGATTTGTATAAATATTCCAGTCCGGTTTTTAATTTAATCAAATCATTTTTTTAAACAAACAAAAACTAAAATGAAAGTCTTAGTACTAGTCCTGGCATTTGTAGCTATTGTAAAGTGTGATTACAGCTTTAATATGAAAATGGAATATTTTAAAAATGGCAACCCTTTGCCAAATGAAAAATTTAAATTCAAATTTTGCATGTTCATTCACCAAAGTGACAAATGTGAATCCACATTGATTACTCAGGTCCTGGGTGATAGTGTCATAACCGAAAAACAATTTGGACAAACAACTCAATTTTTAAGCTTCAAAATTCCCAATGGTCAAATCGAGTCCAGAGATTACCTATTTAATTTGTCAATATCTGTCTTGGGTCAAAACGAAAGAGTTGTATCCACATGGAATCTTTTCATTGCCAAAGAGTCTTCTTTTCTAAGACTCGACCAATGGATTAGATACAATCAATTTAAATTTGACTTGGATCAACAGTTGACTTTTAGCTACAATTTAAAATGCTTTGACGGATTTAAAGGAGCTCAGTGCTCAATTCGTAAGTAAATTTTATTTTAAAAAAAAATCTGTAAAAAAATTTTTTTATTAAATTTAATTTTCTTTTAGCTGTCTGTGATTTGAACTGTCGAAATAATGGTAAATGTGTGCGAGAAAATGGCAAACAATTTTGCCGATGTGACCATAACTTGTTTAAAGGCGATTTGTGTGAAATTAGAATTGTTCATAGTTGTGTTCAGTGTCTAAATGGTGGAAGTTGTTTTGGCAACCAAGAATGTCTTTGCCCTCCTGGCTATGGTGGCAGAATGTGTGAAATTAAAAAATCTGAGTCCGAGTGTGGATTCTTTTCATGCCAAAACTCTGGCAAATGCTTCATTGACAATCAAAACGAGTATTCATGTGTTTGTCCTTCGGGCTTCAGTGGAAAAAGATGCCAAATTCAGGCGACAACCACAACTAAAACTACAACTAAAACGACCAAATCAACAACTCAATCAACTACAATTTTTATCACTCAATCCACTACCCCATACAATGCAATCACTTCCACACAAACTGGCTCATTAAATGGACACGAAATAGTACTTATCTTAATAGCTGGTGTCGGAGTACCAATACTATTCATTCTAGTGGCAGTCATCTTCTACAAAACAATGGTTGTAGAGAAAAAAAGTGAATCTAATGATGTTGAATGCGGAAAAAAAATAAATCCGATTCGAGACGAAATTAAAGAAAAAAAAGAAAATATTTATGTAATTTGTCAATCGAATTCCACAAATTCAAATCAGTCCGAATTTAAAAAATCCTCTGTGATAAACTCAAATGAGCCTGAAGTTTATTCTAGTTGTATTTATGAAGATTTGAATCAATATGCAAAAATTGGTGCTCAAAACATTCCGGCTTTGACTAGAGAAATAAATAACTACTCAAGCGATTTAGCTACTTATGTTTAAACAAAAAATTCTTTTTCGAAACCCGTTTTTTTTTTTAAATAAAAATAAAAAATATTTTATTCAAGCGAATTTGTTAATTTTTTTCTTAGATATTACATTTTCAGTTTATTTATTTATTTTAATAAAGTTTAAAAAAAATATTATCAAATTTGAAGCAGCAAAAGTTTTCAAGTTTAAAGGTATCAATTCTTAGTGAAAATTTAATTTTTAAAAAATTGAATAACAAGGTGTTTTTAAATTATGAGTAGGTATGAATAAGATCATTGAATAAGAAAAGAAATCAACAATAAAAGAAGAATTGATAAGCTATATGAAACACCTGGAGATTTTAACTTTTTTGAATGAAAAGATTATTTTTTATTGTCCAGATTAAAGCCCATTAGGGCCATTCAATAAAGCCAATAGTGGAATTTCGAGTCATTGATCTAGAAGATAAGATATCACGTAATCAAGTGAAAAATTAGATTTTATCTATTGAAAAATATTCAAGTAGAAATTCAAAGAGTTTTTTATATTTAAATTGTTTCATACTCTGTTTGTTTAAGAAATCAAAATAGTTAACACCTGCTGGCCTCAGTGGATATCGACGAAGGATTTTATTGATAAAACTAATAAAATTTTATAAATATCCATTTTATGATAAAAATAATTACTAAATCAATTAAGGTCTAATGATAGGACATCCTCTAAGTCCCAGTGTTAAATTGGTCAAAATTTGAATTAGACTTTGTCTTTTAATTGAATATTAAATTACTTTCTATTAATTGTACTAGTGTTGATATAGGCAATAAATTTGTTAAAATTCTCAAATTCCAACTTTTCTAAAAAGCGACTTCGGATAGCTAAAATTTTGCTAAAAGCTATTTTAATGAATATTAATTACAAAGTTAGCCTTAGTCATTAATGGACGTTTTTTTAGGAGTATAGTTAATTAGACACAATTAATTTATGCTATTTAACTAATCTAAGGAATATTGGAAATAGACAAATATTGCAGTCTGATGTTAATTATAGAGAAGTTGGATTAATTTAAAAACAACCCATATAATTGTGAATTTTACAATATTTACAAATAATTTACATTTTCAAAAATAACCTGGTTAGTTAGATTTTTTAGTTAAAAGCACATGCTCATTTCTCTAGATTATTAATTAACTACTATACTAAATGGTGTAAAATTTTTCGAGTTAAAAAATTCAAACCTTTTAATTAAAAAACTCAAAGAAATGGTAAATTTTGTGGTTTATTCAATAGTATAACTATATCAATAGATAGTTCCTTCTGAATAAAATAAATATCATAAACAAAAAAATACAATGAGAAGAATGCCGATCTAAACTTTAGAATCTATGGAAGTAAAATCATAAGATAAAAAGAAACAAAGTTTTTATGTCTAAATTTTGATTCTAAATTAAATTTTAAATCAATCATTGATGAAATTAAAGAACCTTTTAATTAAAGGCTATATTTAAGTAAGATTTTGCAAAACAAAAAAACTTAAGGAAACTTATAATTTTTTAGTTAGATCTTTAGATGCTTCCTTACTATTTCTTCTTTCTCTCCTGAAACGTTCAAAACTTAAACGTGTAGCATCTATCATTTACAATTTATCTAATCTATCTATTCTCTTTTATACATATTATTTAAAACATATTTTACAATTAATTGTTTTATTTTATTTTTACTTTTTTTCTTATTTTTTTTAATTTCAAGAAGCCATTGCTCGGTACAGATAAAAAAATAAAATGAAACTAAAAGAGAAAAAAAAAACAAGATATTTTTATGATCAGAATAATTTTGATCACTTTTTTGTTGAATTGATAAAAATAATGTAAAAAATTTAATATTAATTTTTGATTTTTCTGTAAAATTAATCATTTTTAAAAGCATGTAAATATTTAGAAATTTTCGATTGAAAAAATTACTTTTCAACATTATAAATCATAAAAATACTTCGAATTTTTATACAATTTTTGAAAAATATATTTTTAAATAAAATAAAGTAAAAATTAAAATGATCTATAAATTTCAAAATTTATATTTGTGAAAAAAATACCTTAATATCTGAAAAAAGCTTTAAATGTATGAGAAATTTTATTTTAAGTAATTTAATAAAAAAGATAATAATAAGATAAAAAGTGTTCTTATAATAATTAACAGATTTTGCATTCAAAACAAAGCAAGAAGAAGAATAAAACATTTTTAAATATGACTGCAGAATTTTACTTAAAGAATCTAGTCAGGAAAAGTATACCTAATTATAAGTGTAGTTAGCCATAGCAAGGTACATCTACTTAAAGTTGCTAGTAGCATACAGAAAAATCTTAATTATTTTAAAAAAATTCTTTAAATTTTTTTGCTTTTATTTTAATCATCTAAAATAGAATTAAAAAAATTAATATTTATAAAAAAATTTCTGAAATTAATAATAATAAATGTTAATAGTCATATAATTACACAACGGTGTTTTTTCAGCGATTATTGAAAGACCCTCAAGTGATATAATCTATTTTAATTAGACACTCTGTTCTTCTTAAAGTTACAGAAATTCAAAACTTAATAACCCTAAATTTCTTTTTATTTAGGAGGCTAAAAAATAATTTTGTACCAAGGGGCCTAAAATTAACTAACCCTTTAAAAAGTTGTAGTTCTCTCAGACCCAGGTATTCAATGATAAAATTAAAATATTTTTTAAAATTATATATATTGTTGAAGAGTATAAAATTTTCTACACTCTGTAGTATGTTTTTATTTTAAAAAAAGGTGTGTCATTTTTATTTAATAAAAAAAGCCAAAAACAACGATGTTTTTCACTTGAATCGTATTTATTCCCTGGTTTTACTTTTTTGAATTTTAGCTTTATTTTATTTTATATTTTATATATTTTATATATTTTATAGAGTCTCACAAAAATATTTGATTTTTTAATATGAAAATCACAATCACAAAACCACACTGATTTGATAATTTTTTTTTAAAAGATAAATTTATAGAAGACAATTATTAAAGAGCTAGCTCAGCAATTTTAGAAATTCACGATGATTATTAAAATCGTTAGAAATTGTAAATTTTCTAACAAAGAAATCAACGATGCCATAATTCTTTAGATTAAATTAAATTAAATACAATTTTAAAAAATAAAATAAAATGACTAAAATACATGAAAAAGCTTTTAATTATTAAATAATTTATTTTTATTTTTTTATTTCAATAATAAAAAATTATCAATAAATTTTAATGTTTTATGACTAAATATACTAATTTATCTGGTCAAACATATTGACATTGTGAATTTTGGTACAAAAAACAAAAACAAAATATTAAAAATGCCAAAGCTTAATTTCTGACGGGCCAAAAAATGTCCTGTAAATTGAAGCAACTGATACATCCTTTGTACCATCACTTATAGTTGAGTTTGATTTATATTATAATATAATATTCCAAATTACCATTTTCTGAATCTTGCAGATTTAGGCATTGTGAAATTTCATTCAAAACTTCCAATACAAAAATAAAAAAATTTTATAACTTTTGTTCTAAATGTCAAAAACTTGTTCTGTAAATGAAACAAAGTGAAACAACTGTTGTTTCACCTTCCGCGGAAGTCTGCAAAATCTATGTGAATTCTGTATAATTGCACCCTATTTAAAAATAAAACGCAATAAATTTGCACGGATTTTGCAGACTCTCACTGAAGGTGAAACAACAGTTGTTTCACTTTGTATCATTTACAGAACAAGTTTTTGACATTTAGAACAAAAGTTATAAAATTTTTTTATTTTTGTATTGGAAGTTTTGAATGAAATTTCACATTGCCGCAGTTTTATTGTAGAGTTCAACAGAATCAGTATATTGGTGGTACAAAGGATGTATCAGTTGCTTCAATTTACAGGACATTTTTTGGCCCGTCAGAAATTAATTATTTTGTTTTTGTTTTTTGTACCAAAATTCACAATGCCAATATGTTTGACAAGATAAATTAGTATATTTAGTCATAAAACATTAAAATTTATTGATAATTTTTTATTATTGAAATAAAAAAATAAAAATAAATTATTTAATAATTAAAAGCTTTTTCATGTATTTTAGTCATTTTATTTTATTTTTTAAAATTGTATTTAATTTAATTTAATCTAAAGAATTATGGCATCGTTGATTTCTTTGTTAGAAAATTTACAATTTCTAACGATTTTAATAATCATCGTGAATTTTAAAAATATTTTGTTTTGTTTTTTGTACCAAAACTCACAATGTCAAAATATTGTTATATTTTTGAAATTTGTTTTAATGAAAAATCTTCCGGATAATTAGCCAGATGAACTCAAAAAGATGCGTCAAGTCTTGATAGTAAAAAAGAAATGAGAACTTCAGAACGAGAGTTTAAATTAGAAATTTGAAATTCAGTTTTGAGATAAACTGTTCATAAATTTACTTTATGAATTTTGTGGTAAATAATTAGCATAGCTGATTTTAAAACCCTTATGATGTATTTAAAATTTAAAATTATTATTTTGAATTTAATTGATGAAGATTTAAAAAATACAGTTACACAATTTAAAGATTTGAATTTAATTTCCTAAATATAAATAAAATAAATGGGTTGAAATGAAATTTGATTGGAAAAAATATAAAATGAAATTATTCTACATAAATTTAATCTTACAAATCTTGAAAATAAATCTACTATCAAAGCCAATTTATGTTCTAATAAGTATTCATTAGCCTTTTTTATTGTCTAAAAAACTACAAAATATATTTTTGTCAATGACTAACTAATAGAAGCCTATTATTTTATTTTTTTAATAAATAAATGCTTGTACATAAATTAAGAATTTATTCAAAAATCAAACAAACTTTTAGATTAAAAGAAAACTGTCTAATTTATTTTTTTAAAAACCCTTTTTTTTAATATAATTTATTATTGTGCGCTCCATCCACCATCTAATGACAAATGAGTTCCGGTAACTGACGCGGCATTGTCGCTACATAGATAAGAAACCGCTTCGGCAATTTCTTCAACCTCTACAAATTTTTTTGTTGCTTGGTTTAACAGCAAAACTTTTTTTATCACATCTTCTTCACTTATACCCCTAACTCTTGCCGTATCAGCAACTTGATTCATTACTAAAGGTGTCTTGACGTAGCCTGGACAAATGGCGTTTACTGTTATGTTTTTTTCAGCAAGTTCCAATGCAACAGTTTTTGTCAAACCAAGTACACCATGTTTTGCCGCAACATAGGCTGATTTGAATGGCGAAGCAATCAAACCATGAGCTGAAGCAATGTTAACAATGCGACCCCATCCATTTTTCTTCATATAAGGAACTGAATGCTTAATTGTATGAAAATTGGAAATTAGATTTATCTTAATAATCTGTTCCCATTTGTCAGAAGGAAACTCATCTACTGGACACACATGTTGAATGCCAGCATTATTGACCAAAATGTCGACTCGCTGAAACTGGCTGTTTATTTTTTCGAACATGTCTTTGATTTCAGTTTCCTTGCTCATATCAGCTGAGTGATATAGTATTTCTTTGGCGCCTATTTGCTTCAAATTTTGAACTATTGATTCTATTTGGTCTTGTTTTCCAAATCCATTAATGACAACATTAAATCCATTCTTGGCAAATCGTTCAGCTACTCCCAAACCAATACCTTTATTGATGAAAATAAAAAAAAAATGATCAATATTTATTTTTTTAGAATACCGGAGGTAGAACCAGTTATCAGGGCAACTTTCGTTTGATTGTTTGCTAAATCAAGAAATTGAATTTTTATTTAGACTAATTACAACTGATACATGCCTTCTTTAGTTGACAAATTTCGTGCCAATTCAGCACTTGAACAGCCCAATACATTTCGAATAGTTTTTGAATTTTTTAAAAAGCAAGTCGAATTTTTTAAATTTATCATTATTCAAATCTACTAAAGCAAAGACAAATCAAATATTATATCAAACTCATTTTTTGATTAAAATTTAAAGAGTCTACGCTAAAATAAATTATGTGGTATAATCACAATTTATTAGAAACTAAATTTTTTGCTCTATCCAAACCCTGAAAGCAAACTAACGCTCAAATGCTAACTAAAATAAACAACTCACAGTTTAAATTTATTTTGCATAAAAAACTTGTTAATATTCTAGTGTTTTAAAAATTTATAAATTTTGAATTTAATCAAATTAGACCTAGTCAGTTATCACATGTTTATAAAATCAAATCTGGCAATTTTATATTTTCAGGCTTCAAATTTATTTTTAATATTTTTAATTTAAAATTAACTTTAAAAAAAATGAAAGATCGATATTCAAAATAGAGTATTCTTTTAAACCAGAAAATTAAAATGATTAAATAAAAACTCAAATTTGCTTTTAGAAGTTTTAAATCATACATCAATTGAAAAATTTTATCTTGATTTTAGGATTTAAAATTTGTTTTCTATTTACTAATTTTCTTAACATTTCTAATTAACTAAATTTTTTAATATTTGTAAACAAAAATATTTAACAAATAAAAATCATAATGAAAAGCCAAATTTTGTTTCGTTTAATTAACTAAGCCATATTGCAACTTGAATTTAATAGTATTTTATTAAATGGAACAATATTATACAATTTTATTCATTAGTTTGAATATTTTTTTTTCATACAAGTCAAAAAAAATTGACAGTGTTTTTCGTTGTTTTAAAATTAAAAATTTATTCCATATCTGGACGATCCTTGAGAGCTTCCTAAAAATTAAAATGTCATTTTGTTTTATTGATTAAAAAAATTTTTACTCTAAATCTTTCATCTAAAAGTGACATTTCAGATATCAAATCTGTGATAGCGTTTCGCAAAGCCTCTTGAGGGGAGTAATCAAATGATGTTTGAACCCTTAGGTAGAATTTATGTTCCAATGGATGCGGACATCTGTATCCAGCGAAAATCACCTGAGGGTCTTTCAACAATTGCCTAAGAAAAGAATTCAATTCAAAAAATAAAAATTTTGATTTAACTTATTAATTACGCTCTGAGCATGTTTCCAAGCGTATGGTCTTCTTTGTTAATAGTGAAAATAACTGCATTGGGAACTTTTAAGTCCTTTTCAAAAGTTATCCTAAGTAATTACATAATTAAAATTCGGTGATTGTTTAATTCTTTTTATAGGTACTTTTTTTCTCCTTCAAAAAGCAAAAATGACTCGAAGGTTGGTGGAGCGTTCATATTTTTGGACCACTATTTTTATTTTTGTTCAATTTTATTTATTTAAAATCCAAAAAATGATTTTTTTTTTCAAGCTAATACTAGGTGAGTAAATTTTGCAAAACATTGTCATTCATGACTTTGAAAATGTCTTTAAAAAAATTAAATTTTTTTAAAATTGATGTCATTTCTTTCAAGGATCAAAAAAAAATATTTGAAAAATTTTTAGAGTCAAAATTTAATTCACCGAAGCTTTAAAGTTTTAAATATCATTCATTGTGTCTACAAAGGACAACAAATCAAATGTTTTTTATAGAATTAGTTATTTTGGTTTATAATATTATGTCAAAAAATATTACCAGGACAGGAGTTAGTAATTAATTAATTAATTATTATTTTTAAGAATTTTTCTATTTTTTTTTAAATTTTATTAACTGAGTCTAAATCTTACATTAAAGTTTTCTAGTAATTCTAGGTTTTTTTTTTGAAAATTTTAGCAAAACTAATTACGAGATTAAATTACGAGAAAGCAATTGTTGTTTAAAAATAATGACTAGTTTTCCTAGCAAATGATCATTTGTAGCATTTGGGTTCAAAAAAATTACTAAATAAAAAAAGCTTAATCAATAACGGAAACAAATTTAGTATGATTCATTGAGTTAAATTCAGGCTTTAATAGCAACCAGTTTTGTTTATGTTACGGCAACAAGCTTTTAGTAGGTTGGCTAAGGAAAAAAAACAAATGCAAATTACTTTGCTTGGACTCGATTTCAACTAATGCAATGAGTGATTTAAAAAAAAAAAAAGCAAAATCAAAAGAGTGAAAAGCAGCTCGTGTGTTTTGTATGAAAATTTAAAAAATCTTATTAGAACATAGCACAAGCGTCCCAAAATCATGCTTAAGAACTTTTCTGTTTCGTATTTTCTCTACAAAAGAATTATTCCAATTATTATCCATTTATTGAGGCGATATACTTTAAATATTTCAATGAAAAAATGAAAAAAAAAAAAAAACTAAACAAAATTTTTTGATAAGTTTCCAAGTCTAATTTATTGCTTGCCAAAGCCAACAATGCGGCTAGTTTTAAAAAATCAAGTTTATTATCTAACTTCTTTTTTCAAAATATAAATTATTTGCTCGGCGTTAAACAATTTATTTGGTTTATCGACTTCAAGATCAGAAATCATAAACACAAGATCAAAAAATGAGCAAAAAATTCCCACAAACATGGTTGATGACGGCAATCAACTTCTATGCAACACAAACAACCAAGGCATTTTAGTTTAGGGTTTTTATATTTCAGAGTATCCCTGAGTGAGTGGAGGTGAATAGTTCTGTTGCAAATTTTTAAGAACATGCTTTGACTTAGACGGAGAAAGGCTCTCGACTTTGGAATAATGCAAATTTGTCTTTGTAAGCAAGAGTTTTTTTTTCTATTCTCGTAGGGTTGAAAAATATTTCTTTTGAAGCGATAAGAAATAATTTTTTTATCACCGAGTCCAAAGATAATTTTGGGCTCTTATCTGACCAATATAAATTTATCCAAACGCCAGCACCTGACTGCAATTTTAGGTATTAGTACAGACTTAGGTAATGAATCAACTTAATTATGATCAGGTTAGTTGTTTAATTTTCCTTTAGAAAACTAAAAAGTCATAATTGGAGAAAATTTTATATTTTGAACAACAACAAAGGCTAATGGTAATTGGCATTAGAAACAACGTTATGCCATGCATTGGTACATAATTTAAAGGCAAGCTATTGAGCAAGCAAGAAATGATCTCTCTTTAAGAAAGCCGTATTTAAAAAAAAAAAAAGTATACCTAACAACAATAGATTTTTTTTGAATTTTAGTTGTTAGGTGTAATTACGTGTCACTTTATTTATTTTTTTTTCTCTCATTTTGTCAAATACATATAGAAAAATATAGTGTATGAGCAAATGGTTGGATTTTCTGCCTTGTTCTGGCTTATTTGGTTATTGAAAATTTTGACTAAATAATAGCTTTTCCTTTTGTTGCTTTTTTTTTCTCTCTCTCTCTTTCGTTTTCAATTTTTTCGTTCCTTTCTATGGGTTTACACAATTAAAATAAATCGATATTTAGGGGTTAACAACATTCTCTAAAGAAGAAATAATCATGCAGTGGGTATTTCATAGGCGAAATTCGCTTTGTGTTCATCCATTTTTGTTCCTATTTCAAGCATCATTTAATTACTTTTATAATAATTATATAATTCAGTAGCCAAATCAACATAAATATTGGAATTTTTCTATTTTTTCATCGCTAATCGACTCCTAGGAATAGAAGAGGAAATCGAGGCCTCGCTCACAATATCAAGTTTGCTCAAGCATAAACCAAAAGGCAGAAATTGGCCGCTTCACAAATTCTCTCCAGTATTGAGCAGTCCTGACAAGCCCATGAAAATAATTTCAACAGGTTAGTGTTACACGATAAGATCAAATTTCAATTAATAGAAAGAGAGAGAGAAAAAAGTAAAAAATTACTTAAAACATCGTGGTTGGTAAAGTGAGCGAACAAGTCATATGCTTTTGTTGAGATTTTTGATAACCATTTGGCTACAAATTGCCTTCAAAATAATCACTATTTTTCAAGCCAACGAGAGTTGGATCAATTGTTCTCAAAGTTAATCTGAGAGGTACAATATCGAATAGAGAATGAGCTAACAAATTCTGCACTTAGCTCGATTGTGGATAAGGCTAATTAGTTCTGACGTCATATGACAAAATTGATGACGTAAATGGCACAGAGGACAAGCGTCGTTAATCGTGCGCGATTAACGGCGAATTAAAAACAAAAATGGTCTATTAAAATTCCAAGGCCTCTTATTTAAAGACAGCACTGCGGCTCTCGGACCTCTTCAGTCCTGAGCTCGCTCCAAGAAAAAATGTGATATTTTCTTTATGCAAATTTTCTCAAAGACTATTTGCGTTCTAGAAAATAGAAATTATTCATCGGGCTAAATTTATGTCTCTTTTCTAATATGAAGGTAAGCTTAAACACCACGAATCACCTTTGTACATAAAACCCAAATGTTGTTGCCACAGTTGGATTTTTTTCTCAATTTTGTCAAATTTGAAAGAACGCACAAGGTTAACTAAGGACTTTCAGAGCTAGTTGTTTATTAGATTAGATTAGATGGCCATTTTAAGTCCAAAGTAAATATTTGGCAATTTTCAAGTTAACTTTTGGACTCAATTCAATTAGAACTTGGAAGGGATTTAGACTTAATGAATTTGTGTAACTATTATAAGTGCGACACATAACAATAGTTGGTTATTTCTCCCCTTGGAGTTTTTTTTTTTTTTTTTTTTTTTTTAGTTAGCTAGTTAGTTGGTTGTTTGAACCAACTCGATTCCTATTTATAATAATTTATTATTCGATTGACTCTCAACAATTGCATAACCACTCAAGTTTTTTGTTATTTTTAAAAAAAAAAAGAAAAATTTCCATTTCAAAATTGCTTTATGTTTCAAGTCCTATTGGTTTTGAGAGAGAGAGAGAAAGAAATAGAGAGCGTGGCCTTCGAAGGCAATCAAATATTGTGAGCATAATTTGCAAGCTAGAAACTTTTCTGGAATCTGCCAATCGCTAGTTGGCTTGAAACCTTCACAAAGCGAAATTAAGGTCTTTCGCATCATTTGATCACCCTATGTACTGAAACAAGTCGCAAATATGGTTAGTTGCAACACTTTTTTCATCCTAAGGACTCAGGGCATAATTTATTTTAATTTCGATTATGTAAATGGTGTCACCATTGGTATGACACAACCGATCGATAAAATATCGAGCTTGGTTGTGTCGGAGAGAATTTGCGCATAAATCATGGCTCTCTCTCTTCCTTTCAAAAAAAAAATATTTTCTATTTGATTAGATTTTGCTTCGTTTGTAATCAGTCGAATTCATAATATTACCAAAGTCCTTACGAATGCAAATGAATATAGTCCTAGGACTTGCACTCATTTTTCAAATATTTATTCAAAGATTTTTTTCTGTTCTGTTCTTTGTGTGTGTGTGTGTGTGGATTTGGGTAAATGTTAATTTTTTTTCTATACTTATATTTCAAGTTTAACCTTTAGTTACTGCTATTTGTAATAGAAAAATATTCACCGTAGTTGTTATATAAGAATGGTTATTGAAATTTAAGATTTAACAAGTCGGCCTCAAAGCCTTGTGTGTAAGCTATGCGCGATTATATTTTGCAACAAAAAAATAGAGGGGATATTCTTGAGCAAGAAAAATAAAAAATATTTTAGCTATTTTTTGTTGTTGTTGAAATTTTAGGTGTCGAATGTAGCTAGATTGTAGACTACATTTAAATTGAAGGATTGGCCAAAATTGCCTGGGCTGACTTACCAGGCGGCTTAGAAACAAGATGTGTGTAATGCAGAGCACAGCTTAGAGCATTCGTCTAGGTAAAGTACCTTAGGAATACTTTATTTTTAAGATTATTTGTTTACAGCCAACAAACAAAAGTGGGACATAACTGGTTGGCAACCAGAATTTGCTGTGGTTGCAAATGACAGTAGATACCATAGATGTAGAAAGGTACATAGCGAGCCAAATTGCCATTTGTAGGCAATAATAATAATTTATTACGAAATAGCTGGTTGCTTGAATGGCATTAGAGCAAGATTCTTGAATTTGGGGAGTACTTGAGCGAGTGCGTTGTGTTATTTAATAACGAAAGGATCTTTGAGCGAAAATAAATAAAAATTTAGCTCCATAATTTTAAATAATCGATTTTTTTCGGCTGGGGTTAGGCCTTATTGAATATTTTTTGTATAAATGGTTTTCGTTTTTTTTTGTTGCTCAAGCTCATTTTTGTATGCTCTCTCTCTCTTTCTCGTTCTTGCTCTTGTTCTTTTGCATAATATCAGCCTAGAGGAACAAAGCCAGCTTTCAGCGCTGATTTCCTGCCAAAATTGGGCTCCATTTATCTACAAGCGCGATCTGTGTTGAATAATGAGGCTCAATCGAGCCAAGGATTCGATTATCTTCGCCGTTCTCTTGCAGTCGGCTTATTGGGATAAATTATTACTGGAGAATTTGGAGCACCATTGGAAAATAGATGCTCTTACATAATACGAAGAAGAATTGCTAAACTGCTGCTGTTCTTGGGAGCTAGCGTCGATTCGGATTGCTTTGGATGGTTCTAATTAGATTCAATCTTTAATTCTTATCTAAGGCTTTTCAGCTTACATAATTCTCACTTTTATTTCTATCTATTGATTTATTTGTATCCCTATAAGAAAACTATTAAGCTAAATCGACTTTGTTAGTTTTGTTCTATGCTGCTTTGAGATACGCCGTTTGGCCAAGGTCAAGAGCCATGAGATTAAATTGTTCAAGATTTTTATCGTCAGAGTTATGCAAAAGTTGGCCAAGATTTTTTAATGACGCTGTTGTCGCTCTTCTCTCTTCAAGGACTCATACTCTTATGCGCATTTTTTATTTTTGTTTTGTTCGGCTTCTTTTTTTTTTAACTTCTACAAAATGACCATTTTAAAAGCTTATTTTAATTCACAAGATTTAATTTTTTTTAACTTTTTTTTAAAATAAAAAAAGAGTCATTTTTTTTATTTTTTTCTAATTAGACATGACAACAACGAACACGAAGTAGATTTTTTCTTAGACATAAATTCAATGGCGAAATTGTGTTTGTTTAAGTTATTGAAAAAAAAAATCTGATTTTGGAAGGAAAAAGTGGCAATTTTAATTTAAGTACTTTCAGCCAAAATCTTTCAAATTCAATCAGCGACTATTTAATGTCTAATATTTCAATGTTTACATTGGTACCCATTGGTCTATCCGATCTCCTAGTTAGACTTTTTTTTTTTTTTAAATAGTTTATTTAAATTTGAAATGGCTCTGAGCAATAAAACTGCCTCCGCCATTAGTATAAAAAAAAATAAAAAATTATTAAAAGATTAAAGTAGACAAAAAAATTTTGATGAAGGAAAAAGGTCGAAAATCAGAGAGATAATCCCTTTTCATTTAACCACCTTCTGAATTCATTCCATGAATTACATACTGGGGTTTTTTTCTTACAGGTTCTTGAGCTATTAACAAAAGCACTGACATAGTCTTTGATTAATTCAATAATTAGTGCATTTTTGAAAATAACACAATTTTTAGATATTTTTTAAATAGTTTATTTAGACGTATTGGAGCCTGCTTTAATGCGCCTAATGGTAGGTTAATTAACTTTCCAGTGATACTGACAAAGATGTCGCTATACGACAGGCAAAGATTAAAAAATCCCAAAAATCAATATTTTGCATCATCATCAAAAAATAAAATAATTGGTTAAATGGTCGTTTAAATAAAATGTTTGGAGAGAAAAAAAAATGGTTTATTTTTTCTGTCTAAGCGAGAGAAAAATAAAAAAAGTGAGCCAATATGAATTGGTCATAGTTTGATTAAATTGATGTAAAAAGCGCTTTAAAATAATTGAGGGAATTTAGTGTGTCCAACGAAGAGCCAATTTACATTTAACAATTTGATAAACTAAGCAAAGCTTTCAGATGGGCGAGAAAAACGCAACACGGCATCCATTATCTTTATCATATTATTGCAACATATTATGAGTTGTTTGAACAAATTTTGTTAAAGGCTAATTTATGTCTAAATGCAACAAACTATCGAGTGAGCGAGCATCAAGAGAAAAGAGGGGAGATTGAGCGAGTGAAATTCAACAACAACAACAACAAGGGTTATTATATAATATTTAATTTATTAGTAAACTAGTTAGGACTTGGATTTTTTTTAGGTTTAATAGCATTTTTTTATGTTACAATCCAACAAAAAACCTCAGTTAGTCTTTAATTGTGAGCAGAGCATAAATTTTCTAGATAGATGGTATTTGTGATCGTTGACTAAGGCTGAGGCCTTGCTTGAACAATATGCTGTGCGGCGTCATGCAAATTATAATAAATTTTAAAGGCGATAGGGCTTTGTTGGAAAAGATGGCTTCTAATTATGTTTAGGAAAAAAAATACTGAACAAATAGAGACAGACATCGACTGCTTGCACCCAGCAATCACTTGTTCGCTGCGATGCTTTTCATAATTTATATAGGACCTTGGAAATAAAATTTGTTGCGAAATTATTTTTCTCCACAGGGCCCCCTCCGCCCAGTCCCCCTTCCTTCGTTCGTGTCCTCTTATAAATAGATCTCCTGCAATCTTTTGAATATTTGGATGAAATTCCAAGCATTTAGCTCTAAAAATATAAAAAAAGTAAAACAATTTAGAATGGTGCGAGCGGAGCCAAGTCGAGTGTCCGCATTTGCATTAGGACAAGTGACCCGCCATTGTCGGAGAACATTTTCACTTCACTTAAGTAATTGCATAATTGGCCGACAACAAAAAACCCTTCTATTTAGCTCGCTTGCTTAATTTAATTTGTTTAAATTTAGGTTAATTTGAAATGCAAAGTCCTATTCGTAAAGGGATTATCTCTTGTATGCTGACCATGAATTCAAGCTATCATTGTTCTAGTTGCAATTACACATAATTTTAAATTTTGTTGAAATTTTTTTTAGATTTTTTTTGTTGCTTGAAAAAAAAAAAGAAAATAAAAAGAGAAGAAAAATCGCTTACAAAAAGAACTTTATTAATGCATAAATAGTATGAGTTGTGTATCTAACACGAATCCAGCTACCAACAGTATACCATCATCATCAACATCGGCATCTTGTTCATCTTACTCTCCAATAAAGCTAAGTCCCAGTCTTAGACTAAATTCACTACTAACCAAAGAAGCTATTAAATGCGAAATAGACGCAATGAACGAAAAGCATGCTGACGAAATTCTGAATCAATCGGAGCTGTCCGAATGTGGCGAGGACGTGAAGCCGGAAATAAAGTCGTCACTCGAGTCGCTCAATGTGAATAAGCGAAAGAAGAAATCGGTCATACAAAATCCGACCGATGAGGACAGCGACGGCAATCTGGACGATGAAGAAGTTGATCTTGACGAGAATAACAATGAATTGAAAATAAACGAAAACTGTGACAGTGACATTAATGAAAATGGTCACGTGGCCTCTGACTTAGATCTAAGTCAATTTGATGAAAACAACAACTTGTCAGAGGACAACCATGAAGAGGAAAACTTTTGCAACCAGGATCTTATTGTGTGCGGCATGTGCCAGGCTGATTTTAGACTCTCCAATATTATTGATTTTATTGAGCATAAAATAAACAAATGCTTGAACCATAATCAAAAGTCACAAGACGATCTACTGAAGAATTTGAACTCAAATCTGTCTCAGATAAATAATAAGCTGAGCACTGGCAAAATTAAATACAATTACAAAGCTAATTCAGATGGCTATGAATTAAATGAGAGTGATGATGCTCATTTGAATGGTAAGTTTCTTCTTTTTTTTTTTGGATTTTTTTTGTCCATTTTTACTTTGAAAAAATAGTTTCATTTTTTTTTCCATAACTTGCGAAACAATTGCCAATTTAAAATAAAAAGCTAAATAGAAATAATGTCATTTAATTTTTTAATTAGTTTAATTTTTGGAGGCATTGAATTGCAAATTTTAAGTGTTTTTACTAACTTAATTATTCATTTACTTAAATTACTTAAAACTCTTAGAAAATATTATATTAATTTGAAATTGTGTCAATTTTCCAGGCAAGTCAATCAATCAAAAATCGATTCTCTTTAAGGCGAATTTTTAAGGACATCAAGATTTCACTTCGGATATAAGATCCAGAATAACATCGACTTAATTACATTTTTAGAGTATTAATGCGATCAAAAATTCAAAATATTTTATTACCAAATTGCTTTTTCATTTGGTATCGTATTCCCTTGTTCAATATTTAAGCCTCATGCACCAAAGCTATACTAAATTTTTATCATACTTAATACCATCTCGCCCGTGTTAAAACATTCTTAACTTAAACCGCATGCTTTAAAGATTTGTTTTGAGCCTTGGGTCCGCATTAAAATCAAGTTTTTTTAAAGTTTAATGCGGCATTAAAGCTTGAGATTTTTATAAAAAATTAAAATAAATTATTATTTTTTCGATTTTTCAATTTAAAGCACTGGATCAAATTTAAAATTCAAAAAAATTTTTTTTTAATTTTTGACAAAAATCTCAAGCTTTAATGCCGCATTAAACTTTAAAAAAACTTGATTTTAATGCGGACTCAAGGCTTAAAACAAATCTTTAAAGCATGCGGTTTAAGTTAAGAATGGTTTAACATGGGCGAGATGGTATTAAGTGCATGCACCAAAGCTTTACTTTGGTTTATGAGGCTGCAAAATCGGACAAGGGAATCGGTGATTATTTCAATGGAAATTTTCCTAGAATTTTTTTTTAGAATAATAATCTCTCTTTATTTTTCAAAGGCAAAAAATTGACAATATGTATAAAATTTTCAAAAAAAAATCTATTAATAATAAAATTGCAATTGAAAAATATTAATTTCAAAGATACTTTTTTTGGTTTTTTAATATTTTAAGTTATTATTCTTGAAAATAGACAAAAAATTGCTGAAAAATTTGAATTAATTAAATCAAATTTTGGCTTGATTTTTAAAATATTTTTCTTTAAAATTGTTTCAAATTTTCAATGAAAAAAATTATAGGATTATATTTCTAAGAGTAATATCTTATTTTATTATTAGTTATATTTGAATTGATAAACCATTTTTTTTTCGCCTAAATATAAATTGTCTTTTATGGTGAAAGCTGATATTTTTTAAATTAAGTAAAACTTCAAAGTGTTGGGCAAAAAATTCCAAAAGAGTCTGTTAATAAAGCCTAAAGAAACTTTCAATATTTTATGTATTACCTATTATTTAAGCAACAAAAAAAATTAAAAACGATTTATTTATTAAAAGGAGATCAATTATTAAATTTTTGGGTTTTTTTAATTTTAAATTTCTGAACTGATATCTTAGAAATTAATAGAACCATAAAATTTAAAAATGATTTAGTTTAATAAAAACATTAAACTCAAATTAACTAAAAATAAACAATTCAAACTTTTTAATTCAAATAAAAAAATATAAAAGTAAACAACTAAATCAAGACCTCTAAAAACAAATCACCTTTAACTCTGAAAATTGAGTAAAAAATGGTTATAAAAGATGATAAAATATAATCAATTTTTGGATAAAATAATTTTAAAATAAACAAGATATTAAGTAAAAAAATAAAATTAAAAATTTTAATTTCATTTTTATCTTTTGAAAATAAATTAAAAAAAATTCATGTAGAATCTAGAGTCTAAAAATTTAAGGAAAATTTTTATCGCTAATAAAAAAAAACCTGTCTGAATCTTACTGCAAAGAAAAACTGCAAAATGAGAAGACCCGAATTCGAGATTATTTTAATTTAATTTCGATAATCAATGCAATCTATATAAATAATTTATTTGAAAATTAAAATTGAATCAATTGTAAAATAAAAGGTAAAAATGGACTTGTTAAAAATTCTCTAAGAATTATTGATGAAATAATTTTTATAGATTTTTTTGCATAAATAAAAAAATAAAAATATTGTAAATTAAAGAATCAGAAAATGGAAGTATGTCCACACCATACATTTACAAGTGCTCGGAATGCAGCAAATTGTTTAGAAATGCGGCATTTCTTGTCGAGCACATAGAGTCAGATCACAATATGATATTGTGTAAAAAATTTACCAAAACAGGCGCTTCAATAGAGCCCAAATTGAGCGTAATGCAAAATGCAAAACCACAACAGCCTGCTCCAAAGACAATTAACTTTAAACCAGTGCAAGTGACGAACGGAAATTTAGCAAGCAGACAGTCAATATCGCCACACTCGGGCATAAACTCCCCCAAGAAATTCAAGTCAAAGCATGACATTTCACCTCAACCAATACATCAACAAAACAGTGGTAGCATTCTTTCAGCCAACAGCCCAACGGCCACATCTGCTGCTGCAATCGCTACCGTTCTGGCCAACAACAATTTGACAAAAAAGTTCACCAACATCAATTTGGCAAATTCAAATCTGAGTCAACTGAAAACAATAAAAACCACAACCAACGGTCTGACCATAATAAACAACAATTCTCTAGGTGGCAACAGTGCCAATAGTGTTTTGAATAGCAGTGGTGTGAACAAACTTGGCACAATTCGAAGCACAATTATACCAAATGGCGGTGGTGGCGTTGGCGGTGGTGCAACAAATAAAGTGTTGGTAAACAAACCACTTGTCAAAGAAGAGTACGACGATGCAGCAAATCAAACAAATGATGAAGACGAACAAAACCAAGAAGACGAAATGAACAACAACGCGAGCAGCAATGAAGAAGAAAGCGTAGAGTGTGGCAAAGTGATTGCAGCTAAAAGTGGTCCATCTCAGCTGAGCATAAAAATAAACTCATTGTTGAACCAGGCTGGCGGAGGAGCTTCCAATTCGATCGCTGCAATCGCTGCCGTTCTAAACTCTCAGTCGAACTCTTCTAACTCTTCGTCATCTAATTCTTCAACATCAACATCAGGATCACCTTCAGCGCTGACCAATAGCCCAAATGTCCTTTCCCAATTGAACAATCTTTTCACTCAAAACACATCTCCAAATTACATAAATTTGTTCAATCAAAATCTACTCAACTTGTTGAACAATCAATCGCAATCGTCTCTCTTGTCACCATCGTCGACCTCGTCGTCGAGTGCTTCGTCAAACAAGATGCCAAATGGTGCCGCCATCCCATCGTCAAGCAACTCGAGCACTTTTATTCAAAACGGTGATGACAAGTGCCGCAGCAAAAATCTGCTCGAGACCATAAACGAATTGGCCAAATTTAACCAAGACCCGTCAAAGTTGAGCCTGAATGCGGCAAGTGTACAAAACAAAGTGAGTCTGTTGAATGGAAGTGGTGGTGGTAGTGGTAGTGGTGGTGGTAGCATTGGTGGTAGCATTGGTGGCGGTATGAGTGGTATGGGTGGCGGAGTTGGCATGAATGGCCTTGTAAATAAGCCCAAGCGTGAGAAAAGAACAGATACATGCGAATATTGTGGCAAGGTGTTCAAAAACTGCTCCAATTTGACGGTGCATCGGCGCAGTCACACAGGAGAAAAGCCGTACAAATGCGAGCTATGCAACTATGCTTGTGCTCAAAGTTCCAAACTGACCCGACACATGAAGACTCATGGACGCGCCGGCAAAGAAACATCCTATTGTAAATACTGTTCAATGCCATTCAGCGTGCCTAGCACATTGGACAAACACATGAGAAAATGTGACAAAAATCCCCAATTCAATCCAAACGCATCCTCTTCATCAGCAACATCAACAACAACAACACCAACGCCAACGCCAACTACAACTTCAACTCTTACTTCAATCTCAAGTGCAAATGGTGCACAAAATTTCGGCCTAAGTCTACAAAGCAAAATAAGTCTTGCGCAAAATCAACTGACCATGAAAAAGTCCATTCAACAAGCAAAACATTTGCCAAATCAAATAAACATGATGGCCTATAGTATGCAGAACAATTTGCCAGCTGGAGTACGCATGAACCATTTTAGTCAAGACAACGATTTGGATCATGAGAATGACGAAGAGTTGGATGCGTTGGCCGAAGAAGGTGACAATGAAGAGGAAAATTGTCTGGAGAGCACCATTGACAATGAAAATCAACAGTACGAGGAAGAGTACGGCGACGACGACGACGAAGCCGAAGAAGCCATGATCAAGAATGACAATTTATTTGAGGAGGAAAATTTGGAAGATGAGTTCGATGAGTCCAACATGGACCCTATGGAAAATGATGAGCCTGGCGAAGATTTGACACTGAAAAATTTTAATCCCATCGCTCGTTTAAATCGCAGAAAGAACAACTCAAAAAAGTCAGAGGCCAACATGGAGCCCCAAAACGAACCGGATGACGATCTTGACGACGAGCCATTCGCCGAGTCCAATGTCAATCAATACAAGTCACAAGAAATGGTCATGAACCTCACTTAGAATAATTTGACAACAAATCAAGAAAAAAATAAATAAATTTTGCATTTCTTTCATTTTGTTCTTCAATTGTTTAAAAATTAGATGAAGTTATACATTGGGGGTTTAGATGAGAAACTTACTCCGGTTACGGGTAGACATTTTTTAAAATTTTACTAATGAGGAGTTGTGTTATTTTTTCTTTTCCAAGTCAGTCGAGTTATTTAAAGCATACTTTAGAACGAATTGACTTATTTAAATGAAAATTTTTGTGTAAATTAATATTTTTTTTTCCTTTTTTTCTTTGATGTTATATTTGTTTTATTCTTATTGAAACAGTTTTTATGTTATTGCCAATCGATTGTACCGGATTAAAGAGAACTTGGATGTTAATCTCCTTTTTTTTGATTGCATTTTTTGAACAATATGTTAGCAGTATCGATTTATTGCCGCCGGAACGAATTGCCGCAACATATTCGCAGCATATTATTGTAAAACCCTTTTTTCTTTCTGATTGTTAGAAGTATATACAAACAAACAGTATTTATGAAAAGTCAGTGTAGACTCGAGTTTATTTTGTCAAGCACTGGCTGCAAATATGTTTTTCTCTTGCAGTAAGTGTTGTTCAATTTTTAAGAAAAAAATCAAAAACAAAAAAAAAGTTTAAAAAGAAAATTTTCAATATTAAATGAAATTTGAACTTTTATTTTTTCTAAATAGGTAAAGTGTGTGTTATTAAAAAAGTTGTAATTTTTATCTAATAAATAAACCATATTAATTTTATTACTTTTCTTTTCGCTTCTTCTACTTATTTTCTTACCTTTTTTGTTTTACTTTTTCCTTTATTTTTCACGTTTTATATCAGTTTTTTTTTCTTCTTGTTAAATTATTGTAACATAAAGTGATCAAATTTAAATAAAATTGAAAAAAAAATTATAATTTTTATTTTTTAATGAATAAGGTTCAAAAAATGCAAAACGTCCACACTGTCTGCAGAACCCAATTTCGACCTCAAAATCATAATCTGCATATGTGAAAGCCAAAAAAAATTTTTTGAACCACAGTGGTCGGAAATTTGGCGTTAGCTCAAAAAGTACTCTCTCTTTAAGCCTATTTTTCTCAGAAACGATACTTTCAAATCAAAAAAAAATAAAATAAAATTAAATTGAAAGAAAATTAAATTTCCTACAAAAATAAAGTATTTTTAGAATAATTTTAAAAAAAATTATCAATATTTACCCCAAAAAAGAGTACAAATTTACCCCTTTTTTAGTATTTTTGAATCTAGTCCTAGGGGATCCCAATGACCCCCCGGTTTTTATGCAGATTCTGAAACTAGACTAAATTAGGAACCGTTTTACTTTTTGTATTTTACTTTTATTTTCCTAAAAAATCGTTCAAAAATAAGGTATTTTTTACAAAAATTTAAAAATTTTATATTTTTCTAAGTTTTTCTGAATGCTTGTATAAGTAAGGACAAAATAAAAATAAAATAAAATTAATTTTGACAAAATTATTTATTAATATTCATTTTTGCTTAATTTCAAATCCTTTAATATGCCAAAAAAACTAAAAATCAGCTTAATCGTCTTCAAAATTTGGGTTCTTTTGGACAACCTAAAATTCCTTCCCCAGAACCTGAAAATTCAGAAGTTGAAACTAATACGCAATCAATTCAGTGTGATATTCATGATGAAAATTTTGTACTTAAACTCGATTCCACTATTGATATAATTGACTATATTATCGATTTTAACGCCTTTAAACGATCTATTAGCATTTTAGTTTTAGCAGCTTTAAAGTAACAAGCAAAAATAAGTTGTTTTAAGAATTAAAAGAATTTTTAATTTTTAGAATTTTTTTTTATTAAATAGGTACAATTTTTAATGTTCATGTGTCAGCTCGACGCAATATCTAAAGCTGAAATTTAAAATATTTATTTATTTTTTTTAATTTGAGAACTACAAAATTCTTCAAGAAATTCGCAGTACTAAAAATGTCAATAACTAATTGATAACTTTTTAGTACCTTGAAAAATTTCTGCAATTATAATCAAAAGCTAAAATAAAATTATTTGAAAAAAAATGATTTTTTAAGTATCAAAGATCTTATGAAAGAAAAAAAGACAAATAGTTAAAATTTTTTCGATGTATCATAGGTTCAGTCATCTGTTCATTACTCATTTGTAAATTTTAGGTATTATATCTGATAAATATGCATCTAAACTTCAAAAAGTCTTCAAATAGACTCTAGCTACAATAGAGTAAATTGGTTTCATCCAAACATGCCTGCAAATTCACTAAACGCAGACTGGACATGGTGGGTCCATTAGAGGTGGTCCACATTGTTTAGGCCAGCACTGAACAAATTGCAGAAAAATAGTTGATGGTTTAAAAAAAAATTTGACAAAGCGCAAACAATATAATCAATTATAGCTAGGAGTCTACTGTCTCTAAGCTTCTTAAATGACCAAACGTGGGTCATTTACCGTAGTTACTCTTTATTATTATTATTATTAATATAATTAGTAGCTTTTATTATTCTTAATTGAGAAATTTATAGTTTTAAGATACAAAACGCAACTATCCAAGTCATAAACAGATAAAGTCTTGTATTTGGTTTATGCTCCCAATTTCAAAAAGAAAAATAATTTAAAATAATGCAATTAAGCCAATTTCGGGCCTTTTGTTAAGGCAAAGTACTAAAAAACATAATTTTCTTGTCGTGGTTGACGAATTGACTTATAAAAATCTAATTTAATTAAATAAAGTGTCAAAAAAATAATTTAATATGGACCGGTTTTTCAAATTTTATCTCATATATGAAATTAAAACTCAGATTCAAATCTACATTCTTAAAAAACTATCAAAATTTTTAAAATTATTGAGTAAATAATTTAAACTTAATTTAATTTTATTTGTCTGCTTTAGTTTTGGGTCTATATGACTGCACATATTTAATAAGTAATTATGCTATCGAATGTTTTGATAACACATAAATTTTGATACTAAGGATGCTCAAAGTAAATTTAGATAAAATAAAAGTTTAAATATTTCATAATTTATTGAAAAATAAAACGCTTTTAAATAACTTTAAAAAATATAACAAGATAAATCAGTTTAAGTAATTTTTATAAGAATTTGTTTTTTAAGAATTGATAGCCAACGCATTTGCCCATTAAATTTGATGTATCTTTGATGACAAGTTTTCTGCTTAGTTTATTGAAAGTTCAAAGATTATTAAAATTTCAATTTTATTTTATTTATTTGTAAGATTTTAAAAAATTAACTGAAAACATTTATTGTTTTTTTATATTTATTTAATTAATCTAAATTTGCATGTGTTGTTATATAATTTATCATTTTCAAAACTTAAAAAAAATAAATTATTTTAATTATTTTATTTTATAAAAAAATTTATTTAAAATTTTCAAAAAAAAATGTAATTATTTATCCTCAGGTTGTAAATTTTATTATGAATTAATTGTATTATAAATTTACTATGACAGATTAACTCAATTCAAATAAAAATTTTTGCTCAATTATTCTATTGAAAATTAGACTAGTAATGAAGCAGTAAATAAATGAAATTGATGCGTAAATTTTTAGATCTAAATCAAAAGAACAAAGTTTTTTCACTTTATAAATATTTTAAATTAAAAAAACAAATTTAACCTTTAAAACTAATTATAAATTTCCTAGACCTTTCCTGTATAAAAATTCTTTCGTCACACCAATAATGTTTAGTAAAATGAGTAATCCAAATAGTTTTAAAAGAACACTTGTACAAACTTATAAAATTAAATTTATAGAGTCATCACGTGATACATAAAACCGTTAAAATTTGTGTGTTGGCAATGTCGCTAACCAATCCTTACCCAAATAGACGCCGGATTTTTAAAAATTCGGTCAAACTCAGACTCAAAAAGTTGGACAAACCAATCATCCACAAAATCCAATTTGATGCACTTTATGTACCTCTCAATCGAATAAAGTATGGATAATAGAATTTAAAGCCACATTTAATGCCGAAGAAATTTTTGGTCGAGAAATCAACATAAATAGGACCATTTCAGGCTTGAAGATTCGAATAAAATCCAGGACCGTTGAAGGTATTGTAACTTTTGCTTTCATTTCTTGCCTTCAGACTTCGATAACTTTTTGTGGAACAAGAATCAGTTCAACTAAACCACCAATTCGAACAAATAGATTCTGAAGAAATTAGTAAGCCAAACACTCCAGTTTATCAGTCAGTTTCCAACAATAGCACTGATTCAAATCTAGGACCTCTAACACGATCT
Source organism: Brachionus paranguensis (assembly GCA_016802215.1). Classification (NCBI taxonomy): domain Eukaryota; kingdom Metazoa; phylum Rotifera; class Eurotatoria; order Ploima; family Brachionidae; genus Brachionus; species Brachionus paranguensis. The sequence goes on along the minus strand of JAESIX010000002.1, from coordinate 4,873,586 downwards.
CAAATTCTTAAACCCCTGTTTTAGAAGATCATCTACGAGATGTACAAGAATCTTAGCCTCAAGACAATTTTACACCGGCTCAAGCAAACAAAACAGACAAAACAAAATATTTTATTCAAACGAAAATCCAAATCAAGAGACCACCTGAATCCGAGCCTGAAGACGATTTTAAGAATCACAAATTGACGACGAAAATCCTTTCGAGTCAGATACAATAAAGTCAACGAGAAACTTTTCAAAAGTAACCGAACAATTTAAAAAGTTTGGAAGAATACAGTCACTGAACAACCAAATGGTCCAAACAATATCAAAAAAAATTTAGAATGATCGTTTCAGAAAATAGCTATCTAATTAGAAAAAGTTTAGTAATTACACATTGGAATTATTTTTATCTATCCAGTAAGGTTTGGTAAATTTTTTAGTCCAGAACTGTCCCTACAATGCTTTGCTCAATTAAATAAAAATTGATTGAATTAAAAAATTATCAAGCAATAATTAAACCACGCAATAGATAAGGAGGAGGAGTAGCTATTTTGTTAAGGGAAGGAATTGATTTTATACAAGATGTTTCCTATGAGCACTTCAATTCTGAAAAAATATTCAGTGACTGTATCTTATTATTAATGTGATTTAATGCCAGTACGAAGCAAATAGGCTGTTTAGGTGAAAATGAAAATGGCTCAATAATATAAAGAATTATCAATGAGTTAGATTTTTCAGTAATTAATGAAAAGAGTCCTACCTTTAATATTTTTAACAAGAACTTTTCTGAAATTCTTGATATTTTTTTTAGTTTCTTCCTCATTAATAAACAAGATGACTGATTTTAGTGTTCTCAATAACCATGATACGACATCTAGCATGACAATAGCACTGATGGTACTATTTTATAAGTGATAGAGGTAATAGATTTTTTTATCTATTTCGATTGATTACTTAATAAGAAGCCAATCTACAATTAGAAAGTATAAGAAAGAAAACTGACAACATTTTAGGGACACTCTAAATGAAAATAGAGATTACCATAATGAAAACACACTTTCAATGGATGAGCTGAATTACAAAACTACAAAAAAATCTGCATTTCTTTACAAAAAAGCATACCTTATCAATCAGACAAAATTTATCAAACCAGTTTACCACCGAATATTGAAAAGCTAATCAAAGAACTTAGGAAAATTAGAAGAAACTATCAAAAAACTCGTTGTCCAGATTTTAAAAAAAGATTTAATCACTCAACTTCTGAGTTAAAAATCTCTCTTAAAAAAATTTTGGAACCAAAATTGGTTCGATTTCATTCACAAGATGGGGAAAAATCCACTGTCAAGAAGACCTTTTTGGAAAAATATTAATAAATTTAGGAAGTATTATTCTTCTACGAAGTATTTCCATTTTCTTTATCAGTTTTTAATTCCTTATTATTTGCGATCAAAGTTTGAATTAATTTTGATCCTTTCTATGACATAAATTTATTATTTAATAATACTATTTTCTTTTGCTATTACGGTTAAATTGAAACCTTTTATGACCACACTTCAACTTCAACTTTACTGCAGTATTAATGGAATATACATGACGATAAGAAGGGCCTGGTTTCTGAAAAAAATAAAACTTTCATTTATTATCACTTTAATCTGCAAATTATTGATATTGCTCAGATATTTCAAAAATCGTAAAATTTTAATTCAAATCAATTTTTTCAATTATTTTCATAAATTAATAAAAAAAAATAAGTTATTTAGCTATATTTATACGGCAATTTTTTATTTTTTAGTCAGAAATTTAGTAAAATTTGTCAGGTAGCTTATTGCTTTGCTTTATTTGTTGCAATGGTGACTTTATTTTTCTTTCAGAAATTGGGAGCATATTGGCAGACCTGTCCGAAAAAGTTACTTCCAACACTCCGGATCCGTTGTATAAATTGAATTCTTCTTCCGATTTCTTTTGATTGTTCGTGTCAGTGGGCTGTCAGTTGGCGTTAGAGACAATATTTCTAATGGAAGTCGATGAGTTTCTGTGTTTTCAATTGTCGATGGTGCACTACGAGAATTGGTTGCTGATTCCGTTATAAAAGAAGAAATAATAGCGGCTCTTATACTATTTTCGTTGCCTTTTTGGTAGCCAAAATGGGTACTTGGTTGTTTAAGTGATGGTGCTTACATATGTTTTCATGGTTGCTAAGCAACCAGAAGATTCCTTCTCACAACAAATTAAAGATTTAAATTCTGTTATCTTCGATTCAAATTTAAATCGATACTAAAATTGAATCTTTTTGGACAATTTATATGTGATTTTACTTATAAAACATTGTATGATTTTTCCGAATTGACTTATCTTATTATTAATTATTTTGTCGGAAATGACTTTCGGATAGATCTGACTACTTTTCTTTCCGTACTTTAAAACTATGCATTTCTTTATTTAGAATAATAAAAGCTAATCTTGAGTCTTAAAAGCCTTTTTGAAGCTTAGATGCATATTACTCAGAAACAATACCTAAAATTTATAAATGAGAAATGGGAAGATTACTCAACTTCAGAGTTGGTCAAAAGTCAAAGTCATGAAGTCATAGTCATGAAGTCAAAGTCAAGTCAAAACTCAAATTTATTTTAGTTTTTTGATTTCTTTTTGTAAGAGAAATTAATTGATTTCGATTTAAATTTATATTCATTAGCGATAAAAAACAATTTTTTCTAAATATCATTTATTTGTTTTTCAAAATTCTGGTCTTAAATGAAAACTAAATCTTCAATTATAAAGTCAAAAACTATGACTTTTGACCAACTCTGCTGAACTTGGTGATACATCACATGGCTTACTTAATTTTTCGTAAAAATATATATTTTTACCGACTAATAATTAAGTAAAATTACGTAAGCTTCCTAAAAATAATGTAAAATAACCTAAAATAACGTTATTTATCCGATTCTGGACCTTTTGTAAAAGCACTGAATTTAATTATAAAGCAATGTTATTAATTGTTTTTTTACTCATTCAATCAAGCTTTTCATAATTGTATTTAACTATGTAATTAAAAAAAACTTAAAATCAATAAAATAAATACCATTTGTTTGGTGGTTCTGAAGAGTATTTCAAAGCAATCATTTCAAATTTAAGGTACGTAAACTTTATATTCAAGAGCTATTTTATAAGTTTTTTTGTTTAAATTTAAAATCATGGAGAACAAATAAAAAAATGAAAGTAATAACTAAATAATAGTACTAATATAGTAAATATAGTAAATACTAATACTAAATAATAGTTTAATACTAAATTAGGTTTAATTAATATTATTAATATTATATTTAACAAATGAATTAATATTGAAAATATAATTAAAGTAGTCTTCAGTTAAAATTGAGTTTGTCGAAAAAATAAGCAATTATTTTTTTTAAATTAAATAATTTAAATTTAGTGCATTTTGAATTTTTTATCAAAGAAAACAATCGGTCTTTAATAAGATCTTTTAATTTGACTCGTTTTAAATTTTAAATAAAAAAAAGTGCTTATAAGTTATAACACAAATAAAAATATCAAGAGCTTGAAAAATAAGTTCAAAAGAATTCTAATAGAATTTTTAGAAAACAATTTATTTTAAGACTTAAATTGAATTTTTGAGAAAAATTAATATAAAATTTTTTCTTTTAAATAAAATTTAAAATTGAAGCAATCATTTAATTTTTCAGTCTGAATGAATTAACTTATATTAAATGTTTTTTTCTAAATAGTTCGTGTTAATTAAGTTTGAAAATTTATAGAAGATCCAATTCAGTTATTTTATTAAAATCTAAATGGTACGCATAAAGTTATTTGAATTTTTCTGTACTTGTTAAAATTAAAAAATTAATAAAACTTGTTCAAATTGTTTTTTTTTTTACAAAAAGAAAATCGCCAACAAAATGAACTTTATTAATGCATAAGTGATCTGAGTCAAATCCAGCTACCAACCGTATACCACCATCATGATTTTTAAATAAAGCTCGCCAATAAAGCTAACTCTTTGTAAAAGATTAATACACTGCTAACCAAAAAAAAAACCATTTGTGAACGATTTAGACGCAATGAACGAAAAGCATGCTAACGAAATTCTGAATCAATCGGAGCTGTCCGAATGTGGCGAGGACGTGAAGCCGGAAATAAAGTCGTCACTCGAGTCGCTCAATGTGAATAAGCGAAAGAAGAAATCGGTCATACAAAATCCGACCGATGAGGACAGCGACGGCAATCTGGACGATGAAGAAGTTGATCTTGACGAGAATAACAATGAATTGAAAATAAACGAAAACTGTGACAGTGACATTAATGAAAATGGTCACGTGGCCTCTGACTTGGATCTAAGTCAATTTGATGAAAACAACAACTTGTCAGAGGACAACCATGAAGAGGAAAACTTTTGCAACCAGGATCTTATTGTGTGCGGCATGTGCCAGGCTGATTTTAGACTCTCCAATATTATTGATTTTATTGAGCATAAAATAAACAAATGCTTGAACCATAATCAAAAGTCACAAGACGATCTACTGAAGAATTTGAACTCAAATCTGTCTCAGATAAATAATAAGCTGAGCACTGGCAAAATTAAATACAATTACAAAGCTAATTCAGATGGCTGTGAATTAAATGAGAGTGATGATGCTCATTTGAATGGTAAGTTTCTCTTTTTTTTTTTTGGATTTTTTTTGTCCATTTTTCCTTTGAAAAAATAGTTTCATTTTTTTTCCATCACTTGCGAAACAATTGCCAATTTAAAATAAAAAGCTAAATAGAAATAATGTGATTTAGTTTTTTAATTAGTTTAATTTTTGGAGGCATTGAATTGCAAATATTTAGTGTTTTTACTAACTTAATTATTCATTTACTTAAATTACTTAAAACTCTTAGAAAATCTTATAAATCTTATAATCTTTAAAATTGTGTCAATTTTCTAGGTAAGTCAATCAATCAAAAATCGATTCTCTTTAAGGCGAACTTTTAAGGACATCAAGATTTCACTTCGGATATAAGATCCAGAATAACACCGACTTAATTACATTTTTAGAGTATTAATGCGATCAAAAATTCAAAATATTTTATTACCAAATTGCTTTTTCATTTGGTATCGTATTCCCTTGTTCAATATTTAAGCCTCATGCACCAAAGCTATACTAAAAATTTATCATACTTAATACCATCTCGCCCGTGTTAAAACATTCTTAACTTAAACCGCATGCTTTAAAGATTTGTTTTGAGCCTTGGGTCCGCATTAAAATCAAGTTTTTTTAAAGTTTAATGCGGCATTAAAGCTTGAGATTTTTATAAAAAATTAAAATAAATTATTATTTTTTCGATTTTTCAATTTAAAGCACTGGATCAAATTTAAAATTCAAAAAATTTTTTTTTTAATTTTTCACAAAAATCTCAAGCTTTAATGCCGCATTAAACTTAAAAAAACTTGATTTTAATGCGGACTCAAGGCTTAAAACATATATAAAGCATGCGGTTTAAGTTAAGAATGTTTTAACATGGGCGAGATGGTATTAAGTGCATGCACCAAAGCTTTACTTTGGTTTATTAGGCTGCAAAATCGGACAAGGGAATCGGTGATTATTTCAATGGAAATTTTTAATAGATAAAATATGACAAAATATAATTAATTGGAAAAAATTTTCCTAGAATTTTTTTTTAGAATAATAATCTCTCTTTATTTTTCAAAGGCAAAAAATTGACAATATGTATAAAATTTTCAAAAAAAAATCTATTAATAATAAAATTGCAATTGAAAAATATTAATTTCAAAGATACTTTATTTGGTTTTTTAATATTTTAAGTTATTATTCTTGAAAATAGACAAAAAATTGCTGTAAAAAAAATTGGAATTAATTAAATCAAATTTTGACTTATTTTTTAAAATATTTTTCTTTAAAATTGTTTCAAATTTTCAATGAAAAAAATTATAGGATTATATTTCTAAGAGTAATATCTTATTTTATTATTAGTTATCTTTGAATTGATAAACCATTTTTTTTCGCCTAAATATAAATTGTCTTTTATGGTGAAAGCTGATATTTTTTAAATTAAGTAAAACTTCAAAGTGTTGGGCAAAAAATTCCAAAAGAGTCTGTTAATAAAGCCTAAAGAAACTTTCAATATTTTATGTATTACCTATTATTTAAGCAACAAAAAAAATTAAAAACAATTTATTTATTAAAAGGAGATCAATTATTAAATTTTTGGGTTTTTTTAATTTTAAATTTCTGAACTGATATCTTAGAAATTAATAGAACCATAAAATTTAAAAATGATTTAGTTTAATAAAAACATTAAACTCAAATTAACTAAAAATAAACAATTCAAACTTATTAATTCAAATAAAAAAATATAAAAGTAAACAACTAAATCAAGACCTCTAAAAACAAATCAACTTTAACTCTGAAAATTGAGTAAAAAATGGTTATAAAAGATGATAAAAAATAATCAATTTTTGGATAAAATAATTCTAAAATAAACAAGATATTAAGTAAAAAAATAAAATTAAAAATTTTAATTTCATTTTTATCTTTTGAAAATAAACTAAAAAAAATTCATGTAGAATCTAGAGTCTAAAAATTTAAGGAAAATTTTTATCGCTAATAAAAAAAAAACTGTCTGAATCTTACTGCAAAGAAAAACTGCAAAATGAGAAGACCCGAATTCGAGATTATTTTAATTTAATTTCGATAATCAATGCAATCTATATAAATAATTTATTTGAAAATAAAAATTGAATCAATTGTAAAATAAAAGGTAAAAATGGACTTGTTAAAAATTCTCTAAGAATTATTGATGAAATAATTTTTATAGATTTTTTTGCATAAATAAAAAAATAAAAATATTGTAAATTAAAGAATCAGAAAATGGAAGTATGTCCACACCATACATTTACAAGTGCTCGGAATGCAGCAAATTGTTTAGAAATGCGGCATTTCTTGTCGAGCACATAGAGTCAGATCACAATATGATATTGTGTAAAAAATTTACCAAAACAGGCGCTTCAATAGAGCCCAAATCGAGCGTAATGCAAAATGCAAAACCACAACAGCCTGCTCCAAAAACAATTAACTTTAAACCAGTGCAAGTGACGAACGGAAATTTAGCAAGCAGACAGTCAATATCGCCACACTCGGGCATAAACTCTCCCAAGAAATTCAAGTCAAAGCATGACATTTCACCTCAACCAATACATCAACAAAACAGTGGTAGCATTCTTTCAGCCAACAGCCCAACGGCCACATCTGCTGCTGCAATCGCTACCGTTCTGGCCAACAACAATTTGACAAAAAAGTTCACCAACATCAATTTGGCAAATTCAAATCTGAGTCAACTGAAAACAATAAAAACCACAACCAACGGTCTGACCATAATAAACAACAATTCTCTAGGTGGCAACAGTGCCAATAGTGTTTTGAATAGCAGTGGTGTGAACAAACTTGGCACAATTCGAAGCACAATTATACCAAATGGTGGTGGTGGCGTTGGTGGTGGTGCAACAAGTAAAGTGTTGGTAAACAAACCGCTTGTCAAGGAAGAGTACGACGATGCAGCAAATCAAACAAATGATGAAGACGAACAAAACCAAGAAGACGAAATGAACAACAACGCGAGCAGCAATGAAGAAGAAAGCGTAGAGTGTGGCAAAGTGATTGCAGCTAAAAGTGGTCCATCTCAGCTGAGCATAAAAATAAACTCATTGTTGAACCAGGCTGGCGGAGGAGCTTCCAATTCGATCGCTGCAATCGCTGCCGTTCTAAACTCTCAGTCGAACTCTTCTAACTCTTCGTCATCTAATTCTTCAACATCAACATCAGGATCACCTTCAGCGCTGACCAATAGCCCAAATGTCCTTTCCCAATTGAACAATCTTTTCACTCAAAACACATCTCCAAATTACATAAATTTGTTCAATCAAAATCTACTCAACTTGTTGAACAATCAATCGCAATCGTCTCTCTTGTCACCATCGTCGACCTCGTCGTCGAGTGCTTCGTCAAACAAGATGCCAAACGGTGCCGCCATCCCATCGTCAAGCAACTCGAGCACTTTTATTCAAAACGGTGATGACAAGTGCCGCAGCAAAAATCTGCTCGAGACCATAAACGAATTGGCCAAATTTAACCAAGACCCGTCAAAGTTGAGCCTGAATGCGGCAAGTGTACAAAACAAAGTGAGTCTGTTGAATGGAAGTGGTGGTGGTAGCGTTGGTGGCGGTATGAGTGGTATGGGTGGCGGAGTTGGCATGAATGGCCTTGTAAATAAGCCCAAGCGTGAGAAAAGAACAGATACATGCGAATATTGTGGCAAGGTGTTCAAAAACTGCTCCAATTTGACGGTGCATCGGCGCAGTCACACAGGAGAAAAGCCGTACAAATGCGAGCTATGCAACTATGCTTGTGCTCAAAGTTCCAAACTGACCCGACACATGAAGACTCATGGACGCGCCGGCAAAGAAACATCCTATTGTAAATACTGTTCAATGCCATTCAGCGTGCCTAGCACATTGGACAAACACATGAGAAAATGTGACAAAAATCCCCAATTCAATCCAAACGCATCCTCTTCATCAGCAACATCAACAACAACAACACCAACGCCAACGCCAACCACAACTTCAACTCTTACTTCAATCTCAAGTGCAAATGGTGCACAAAATTTCGGCCTAAGTCTACAAAGCAAAATAAGTCTTGCACAAAATCAACTGACCATGAAAAAGTCCATTCAACAAGCAAAACATTTGCCAAATCAAATAAACATGATGGCCTATAGTATGCAGAACAATTTGCCAGCTGGAGTACGCATGAACCATTTTAGTCAAGACAACGATTTGGATCATGAGAATGACGAAGAGTTGGATGCGTTGGCCGAAGAAGGTGACAATGAAGAGGAAAATTGTCTGGAGAGCACCATTGACAATGAAAATCAACAGTACGAGGAAGAGTACGGCGACGACGACGACGAAGCCGAAGAAGCCATGATCAAGAATGACAATTTATTTGAGGAGGAAAATTTGGAAGATATAAACAACCCTGATTATTTAAATTGTAGATCCACAGAAGTTGTCACTAAAACAACTGAAACTAATATCGTTAGGCATGAAAATATTTAATAAATTTTTCATGAAAACTTTTAGTTTTGATATATTTTACAGTAATAAATTTTTAATATATTTTTCATATAATCTAAACCGATTAGATACTAATATAACACTTTTTTAGTCTTTAAATCCATCTTTTAGTAATTTTAAAAAAAAATTTTCATTTCTTGGATGTTTCTTACCTCTTTTGAATTTTTTATTCTAAATACCCATCAATAAGTTAAATTCTCATTGAAAACAAATTTTTGTATTATTTTATACCTTTTGAGAAAAACAGCCCTCTGTACTATAGTTTTTGTGTGATTTTTTTAAATTTTATATATGTTTATAATTTAGAAATTTAAAAAATAAATTTTTTTCCTATCTAAAATCATTATTTGTTTATTTCATTTCAAAAAAGTTATCTCTAGGAAGATTGATTATAACAAAGTCAATTACTTTGTTGTGCTCAATCTAACGAACAGATTTTCTTGACTTATAAAAAATTTAAATCTATGTATTTTTCTTCCTAAGATAATATTTGACATTTAATTGTTTTTAAACATGAGCTTTAAGGCTTTTGATCAATCGCCAATCGATTAGAACAAAAAGGAAAGTTTTAAATGTTTAAACTTTTTAACACTTAATAATATTGAGGAATTAAACCTGAAAAGTTTGAATTTAGACTAATTTCACATATAATCAGACCTGTTTTTATTTCAAAAATTTTTAAACTTGATTCTTAACTCTGAAGTTATTTGATTGAATCTTTGTTTGGTATTTTGACAACGAGTTTTTTGAAATATTCTTCTTATTTTCCTGCGTTCCTCAATTATACTGATAATGTTCGGTGGGAGACTTGTTTTGTAAATTTTATATGTTTGATATGGAATGGTCTTTTGGGCTGCAGAAATTATGTTTTGGGTAATTTCTTCATTTAGTTGGTCAATTGATGCTGAATTTGATCCTGAATTTTGAATTTGGCCTTTTAGAATCTCATGAAACAAAAACCAAGTTGCTTTTTTATAGTCAAGCTTCTTTGGATGTGTTTTAAGGGTAACTGAGTAGTCAAAAGATATACATGCCTCTATTGGAAAATGATCACTGGTCTTATCTTGAATATTTAGAACCCTAAAATCAGTGATTTTATCAATTAATGAAGATGAAACTTAAAATAAATCAAATGCTTCAAAATGTTCCCTATTGAATATGTTAAAGAGTAGACACTAATTATTGATTCCTGTGAAATTAAGCTCATTAAAAATGCTTTCTAAAATGATTCCATTTTTGTTTTCTCCTTTGCAACCTATTTGTCTTGTTTTGGCGTCTAAGTGACCCCCGAGAACATAATTTTTACAATTTCTTTTTATCTTTTGAAATATATTAAAATTTAGAAGTTAATTAGATGGATTATATAAACTGAAAATATATAATTGATCTTTTCCCGAATTTATTTTGATACAAAGTAATTCAGAAGAAAATTCATCTTACGAAAAGTCTTGGACAAACTCTTATTCTTCCTTTACTAAAATTGCTACTCCTCCACCATGCTTATTGCGTGGTTTAGTTATTGATTTATAATTATTGAAATCTAAAAAAATGTTTGATTCACACGAATCAATTTTTATTTCATTAAGCAATACAATATATGGGAAAAATTGAGGCAAAAAAATTCCTAATAGGTTGATCTAGCTGGGAAGATGAGAACAATTCCAACGTAAAATTACTAACCTTGCTTTAATAATGGATTTTGTTCTTAAAATTGATTTATTTGTCTTCTTGTTTATTCTAAATTTTCTTCAAGGCCGTTTTTACTGGAATTTTGCTGAGTGTCTACGTTCGATGATTTATCTACTTGATTTGAATATTCAGTAGTTACAGTGTTTTATTCAGATTCGAAAGAATTGTCATTTTCATCTTCTGAGACAAGTAATAGATTCTTTGATTCTTTTTCATGTGGATCAGATTCAGAATATCTTTTGATTTGATTTTTGGTTTGAAAAAAAGTTTCTGTCTCATTCTAATTATTTGAGCGGACATTGACAGGTGTTTGTCTTTTTGTTAGAAAATCGTTTAAATGACTTACCAAATGGTCTTCTAACACTGGAGTTAAAAGGTCATGGGGGCTAATTTGGGATATTTCGTCATTGAAATTGGTTGGCTGATATCCAGGCGTCTTAGTTAAGAAATGATAGGAAAAGGGGGTTAATCAAATCGAAGATAATTATGTTTTGGGTAATTTCTTCATTTAGGTGGTCAATTGATGATTCCATTTAATTTATTTTTTTAATTTTTATTTGGTTTTAATTTATTTGATCCATTTTTTTTTGGATGATAATATGCCATTTTAATGATTAAAATGGCATAAACAATGTACTGTAGCAGCTTGAAAAGCTAATCGAATACTGGGTCTGATAAGAAATTCTTTTAAGAACCTTCGCTAGGAATCATTAAGACTTCTCTATACATCACTTGTGAGACCTCATTTGCAGTATGCAGTAGGAACCTGTAGTCCGTATTTAAAAACAGACATTAAAATTCTTGAAAAAGTACAGAGAAGAGCGACAAAACTGGTTGATTCTAATAGAATCAAGATGAAGACAGACTGAAATACTTATATCTTATGAGTCTTGAAGATCGTTTAAGGGGGGGGGGGGCTATATTTAAATATACTAAATTCTAAATGGTTTTGAAAAAAGTATCGTTAACAAATGGTATCAATTTCGCTTGTACTGTAAAAAACCTAAGAAGACCACATGACAATAGACTGGTTCGAGAAATAAATCGCAGAGGCTCATTGAGATATAATTTCTTAACATATCGCTGTGTAAAATTATGGAACAGTGTATCAGTGAATGCTTTTAAAGCTTAAACAATAAATAACTTGAAAGCGGTCATTGACAATGAAGTCTTTGGAATGGTGAAAAGTAAAGTCTGCCAAAGAATTACAGTTAATAAGACTAAACGCTTTTGAGCGTAAGTGTAAATAGAAATATATATACTGCAGATATTACTACTACTACTAATATCAGGAAGAGATCGTATTTTTTTATTATTTTAATTAATTTTATCATATAATTAATTTAAGAGATATAAAATAAAAAAAAGGAGATGAAGTCATTATTTATAGAGCTTAATTAAATATAGTTCAATATATTTTATTGATGCTTTTTGGAACATTTTTTAGAAACAAATAAATAATTTAATATACTCTCAAGATTACAGATATTGTAATTATCGCTTCCTATTCGATTATGTCTCATAATCAATAAAAGCCTTTTAGGCTAAATTAAATAACAGAAATAATGATTTTTTTGCAGAAAAAAATATAAAAAAATTTAATAATTTTTAATTTTTATTAAAATTTAAATTAGCTTTGTGTAGCCAAAATTAATAGAGCAAATAATTTTTTTTGTATATATATTTTTAACACACAAACAAAACCAATTTAAATACTTAAATTAAACAGACAATCAAAACGAAATTTGACTTGACATGATATGAGATGACAATAACGGCATTTGAAATTGAGTATGCCACATAAAATACGGCACCAAAATACCTGTTCGCCTTTTATTTACAATTAAGGTTTTTTGGGCCAAATAAAACTGACAAACAAATAATAAAACTCGTTAGATAGGCCACAGATTTATTTCATAGAGTTAAAACCAAATGAGGTAGATGCTTGGTGTTCTTGAGTATTTGATTCGTTTTGCGATTGTGATGGTCCGCCTAATAACTGCGCTGTTGTTTGAACTGAGAATATGTTACCTGTTTGGTAATGCTCAAAATTTTCAATTTTATTCTTACCACAATTTGTTTCTTTGTTTTCATAGGGGTCGTCATTTCTTTGCTTGTTTCCCGAGTTTTCCATCATGTATTTTTTTTTCGGATGATAATAGTTTGGATATGACTTGGATTCTGGTAGAATGGAAGAAGAAGATGACAGTTCTAAATCGCCTGACAAATTTCGAATATGTTTTACCGAACGGGAAATAGTTGTTTCAAAAGAAGGTTTAGGCGAGCCAGCAGTAAGTGTTGAACTAGATGAGCCTGCTGAAAACTGCTCAGGTAAATTGATCCCTTTTTCAAAGGGATTTGTATTGACATGTTCTTTGCGCGCTTGCTTTGGAATTTTGAAACTTTTTAAAGAATCTGTTTTATCATTGTGGAACATTTTATCCATAATTGACTTGGAACTCAGGGAAGGATTGGAGTGGGGCCGGCTAGGTTTTGGCAATAGCTTATTTGATCCATTTTGGATATCATTCTCTTTCTGATGTGTTTCTTTTTCTCTACCATTTGAAAGCACTTCTTCGTCATCGTCTGCACGCTCAGTAGCTGTCATTGTTTCGTCAGCTGAATTACTACTCACACTCTTGATATCGCTAGGATTTGGGACAGCACATTTGGCATCATCTTCCTGTTTTAAAACAATTTTTTCACTCGTTTCCATTGAAGATTCATTGTTGGACAGAAATTGGCTCAGAATTATTTTTTCATCAGACGTGCTTATTTGATTTTGGTATTTTTTATTTGACACTGTATCCAAAATAGAGCTTATCTTTTGTTCAAGAATTTTATGCTGAGACAATATGTCTTTGGCGCACTTTATCAGATCACCAGGCGATTTTAGATCTTTAATGCCAAGCTTAAAAGTAAAATTGTATTAACAAAAATTTTAAAACAGACATAGCTTACTTCTGCTGCTCTTTGTTTTAAAAGAGATATGTTATTTTTTATCATGGCTTTTTTCTGATTTTCTAATTCTTCTTTTTTGCTCAATAATTCAGCTTTCAAAATCTAAATAAATCAAAATTTTAGATTTTTCTGTATTTAAAAGAAAATTTAAAAAAACAAGAAATAAAATTTTAATTTTAATTTTTTTATGTCGACCAGATGCTAATTTCAGAGAAAGCATTAAAAAATTTTTTGAAAGCTTAAAAAATTCAAATCAAAAGTTTAAAATAAAAATCTAAAATCAGATATATTTTATAATTTGGACAAATGTTAAAAAGTCTTTTTTAAATTTTCCGGAATAAAGGACGATTGACACTTTGTATATAGTTTTTTATTTCTAATAAATTCCCAATGATATATATATCAATTTGTAGAGGAGAAAAAACAGAATAATTTGATATATACATTATTCTTTTAGGATCATCCTTAAGGAAGTTATGAGTAACGGAAGTAGACATACCAAAAATGTATCAAAATAGTTTCGATTTATTTTAAGCTTGAAAAGTTAAATTTTGAAAAAAAAATATTAGTTATTAAAAATAATTGAAATTAATAATATCATTTATCAAAAAATTCGGAAAAAATTTCAAACCCGAATGTCTAAATCATAAGCTGAAAGCTTATGGAGCTTCTCCTGTTTTTGAAATTTTATACAAACAAAAGAATCAAGAAGAAACTTCTGCTCATTTCGAGTTTAATTTAAATAAAATTAAATATTAGAAAAAAAATAAAATTTAATAGATATGGTACTGGAAAATTTTTTTGTTTAAATAAAATTTGAAAGCCTAAAATATATTTGTTTTAAGTTTGGCCTCACTTCAACGAGTTCTAGAGCAAAAGACGAAATGAGACCTTACCACCAAAGAATGTTAAGCATTATTGGTATCACCCGCCGAAAAAGCTTAAGAAAATTGACCCTATCGAAAAATTTATTGACCAAACTTGCGCCAAACTCCTAATGAGAGTAATTGATTAACACGACCATCCATTCACTAGAAAACTTAATAAAGTATCGGACAAGATATAAGTTGTTTGTCAAATGTGCTGTACTACGACACGCCAACTACTACTAGTCCCTCAAAGGATACCAAATACGCATTAACCAATACCATAAAGTGTCAACTAAGCAAGAAGTCATAAAAAACTGGAGCTGGAATCAATGCACACATTCGCTCACACAAATTAAGTGATCCTACAAACTGATCCATTCTTTACTGTTTATTCAATGTCCATAATTTTTTTTTACTTGTCCTATTTAAAACTTGAAATATTTAAGCAAAAAATTGTGTAATTTACCCTAATCAGACACCAGTAAATTTTTATTAAAGGAATCTAAATATAAAAGTATTTAAAATGTGCCTTTAAATTTTCGATTGAGACCAAAATATAAAATAAGAAATTTTAGTAAAGTGGTTTCCTTAAAATTTTAATGTTTTTGATTTAATATGCTAGTTAACGCAGAAATTGAATAGTGTTGTAAGTAAAATATATTTTGATAAATTAAACAAGTTTATTATAGACCGTAGGTTGTCTTTAAACCAAAAATTTGTAATTGCAGTTTTTAAAAACAAAATTCTTTTCAAGTACATAGCGGCTGCTGTAAAAAAAGCAAATCAGATTTTAGGAATGATTAAAAGATCGTTTAAACATCGTGACATTTACACCATGAAGAAGCTGTATATAACGTTAGTAAGACCTCACTTAGAGTATGCTGTCCAGGTTTGGAACCCGTCTTTGAAGAAGGAAATCGGCAGCATTGAGAGTGTACAAAGAAGAGCAACTAAACTGATTGGAGAATAGAGAAACTTAAGTTACGAAAAGCGTCTTATCAAGCTAAGACGAACCACGCTCGAAGAAAGAAGAATAAGAGGTGATTTAATTGAACAATTTAAAATTGTTAAAAGTATTGATAAAGTGGATTGGCACTACCCTAGGAGCAAAAGCCGGAATACTACGGAACAAGAAGTCACGGATATGGTTTTGAAAAACAACTTGTTAAGAATTGTAGCTTGAGATTTAATTTTTTTACAAACCGAATTGCAAATATGTGGAATAGTTTACCGAGAGAAGCGGTCGAACAAACAACTTTAAATAACTTTGAAAACAAACTAGACAATTATTTTCTGTTCAAAAAATTACTATAGCGCAACTAATCATTGTGCTCGGTCTAAAGATGATTAAAAGTCATTTTTATCCTATAGTCTTATTATTATTATAAGTTAGCTAAAGGTTGTTTTTATGCATTTAATAATTTTGAATTTAACAATAAATTTTAAATGCATTTGAATTTACTTTTATAACTTTTATTTATTTATTTAAAGTATAATTTAAGGAAGTTTTCCTTCCCAAGGCTTATTTTATAACTTGTTAACCTCATAATTATACGAGTTTAAAAAATAAAATGAGCCTGAAAGTTTGGACATTATTTGCATTAAAATTAAAAAAACGAATGATGCATTATTTTCAAGAATGTTGGAAATAAATAAAAGTATTTGAAAATTCATAAGTTCATTTAAAAAATTGGACAAATAATATTTTTTTAACAAAGATAAATAAGTATAAAATTTTATTATTTTAATTTTAAAATGCATTCTGTTAATAAATTTCTTAGATTCGGAAATCAATATTTTGAAAATAAAAAAAAATTTATTAAACTTACCAATTCGTTTTGATACTCTAGATTGATTTTTTCTTTGTATTCGTTCGATTTCATGTAAAGAAGATACTTTACATATTGTTGGCGACAAATTTCTAAAATTTAATTTTAAATCAGCATAGATTTTTTTTTTTTTTTATTTTTTTACTAAAATAATCATCTATTGAATTAATGATGTCTTCTCCAAGTTCACGTTTCGCCATATCTTCATTGATCTCATTTTCAATCGGTGTATGTGAATTTTTTAAACCATTTTGCAAATCACCATTACAGGCTTTGTCCAATCCATTTTCGATCAAGTGTTTACTGAATCTATTAGAAATTTTGGTATCTTTTAAAAGTCTGGTATCCAAATTATCATTAGAAAGTCTAGTCATCGCTTTATGGTTATAATCATCTCGTGTGGACATTTCTTTGGGATCTTTTTGAATTAATGCAATTGATTTCGAAATAGCATTCAGTTTTTTGTCTTCTTTGACTAGCTTGGTCATTTTGCTTACTTGAATATGCATTTTTTCCAAGGTCTTTTTTTCCTGTTTATCCAAAGATTTGGATCGTTTTCTTTCTTTTTTATGTTCTTTTATTAGTTTTCTTTTCTTTTTTAAATTTGATTTATGTTTTTTTTCCGACTCGGAAACAACACTAGATGATTTTCGTTTCCTATTCTCATTGCTTAAAGATCGTTTAGACTTTTTGGGCCGACTCAAATAGTTGCCATTCTCAGAAGAATCAGAGCTAGCCGATAAGGATGAATCATAGGACGACGACGAAGAGTCTGATGAATTTGGTGACCTATGTGAATGGGGGGAATTTGAATGACGATTCCTAGATCGACTTAGACGTTCGCCATTTTCACCTTCTTCTTTATTCCTTGAATTTTGTCTTGTTTTAGACTCAAAGTACTTTTCCAACTAAATTTTCAATTAAAATAATAAAATAATTTTTTAGATTATTCTAAATTTGTTACCAGAGTTCTGTCTATTTTTTGAAAATAATAGTTTATCGATCTATCAGTCCATGAGACATGGCCGTTCAAGGGTTCGAACTCGTTCAGATTCAAAATTGCACCCAGGTCTTCAATTAAGAGTAATAGAAAAAATATTCTTTTCGATGCTTACCTTACCATTTGTATTTCGGTCATTAATTCGAAAATTAAGGGAACAAAATGGTTTGGAAGATACAATGAAAGCTCCTTCGAGCATATCCTGAAATCTAAGCTTCAGTTGGTGATCGACTGCAGCGCCAAATGCAAAATTATTCACAAATATTAGTCTTAAAATTAATAAATTTTGGAACATATGAAACCCATAAACAAAGGTTTAAACAATGAATTCGAGAATACATCAAAAATACTGGACACTAGAAGCACCAAAGAGTCAAAATTTTTTGATTTTTGGTCTCTAAAAATCAAGTCAATTTTTTTTTAATTTAGCATGAATTTTTATTTTCAGCATAAAAATAAGAAAAATTTTTTAAATTAATTAAATTCATTTTAAAAAAATTATGTCTTGTTGCAAAAACAAGTAGATACTACTGGAAGCACCAAAACGAGTCAAAATGACTCGTTATAAAAAATAAAGGATTAATCATATATTTTATGTTTAAATTTATTGAATAAAAATGATAAATTATTAAATTTTAGTCTTTTCTTTGACATTAAAAAAAATACCCACGGTCAATCGCATTTTTACAAATACTCACTACTTTTATTGCACAAAATCCACACAATGCTTTTCTAAATTTTGAACAAAAATTTGTCACTTTACAATTACCACATAAACGAATTTGACTTGACTTACGTTTAGGAGATAAATTCTCTTGATTTTCTTGACTCAAAACCCTTTTACGGGCGCTCTCAAGGGTGCCAGATAACGCTGGAGCTGAAGTTCTTTTGTAATTACTTTTTATTTCTTCGATAAGTTTGGTCAAAAAATATGGTCTTGAAATGTTGCATTTATTCATACTCTTGTATAAAATACAGCTATTGATGCCAGCTAAATTAATGATAGAACGCCTGCATTGGCCAGCGTCTTGTTGGAACTTTTACCGAATAAAACTTCTTGAGTAAAAAATTGTCTTCTGGTTCTACATAGACTGAATCGTGAAATGAACTAATCAATGAAACGTTTTTTTATTTTGAAGAAATAAAAAGTAATTACAAAAGAACTTCAGCTCCAGCGTCATCTGGCACCCTTAAGAGCGTCCGTAAAAGGGTTTTGAGTCAAGAAAATCAAGAGAATTTATCTCCTAAACGTTCGTTTATGTGGTAATTGTAAAGTGACAAATTTTTGTTCAAAATTTAGAAAAGCATTGTGTGGATTTTGTGCGATAAAAGTAGTGAGTATTTGTAAAAATGCGATTGACCGTGGGTATTTTTTTTAATGTCAAAGAAAAGACTAAAATTTAATAATTTATCATTTTTATTCAATAAATTTAAGCATAAAATATACGATTAATCCTTTATTTTTTATAACGAGTCATTTCGACTCTTTTTGGTGCCTCTAGTGTTAAAGAATACTTTTTTGCATATTTTCCCATTTGCTATATTTTTTTATCGACTTTTATTCTACAACACTCCAAGAATATAAAATAAAAAATACTTAGAAATTTTCAATAATATTGATTACGAATATTATAATAATTATTATTTTTTCGAATATACTGAAAAATTAAAGAATAAAATTTCCGAATTTAGAAGTGACTTAGAACCCAAATCATTTTAAACGATACCTTGAATGGTAGGAATTTAAAAATAAAATTTTCGAAAGTTTTAATTGACTTAAATATTATAAATAATATTTATACATTTATTAATAACAGAGTTGTTTAAAAGTCCCAAATTAAAGTCCAATTCATTAAAAAAAGTCTTTGATTGTTCTTTTGAGAAAAAAAAATCCCGACTTTAATTTGGGACTTTGGAACAACTCTGATTAATAACATATGTGTTTTCTAGAATGTAAGTCTATTGAAAAGATCAAAAAATGAATATATATACAAACCAAAACGGAATACATACCAAATGTATTCTTAAAATATTTAACAGAATTGCGTAAAAGTCAAAAATAAAAATAATTTTAAACTTTAAAACTTATGCACTATTCAAAGTCCTACTCGACGTTAATTTTTTTTAAAGTCTAAACATTTAAAAAAGTGAAAAAAAATGGAGCCAAAAAGTTGAGTCAAGTAAAAAGACTTGATTTGGCATATATGATGCATTCTCGAATTCATGGTCAAAACCTACGTTTTAGGTATTAATTGTTTAACAAATATTTAAAAACTTACTTTGACTGGTCAATTATTTCTTTGACATAATCCCCAGTTGATATTCGTCGAGCCATTGATGGATTTGCTGTGCTCGGCACTTCCAAAAATTCTTCACTGGACAAAAAATCACCTTTATACAGTCGAAATTCTGAATAAGTTTTGCCAAAAAAATTCATCCAATATTTAAATTCTTGTTCCATTTTCTAATTTCTAATAATAAAAATGTTGTTTTACAAAAAAACGCTATTTCTTACAATTGCGTAGCGAGCAGGCCATTCGGCTTTTTCGAATCCATAGCAAATTTTACAATGTGAAACAGCTGCTACTTGCAACACCACATTACCAACACCTTTTAATTTTTGAGAAACCAATATTTTTTAATAAATGAACATACCGCTTCCGAGGTCAATAAAGGCGTCATGTTCATTAAGTTTGATACGTTTTAGCATTTCTTCTATCAAATCAAAGCTGGTCTCGCCATAAACTTGGGGCGAAAATGGTTCGTACTGATTGAGCTTTTCGGGTTCCAAGACGGCTCGGTTATATACCAAATGTAGTATGAACTTTGCCAGTCTAGATGAGGCCCGAAGTTTCAATGAGTCCACTTTTAGCTTTTTTAACCGAATGTTTTCTTGGTTTTTTTCGACCCATTCATTAAAAGAATCACAAAGCAATTTTAAATTATCGTAGCTTTTAATAAAAAAAATTTATAAATTAGTTAATAAATATTCTAAAAATTACAATTTTTCAAATCGCTTTGAGATTTTGAAATATGATTTTAATATTTCATTAATTTCGGGAAATTCTTCTGACAAATACTTGATTGTCTGAATTATTTCATTTGATTCATCCTAAAAAAATACGAGGTAAGATTAATTGTTGAGATTAGTTATCCTCGAAAATAATTTTTCCTTTTATAATTTTGTCCAATCTATTAATCTCTCCTAAAAAAAGCTTTAATTTTGTTTGTTAAAATTTTTGAACTTCTGAATAATTTTTGATCTTGTTAAATTTAGAAGGATTAAATTTTTTTTCTTGTTTTGAAAAATTAAAATTAAAGATAAAATAATTCACAAAAATAATTTTTCGATAGGTTAAAAAGAAAGACAATAAATTATCAATATTATTTATTATTTATTTATTTGTTAAGCTGTATCATGTTAAAAATTTTGAAAAATATTGAATATGATCGATATAAAAATAAATAATAATAAATTTTATTTAAGGTTTTGGAGTAAAGGTTTAAGATAAGTGTAAAAAAAGACTAAAAAATAAAAATAACTGAGAAAAATTAATCAAAAAAATTACATTAGGTTGGATCGAAAATTATCTAATCAGCAGACTTCAACCAGTTTTAATTGGGAACACTTCGTCTGAATTTAAACGTGTTGTGCCAAAGGTCGAACAGTAAATAAAGCAAATTCCTTATAAGGCATGTTCCTGATTAAATCCACTCTATTTGCTGAAAGAAATGGCCAAGATTATTTATCCAACTTTCATTTGGCCTCATCTAAAAAAATTCTTAGTATGAATAATATAATTCAAAATTTTTTTTTAATTTGGTCAGAAAATTCAATATAACATATTCGTTAATAAACAATTTTTTAATAAAATCTTCTTTCAATTATATAATTTTAAAAAACTTTTGAAAAAAATAAAATAGTTTCTATCTATTTTGGAATTAATTATTTTAATAAGAGAACTTTAGTTAAAGTACTATAAAATTTGAATAAAATACCCCAATTTTTTTTTTTTTTTCACTAAATATTAAATAAATTCCCTAATTATGAAAATTACATTAACACTAAATTAAATAGAAATCCAATATTTTTAACTTATTGACACTTTTTTTTTAAAAAATAGCACTTTTTATTAAAAATTGATAACTAGTTTAAGAAAAAGTACCTAAATTATGGGAAGAGAGTGCTTGATTTGAAAAATATAACATTCTATCGAAAGTTTTATGCTGAAAATCATATGAGTCATATTTTTACTAGAAAGTTAATTTAATTGAAGTTATTAGCATCAAATTTAAATTAAAATAATTTAAAAATCCAAAAACAAGTTTGATTATTGCATCTTTTGAAAAATAACATACAAGAGTGGAAAAATAATCAAAATAAAGCAAAATTAGTGGATGTTTTTTTACAGATCTAGTTACAGATTACAGATTTAATAGAAAAGTCTTCTATAAGTAAGTTTTGTAAAATTAAGAAAATAAAATTGAGAAAAAGAAGACAATTTAACACTGAACCTTTATGTTAAGTAGGTTTAGATTTTACATTACTTAGAAGAAGGCTCTGTGATGTATTGCTAAAATAATTAGATAGAAGACCTAAGAAATTATTGTATTAAAACGTAAAATTAGGTTAATTTTCAGCATTTACGTAAATTGTTGTAAAACAAAAGTGTCCAAATAATTTAAGAGCTTTGACGTCTTTTTTATTTCTTTAGTGGCTTAGGAACATTGATTTTTTTAATTAATTTTTTTATAATTTATAAAGATCTTAATCATAAAATAAATTAAAAAGAATGGATTAAATTTTCATTTTTTAATTTACTCACACAAAAGACGCCAAAGCTCTTAAATTATTTTTACATTTTTGTTTTTACAGCAACTTGCGTAAATATTAAAAATTTATCTAATTTTACGTAAAATCTATTAAATTTTTGATATTTCACTTTTGTAAATTTACGTAAATTTAATTTTATTTTCTTAAATTTTGCAAAAAACAAAAAGCGGGACATTACCATGTTTAAATTAGAAAACCCAGGTAATTTTTCTTAAACTAGTTATCATTTTTTAATATAAAGTGCTATTTTTAAAAAAAAGTGTCAATAAGTTAAAAATATTGAATTTAGTGTCAATTATTTTTTTATGTATAATTTTAATAATTAGGGAAAAATATAAAAAATTTGGGGTTTTTTATTCAAAATTTAGTGGTATCGATTTTAATCGTTCTTTTAATAACATGAAATCTTTATTATTCAAGCTTATCATTAAATTTAGTAAATTTAATTGTATTTAGATTTTCCCATATTTCAACATGTAAAGAAATTTTTTCCAAGAATCTTTTCTATAAATAAACAAATTGAAGATCGACTTATTAAGGTAGTATTTTTTGATTATAAAATTTAAATTCAAAAACAAATCAGTTAAACAAAATGATCAGAAAGTCAAATAACTGATAAGCCCCATTAAAAAATCTAAAAGAAATTCACTTTAAATCATGTTTCTAAGAAATGATAGTATTTTATAAGAAATTTATAAAATATCGACCTAACTAAGACATATTGTTTAAACGCTGACTATTTCTCAACCTTAAATACACACTGTAAAAGATGTGAAAAATAATTAAATTATCACTGTGAATTTAAAGATGGTTCTTTTTTCAAAGGTATTCACATAATCATAATCTTTGGAACACAATTAATCCTTTTAATTTTAAAGTTATTTTTTATCTTAGAATTTATTTTTTATCAGAATTGTTTTTAAGTCACAAATTTAAGTCAAAGTCATAACTTGACTTAACTTAAGAATTCAGACATCAAAACAACTCTGTATTTTATTTTATTTATAGAATATTATCACTAATATTAACCTTTAAAATTATGATAAATTTCATTTGAAAATCTTTAGAAAAAAAATAAAAACTATGATTAATGACTAAAGAAATTTAAGAATTAAATCATTAATTGGTGACAATGGAGTTGAATTAATTTAAATTATAAAAAAGTTCAACTCATTATTAATTACTGGTTTTAAAGTCTTCTTTATTTCACAAATTTCAAAGATTTAATGTCATTTTTAAAATCAAAGGTAGAATTTTTTTTAAATTTGCACTAAGTTTCTCTGAATTGGAGAGTTTTTTAATTTGGTTTATCAGATCATTGGGAAATTTCATATAAAACTTACATTTTAAAAAGAAAAAGTTTTTTTAATATATTGTTCTAATAGTCTTGAACTTGTTCTTGTTCTGAAGATTTGCAAACAACATTTGTTTTCCCTATTGAGAAGGTCTCCAAAATTTGTGCGAATTCTGCATAATCGTTGGCTATTTAAAAGTATTAAAAATAAAACAAAATTAATTCGCACATATTATGCAGACTTCCAGAGTAGATGAAACCAAATTTTTTAACTTTATTTCATATTCAGAACAAGTTTTTGACCATTAGAACAAAACTAATAAAAAAAGTTTTTTTGTATTGGAAGTTTATTACCAAATTTCACAATGTCGTTTATCAGTGAGATTGAAATAATTTTTGAACGAAAATTTAATTTAAATTATTTTATCTAGGTATTGGAAAAAATAATTAAAATTTGTCAATTTTAATCTTAGTTATATTTTAATTTCTTTATATTTAGTCTTAAACATTCATTCTATAGTAATGCTTTTCATTTAAATAAAATAAGGTTAATTTTATTTAAAATGAACATCATTTAAAATAAGAGCATTTTTTCCTCTTAGCTTCGATTTTTTGACAATAATTTAATAAAACTTTAAGTCTTTTTGTCTGCTTTAAGTCATCAACAGAGAAATTAAAAAATTAAAAAAGAAAATTATCTTATTAATTTAAGTTTCTTGTATAAATTTTTGGTATGCTTGTTCTTTTTAGGTTTTAGAAAAGCGTATCCAAGATTTTGTTTCTTATTGTAAAATAAAATCAAATAGAATTGAACTAAGTCGATTTATATTTTTCAGAAAAATTGTTTTTTTTACAATTTGAATAGGTGTTTTTTCATTTAATTACATTTAAATCCACTCAAAAAATTTCATTCCCAATATGAAAACTGAAGGGCCAAAAAATAAATATTAACAACATTGGGATGAAAAATCCACGCCCTGTTAAGTCAATTTGAAGCCCTGCTAACATGCCTCCTTGGTTAATTTTTAAAAATTTTTTTGGCTTAAATAAAAATTTTCTAATTATAAGTATTTAATTACGTTTTTAAATACAATACGAAGAAACAAGGTCGTTAAGTTTGGAGGATTTTTTTTAAATTAATTTATATCTGTTTTTCGATGTAAAAAATTGACTTAAAAAAATTTTCTCTTGGTTTTTTCTTAAGCCAAGAATTAAAAAAATATATATTTTTATTAAAATAAGTCCCAACTAGATCTTTCGCGAAAAAAACGCATCACGACAACCTTATTTCTTACCATGGATTAATGAATCACTTAAAAAGACCAAAATATTTAAGTAGACAAATTCTAAAAAAATATTAAAATTATTTTCACAATTTTTTCAGCTTAATTAGAAAAAAATTTTTGAAAAAATTTATAATTTGGAAAAATATTTTTTAATGATAATTAAAATTTGGAAAGTAAAATTAAACAGACTACTTACTGAGACAGTTTTTACAACGCTGAACTGAGCCGGTTGTCCACCGAATGGGTTTTTTAAAAATAATATCTTCGACATTAATGATTGACACGATAACTTAAATCATGAATCCATAGACTAATGACGTTAAATGATCTACTTTAGACAGATGAATGCGTAAAATTGTGATAAAAAGACTAACACGATAAAAACAAAAATCCAATACTACCGATTTTAAATCTAATCAAGTATTCTAATTTGAAAGGCTTTGAATTATCGATCAGAATGAATCTTTAAATTTTGAAAAAAAAATTGTATCACCACTTTAAAAAATAAATCTAACGTTAAATAAAAAAACTGATGAAATTTTAATCAAAATTAAAATTATTATTATTTTTTTAACTTGATATTATCATAAAAATTTATAATTGTTTCAAGTCATCGATACAGTCGTCTTAACAACCCTTTTTGGCTACTTGAACTGGCCGAGCATTGGTGACCGAAGCTGATCAAGAAAAAAAGGAAGAGAGACGCATGTGCTTCGCTTCAAAGGATCTCGTAACAAAATATTCAGACGATTACTCCTCGAAATTTTCTAAGAGTAAAAATTTTTTTAATAGTAAATGCATAAACTAAAATTTGCTTATAGTAAAAATAAAATTTTATTTTAAATTTTCAGTCACAAAACTAACATAACATTTAGTCTAAATTTTGGAATGGTATCATAGTAAAATTCTAATTAAATAGTAAATAAAATTTTGAAACGAAAAATTAAAAAAATTTCATTAACGGTAAAATATAATTTTCTGTTTGATCAGATTCAAGGTATAGCAAAAGATTGATGGTCAATTTAACATTACCAATTTTTCTGTTTCACGGTTTATTTGAAAACTTAAATCGTGAATTTTAACTAATTTAAAATTTTTAATAAAAATTATTTGTTTTTTTTTATGTATGAAATGGTGATCCTTTAAGCTAAAAGACTAAAACAACACAATAAATTAGTTTGAAATATTTTCAAATAAAAAGGTTGAGTAATTTATAAAAATTTTTGGCTATTTAAAATGAAATTATAATTTAAAATAATTTTGAATGCAATAGAATTTCGTACTAATTTCGTTTTTATTTTTTTCATGAAGACATAATTATTTTTTTTGGCATGTTTTTAAAAATAAAGACTTTCTTAATAAAGGTAGTTGTTTTGTTGAACAATCATAATTATTTAAAAAATTATTCAATATTTTTTAATAGAATAAAATTATTAAATTTTCTTCTTCAGATTTTTCTTCAGAATAAAATCACTTTTATCTTGATTTACAACAAAAAATAAAAAAAAATTTCAGATAAAAAATTACTTGACTTCAATTAAAATATCAGCTGCTTAGGCCGCGATTAAAATTGATAAGGCAGAAAATTTAAATCTATTTTAATTTTTTGATTTTTTTAAATACATAATTTAAGGTTCAATAAGATTTCAATTAAATGATATTTATTGTTATTTCGTAAATTGAGTATTGTGAAATTAGACACAAACAAAATAAAAAATAAAAATAAGCTTGAATTTGTTCAGTAGGCAAAAAATGGTGCATCAAATTGCATTGGAAAAAAATTATTAGTGATGCCAAAAGTTCATTAGATTTTAATCTATAACTAAAACTATGACTAAAATACACCAAATTTATTCCCGAATTTTTTTTTTTTCAGACATTAATCTTCTTTTTCAAAAAAAATTTAAAATTATGATACATAAACTCTTGCTTACCAATCTTAGAAATTAGACATACTTCAAGTTCATTTCTTTTAGAGCTTTTGTCATATGAATCATGTTACAATTTAATTATTTTATTTAGCTTATCTTTCATTAATAATCTCCAATCTTTGATAAATTTGTTAAATTTTTTAGCTAGTTTTAAAAAATTTAGCATATATTTGTGTTATCGTTTTTAATTATGTTTAAAAAAAAACTTTTTAAAAAAACATTGATTTTTAAATTGATTTGACAGTAAAAATCTAAAAAATTTTCAGAATTTTCGGTCAATTTGAGAAAAAAAATACATTTAATTGTTGAAAATATAAATTTATTTTTAATATTTTTGCTTGAATAAATAAAATTTTTTGATTAGAACATGTCCTAGAAATTAATAAAAAAAAAAGATAAAAATTTCGAAATATATAATTGAAAGACTTGGTCAAATGAAAAAAAAAAAAAAAATAAAAATTTAGTTTTATTAATTAAATAATCTTCTACAAATATGCATCGATTAATCCTTCCAAAAAAGGACTCAATTAATTAGTTCCATTAAATCAGTCAGATATATACAGAAATAATGGGCTGAAAGGGGTCGAGTTCAAGATCTTATCCAAACAGCCCGCTAATTTTTCTCAAACAATTTAAAAATAATACCAATACACAAATAATTTTAAGCAAAAAGATCAATTCAAAGACTTGATAAAATTGTTTAAGTTATACTCATTTTCATACTGAGTTTCGTCCCAAACTTCGGTAATATTCTCCAACAGCTTAGCATAACCACTGGGCACACCAGCGCTGTTATCTTTAGACTTTTGCTCGCTTGTCGCGGGCGCATCTCTGTTAAACATGTTCATCAATTGCTCTGTTCCCATCGAGGACAAATTCGAATTCTCAATATTGACCACAGAATTGGCAATGCCAAGTTTAAATCGTTGCAAGCTCATTATTTTTTCTTCAATTGTTCGTTTGGTAATCAAACGATAGACATTGACCACTTTGGTCTGGCCAATGCGATGCGCTCTATCCATAGCCTGGAGGTCTTTTTGCGGATTCCAGTCGTGTTCAACGAATATGACCGTGTCTGCGCCGGTCAAATTCAAGCCCAAGCCACCAATTTGAGTGGTCAACAGCAGTATGTCAATAGAGGGATCTGAATTGAACTTTTTCACAATGCCAAATCTTTCGCCAGCTGGCACCGTTCCGTCCAATCTCAAAAAGCTAACATTTTGCATTTTTTTCAACAATTCATTTTCAATTATGTCTATCATAGACTTTAGTTGGCAAAAAACAAGCACCCTATGCTGATTTAGCACACTGCTCTGGTCCAACTCGTTGCCACTGTTTTCCTCATTGTTTCCAATGCCACATTCATTCAGCAAATCTTTTAGGGCCATCAGTTTTCCGGAATGTTTAGCCTCATTTAGAGAGTTCGAGCCGAATTCAGACCTTATCTTGTGCCACTTGGGATGGTCTTGGTTCAACACCAATGACGGATGATTGACCACTTTTCTCAAGTACTGCAAAGCTTGGAACACATGTTCGCCATTTCCTTTCTTAATCTCTTCAGCCTCTGCCTCTTCCTCGTTGTCCAAAAGACCAAGACTCTTCTTGATGTTTTCGCTCACGTTCGATTTGGCAAAGTCTTGGTACAGCTCAATTTGCAGCGGGCTCATTTCACAATAATAGTCTTGAATAATCTTGGGCGGCAAGTCTTTAAGCACCTCCTCTTTGGTACGGCGGAGCAAAAATGGCAACACTTGTTTGTGCAGAGACTCTAGAGCAATGACGCTCAGCTGATGAAAGCCATTGTCCGATTTTGATTTTGCGTTCTCGCCATTTTTCTCCTGATTCGACATGGATTTTTCTAGTTTGCTCTGAAACGAGGCTGACTGCGGCGCTATGTACCGCGCGTACTTCAAATGAAATTGCTTCTCGGTGCCAAGATAGCCCGGCAGCAAAAAGTCGAACAAACACCACAGTTCTGTCACATTGTTTTGGATAGGAGTGCCAGTTAGAATGAGTCTGTGCGATGCGCGTATTTGTTTTATAGCTTTGGAAAGCTTGGTCTTGGAACTTTTGATCAAGTGACCCTCGTCCAAAATGCAATAGTTCCATTTTTGAGTGTGCAAATATTGGATATCGTGCCGGATGATGTCATATGACACAATGAAAACATTGAATCTGGCGCTGGGCTCTTTGTTTTTGTTGAAAAAAAGGCGGCGCAAGTTTTCTCTTTCGGACACAGAGCCGCAGTAAATAAATGGCCTGAGACACTTTTTGTCCACAAACCGCTCTATTTCGTGGTGCCAATGATTGGTCAAAGTAGTTGGACATATGATGATGGACTGGGCGAATTTTTGGTCATCGTCCTCGAATTGTGGATGTTCGAGACAGTGTTTTTGTCTTTCGTAATGATCGCCGGATAGAATACATATGGACTGGAGAGTTTTTCCCAAGCCCATGTCATCGCACAAAATACCATGTAAATTGAACTTTTTCAAAAAAGCAAGCCAATTGACGCCCATTTGCTGGTACGGCCTAAGCTTGACACCAATGAGGACTTCAATGGGAAGTTTGTACGCCTTTAGTTTGCGATTGTCCATGAGCTGGTCCAAAAAGTCTTGTTGTTCGCATTTCATTTTGAGAATGTTGGCATTTGTGCTGGTTATTTGTTCGAGTGAGTTAAAATCGGCGCCACTTGAGGTAGATAGGGGGTAGAGTTTGACCAGCGTGCCAAAACACTGGCTTGCCATGCTTCGAACATACCAGTCCAGATCGCACATTCGCTTCAGAATGGGAACTATGAAAATAACAATGAAAGGAATGATGTCGGTGTTGAGTTGCTCGAACAGGTTGAAAATTAGCTCAATGGCTCCTTGTCTGGCAAACAAATTGAACTCGTTGTTGTCCAAACAGTCCAGTGTGTACTCTAGCAAAATTTGCATTGTCCGAACCAGTTGTTTTTTGCACAATGTGGACAAACACTTGGATGCCAAGTGTCTCACGCTGCTCAATGGCACCTTGATCAGCTTCATCAACTCGGGTATTTGTTCCATGTACTTGTCCAGTATGTCCATGTGCAAACAGGCCAATGAGCTAACATAAGTCATCAAGGACAAATAATTTACCAATTCTTGGTATTTGCTCAAATTGGCGTCAATGTTCAAATCGTCTATCTGACTTAGTTCATCGGTGTTTGAATTTTGAAAAAAATTTTTTATAACAAAATTTATTTGATTGACAGGCTGCTGGACCACATCGGGCACCACTAGTTCGAGTTGCTCAAAATTGCTGAACTTTTCTACAATTGCTTTGAATGCGAGTTCGGCGCCGCGTTTTTCGACCAAATTTTTGGCTGGCGTCTCTGTTGTCGAGTTGGTCACCTGCGGGGTCAT
The DNA here is from genome assembly GCA_016802215.1 of Brachionus paranguensis. NCBI lineage: Eukaryota > Metazoa > Rotifera > Eurotatoria > Ploima > Brachionidae > Brachionus > Brachionus paranguensis. The sequence goes on along the minus strand of JAESIX010000002.1, from coordinate 4,843,368 downwards.
TTCAGTGGGAAGGGCGCCATTGTTGATAGAGTTGGCGCGCTTTTTTACCTTATTTGGCGTGTTCGGAGTGGACGGAGTGGGTGGCATGGTGGACTCTCCATTGGACAAGTCCGAGCCATGAGTGGCACCATAAGAGTTGTCGCTAATGATGCCGTAATACCTGTTTATTTCGTAGAAATCCTTATCAGGCAGACTTCTGATGTTGTTTTGGTTGTGAATGAGCGGGGTTTTTAGATGGTCATTGCACAAATAGTTGAGCAAATTTTTGAATATTTTAGGCACCGGATTAGGCTGTCGCTTGGAGCAAGTGTCCAGCAGAGAGGCCAAGTGTTGACTACTGATTGTTTGAAGGTCCGAATTGGTCTCGAATCGAATGCATTCGATCAATGGCCGGATCATTGGGTTCATTTTTTCGCACAGTGTGTTCAGCTGAATGCAAGCGGAGGCCAGAGCTGACAAAGATCGTATTTGAAGTTGTTCTTGTTCTTGGTAAGCCTGTTTGTTCAGCTCGACTAAATTGGACACCAAGAGCTTTATTTCCGCTATCAATTTGAGATCCTGTTTCTGCGAGGGACAAGTGGGCGAGTTCAGCCTCTCTTGGATCAAATTGGTCAAGCTGGTGATGTCGTCGAATGTGAACACGTTCTTGCTCATGTAGTCTTGAATGCTCAGACCAAGGTTGTCGCTGAGGTATTTGTGAAAATTGGTGAGCAAAAAGCGGATTTCCTTCTGCAGTCTGGTGAACAAAATGGCTATTTCGTCAAAGTAAATGGTGTTTTCGTTGTCCAAACAATTGGTGATTTTGAGCGAGAGATTTTTTTGTATCAATTCAAGTGTTGTGGTGTTGTCCCTGAGCTTGAACTGTTTGGCCAGATCAATGATTAGCAGCGAAAAACAAAATCGCTGCAGACCCGATTTAAAATTGATTTGCGTGGACAAAAATTGAACTATGGAGTCGAATGGTCGACTTGAACTTCCACTCGCATCTTTTTCCTCGATAAACGACACCCTTTGAAACAGAATGGACAACAATTTGGAGCACAAAAGTCTGCACTTAATTTGAATGCAATCGCGCACCACTTTGTCCTCGAATCGAACTTGACTCGAGCCCAAATACTCTTTCATGGTGTCTGAATTCTGACTTACCAAGTAGGCCGGATCAATTTGCTGATTGCACGGATACATGAGCAAAATGAGCCATGTGGTAATGAACGGAAAGCAAATGCTGACCAAAAGTTTTGGACTAATGTTGTAGTTGAGTGTTTCCCAGAGCTCTACGATCAGACTTTGGAGCATTTTGAAGCCGTTTTCTGAGCCCATCAAAATTGCCTGCTGATACAACAAACGGAATATTAGGCCTAAATTTTGACTGTCCTCGATCTGCTCAAATTTGTATCCAAACGAACCATTCGAGTTGATCGCTACAATTATTTTGTTTATGGTGTTGAGCGTTGTTTGCTTGACGTTGTAGCTAGAGTGGTTCAAAAATGGCAACAGTCGAGGCAGAATACTTTGTCCATTTAGCAGGCGGATAAAAGTGGTCTGATTTTGATGCAATGACAAAAGATCGGACAAAAGAGACATGATATTTGAGCAGGAAGTGCCCAGATCGTCCAGATCAGACAAAACATCAATCAAAATTTTGATCAAGCAGTCGACTTGGACCGGACTAAGAAGCGTGTTCAGCTGTTTGGACACTGGCTCTAGACTTGAGCTGGCCACTTGACGCACATCGTCATCATTATCTTTTATGCAGTTGATTATATTTTCGAATGTAAGCGAAAATATTTGCTTCAAATTGGTCAAGTCATTGGAAGCGGACGCGGCAGCAATTGTGTACTTGAGAATCATGATTCCCGAGTGCCGGGTCTCCCAGTTGTTTTTCTTCATGGCCAAAAACATGTTTATAATGGAACATAGGCGCAGAGTGTCCTGTGAACTGATGGTGAACAATTTTGACAAAATGCCAATTGTTTGAGTACACGTTTCCCTGACTGGAGCTACCACTTCATCGCCAATGTAGTCCGCAAAGCGATCAAGAGCAATCACACTAAACAGCTTGTTTAAACAAACCTCGAACCAGTCAAAATTTGGAATCAGATTGATGTTAGTGTTGGTCAGCAGACTATTGACTAGTTTTTTGATAATCTCTCTAATGCATGTGGCAGAACCATGTCTTATTTCCCATTCGGAATTGAACAGTTTACTAAACAACCATTTGGTAAATAAAACAAGAGACTTCACATGGTTTTCGGCCTCTTCCAGCTTAGCCTCTTCATTTTCCTCTTCTAGCTTGAGCTTTTTCATTTGACCATTGGACGAACTGGGCGAGCTGAAGTTTGCGTCCGCTTCTAGCTTCAGCTCGCTTCCTTTTCGCTTTAGACTCATTTCGGCGTCGTTGGTCTGAGCTAGCTCGGCCTCCGAAGCCAATATGTCATAATCACTGAATATGTGCGAGGTGTCCAACTTGGCCGCCCCAGCCATATCAATTCCCAATTTCATATTCAACAGGTTTCTCTGTTGCCGTATTTTTTCCGTGATCTGAACCTTTTCTTGCACTTGGACCTGAACGCTCTCCGCTGATTTCAAGTCATACTTTTGGGTATCTGAACTAAGAAGACTGGCACCGCTTTCCAACAAAATGTTTAAATTGAATTTTTCTAGTTTTAATTCAGGGTCTATTGAATTTAGCTGAAAAAAATTGCTTATTAGTTCATTTTCGTTCAGATATTTCATAATAGACTCGATAGTCTGCGATGCAGCTATGCGGGTTTCCCATGACGAATTGGTCACCAATGGCTTCAATTTGTCTAATAGTTGTCCTAGCTCGTTTGGATGAGTTTTGACAATTTCTCCTATTTGAAATGCAGCTGTCCTACGCAAAAATGCTGATTGTCCTGTCTCGAGCAATAAAAAAAGTCGTTCTAGTCTTAAAATTGAACCCACAAAAAGAAAATTAAACTCTGATCTTTGTCAAAATTAAAATTAAATTTACCTTGACGTCATTACTTGATCACTATGAAAAATCAGAGCTCATTAATTAAATTAAATTTTTTTTTTAAATAATTATTATTCGTAAAATAATTTTTTTTTTTTTATTTAACAAAGATATTCATTTTTATTTTTATTTTTCAAGCATTTATTTATATGCATTTAAGACTTTGAAAATTATTCTATTTTACTCTTTATTTTAGCTATTGCCACTCTGTGTCATGCACATTCTTTCTCGCTTATGCATGTTCAATATGTTATTGCAATGCGAGACTTGAGCAATTAAATCCCATCAAAGTGGTTTTTGTGTAGTTTACCAGAAATTATGACTCCCCCCGAAATTGATTCAAAAATTATGATTTTACATTATTTTTAGATCTAGATATATAATCTTCAATTGGGAATTAAATTAAAATTAGCTTTGAAATTTTTCTAATTTCACATTTTTTTTTCACGTCGTTTAGAGTTTGTTGACCTTTAACTTGCTTTTACGAAAAAATTATCTATCCAAATTATTTTTTAATATTTTTATTTAAGAAAACACAAAATCCTGTTAAAAAATTTAACCTTTATTTTATTAAGATTAATGCGACTAATCAAATTTTTTGTTCTGATAGTTTTTAACCTCCTTAATTATGATACAAAATTATATTATTCATTTAATTGCTAAATTAGAATTACGTAAAGATTGAATTACCAGAAATCAAGATAAAATTTTTCATTTTAAGTTGAGCTAAACGAAATATTTTTTCTTCATTTTATTCTTAAATATTTCACAGTTTACTTGTTTTATACCAAAAAAGTTTTGATATTTTTCAAAATTTTAAGTTAAATAATAAGGTTTTGTATTTTTTGTTTATTTGAAATCAATAAATTCAAAAGAAAATTTTTCAAAATTTTTTTCATTTGAAAATGGCCTCGATTTTTTCTGTATGCAATGTTTAGTTTCAAAACATATTTTTTTTCACCTAGCATATAAATTCTTACAATTATTGAAGCAATGAATATTATTTAAATAATTTTTATTTCAAAAATATTTTTTAATCGAATAAATTTGTCTAATTTCTAATTGTCTATTATTTAAATAAAAAAATATTTGTATACCACATCAACTAAACGCATATCTAATATTTGTTGGAAATTTATTCTTTTTATCTAGCTGATTTCATCACTAAAAATACAATTTAAAAAAAAATTATTTTTCGCAATTTCTTCACAATTTTAATTTTCAATTGCATAATAAATTACCAATTCTCTATTTATTTTTCTTGAGTTTGAGCAAAAATTATTGAAATGGAAATACCTTTTCTAGAAATCAAAATATTTAATTAAATGATCCTAATAATTATTCAGCGAATGCGATGACAATGGAAATAAACACGATAATGCCAAAACTTATCTCACTGTTTCTAAAAAGCGAAATAGGAAAGCAATTGTATTGAAATTTCAAAATAAATTTAAATTTCGAAACTAGTAAAAAAAAGGCCAGAGTTTGGGATGTTTTACAAAATAATTAGTCTTTTTATTTTTCTCTATTTTTTATAAAGAGAATTGAGCTAAATATGAAATTTTGATATTAATCAATATTAAAAAAAAAGAATGAGAATTTTTAAAATGTCATTCAACTTTGTGAAATTGCTATCTAAGTCTTATTTCTTGTCTAAATGATCCAGTACTTAAAAAAACTATTCTATGTCACAATTTTTTTGATTTATTTTTTACCTTTCCTTTATCTTTATTCAGAGTTGTTCATAAGTTGCTCATTAAATCAAAGTCAAGTAATTAGACTTAATTTTCGACTTGAAAACATTTTTTTAAATAAAAAGAGGTTTCTTTGCCTTAAATATGCAAAAAAAGGAATTTAACTTGACTCAAAATTTTTTAATTTTTTGAATTACTTATTTTATTGGCTTTTGAAAAAGTTTATCCTCATATAAAAATAAGAGGATGATTAAAAATTTAACAATTTAATGATTTAAAGAGAAATTTTCTTTTCTTTGTTTGAATAAACAATTGAAATTTAAAAAATAAGATTCTAAAAAATATAGTGATTTACTTGATTCAGAATTGACAAAAATAAATTTTTCATTAAATCAATAGACTGATTTTTTATTTCAATTGTAACTTTAATAAGGGTATATTTTCAAGTAAAACTTTTTATATACAGTGCCGTTCTGTTCACTTGTTTTTACCAAAATTTACGTTTACAGAGTTGTTCAAAATTAATAACGTCAAGTCAAGTCTATTTCAGATTACACTTTAAGTTTATGATTTAGAGACAATCTTCAATTTTATATAAAAAAATACCTAGAATGCAAAGACTTTTTTTCGAAAAAAAGTCTTTTGACTTTACTTTGAAAAGACTTTGAAATGATTTTTTTCTGACTTTTGCGCATATCTGGTATTAGATAATCTAAGATCTTGGCATTTTTTTTATCTAAAATTGAAGATTGTCTCTAAATCATGGAATACATCCGACTTAAAATGTTTTCGCCCGAGAGATTAAAATATAATTTAAAAATAGCAAAATATAAGAACTTAAAGTGTTATCTTAAATATTTTTTTATTAAATTATTAATCATATTCTTATTAAAATTATCAAGCATATAATTTAATAAAAAAATTCTTTATTTTTAAAACAACAATATAAAACAAAGAATTTGAAAGAAATTTTTACAAATCTTTTTTTAAAATCGGTTTTACTTTTTGTTTAAATTTTGCTGCATACTTTGTAAATAAGCTTTTCGACCTTTTTCTTCTTCATTATTTTTAGCTTTTTTGATAATTAAAAAACTAGCTGTTAGAATAAATATAACAATTAATGACCGAAAGAAAAACTGATTTTTTAAATTGGTCAAGTAATCTTCATCAGAAAATTCTTTTTTATTCCAGTAATTTTTCAATTCCTCTTGCGACATTTTTCTCGAATGATGAGCCCTAGATGAAGAAGGATGAGGTCTCTTAGTTCCTTGACCATAATGAGCCTGAAAATGCTCTTCAAAATTGTACGATGAACTCGATGGGTAAACTGGACCAGTTCTAGGCCTGTAGCTTCGAAATGTAAATTCTCCCTCAGATCTTGTCGGATAATATCCTTGATTTAAGGACATATCATAATCCAGCTTTTTTTTTTCATCCCCTAAAATTTGATACGCTTCATGAATGGCTTTAAACTTTTCAGCAGCATTGACTTCACTATTTATGTCCGGGTGAAATTTTTTGCTTAGTCGATAGTAAGCTTGTTTTATTTCTCGTTTTGTTGCCGTTCGCTTTAAATCCAACACATTGTAATAATCCGTAGTATAAAATCTAGTAGCTATTAAATTAAACTGAGCTTTCAAAGGGTTTTTCAGGCGTATCAGTTCTATTTTATTCCACATGTCTATTAAGAATTAAAACAGTGAATTATAAATGAAAAACAATTATTAATCATAAAATAAATTTATTAAATTTTAAATCTTTCAATTAAATGGTGTTCTAATGCCATTAGAATGAAAATTCAAAAAAAATAATTAAATCAAAATTTATTCTTTAAAATAAAATTATAAATTAAAAAATCTTCAATTTTCGAGTCTTTTTAGTCGAGACAGAAAGCAAAGTTTAAACAATTAATAAACTTTTATTAAAATAAATTAAAAAAAGCAAACCAATATTTACATTTTGCTTTTAGTACCAAATGGATAAAACAAAACAATGATAAATACGTGAAATATTTTTTCAAAAAAAAATATCTTTAAAGAATGATTAAGCCAAAAGAATCCATATAATAAAAATGATAGCAATTATCAAGAATATTCGCGACAAAAATTGTTCTTCGGCATATTGCGGTGATCCTGGTGGAGCTAATATAAAATTAATTTAAAAAATAGCTAAGTGAGTGAGCAAAAGTGGTAGCTTACGTGCAGGCATTCGATTATCTGTGGTGAAGTTGAATGTTGAAGCAAAAAAACTAAAAGGAAAAGCGCCTATTCCGAACGAAACATGCAAGCCATCTAGACCTGATGCAAAAAAATTCTATAAAGAACAAAATTATCTTAAAAATAAAATAAAATTGTTATTTCTGTCACTCACGTTTCTCGGAGCTTCGGTTCTTTGTCCCTGAGGTCTTGGCGGAATTTTGTCCCTCGGGTCTGTTTTATTTGAGCTATTTCGTCCATACAAAGGGATAACTTTATCTTTATTGATCGCTGATTTGCATACCGGACATGTCTGGTTCAATGGCTTAGTTTCGAGCCACTTGTGCAAACAAGGCCAGCAAAACAAGTGTCCACACATACTTATCACGGCATCTTTGGCAGTTTCCAAACAAATGTTGCACTCATACTGAGAGCTAGCGTTGTCTGAGATATTTTCATTGTTCTTACCCGATTTTGAAGAATCTTCTTCGGTAAGAACCATTTTTCAGTTAATACTAAATCGATTCCACAACTAGGCGTTTAATTAAAATTGCATTTAATTATAAATTATTTGAATTTTGAAGAATTTTAATATTTTCATAATAAACTAAAATCCTACTCTTTATTCATTCATCGCTCAGATTTTTAGGGACGCATAGTTAAATTTATGTATCATAACTTTTATGCGTTTGAAATTTTTATAGAAATTTTCTTAACAAAATCATTGGTATTTTTTACACTGCATTCATCCAAAATAAGAATGAAATCTGAATTTTTTAAAAAATTTTAATAAAATGGACGAAGTTATTACAATTAGTTCAGATGAAGATGTGTTTGAACAAAATGTCGGCGAAAATGATTTAGTCGTTGATAAAAACGAAACCAAGAATAGCAAAGGATTTAATCATAGTTTCGATAGCCAAAGAAATTGTTCAAAACCAAAAAGAGAGTTTATTTATGAAGCAACAGAACATAACATCGCTTTAGAGAAGGAGATAGATCAATTAAGGTAAGAACAAGTTAATAGTGAATTAAAAAACAATTTTTTGATTTTTATTTTATCGCTGAATACAAATCGAACAGTAATATTTCCTTTTTTGAGAAACAAAAAAAAAATTTAATTTAATTTTGAGTAAAAAAAAGCGCCAATTTATGTAGCAATTGATTTTTTATATTAATTTGAATAAAGAAAGGTTGGTTGAAATTTAAAAATTAATATTTGAATTCTAATTTTTAAGTAGTAATAATTCTAAAAAGAAATGCTTTGCTTTAAGAGTTAAGTCTGGTTTTACGCAGACAATAAGCACTGATTTAGTCTTCCAAAAGATTGTCTATTTTTGCCTTGAAAATATTGGTTATTATGGACTGAATGATCAAAATCGATATCACAAAATTAAAATAAAATACCCCAAATATTAAGATTATAAGTAAAAAATTAAAAATCAAATATTTTTAACTTATTAGCATTTTTTATCAAAAATGAGTACTAATTTAATTTAGCTAATTTTAATTTTTTTTTACGTTAAGAACAGCTACCATAGCAGACTATAGAGAGACTAAAGCTAGTCTCGCTCTGCTGGTATTCTGCTGTAGCTTATCACTATTTTTATTATTATTATTAATTTAGGACAAAGAATTCTCATTTTTTATCTTTGGCACTTTTTAACTGATGTAAATATTAAGAAAATATAAGCTAATAAAATCTCGTGTTGACAAAAAAATATGCCATGTCTTTTAACGAAATAAAATTAGGATTTAGATTAAAATAAAACAAATTATTCTTTTCTTTTGAACCAAGTTCTGGTTCTTATTTTTAAACTGCTTAATTTTACAAAATAAAATAGTAACAGATTAACACGACCACAGTTTAAATTATAAACACCAAAAAAGTTGCGGAAAATTTGATTCATACATTTTTGGACATTCCTGGAGTGTCTTATATTTTTTGGACTTCTTCAAATTATAATTTTTGGTTGTAGTATTCCCGAAAATCTTGATTTAAGTCATTGAGTATGCTAGTTTCAGTAGTTGTTGGTGATTTGTCTGAAATACTTGCAATCTTTTATTTAAAAAATTAACTTAAAGATAATTAAAAATAATTTTAGCTTTTTTTTGACTGTTTTTTATGAATATTAGTTGTTGGCTTCCTATTTGTTTTTTTACTTTTTACGTTTTTTTACTATTTTCTCCCCTGCGTCAGTAAAACTTTAAATGTCAAAAAATTTCAAACTCTTTTACTTTAATTTATGCTACTGTAGACTCCTTCCGAATATCCTGTTATTTAAATATTTACTCGACTTTGATTTCAATTAAAATTAAAATATTTTAAAAATATATATTATTTTTACCTTATAAATATTTATTTATTCTTTAGAATTATTTTAATCCTGTACGCCTGTAATCCGTAATGCCTTTTTGATCAATTTTCAACTCTAAAAAACTAAATGTCTAAAGTCAAAAATGTAATTTAGTTTCTAAATTTTTCTTTAATTCTTTATGCTTCACCAAATATACAATTCAAAAAAATAAATTCTACTTACTTGGTAGCTAACTTTCTGCGAAAAAAAAAATTTTAGTCTTCATTAATAATTAGCAGGTTATTCATATTTTTTTAACAAAATCTTGCTGAAAATTTAATGATTTTTTTAAAATATCTTGAGGATTCTAAGTGATTTGAATCCAAACCATATTGAGTATATGGTCTTGAGAGATATCAACTATTTCATTGATATTTTTTCTGGTAATTGTGTAAGTTTTTCGAATTGTTTTAACTAGTTTTTATTTAATTTGTTTCTAAAGGATCATAGTTGGCGTCATCAAGAATTCAAAAAATTTTCAAAAAGATCCGGAAATCTTTTATATGAAAATTCTGCCATGACAAGTTATACACAAGACCAGTATATGTCAGCTGTCAAAGCTTTACAGTCTATTTTTTGCAAAAAAAATAATAAATATGACGAATACATAGTGAAAGTATTGCTACCTGAAGCTCTGATAAAAATCTGCATGCGAATTTATCAATGTAGTAAATATTCAGCTGAGGAATTTTTGAAGAAAAATAATATTCAGAATTCGTTTGCTGATTGTCCTATGGGATCAATCATTTTCTCTGATCAAAAAGAAAAGAAATAATTTATTTCATGACCAACTGATTACTGTTAGCATTAAATTCTAAAATAAATTTTATTACCGAATCAATAATCTAGTGATCCCGATGAAAAAAAAACTGAAATGAGCTTAAAATTTAAATTATTTTTTAAAAATTCGATTTTTAATTTATTTTTTGAAAAATAAAATAATCTTTATTTGACTTTTGATAAAAAAATATTTTTAAACAAAACGTTTTTTTGATGTTAAAATGAAATAATTACAGTTTCATAAAGTTAAAATTCAAATAAAAGTTTATCTACCTAGAGTTTAGTAAATTGTAAAAGGAACTAAAATTGAATTTATGCCAATTTTGTTAAATGTTGGCAAATTTTTTTTTTAAATTTAGATAAAAATAAACATGAAAAAAATTGTATTATATACGTTAAATTATTATTTATACGTTAATTTACCGAAATATCGGTAAATTAAAAAACTAAATTGCCGGACTTCAATAAATTACAAAATTAATGTAAAACAATTTTACGTTAATTTTCAGAATAGCCATAGACTCACGTAGAATTCTAAAAATATTAAGTTAATTCTTTTATTTAATTTTAATTTGACTTGACTTTAAATTTTTGACTTCTACATTTGAACTTATAGTTAAGAATAATATTCATCGTAGATAGAAAGTTTTAATAATGCAATTTTAAAAAAAGATTAAATTTTATTAAATTTGCAACAATATATTGTTAAGGTAATGATAATATAATTTTCTAGAAATAAAAAAATACGCTCTACTGCTTTGTAAAAATTTTATTTTGAATTTGACGTTAACACTTGCATATCATAAATTAAATAATAACTATCATAGTCTTAATAAAAATTACCATAAATTTTTTAAATCATAATAGAATAAAAGTTTGCATAATATTTTTACTACAAAGTTCCCAAAAAAAATATTTTATTATCAATTTTATATGAAATAGATCAAATTAAAAAAATGAACCAAAAAAATATCTCCTTTGGTGATTTGATTTTGAATTTCTTCAATGTTTTCAAACTCTGAGTAAAATTCGTATTTTACTGATGGTCCTCTCGGCTTTGAATTAGGCTTTTTTTAAACTATGTGTTCCTCAAGTTCTTCGACATCATTGATGATCTCTGGGTTAATGTATATTTTTTAGGCTTTATTATTTTTTACTTCTTTTATTTAAAACACTTTTTATTTCAGAAAATAAATTCAAAGTCAAGCGACTTTTTTTTTTAATTTTTACTTGAATTTATTTTGACTTTATGGCTTTTGAACAACACTAGACCAGATATTCATCACTTAATTTAATATCTTGAATACTCAATATCAATGTGGAGTCTAAGGCTTTAAAGACATATTTCCAATTTTGAAAAAGGCAACCGCAAGATCACTAAGCCAATTAAAGTTTTTTTTCAAAAATAAAGAACTTTGTCATTTTCAAGATCGAACCGTAAAAATGATTGTTCAAATGGAAGTGAAGATTTTTAAGTGTTTGGACTATAAAACATCTAGATTGTTTTTTCTCATTTAAGAATACCTAAACTATTTTTTTGAGGCGTGTAATAACATGCATCCACAAATTTATCTTTTTTCTAATAAAACAAATAAAAAAGAAACAAACATAAAAAAAATTGTCAAATATAATTAAATAAAAGTTGATATTTGTCTTTTAGCACTTATTTTAATATCTGATAATAAAATCAATAAATTCCGCATATTAATAATAAATAAATGATACATTTTGAAAATATTCTTAATTTTTTTGTAATAAATAATTAACAATTAATTAACTACACCTTAATGATGATAAAACTTTGTAGTTGATAAAACTGGTTTATAAACTTTAAACTTCTGGTATTTTACCAAATTTAAATTCTAATTCTTAAAAAAAATGGAAAACGATCCAAAAACTGTTTCAAATGAGAGTGTCTTGATGAACCCTGACGACGACACCTTGGTCGATGCGGAAAACGTGGTCGTGTTAAAGCAAAGCGATACGAAAAAAAGAGGAGCAAACATCGAATACGAATTCTTTTGCAGCTACGACAATTATAATGAATTTGTTGAGAAAATTGTTAGTGGTGAAGTAAAAGGAAAATACCTGCAATTTAAACATCAAAACGGTGAAAAATATCGTTTTTATTGTAGGTATCTTTCTAAGGGATGTAGGGCATCTCTTTATTTGCAATCAACTGAAGGTTCGTCTGGTCATTGTTTCGTTTCAATTGATGACCATTCAAATCATCCAGAGCAAGAAAGAGAAAAAATTGAAGAGAGGTTAATTTTAAGGATTAAAGAGTTAGAACAACTTGGTGTCAAAGCTGAAGGTATTATCAAGCAATTGATAAGAGACGGCATTCAACCACCAACAAAAGTTAAAATTAACAATTTTTAAAAAAAATCCAATCGATGTTCCAATCGAAAAAAAGAGAAAAATTGGTGCGTCAAGAAAAAATTTATCATGTTACAATAACCAGCCTTCTGATGTAGTACAATTAGGCGAAGGGGTTATAGTTGAAAACGATGAAACTTTTGACGATACATCAAGACCAAAAAAAATAGCTAAAACTGTAGAAGTTGAAGCTAATAGTGAGAATGCCAATGTTAATTGCAAAAAATGCAACGATCCGATGAAAAAACGTAGGTACTATTATTGCATTAACAAATGTACTCAAGATTATTTTTTTTCTTTTTTAAATAATTACCAATCTTGTGCTAATTAATAAAAATAAGTTTCTTTTTTATTATTATTTTTCTATTTTTCTTATGAAATAAATAAAATAATTAATACCCAGTCACAAAAAAATCGATGATTAATCGATGAAATTTGATAGATGAGTCATTAATGAGTTAGGAACAATTTCATCGCATTTCTACGATGAAAATTAGAATATTTCATCAAAGATAATCGATGAAAATATTATTTTATAAAATTTTATATTATTATAAAGAATTTTCTTATATTTTAAATAATTTTCAACTTAATAATCAGGAGATAGTCTAAAAGCAAAGTATTTTCAATTAATTAAAATTTTTACAATTTGATTTAAAACGAAAATCAATGCACAATCAATACTAGTCTCAAGTAGATATAAAATCGAAAAACAAACTAGTAATTCAACTAAATAATATTTTTTAAAGTCCAGATACACTGAATATACTATTGAGCGAAAATTTACAATAATTACTGGCTTCATGTTGTAGTATGGATACTTTTTAAAAGTATGAAATGATTTGGTTTTAGCTACTAAACTGATTCATTTTTTGATTTTCTTTTTTTCAAATTTTTACAGTGCTTTACGACTTTTTCCGTAAAATATATTGGTATTGGGTCTTTAGAGGTTTGTTAAAAAAATAAAATTTGAGAATTCTAAATTCTAAAACTTAAATAAAATTAAATAATTATTGCTTTTTAAAATAAACATTAAAAGTAACTTTTTCCTCATATTCAGAAAGAAATTTAAAAAAAAAAAGGTGATATCGAGATAATGGAATAATTGTCTCGCAGCTTATTGTGTTTTGTTGACAAAACCATTCAGTTCTTCTAATTTTGTTTGTTTTAAATTACTGTTTAAAAAGAAGTGTTTTCTCATGATCAAACTATAAAGACGAATAAAAAGAGGGATGACCTATTTACACAATCAGTTATACAAAAAAGGCAAGTCAAAACGCTAATCCTTCTAGCCAGAAAATTTTCAAATAGCCAATAAGATCAATTTATAGCGTTTTGTTGGCATTAATCCAAAAAATTTCATTTATAATTGACGAAATGATTCATAAATGAAGCAGAGATGAAAGTTTTTCATGATTAGATTATTCTTTAATATTTTGAAATAATACGATGAGAATTTTGTGGATTTAATCCAAAAACATTTTTCACGCAAAAAAATGAGATGATTCATACATGAAACATCCATGAAGACATCGTTTTTTGCTTGACTGGGTATTCAATAACTTATATCTTTTTTTATTGTTTTTATTCATCGTTTATTATAGTTGTGGTAGTTTTTATTAAATTTGTGGATAAAAATTATTTAACGTCTTTTTTGATTACATTTTTGCAGATTGGCAAAATAAAAAATACAATATTTTGCAAAATAATTCAAAAAATGAAATAAACTTTATTTAAAATTAAGATAAAAATTCTTTAGACTATCTTAGAAACAAAAATGAAACTTAAATTTATTCTAAACTTGGATTACTAAATGAAGTAATATTATCATTCAATTTTCCATCCATATTTGAGTACTTAATTTCAAAGTTACCATTTGATACATTAGAATACCTTTTTTCAAATCAACTATTACTAATTTTTCAAAGAAAATTTAGAATTTTACTTGTTTAAGATCACAATAGCGACAATCAACAAAATAATGCAAGGTAAGCCAACTCCTAAGGATCCATATATTAGATTAGTTGATTTTTTACTTTCAATTACTTAAAAAAAATAAATGAATAATCAATTTTGAATATTGATAAATTACTTCTAGTGAAATCATTTTTGTTTGTCGCGGGAAGCCTGGTAGTTTTTGTAGTTTCTGAGCCGATTGTAAAGGCCTCGAAATAAATTCTAAATCCTCTTAATGATTCAAGGGCTGAAGAATTCGCAGTCATTAAGCTTTTGTATCTTAGCTCAATCGATTTATTGGAACTGTACACGAATCGTGACATTCCGTCCTCATTTTCTCCTAATATCAAGGTATCAATTGCTAAAGTGTCATCCAAAACACTAAAAATAGCTAATGTATTTTTATCTTTTTTATAATCATAAACATACTTATCACTTAAATCAATATCTATAAGATACAACTTATAGTAGCTATTTTGAGCTGGAATCAATGATATTTCACACTGTATATTCAATTCATAATTGGGAAAATTTGGTGATTCTATAATTCCATTTTTAACACCTTCAATCTTGATGTTTTGACCTGAACATGAGTATGCTTTAATGGCAGAAGTTGGTGTACCTTTTGAAATTTTATTTAAAAAAATAAATCAAATTATTTATGAATATGTCTACTAGGGACACATTGATATATGTATTCTAAACCGTCAGCATTGCCCCCTCCACAGAATGAAATCGGCGTATATGGGAAGTAAATGTTACATGATTGTTTACCAGAGCACTCAGTAGAAACCAAGTCAGTAGGCTCTCGGCAATCGCCAGGTCTAAAAATAATTCAAAATAGTTTAATACAGAATTTATTTAAAGCTACAAAATACTTGAAACCACATCCGTCATTTGATTTAACAATTGATTGTTCGAGCACAACTATTACATAATTATTTGGACAATTTAAAGTTCTGGAATCCAAAGTACACATATCAACGTAATATTCTTGACTCAGAAATCCGATTTGTATTGGAGAAGTAGTTTTTGTTGTAGTTGATGGTTGACCTGTAACAGGAATAAGAGCCACAGCTTTAATAGGTTTAATAATAAAAGTAATTTTCTATTTAATTTTAATTTTATTAAAATTACTTTGAATATAGATTTGAAATCCTTTATAAAAAAATCCGAGTAATTGAGATGTAGCATTTAAGGTAACCTGTAAAGTGTTAGATCTTGATTCCATCAAATATTTAGCTTGATTTGGACTACCACAAAATTTGTGATTTGTAAAGCTATCGGTAATTTGCAAAAAATCTGTAGAACCATTACAACTTAATAAATATAAGAAATTTAAATATTTTTTTTATTATTTTTTTGCTTCAGTTTTATTACTCGACTTTGCCAGGGAAAGAACCAGCAATAAAATAGACATCTAAAGCATATCCCGGATCAGTAGATATGGTCTTTTTACAGTAAATATTTTCTGTTGGATATGAAGGATAATTTTGACTCTGTAAAATTAAACTGGAACCTGGGTTAACTTTATGATCTACGGTGGAAGGTTTACAAAATTCCGTATTGTCCGGGATTGGAGGGTTTCCGGCATTTTTTACTTAATTCAAAATTCCGTTCAATAAAATTGGAATTAGATTGATTTTTTCCTTACCTGGAACACATTGATAGTCTAAAAACAAATAATTTGCATATCTTTTTTGGCATTCAGGAACTTGAGCTGAATTTGCAAAAAATGACAGATAGCACGATTGTCTTCCAGAACATGAAAACATAGCCCCAGTATTGGGACCAAAGCAATCATTTGGACTAAAAACAAAATCTTTGAATTTAATACATTGGAAAAATTATTCCCTAAGTTACCTGTATTCACATCCTGTAAACGAGTCTTTCACTCCATAAAAAGATGATCTAATAACAATCACATAATCTTTAGGACAATTGACATAATTTGAATTGCATCTAATAACTGTGTTTACTGGTGATGCTAAGCCTTAAATTAAAAACAATTATTTTTTTATAATTCAATTTTTTGCTCATATCAAACCTATATATGGAGGAATTGTTGGTACAGTTGAAATTGGTTGAGTAGTTGTGGGCTTTTGAGTTGTTACAGTAGTTGTTAGAGGATTACATACAAAATCCAATGGTTTTGGAACAGCTATTTAAATTTTAAATTTAAATTTAAATTTTAGTAAATTTATACCTTCAAAATAAATAGATGCACCATCGAACGAATTGTCCGGACTAGCTCTAGTGACAATATCAATATCTAATTTAGATCCACAAGTCTCATACGCTAAAGCTCCAGCAATTTGTCCACAAAATTGTCTTGGTACAGTTGAAGCAGCTTCGGAAAACTTGATACTGTCTGTAGAACAGCTTGTTTAAAAACAATTAATAATTTTGAAATCGAACTAGTTTTTTCTCTTACTCTTTGGCAATACTCAAGTTAATAATAAAAGCTTTTATAACATTGTTGGAAGTAGTTGTAATCGAAGCTTTGCAATTTAATGATTGATCATAAGTTGGATAACTTGGAGTATTGATTATTCCGTTTTTATTGCTGAATGTCATTCCACACATATTTTGAGGTGGTAAATTAGCTTTTTTATGCAATTTTTAATCCAAATTTATTCAAAAAAATTTACGGAGAATGCACTTACTTGGAATGCATTCATAATCAACCTGTAAATAAGTAGCAAAAACATTGTGTTCAGGCATCAAAACAAAGTAAAATGGTAAATTACATGTTCGTTTACCGTCACAGTTCAAAGTTTGTACAGAATAACTTATCAAGTCTCCATTACTTATTTAAAATTAATCAAATTTTTTTAAATATTTTATGTCAAAATTGTATTTAAAATAAATTAAAAAAAAATTAAAACTTACGTATAAAAACATTTGTTTCCAGATGATCTTCCATAAAAAGCTCGCTTGACCGAAATAATATAATTATTCGGACAAGATATTGTCTTAGAGTATTGACAATTTACGGCAGTAATTGTACCAGAAGCAATTCCTTCAAGCAAATTAATTTAATCTTAAATTTAAAAAGAATATTTTTGCTGTTAACTTACCTTGGGTAGCATAGGCAGGAGCTGGGGTTGTTGATCCAGATACTGGTGCATTTGTTGTCGATGGTTCAATACATTGATTCGGGTCAATCACATTGGTCACTTGTAACAAAATTATGCAATTATATAAAATTTTTAAATATTTTATTACATTCATAATAAGCTTTGAAGCCTTTATAATTTCTAGATCCTACATAATAATTCAATTGGAAGTTGGTTCCACACTTTTGAGTAATTAATCCTGGTTTTCGGTTTCCGCAAATTTTTTCACCATTATTTAATTGAATATAAGACTCGGAACACCTTGAAAATTATAACTTTTATTTAATTTAACAAAAAACTATTTCTTGTACTCTTGAGAGCCAAAGATAGCTTGTAGTTCTGATGATACCATGTAAAAATTCAATATTTTCTGAGAAGTAGCAACTATGTTCAAATTACAGCTCAAATTGCTCTGGGAAGTGGGATAATTTGGCGAATATATAATTGCCTTTTCTTCGGTAATTTGTCCTGATGAACATTGGTCAAAGGATTTTACATAGGCAACTGTTTCGGGTATGCAATTGTAATCAATAGTTAATATATTTGTTCTTGCATTGGAGCATTCAGTCAATGTGAATGAATTTACAATAAGCGAAGATTGCTTGCCTCCAACAATAGATATTATTTGATTATAGAGACTTTGTGAACAGGATATTTTACTAAAAAAATTTCAGCTAGTTTTTATTAAAATTAGATATAAAAATTTACTTTTCATTGCAAGAATTGTCGCTTGTTCTTGATCCTTGAGCCGAAATTAAATTTATTAAATATCCTTTCGGACATGTAAATGTTCTACGATCTCTATCACATACAGAAAATTTTTGATTTGTTGTAAAGCCTTAAAAAACTATTAATGCCAATTGTTCTAAAATATTCTTTGAATTTTACCTGGGACACAATTTCCTCTCAGTCTGTCACGATCATAATCATCAGTTACAGAACACCAGTAATTATTTCCTTCCGCTAAACACTTATCATTTAAATTGTTTTGGTATTTAAATGGAAATTTGCACGGTCGGCCACCAGCATTTCCACCAGTAGTCATAACTTTTTGAATACTATTAAATATTTTAAATTATTAATTACGGCCATTTACCTAGACTAAGAATTTCATTATTTTCTGGCGTGGTCAAAGGTGCTGCAGTGGTCATGGTTGTTGTTAATGAATTTTGACAAGTGGCAGGTGCATCAATCACTTGATTAAAAAAATTAATTTTTTTTTTACTTTTAAATTTATTTACATTCGTAATAAATTCGGAATCCTCGGTAATTGCTGTTTTGGTTTGATGTTTTATAGCTGATTTCAACCTGATTCGAACATCCAAGATAAGTATAGCTTTTTTGTGGATTAATTGACGAACAAAAAGTTCTAGCTGGAAATTTTTTGTCATCAAACTGAACATAGCTCTTAGAACAACTTAAAATGAAATTTAAAAAAAAAATTCTTTTTAATGTAAAAAATATACTCGTCTTCCATATTAATATCTGTTATGTAAATTCTAAAAACTTTATTCGTGTTTGAAGATGTGAGTTTGGTGGCACACTGAGCATTTATATTTTGGTTCGGGTAGTTTTTACTCAATAGAATTCCGTTTGGATTAGAATCACCATTTACGGTCGGTGTATCACAAACTGTGAATTTTATTTTTGAATCAACTAAAATATAAAATTAAAAATAATTTCTAAAAATATTTCATTTCATTTTACTTGGAATAAATCTATAGACTCCATAGATATAATCAGCTCTTTTTCCTGCACACTCATCAACTGTATAATCAGATAGTAGATTGTATGAACATGATCTTTTTAGGTTACAGGTTATTGGATGAGGTGCCGAGCAGTCAATTGAGCTTGGACTAAGACAAAATAAAGAAATAAACTGGGATCTATATTCTAATTGTTCAATGTAAACAAGGTTAAAATCAGGGGCAGTAATTTGTTTTTGATCGCTTCTGCATATCTGAAAGTTAATGAATTGAGATGCATTCAGTACCAAAGTTGATGGATCCACAGTAGGTGTATTAGTTGTGGTTGTTGTATCAACTGGCAGTGAGGGTGTGCCAGTTCCACAACTTGAATCTCTCACTATCAAAATATAAACAAGTTAAAATGATTTTTCAAAAATTTCGATAACTAACTTTGATAATAAAGTTTAAAGCCCTTAAAAAACGAAAAAAGAGGTGCTTGAGTTAAAGCTTTGTAGCTGACATAGATGACATTGGAACAAAAACTTTGCGCAAAGATTGGTTTTTCAGATCCGCAAACATCTTCTGTACCCGATGAATCGGTTATTCGGAGGAAATCAGCACAATTTTCTGAAGAATCTCTATTTTGAATTTTCATATCTGAAACAAAAACATCGATAGTTTTTCCGACTGGAACAGTAATTTTTGTGGTGCATGTATCAGTTGTTAGCTGATAGCTTGGATAGCCAGGACTTTGAATAATTCCAGACTGCTGAGTAATGGTTTGGCCATCACAAACGTTAATTATATTGGCCGATGAGGCTTAAAAAATACACTTGACACAAAATTCTCAATAAGAAAAGAAATTACCAGGAACACAATAATATTTAACTTCTAGGTATTCAGAAAATTTATTACAAGCACTCAGTTTTCTTTTAGGGGCATAGATCAAACATTTTTGCGATCCAGGATTACAATAAGGCTCATAATATTCATAGCAATCGCCAGTTCTAAATTTAATTAAATCCAAGGATCTGTATTTTTATTATTAAAAAATACGTGTAGATGCAATTTCCGTCGGGATTTTCTTTTGCTCCTAAAATACCTTCATAGATTTGGATGGCATTGCCAGCACCACAGTCAATATCTATGGATTTTGTCACCAATGCACACCCGGTCAAGCGACTAAGAGACTGGCCTTAGTTTATATTTTGGTTAGAGTTTAGAATTATTAAAAAATTTTGTTTTTACCTCGGACATTGACAAAATAGCAATTGATGGATAAAACAAGAATGCCAATTAATAGAAACATTCTGAAACTAAAATTTAAAAATGATAAAAATAAGATGAAAAATTTGGAATTTTTGAGTTCTTAATGTTTACTGATCTATTCGTATAATGTGATTTATTATTTCAAATGCTTGGTAGTCAAGAAATTATCAATTCTTTGGTTAAATAAGATTAAATAAATTAAATTTAAACAGAAATGAATGATTTAAAAATAGAATTGGTCTAAATCATAAAAAAGATAAATTTATCACTACAGAGCTTAGTGCTAATTTTTAAATTTTGATAAATCTTTTTAAAGTGTGACTTTTAAGAAAGATAATTATTAATTTTTGATATTTTTTTTTAAATTGTGAATCAACTAGAATTTTCGAAATTTGTTCTTTTTTATTATTACGATTTGATTTTTTTCATTCCAAAATAGGAAGACAAGAATTAAAACAGAATGAATCGAAAATTGAAACCTATTTAATTTGAAATTAAGATAAAATAAAATAGGTCTACTTAGTCAAAGGAACGTTGTTCAGATGCTGAAATATTTTTATTTGAGAAAAATAATCCAAAATAAAGTTTGAAGATAAATTTTTAATTTAATTGATATTTGAATACCTTTTGAATTGTATAAGTTTAATTTTATTTAATATTCCACTCAGCATTGGTATTATTTTTCAATAAACATTCTAAAATTTTTCAGGAGGTTCTTTTTGAAAAATACACAGAAATTCAATTTTTATTTGATTGTAAAACATATTAAGGTTAAATAATACTTTTAGGAGTATAGAAAATTATTGAAGAATGATCTTAAGTGAGTGTAATTAAAACAATTTTTAGGTGTCCATAAGCAATTTTTTACCATAAGTATCAAATATTCCATTAAATAAATAAATTTTTGATATATTATTTTTATTTTAAATAAATTTTTGAAAAAAGTTTTTAAATGTGAATTTAATCTGTTGTTTTAGAAATTAATTTCTTATTTCCATTATTAGCTTTATAAATTTTTTAAGTTAAGAGATATTTTTATAATTTTAAGACTTCAAAATTATAAAATTAATTTAGAGAAAATTAATATATAAATATAAATAAATAAAATTAATTTCAATTTAAAAACCATGTTTGTTTTCTTTTACGATATTTTGCAATTAAAAATATCAAATAATTAAATAGATAAATATCTCAATATTTTTGGAAAAAATTTCTCTATTACTTTAATTAAATTTTATCTATGTTTAAAAGATAGTTCTTATATTACTAATTATGATTAATGTTTTTTATCACTTATTCATAACAAATATCTTGAATTAAATAATTTGAAAAAACCACTTAGTTTTAAATTGCAACAAAAAAATTATCTTCAATAAGAAAAAAATTTATCATTAAAGATAAAATTTTATTTTTCTTTTGTTAAAAAAACTCATCGATGCTTCTTTATGCTAGACGAGAAAATTTGGCCGGTCCAAAAGCGGGAAAAATTTATGGCTTTAAATCTTTGAATAAGAAAACACAATTCTGATCATGGCATTAATATCAATACAATTGTTTAAGTATCTTCTAAAAATTTTTCATCATACTCTAAGTAAACAATATAAATTTTAATTCAAGTAAAATATAAGATTGTAGTGGTAATCTGAATGAACTTTAGCTCGGTAAAGATAAAACAAATAAAAAAATAATAATTTTTAAAAAAAGCCCAAAAAAAATAATTTAATTGTTTCAAGTTAATAGATTGAATAAAAAATTTCAAAATTTTTTTGAGAGATTATACACCAATTAAAAATGTAACCGTTATGAACTGTGAAAACATGTATGGGTCAAAACACCAAATTATTAAATTAAATCAACATCAGAAAATCTATTAGAGTATGAAAATTTTTCCCAATTTTTTTTCCCTTAAGAAACCCTAAAGAAATTTGGGAGCCCATCTTAAAAACTAAATTAACTTAGAAGAAATAATCTATTTATTAGTGGAGACAAAAGTTTAGCGATCAAAGTTTAATAACTTTTTTACTCCTTGTGGAGCATAGGGTTATTACTTTTGATTTCTACACAAATCGATCTTTTGCCTTTACCCTTGCTTATCCCCATGTCATTCCCATTTCGATGAGCTCTTTCGTCATTGTTGACCTCCATGTTACTGCTGGTCGTCCTACCTTACGTCGCCTTTGAGGTGTCTATTGAAGAGCTCATTTTGGTGTCCTTGTTTCTTTCATTCTAAGTACATTCCAAAGTCTTATGTTCTAAATGCATTCACTTAATGACTTTGAATTTGTTCTTTTGTATAGGTACGCATTCGACAATGTCTCAGACCAGTGTATCCCGAGAATCCTACGCAGGCTTCCAGTGTAGAAGGTGTTCAGCCTTTTCCTACCAAATTCACGCATATCCCAACATTCACTTCCGTACACCAGTGTGGCTTTTACTACAGAGTTTTATAGTTTGAGTTTTGTTTCCTTGCTGTTGATGATTAATTTCCATGCTGGGGAGTCTCCGACGAGCAATTTTTTTGATTATTCAATTAATATTTTTATTATTCGATTATTTATTTATATTTATAAATAAGACAACTTCTTGATGAGTTCGTCAGCAAGTTAATCAGCATAATAAAAAAAACGAATTTGGGAACTTACTATGTTGAATGATCTCTACCGAGTCTTTAACGCTCACAAATTAAATAATCTAGTTCTGAAATCAAATCAAATCTGAATTAAAAAATATCACAAATTTGTTTTTAGAATATTTTTATTTTTCTGCTAAAAAAATTAAGTAAAGGCCAGTTTTGGGCCCAAAACGCAATATAAATTGAAAATTTTAAATTATTTTTAAAATAAGTTTAAAATTAGACTAATTTTTTTTTTGACATTTTTGAAATATCCAATATTTTTGAAATAATCCTTCCTTCACGCTGCTCAACACGTCATTTACGCCGACGACCTTGTAATCTGGACTTCTGGCATTAACAGAAGGGTAATCCAGGAAAAACTTCAAGTAGCAATAAATAGTATTACCAATTTTGTGACCTCAAAGGCCTGACAATAAACAAAAACAAAACCACTCAAACCATTTTTACCACAGCCGGTTATAGGAAAAATTATGAGAAAAACTAAAAAAAAATTTTAAGCAAAAATATCTTTTTATATTAAATAAATAATAGAAAAAATATTTTGATTTCAATTGGTTTTTCCGAATGCCAATAACCTTAGTTTAAACCCACATGTTACAAAAAATTTAAATAGAAGATGAAAATTTATTCAAAAATTTAAAAAAAAATTTACATATTTGATTTTAAAAGTTGTTAAATCTTCACAAATATTGAATTTAATGAGAAAATTGGACCAACATGCTATGTCACTCGCCAGATAAATTAGACCGCACTTTCAACATTTTTCATTATATTTGACCTTTCGGTGATAAATTAATGTTAAATTGTAATAATTTCCTAAAAAGTTTAAATCGGTAAAATAAAATCAATAGAATTTGCACGAAAAAAAAAACGCTGAAAAGAACGCCGTCTAAACGCAATTTCAGCGTTATTCTCGTCAGTGTTTTTATTTATGATTCAAACAGCTGCTGAAAGCCCTAGTGTAGTTATAATCACTGTTGTAAAATAATTTACGATAGTCATAAGACAAAAACGATGAAAATCTTATTTAATTAGTGTAATTTAATAATAATCTGGACTTCACTAATTAAATTAAAACTAAAATATTTCTTCGTTTAAACTTAACTTTTCTCTAAAAGTTTTTTAAATTTAAAGCTTTAATTAAAATAAAATTTGTTAAGAATTTAAAAAAAAATATATTTGTTGAAAGAATTTTAATAATTTGATTTTTTTTAAACATATATTAAAAAAATAATTAATTTGTTCTATTAGTTAAAAAAATTCAATTTATTTAAGGAGATTTAAAAAATTTTCAACTTTTTTTTTTAAATAATTTTTAAAATAAAAGAAATTTAACTTCAAAAAACTGATTTAGAAAAATAATTAAAATAATTAAAATCAAATTTGCTTTTGCAAAAATATACATTTAATCTTGTTAGCATATTTGGTTTCAATCGATTATTTTTCTGTATTCAAAAATAAATCTTGAATAATGATTTTAAATAACTTAATAAGAAAAATTTAACATCTATTTTTAACGAGCCATTTATACAAAATAGGAAATAATTTTTTTTGAAGTTTTTATAAAAACGAGAACAATTTTTTAATTGTTAACTAAATAAATAATACTCCTAATTTGAATAAATTCTTGATACGAAAATAAAAACTATTACTTTTAAAGTTACATAGCTCTGTATTTTCATTAGTTTTGAGTAGAAAATTTTGATCAAATATTACTCAATCTATATAAAATATATTTCTATTCAAATAAATTGATTACTAAAAATTGTCAAAAAAAGCTTAATACGTTTTTTATATAGAAAAAAGCGAACAACTTTTTCGTAAAACGAAATGTTTAGACATTCTCTAGACAGTCTCTAGGTTCGATATTTCATAATGAAAAAATAATTGGATCAGTAGTCATCATAGATTAGCAAAACTTTATTTTAAAATATTTTGACAAGAATAAATAAATTTCATGTTGCGTCTTTAAATACAATTTTAGAAAAAAATTTAATTTTAATTGTCGACATCTAGATTTATTGAACGATGCAAAGAAACAAAAAATTATAATTTTAAGCTTCTTTTAATTTCATTTTTTTAGCAATTAAAAATTGAATAATAAAAAAGAAAATTTTTTTGTTTGATTTTTAAGGGAATATTTTTTTGCAAATTTCAACAACAACTCAACTAATAAAAGGAAATAAATAAAACGTTAGTTTATTTCAAAAAAAAAATCAATCAAACTTAAAAAACTTTTATTTCAAAAAATTCCGATTTTAGATTTTTTATTTTCGTGCCAACAAAGTTTCTTTTTTGTTAATGAAATGCAAAATCATAAGCGAAAAAAAATGCCCAACACCGACCTGAATAATAACGAAAATTTTAATGACCTATCGAATTGCTTTGAAAACGAAGTAAGATAACCAAATATTCGAACTAATGAACTAATAAATCTAAACAAAGACCTAGTTTCTAAACCAAAGGGTCAATTTAAATTTTCATGTGACCTTTTAATTTTCAAATTTATTTCCTTGTTTAAAAAAAAAAATACTAAAACATTTTATTTTTCTAACCAGATAACATTCTTTAAATAAATTATTTAAAATTTTTGTGTCTTTTAGTATTATAACATAATTCCGAGACGTCGAAAGATAGATCACAAGTATGCTGATATCCAAGTGAACAAATTTAATCTGTCCGAATCTGCATCGAACACCATGGTCTTGATAAATAACAAAAGCAAAGATATGACAGACAAAAACAAAAGTTCAAATGAAATCCAAATATTGGATAGATCCATTAAAGGTGCCTTAGCCACTGAGACCAAAATTGATGTATGTTTGAGCAAAAAATTAGCTTATTTAACTTTTTTTACATTTTGTTTCAGATCGGTCAAATGAGAAATTCGATGAAGTTTCTCGACTCTCAGACTGAGAACTGTGACTCCAATGGTCTTTTGAACCATCCAAAGTATGCTCAATATTTCAAAAAGCGTGTATGCAATCGATTTGTCCGGGATCCAAAGTATTGACATAAATTTTTAAATTCTAAATAAAATTATGGAATTTTTTTTTCAAAAGTACCAAATTGTGCCTTGGTTGTCAGTACAAAATTGATGAAGGTTCGCACAAATATGAAGCCAACGAATGGAACTATCGAACATGCACTGAACTGAGTCCGACGGATGCCTATGGAAAATTGACATTTCCTGGCTCTCACTCAAAAACTGCTAGTGTAACTAGAAGATGAAATAAAATATTTTTCCAAGTTTAATTTTTTGATTTATTTTTAGTATATTCGTGTTCAAAACGAGACTAAAACCAAAGATATGATTCAGTATATGTATAGCCCCGAGGGATGGAATTTGCAGCGTCCACAACTAATATTGAGTGTCACTGGCGGCGCACAAAAGTTCACCATTCCGCATCGAATGAAAAAAGCCTTTAAGCGAGGTTTGATTAAGGCAGCGGCTTCGACGGGAGCATGGATCATCACTGGCGGCACTAATACAGGTGTAATGCGTTTAGTTGGCGAAGCGGTAGCTGACGAGTTTCATACGTGCAATTTGACTGTACTTGGAATAGCCACTTGGGGAAAAATTGCCTTTAGGGAAGAGATGATTGTAATAACTTTTAAAAATTACTTTTGATATTTTATTTTAAATAATTTATAACTAGAAAAAAAATATTCGAAACACAAACACTACTTTAAATTTGGATGAAATCAACAAAGAATCTCAGCAAGTAAGAGATAATGGAACTATTTACAAAAAGGTTAAATATTGATCATGAGAATTTTAAAAATACATTTTTATTAATTAATCAATCTAATTCTTGACTAGATAATATTCCATGATAAAAAAAAGAGAATGAAAAAAATGATACTTAAAAATCTAGAAATCGAAAATAGAATTATGTTTCAGGTATTTTTGTAGCTGTTTGGTGTAAAGTTTTGATGTTAATTTGTGTTTTAGAGCAAATTTATTCTGATAAATACTTATCAAGCACTTTTTTATCTACGTGCTATAATTTTTAGATAATATTTATATTATTATTATTATTATTAATATTATTTTTATAAATTAAAATATAAATCTTTAATGAAATTGATTTTAAAAGGTGTCATTGGAAATTCATTAAAAAAACAAACACATTTGAATTTCCGTTACATTATTATTTTAAGATACAAGTCTCGTATTTAAGAATAAAAAAACAAAAAGAATTATTTTTAAATTTATACTTAATTTTACTTTTATTGTTTCATATTTTTATGCCATTCAATCGATACTTTATATCACTTTTCTGAATTTTAGAAATAATATTTTTTTAACTTGTTGTAATTTTTTTCAAAGCTGGGAGGAATTTGGTTTACCACCATCACAAAAAGGAGAAGGATATTTGATCTCAATTTATAGAGATCGAATCAATCAATTTGTTTAAAGAAACATGCTTATTAGGATTCTTTTTGTTTGGAAGATGATTTGAATTGGTCCTAAATTTGTGGGACAAGCTTTATTTTCAATACAAAAAAAGATTGCTTGTTTAAGTTTTTAATTTTTTCATACTTCTTTCTTTTTCATTAATAATTCAGACATTATTTATACAAATTGATTTCTTACCTTTCTCTTCTATATTTTGTTCGATTGAGGAAATGGACAAATAAATAATTAGAAATGTTAATAAATGAATAAAAATAAGTTTTTTCTTTTTGAAAAAAGATTATTTATTTTTGCATCTCAATTAAAAATAAAAATATTTTGATACAACTTTTTTTTTATTAAATGTGATTGCTTGTCGATCTATTGATTACTTTTTTTTTAAAATAGTTTAATTCAAATTGATTCCAAAAGAAATTACATCAAGATTTAAGTATTCTTGATTATTTGCTTGGTTGGCAAAATTGGAAGTCTAAAAAGCTTAGAATCTCTTAAGTATGAGTTTTTAAATAATAGAAATTTCGAATGACCATTTGGATTAAAATTTAGATAAAAATAATTATGACTTTAAAAGAACAATAAACTTTCCATATGTTACGGATAAAAAATTTCAATAGATGTAGATAAAATCTCTTTAACTTTAAGATTTTTATAAAAATAAAATGTTCAGCAATTTTAGATAATAAAAGTCTTTATATTTTTTTCATAAGTAAGCAACTTAATTTAAATACGGAAATTTTTTAATTTTTACTCAAATTTTTTCGAAGCACTTAGTTCATTTGGCAGCACTTTAATCCTAAAATTTCCTGTTATAAAATAAAAGTTATTTAAAGGTTAATTAACTTTTAAAATTTAAGGTTCCTTTATTTTATGCACAGCAAGAAACTGACAGTAGTGAAAATAAAAAAGGTCTGCCAAAAAATACCGATGTACTATTAGATCCAAATCATACACATTTTATTCTGGTTGATGACGGTTCCAATGGTCGATTTGGAGTTGAAATCGAATTCAGGGCCCACTTAGAGGCCGAATTGAGAAAAGGAAGATCTCTTAAGTACTACGAATCCAAACGAAATACCAACAAAAAGCTAAATTACTTTTCGAATGCTGCTTCTCAATACAGTGAAGATGACGAAGAATCAGATGAAGAAGATTGTAAGAATGAGTCAGTGCCTATGATATTAATAGTTGTCCAAGGAGGACCGAACACTTTAATCACTGTTGAGCAATCACTAAAACAAACAGTGCCAGTTCTAGTTCTAGCTGTAAAATTTTTATCTTTTTTAAAAAAATTTAATCTAATTATTTTAAAGGATAGCAAAGGCTGTGCAGATTTGATTGCTAATGCCTGTTCGATTGTAAAACCTCAGTATTATTTTTTCTGATTTAAATGATAAAAAAAATTCTAATTTTAAAATTTAAGAGAAAGTCACTTTGAAAAATTAATAATCGATTCGGCCATGTTTGACATTTTTAAAGGCAAGCCCGAATACAATATCAAGATAAAAGAGGCCATCGAAAGGCTTAAGTATATAATAAGCAAGTTGTCTGACAATTTAATAAATATATTCAGACTTGATAGTGAAGAAGGAGGCTCAGATATTGAGTTGACAATTTTGAGGGCATTCTTAAATTGTGAGTTTTTTCTTAAAAAGTTTTTATTTAGATTTTATTCGAAATTTTTAAGCTCGAAAAAATAAGTATTACGAAAATTTAAAACTAGCCTTGCAATGGAACCGCAGTGACATTGCCAAAACGGATATATTTACAGGCGAAGAAGAATTCAAATCCTATCAACTATCATTTTTAATGGAAATGGCTTTAGTACAAAATAAACCAAAATTTGTTGAGTTATTGTTGGAAAATGGTCTTAACCTTAAATCGTTTCTCACCGTTAGAAGACTTTATTTCCTTTACAATTCACAAAAAGTATTTTTTTTCTGACTTAAATAAATTGAATATTTTATTTTAAAAATAGGTACACTCGGATGCAAAAAAAGTTCCTCTATTTCAGCTTTATAAAAAAAAATATTCTCCAGACCATTCTAGTTGTTTGATTACATTTAAAGGATTACTGAGATTTTTAAAAGATTTTTTATTCGAGGACTTCGAGCCTGCATTTTTACCCATTGATTTAGACTACAATCAAATGGAACGATTTTTGGTAAAAAAAATTTTAATCAAAAGATGAATTCATTTATTAAGTCTTTTCATAGAAAATTATTTTTATAAGATTTTTTTTTGCTGATGAATGAATCACACACTTAAATACTAAATTTAAATAAGCTCACTTCATTTTAAATTCTATTTTTACATTTTAGGATTTCGCAAACAAAAGAGAAAGTAGCGATTTTGATGCAAAAGATTCCACAGGTAATTTTTATTTTTATCTAAATTAAATTTTAAATAAAATTAACAAAAAAAGTTGAATTTAATTTTGGAAAAAATGAGGTGCTTTATCCTGAACAGAATTTATTTCTATGGGCTCTTTTACTGAACAGAATTGAGATCGCAATATTGTTTTGGCAAATTGGAGAAGTATACAATCGCTTTTGAAATACAATTCACAAATTAATTCTTTAATTTTAATTCTAATATCATTTAGCATCAAATATGCAGTGCATTGTTTGCTTCGAATCTTTTGAAATCAATGTCTCGTCGATTGTCAGATCTGGAAAAAGAAATTCGACAACACGCTGAGTAAACTTTTAAAAAATTTATTTAATAAATCTGAAAAAATTGAATTTTACTTTAATAAGTGATTTTGAAGAGATGGCTATTGGAGTTTTAAATATTTTTGACGCCACAACTGATGATCTGATAAATGGTGTTATATTGCTAAGAAAAATTCCATTCTATAATCTAGACTGTTTACAAATGGCAGTGGAAGCTGATTGTCAAAAATTTGTTGCTCTATCTTCGGTTCAAAATTTATTGACTGATATTTGGTACGGAAAGTTAACTCAAAAATCAGGAATTAAGGCATCAATTAAAGTAATATTCAGCAAAAACTATTAAAATTAAATATCTAATTTGTTTTAAAAAAATTATAGTTTACAGTCAGCTGTTTTTCTTTGGGAATTTTGGCACCATTTCTTTTGTTCGAACGAAGAGAAAAACTAACCAATTTGGTAAAAATTTTAACTCAATTAAACTATTATTTGAAAATTTTGAAATTTCTGTCTTTTAAAATCTGTATAAGCAGTTAAAAAAACTAATACTGCTGTTAAAAAAAAAGACTTAATAATATTTTTGAAAAAATTTAGAGCGACCGAGAAAGCACTCTGAAAAAACTGGCCACTTATAATAAAAAGAAAAATATCACGTAAGAAAATTTTTAAATTTTTTTTATTAAATTCTTGTTTTTAGTTCTTTTTCTTTATCTAATTTCGGATAAAGCTAAAGAATTAATATTGTTGTGTTCTTTTTAATTGAGCTTTTTGAATTTTTAAATAGTGATTTGCTTGTCTTTGGAAATCGAATGTAAGCTTTTGTTTAAATATCTTTTCAATTTATTAATACATTAATTATTAACTACTAACACTCAAAGGATCTTTTAGTCTTAAATTTTAATAAAATTTAGCACCGTCTCTTTCTATAACATAGAATAGAAAATACACGGATATTTAAAAGCTTGTGGTTGAAAACAAAAATATTATTTCAAATATTGAAGTTTTAAAAATTTATTTATTTCTTATTTACACAAAATACAACCATTAATAGATAAAAGTCTAAAAAGACTCTTTAGGTTCTTTGAGTGTTAAAATGAGCTTTAGAAATGATCGAGATATTGTTTAGCACTAATACTTTTGATTAGAATCTTAAATTTTTTTGACAATTTTTTGTTTAAGAAATTTATTAAGAGGCTATTTGACCAATAATGAAATAAATATGGATAAAAAAGAAGCAAATTTGCTGCCCAAATTTTGCGCAAATGAGGAGACTAGTAGTAGTAGTGATGAAGAAACTTCGGATGAATTAGTTGATGGACAAATGGCAAAATTCGACGATATTAATAAAGTAGAATATAGATCGATTAAACGCTTGAGAAAATCAGACCGAAAGAAAAAAAAACCCATATTGGTAACCTATTGGGACAGATTTAAACATTTTGTCAAGTCACCTAGAGTCCATTTTGTTTATGATGCATTTTGTTTTTCTCTATTTTTATTGTTATTCAGTTACATGATCCTATGCGAATTTACTTACTATGAAAATATTGAACTAGAAATTCTCGTCACTAAATTAAATTCTACTGTTTCAAGCAACATTAGTAATATGAGCACGGTGCTTACACCTGAGCCAATTTACGAAAAAAAAATCATAAAGGAAATAAAAAAGCCTTCATTTATCGAATATGTTCTAATATATTGGATGATTGCTTTCATGGCTGAAGAAGCAAGACAAGTTAGTTTAAACTAAATTCTAAATTTAATGAATATTTATTTAATTAAAATTTTATTCAAGTATTTTTTTGGAGATGCTGAGACCAAAATATTAAAAAACAAACTATTGCACTATTTTGCCAATAATTGGAATTATTTGGACATATCTGGTTGTCTTGTGTTCTACATTGGAATGTCACTTAGATTCATATCTCTTAATTCAAACGAAACAATGTTCATAGCTGCTAGAATAATTTTGTGCATAGATCTTTGCATCTGGTACCTCAGACTGTTGCACATCTCAGTAGTGTTTAAGTCATTAGGGCCTAAATTAGTAATGATACAAAAAATGGTTCGGGATCTCATGTTTTTTATAAGCATTATTGCCATTTTTGTTTGTGTTTTTGGAGTGACCACTCAGGCTACCTTGTATCCCGGAAATGAATTGAATTTGTCACTGTTAAGAAGTGTTTTGAACAAAGCATATTGGCCTATTTATGGCGAAATGAAAATCCTGGAAGAAATAGAAGAGTGTCCATCTGATGATCCCAGTGTATTGTGTCCGGAGACAAGTGGAATTGCGTTTAGTTATGTCGCACTGATGGTCTATATGATCATTGCTAATGTTCTTCTAATCAATCTTCTCATTGCTATGTTTAGGTAGATTTTTTAATTCTATTGTTGATTTTTTAAACATAAAAAATTTATATAAGCTCCACGTTTGAGGATGTTCAAGACAAAACCGACGAAATATGGAAGTTTCAGCGCTATAGACTGGTTTTCGAGTTTTATGATTCTCCGATTTTTCCTCCACCACTTAATTTTTTGGCATACTTTATCTCATTTATTCAATATATAAAAAATCGAAAAAAAATTAAAGAAAAATACGAAAATGAAAAAAGTGATCATTCAGTCAAAGATGATGTTGATATTTTGCTTGACAGAGAAAGAAAATATGCCGAAGAATATATACGCAAGGAAAAGTTTAGATTAAGAGAAACAACTGAGTCGAGATTGAAATGGAATATTGAAAAGTAATGAATGTTGATAAATGTGTAAAATAAAATTATTTATTTAATTTATAAGACTTGAAACATTGGAACAAAAGTTGAACGAAGTAATCGAAACCCGATTTAAGGAGTCTAATCAAGTATTTAAATTTTTTTTACTTAACAGTTTCTTGAAAAATATTTTAAATTTTTGATAATTGAAAATATTAGTACTGGATTGGATAAAAAAATTATGTAATAATTAAAAAAAATATTTATGACAAAGGCGTTAGCCAGAATTTTATTATCTTTACAATTTAAAAAAATTAGCCTTGTTAAAAAGATCGAACCCTTAAGTTGAAAGTACAAAAATTTCATAAAATTGAATTTTTTATTCGATTCTCATATTTTTAAAGAATCAAAAAAATTATGTAAAATGAATAAAAATACTAAAAACATAATTTAAGCTTTGCGTGGCTATCAACTGGATTATGGGTGAATTGGATCCGGATAAAAAAAAAGCACCATTCATTCAAAATGTCAACTCAGGCAGAATGCTAAAATAAATTAATTTATAAAATTTGTTAATTGATTCTTTTTTAAAATTAGAAATTATTTTAATTTAAAAATATCTTTAATCTTATATAAATAGCATTTATTTTTTAACAATAAAAATACTATATTTTAATTTTTTTATTTTGTTTCAGTATTTGTTTTATGAAATCCTCAAAAATAAAAATTAACACCTTTTAATTTATATAATAAAATTTAAAAAATATGATTAATTTATTTTATTTGTTTATTTAAAATTTAAGGTTTTGCGTAATAAACTGAGACAAAACTTTTTATTTCTTAGATGCATAATCGAAATGATGATGAAAAAATTTCAATTTTTATTCAAAGAATGATTTCTTTTTTTTTCAAATACTCATTAGTTTTTAGGGCGACCAAGTAAATTTTATCTTAAAAAAAGTTTAAAAAGCTCATGCTAGATTTAAAAAGTCTTATCTTTTTTTGAATTCATAATAATATTTCTAAATTCGTCATTTCAGATTTTTTTTTAAATAAAATTAAATTAATGTAAAATAAGTTACCTAATTAATTAGAATTTGAATTTTAACCAAAGCAATTTGTTCTTTGATCTTATAAAAAAAAAGTACAAATTAAAAAAAAAAACGAAAAATGAAAAAAATGCTACTAAAAAATAAAAAAAACGATTATGGTTTAAATCTAAGCAGAACCTCTTCTCTCAATTCACCATTGTATCCAACTTATTTTAAGAAACGTGAATGCATTCGATATGTCAATAATCCGAGGTATTTTTTATTTAATTTTTTTAGTATGCTAGAATTTTTTCTTTTTTCGCTTCTTAGAACTAATTTATGTGCTGGATGTAAGAGAACCAGAGAGAGCCATTACGAAATAGTTGAAGATCCTAATTTTAAATGGAATTATAGAGACTGTACAGTTTTGTCTGCCACTGATGCTTACGGAATCCTCAATTTTCCGGGTTCGTATTCTAAAAGTGCAAAAGTAATATTTTTTGAAAAGCTTCTTTTTTTATTTTACCTTAAATTTTTAGTATATTCGAGTTGAAATTGACACTAACCCAATCGATATGCTTAAGTATCTTTACAGCTCTGAAGGATGGAATTTACAAAGACCACAATTAATTTTGAGCATAACAGGAGGCGCTCAAAGATTCAACATTCCTAATCAAATGAAGAGAGCCTTCAAACGTGGCTTAGTTAAGGTTGCTGGAACAACTGGTGCTTGGATTGTAACTGGTGGAACTAATACTGGAGTAATGCGTTTAGTGGGTGAAGCAGTGTCTGAAGAATTTCACAAAAATCATAGCTCGAAAATTGTGGTCCTGGGAATCGCTACTTGGGGAAAAATCGCTATGCGCGATCAAATGATTGTGAAGGTATAACAAATGTTTAGATTTGTATTTTTTTTCTTATTCAAATTAAAAATTTTTAAGAGACAACTCTTAAAAGGCTTTATGGTCAATAGAAATAATTTAATCGATCAAGACGATGAAGTTATTAAAATTTAATTAATCTAAATTTTTATTAAACTAATTTAGTATTTAAAAAAAAAAGAAAGAATTATTTTATGTCAAAAAATGTAAGAACGATGCTGAAGAGAACCGAATGTTGTTCCGAAGATCAACTTTAGATTCAAACGCAGATGTTTACTTGGATCCGAATCATAATCACTTCATTCTAGTTGACGACGGGTCTGTTGGTTCTTTTGGGCGAGAAATTGATTTTAGGGCAAAACTTGAAACAGAACTTAGAAAAGGAGAAGATTATAAAAACTTTATAAAGAGGAAAGAGAGCATTCCGACTGAACCAGAGGATGAATTCAAGGTTCCTATGATACTAATTGTGGTACAAGGCGGTCGCAACACTTTATTAACTGTTGAAAAGACAGTTAAACAATTAATACCTATTCTTATAATAGCGGTAAAAATTTAATTGCTAAAAATTAATTAATTTCAGTTTAAATTTTTTAACAGGAAAGCAAAGGCTGTGCTGATTTGATCGCGAATGCTTACAATGCAAAAGCTAGGTGACTAATTAAATAATCAAACTTAAAAATTTCTAAAAAAATTTATTACTAAAGTGATGATGAATTGAAAAATTTTGTGATTGAGTCGAATATTCTCGATAAATTTAAATTTTCTGATCAATATGAAGATGAAATTCAAAAAGCTATACTTAGTCTAAAGATAATACTCAAACATAAAGAATACATCAATGTATTCAAGTTGGAACATGAGCAAAACATCGAGATGATAATTTTAAGAGCATTTTTGAATCGTAATTTTTTTTATCAATAATTTGTAATTTTATTTTAAAATCTTTTATAATTTTTATTTTTAAAGTAAATCAAAATCAATATTTTGAAAATTTAAAACTTGCTTTACAATGGAACCGTGACGATATTGCCGAAGCCTATATTTTTACAGGCGAAGAAGAATTTAAACCAGAACAATTAGCTTTTTTAATGGAAATGGCTTTGATTCAAAACAAACCAAATTTTGTCAAACTATTGCTTGATAATGGTCTTGATTTAAAATCATTTTTCACTGTTAAGCGCTTGCTGTTTCTTTATAATTCCCATAAGGTATTTTATTTATTTTGATTTTAAATTAAAATTTTTTTTTAAAGATTCATCAATTAGCTAAAAAATCTCCTTTGCTTCAATTGTACAAAAGAAAATATTTACCTTTTAAAAATGTTCCAGTTATCACATTCGAAGGAGTGTGTAAATTCTTGGAAGACCTCCTTTTCGAAGATTTTAAGCCCAATTTTCTCAACAATGTGGGCAAAGATTTGGATTTGGATCAAATAATTGTTTTTTTAGTAAAGTTAATCTTTGCCTGAATTTTTAAGGTTTACTATTTTTTTTAAGAAAAACGCAAACAAAAAAGATACAAGTAATGTTTGGTGCAAACAGATGAATAGAGAAAAATTTTTGACTGAAGTTCCGTACCCGGAAAAGAATCTTTTTGTTTGGGCTATTCTAATGAACAGAATCGATATTGCAAAAATATTCTGGCAACTGGGAGAAGTAAATTAATCAATTTTAAATAATAGAATAAATTTTTGAATTATTTTTTAAATCAAGCATCAAATAAGCACTGCTTTATTTGCCTCAAAACTATTCAAATCAATGTCAAAACATTTAAAAGACTTTAGAGAGGAACTAAATAAAAATGCTGAGTATAATTTAGAATTTTTGAGTGAATTAAAATTTATTATTTAAAATAGTAATTTCGAAGAAATGGCCTGCGGAGTATTGAAAATATTTGATAATTTATCCGATGATTTAATCAACGGAATAATTTTGTTGCAAAAAATTCCTTATTACAATCTCGATTGCCTTCGACTAGCGGTTGAAGCAAACTGTCTCGAGTTTATTTCATTGCCGACTGTTCAAAACCTTCTAACTGAAATTTGGCATGGAAGAATAGAAATAAAAAATGGATTTAAAGCATCTTTAAATGTAAAATTTCCAAGTTATTTTAGAAGAAAATATAAATAATTTTTTTAAAGTTTGGCTTGAGTTTATTTTCGTTGGGTCTTTTAGCACCATTTTTGCTGTTCCGAGCAAAATCTCTTGTACCAAGACCAGTAAATTTTTTGCTTTTTGTTGATTTGTAAATTTATAACTTGAATTTTAGCCAAATTACGATAACACTTTTCAAGATTTGAATATTTCACACAACAAAAGGAAAAAAATTGCGTAAGCCGATTTATTTGCTAAAAATTTAACTAACCAATGCTTTTGACATCAAAGGAACCGTATAAATTATTCTAAAAAGTAAGAATATCTAAACAAGCTTAATGATAAATATCTTTAATTATTAAGTTTTTTCGAATTGGCTTAAATCTTCTTGGCTTTGTTATTGAATAAAAATCATTTGATATGTTATCAAACCAAATTCAAAATTTAAAGTGTTGATCAAAAATGAATTATTAATTTTTAATTTATTATTTTGATATTTTTTTAAACAATTTTTAACAGTGTAATATTTTTTTATTTATTTTCTAAATAAATTCGAGGAGAACTTCAGGCTGCTCAGAATGGAACTAATTTCTTCTTTTTAGACCAGCGTTAATAAATAAAATGAGTTAAGCAAAAATTAAAATTCTGTTAGAAAT
This sequence comes from Brachionus paranguensis, assembly GCA_016802215.1. Taxonomy (NCBI): domain Eukaryota; kingdom Metazoa; phylum Rotifera; class Eurotatoria; order Ploima; family Brachionidae; genus Brachionus; species Brachionus paranguensis. The sequence goes on along the minus strand of JAESIX010000002.1, from coordinate 4,805,831 downwards.
TTAGAGTGAAATTATTGATTTGAAATCTAGGTAGAGCGAAGTGAACTTAGGGTTTAAAGTATCATTTATTGAATTAAATTCATCCAGGTCTATTTATAATTGTTGGTGGTTTGACTTTTTGATGAAAAATTTATTGATCAGAACTTTTGAGCGTGTTACTATTGAGTCGAATTTGAGTTGGTTGTGGATGTCAGTGATTTTTGTTTTGATGGCCCAGTATAAAAATGTGAAATGAAGATTCCAAAATAAGTAACCTTATCTACTAAGCTAAGTTAGATCACAGAAAGCGTATTAACATTTTTTTGTGAGATAATTAATTTTAAAATTTAAAATTTTTGGCAATTTTAGGTTTCTTGGCAGTCTTTTCCAAGTACCAAGTATCAAATATGTTATCTCTAACATCTTTACTTCATCCATTCACTTTAGCATACATTTTTAAAGCCGTAAATAGACTTTGTTTCTCTTCGTTACATTTTTTCGATTTAATTACAGAAGTGCTTTAAAACATGGTTTTTACGTACATTCATGTTTAAATTAATAGAATTTACTTAAAAGCGACAAAATTTGGACATTTTGTAATAATTTTTGGGAACCTTAATCCAAAATTTTGGCTGACCGGTTGCTTGACCACGAGTCAGTCGCTTTTATTTTTAAAGAAAATTAAATAAAAATTTCAAAAGCTGCCAGAAGTAATAAAGGCAACCATATTTATAGGCGTCCGTGGAAGTGCCAAAGCGTATGAACGTTTACGGTGGTATGAGCCTTGAAGACGCGTCTGCCGGATTGTCGGACATGAATTTGTGCATGGAATCCCTTCTTCTGTGTAGAAGCGCACCCATTTTTCCTTTACCCTTCGCCAAAGTCCTATAATGGTCTGGTTGTCCATAACCAGTGTCACGCTCTTTGCTGCTCCGTTGTGGGCCCTTAAATTGGTAAAAGGCAGGATCGATACTGCCGCCTCATTAAAAAGTATTTTATGAAAAATAGTCAGATTTGAATGAAAAAATAAAATTGTCTTTTTATGTAATTTTTGATAATTTTTCTATTTTTAAGTGATAAAAAATAGTAAAAAAATTTAAAAGTAAAAAAGGAAAATTTTGGATCCAACCTACTAGACTTTTCATGCTCAAAAAATGCTAAAAAATATTAAATCTTGCTAAATGCTGATTGCTTTTAATAATCTAATTCTAATAATTTTGTTGAAATTTTAAGAAATGTACTGAAGGAATACTTTATGAATGGTGAAATTTATATGGACACAAACGAGAAAAGTCTTTGGTGTTTTAAAAAAAAAATTTACAATTTTAAGAATGCTCTAAGTCATTCTGATTCCGAAAGTCAAGAAAATGAAGAGGAATATGGAAATGAAAAATTTTTCCAAGAAGATGACAATCCGGATTTTCAAATAAAAGTTGTTCAAATACCTGATGAAAATTGCAGACCTTCTGCGTTAGAAATTTACTGGAGGCGATACAGATATTTCATTGACTCACCCAGAGTTCATTTTATTTATGAGACTTTATTTTATGCTATATTTTTGTCTTTCTTCAGTTATATGTTGCTCTGCGATTTCGAATATTACGATACCAAATTTAACTTATCTGTCACCATTGCTGGAAATTCAAGTCATTATTCAAAAATCAAAAATCATAAAAATCTCGCATTTTCAGAATATCTAATAATTTTTTGGGTTTTGATGTATTTACTTGAAGAATCAAGACAAGTAAATCATATAAATAATAAATGAAAAATTTAAATTAAAATTAATTATTTTAGTTTATCTTCAATGAAGAAGACAGAAATTTTAGGAACAAATTTTCCAGATACTTTAATGATCGATTGAACTATATTGATTTTTTGGGATGCATTGTTTTTATTTTAGGACTTGGTCTCAGAATTATTTCTTTTTATACAAATGAGAATATTTTTAAAACAGCAAGGTAGTAGATTAATTAATTTTTAAGAAGTTTGTTAAAAAAATTTTCAGAATAGTTTATGCACTAGATTTGTCAATTTGGTATATGAGACTACTTCATGTAGCTATTGTTTTTAAATCATTAGGTCCAAAATTAGTGATGATTCAAAAGATGGTAAATTAAAAAATTACATTGATTTATTTAAAATTTATTTTCCAAATCAAGATCTATGATCTCTTATTTTTCTTGCTGATAATCGTCATTTTTGTCATATCTTTCGCTGTAACAACTCAGTAAGATTAATTTTAAAAGTAAGGTTTAAGATAAACATAAGTATTTTTCGATATTTAGAGCAACCATGTTTCCAGGAAATGAATTCGATACTGAATTAATTTTTAAAATGATCAACAAAGCATATTGGCCTATTTATGGCGAAATGAAAATTCTTGAAGAATTAACCGATGACGAGTGCATTGATTGCCCGGATATTTTTGGAAAATATTATAGTTTTTTTGCATTAATGATTTATATGATTGCGGCCAATGTTTTACTCGTTAATCTTTTAATAGCTATGTTCAGGTAAACTGCTCAACTTTAATTTTTTATAATGTTATTATTTTTATCAACTTACTTTTAGTTCAACTTACAATGACGTTCAAGCTAAAACAGATCAAATTTGGTAAAAATTCTTTTAAATAAAAATAATTAAAAATAATTTGTTTTAGGAAATTTCAGAGATATAAACTAGTTTTTGAATATTACGATTCTTCGGTGTTTCCTCCTCCATTAAGTGTGTTTGCCTTTTTAACTTCCATGATTGGTAAAATTAAACAGCGAAATGAGAAAAATAATGAAAAAGAGATTGAAGAAGAACTCTTTTTAGAGAAACAATTTGCTGAAGAATATTTAAGACATAAAAATAGTTTAGAAATGGAGAGCTGCAAATACCGAACAAAATCAAATTCAGAAAAGTATGCTTTTTTATGAATATTTATTTTTTTCTAAATAGTTCTATTAATTTAGATTGGATATTTTGGAAAAAAAACTTGATGAATTCATCAACTCTATTAAAAAAGAATCTTGTCCAAAAACCGAAGAAAATTAGTTAATTTTAGCAAAACATGAAATAAAATTTTGCCTCTTTGGAGTTATTTTGCATGTTAATTAATAAAAAGATTAAATTTATTGAAAACAAAAACCAGCATTAAAAATTAATAACGTCAGTGGACCATTTCCGAAATTTCTATGAATTAAGAATTTAAATTTAAGGTCTAAAACTAATTTACGATACCTTTGTCTCTATCCTAAAGCATTGGGCTAGAATTTTATTTAAAAATTTACGATGCTTGTATTTAAAAATTAATTTAAATAGAATTTTTTTTAATTTTGATTTTCTTTTAAAACTAAAATCTAGTCTAGAAGATAATCGATTTGGATCAAATTGCTTGTGATGTTCTAGCCAGGCAAAGTCTTTCATTTTATCAATTCTTTAGCTATTCATTAGCACAGTAATAACTTATTCAGATTAAAGACACTTAGCAATTACTTAAATACTTTCAACTTTTCCCAAAATTTTATTTTGTTTTTTTTGCAACTCTAGAATTGGCGCTAATTGAATCAAATAAATTATTAATTATAAAAATGAAATAAAAAAAAGATTTGCCTTAAAAAAATTCTTTCTTTAAAAAAAATAAGAAAAAATATTTTTATTGATGATGATTATGATGATTATTAAATGATTTCTTAATGAATGGTTAATTAAATTTTAATGAAATTGAGTTCAACATCTTTAAAAAATCTATATACAGTGGTGATTTGATATAAGGATCCATGGTAAATTTTCGCAAATTTACGTAAATTGACCAATCACCATCTTTTTGAACTACAATTTCAATTACCTTTGTAATACTTTTGATATGGTAAAGAAAATTTCGACATAAATTAGACTTATGTTTTGGATCAATCTAATGTGGTAATATGGCTTGTTGAAAACAGAAACTGTGGTTTCATCAACAAAAATATAATCTTTGAAGTTTATTTAAATCACTTAACCTAGGAGACTTCCTTAAGTGTTTTTTTAGTAAAAAATTTCATTAACATTCTAATTAATATATTACAAAGGTAATTGAAATTGTAGTTCAAAAAGATGGTGATTGGTCAGGATATTAATTTAATTTAAAAAAATTCAAAAAATAAAATTTTTTTATTACAAATCTTATTGTTTTTACTTTTTTTTTCTTTTTTACAATTTTTTACCAGAATTTACCAGGAAAATTTTTGTTTTTTACCAATTTTTACGTAAAAAATGGTAAAGAATTAAATTTAAAAAAAAATCTTTTTGCTAGACAAAATAATATTTTTTAGCAAAATTTTATGAAAAACAGCAAAATTCGAAATTTTTTTGGCATTTTTGGAGTTAACATAAATTAACGCAAAAAATGGTAAACTAACTAAATTTTACGTAAATTAGTGTAAATTATAGTTAATTTACCAATTTTTACAATTCTTATTTTACGTAAAAAATAGTCAAATTACCATTTTTTACGTTAATTTACACAAATTTACGTAAATTTGCGAAAATTTACCATGGATCCTTATATCAAATCACCACTGTATATTTAATATTTTATTTTCAGAGAAAGTTACAGTTCCATTTTCACAATGGTCATAGATTAAACAAACCAAAGTCTCAGCTTCTCTATTCTATTATAACACTTTGCAATTTTTACATCGACATTTCTTTCCACCATACCAAATACCCACAGTTGATCTTTTAAATAATGTGACCATAAGAGTGAGGATTAAAAACAAATAAAGAACGATTAAAATACATAAAAATGTGATTGACGACGATAAGAAAACTCTTTATTTATAATGATGAAAAACGCATAAAATGAATCTATTAAAATGTAAAAATTAATTTTTTAAATCAAAATTTAACCATAAAAAAGTTATATAAAAAATTTATGTCAATAATTTTAATAAAGTATTCTTCTTTTTTCATTTAAAATGAATTTTTTGTTGTACAACAATGTAACTGTCTGATATCTGGCTCTTGAAAGTTTCTAGGTATTTCTTTTTATTTTTGAATTCATCTTTTTGATTTAATTTTTTTTTTATTAAAAAACGAGTTAAGATCACAAAAATTAAAATGAAAATCAATTAAAAAAGTTAAGGACACATTTAGTAAAGGAAAAAAGAACTTAAATGTGTTGATTAATATTTAAAAAAATATTTTTGACAGATTTAGTTTTATAGAATGTTTTTTCAAGTTTCACTTTTTTATGTTTTTAATCCTCACTGGTGACCATATTCAATTAGTTTTTGGTCACATAATGAAATTGACCCTTTTTTTATATATTGACTGAATAAATAATTAAACCGTTTTCATTTTTCAAAAGATTAATTTTCTATTTAATTATTTAATTATTTTTCTATTTAAATATTTGAACAAAACTTATAAAAAAAATTTCGAAATCTTGACTTTATATTAAGTTGAATAGGGTTTTGTTCTAATTTTAATATTGCATGGGTTTTGTCCATCAAATGATTCAAACGAATCTAAAAATATTAAAATTTGAAATTATAAATGGATTTTTTAGCCAATAATCTACCTAAAATCGTCATTCCTTCGCATGAATCTATATAATAAATATATTTAGTAAAAGACTTCATAGGAGACTTGATCACCAAAAGCTTAAATAAATTAGAGTAAAAATAGTAAAAAAACATAAAAAGTTTTACTTCTCGCTTTGTGTCATTAACGAATTGTAATACTATTCTAATGTTTACAAAATGAGACCATGAAAAACCTAATGCAGGAATTACAGAACAATCCTCTATATTTGCAGCTTTAATTTCAAAAAGTGTTAAAATCATATTATTTTTGACTTTTTTATACGTTTTGAGTTGTTT